>CP142459.1:9288333-10555000 GCA_038049695.1 Cinnamomum chago | reverse complement strand
AAACATGCACTAGTGATGACAGAGGGGACTTGGCAAGCTATGCTTTCACACCTCTCTCTCGCCTTTTGGTGAGAGATGGCCAGAATAGCATGGCAGCGCTTGTGCTGCTTGAGACTAGTCCTGTGATGTTCACTCCATGGCATGCCCTGAGCGCCTATGTCCGAGGTGGAACGCCCCCGCATTTCTTGCTTCTCATGGGGACGATGTGTGGGGCCACGCTGCAGGGAACCCTGAACATAGCAAGCTCGTCAACGATGCCATGGCTTGCGATGCATCGATCGTGGTACCCGCCATTGTTAATGGGTACATTGGGGTGTTTGATGGATTGGCCACAGTGGTGGATGTGGGAGGAGGTAATGGTGCTACACTGCACATGTTGGTGAAGGCCTGTCCTTGGATTAAGGGTATCAATTTCGACGTTCCCCATGTTGTAGATGCAGTGCCAGAGCATAATGGAATCGAGCAAATTGGAGGAGACATGTTCCTTACCTTACCAAAAGCAGATGTTGTTCTCATGAAGGTGAGGGGGTATCCTTTTGTATTGAGTAACATCATTATCATCATCATCGAAGCTTTATATCATCTAATATATATCGTGATTGTGAGTTAAACTGCAGTGGGTGCTACATAACTGGGGGGATGAAGATTGTATTAGGATCCTGAGAAACTGCAAGGAGGCCATTCATGAGGATAGAGGTAAGGTGATTATAGTAGATGCTGTGGTTGTGGAGGAAGACAAGCGGGGGCGATACACGGTAACATCCATTCCCAGGTGCAATCAGTCATCGAGGCATAACCTTGATCATTATGTCTCCATCATCAAGGCTTGCTTAAGTTGAATTGATGCATTTCCCATGTGGTGTTATGCATTTGTTGAGAGCATCTCTGTTTAATTAGTGTCGAATTTCTAGGATTTATATGCAATAACATTTCTATCAAAGGGGTTAAAAGTGAAGTATTAAAGGTGAACATCCACAAGTCTCAAGCTGTAGCTCAAATGAAAGGGACATCAAAAGTCCTCCGAGCAGAATGAATTTTGATGGGAATGAGAGGTACTTGCGAGTTACGACTGGCACCTTGAAAATATATAGGTCCAATGGGATAGTTTAGGAGGGAGCAGATTAGGATTAGGCTGAGAATCCACATGGGGGTCACTGAATGATTTTTGTTTGGGAATGATCTTCCAGCCACCACTCCCTACCTCTCTAATACTCGTATTCCATAAAATCTCTCTTACTATTAACTTTCAGTAGGGAAGAAGCACTAATAAAAATGAGTGTCACAGATGATCCAAACTTGACTTAAAGCCCAGATATAGATTCCACACAGACATTATGAGTATGCAGAAGTTTTCTGCCCAAGAGATTCCGCCCTTTTAAGACCCACCTACAATCAATCTAACCCCTTCTCAGTCACTACCCTGCACTTGCCCCAATTTGGCACTCATCATACCAGTACGTATTGTAAAATTAAGCTTAAGTAAATATATATATATATATCAATAAACGTAAAGTTTGAGACCCTATATAAAGGACTGTGATGACCCATTCAAGCTTGATTTTCACCAAACTTTTAATCCACCGTGGGATATTTCGGTTACCTATTTCTATGATTGGCTTTCATCCAAGTGAATCTAATAAAATTGTTTCTTCCCATAAAGGCCGTCAGAAGTACTTACTAGCAGAAAATTGTTGGGCATATATAAAAGTATCTTTTCTATCATCATGATGATAATATTAGTCTAAAATGTTATCAATAAATATGTATAACAATATATATCCTATATGCATAATTATTGAATCTCATTTCATTGCAACCAGTATCTTCACTCATTCATCTTAAATCAGGATGATGGTAAAAGATCAGTGAACATCTGGCTGTTGAATTTGCTGGACCCATTAATTATTTGCAAATACTTTTGAGAATCTCTTTTGCTATTTTTTATGTCACAGTTAGGTAAACTTCGATGTCTGATCCAGGTTAGAGCTAATCATCAACTCCACCAGTTCGCCCTTCACTCTAGTTTTTGCAACATTAATAATCACATGAAGACTAGCTAACATCCAAAGGTACAGTAGGTCATCTGTTTGATGTTATAGATTGGGAAATGGGAATATTGTATAAACTTCCCAAATGGGATGTGGGGAAAGAGAGAACAGGGGGAAGTTTCTGTACAATAAGAAGATGGAAATGGTTGTTGAAAGCATCTTTGCGCTTGGGTCAATTGCTGGTTCAGCCCTGTGCCACTGAGAATTTCCTGAAGGGCTCCCTCTAAACAAGAGTAAAGCCCTACAGTCTTCAATTTGAATTGTTTCCTTCTAAGAGTTCAATTGAGTGTATTGCTTCAGAATTGGGTCTATAGGTGTAATTTAGTTGGCTACATTTGGAAAGGACTTTTGCCTGAGCCATGTTTTTTAGGTGCTATTCATTTGAAGTGACCATGGAGATAGTTACACCTGTTGGCAAGTTGGACCAAGCAAAGCTGGGCCGCTCATATAAAGGGTAAAGTTTTCTTTAGAGTGGAATAGTTATGTCAAGAAGTCTGAGTTCGAATGGGTCAGATCCATTGCGAAACCATGGTATATCCTGTTAGGAATTTTGTAGGTTGCAATTTGATGGATGCATCTTCATTCAAGCATCATTTGATTTACACACTTGCATTGGTTTAAAGAAAACTTGAAATCTAGTTTTATACATGCATAGTTTTTAAGTTTTGGAAAAGTATTTGTTTTATGCATGTTTTGGTTCTAAACTTGGATGCATTGGTTTTAGAACCCAAACTCTTTTTGAAAACCTATTTCCTTGTGCTCTACATTTGGAAAATCATGTTAGGTATTTAGGTTTGAGGTTTGCATACTTTCAGCACCTTTAGAATCAGTTTTGTATGCAATTTCATTTGAAAAGAGTTTTTCTCAAATCAAGCTAGCCTATGGTTTAAAGTTTTGAATCTTTTTAGGCTTTGTGTGTTTCATGTTTTTAAATGTTTTAAAACATGTTTTTAAGCTTGGTTTAGTGACCCACAAAATTCCACAAAGAAAACCTTCATCTTGCTAAAATTGGAATTTTTGGGTTCCCGGCAGTGTCGCCGGTCGACCGGCGCAGAGGTCCCGGTCGACCGGGAACACTGCAGCAGGAATTTACCTGGCGCCCCAACGGTAAGAATTATGACCGTTGTGCTTGGCCGGTTAACCGGCCTGTCATGGCCGGTCAACCGGCCAAACTAGCCGTTGGGCAGTTTTTGGTATTTATATGAGCTCTTTCCTTTGTCTTTGGTTGGAGATTTTGAAACCCTCTTTGAGGAGCTTTGAGAGAAGACAAAGGGGATGATCTAAGAGACATCAAAGGGTCATTAAGTGAAGCTTAAGCTTGGATCAACTAAGTTAAATCTCCAAGTAAGTTTTACTTTTATTAATCATTTGTTATGTGCTTTATTTGAATCTTTGGAAAATGATTTCAAGCATGATAACAATGATGTGTTGAATCCTTTCTTCCCTCCATCTTTGATATTCAAGATTGGATTCATCACTTTGATTTCAACCCAAGTTTTGTTTTAAACTTTCTTAATCATGCTTAGCCATAAATCTTTGATTTCTTTTATTGCATGATTACTTCACTTGGTTGAAACTTCCCTTGTTGTTTTCATTCATTTAATCTTTAGTCAAATTAGTTTTTGAAGACAACATTGCACATGCATCACTTGATTAGGCTTAAACACTTTCATACAACTTGTGATCTTTAGATTTTCATATCATTCACAAGTGTGTAATTGTTCAAGTGATTTGCATAGAACTTCAATCATATCTTTTTGTGCCTTAAACTTTCAAATTTCATTAAGCATAAATTGATTGAGCTTACTTTTAAACTTGATTGAAGTTTTCACACACACACTTCATAAGCATACATCTTTGCATTCATTGAGTGTTTGTGTGAGTTAGGATTTTCATTTTCATATTAGCCTATTCAAGAGGCAATTCCATTGAGCTTAAATTGTAATCTCTTAGAGTGTTCTTTTGTTAAGACACTTTCTTTGAGAAAACTATATTTGTAAAGGTTATTGCTAAGCCTAAGAAAAGCAACTTGAAAGGTTATTGCTTAGCCTTGAAAAGCATATTGTAAAGGTTATTGCTTAGCCTATTGAAAAGCATAAATAGTGGAAATCCGGTGGGGTGTTGGATCACAAGCCGGTAGTGGATGTAGGCATTGAGGCCGAACCACTATAAATACTTGTGTGATGGTGATTGCTTTGTGGTGATTATTTTGTTATCTTCCGCATCTTGTATGTTTAATCATCACATGTGACTGGTTTGTTTTAAAGAAGTTAAAATTGATTAAAATTGGTCATAGTTGAAGCTCACCCTATTCACCCCCCTCTAGGGTTCGGATCCCCATGGACTTACAAGTGGTATCAGAGCGGGTTACTCCATTTTAGGGCTTAACAACCCGGAGTTGATCCTTGCTAGATTTGAACCCTAGTGTTGTGATTTATTGCATATCTTTTTAAAGATTTCCACTATGTTTGAAAATGAGTTTTCCCCTTGCCTCATTGCACCACTCTAAGTCTTTTCAAAGTTATATCTTCAAGAGTTGGTGAGTCCTCTAAGTGTTCTCTCAAGGACATCCTTTTCAAGACCTTAGGTGAATTTTCAAAGGTAGACTATTTGAGTAACCTTTAGGCCTTGATACCCCTAGACCAACCTACTCTTTTTAGTTATATCTATTTGTTGGTCTTTGTACATTTGCATTTTGTTGCTTTATAGTCACATCTTTTAAAATGCAATGTTTCTTTGTGATCATTTGATTTTGTATTCATGAACTTCTAAGTTATATCTCATGGTTTTCAAAATCCTTTGATTGCAATAATTTCATGATGGATTTGCATTTTGTTCATATAGTCATATCTCTTGTAGTGCATATCTATTCATGATCAATTGATTGTGATTACAAATGCTTTCATAGCTAGTTTTTCATGATCAATTGATGTTGGAAAATCATTTGATGTTTGTCATAGTTAGATCCTTTTTGGAAATCAAATGATTTGAAGCTATCTAAGTTTTCCATTGATTTTTCAAAGTTATATCTCTTGTAAATGGAAACTTTGAGAGTGTCTATTGTTTTACAATTTGAAAATTTACAATAGTACTCTTCTTGTTTTTCAAATTCACTTGCTCTTAATTCTAAATGATTCTTTATTGGAATTTCATATATTGAAGTGATTTGAGAAACTTTGGAAAATGTTCTATGCTTTATTGGTTGTATTTCTAGAAACATTTTCCTTGAATTTATTTCCTTGTGCCTAATTATGATTGTATCTTTTGAAAGGAAATAATTTTCACAAACAATTTGCATCTTTGCTCATTGAGTTACATTCTTTATGCAAATTGATTTTGATGTCTTACATTGCTTGGTTGGATATGGTGTCATTGATTTGCATGTGTTGTGCCTAACTTGGTATATATAGTTTCATTTATGCAAATTGATGATTGTTTATGTGCTTTATAGTAAAATCTTGTATTTGAGCTTTTTAAGTACATTTGTGATTTAGTGTGCTAAGTTCTTTTGGTATAAACTTCATATCCTTTTCCATTGCATTGTAAGCTTAGTACATTTGCTAAGAGTGGAGATGTTACATGATAGCTTAATGAATCATTTTAGATGAATTGGATTTAAACCATTGTTCTTAATAGGTATATCCATTTATGTGGTCCATCTTCATCTTTATGTGATCCATGAAGTCTCTCTAACTTCATACCTTCTTGTGCTTACATAGTTATATTTTTTTTTGATGATTGGTATGAGTTAGATCTTGAATGTTGATTAATCCTCTCTATGCAAATGTCAAATCGTTCTATGTATGGTTGTGGTATTGATTATATTTGTTGAAACCATACTAGAACTAAAATCCATCCTCTATGCTTTCTAGTCATTTCTTTTTGGATGGTTATGATGTTGATTCATGTATTGTCTCTAAGTGATGTCATTCTTATACATGTTTCAACTTCATAGTAGTGTTCTTAATCATATGAAACTCTTTGAAACCCATTTATCATATTTCTATATGTTTGATGGATATCCTAGATGTTGAATTCATATGATTTTGACACTTTGGAAATTGCATGCTTTACCAAGTCATATCTTTTGCATTGCAATTTCTCTTGTTCATCACTATGCTCAATAGTTAAATCTTTAAAAGTGATGAATATGCATTTATGATGCTTGATGGAATTTTGTCACATTCTTGTTCTTTATCATGTTATCAAATTCAATTGGTTTCAATTGGTATAATTTTTGATTGATTTGATTTCTTGTGAATGTGATAAACCTTGTGTGCATTGGATTGAACTTGATAAGTAATACATTGTTCCATGTCACACACCATTAGCATCATAAGGTTCATGTTGCCACCTCTTTTGCTCATATAGGTATATATCATGACCACCATGTTTATGTGTTCATAACATTGGTTGGTTGATTGTTGAGGTAGGCTTCATGTTTGAATTTCATTTCACTCATCTTGCACATTAATAGTCATATTTAATGATTGAATGAAATGATTTTCAAAACTTTCATAGCATATGTTTTTCTTAGTTAAATTATTTGATGCTATGATTAATAAACCCCACATCAATGGATAGCTCTAATTTGGATTTCTCATAATAGGTATACCTTTAAATCCATTTTAGAGTGATTGTGTTAATAGTCATATTCTTAAATCTCAATTGGTATTCCTTGTTTGTCCAATTGATATCCATGATTGCTTTTCCCATTGACCTAGCTCTCTTTTGGCAATTTGATCATTTGAGCTTTTTAGTTAAATGAATCTAATCCTTTCTTTGAAGTTGACCCTCACTTGGTTAAACCATCTTCTTCTTGTACCTAATAGTTAAATCTTTGTCAAGAGTTTGACAAGAGGAGAGATTGGATTGAGGGGGAGTGTAAACCTTCATAAGAAGTATTAGTTTTGATCAAATTGACCCTTAGATTGCCTTTGAGCTCTTAGAGACTACTACCTCACATGATAGCCTGTTATGTATTTCATTTTCGATTTCATTTGTTAACAGGTGCTACTAATGGTATTTTCCTTGTTTCATGTGTGTAGGTACCTTTGCAATTTAATGGCAAAGGGGGAGAAATTATGCAACTTCTCAAAAGGGTGAAGAGAAAGTCCAAGCTTCCAAAGGGGAGAGTTGTGTATGATCTTCTACAAAGGGAGAGAATGCATACCTTGCCAAAGGGAGAAAGAGGCATGGTCAAAGGGGGAGAGCTAATAGAAGAAAGAAAGCTTGGAAGCTAAAGAAGATGCTTGGATAAAGAAAGAAAGAAGAAAGAAAGCTTGAAGGTTGATCAAGCTCCAAGCATCATGAAGATTGAAGTCCAAGAGCCCAAGCTATGAAAAGAAGCATCCAAGAAGATTTCAAGACTTGTCCAGCTGAGGGGGAGCTGAAGACTTAGTGTGTAAATTCAGCGGTGAGTGTGTTTGCCATCAAATTGCAAAGGGGGAGATTGTTAGGAATTTTGTAGGTTGCAATTTGATGGATGCATCTTCATTCAAGCATCATTTGATTTACACACTTGCATTGGTTTAAAGAAAACTTGAAATCTAGTTTTATACATGCATAGTTTTTAAGTTTTGGAAAAGTATTTGTTTTATGCATGTTTTGGTTCTAAACTTGGATGCATTGGTTTTAGAACCCAAACTCTTTTTGAAAACCTATTTCCTTGTGCTCTACATTTGGAAAATCATGTTAGGTATTTAGGTTTGAGGTTTGCATACTTTCAGCACCTTTAGAATCAGTTTTGTATGCAATTTCATTTGAAAAGAGTTTTTCTCAAATCAAGCTAGCCTATGGTTTAAAGTTTTGAATCTTTTTAGGCTTTGTGTGTTTCATGTTTTTAAATGTTTTAAAACATGTTTTTAAGCTTGGTTTAGTGACCCACAAAATTCCACAAAGAAAACCTTCATCTTGCTAAAATTGGAATTTTTGGGTTCCCGGCAGTGTCGCCGGTCGACCGGCGCAGAGGTCCCGGTCGACCGGGAACACTGCAGCAGGAATTTACCTGGCGCCCCAACGGTCAGAATTATGACCGTTGTGCTTGGCCGGTTAACCGGCCTGTCATGGCCGGTCAACCGGCCAAACTAGCCGTTGGGCAGTTTTTGGTATTTATATGAGCTCTTTCCTTTGTCTTTGGTTGGAGATTTTGAAACCCTCTTTGAGGAGCTTTGAGAGAAGACAAAGGGGATGATCTAAGAGACATCAAAGGGTCATTAAGTGAAGCTTAAGCTTGGATCAACTAAGTTAAATCTCCAAGTAAGTTTTACTTTTATTAATCATTTGTTATGTGCTTTATTTGAATCTTTGGAAAATGATTTCAAGCATGATAACAATGATGTGTTGAATCCTTTCTTCCCTCCATCTTTGATATTCAAGATTGGATTCATCACTTTGATTTCAACCCAAGTTTTGTTTTAAACTTTCTTAATCATGCTTAGCCATAAATCTTTGATTTCTTTTATTGCATGATTACTTCACTTGGTTGAAACTTCCCTTGTTGTTTTCATTCATTTAATCTTTAGTCAAATTAGTTTTTGAAGACAACATTGCACATGCATCACTTGATTAGGCTTAAACACTTTCATACAACTTGTGATCTTTAGATTTTCATATCATTCACAAGTGTGTAATTGTTCAAGTGATTTGCATAGAACTTCAATCATATCTTTTTGTGCCTTAAACTTTCAAATTTCATTAAGCATAAATTGATTGAGCTTACTTTTAAACTTGATTGAAGTTTTCACACACACACTTCATAAGCATACATCTTTGCATTCATTGAGTGTTTGTGTGAGTTAGGATTTTCATTTTCATATTAGCCTATTCAAGAGGCAATTCCATTGAGCTTAAATTGTAATCTCTTAGAGTGTTCTTTTGTTAAGACACTTTCTTTGAGAAAACTATATTTGTAAAGGTTATTGCTAAGCCTAAGAAAAGCAACTTGAAAGGTTATTGCTTAGCCTTGAAAAGCATATTGTAAAGGTTATTGCTTAGCCTATTGAAAGGCATAAATAGTGGAAATCCGGTGGGGTGTTGGATCACAAGCCGGTAGTGGATGTAGGCATTGAGGCCGAACCACTATAAATACTTGTGTGATGGTGATTGCTTTGTGGTGATTATTTTGTTATCTTCCGCATCTTGTATGTTTAATCATCACATGTGACTGGTTTGTTTTAAAGAAGTTAAAATTGATTAAAATTGGTCATAGTTGAAGCTCACCCTATTCACCCCCCTCTAGGGTTCGGATCCCCATGGACTTACATATCCAAGTATCTTCTAAGTTCAGCCATTTACACAAATTCTTAAATATCTTTTGCAACAGGGAGCACCTTTCACGTGAGCTCATTGCCACCATCATCCCTCATTTTTCTTTGCCCCATGATGGATGGGGAGGGTAATTAATCATTTTAGATTTCCGGCGGTAGGAATTTTAAGAATCGGGATCCTCTGAATGGATGTTTTGATCGACGGTGATATGGCAGACCGTAATAGGTCCACTCACAGTCACCGGACGGTAAATCCTCACAAGATCCAGATCGACTTGATTTTTAATCGTCCATGGAAGAAGAATTTTCCCAATATGGCACAATCTTGATCTTGTATATAGGTGGTATACAACCCTTTTAGTTCTCTCACATGAGTTGATGGATTGCTGGTAATGAGTCCTAGAAATGCTGATTTGGCCTGAGAAAGTTTGATATATCTACCAGGTCCTCTACCAACCGTCTTAAATCTATTTTGGCTCCCCTCCAATGTTTTTCATTTTATCAATTTACCCCTTCCATGTAGTTAAAAGACGGAGAGGTATGTACCCCTAGCGAATAGTCCTTGCTTGTCAAAATTGGATAACCCTCGGGCTGAAGGCCAAAGGTGAGGCTAGTGAGGGATATCCTTGGGTAAAAAAAAAATAATTACGGAGGCGTATTTGCCCCTATATCATCCACAATGACTTTATGTTGCTTTCTACCGACAAAGAATGACTTCCTGTTGCTTCATTCTCTTGTAATTTCTAAAGCTTTGAAAATGCAAAAGATTGAGTCCATGTATGTCATGGTTAGAATTCACTTTTCTAAAACTTGGGATAAGGTCTCACCAAATGAGAGACTGGGAGGCAAGAGGTTGTCATTGTTGATGACATAGGGGCGAAAATGTTTTTCTCGAAGTAAATTGGTAAAAAAAGAAACAATTGGAGGGTCGATTTGCATTTTTTAGAAAGGAGAAAAATAAAAAAACCAGAGGCACAAGGGCCCCAGAATTGTATCAGAGGAGGAGACCAAAGAAATACAAGAAGCTCGTACAACGGTTCTTAGATCTGACATTCGCCCATCCCATGAACTGTCAAAGTTTACGTATTTCCCACGGGACTGTTCTAGCAATATACTCAGGTAATGCGATATCACACACATTATACCGTGCGATATCCTAGAGCAGTGTGACATCACACGTACGTATCGTCTTGTGTGATATCTTAAGACCATGCGATGCCACACTATTTTAGTACAAACAACTTCGTGAAAAATATTTAAAATTCACATATTTTAGGGAAAATGTCAGATTTAAAGGCAAGACTAATATCCCTAAAAATTGAGAAAGAAAATACTATTTTTTTTTAGGCCATGCACATGTTTCACCTCCAAATCAAGTCATACTCCACGTGGGTCCCACTAAAGTACAGGCCATTCATTTTTCTTTCTGTTGAGAACTTAGGGATGTAAATGGGTACCTGATTCTCTGATTACCTGGAGGTTCCGACCCATTAAAAACTGAGTGTGGGTCCTTATTTAGGCCCCGATAAGTAAATGGGTCTGGGTCCGATTCCACCTTGGTTCGGACCCGTGAACCCGACATGTTACCTCAATTTTTGAAAATCTATCCAAAAAATCATGTTCTTTTAATATGATTCCCTACCTAGACCCGGACCCGGATCCAGATCCAGACCCGTCTCATATGTGGTTCTGGTTCCGGTTCCGGAACCAAGAAACTGGTTCTGAAACGGTTTCGGGTCTGGGTCCGAATCCGGTTCCACCTTCTCCTTAATGGTTCCGATTCTGAGTCCACCATGGACCCGGACCGGAACCGACCCGTTTACAACTCTATCAGAATTGAATGAGTAATGAAACGCAAGTCATGTTGCAAAAGCAAGTAAGGTAACAAATAAATCTATGGGGATTCTTTCTTCCTCCCCTAATTCCGCATTGTAGGGTAAGACTGCCTTCATCCATGATGTCATCCCTTTCCCTTTCTCCCCTCTTCCCTTTCTCAACGGACTCTTTAATGGCCATTCAGAATCCTCTTAGTCGTTTTCCCACCTTTCCCATGAGTGGGATGTGTAGCACTCTACTATGGAGCCCACCTATTGATAATTGAGACCATTCAATACGAATGCCATCCACTCTAAGTATATATGCTCAAATTTTATTACTGCAATACAAGTTGGTCACTATAAGATTGAGCACATTACGGTGATTAGTAGAACCATTAATAGTGAAGGACATAGTAGAACCATTAATAGTGAAGGCATCCAAACTCGATGCCGGGAAGAAACACCCATCGCCATACGACCTGAACTCCAACGACAACCCTGGGAACGTGATCACACAGGTGCAGCTGCGGGGTGAGAACTATGACGAATGGGCTCGAGCTATGCGAACATCTTTGAGAGCAAGGAGAAAATGGGGCTTCATTGATGGAACCATAGAGCAACCCAAGGAAGAGTCCTCCGTGATGGAGGATTGGTGGACCGTTCAATCCATGCTGGTGTCATGGATCTTGAACACGGTGGAGCCTACCTTACGGTCAACCATGTCTTATTTGGAAACTGCCAAGGAGCTTTGAGACGACATTAAGGAGAGGTTTTCGGCTGTGAATGGCCCACGAATTCAGCAGCTGAAATCGGACTTGGCGGAGTGCAAACAAGGAGGAATGACTATGGTGGCTCATTACGAAAAGATGAAGGCCTTGTGGGATGACTTGGCCAACTATGAACAAGTACCGATCTGTACTTGTGGAGGCTGCAAATGTGATATTGCAGCAAAGCTTGAAAAACGCAGAGAGGAAGAACGAGCTCATCAATTTTTTATGGGACTGGATGATGTGCTCTACGGAACGGTTCGTTCCAACTTGCTAGCTACAGATCCTCTGCCATCTTTAAATAAGATGTACTCCATCCTAGTACAAGAAGAAAGGATGCGAACTATCACACGGGCTAAAGAAGAAAGGAAGGAGGTCATGGGCTTAGCTGTTCAAACAAGTGCAAGGTTGAAAGGGCGTGAGATGAAGCACAAATCTCTGCTCTGTACAAACTGCAACAAAGCTGGTCATGATGCAACAAGTTGTTTCTTGCTGATTGGATACCCAAAATGGTGGGGTGAACGTCCGCGAAGTGACGGCAAGGCAGGTGGACGAGGAAGAGATCAAAACCGCGTTGGAGCCAACATTGTACGTGCACAAAATGATCCCGTACGTGCTCATGCTGTCCAGAGCTTGGGACCCAGTGTTGGTGGCGATGGAGAAAATACTGGCATGACAGGATTAAGCAATGAGCAATGGCAAACTTTGCTGGAAATGCTCAATACTTTGAAGGCCAATCCAAATGAAAGCATGGTTGGTAAGACTAAACTCAATTCATGGATCCTCGATACTGGGGCATCCAATCATATGATAGGAAGCTTACAACAACTATGTGATGTACGGGAAGTGCCTGGGTGCCCTGTTGGGCTGCCTGACGGACAATCTGTCACAGCCACTAAGGAAGGAACAATAAAGCTTGCTGGGGGTTTAAAAATTGAAAACGTGCTTTATGTTCCCCGTTTGAATTGCAACTTAATCTCTATATCACAATTGATAGGTGAATCCCATTGTTTTGTCTAGTTTACTACTAACTTGTGTGTTATACAGGACCGCACTTTGAAGATGCTAATTGGTGCGGGTGAACGAAGGGATGGACTCTACTTCTTCCGGTAAATTCCGAGAGTGAAGGCCTACAGAACTGAAAGAATGAACCAACTAGAACTATGGCACAAGCGCTTGGGACATCCATCTTGGAAAACTGCTAAGGTAATTTCTAGTGTTAGTGATGGGAAAGTTAGTGAGTTACTGAATAAAGCTTGTGATACATGTCAAAGAGCTAAGCAAACTAGAGAAACATTTCCCTTAAGTACTCATCAAGCTTCTGCTATATTTGAATTGATACACTGTGATTTATGGGGAGCATATAGAACTCCTTTTTCTTGTGGTGCTTCATACTTTCTTATTATTGTGGATGATTGCTCGCGTGCAGTATGGGTCTCTTTGCTAATTGATAAGAAAGAGGTATCACAGACACTGATAAATTTCTTTGTTATAGTGGAAAGGCAATATAACAAAAAGGTTAAAACTGTTAGAAGCGATAATGGAACAGAATTCATTTGCATGAAAAACTTTTTTCTTGAACATGGGATTGTCTTTCAAACCTCTTGTATAGGGACACCACAGCAAAATGGCAGGGTCGAAAGAAAGCATCGCCACATTCTCAATGTCACACGAACTTTGCGTTTCCAAGGAAGTTTTCCCATTGAATTCTGGGGTGAGTGCATCTTGACAGCAGGGTACTTGATTAATCGCAACCCAAGCCCCGTTTTGAATGGAAAAACTCCATATGAAGTGCTGCATGGCCAGCTGCCCTCTTATGCTCACTTACGTATTTTTGGGTCCCTCTGCTATGCATGCAACCAAGGTACAACAGGAGACAAATTTGCAAGTCGCAGTCGTCGGTGTGTCTTTGTGGGGTATCCTTATGGGCAGAAAGGATGGCGAGTTTATGATCTTGCGACCCACCAATTCTTTGTGTCACGGGACGTCGTCTTCTTTGAAACCCAGTTTCCCTTTGCACACGACGAATCTGCACCACAACCCAATGCCATCTCAGTTTCCATTAACGAAGACACTAATGGGGAGAATCATAATAGCCTCCTCGAGATACCTTCGAACCAGTAACAGCGGCGAGTCCTGACGACAAGGGGGGTGCCCATACTACAGACGCCAATGGAGAAGACACTACTGTCATACCAGACCCGCAAACACCAGTTCCCGAAGTGCAGTCCCCAAGCACTCATGATGAAAATGAACCACTGGGGCGAGGATGTCGAGTCAAACGTCCGTCTACCCGGTTGCACGACTATGTTACGAACACAATTCAGAAGTTGAGTCCTCCCACTCGTTCACCAGCTCCATCACGTTCTTCAGGTGCACCCTATCCTATAACACACTATGTAAACTGTGATAGGTTTTCTCTGCCACATAGACATTTCCTTGCAGCCATTACTATAGAAAAAGAACCAGTCTACTTTCATGAAGCGGTAAAAGATGTTCGATGGAGAGAAGCCATGCAAACTGAGATTCAAGCTCTCGAACAAAATCATACCTGGTCCATGCAGCACCTACCACCTGGAAAGAAAGCTCTCGGATGCAAATGGGTCTACCGCATAAAGTATCGCTCCGATGGGACAGTTGAACGTTTTAAAGCCACATTAGTCATTCTTGGCAATCATCAAGTGGAAGGCATCAACTACACTGAAACATTTGCACCAGTCGCTAAAATGGTCACGGTGCGCACTGTCTTAGCTGTTGCAGCAGCGAAAGCTTGGGAACTTCACCAAATGAATGTCCACAACGCGTTTCTTCATGGCGATCTTCACGAAGAGGTTTTTATGAAAATGCCTCTTGGGTTTACAGTACAGCAACCGGACATGGTGTGCAAGCTTCAAAAATCATTTTACGGGTTAAAGCAAGCTCCACGTTGCTGGTTTGCCAAGCTCTTCGCTACCCTCAAAGCTTATGGCTTCCAACAATCATACCTCGACTATTCCTTGTTCACTTTGCACCAACAAGGAGTTCAGCTCGTGGTCCTGGTTTATGTTGATGACTTGATCATCTCTGGCAATACTCCAGCTCGTGGAATAACTGAAGGTTACATTGGCAAAAAGGTACATGCTACCCGAGTAGTAGATATTGTTTAGTAGAATTCCTGAGAATATTATAGTAGAAGATGAAGTGGTTTAGAAATCTTACGTTTTGTCCCATACATGTGTTTTCTCCTCAATGTGATTGTGTATATATAGTAGTAAAAAAGAGCTATCAAACCAAGCCCGAGTTCGATCTTAGTTGGACATATATGATCTCAGATTGGCTTGACATTCTTATATTCCATCCAGCTAGATTGTGTACACAGTACATTCATAATAACCATGGAAAATTGCAAATAAGTCCTTAAGTTTTAAGAATTTTTTAAATTAGGACTTAAGTTTTCTAATAAGTTGTGAATTAAGGACAATCGGCCATTTAAAGCTATTTTTCCATGACTTTCTTTCATTATTCTTTAAAATACCCAAATTACCCATCACTGAAACAAAACCATCCTTTACTTCCTCCATCTTCTCCTCATTTATTTCATTGGTATCCTCATGCTGATTGATGACAACTAGGATTTGCATAGCAATTAGCAGTATCTAGTAGCTACCGAATGTATGTCATGGCTTTAAATGATAGATAATTTGGGCATTTTAAAAAATTGAGGAAAAATAGTCGCAGGAGAATACATTTAAATGGCCGGATGTCCTTAATTGAAGAGTAAACCCCTAATTTGAAAAGTTTTGAAACTTATGTCCTTTTTGTAATAAGACAAAAAAGTAAGACCTTATTTGAAAATCTCTCTAATAAAAAAAGTAAGCACTTTTGAAGTTCCTTTTTAAGAAATAAAATAAGCCCACACTATATTATCTTTGGCACTAAAACCATGCTATTTCTTCTGAACAAGTGGTCAAGAACCTTTTGTATTCAAATAAACCCCTATTTTCAATCCTGGGACAAAGATATTGGGGTCTTATTATTTTCTCATATTGTGTTTTTCAAAGAATTAAGACGGGTAGACAACTTCTAAATGTATCACGATTTATAATGGCTCTCTTATTGGTGCAGGTGCCACTAAAGGACGTATGATGTACGTGCCCAAAGAAGTTGAAAGGATGGCGATTTTCTTTGTGTGCAATATGAGCAAGAGAGGATTCTCAATAGCGCTTGTCCTATTGGATTTAGTCATTGTGATAAAAGAGACTAATAGAGTTGAGGATTGGAGTTTAAAGACCCATGTTTGGACATCAACAAGTTGCTGTCATCTTTTGCTAAAGTAGTTCCATGCATGTTGCTATAGGACTTTTAATGGTGCTCTTATTTGGCCGCCAATTATGAACAATCGTGTGTAGATGTTGTGGAGTAGTGTGATTATTTCTCAGAGTTGTTCGCTATGACCCTCCCCTGACTTCTTTCTTATTTGTTTGCTGTTTGGTCATGTTTGTTCTCTTTAGTTCTAGTGAGTTTCCCGAATATATATATATATATATATATGGGGTCAGCTCTCCTAAGCTCAAGCTTAGAATAAGGCAAGCTCAAGTGTGTGGTGGGGCCTACTTGGGGGACCCGCATGGGGATGGAGATGGGGGGATTTTAAGGACTCCCTGAGATCCTCCTCTCTACAAAAAATCAGCCTCAATCATGATTTCTATCATCTTCATATGGGCCCAAAAGTTTAATGATCAATAGTCCATTCAGATCGATACATAGTCAATCCAACGGTCTAGTAAATTCGGATTTGACCGAAAGTTGGTGGACATGTGCAATTTAGGGGGTCTTGTGTTTGGTTCAGCTAAATTGACCAAAGATGAGCCCCACAAGCATGAGCTTACGAAATTTTCTCCTAACCTCCCGAATGGACTATTGACCATTAAACTTTTGGGCCCATATGAAGATGATAGAAATCACGGTTGAGTCTGATTTTTTGTAGTGAGGAGGATACCAGGGAGTCCTTAAAATCCCTCCAATCTCCATCGCCCCATACAGGTCCCCAAGTAGGCATCACCACACACTTGAGCTTACCTTATTATAAGCTTGAGTTTAGGAGAACTAGCCCATATATATATATAGGGGTCAGCTCTCTAAGCTCAAACTTACTTTATATTAAGCTGAAACAATGTTGATCCCACAAATCAAAGTCAATTATCGTTGTTTTTTGCATGATGATCGTCTCCAAAATCAAGATAAATCCAATTAGAAATGGATTTTCTAGTTCCATCATGCAAAAAACAAATATAATCAACTTTGATTTGTGGGATCAGCATTATTCCAGCTTAGTACAAGGTAAGTTTCAGCCTAGAAGAGCCCTGCTATATATATATATATATAGGGGTGGGGGTGTTTGGTTTGTGATCTCCTCGTGCAAGGTGCTCACCTGACCATGGGGCCCACTAGTGATCCATCTTAGGGTCCACAAAATTAGACCACCTTAATAGTAGCACGGTTTTTCAGCCATCTGAATAGATTGGACCATTGGATCAAAGTGAGTTTTTTTAATATTTGTAAGCGCTGAAACTCGAGGGCATTTTAACAAGAGGAGCACATGACCATGTGAGCCCCCATCACTTAAATGTAAGTTTATCAATGAGAGGATTGCAGCTTGAATGGTCTCCTAAAAGACAACAGGGATAAATATATATATATATATATATTAGCCCAGCTAAATTATCCTAGTCCTTTATCTAACTACCTTACAATTTAATCTTATCTTAACCATAGATTTTCTTGAGATTCAATCCCACAATGAGGCTTCCTTAATGAAAGCTGGGCTTCATTAATTCCTACATATTCAAGTGTGTGGGTCGTCTATAGGTTTTCTCGGTGAGAGGTGTATAGACTGGAGTCTGGTTTGGTTTTTCTATGCCTTTGGGCCTAGTAATTTAGTGGGCTGGGACTCAAAAAAGTTTGGTAGCTTTTTCTTAGCATGTTGGATCAAGCAAACTTGGCCACATATAAACGAGGTAATTTTGTTCTTTTGTTTTTTTTTTCCGCTAATATAATATACAGGGTAATATTGTCAGCTCTTAGCTGCCATCGATTTTCTGCTCCCTAGGGATCTATTTGGATAATTGAGGAGTAGAGTGAAGTGGAGTAAATTTCACAAGAAAAGTGAAGTGGGGTGAAGTGGGTTGAAGTTAATTAAATTAACTTCACTTCACTCTGGTTGGTTGCTTTGTGTAAAGTGAAATCTAAAATACTTTGTATGTGTTTGGATACCTATGAGTAAAGTGAAAATGGGAACACAGAGAAAAACAAGCTCTCTTTTATTCTTTCTCTGAACACTTCATGGGATCCTTTCAATAGGTCCCATATAATATTAATATTTATGGACACACCTAATATCATCTTTTCTATGCCTCCATCAATATTTGACCCAAGCAACTAGAAAAAATTAGAGAGAGATCTTTCAATGGCCTTTTCTCAGAGACCATCAAGCAACAATTATTAATAACGTCACCTAAAATATCAAAATATATAACCTATATTCAACTGTTGCAAAGTCACTTCATAATTTATGAGGATATTTTGATCTACCATGTCATATAATGTCATGTAATTATGTGCGAAACCATCAACATACCCACGCCCTCAACACTAGTCAAAGTACTAAAAAAATTGTAAGTTCAGTAACAAAAAGAAGAAAAGAAAGGAAGCAATACTATCCTACTAGAACCAGCCAAGGACAGCATCTAGAGTCTTGTTTGCCACCTTGGTTAGATACATCAAAAAAGTTGAGTCCCATAACAGAAGCCAGTTGGGCTTTCGACTTCAACATCGTCCTTCCTCTGCGGTCTAGTCCAATGCTAAAATGAATTAGTTCCAAGAGAATACTGCTGAATCCAATACATCAAAAGGCAAGCAATAAAAAGGATACCAAGTACAGGATCATGAGGCCATCTTTCCACAATCTTCTGTAGCAGTTAAACATGGTGAGAATCTGGTTAATTCGATGAAGGGTCTGCTGCCTCAAGTTATCTCCCTGTAAGACACCACCACCTTATAATTAATTACATCCTTGTAGAGGTATGTGAATGCATAATTCATTTATATCTGTGAATGATCTAACATACTAAAGAAGGTGATGGAAAGGACTTGAAAACCACATTGGTCAACAAGGAATCACAGTAAATGTAGACTTTCTCCATTAGTATAAGAGCAATCTCACACCTAAATGCAATCCTTATCTGTTATGTAAAAGAAACCAACCAACAACCAAATTGTGCAGCGTGGAACTCTCTTAAAAGAAAAACTTAATGTCAACTTGGAGCAAAACACATCTACCATGTGCCCCACAAAGGTAAACATGTACAATGGTTGCATCCCATATGAATTTTTGAGCCAGTGAAACTACTAAAAGTCATTGTGTGTGGAGAAATTTACCAATAAGATAAATTGTATTGCATGTTAGTGGTGCTGATAGTCTGATTTCATTGACTCATTTAAAAGCCACCTTATTTTCAATAAAGTTGCAAGCTGTTGTCCTCATCTAAATTCATTTGGTTCAGCCCATGGGGGCTCAACACCTTAGCTATCTGTGGACTAGCAATTACGGGCCAACTTAACCCTTTTTAACTTTAAGTTAAAAGTTTAGATTTCATATTTTCACTTGATCAAAAGGTGAGGTTCTAATTAAAACCCATATATGTTAATGTTACCAACAATGGTCAATTTAATTGACTGGATCTAGAGGACCCAACCTAGCCGATCCACTATGCATGCACATAAAAATGCAGGGAAGGTATTGTCCCTATCAAATAACAAATTAGGAGTGCCACAATATGGATTCGGAAACTACACTTTCGAACCACACTATTTGTGAGGGCCACCCTTCATCATATATAAAGAATCAGCATTGTACCATTCATGCTACTGTTGAGCACATGGCTCTGTAACCAAAAAAAAAAAAAAAAAAAAAAAAAAACCAATAGAGAAATACAACCACAACCCAATAGTCAAAATGCAATTTTTTCCTGCGCTACCCAAAACCAACAACATGCAAGTCGAAGAAAAGAAAACATAAAAACAACCCAATATCAGAAAATGTAAGAAAACCCCAAGATTGAGATCACCACCAATAAACAAAAGAAACCCTTTTCTAACCGAGAAGAAAAAAATCCTCTGAGAGGGAAAATGAAGAAGTTTAATCAATCTAAAACTGAGATTGAAAAAGAGGGGGAAAAAAACAGAGTTTAATCAAAATTACATATTTTTTTTCTGGCTGAGGAAATACTCAGCACCTTGAAACATGAGATCAAGCAAGAGGGGAAATACTCAGCACCTTGAAACATGAGATCAAGCAAGAGGGGAAAAACCAGAGGAAAGTTTCCACCGGAAACAAACAAAAACCCAGCAATCAAAATGCACTCTTTCTCCACTCCACTCAAACCCACCAAGGCAGCAGCCACACAAGCAAACAGGAGATGCTCAAAGGAAGCATACATGAAGAAGATATGTAGAAAGAAGCAAGAATACATGTAACAAAAAATTTCTATAAAAAAAATGCAATCTTGGGTCGGAAGAGACTCACTCACCATCAGCAATAGCAATGATGTTGAGGGATGGAGCTTGAAGCTCGGACTTTTTTGGAGATTTTCATAAGGATGCAGCATGAATAACAAACCATTTCTCCAAACCCTACAACCTTACCAGTCCTTCAATCCCATCTATCCCAAAACCCCAAAATCATTCCAAACCCAGCATTCGAAAATTCCAAACCCTCTCATCAAATAATAACCCAACCCTAATACCCCTTTCCCCTTACCAAACCAGACCCAAACCTTAAACCCATCCAACATCCACCACGATTCAATCCAACCCCAAATTGAACCTAATCCACCGAACCTTGCAACAAAATCGTAAGCCCTAATCCAATCCTTCAAACCATGTCTAGAAACTAGAAACCAGAAATCGTCTCCCATTATCGAGAGAGAGAGAGAGAGAGATGTGGAAAGGCAAAACACTTCATCCAAGTTGCAGACGGTTGCGTTGAAGTGGGAGTAGAGGAGAGGGAGTAGAATCGATTTTACCCAGTAAAACCGAAGTGGTTTGCGTTGAAGTGAAATGGGATCCACGTGGGTCGACCAGAATACTTCATCTGTCGGGCCAGCCCGATCCAAACAACGATGAGTTGAAATTTTTAACCGTTGAACCTCAATTAACTTAACTTCATTCCATTAATTCCCTATCCAAACAGGCCCTGAAGTTTGAACAGATGGTTTACAAGTCAAATGGTATTTTTGGCGCCAATCCACTAAGCCTCATTACATCTGCTCGTAGTCGTGGGCCCACTACAAGCAACGTGGACTTTCCCAAACAATTTTCCACTCGACAACTCCTAATACGGACGGTGTTGATGGAATGTTATGCGTACACGAAAAAGGAAACAGTACATGTTAGAAACCACCAAAAGTACCCTTAAAACCGAAGTGAATTACAAGTGTTACCATTGACGATAACAACCGTCGATTTTAGTATGTAATTGCGAGATGTTTGCCGTTTCTTATCCTGACCATCCATTCATACAACATCTTTAACCCTCCTTGAATCTTGAACTTTCATCCAAAACGACCTTATTTTAGTCACTCCCAAGTCCCAAGTCCCAAGTCCCAACTCCTGATCCTATTTTGGTCAATCCATTCAAATCGCTCACCCACCGGTGTTGGATTGTATTAGCCCTCATTTACACAAATCCAAATATCATCCACATAAGAATTTTGTTTGAATGAATTTTATAATGATGATTGAACTTTTTTTTTTTTTTACACTATCGGAGGGTTCCAACCCTTTGGATTGTACTTATCCCTCCAGGCCCCGAGGAAAGACGGGTAAACTTCCATGTAGTCTCAGTGTGGTAGTGCAGTTTCTAACCTATAACTTCCGGGTGCACACCGTAATACTAAGCGAACTAAAATAATAAGATTTAAAACAAGACTATGATAATTTATTTGAAAACCCTTAATCCATCTACAAACCCACCCATCATCATCCTCACTCACTTCATTATCATGCATTCAAATGGGCCCCACCCACTAGCTGATAAATCAAGCTTGTGGACTGCTTAACGTATGATGGTTCATGTTAAAGCTTCAACCAAAAATACCCTCAAATCACTCAGCAAAACTACAAATGTGCTACAAAGATCCAATGCTCACTAACGATGGTTTTTAATACATTCGAGCCTCCAACACACGCACTTCTACTCGAACGCAGATGTCCCAACCAACTGATCAATACCTTGAAAATAAATACTCTTGCTTTCGGATTAAGTATTTCACTATGCAGATAAGTAGTTAAAAACAGTTTCCTCGCCATAATCTCCGGCGAAGGAAACCCCCGTCTTCTGAACTAGGAAGGGCGACGAAGGCTGGAGCTCCGGTGTCTCTTTCTTCTTTCTACCGGAATCTGACACGCACTCCGTCTTTCTCCTCCGGGCAACAGCGGCTGCCTCTTTTTCTTTACGGCGCATTGCTACATACTCCTCAGGAATGTAGACGTCCATGTTCTTTTGACAAAAATGCTCCTGAAGAATGATTATATTTTCAGGAGCTGGTTTTGAGTTTGGCACCTGCGTGAGCGGTGGTCGAGAGCTGTCGGCTATTTATAGGGCTAGTAAAAAAGGATGGAATGGCAGATTCTGTGGGTGTGGATACATGTTTTCTCAGAATCCGGGTTCTTCAAATACTAGCATTTATAATCCCAGCTGCTTAAAGCTAGGCATGTCAAACCCGGCCCGCCCAAATTCAGGCCCGAACGGGCCACGGGCCAGGCCGTGGATGAAAGGGCACTTCGGTGCTCGGCGTGCCTATTTTATTTTATTTTTTGATTAATTTTTTTTTCTTTTCAGTATTAAAATTAAAAATTAAAATACAAGCACAGAGAATGACAAAAATATTTAAGTAGTCAAACTCGATGGAGTAAAATGGACAGCTTTTCAAAAAATAACCATATTTAAGTAGTCAAACTCGATGGAGTAAAATGGACAGCTTTTCAAAAAATAACCATTTTTGGGAGGGCCGACCATCGGCTGACCCTTGCGGATGGGTCGGCCCACGTGCTTGCCGTGCCCGGTATCCTCGGTCCAGCACGGGCCGTGCCATTGACCAGGTCAGGCAGGCCCACTGGTCATTGACTGGTAGGCCGTGTTGTGACGGGCTGGCCCGGCCCATTTGACATCTCTACCTAAAACCTTTGTCCTATAACTCTCTCAACACCCAGCGTGTATCAAACTACTGTTTCGCCTTTTACTTAAAAAAAAAAAATCTCTTTCCCCACCATCTTAGCATAAGAAATTTTTTCTTTGAAAAATGAAGGAAAAAAAAACATGGGAAGTCATTTTGAGTGGTTTAAGAATTTGAAAGTGGGCCCAATGATGGATTGATAGAGTGGGCAGAGGTGGGCCTCGCTGGTTGATTTAAAGTCTCTTGTGGTCATATAATATTGAAAATGCACCAGTTTCAACACGGTATCATGTATGCTTTATTGGAAGAGGAAGATGATGACGCGTAGTAACTCTTTCCGGATTATGGACCCATGGTTTTACTGGGTTTCTAGTAGCCGATGTGTCGGCCTAAATGTTACAGTCGTCTTCTTTTTTTTTTTCTTTTTTTTTCTATTTAGAAATCAAAGTCTTTATAATAGAATAATAGACACATGAACAAAATTTATAAGGGTAATATTCGTGTGCATCCACCATGGACGTCCGCTATTTATATATATGAATTTTGGGTGATTTGATTTGAGAATTGAGGCTCGATTTGGAGCAATTTCATTCTCAATTTCGATTTCAACTTATAGAGATAAGATAAGAAGTTTTATTATCAAATTGTAATTGTTTTATCTTTTTGTTTCATCTTTTTCAAATAAAAATAGTCTCATCCAAAAAAAAAAAAAAGATAAGTCTTGGTCTCAATGCTATTACAAGTCACTACTCACATCCTTGTGAATCTGTCATAGGTCTAAATAATGATAATCTGAACCGTTCAAAATAAATGCCAACTCATTCAATAATATTTAATCAAATTTCATTTCAATAGAAGTCAATTTACCGTTCAATTGAACAGATCAATTTGATTTGGAATTTGAGGTGCAATTTGAAAATTAATTACTCAATTGAACTCCCGATATTATATCAAATTTTATATTATCTTACCAACCAAAGTTCCATATACAAGCTTGGATTCTTTAATCCTTATCGAGGAGAATGATCATGGACCGGACCAGCCGGTATCAACCTCTTTCATACTTTAATTTTGAGTACCAAAGTTTCACATAATCTAAGATTTTTTCCTACTTATTATATGCAATGTTGTTTTACTTCTTTCAGGTTTTCTTCTTCTCTAAAATTTGACATAATCTTTCTCATCATCTCAACAACGAGCCTCCAAATCCAATAGGTATTTAGCGCCTTTTTATGTATTTTTTCAACGCTCAATTTAGTTTAGTGAGCCTCTATTTTTACTATTTATTTTGTTATTATATGATTTAAATTCTTATATTTCTGTTTTCTTTTTTCTTTTCTAAATTGGGATTTTGGTTTGCATTGGGGATATAATTTTTTTATTAGAATTTCTAAAATTTTATAGATTTCTGGATAGGAATTTTAAAGTTGAAGTTAGGGATTTTTTGGATTTCTAATTAGGGATTCCAATTTGGGGTTAGAATTGGAAGTATTATGATTTAGATTTTGGGGTTTAGGGATTTCAGATTTGGAATTAGTGATTTCCAAAATTGGAGATATATTTTTTTCAGCTCTGGTTAGAAATTTCAATTTGGGATTAGGGTTTTTGGAATTGAAAATATTTTGATTTTGGGGTTTGGAATTTCCGGAACTCTAGTTAGGGATTTAAAATTTGGGGCTAGTGATTTATGAGATTAGGAATAAGGTTTTTCACTAGGTAATGCTGGGCTTATTTTAAGAATGATATAATTTAGCACATTTTTCTTTTATCTCTTTTCTATATAAAAATTAATGGAAAGTAGAAAAAAGGTGAATTTTTTATATTTTTTAGTATTAATTTTGACTTAAAATTTATTTTAAGAATGATAAAGTTTAGCCTATTTTCGACCTATTTTCTTTCTGAAGAATCAATGAAAGCTCTATTTTGTGATTGTTGCACATGACGATAGCATCCTCTTTATTGGTAACTATATTTAAGACTGCAAAATTGTTTTTAATGGAATATTGTTGTATTTTAAATCTCGGATAGTCTACACATATGAAATAAAATTAATTTTTATTTTTATGTATAAAAAGTTAATTATATATTTTTGTATGAATTCTAATGACCGTGCTAATTAAGCATAAGCATGTTGAATGATCCAGAAAAGGGTATTGATGCACCGGGTCAGCCCGAACCGAACTAAGGACCAACCAACTTTGGGTCGGGCTATAGCCTTAGGTTTTGGTACACAGGTCATACTTAGACAAAAAAATTATACTGGTTTAAGATATGGGCCAAACTTGGCGGCAAAGAGCTCGAAGCTCGGTTTGACCCAAATAAGATACATAATCTCATAAAAAGTATCTTTATTTCTTACAATAAATAATTTATTTCAATAAAAATCAATTATTAAGTAGCTTAATATTACTTCTTACAAGAAAGTGATAAAACATAAATTTCCATTGCATGTGACTCCGTTTATCATGCGACTCATATTAATAAATCGCATTAGTACATTAAATATTGCCTCTTTCGATAAAGAAGTAAAAAAGTACTCAACACCTATCAACTGTACGTAAGGATTAATAAGTCTTTTCCTCTTAGCATTTACGTGTAATATATCTTCATTTTATTGATATTTACTTTCTTTTCTGGATAGGATATGTAGATGGCATAGTCGCACACAAGACTTGACATTCACTCTGAAGGAGTTTCATTTCTCATTTTAAATCTCTTTTGGGAAAAAACTGGAAAACAATCATAATCTATCAAAATGATTAGCCAAATCAACTATGTCGTTGAATTAAAACATCCACTTTCATTGAATCCTTGTGCTCAGGTTGTACAATAAATTTTCAGCATAAAAGTTTTAAATTATTACAAATTCTAGATGGTATCATATTACTATTTCTTATTTAGATACACTTTAAGTATTTGGTTTGTGTTTTATTAGATGACTGCTTGATTTGTATATATGATCAACTAAGCTTTTCCTTTGTTTTTTAATTGAGTGAGCGTTTAATTTATAAGTTATGGTGTTTATTATTTCAATATATAAATTCTTAAATGACAGTATAGAAAAATGTGATCGTGCTCAGCATAAGCCATAGTGCTAGTTATATAATATTAAAGTGAAGGATTTTGGTTTTAATTTTGACCGGTGATTGTGATTTTGACTAGTTGTTACACAACTTTTTTTTAAATCTTTCATTTTTATTCCACTCTCCAACTTCTCGATTCTCATCTCACTCCATTTACTTTATGCCGCAACTTACTTTTATAAAACTACTTTACCGCTCATGTAACTACTCTGCATTTGAAAGACTTTTGTGTTTGTCATCTTCTGCAAAGTTGAAAATGTTTGAATTCTTGGCTTTCTCATTTCTCACTCAAAAGGTGAAAATAGATGTAGATCTTCCCCCATGTAATTTAATTCCTAAGGCTGCAGCTCCTGTAAATAAATTTAAAATTTTCTTATTTATAAGAATTAATGGAACATACATTCATGTCATATATTTAAAAATTTTTAAATTGCCAACTTTCGTTACAAATTTATATTAACTAATTATGTTTATCATTACCTTTACATTTATATTGCTTGCATGGATGTTTTCGCTAGTTAATAACTAAGTGGTGAGGTAACTCAGTATCTTGCACGACTAATCAAGGATCAATCATTGGTCTTCATATTGAAAGTAACATCATTGTCCAATGATCTAATAAGATATATCCAACTTGTGTGCCTTGAAATACTAAGAAGTATACAATCTAATCTAGAGGGAGGTAAATTATGTTGTTTAAGCAAACATCTACTTGGGCCCCATTTTGTAAGATCAACCTATCATGGCCGCAAAATCATTTGATCAGTAGGAACCTTGCAATTCTTTTTTTTTTTGCTCGGGTGGCCCAATGGCCAGAACATTCCTAAAGGACATAGGAACCTTGCAATTTTTATAAAGTGCAAATATCACATTGCATGTACGCGCCAGCCCTATGGGGCCACTTGGGCCCACCTTTGATAATTGTATTTCCTTTTACACTCTTATCTAGAGGTGTAAATCTGAGTGGGCAAGCCCGGCACTGAAAAACCGTGCCTGGGCCGTTGACCAGGTCAACGGGCTAGCTCAGCAGTCCTCCAGTAGGTTGTGCTATGCTGGGGCTACCAAGCCCGTGGCACGGCACTGGTTAAATTCGTGCTGTGCTAGGCCAACGCCCCAAGCCAGCGGCCTGGCCAAGGCCCAATGGTCATAAATTTGAAAATAATTCTCATTAAATAGATGACTTTACTGAACCTGTTATTTATTTCCTTGTGCAATGCTTTACTAGATGGTGTTGAGTTTAAGTTTATTGATTAGACTAGCAATAACGCCCCAGGCTAAAAGTTACATTTCGAAAGTTTATTGATTAGACTAGCAATAACGCCCCAGGCTAAAAGTTACATTTCGAATTTATGAGATATCAAAATTAATTATAAATACATAAGCATATATTTATGCATATTTATATAAAAATAGTCAACACATATTCAATCATAAATACAAGTGGTCAACATCAACAATAAGTTATTACAAAGATAAAGCTAAAAAAATATCCATTCAACAACAACATAAAAACAATAATAACAACAACAATTACTAAAAAAGATATAGAAAAGAAAATTTTGTTAATATATATAATATTAATAATAAGAAATGCATTCAAGTTTATAATTTTGTTACTCATTGATAATTTCAAAGCCTAATAAAACAAAACCACCCCATTTGGACTTATTTGTGCAACAAGAGGATTCTAGTTTATGCGCGCAGATTTTTATTTTCTCATGAGAATGGAATTTTGTATTTTCGTAGAAAATCAAAGTCCTCTCTATTAAGGAAAAATGATTTATTTTTTTCTTCTATGCAAGGAAAACACATCACACCAAACAACATAATATTGTTAACAAAGAAAATCATAAAAATATGCAATCCTCTTGTTTTTATTTTCACATAGGCCAATGGTCATTTCAATCCCTCTACACAAATTTCTTCTCTACCCCTTTGAAGTAGCACCAATACCATTTTAGGACTGATCAAACTATTTTTTAGCTCTAGATTTTAAAAAAAATGTATCAACATCTTAACTTTAAAAGCCATAAATTATGAGACCTTAAAACCACAGGCTAGTGTTATTTAATCCCAGTAATAATTGGCCCACCTTGGATCAATGTAAATATCTCTAAATTATGAGTCCATATGGGCCCACGAAAGTGTAATTTATGGTGGGCCAAACCTAGGGTCATATGTCCATATAATCAAATCAAAAAAGGATGCGCGTAAGATTCAACCAAAAAACTTCAACCTCAAAACATCTTTATCACAAGCCTTTCCATGAGGTGGTCTATCAAAAGGTCGGGTCTGATTTTCGTTTACATATGACAATCTTTGAATAGAGTAGAGCTGTATTTGGGAACCAAAAGAAAATGATATTTTTAGTGAAAAGTTTATCACTATGAATTGTAGAAAGGTGGGCCTCAAATGTTAAAATAAAAAGATGACAATCTTGAGAGGATGGAAGATAGATGGTATTGAGAGAGAGAATGACTATAGCAAAATAGAGAGATTTTAGGGGATATTGATTAAGAGACTTTATGAGATAGAGGATATGGATAAAGAGATTTTTTTGGAAAAAAAATTGTGGCATGCGATGACATGGCACCTTAAATCACTTTATGTTTTTCCTCCATATTTATTTGAAAAGAGAATGATTTGGTTGCTGAGGTGGCACCCCTCACAGCCCACCTCCCCCTTTGCCTTAATATATATATATATATATATATATATATATAATGGTCGTCTTATGATTTTTGGAGTATCATCCAAGAGGCATGTCATCAATTTAATTATATATTTTGATCCGGGTACCTGTGTTTTGATTGATGGTTAGAGATGGAGCACACTATATTTTCGGCTTTTAGAGTTTAATATGTTTTTTTTAAATAATAAACTTTACTTGAGTCTAGACCTTTTGAGTGGAAACCTTAAGGTTTGAATTTCATTATATATTGATCCAAGTTCAAATTTGTAATTTTTTTTGAACTTTTGTAGCTTAAATTTTAAGAAAATATAATATATTTGATGTATTTTTTCAAAACATCATTAATGTTATTCTACTTATTTATTTCTCTTAATTTATTTATTTTAATTTGTCCAATATTCTAAGCTTTAGTCATACGTCCAAGTCCAACTTTAAAAAAAGGGGAATTCGGCGAGAGGTCCCTGAATATTTCACTTTATTGTCTTAGATCCACAATCTTTTTTCATAGTGTGGTATGTCCTTTTTTCAAATTTGAAGACCTAAAATGTCTAACTTACCCTTTCTTCAAAATCATATCCCACAATTAGTGGGATATGCCACTAATAATGGTCAACTACCATTTAATTGACCACGATTAATGGAATCCCATTACTAAAATTTTCAAATAAATTCTAAAAAAAAACACAAATAAATTCCAAAATAACATAAGTAAAATTAAAAAACGTAAGTAAATTTGAAAAAACTTAATAATTTGAAAAAACGCAAGAATTTTTAAAAAGAAGTAAATAAAGGCAATAATTTCAAAAAAACCAATATTTTCAAATTTTCAAAAAACGCAATAATTTCAAAAACGCAAAAAATTGAAAAGACTTAAATAAAATTAAAAAAAGAAATAACTTCAAAAAACTCAAAAATTCAAAAGACGTAAATAAAGTTAAAAAATGAAATAATTTCACAAAACGCAATAAATCTCACAAGAACGCAGAGAAATTTAAAAAGAAGCAAATAAATCTCAAAAGATCCAAATGAATTTCAAAAAAATAATAAATAAATTTCAAAATATGAAGATCAGTTTCAAAAGATCCAAATAAAATTTAAAAGATTCAAATAAATTTCAAAAAATGTAAATAAAATGCAAAAGAAACAAATAAAATTCAAAAACACAAATAGATCTAAAAAATACAAATAAATTTTCCAAAAACACAGAAAGATTCGTTCAAAAACTCAGTTAAAATTTTCAAAATGGAGATAAATTTGTCAGAAACTCGGCTATATTTTTCAAAAACTCAAATAAATTTTTCAACAAACTCAGATAGATTTATTCAGAACTTAGATAAATTTGTTCAGAACTCAGATAGATTTGTTCAGAACTCAGATAAATTTGTCAAAAACTCAGATAGATTTGTCCAGAACTTAGATAAATTTGTTCCAGAACTCAGATAAATTAGCCACAAACTCAGATAGATTTGTCCAAAACTCAGAGAAATTTGTTTAAAAACTCAGATAAATTTGTGCAAAACTTAAATAAATTTGACAAAAAATGAAAAACTCATATAAACTTGACATAAACTCATATAAATTTGTTAATACTCAGATAAACTTGAAAAAAACTTAAATAAATTTTACAAACACTCAGATAAATTTCATTAAAACTCATATAGATTTGTCAAAAGACTCGGATAAATTTTTCATGCGTTAGGTCAACCTGGGCTTGACCCAAACTGGACTGGCTGGCTACTGGGCTTTTTCTGCAAACGGGTCGGGCTTGATCCGACCTGACCTGCGCCGGAACAGACCCATCAGGGTCTTCTTCTCCTCTGTTTCTCTGCAACAGGAACCGGAATCGTATGCTTTTAGTGACTAATCAGCAGCCTCTTTCTTCTCATTACCAGTCTTGAACTCGGCCAAGTAACGGAATTAATCCTCTTTCATCTTGTAGTAGAAGATCATGGATTCGGTGGCAGAGGAGGAGGGGATGAGATGCTCGTGGATGACGGCCATGACGTCATTGCAGGTGCCGGAGAGCTCAGACTCCACCTTGTTCCAGTAGTCCTTGATCCGGCGCGCGTGGTAGTCGTTCCCTTTGGACTCTTCCTTCTGCTCGATGGACAAGAAGATTCACCATGAGGCCCGACGGCGCCGATCACGTTCTTGTAGTCGACAAAGAGGAGGTTCTGCTCCTCGACCATGAGCTCCACGACTTCCTTCATCGAATCCACCATCTCTTCATAGCGCTCGGCTTACTTTGCGAGTTTTGCAATGTAGACGAACTTTTCTGAAACGACGAGTTCTGCGAGTTTTGGAGAAGTAAAGAGGTTTTGGTCTTTAATTCTGAAAGAAGAAACATAAAGAAAAGGAGATTGCGAAATGGGAACATGGAGATCAAACATCTTATGCTCTTTGCTTCTCTGATGAAGCAGTTGATATGATATCAGCCCCTTTAAGATCCAGTTCGACGACCTAAGACTCTAGGTTGAAGAAAAAGAGGGATAATAGAAATTTTCAAATTTCAAATTTCAAAATTTTATGCCTAAAACAGATGAAAGGGTAAATTAGTCATGAGAAATTTATCCAGGGACCTCTCGCCAAAATATATCCAGCTGCATGGACTACAGGCTTTATAAGAAAAGTTGATGGACTGGAGGCCTTACAAGTCCTATATGAGGGACCTTTCGTTAATTATCTCTTAAAAAAAAGGAGGAGGAGGAGTGGAGCCGTGGGCTGCCCACGGGCCGCATGGCACAGCATCGCCCGTCTAATGCTGATGGGCCATTCCGCTCAGATTTACATGCCTACTCTTATCCCCTTAATAATCCTCTGGTACCATGCCCAATTTTATGTTCATCAAAACCTTTATTGACCATTGAACTTTAAGGCTATGAGCTAGGATACTTTGATGGAGTTATATTTTTTACATGACCTTATCCGTAAAAGAAACCTTTTATTGGAATGCATCTAAGTGGGCTCAAAATCTAGACTGTAAAATACAATATGCGGTCGGTTTGTTTGTAGGTGAACATTTTCCATAGTTCACATTCAACAAGCAACACTCTATTTATTGGATTGGGTGGTGGCAATTACTCCTAATGGGTGGTGTCCAATTTATAATCGGGGCCTAATTACATATCCAAGCCCAGCCCAAAGCAAGAGCTAGCCCGAATTTGGCTCAGGCTAGCCGGGGCCATGAACACCCCAACTTGATGGTGGGGTTATATTAAGGTAAAATTAGGAGATGGAGAAGCCCTACTTGTCAATTTGCCCTTTGTTTGTTATTATCTCAATAGAGGAAAGTAAAGTTGAAGAACTTAAGGTAGCGTTTGGTTCGCTGGAATGGTTTTAGGCAGGAATGGAATGGAGAGTAGAATGAGGTAGGAATGGTCATTTACATTCCAACATTTGGTTAGACTGAAAAATCAATCCAATAATGGAATTCGTATTCTCGTTCTTGTGTTTGGTACGCTGAAATGATGTCCATAATGGAATAAAATTTACATAAGACGGACCAAAATACCCTCCTCCTCCTCCCCCTTCCCAGTCGCCGACTGGGAAGGAGATGCCAGCCTCCCTCCACCCCCACCCTGCGCAGACCACCATCTTCCTCTCCCAGGCGCAAAGCACCCATCTCTCTCCAGATCTCATCCCCATATCCCTCTCATCATCTCCATCTCACAACCCCCTGTGCAGATCCATCACCAAGGCGACCCTTCATTCTCTCTGCTCTCACCCAGGTGCTTCACCAACCTCTCTCTTTCGCTATCATTCTCTCCTGCGCAGCCCCCTTCACCAACCTCCATTCTCTTTGCTCCGTCACCAGATCCATCTCAGCCCTCTCCTCCTCTCCCAAGCAACCCATAATCTCCATCCTCCCTCTCCATCTCTCTCGCCACCGGACTGTGCGCAAGAATGTCTCGGACGCCGCCGTCCCATCTTTCTCATCTCAGCGCGCAGAGCCATGCTCCGCCTCGTGTGGGTCGCATCTCCCCCTTGTCCACATGGTCGGAGGCATCGCTGGCCTCTGGGGGGGGGGCCTCATCGAGATCTCCCGATCAAGTCCCCTCATTGAGATATTGGAAGTGCAGGGGGTTAAGGTCGAGCCCTTGGAAGCGCATTTTGGCGAATAGGTGGAGGGCGACGTCTGGCTGGCTGGCTGGCGACGACGTAGCCCAAGACGAGGGTGTCGTCATGGGAGGCCAGGAAGAGAGAGAATAGAGGGCCTGCAAGAGAGGGAGGAAAAGAGAGAACAGAGGGGGAGTGAGAATAGAGAGGGGAGGAGGAGGAATAAAAAGAAGAAAAGAGAAAAAGAAAGGTGGAGGAGGGAGGCCCGCCAGGGCTGCCGCCAGGGCCTTCCGGCTGGTCTCCTTCCCTTTCCAGAAGTAATGGTCATTCCACCTTTTTTTGCGAACCAAACGATGTAATGATTATTCCGTTGGAATAACCATTTCATTCTGACCTTCATTACAACGAACCAAACGCTACGTAAGCAAATAGAAACCCATGCCGATGATACATAACGAACACTGACAAGACAAGAAAAGAAATAAATAACCACTATCATCCTAAGAAAATAAAAAGCTCCCTTCAAATGAAATGCCACTCCCTTATGATTGGGCCACCACCTACTTCTTGATCATCAGAGAGACTTAATGCTTGAGGATTAGTATGAAAATCATTATCCAATGATGTTGGGGATTCCTTTTGATATAGATAATTCCATCGTATCTCTCTTAATTGTGTTAGCACCTTCAAATCTTCCATGTGAATTTCTTGGATTGAAGGAGGATCAAGACATGGTTGGAAAAGTGCGAATTTGTGATAAGCGGGTAATCAAGCTTAAGCCCATCCCCCATCCTATTTGCTGATCTGCCAAAGAACCAAACTTACCTCCATTTACAGTTGGTATTTAGAACGAGATAGCCTATAGAGTAAAAGGAATAGTCCACACAAGTATAGGAAGAGGAGACCCACACATGTAAAAATTAAGAGCTGCATACCCAAGTCTCCTCTGACTGTTTAGCACCTAGTGCCTGTTTTATAGAAAACAAAACTCTCCAATGACTGCAGCCATTGCATCCTATTGTTGACATGTGCATCAGCCAATCGTCCAAACAAAATTTGAATGGCAGTCTTATTAGGGTTTGCCATCACGGTTGCCAATTCCGTTTGGTTAATGACCGGGATTTTTCATTCCGGTCCTTCCGCCGAATCGGAATGAGGCACAAAAAATCAGTTTGAATTCTGGCCATTTTTGTCATATCGGTTGTCCATTCCGGTTCATTTTGGTTGTCAATTTCGGTTTATAGCATAATGTTTGCTTTTCCAATTTTTTTTAATCAATATTCAGATCAAGAAACAGGCATAATTTATATTTATATTTTATATATATATTAAATTTTTTATTATTCCAAAAGTTGCTCCAAAATTTTTTACCCAATTTCTAGAATACCGAGATGGCATTGACAACTGTGTTTGTCATCCAGGCGCATCGCTGGATCAAAGAAACGTACCTAAATGAGAACTTAAAGCTCAAAAGCATGCATGTGGGCGTTCTCGATTAGAGAAAATAAAGGGTCTTGTTCCATGTGATCAAAGGTTGGAACACTTCATTACATCCCTATTCTAATTCAAAAACAAGGGCTTTCCATTAAGCAAACGGTGGGCTGCTCATCCAGTGTAAACCACGGGACCAGAGTGCGTACATCGGTACATGGCTTTCTTTCCCAAAGCTACACATCAGATTCAGAAGGACGGTTTGACCTTTGCACTCTGCATGTTCTACGAGATTTGTCCAAGTCCTAGTCTTCATGGTAGGTATCCCTTTCCATCCTATTTGGTTTATAGCATTTTTTATCACCAAGAATTGGGCTTATTGGTGATTTACGACTCGAGTGACATCTTATACCCTAAGCATTCCAAATGCTTGATTTATCGGAAGAACTCAAAATTTTAAATTAGTTGAAAAATGCACTTTTAACTTTATGAATTTCCAAAACTCCATTATTCCAAATGTTGAGGGAGTTAAGCATTTAGAATTCTAGTTTGTGATGCGGTACTTGGAATTATCAAAATATCACCATACAAGAATTTTTACAATTCCCCTAACCAAACAGGTGACTTAAAGTCATAACCTTCGAAGATACCAAAAAAGTTCCCAGATTCATAGAAAATCTCATGTCATCACTGTTGTGATCCATGGAATCAGCATGAGTAGAGGGGCATTGTCGTCGCAAAAGAAGAAAAAAACCTTTGATATTTTGAGATTATAATCATAGTATCAGGGTACTTATAAGAAATATTATTTTTTAATGAATAGTTACTAAAATATCACAAAAGGAAGGAATGAAATTAGAAATATTAAAAATCTATAAAATAGTTTTTTTATAATATTTTGAATTAGTTGAATACTCATTTATTATTTTAATTATACAAAAAATATATTTTCTGCAACAGTTTCTTAATAATATTTCAACGAAACCCTAAATTTGAGAATTTTTAGACATTTTTTTTTAGAAGATTGTTTCCCCAGGATGGCAATGTAAACCTATTTGTCAAACCCAACCTGGCCTGACGTTTGAAAAGAGGGCATGTATACTTACTTTGGACCCATTTAATTGTAGAGTTTGACTTTGACTTTGGGCCTACTATGTTTAATCAGCAAATAATAATAATAATAATAATAATGATAATAATATAGTTCTCACACAGTATAAACACACTAACCCACACACACACTCACGTATACTTAAAATTATTGGGACCCAACCTCACTCATTTCCCACTTGTGTGGGCTTTCTTCCCACTTGTTCTGGCCTCCTTTCCACTTAAGTGGGCTATCTTTCCGTGTGTGTGCGGCTTTTCTCTTGGATCGCATCCCCCTTAGCTAGAGTATAAAAAAAATATTGGGTTTGTCTTTTTTTTAAGGGTTAACCAAATAGATGTACGGGTTAAGCATCTCAGCTTCATGGGCACCCAACAAGTGAAACCCTAGCCCTAAGGCACAAAGAACAAGAAGAAAAGAAACATTGACAAGCTTTTTCCATGAACATAGGTAGTTTTGCCGAACTACGTACATTGATTGTATCTACATCTTTATGATTGTCTACTCGTGATTGTGTGGATTTACGTGTTTGTGCATTCATTGATTGCAGGCCTTCGTTTAATTCCGATGCACCACTCGACAAGTTATATCTGAGACAATGATGGCTCTGTTTTTCGGGGGGGGGGTGGGGATGCCATGCCTGTGGTACCCCTGCCATTGGTTTATACAACTTTCCATCACCAATTGATTTTGGGATTACTGACCAGCAACTCTGCGATGGTATTAGAGTCAACACGTCTCGAGTTTGAAACCACGCACAGGCGGGAAAAATGCTCCACGCCGCGTTGTGTGTTTGTGTGGGCACAAGTGCGTAGTCCGCAAGGCAAGAAGACCCTATGTTGCGTTGTAGTCTTGTGTATGCGTGTACTTCATGTCAAACGGTGTCCCGCTCGATATGGGTGTTAAGTAGTTATTTATGTAGATTCCCATCACCAATTGATTTTGGGATTATCGGATGCTCACTGGTCCCAACACCCTTCTACGAGGGTGCCATAGGCATGACCTACTCCCCCACCAAAAAACTGTCACATTCATCTCTGATACTACTTGTTGGGCTACACAGTGAAATCAAACAAAGACTTGCAATCAACGAAAACTATATATGATGGTGAAAAGCAGTCAATTCCATTTTAACAAAGTTTCAAATTTTAACTCTTCGTACTAAACTTGGAAACAACTTGTCATTGTACATTATAGAGGATGAACGCTTTCAATTCAATCTCATCTATTTTGATAAATATGAATAGGGATGGCAACAGGGTGGGGGCGGAATTGGGTTGCCTCGTCCCCGACCCGAACCTCCCTGTCCCCACCTCGCCCCGTAATTCGGGGTATGTTACATACCCCGTCCCTGCCCCACATGTCCCGCGGGACTCCGCTCCGATGTGGTGCAACCATAAATATAATAAATTAATTTTGAATTGACTATAAAGAAAAATGTAAATTAATTTATTTTACATGGTAAAAAGCACATAAATGATTCATCTATATTGTCTCCATGCCTTTAATAATATTAAAAAAAAGATATCTCAAAATAGAATAAAAAGATCTCCCCGCATAAATATTTTGTAAGTGTGGGGCACTGATAGATTGTTTAAATTTTTTTAAATTATTTAATATTAATAGTATAAATTCTCCTTTTCCTGAAATTTTACCTATTTAAAGTGAGATTTATTCTTGTAAGATTTTCTCTAAGCCCTTGAAGGCCACTAACATACACTTGAAAATATCATATATGCTTTGAGACATTCTTTATAAACTAGACAATATCTCTCTAAAATATCATGAACTTCATCAATACATGGTTTCACTTCATTTCTTGTATTGAACTCCACTCACTAATAAAGAGGTTGATTACATATAATTAAAATTAGTATAATTTATAGTGTTGTTAGTATGATTAGAGTCATATTAAGTTACTAACTATAATTTACCTTGCTATTTCTAATCATATAAGTTATTATAAGCGTATAGCATGATATATCTTGTAATATTATATCAAATTAGTATAATTTATATTGTTATTAGTATGATTAGAATCATATCAATTATAATTTACCTTGCTATCTCTAATCATATATGTTATTATAAGCTTAAAGCATGATCTATCATTCAAAGCATGATCTATCATTCTATTATATATTTATATTCGTTTTATTTAATATGATTTATCATGTCACAATTTAACATTATATATTATTAAAGTAAAATAAGCTTAGATAGTTAGATAGATTTTTTAACAACTTTAATTTCATTAAATTTGAATTAGAGAGAATGTGATCATATTATATGCTTTTATAATGTCTAGAGTTCATTCAATTACATGTTTAACTTTAAAAAAAGTCTTCAATCAATCTACTTAATCCTTGATAACAACATAAAATCCATATATACATTTACATATAAATATATTTATTTATTATAAAAGAAATCTAAAATATATATTTTAGAAGATTATTAATTTCGGGGCAGGTTACAGGGCGGGGCATGGGGCGGTATTACGGGGTGGGTTATGGGGCGGGGTAAGAAACATATCCATCTCTGCCCCGCCCCGGATTCGGAGTATATTTTTTTGCCCCGTCCCCACCCCATCTAAAAGTTGGGGTGGGAAAAACTTGTACGAGGGCGGGACGAGCATTCCAGATTGTGGCGGATCCGGTTAAAAATGTCATCCCTAAACATGAAGTCCACAAAAATATATCAAGAAAAAAGAAAAGTTATCGCATGCTATTACGGAAGCTTTTCAATTTAATTTTGACTCATTTCAGGCCCACGTCACCATATAGTAGAAGGCTTTCAACTCAATTTTGGCCTCTACCTTTTAAGTTTTATATTCTTATCAAACTCTATATTATACAAGAATACTTTCATGCAACCAATTCTAAGATAGTTGAAAAACCACAATGAATTAAACTTCCCTCGTTTTTTCCTTTTAATGTAGTATGTTTTAGAACCCCCAAAAAAAAAAAAAGGAAAAAATAAAAAAACAGAAAGAAAGAAAGATGGCTGTATTAGCATTGCAAGCTTGATACTCTCCTAGCCTAGCCCTCACCACAAATTGGAGGGCTTGCAAAAGCATGGGCCTCGCCCTATCCTTAGGCTTTCCCCTCATTTCGCCTCATTTCGCAATCTTTTAAGAGTTGGGCCGAATATGTACCCTCATTAGAAGGCCCCATTGACAATGCTAGTTGTGAGTTTCATTTATATTTCTTTGACTTTAACTATTTTTAGAAACACATTTCTTATGGTTTTGAGAAATTTAAATTGCAAACAAACATGATCTGAATTTAGAAGCAATAATGCATATATCATACCATAATTCCTCTTAAAAAATGAAAAATAATTTGAATGTTGTAAATAAACTTTAAATAAAGAGAACTGAATGGTACATATTTTTTACACAAATAAAATTTATAAAAAAATCTAATTGACATAGATATATGCTCCATTAAAAAAAACCAGTCCATTGCTTTACATGAATAATTGATTTTCATTGTGGCAATGAAAGATAAAAATAACTGACAGCTGTGGGATTTGAACCCACGCCCTTTCGGACCAGAGCCTAAATCTGGCGCCTTAGACCACTCGGCCAAACTGTCAGTAGTTGCAGACAATTATGAAACAATATTAATGAACTATTGCTAGACTACCCTGTTCATAATTTCTAGCCCACTGAAGGCTGAGCCTCGGCCATCATCTGCCTGACAGCTTAATCACTTAGCGTTACCCAAGTTGGCCAGAAGTACCTGATTACAATTATAAACGGGTCAATTCCAATCCGGGTCCACCAAAATCGTTAAGGAGAAAGTGGAATCGGGTTCGAACCCGGAACCGTTTTGGAACCGGTTTCTTGGCTCTGGAATTGAAACTAAAACCATATATGGGACGGGTCAGGATCCAGGTCCCGGTCTAAGTAGAGAATGATATTAAGAAAATATGGATTTTAGGATAAATTTTTGGAACTTTTGGTAGTATGTCCAGTCTCGGGTCCACGGGTCCGAACCAAAGTGGACCCGGACCTGGACCCATTTATTTATCAGGGCTTAAATAAGGATCCAAATCCAATTTTTAACGGGTCGAAATCTCTGGGTAATCGGAGAATCAGGAACCCATTTACATCCCTAGATACAAGTGACTCTAGAGCTCATGCACAGGATCCAGGCCTAAAAGGCCCGGATATAGTCAAGCCTCATTCTGGCCCAACATAGCCCATTTGCAGCTGTAGTCAATAATCATGTTTTTCAGATCAGAAGGCAGATTAACTCTTTGACTGCGCACCAGTTAAAGATTACAATGGTGGTGACCAGATCAATACACCTTTGAGCTATAAAGTTTCTACCAATTGATTCTTATGTAATTGAATCATGGCAGATTAAGGTGGGCTTGGATTTTGGCTGCCCCAATCGTCCCCGCCCCTCCATCACTAATTGATTTATTTCTTCTAGTAAGTTAAGGTGCAAAATCTATATGAATACTTGTGAAAAAAAGAAGTGAAAGTAGCAGATTAGAGGTTTGAGCCTTGCTTTGTGAAGAAATGTATATCAAATTATCTTTTACATTTTAAAATTAAAATAATCAAATATCAAATCTCACCCAAATTAAGAGGCGAGTTTAGTATCACAAATCATAGACTTGTCATAAGTTTTAAGTACGGCATGAAGCCAATTAGAAGTGAGTTGGGAGGGTTTAGATTAAATTGGACTCTTAGCAGATCAGTCCCTTTGACTTGCCTGAATATATGGTAAAATTGGAATGGATTTGTGCTATACTTTTGAGCCTAGGGTTGCAAATGGTATCTGATTACCCGGAAATTCTAACCCGCAAAAAACCGGGTCTGGAACCTATTTTAGGTTTCAATTGATAAACGAGTCTAGATTTGGAACCTAATTTAGGTTCTAATTGAAATATAGGTCTGGTTTCGGGTCCATATAGGTTTCGATCCGTGGACCCGGGACCCGGCATATGAGTCTATGATATTGCAATTTGTACTTTAAAACGAATTTTTTTTGCCCATCTTATGTATAATACTTGCAGACTTGATGCACTGTTATAAGTTGAATGATATGCTTATTTTAGGGAAAAAATGAAGAATAAAAATAAAATAGAATCGATTTAAGAACTAGATTCGATCTTCTAGATGGACACGGTTCTAGAGCCGAATTCGGGTTTTATTATGGAAACCGGGTCCGGAACCAACAAAACAGGTTCCGATTCAAAAACCGAATCTGGAACCGTTATTTTAAAACGGGTTTAGGTCCACTGTGATTCCAATCCAGAACCGTCCCATTTTCAACCCTAGGCCCATCGGCAGTGCTTGGTCTAATTTTCTAACCCGATTAATAAATGGTACTCGCCTAGTCCAATATATTTTTAAAAGACTGGTCCAACACTGTCATATTAATGCAAAGGTTGAATGAATACATGCTAATGTTAGTCTTGATAGCTAAATGGGTCATGTTTAGAAAAAGTTTAGCTTGACCCGACTCATGGACACCCCTATATGTAGTCTGTGCAGAATATATGATGAATGTATCGGGCCTAAAATGCGCTTGGGTAACCAATGCCCATTACCGAGTTTGACCTGAATTTCATTCCGGCTGTAAATTAGGCCCACAGATATTAGCCCCAACTTGGGTTTTGATGCGTGCCAAATTATCAATTGTCAAGCCATACGAGCCGAACTATGACCCATCCAAGCTGCATGCTTGGGAATTACATCAAGAAGCCTTGTTGGGCTTTATTCTCTAACTTTGTAGACCTGTTGATCCAGCCATTTGACGCGGGGGGGGGGCGGGCCCTCAAAAAGCTCTTAAAATGAGGGCTTTACACGTTTACCTCTCTTAACAAAAAACCTAGTGTTGGACTTGAATAAAATTTTGCCGGCCCACTAATTTTGGGGGCCGAGCTTGAATAGACCAGGCCCGGCCCAACTCGGCCCCTGTATTTTTCATCCCAACTCGGCCCCTATATTTTTCATCTTACGTGTGTTGTTTATATTTATATATGTAATAAATATTTAAAGCACTTTTGTTAATGGATTGAAAATGGTCTATATCTTGTCCATGTGCAGTGGTGAATCCAGGATTCAAAATCACTGGGGGCACGATTAAGTAGTAGGGGGTCCGGGGGCAACGGCCCCGGAAATTTTTTTTGGGTTATTTATATGATTGCAAATTATTTTTTCTTCTTTTTTTCTTCATGCTTGAGAAAAAACAATACACAAAAAAAGTAGTGGACCTTTTACATACACTATCAGTAACTAATACACAGAAATGTGCATTCAAAGACAGATAGTTTGTAGATTTCCACTGCATTGCAAATCATGCATAGCAAGGACAAATAGTATTCAGATTTACCCCAAACCTTTTATATGGAAAAAATATAATATAATAATTTCAAGCAATAAAACAAGACATATTTATTTATCACAATTGTTATCTACGAGTTTTCATTGAGGGACCCGGTTCAATGTCACTGGGGGCCTGGTTCAATGTCACTGGGGGCCTAATTGATTTGGGCCTAACTTAGTATACATAATTTTTTTTTCCCAAAAAGTCACTGGGGGGCTGGGAACTACCTCCGCCTCTACATACTAATTTATCTTAACTGTTTTCAGCGATGATTGCTGTTAATTTTCTTTGGTATTAGCTCTTGTAGGAGACTGAGAACGCGGTGATGCTACAAGAAAGTGATTAAAACAATCAAAATTAGGGACAATAATATGGAATACCTAAAATTAATATTGGGCTACAAAATTTCATTGGGGGCCCAAAAAATTCACTGGGGGCCTTATGGAAAAAATCAGTGGGCCCCACCAAAATTCTAATTGAAACTTAGAAATCCACTGGGGGCCCAGGCCCCCAGTGGATTCATACAGATCCGCCTCTGTCCATGTGTGCCTTAAGCTCAACAAACATTGGAGCATTAAAAATAACAAACTCCGAAAGAATAATCATGCAAGTCTTTTTCCCATCTCAATTGGGATTTTGACTGTCATACATAGTAATCCACCACCTATATTATGGTTAAGGGGCCGTTTCTTTGCAGTTATTACACTTGTAAATGATTTTCCTAAGTAACAACGATGCATCATGATGTTTGTTTGCACTTGAGGTATGAAAATGATATGTAAATAAGGTCACTTTCATATGTAAATTATTTTTATTATTTTTTTGTATAATAAATAATTTCTTATGTGCCATTAGTCAGACAAATAAAAAAGTTTTTTATAACTCTACCTGTGTTGTTTCTTGCTAGGGTTGTACATCTTGGGCCCAAATAAACAATGTGGTTAATATTGAATTGACACTCAATGTTTTATGGCAGTGTAATTTTCTCGTTTTCAAGTCTTGGGCCCAGGTCTGACCTCACCCTGACCCTTGATGATAGGGTAAGGGCCTATGTAGAGTAGGCATTCCAAGGGTTTTGACTCACCCTAGCTTGGCCCATTGATGGGCTTATAGCCCTAGGCCAACTTGTTTCTCAAAAGCATTAAATTAATTTTCTTAAATATTGTATAGAGTTCTAGAGCCTCTCTTATGTGCTTCTGGTTATATGCCTCTACCAAAAGCAACAAGGGTTTTCACTGTCTGGCTACAAATTTGCCCCTCTCTCTCTCAAGCAGGTTGAGCTTCCAAACTCTTATATCAATCAATAACCTTTATTTATTTTTGTTTTTATCTTTTTAATTGTACAGTTAAACAAGATAAGGATAAAGAGTTTTAATAACATGAATGTTCACAAATATATTTATGAACTTAGGGCATGTGTGGCAACTTGACTCCTCCATTAATCTCATAAATTACTATTCTCACTGGGAGATTCACCTCACACCTCGTTTGGCAAAGCCGAGGAAGATGTGGAATTACATAGATTAGATCCAAGCATCACAAAAAAAATTTGCAATTTTCTCTCAATCCACAATGAACCAAGCACTAAATTTTGGACCACCGGCTGTTTTTGGCCTTGAATAGATGATGGGCACATCGGATTTTCATTGTGGGTCCCACAAGAATTAAAAATAAGATTTTAGGGTATATACTTTTTTTATTATAAATATCCCAAAATATATGTGAAATCTAAGCCTGAAAATTGACCTACTAGTCATTTTGGAACTTGTAAGCATTATGGGGATAGTTTTGGTCATGATTGTGGGACCCATAAGGGAGGGTTCAAAAGAAAAAATTGGAAACTGTAATATTACACCTGAAACATTATGCATGCGCAAATTAGATTCCCTTTTCACTATAGATAATCAACGATTAGTAGTTTTGCCATTTTCTCACTATCCATGATGAATTATTATACCAAATTTGACCTCATGGTCATTTTAGGCCTTATGAAGTAACTGAATGGTTCAGGTTTTGGGAGAGGGAACCAAAAATTTCCATATTTCATGACGAGCAGTATGGACTTTTTTACAAATATCTTAGAATATATAAGAAATAAACCGCTGAGATTTGACCACACAATGATTTTGGGCATTCTTAACATGATTAATGGTTCATATTGTAATTATGGGACCGATAAGATATGTTTCCAAAGAAAAACGGGGTAACCTTTGAGATACTGTCCATTCTCTATTCATCTCCTTTTCTTTGCAAGCTCGAATTTTTGCAATTTGATGCGGGGAGGCTTGAACGGGATTCTTTTTTATTGTAAGGGTTTTTTGAGTATTTTGAGGAATCACCTTATATGATGAGATTATGAGAATGGTTATCAAATCTGTATTGTACACGAATCCGAGGAAAATTGCAAAGAATCCCCTATGTTGACCATTGCTTATGGATAGTAAATAGTAATCTAACTCTTCAAATGCATAGAAAAGCATAATGTAACTTGAGAGATATTGAAATCTAAAATGTACTACTATTCTTTTTTTTTTTTTCTTGGAACTCATCAAACTCTTACATCACGTGTATATTAAAAAAACCCGTGCAAGAATTGAGGCTACATGTATGGGCTAAACTAAAATCAAGTTGAGAGTTTATATGATTCTTCATTCTCTCCACTTCCTTTTGCCTGATCTGGTCCATAGAACTTCAACATCAACAAAAGGTTCCATTCAACCATGGTCTTTTATTGGATGCTAATAAGTTGATTTTGGTTGTTTAATGAATATAAACTATATACATCTTTTATTCTAACTCTAAAATCGAATGGATATTGTAAAGTTTGAATTGTTAAATCAACTTTGTATATGCACATACTAAAATTTTCATGTTAAATCGTGCATCGCATTACATTAACCTTACTGATGTGGACCATACAGCTTGACTGATTTTTAGGATTGAAATAAGAATCTGACAAGGCATGTTAAAAGGCCAGACCGGGCCCAGGATTATCCTTACCTGACCCTCAACACATACACAGGTGGCCCGAGAGGGCCAAAGCTCTCAAACGGCCTACTCCATCTAGGTCCTTGACCCTGCCGGCCAGGTTAGGCAGGGGAAGGCCTAGGGTATGAAAGCAAGAAAATAAATTTTTAATTTTTTTTCTACGTTATCATTAGGCGTCAACAGATTGTTAATACAATTGTAGTCAATACTGCTCAAACCGAAAAAAACAAATACCACAAAAGTATACACTTACCAATATGTACATGTGATGAGACTATAAAAAATATAATATATTAATATATAATTTTTAAATAATCCTATGGACACATTTTCACTTCTAAAGAAAAATTAAAACTATCAATAAATGTTAAAGAATAAAATAAATATCAACTTTTATTGGCACCATAGATGTTATATATATATATATATATTTAAAAAAGAGGAGAGCTCACACAAGCTGTAGTCCAGCTTATTACAAGCTGGAGCCTCATAAGCACCGTTGGGCCTCACACGCTCCAGCTTGTAATAAGCTTAGCTGCAACCTGTGTGAGCTCTTTTCTTTAAAAAAATGTAGTTCAACAATAATCACAATTATTAGTTCTCTTTATGATTCTTATTTTTGGGTTTTTCACCATTATCGATGCATATCATCATTGTCTATTCTTATCGCCCCATATTTTACCATTATTCAATTGTTTGGCCATTGTTTTTTTTTTAAAGAGATGCATTTTAAAAAGTAAAGAAAAATACAAAGGCTGTAATGGGCCTGGTATTGTTCGAGCCGAGCCCTCAAAATTAGAAGGCTTGCAAAACTCCGTCGAAGCCTGGTGATTAGGGTTTTTTAAGAAAAATAAATAAAAGTCCTCAAAATTTTAAGGGCTTTTCGAGGGCCGGACCAATTGTTAAAGAGCTAGATTGACAGGCCTAAATCCGACCCACTTCCATCTAGCTGGACCCTGTCCAGAAATGTACTGGAAGTCTGGAACCCTCTCTGACGTGCGCGTTGCACGTGCCCATTGTGCCTTTTATATCCACCCCTAAAGCAACAAGGGTTTCGTTTGTCCCTGCAAATCTGCCGCCCACTCGTTCTCTCTAGCTCGCTTTCAAACGAAAGCCGAAAGAAATCTAGCGATCTGCAGAGATGCATTCGCCAGTGCTCGTTCTAAGTAAGTTTTCTTCAACAATCGCTCATCTCATCCTTTCTTTTCTTTCCTTCTTTATCACTGCTAGGGTTTAGGGTTTAGATTGTGTTGGAGATCTTGATCTACTTCTTATATTGTTTGATCTCAAATCTCCAGTACTTGAAATGGTGATTGGAATGAATCTATAGAGGAGAGGAGGACTAGTTTTAGGGTATTTTTGTGCGGATGGCATTTTAAGCGACAAAAATGGAAACTTTCTTCATTCTTCTCATTTGAAAGCATTTTCTCCTTCTTATATGAAAAGAAGATTCCGACCGAAGAGGTAGAGAACCTTTCAGCATAGGTGGTGGTGGAAACACATTTCACAGAAGAAAGTATCCCCCTTTTCATTTTACGCGGAAAATGAAATCACCATGGAAATGGTGGGAAGGGGGGGCGGGGGGGGGTGGGGGAGTTATTGGGAAGCTATGATGGGTGGGGTGTAGAAAAGAGTTAGGGTGCGTTTGAATGTACCTTGATCTGAAAGGTGGTTTTTCTTTTTTTTCTTTTTTCTTTTTTTTTTGGTTTTCTCACCCCTACAGCGTTGAATGGGAGAAAATCAATTGATATGAGGTCGTGTTCAGATGCGATATCTGGGCAGATTTATTTCCTGGGAATACCAGGAGGATGTAGCCACTGCATTTCTAAGCTGTTCCTTAAAATTGTCTCACCTATATATATATATATATATATATATATTCCTGTAGGCCTGAAAGAAGCATAATTTGTTTTCTTTTCTTTTCATGAAACTTGTAAGCTAAAATTAATTTTAGCTCTCTTAAGGTCACACAATATGCACATTTATTGAACCGTCGAACTTACAGTTGTGCTTTCAATGTTTACTGTATCTCTTTGGTGGCATTCTAGTTCTTTCTAAATTCATTTGTCATTTAGGAGGCAATATATCATCTATTAGTATGTCTTTGAAAAAAAAATTGACATACATCCGTTTAGGCCTCCTAAACTCCCCTAGGTACGTGAAGAGACGGACCAAATTTGAGTCATGTTGTGAAGGGAATGAAATTCTCCCTAATTTCCAAATTATCAAAATGAGGTGGCTGTCTTTTTTTAATTTTCTCTTTTTGAAATTCAAGAACCATTTTGCTGCTTCATCTATTACTTGCCAAAATCTGAATTTTCATTTTATCATTGGAGGACCATGAAGTGCCTATTTGATCTAGTACTTGCTTGTTTATAATGAACGGGTTTATGTTGCCACTTAATTCTTTTATTTTCCTAATGGCTCATTCACACTGGATCGAGCAGAAGATTCTTTGACTCGCAAATCTGGAAGTAAGGTGCATCATGCTAATATCCAAGCATCAAAGGTGAGTTTTGATTTCCTATAGATTTGCAGGGGCTGTTATTTTTCAATACTAAGTTGCATCTTTAAGACACTCCTTTTCCAAATTAATTCTATAGATGAAACAGTTCTTTTGTGCCTTGCTGAACATATCAATGCTTCTTGGAACAATTTAATTGGTCCATTGATTTTGCTTCTTCTTCTTTAAAAAAAAATGGTTGTGATATACTATAATTCTCCTCATTCTCTGTTTATGTTTTTTGGCTGCATAATCCTTCTTATAGGCTGTGGCTGATATTATCCGTACCACTTTGGGTCCTCGGTCCATGTTGAAGATGCTACTTGATGCCAGTGGAGGTACTCTTGTTAGATTTCCCATGACAAACAAATCTCAATGCTTTACTCTCATGTAGATATTAATAATTAATGCATTTTTTCATTTCTTGCTAGATTTTCTATCACAAACCTACCTCTATGCTTTACTTGCATGTAGATATTAACGGGTATAATTAATGTATTGGTTTAATATCACTGAAATATGTGAAATCTCTCTCTCTCTCTCTCTCTCTCCATGTGCATGTGCATGTGCATCTTGGATGCCCAGCCTTTGGAGTCACCACCAATCGCAGTGTAAGGAGTCATCACCATTGGCACTAGAGGAAACCATTGCTCAATGCAACCACAAATCATAATAATGAGAGGGAAAGAGATAATTTCCATTGAATTCATAAATGAGCGACTATCTATACAGTATGGGATGACAATCTCACCTATCAGGGATCTAGATAGAATTCCCTTTCTTACACAACTATATCTTTTTGCCTAAAAGGTGTTTCTTTTTTCTATTATTATTGATTACTTGTCAATTGAATTATCTTTTATTGATTGCATGCCAATAAGTTATCTTGCTAGATTCAAGATATTTAATTAGGATTTTCTAAACTAAGAATCTAGATCTAAGAAACTTAATTTGAAATTTATATTTAAGAAGATAGGCATGGTTGGGCCAATGGGTTGGCTGACCAAGGATTAGGTCCAATGGATCATTCATCTATGGGCTTGGCTCAATGAACTGGCCCACTATGGTTAAGCCTAGTGTGCTGGCCACCTGTGGGCCTGTTCTTGGGCCCACTTTTGGCATAGAAGAATGCTTCATTTTTTTTATGTTCAATTATTTCTAGGCCGTGTTATATAGTTTCTGCAGAATTGTTCGGGTGTGAGTTCTAACGGAAATGTAGATCATTATGCTCTCTTATTAACTTCTAAATTATAATTTTTGCAGGCATTGTTTTCTAAATTTGGAGATCTTATGAGTCTTAAATTTGGTTTTTTGATGTGTTTTTTGGTCCATTTCTTTTAAAATTTTGAGGTCCAGATTGTCTCCCATTCTTGCTGCCACTTTCTACTTCCATGTCATATTTTGAGCCATGCCTTCTTCATTTCAGGCATTGTTGTCACTAATTAATGATGGAAATGCTATACTTCGTGAGCTGGATCTTGCCCACCCAGCTGCTAAGGTATGATCTGGTTTGTGACTTTGTCAGTTCTTCAAGTGTAGGCAATGGGTAGGCCCTATGTTGCCCTAGGTCAACCTTATGATGTCTTGGGATTTGAAACCTTAATTTAGACGGGAGCTCTGTTAGGAATGTGGGGCTATTGGGAATTGGTGACTCTGCTAGGATCCAAGAATGAAGGCTAAATATTTATGAGATCCTAGTGTTGCAGGAAGCTTTCACTTCGCACTTTGGTCCTTTTACGAGATAATTTCTAGCCTTCACACTATTTGGGGGCTGATTTCACACCATCCACTATAAAGATAGAGAAGCTCCACTATTTCCACAAAAAGAAATTGACCATCCTTTAGTAATTGCAAATGGTTATATATAAGGAAAACGATTTGTATCTGAACAACGAATCTCATTTTCAAGTGAATAATACGATTCAATACTTGTTATATCAAATCCTATGATTCAAGTGATTCGCTAGAGTGAGAATAGCCATAGCTAATAGGTTAGTATTCGTATTTTTTTCACTTTTTTTTTTTTGTTAGCATTTATATTTTCAAAAGGTTATGTAATAATTAACGAAACCTCTTAAAAACTTTTGCGATTTTGGGGAGGTTGTAGAGAACTAGAGATCAATAAGGAATGGGCATGTGACTATGAGTCTACAACGTTCAGCTGAAAGTATTGGATGTAATCTTTCTTTTTTGGCTTTTTCCCCCTTCATGAACACTTTTAACTGAAGTAGACATTCTAATCATGTAAGGTGGCTCATTTAGATTTTATTGTTATTATTATTTAAAGAGACAAAAAAATCAGTAGAATTTGTTTAGTTTTCCTACTAATGGTGATATCTTAAACAAATTTAACTATTCACACACATTATTTGAGATATATTAGTACAGGTCGTGGCTTTCTTCAAACAATTGTATCCTAGTCTTATTTTTTTTATTGTAATTATGTTGCTATGGTTGAAAAATGTTTGGATCATGAATAACTATTTTTTTATTATTTTTAATTTATTAAATATTTTTTTATTTTCATAAGAAAAAAAATCCTACAATTCACGATATGATTTGATCCATCCCCTTAAATGGGTGCAGTAAAAAAGGGTGCTATTTATTTTGCTGAACCACTTGAAAAATCTCATGTCACATGACAATTGAGTTCTATGAGAGCATCTCTTGTTGGTAAAAGTAAAGCCCCACATCCCACATCATCTAAGTAATACCTTTGGCAAGGCTTTATATATACTTGTTTGGGCACTCCACCTATGAGCTTAAGCTTTTAGTTTGGTATATGGTTTATTACATAGTATCAGAGCGGGTTCCAATCCCGTCGTTTTCGTGTAGCCCACGTGGCAGGCCAGTCCATGAAATCTGTTGGGCTTGCACGTGAGGGAGAGTGTTGGTAAAAGTAAAGCCCCACATCCCACATCGCCTAAGTAATGCATTTGGCAAGGCTTCATATAAAGCTGCTTGGGCCTTCCACCTATGAGCTTAAGCTTTTAGGTTGATATATGGTTTATTACACTCTCATCTTAATACAAGAGATAAAGGTGGGGGTCCTTACGTTTAAGTTGTTGGCATTGGATATGGATGTGAGGGCCTCTACCTTATCTTTCATAGTAAGGTGAGAGATGCTCTCTCCCATATATATATATGTATGTATATACGTACGTATTTGATAGCCACTTGAGTTTCTATATTTCTTTCGACAGTTGGGCTTCTATATATAAAAGTATATATATTTGATAACCACTTGAGTTTCTAGATTTCTCTTGCTGAACCACTTGAAAATCCCATATCACATGACACTTGAATTTCTATCATCTAAGATACTTTCTAGCTGAACATTGATCTTTTTTTGGACTTAAAAGGATACAATTTTGCCACTTGGACTTTGTGACTAACTTCCCTATCATGTAACAAGAAAATAAGAAAATATGACTCGATGGGACCCTTTAAGATTTGCAGAGAAAAAAGCCCAAAGATCTGTGTCGAGTGCACACTTACACTTGTTGTGGGGTCTAATGTGCATGAGGCACGACTTAGGATCAACTCAAGTTATTTTACCATTAAAAGAAAAGGGTGCCTTGAGCATAATTTGGAACTTCTTTGAGGGTTGACATCTCATTGAGACGATATTGCAACTGAAAACAAAAAAACCCCAAGGGGCGTGCTTCAAAGTGAAATGTCTTGGAAAAATAAAAATTTCCATACATCTCAAGTATCAGCTATAATGATCATTTTTACTGGCATATTGAGCAACCTGATTGGAAGTATCTGCCTATATCTTTTTTTGAAAATGAAGTATCTGCGTGTATGGTTGCTCAAGTCGGTTGTATGATCAATGGTGAAGCCCTAATGTATTCATTTGTCAGGCCACAATGATTGGTATTTATTGCATTAGCCAAGAAAAAAAATATTACATGGATTAATATTTTTAAAAAGTATTATGTGGGTTGTAGTTATGCATTGTTGTTCTTATGCATCTGATGGATCCATATCATTGGGAAAAGCATTGGCTTTGGGGGCTGGGCAAGAGGATGTCCTAAAGGACCTAAACCCCTGTTGGCTTGTCGGATTACCACTCGAGCTACTTCTCTGCAGTTATTGACTTGTGTCGGACGGGGGACGGACTAGGAAAGGCTCCCTGGGGGCCTTTCCTGGGCTCTATAGAGTTTTTCATTAATGTGTAGGGTTGTATGAATGATTTTCTTTGGTTTTGGTTTCAATTTTACAGCATTACTTTGCAGTTTTCTCTCAACAAAAGATGCCTTTTTTTTTTTTTTTTGTGATTTGTCTCCTTTAACAGTTGGTCTTTTTTGAGAGATGACAGTCAATGATTGAACTAAGCCGAACACAAGATGAAGAAGTAGGAGATGGAACAACATCAGTCATTGTACTTGGTATGTTCTTACACTTTGACTTCTAAACCTCACAGTTGTTATTTATGAAAGAGTTGCCAATTTTAAATCCAAGGAATATTACTGCCACATATCTATTAGGTGCTGGCAAAATGATAAATAAGATTACAGTTTGTATGCATTTAAGACAAATGATTAAAATGCACATACCTTTAACTTTAAACTTCAGCCAGTTTTTTCTCTACGCTGATCTATGCTATAGTTTTAACGTCAATTAACAGATGGTTGTCAATTTTGGGTTTTTCATGTTTTGGGTGGAATTCTTTGAAGCTGGTGAGATGCTCCATGTCGCCGAAGCATTCCTTTACAAGATGTACCATCCCACAGTCATCTGCCGAGGTAATATCTATTGCACTAAGAATAAGCTGTCATGGTAGGGCGTTTTTGTTTTCCACAATTGCTAACTCTTTGGTGATCGCAAATTTAATATGCTTTGCAGCCTACACTAAAGCTCTTGAGGATGCTATTGCTGTGCTTGACAAGATAGCTGTGGATATTGATGTGAACGATCGTAAGTATTTGCATCTTTTATTTTTTATTTTTATTTTTAATTTCTGCAACTGGGGCCTACCTTTCTCGTTTGATATTATTGCTTCATATATGTGCATATGTTTCGAATGGTTAGGGTTCATGGGGTTCTCAAAATATGTTTATATGCTCTTGGTGTTGCTTTATTGTTTTGAGACGACACAATTGAATAGTACCACTGTGCAGATATGGCCAACCGAATCCTGTGCACTGATACCAAATAATCAGATGATTGCTGTAGCTTTGCCTGTTACAAACTCTTTTCTACTATGCGTGTTATAGTTTATTTATAAAAAAAAAAAAATTCTTTCCACTCCTTTGTGTTTTTTAATTAAGTTTGTGATCTAAATATTAGTATGATTTACTGTTAGAAAAATCTTTGCAGGGACTTAAACAAACTTAATATACTAGCAACCATGGAATTGGTCAAGTGGTTCCGGTAAAACTATAGTACTTAGCAAGGCTAGTGTGCTAGGCCACTCAAGAAATGCTTTTAGCTTGGGCAGAAGTTGACGAAGCCTTGGAGGTTTCAATCTAGAGTTTACAAAATTAAGGCAATATTAATTAGGAATGTCTCATTCCATCGCATTCCAAGGTCGTCTAATGAAATGAGGTTGAGGTCAATTTTGCTAGAAGCTGTGGACAGGTAGAATATTATATGTTGCATTAGGCGAGACTGTGCCAATATTCCTGAGCACAGTGTTGAGCACACTGGCTGCTGGGGCTCACCTGGGGGCCCACAGATCATGGGAGATGGGGGGATGGAAAAATCCACTCATGATGGACCCAAAAATAAAAAAATGGGGTCAACTCATGCATCGAACACCTTGATCAATGGCACACAAGTTTAACGGCTTTATATTTTAAGAAAAATTGAGCCTTGATCTAACGTTCCAGTACATTCGGTTGGAAGTCTAGTGATTCTCATGTGTGGTCCCCTGTGTGAATGGTTTGGATGGATCATAAGGTGGGCCTGCTGGAAATTCTCACTGTAATATGGTGAGAAGTGACGCAGGAAGATTTGCCATTGGCCATATAAAGGGTTCACCCGGTGCACAAAGTGCTCCTCGGCTAAGCGGGGGTAGGGATAGGGTGTGCGCATATGTACGCAGCCTTACCCTTGCATTTTTGCAAAGAGGCTGTTTCCACGCCTCGAACTTGTGACCTCGAGGTCACCAAATGAGCAACTCTACCGTTGCGCCAAGGCTCGCCATGGGTCATATATATTTATATAAATAAAATCATGGGAGTTTAGGAGTTTTAAATGTCTCCTTATGACACATGGAATTTTTTAAGAGAATGCATTAAAAAACTTGGCTTTAATCAAACTGTGATGTCATGAATCATATTGCGTGTTACCTTTGTAACTTACTGTATTGCCATAAATGGATCTTTTTAACTGAAGAACTTGGTCCACAACGGAGTCGCTGACAAGGAGACCCACTTCCTCTTTATTTATATATTTTATCAGGAGGAGCCCAGGGAGTTTACAGATTCTACTTCTTCAGTTTGCGGTATCTCCTTGTTTATATATTTTAGCAGGGGTAGCCCCAGAAGTTAATAGAAGTCCACTTCTTCAGTTTGTATATGATCTTCTGTTCCTCATCAAAAGAGACAGGAAAGCGGCCTCTTTCTTTCTGGATTAATCTTTTATCAGTTCCAAAGAAAAGCAGGCCAGAAGATGACTTTCAGAAATGCCTTATAGTGGTCTCCGAAACACCAACACGAACCAATTGATGAAATTAAATCAATATTTCAGATTTAAAGATCGGTTGATTCCTTTATATGCTTAGGAATGGCCCTGGCTGTAGGAAAAATCACCAGGAGAGTCTGGAATAATATCCAACTTGAGTTACAGCCACAAATGACAAATTGGAATGGAACTGCATCATCACTTGTGGAGAGGGAGGTTTTGGTCCAGTCAGTATCTACTTCTCTCCAAATTATTGGTTGCTTCATCAGAATTTAACTTGTAAAATAAGGTTAGCTTATCTAGACGCTTCATTATTATGGATAGGAAAGAAGTTGGATACTCATCTTTTAACCGTAGTCAAATTTGGTTTGGTTCTACTGAACTGGCCGAACAGGTTTGGCCCTTGATTTGAACCGAACCACCTATTGGAAGAATTTTTGTCCAGATTTCAGACCATTGCAACTGAATTCCGGAATTGGTTGGGTTTGTCTGAACTGTTTGAACAATTTTGGTTTGATAAACCTATTGGAAAATCTTTGGTCTGGATTTCGTACGTATGGTTTCAGCTGAAATTCCAGACTTAGGCCAAAATGGGCGAAGTCTTGAATTTTTATCCCTTCTTCTTTCCCTTAAAAAAAACAAATAGGAGAGATCGGAGGGAGCAAGGCGTACCTAGTAGCCTCTTCGTTTTTCTTAACCTCTTTTTGGTCGAAAAGAAAGGGATGAGTGCCCCATTTAACCTCTCTCTCTCTCTCTCTCTCTCTCTCTCTCTCCATAATGTAATATCAGGGCTTAAAGTCGCAATTCATTTGCTCCAGTGTGTGCCCACATGATTAAAACCTAAACTGTTCAAAATAAATACCCATTTAAAGTCTCTCTCTCTCCATAATGTAATATCACTATATCAGGGGTTGAGTGGCAATTTATTTGCTTCAGAGTGTGCCCACATGAGTACATGACTAAAACTTAAACTGTCCAAAATAACTGCCTCCTCTCATATGGGCCCCGACCAAATCTCCCGAGTAAACAGAATATCCTGGATGACCTCTCTTCGGGAGTGGGGAATGGATCGAATATTGATACTCCAAAGGATAGATGGCTTTCTAAGCTAATGGTATTTTCAAACCTATCAGATTTTCTTCATCCAGAAATAACAGTGATGCAGTATGGACTAGAGTGACACTAGACTCAAGTCAAGTGGGCCAAACGATTGACCCATGAGTCTACCCAGTACGTTGGGTTCAGCCACAGGCCCAATTTGACTGTCAGCTACTGCAGATTTTCTTTCTATTTCTATCTTTATTTGATTAGATATTGTTATCAGTAATTTAGGATTACTAGAATATTAATGTTTCTTTTTATTTAGATTTCTTAATCATTAGGAGAGTCTCGATTGCCAAGTAATAGTTATGATCCTATATATTGAGGATATGCCTCATTGTATCTTTTTTATGCGTATAATCAATTAATCAATATTTCTGAGTTTTCTCTACAGTTATGGTGTTTATCATTATTGTGAGTATGCGCTAGTGGCTGAATCTATCTTTGGATTCGATCAATCCTTTGGGAGATTGATGTCTTACCGATTGAGGATCTAGGGCTTTACCAAATAGTTTATCATGCTTCGCAATAATTATTAGGAAAACAAAAGATGATCTGCAGTATGTTCCAGAGCTAATAATGAGTATGTTCAAGGACTTCAATCGGATTATCCTAAACCTAGATCTTTATATATCCTAATGCGTCAACTAGATAGTTTGCGTAGCATTAGGACGAAGGAATATCACTTGTTGTGGCTGGTGCCTGTATTGTAAGGCCATTTATAAATCCGTAGATAATTCCCCTATCAAACCTCATCTTCCTTGGAGAAAGCTGAGGCCTTTTTTTTTTTTTTTTACATGGAGAGCTTTGCAAAGTTTCCTTAATATGAGATATTATCTAGCACGGTTCATACCTAATACGGACAACTTATGCATATGCTGTAGAGAGAGAGTGGAAACGAGTGGTCATTTTCTTACTTCTTGCCCTTTCACTAAAACTGTATGGAGAATTTTCTCCTAGTCCCAACTTGATCAAACAAGAGCAGCTAACTACCTTTTATCCAGTGGTTATGGTCTCCTCCAGTTCGAGACGGAATGTGGAATGTTCCTTTCATGGTATTTATAGAAATCTAGTAGTGCATACTATCCTAAGCTACACCGTGAGCCCTTATCGAATTCTTATCCCTGCTTTATACATGGCCCACCAATGAATAGTGGCCACTAAGATCTCTGTGAATCCTCAAATATTGGGCCTTCCTAAATTAAGATGTAGTCCACCTCATCCAGGTTGGCATAAAATTGAACTTCAATGGATCCTTTAACCAGAATGGCAAAAATGGAGGATTAGGGGGAATCAGTAGATACTAGAGGTTGACTAGAGATTATGAAAGTGATTTAATTGTTGTATTTTTATCTTAAGATTGCTCATCTATACCTTTAGAATCAGAGGTAAAGCTCTTGCTTTGAGACTCCCCATGTCATGAGTACCAGTTTGGAAGACTAATCTTCGAAGGAGATTCTCTGATCATTAGGAACTACAACAGGAGATGACTCATGGCATCTCATGGATATGGGAGAAAATTCTTTCATAGCTTAAATCATTTAATTGTTAGGAAGCTTAATTCTGTAGAGGAGTCCATTAATGAATTAGCTGATTCTTTGATGAAGTTATATGGCCTCACAACTTCATAAAGTTCGCAATTAAGCTCCCTTCTTGCATGCAGCATATTTATCTGAAGCAACTTCAGGACTGCCAGAGGTCATAGATTCCAGCGAGCAGTAGAAACTCATCTGGAGTGCTTCATACAGGGGAGGAGCCAAGAGGAGTTGACTTCAGAGAGAACATGGGCATACTTGTCTTTTGATTCTTGGCTGTCTTATGTCAATAGGTGTGTTAGTAGTCTGTAGTCTTCAGTGAGTCGTGAGCCTAGGTAGTTTATGTTGTTTGCCGTACTGTTTGTTGTTGCTGTTACTAGTGTTAGTTTGTTTGGATGCTGTATGTTGAACTTTGCTTTGTTAAATATAATCATTCTTCCTAGCAGAAAATAAAGGTCTCCTTACGATTTACGTGTGTTAAAATGGGACCTAATCTGATCAAAAGAGGTACTGTTTTGAGGCTTTTAAGATTTTCCAAGTTCTAGATGTTAGTGAGATGAGTGCCAACGCTTACATGATCAATTGGAGAGTCTACTCAAGTTGGATGAGCGTCAAATTTTGGTTGGTGTAAATCATGGGAGGTAGAAGAGTGTGATGGGCTGCAATTGGTCATAGGACAGTGGGCCTCTTAGTCTGGACCATTTCGTAGCTATGAACAATCTGGTTGTTTCTGGAAGTTTGACCATCTCTATGTATATCCTGTATAGCTTTCATTTAGCTTTTATTTATTTATTTATAAGTAAATTTCGTTGTCATTGCTTTAACTTAAATGTAGAACTGTTTCCCTGATTCTTGTATTTGCCATAGCCATGGCTTTGTATTCTTTGCTCACTCTTCTGCAATTTTGTACTTACAAAGCTTGCCTGTTCAGCTTAGCCTTTCCATATTGCTGCAACTCCTATTGATTTCTGCACTTATAATTGTTATGCTTATTGCTCTATTTCACGTGGAAACCCTAATGAATATATTTGGCAGGTGCTACGATGCTGGGTCTGGTTAAAAGTTCGATTGGTACAAAGTTCACTAGTCAATTTGGCAATCTAGTTGCTGTGAGTACTCTTATCCCTGTCCGATCTCATATTTGATAGTGGATACTGATACTCTGATATTGTCTTCGGAATTGAAAAATGATTTTATAAGTTCTACTATTCTAGTCAACAACAATCGTCATTATAAATATTATTGATATGTTTGCAAGACAAATGATTTGATCTTGACTTGAAGAAATGTATGGCGGGCGTACCAATGTTAGGTTGGTTATCTGATGGGCCCCACCCTAAGAAGCACGGACATGGGATACAAACATGACACGAACACGCCGACACGACATTTCTAAAAGAAGTAGGACACAGACACGTCGGGGACACGTTAATATTTATTAATAATAATATAAAAATCTAATCATTTACTAAAAGATAATTTCATTTTAACTTTGTAATCAATTTAGCAATCAAATAAATAAAAATCCAAGTACCCATGTACCAGTGTAATATTCCCCCGTCCTTCATTAAGTTACTCATACTTGGTTACATATTTCCACATAGGCTTATTTATATCTTCTTCATTGGAGGGGTGTGAGCTAGAGCCTGGAATGAAACCCATATTCCTAAATTCCAGGGGTGAAGAAGCTGATAAATAAAAAAAAGAATTATTTGATATAAAGGACAGCAGTAAAAAATAAAGAGCATCAGCAGCAAGGACATTTGCAGATTTGCATATTCGCAGTGAAAAAAAAAAAAAAAAACAGCATCAAGGAGGTTTGCAACAACAACACAACAAAGAAGAAAACAGCAAAAGCAGAACATCTAATGATCAGAAAAACAGCAGCAGATTACAAAAAAATAATACAGAACAACAAACAGATTTGATGAGCCAAAAAAAAAAAAAAAAAGCAGCATGAGCAAAAACTAAAAAAAAAAAGAGGAAGTATTAGAGAAAGAAAAAAAGAGCAGTAGCAAAGAAACAACGTACCTTCTGAGTAGAAGCAGTACCACGAGCAAAAAAAGGAAGTAGATTCAGTACCACAGCAAATCTTCTTTTCTTTTCTTCTTCTTCTTTCGTTAAGGCTGGATGGACGAATGAGTTTTTTTTTTCGTTTAGGGCTTGAGTTGGATGGACGAATTAAAAGAACCCCCCTTTCCTCTTAAGTTATAACTTTTTACAAACAGCCCCCTTTTCTTCTTCTTTTTTTTAACTCTAATTTTAATTTTTTTTTCCCAATTAAAAGAGGCCTGCGTGTCCCCAGGGTGGCCGGAATATAAAATATAAAAAAAAAAAATAGGATCCTCTTTTTGTCGTGTTCGAGCTTGTCCGGAGCGTGTCCAGTCAGACACATGTCGGACATGGACACAACGGCCCCGGAGAGGTGTCCATGCTTCCCAGGCCCCACCTTTTGGACTATCCACCAAAAATCTAGAAGAACAAGCCTAACCTTCAATTGATGATTTGCAAAAAGGCGATTAAGATAAAATATTTTCAGGGAAAAATGATATAGAGCAACCTCAATAAATTAAAAAAAAACGGAAGAAGAAAGGAGGAGAAATGAAGCACTGCCGCAATCAAAAGAAAATTGATACTGTATGAGTAGATTGTCCAAATCGTGATTGTTTATAATGAAAGCTCTCGATGGGTGGGTTCCATCAAGTCAATTGTACCACTGAAACATCTGTGAAAAATGTATTAACTTATAGCCAGAGAATCTTGTACATATCCTAGTGTTGGGTCATACAGTATTTTTTCTTGCGATGGCCTTTCTTGACTCTTTCCAATTGGTTTGCACTTTTCACCAGGTAATTCTAATACTGAAGCGGCTCTTCTGTGTTTTAGGATATGGCACTTGATGCTACAACTACGGTTGGTGTGGACCTTGGTCAAGGGTTGCGTGAAGTGGACATTAAGAAGTACATAAAAGTCGAGAAGGTTCCAGGTGGTCAGTTGGAAGATTCCAAGGTTCTTAAAGGAGTTATGTTTAACAAGGATGTTGTTGCCCCTGGCAAAATGAGAAGGAAGATTGTAAACCCACGCATTATTCTTCTTGATTGCCCTCTTGAATATAAGAAAGGAGAAAATCAGACGAATGCAGAGTTGGTTAAAGAGGAGGACTGGTATGACCTTCCCTGTTACCCAGCATGTTATTTATTTATTTTTAGCATGTTATTTACTAGGGAGGCCATTTGTATGCCTCGTTTGCCCTTGGTCTAGGGAAACCATATGTGCATATGCCTTATTTTGCCCTTGGGGTTTGTTAGGTTGGGAGTCTATAGGCATTGGCTTTTTAAGGAGTGGCATTAACCTTTTTGACTTGGGAGATTGGTGATTATGGTTATCAGTCGAGTCCGACCTACACTTTCCTCTTGGACGGTTTGGTTATTAAAAAGTTGCTGTTATTGGCTATTTTCAAATTTGAAGTTTAGTAATGGTTTGGTTATTATAAAGTTGTTGTTATTGGCTGTTTTCAAATTTGATGTATATATTATTATGGACTATTGCTATTGGATTATGGGTCAGACAGTAGTTCCTCTCGGCTTTAATTTTTTGCCATGGTTAACCCATGAGGGTAATATATTAATTGGAAAGTCTCTGGATCCATGACTAAATGCCCCAATCATGTGTTTTTCGGGGTTGATATTTAATAAGTGGAATTGAGCTCACACTAGATCCAAAGCGTACTCTACTTTTCATCAGATGATTGTGAAACTCATACCTCTCATAATGTGGCCATTGGGGGACCCCAAAAAAAAATTCCTCCTGTTTTTGGTTTTGGGGGTGTGATGCTGTGTAAAAGAAAAAAAAGTTGAGGGGGTTTGTAATAAGGCAGTAGGAAATTTAAAAAAAAATTGCATTGAAGCATCTTTCTAGCAGATTGCATGTAACAAACAATTGGCTTGCTTGCTGAATGGCTTTAGGTCCTGCATAAGGTGGCAAAGAAAGGATCATGGCGACTCATGTAGTTATGAGGAATCATCCCCTTGTATCATAATTTTATTTATTTATTTTTTTTTGGTAAAATCATAATTTTTGTCTTAATTTCTCACTTCCCTTGACATCATATGCATCTCTGTCAAACTTGTTGCATAATAAAGTTTTTCACACATCCCCTAACCCAGAACCATAATCAGTTTGCTTACTCTGAATCACCAGTAGTTGATATTTTTGCGAACGGAGCTTTATCTGCTTTTTTGTGCATTTGGGATGGAACAGAAGTGGGAAATCAAATTAGCTGGCAGTCCTGCTCGGGATCAAATATAAACTATGGACAACAATATTGGCTTGGGGATGAAAAATATCTCACTTAATTGCATGATCTTCTTCTGAGCTTTATTCCCTCAGTGGGATCTACTTTATGAGTTACAAGGAGGATACATGAAACATATTTCTACTAATGTAATTTCCCCATTTTATATGCTGCCTTAAACGCATGACAGTATGAACAGTCATACTTTCTGCATGAATATTGGTTCATCCTAATTTGGCATATATCTAGGTTCCTTACAAAGTTTAACCTTAGTTCATTTTGCCTCTGCTCATTAACTACTATGCCATTTGCTGGGGAGTCTTGCTGAAGATGGAGGAAGAATACATTGAAAGCCTGTGTATGCAAATTATAAAGTTCAAGCCCAACTTGGTAATCACTGAAAAGGGACTTAGTGATTTGGCGTGCCATTATTTGAGTAAGGCCAGGATCAGCGCCATCAGGAGATTGAGGAAGACTGACAACAACAGGATTGCGAAGGCCTGTGGAGCTGTCATCGTCAATAGACCGGAGGAACTTCAAGAATCTGATGTTGGGACAGGGGCAGGGCTTTTTGAGGTCAAGAAGATCGGGGATGAATTCTTTTCATTTATTGTTGACTGCAAAGACCCAAAGGCATGCACTGTTCTTTTGAGAGGTGCCAGTAAGGATCTTTTAAATGAAGTGGAGAGGAACTTGCAGGTAGGTTGGTATTCATTATGAAAGTTAATGATCCTCTGGCTAAAGATGAAATATTTCTTCGTATTAAAAGGTCCTTATATGTTCTACATGTTTTGACCAGGATGCCATGTCTGTAGCACGAAACATCATAAAAAATCCAAAACTTGTACCTGGCGGTGGTGCTTCAGAATTAACTGTATCCGCAACACTGAAGCAGAAGAGTTCTTCCATAGAAGGCATCGAAAAGGTAAAATAACTTCTTGTATCTTTTGTGTGGTTCAGTTTAATGAAACAGAGAATTTGTTTGGGTGCACTCCAAATTAGTCACTTTGATCGGTTTGTCAGAATTGATAGTTGCCTGATCCATTTGGTCATTGGTAGACTTGTTGCCTCAACTCCAGGTCAGATAGTAGTGCTGAGCAATGATGATGATTTAGGGTGCCTATTAAGATAAGGCTGAATATCTGCAACTATTGTTTCTTATTGCTGCTTCATCACACATCACATAAACTCTCTCATTATGTCAAAGTACTTCTTGTTCTGGGTTACAACCAAATGATGCACCCTTTATCCTGTGACATAGAACCATTTTTGGACTTTAGATTGTAATTTTCCTTTTTCTGTTTCTTCACCTTTTTTTATTTATTTTATTTTATTTTATAGTGGCCATATGAAGCTGCAGCTGTAGCTTTTGAGGCTATCCCACGAACCTTGGCACAGAACTGTGGGGTTAATGTAATTCGGACAATGACTGCATTGCAAGGAAAGGTAATAAAGCTTAACTGAATCTTAGTCACCCATATTTTATATATTTGTTTTTCATGTCCATGTAGGCAGCTGCTCTTGCCGCTCGATGTTGTGATATTAAGGAAAGTTTGTGGAATTTGTATACTTTATCTAACATGAATAGTTCTTTCCTACAGCATGCAAATGGAGAAAATGCATGGACTGGCATTGATGGGAACACTGGTGAAATCACAGATATGAAAGAGCGGAAGGTTTGATTTCGATTTTTTTTTAAAACACGACTCCCCTTTATTTGGTGTAGAAGTTTTATGCATTTGATTTTGTCATCTTATGAGCCTGACTAGATTGGGATGGTGATGGGCCATGGTTAAATGGGTGACCCACCCCGACCCTTGGATGGGTGTAGGTTATAAATTTTGGCCCGAGCTGGGTACTGGTTGGGTTTGGGTTTTGGCTCTATTGACCCTCCCCTTATATAACTAATTTATATTTTTTCAATAGAATCATCACCATCATTATCATTATTTTTATAGAAGTTGGTATTGGATATTTGAAACAGTGGGTCTGGTGAGGTTGCGAGTTTCATGGATCCCCTTAGTGGAGGAAATATATATATTTATCTATTTTTTATATAAAAATAAGTAAAAGATAACCTATACTGAACCAAACCTGTCCGGCATGATCCAACGTGGGATGGGTTTCACATCATATCATGAACCTGTCACTGGTACAGGACAGGCTGGTATGAGTTGGGGAGGCAGGTTCGAGTTATACAACCCATAATAAAACCTAAACCGTCGCCATCCCTATTACAAATGTATGTATGAGGCTCTACATTTTGGTGATCCATCTAGTTCCGTGCATGGTGGGCGGTGTTTGATGGACCTGAGATGTTTGCCATCTAGTGCCGTGCTTCCGTTGGCATGATTCTTTACTGTCCAATTTTGCCTCACAAGATGTGCACCATGGTCTGTAATTGCCCTTTGGTAGGCCACCATTTGAGCAACTAATTGGATCCATTTGTATGCTCTACATACTGCTGTCGAAAATTTTCTTTGTATTTTATGTATATAAGGGACACTTTCAAATTTCTAATTACCTTTATGTGTAGTCCTGATCTGTACATTCTTTGTTTGCTAATAATTACTGTTTAAAAGGAAAACCAAATGACGGGATGCATGACTATACAGCTCTCAATTATTGAATGCTGGGCCCCTCCTTTTTCTCTATCTTTTTTTTTTTTGGGGGAACTTGAACTCATGCACTCTTTAACTCAAAACACGTTCTTTACTAGCTGAACTACAAGCTTGGGGATGTTGGGCCCTGCATTTATTGCCAGCTAATAGGACTATTACTCTTGGTCTGGCATCACAGCTGCTCTTATTGCTTGGCAGTGATATGCTTATATGTTTTCTCCAGTACTTGATATTCTTATTTTAACCATTCAAAATTTTTTTTTTTCTTATTTTATGTTTTTCCCCCTTCAGATTTGGGATGCTTACAATGTGAAGGCACAGACCTTCAAGACGGCTATCGAAGCTGCTTCCATGCTGTTGAGGATCGATGATATAGTGAGTGGGATCAAGAAGAAACAGGCTCCTGGATCAACCCAAGGTCCAACAAAGCCTCAAGTTGAGGAGGAAGGAGATGCAGATAATGAGCAAATGATTCCAGAGTAGAGACAGGAGAATTATTACTCAACAGTTCTTGTTTTGCATTGTAGGAGTTTGCAGTGGTATAGTCAGTTCCCATCAAGCATGGGTTTTATCAAGCCATGGTGTCTGGTGTGCTCAACAAATTTTGGTTCCTGGGGCAGGGTTTGTTGCTTTTTTGGGTTTACTTTTAATGAACTGTTGTAGATCACTTGTAAACAATTCTTGAGTTGCTAAAGTATAGAACTATTTGTTATGGTTTAACCATCTTAATGGGTTAATTGCATTTCTTGCAATATCTAATGTCAATTTCAAGGTCTGCTGATGGAAGGAAGTTGGCAGGTGAAAATGAACTTTAATCTTGGAACTTCAAGTAGAAGTGAAGGATTAATCCTTGGGAAATCTAGCAAGTACAAATATTCATGTTGTATTTGGCATTCTCTTTTCAGCATGTTTGGGTCTTTAACAATGGTCAATCAGCACATCTGGTGATACGAGGAAGTTAATTACATGTAGCAACAATGCCAAGCAGCTGGTAGCTGGACTGCCACGGATCATACCCTTTTCACATGGCTGACCCAGGTTACTTTTAGCAGTGGTATGGTCGGGATGTTAAGGTAGTGTTTGGTTCGCTGGAATGACTTTAGGTAGGAATGGTCATTTTCATTCCAACGTTTATAATGAGGTAGAGGAATGGTCATTCCATTCCTTTTCAATCAGATGCAAGCATGGAGATGCATGATGATTGATGGACCCATGGTACAGATGGGTAGTTTCCACAGAAGGGCGTAGGTTTCTATCTAAGCTGATATTTAATACAAACTTTGCCAAGAGAAAAAAAAAAAAAAAAAAAAAAAAAACCTATTAGGTTGGGGCTGGGGCTGGGGCGGGGCGGTTGTGGAATATGAAGTAGCTAGAGTTACCGCCTTAATAGTAACAAGTGTGGGGATCCTCTGTGAATGTGGAAGTCCAGGGAGATGCCTGAATTTTCCTGGAATTGCTGCTGTGCATTGCGTGGTGACAGTTTTGCAGGAACAGGTTCCTCAGACTGCAAGGTTTTGAGCCAGGGGAGGATTTTGTGATTAGAAAAATTGTTCTTAGTCCATTGTTCTGTTATTTGGTGTAGCATTTTTCTCTCAGTAGAAGGAAAAACATGAACAATTTTCTTTGCTAAAGAAGATTTTAATTTCCTATAGGAGAGATAGGAATGATAACTCTTTTCCCTGTATCATAATTTGAGTGAGAAATCCACTCGTTGCACAAGAGTTTATGAATATATTTTTTGTCATTTCATACTTGAATGCAAGTATTCTAAATTTAAGTAGTCTCGAGGGATTAAGTGTATATGAAATCATCTGCCAAAGAATTTTTAAGTTTCTTGCTATCAAATAATCTATAAAGATTATTTTTCCTTTTTCTCTCTTTCTTTTTTGGGTGCGTGTCATGTGTGAGTTTGCAAATCAGCATCAAATAAACTTCCCTTCGGTTGGAAATGATTATCCGACCATCACCCTGGAAAATCAAATTCTAGGAAAGTCTCAATATTCCTTCATTGGAGCCCCGTCTGCCATGAATTCCTAGGAATTCAATACCCATGTAGAGAACTAGCCTTAAGCTATTTTTTGTTAGCAGGTGGGGTTTCTTACCTTGTAGAAGAAAATTAGGCGTATTTTAAAGAAATATTATCATCTTTTTTTAAAGGAATATACTCAAGGCATTTTAAAACTAACCAATGGTTATGGTTCCGTTTGGTATCATTCCTTTGTTGTTCTCAATTTTGTTCTAAATCAGGTTGTGCTAAAATCAAGTTGTTGAAACTGGGTTTTGCCGAGACTAGGCTATGCGGAACTTGTTTAGCAACGTCATGGTAAACAATTCTTGTGAAAATATATTGGACAAAATTTGTTTGGTAACATCATAACAAACAAAACAAATATGGGCACAAGAATGGAACTCATGTATTTGCCATCAGCCATAGTTGCTACTTGGGACCAAACCTCTATAAGTTGTTGTATACAACTATTTTAATGCATATTTTGTGTATTTATATATAAGGGATATATTACTGTGCTATAGGGTAACTACTTTTTCTTTTTCCTTTTTTTAAAAAATGTGCTATGCGATATTTGGGTATGGACTCTGGTGGATCTTGGATCAGTTCTTAATCTGGTGAATGTCCTATCCAGATTTTTTTGTACAGCTGCTATTGCCGCATTCCCTACTTGCTCCTTCCGCATCCCTTTTTTGGAAAATGAGTGTAGGTGCAAAAAATATCACTCACAAGATTAGAGGGTGCCTTTGAGGACTTATCCAAACGACTATATGAGGTTATCCGCTTCAGGCACTCAGGGCTATGTATAACTGTTTGTGGAGCCGCTGGAAGCTTTAGAAAGAGGGATCAGACGCCTGCTGGACCTGAAAGGAGAGGAGAAGCAACGGTCAGGGACCCTGGCTGGTGGCAGCGCAAGGCCCTCCGATGCTTAAGTCAGTATGAGATCTGAGCAAAGAACGGAGATTTGGAGAAGAAGATGGATGTACCAGCATGGCCTTCGCCTCCTCCGTAATGGTGCTGTAGATGCGTTCATATAGGGGTGGAGGAAGAGACGTAGAGGGAGATAGGGGACAGGAGGGTAGCTGTCTGTCCCATCGTAGCTCACCCTATCAAGCATAGGGACGTATAGTCCAACTGTAGCTTGCTTTGCTATAAAGAGGGCCTTGGGAGCTGTGGAGCCGCTCTGTCAGAAGGTGGGCGGCTGCTGTCTTGTCGCAGTTGCCCGCCGAGATGGATAGCCGGGCCAAGACATGAGGAGCCGAGGTGCAGACATGCATGGCCTCATGTGGCGACGTGCATGGACTCGTACCGAGGTCCCCACGTGCTTTTCTTTTGAGTTCTTTATTAGTTTCTCCATCAGAAAGCCTCTCCTGCCACTACTCGTAAGTTATGTAAGGCCATAGCCTTACATCATGGTTTTTTGTTTAATTTGACCGAGACCCAAGCTCTGTACCGAGATGGACTCGTGCTTCCATAGCCCCCACACAAAGCCCCCAGCTTTTGACCTTGAGGAGGCGTAACTGCTCGAGGTCGAAAGCTAAGTACTCAAGATGGCATTGCCGCCGAGATGGAAGACTGTCAACACTGCTACCGGGATGGAGAATGCCCTGCCGTGGAGGATTGAGATTTACCAACGGGCTCGTCACCAGTGGTATCCCATAAACCAGCATGCAGCCGAACTCGCGGGAAGCGCGTAGCCAGCACGAGGGTGATACCAGCATGAGGCGGAATGACATGGTTAACTGGCTTGTGACATCCCGTCCTACTGTAAGTGTACAAAAAATCCCAGACCCGGGGGTGTTTTTAATGATGTCTTGAGGAGGAGGAAGCTTCGTATAGATGAGGAACAACCGCTGCATGCCTTGAACCTTTCTTTAAGTGGCAGTCCCATCGTAGCCTGTCTTGCCCCATCAGGCCATGTGTTAGAGCTTTAGGAGTGGTGGGACGGCCAGATGTCAGGGATAATGGAGGTGGCGAATGGCGGTGGAGAAATAAATGCCCTTGCTTTACTTACACGTTCAATAACGTGGTTTCCCAGAGGCTGTCAGTGCTTATGCCTCCACCGAGGCCGAGGCCGAGGTGAGGTTCATGATTTATCATTTTACCAAGATGAGGCTCGAGGCCGAAGTGGCATTCATAAGCTCTCGAGGCGACGACGTGCACGGACTCATGATTTTTTTTTTTTAAACCGAAGTGGCGAACGACACTGCTGCCGAGCTAGAGAAAGCACTGCTGCCAAGTTGGAGAGGACCGAGTCATGCTCGCCCAGCTAGTACTGTTACCGGAGCTGGCGGCCTCGATGCATTCTGCCGAGCTGGAGAGGTCACTTCTGCCGAATTGGAGAGTGGCATTACTGTTGAAGTTGTGTGACGAAGCTGACGGTAGAGGGCCGTGCCATCAAGGCTGACAGTAGAGGACCGTTCATCAAGGATGGTGGTGGAGGGTCGTGCCATCGAAGCCGACAGTAGAAGGTCGTGCCGCCGAGCTGGTGTTCACCTAGCTGGAGCCATCCGAGCTGGTGTTGAAACCGAGCTCGAGCTGTCACGCCCGGGTGGTGTAGGATCCGACCCGAAGGCGATCTCATCATTGGCCGTAAGGCTTCACGCCCGGGTGGTGTAGGAACCGACCCGAAGGCGATCTCATCATTGGCCGTAAAGGCTTCACGCCCGGGTGGCCCGTAGCCGACCCGAGACGATCACGTTATTGGCACTTAGGCTTCACGTCCGGGTGGCGCGTAGCCGAACCGAGACGATCTCATCATTGGCACTTAGGCTTCACGTCCGGGTGGCGCATAGCCGACCCGAGACGATCTCATCATTGGCACTCAGGCTTCACGTCCGGATGGCACGTAGCCGACCCGAGGCGATCTCATCATTGGCCGTAAAGGCTTCACGCCCGGGTGGCCCGTAGCCGACCCGAGGCGATCTCAAGCTGACCGAGCTGGTGCTGTCCGAGTTGGTGCTGAAACCGAACTGGAGCTGACCGAGCCGGTGCTGTCCGAGTTGGTGCTGAAACCGAACTGGAGCTGACCGAGCTGGTGCTGAAACCGAACTGGAGCTGGCCGAGCTGGTGCTGTCCGAGTTGGTGCTGAAACCGAACTGGAGCTGGCCGAGCTGGTGCTGTCCGAGTTGGTGCTGAAACCGAACTAGAGCTGACCGAGCTGGTGCTGTCCGAACTCTCTAACTTGGTGTTTCCTCTGTGCCTTCTAGAGGCAGCTAAAATCGAGCTGCTCTAAGCCTGAGTTTTCAAGGTGAAGGCATTGTCTCTCTCCATGGCTGCTCTTCTGAGTCGGTGACTTCACCTTTATTTCCTGCCCCATGGTGCGGTTGCGCCTTGGGGGCAAAGCTGGAGCTGTTGCCCTTTCTCGTAGCTGCTGCTGGAGCTGACGAATCAAGTCGTCTTGCTCCTGGATAACACGGTTTCGGGCCCTGATGGCCATGAGGAGAGAGTCGGCATCGCCATCTTTGCTATCAGTCCATTGATAGGACTGGCAAGATTTGGATAGCACTGGATTTTTACTTCGTCCTGGAGGCTACAGTTGAAGATTGTCTGGTCGGGGGCGCTCCGGTTGAACTGGACAATATCTTGCTCGCGATCTCCTCTGGCGAGGGACTGACGGTTGCTCTTGCAACACAAGTGGTGAAGGCGGTAAGGCCTTTGATGATTCTCCGCCCTTCTTCTTAACTCTCGGAGGCATGGCGTTTTTGTATCGTTCCCCACAGACGGCGCCAATTGTAGGTGCAAAAAATATCACTCACAAGATTATGGGGTGCCTTTGAGGACTTATCCAAACGACTATATGAGGTTATCCGCTTCAGGAACTCAGGGCTATGTATAACTGTTTGTGGAGCCGCTGGAAGCTTTAGAAAGAGGGATCAGACACCTGTTGGACCTGAAAGGAAAGGAGAAGCAACGGTCAGGGACCCTGGCTGGTGGCAGCGCAAGGCCCTTCGATGCTTAAGTCAGTATGAGAACTGAGCAAAGAACGGAGATTTGGAGAAGAAGATGGATGTACCAGCATGGCCTTCGCCTCCTCCGTAATGGTGTTGTAGATGCGTTCATATAGGGGTGGAGGAAGAGACGTAGAGGGAGATAGGGGACAGGAGGGTAGCTGTCTGTCCCATCGTAGCTCACCCTATCAAGCATAGGGACGTATAGTCCAACTGTAGCTTGCTTTGCTATAAAGAGGGCCTTGGGAGCTGTGGAGCCGCTCTGTCAGAAGGTGGGCGGCTGCTGTCTTGTCGCAGTTGCCCGCCGAGATGGATAGCCGGGCCAAGACATGAGGAGCCGAGGTGCAGACATGCATGACCTCATGTGGCGAGGTGCATGGACTCGTACCGAGGTCCCCAGGTGCTTTTCTTTTGGGTTCTTTATTAGTTTCTCCATCAGAAAGCCTCTCCTGCCACTACTCGTAAGTTATGTGAGGCCATAGCCTTACATCATGGTTTTTTGTTTAATTTGACCGAGACCCAAGCTCTGTACCGAGATGGACTCGTGCTTCCGTAGCCCCCACACAATGAGCATACCCATTTGTGAAATGATCAAGTCGAACATCACTAATACTTTGAGAAGGTCATCCAATTTCTCTATACAAATCTCCACAAAATATTTGAATTTCCCTCCCATTCAGCCAACTCCTCCACTTCTCCTTCTTCAACATCTTCCCTCCCTACTTCTCTTTCTCCATTCTCTTTCACTCTCTCTGCATTCAGACCACACACCCACTCTTCTTGTCAGTCAATTGACATTCGCCAAATACTCTTCATCTCAATAGTTCATCATCTCCATTCACTCACTTCTCAAGGGGTCATCATTTCCCATTCTCGAGCAATGGATAAGCAAATCATAATTTCTGATCGCTTTAGCAATGATAAGGTATGCAAGCATATCATTTTTCTATTTTTTTTCAAGAGTAATCGCTGGGAAGGAGTGTTCCGTCACGACCAATTCGGCCCTAAAAGTCCAAACAAATGTAATCAGTTCGGTCATAAGTGGCCGACCAAATTAACCATGTTTGGACACATAATGATGAGCAAAGTTAATATGTCCAATCACTCACTGCCGAGCATAGTTAATATGTTCGGACACTCATGGCCGAATATATTGTATTTATTTAGACTGTCATGGTCGAACGGGTCGTTGATTTACCAACTAACAAAATTGGACCATTATTAGATGATGCATCTACTCAATGCAATAAGGTTAAATCGGAATGTTCGGTGGACTATAGAAGTAAATTTATCACCAAAGAGGTAATAGATGGAGTTGAATTAGTTGTAATGTCAACATTGTCACTTATCGGTGAATAGTGTGCAACCCAATATGTATCACAAGAAAGCTCTCGCTGCATTCTTAATTTTCGGCTCTGGATTTGCATCATAAACCTGTCCAAATGTCTGTCAGCCATTCAAACCTCACTTACGTACCACGTGCACCTGAAAGCTATCATGGGTGGGGTGTAGAAAAGAGTTAGGCTCCGTTTCGGACGGGACTGGACTGAAAATTTGAGGGGAAAGGAAAATGAAGGAGAGGGAAGTAAAAAAGTAAGAGGGAAGTAAAGTGAAAAAGTATAATTTTGTGTGTTGGTGAGGTATAGTACCCTTGCTTTTGAAAAAAAATCAAATAGAGTATAAGGGCAATGTAGTCATTTCATTACTTTCTCATCACTTTCCCCTTATTTTCCCCTGTTTTTAGGGGGGGGGATTTTTGAGGGAAAAAGGGTAATTTTTTCCTCGATTTCCCCATCCCCCATTTTCCCTCTCCCCATCCGAAACACCCTCCAAAATCACTTTCCATCCACTTTTTCCCCATTGCCCTCAGAGGCTGTAATGGGCCTAGTATTGTTCGAGCTGAGCCCTCAAAATTAGAGGGCTTGCAAAACTCCGACGAAGCCTGGTGATTAGGGTTTTTTAAGAAAAATAAATAAAAGCCCTCAAAATTTTAAGGGCTTTTCCAGGGGCGGACCAATTGTTAAAGAGCCAGATTGACAGGCCTAGATCCGATCCACTTCCATCTAGCTGGACCCGGTCCAGAAATGTACTGGAAGTCTGGAACCCGCTCTGACGTGCGCGTTGCACGTGCCCATTGTGCCTTCTATATCTACCCCGAAAGCAACAAGGGTTTCTATCGTCCTCTGCAAATCTGCCGCCCACTCGCTCTCTCTTGCTCGCTTTCAAACGAATCTAGCGATAGGCAGAGATGCATTCTCAAGTACTCGTTCTAAGTAAGTTTTCTTCAACAATCGCACATTTTCTTTCATTCCTTCTTTATCACTGCTAGGGTTTAGGGTTTAGATTATGTTGGAGATCTTGATCTGCTTCTTACATTGCTTGATCTCAAATCTCCAGTACTTGAAATGGTGATTGGAATGAGTCCGTAGAGGAGAGGAGGACTAGTTTTAGGGTATTTTTGTGCGGATGGCAATTTTGAGCGGCAAAAATGAAAACTTTCTTCCTTCTTCTCATTGGAAAGCATTTTCTCCATCTTATATGGAAAGAAGATTCGGACCGAAGAGGTAGATAACCTTTCAGCAGAGGTGGTGGTGGAAACACATTTCACAGAAAAAAGTATCCCCCTTTTCATTTTACGCGGAAAATGAAATCACCATGGAAATGGTGGGAAGGGGGGGGAGTTATTGGGAAGCTATCATGGGTGGGGTGTAGAAAAGAGTTAGGCTCCGTTTCGGACGGGACTGGACTGAAAATTTGAGGGGGAAGGAAAATGAAGGAGAGGAAAGTAAAAAAGTAAGAGAGAAGTAAAGTGAAAAAGTATAATTTTGTGTGTTGGTGAGGTATAGTATCCTTGCTTTTGAAAAAAAATCAAATAGAGTATAAGGGCAATGCAGTCATTTCATTACTTTCTCATCACTTTCCCCTTATTTTCCCCTGTTTTTAGGGGGGGATATTTTTGAGGGAAAAAGGGTAATTTTTTCCTCGATTTCCCCATCCCCCATTTTCCCTCTCCCCTTCCGAAACACCATCCAAAATCACTTTCCATCCACTTTTTCCCCATTGCCCTAAAAGGCTGTAATGGGCCTAGTATTGTTCGAGCTGAGCCCTCAAAATTAGAAGGCTTGCAAAACTCCGTCGAAGCCTGGTGGTTAGGGTTTTTTAAGAAAAATAAATAAAAGCCCTCAAAATTTTAAGGGCTTTTCCAGGGGCGGACCAATTGTTAAAGAGCCAGATTGACAGGCCTAGATCCGATCCACTTCCATCTAGCTGGACCCGGTCCAGAAATGTACTGGAAGTTTGGAACCCGCTCTGACGTGCGCGTTGCACGTGCCCATTGTGCCTTCTATATCTACCCCGAAAGCAACAAGGGTTTCTATCGTCCTCTGCAAATCTGCCGCCCACTCGCTCTCTCTTGCTCCCTTTCAAACGAATCTAGCGATCTGCAGAGATGCATTCGCAAGTACTCGTTCTAAGTAAGTTTTCTTCAACAATCGCTCATCTTATCCTTTCTTTTCTTTCATTCCTTCTTTATCACTGCTAGGGTTTAGGGTTTAGATTACGTTGGAGATCTTGATCTGCTTCTTACATTGCTTGATCTCAAATCTCCAGTACTTGAAATGGTGATTGGAATGAATCCGTAGAGGAGAGGAGGACTAGTTTTAGGGTATTTTTGTGCGGATGGCAATTTTGAGCGGCAAAAATGGAAACTTTCTTCCTTCTTCTCATTGGAAAGCATTTTCTCCATCTTATATGGAAAGAAGATTCGGACCAAAGAGGTAGATAACCTTTCAGCAGAGGTGGTGGTGGAAACACATTTCACAGAAAAAAGTATCCCCCTTTTCATTTTACGCGGAAAATGAAATCACCATGGAAATGGTGGGAAGGGGGGGGAAGTTATTGGGAAGCTATCATGGGTGGGGTGTAGAAAAGAGTTAGGCTCCGTTTCGGACGGGACTGGACTGAAAATTTGAGGGGGAAGGAAAATGAAGGGGAGGGAAGTAAAAAAGTAAGAGGGAAGTAAAGTGAAAAAGTATAATTTTGTGTGTTGGTGAGGTATAGTACCCTTGCTTTTGAAAAAAAATCAAATAGAGTATAAGGGTAATGTAGTCATTTCATTACTTTCTCATCACTTTCCCCTTATTTTCCCCTGTTTTTAGGGGGGGGGGGGTTTTGAGGGAAAAGGGTAATTTTTTCCTCGATTTCCCCATCCCCCATTTTCCCTCTCCCCTTCCGAAACACCCTTCAAAATCACTTTCCATCCACTTTTTCCCCATTGCCCCCCCCCCCCCCCCCCCCCCCTTTTCCCTTCCCAAACAGACCTTTAAGGTGCATTTGAATGTACCTTGATCTGAAAGGTGATTTTTCTTTTCCTTTTTTTTTTGGTTTTCTCACCCCTGTAGCGTTAAATGGGAGAAAATCAATTGATACGAGGTCGTGTTCAGATGCGATATCTGGGCAGATTTATTTCCTGGGAATACCAGGAGGATGTAGCCACTGCATTTCTAAGCTGGTCCTTAAAATTGTGTCTCACCTATATATATATATATTCCGGTAGGCCTGAAAGAAGCATAATTTCTTTTCTTTTCTTTTCATGGAACTTGTAAGCTAAAATTATTTTTAGCTCTCTTAATGTCACACAATATGCACATTTATTGAACCGTCGAACTCGCAATTGTGCTTTCGATGTTTACTGTATCTCTTTGGTGGCATTCTAGTTCTTTCTAAATTCATTTGTCATTTAGGAGGCAATATATCATCTATTAGTATGTCTTTGGAAAAAATGGGACATACAACCGTTTAGGCTTCCTAAACTCCCCTAGGTACGTGAAGAGACGGACCAAATTTGAGTCATGTTGTGAAGGGAATGAAATTCTCCCTAATTACCAAATTATCAAAATGAGGTGGTTGTCCTTTTTTAATTTTCTCTTTTTGAAATTCAAGAACCATTTTGCTGCTTCATCTATTACTTGTCAAAATCTGAATTTTCATTTAGTCTTTCACATTATCAAATTGGAGGACCATGAAGTGCCTATTTGATCTAATACTTGCTTGTTTATAATGAACGGGTTTATGTTGCCACTAAATTCTTTTATTTTCCTAATGGCTCATTCACACTGGATCGAGCAGAAGATTCTTTGACTCGCGAATCTGCAGTAGCTTTAGCCCCACTTCTTTCAGAGGCTTCTTCTCTAAGACTTCAGTCCCACATATGAAACAATGTGCATTGCTTGCATTATGGAAATGTAACATGCAGGCAAAGGTAGACATCTGGGCTTCATATACATACAGATTGTTGCATCAGTATTCATGCTTCCTCAATCAAATTGCAGAAACTTTGCCACATGCCATTTTCTCCAGAAGGGGACTATGATTTTGTGATTAGACAATAATATGATGGGTAACCAAAGGAACTTCCTTAATGGAAGATGCTGGCATCCAATCTTTAGGCTTTTAAAAGGGTGGTAATCAAAGGTGAACAGCTCGATTCTTTCCAATGTCTTAAGATTTGTGGTGCCTCCTATACCATCAAATCAGCATCTAAACTATCCTTTCATTCAAGATTAGAAGAATTTATAGACTACTTGGAACATCCCTCCAAGCTTAGGAACTTTCAAGAAAATAAAGACTTCGTATAGGAATTCTAAAACTACCATAAAAAAAAAAAAAAAACAAAACAAAACAAAACAGATTTATAATAGCCAACTAGCCATTTTCGGAATTCTGCCGCCAGCATGAACACTCTTCAATAAAATGATCATAACTTCTTCTAGGAAACTCCAAACGCACAATCTTTGAAGTATTGGAAACTAGACACATAGGGCTTTCTACTGATATACTATTTCCATATTAAAACTGAGTACCCATATTTATTTTTTCCTGATTTTTGTCAGCTACGAAATTCTGAAATTGCAACTTTTCCCAAACCTCATTTACTTGCTCTTGAATGTTCATGAAAAGATTGTTATCACAGGGAAAATGAAAAGGAGAAACATTCAAAGGAAATCGGAAAGGGGCAAAATGAAAAACAAAGAAAATCTAATTGATTCAGATTTTCATTGCTCAACCATACAATCACAAATTAAGAGAAGTAAAAAGGGTAACATATTTACCTTGAGCAGTATCTATGAGACGTTCATGTTAGCCCGTGAGTAGAAATATTGAGCATAGACTGAGAGATAGAAAAGGAAGAGGGAGAAGAAGAAAGATAGAAATAGAGAATAGGAGAGATGTAGAGAGGGTGATGCCGGACGATGAGAGAGGGCAGAGGCGACGACTGGGCGAGGGAGGAAAAAAAATAGGGATAGGGAGAGAGGCAGTTTCAGTGCTGCGTGCGACGGTGCGAGAGGGGCAGCCGGTGCGTGTGACGACGAGTGCCGAGAGGTGAGAATCGTGACCGAGAGCCGAGAGCAGAAGAAGCAGATAGCAAAAGATGAGAAGAGGCAGCCAGAGAGGTGAGAGTCTGAGAGAGTAGAAGAGAAGAATGAGAAGAGCATAGTCTAGGGCTTCCATCGTTTGATAAAAGAGATGGGCATGCGCAGTTACGAAAACACCCCTCCTAACTAGCCGTTTTTTTACTGTTAAGGAGGGGCAGTTTAGGTAAAATAATTTTTTTTATCAAGATTAATATGGAGCGGGCCGGGCCTGAACGGGCTGGACATCCTCTGCCCAGTCCCAGTCCCATTTTGGCCGGGCTTTTAAATTTTTGACCAAACCCAACCCATTGGGCTCAAATTTTTTTATAAAGCCCTTTATTTTCGGGCTTGGGCCGGTCCGGGCCGGGCTTTCTACCCTTTTCAAACCGTCCCATTGACAGGCCTACATATGGTAGAAGGCTTTCAACTCAATTTTGGCCTCTACTTTTAAGTTTTTTATTCTTATCAGACTCTATATTATACAAGAATACTTTCATGCAACCGATTCTAAGATAGTTGAAAAACCACAATGAATTAAATTTCCCTCGTTTTTTCCTTTTAATGTAGTATGTTTTAGAACCCCGTCACCAAAAAAAAAAAAAAGGAAAAAAAAAAAAAAACAGAAAAAAAGAAAGATGGCTGTGTTAGTATTGCAAGCTTGATACTCTCCTAGCCTAGCCCTCACCACAAATTGGAGGGCTTGCAAAAGCACGGGCCTCGCCATATCCGTAGTCTTTCCCCTCATTTCGCAGTCTTTTAAGAGTTGGGCCGAATATGTACCCTCATTAGAGGGCCCCATTGACAATGCTAGTTGTGAGTCTTCATTTATATTTCTTTGACTTTAACCATTTTTAGAAACACATTTCTTATGGTTTTGAGAAATTTAATTTGCAAACAAACATGATCTGAATTTAGAAGCAATAATGCGTATATCATACCATAATTCCTCTTAAAAAATGAAAAATAATTTGAATGTTGTAAATAAACTTTAAATAAAGAGAACTGAATGGTACATATTTTTTACACAAATAAAATTTATAAAAAACTCTAATTGACATAGATATATGCATTAAAAAAAAAAACAGTCCATTGGTTTACATGAATAATTGATTTTCATTGTGGCAATGAAAGATAAAAATAACTGACAGCTGTGGGATTTGAACCCACGCCCTTTCGGACCAGAGCCTAAATCTGGCGCCTTAGACCACTCGGCCAAACAGTCAGGAGTTGCGGATAATTATGAAACAATGTTAATGAACTATTACAAGACTACCCTGTTCCTAATTTCTAGCCCACGGAAGGCTGAGCCTCGGCCATCATCTGCCTAAAAGCTTAATCACTTAGCGTTACCCAAGTTGGCCAGAAGTACTTGATTACAAGTATAAACAGGTCGATTCCAATCCAGGCCTACCAAAACCATTAAGGAGAAAGTGGAACCGGGTTCGAACCCGGAACCGTTTTAGAACCGGTTCCTTGGCTCCGAGCCAAAGTGGATCCGGACCTGGACCCATTTATTTATCAGGGCTTAAATAAGGATCCAAATCCAATTTTTAACGGATCGAAATCCCTGGGTAATCGGAGAATCAGGAACCCATTTACATCCTTAGATACAAGTGACTCTAGAGCTCATGCACAGGATCCCGGCCTAAAAGGCCCGGATATAGTCAAGCCTCATTCTGGCCCAACATAGCCCATTTGCAGCTGTAGTCAATAATCATGTTTTTCAGATCAGAAGGCAGATTTACTTTTTGACTGTGCACCAGTTATAGAATACAATGGTGGTAACCAGATCAATATCACCTTTGAGCTATAAAGTTTCTACCAATTGATTCTTAGGTAATTGAATCATGGCAGATTAAGGTGGGCTTGGATTTTGGCTGCCCCAATCGTCCCCGCCCCTCCATGACTCATTGATTTATTTCTTCTAGGAAGTTAAGGTGCAAAATCTATATGAACACTTGTGAAAAAAAGAAGTGAAAGTAGCAGATTAGAGGTTTGAGCCTTGCTTTGTGAAGAAATGTATATGAAATTATCTTTTATATTTTAAAATTAAAATAATCAAATATCAAATCTCACCCAAATTAAGAGGCGGGTTTAGTATCACAAATCATAGACTTGTCATAAGTTTTAAGTACGGCATGAAGCCAATTAGAAGTGAGTTGGGAGGGTTTAGATTAAATTGGACTCTTAGCAGACCAGTCCCTTTGACCTGCCTGAATATATGGTAAAATTGGAATGGATTTGTGCTATACTTTTGAGTATAGGGTTGCAAATGGGTATCTAATTACCCGAAAATTCTGACCCGCAAAAAACCAGGTCTGGAACCTATTTTAGATTTCAATTGATAAACGAGTCTAAGTTTGGAACCTAATTTAGGTTCTAATTGAAATATGGGTCTGGTTCCGGGTCCATATAGGTTTCGATCCGTGGACCCGGGACCCGGAATATGAGTCTATGATACTGCAATTTGTACGTTAAAACCAACTTTTTTTGCCCATCTTATGTATAATACTTGCAGACATGATGCACTGTTATAAGTTAAATGATACGCTTATTTTAAGGAAAAAAAGAAGAATAAAAATAAAATAGAATCGATTTTAGAACTAGATTCGATCATCTAGATGGACACGGTTCTAGAACCGAATTCAGGTTTTCTTATCGAAACCAGGTCCGGAACCAACAAAACAGTTTTCGATTCAAAAATCGAATCCAGAACCGTTATTTTAAAACGGGTTTGGGTCCACTGTGATTCCAATCCAAAACTGTCCCGCTTTCAACCCTAGGCCCATCCGCAATGCTTGGTCTAATTTTCTGACCTGATTAATAAATGGTACTCACCTAGTCCAATATATTTTTAAAAGACTGGTCCAACACTGACATATTAATGCAAAGGTTGAACGAATACATGCTAATGTTAGTCTTGATAGCTAAATGGGTCATGTTTAGAAAAAGTTTAGCTTGACCCGACTCATGGCCACCCCTATATGCAGTCTGTGCAGAATATATGATGAATGTATCGGGCCTAAAATGCACTTGGGTAACCAATGCCCATTACCGAGTTTGACCTGAATTTCATTCCGGCTGTAAATTAGGCCCACAAATATTAGCCCCAACTTGGGTTTTGATGCATGTCAAATTATCAATTGTCAAGCCATACGAGCCGAGCTATGACCCATCCAAGCTGCATGCTTGGGAATTACATCAAGAAGGCTTGTTGGGCTTTATTCTCTAGCCTTGTAGACATGTTGATCCAGCCATTTGACGCCCGGGGCGGGGGGGGCGGCGGCGTGTGGCCCTCAAAAAGCTCTTAAAATGAGGGCTTTACACCTTTACCTCTCTTAAAAAAAAAACTAGTATTGGACTTGAATAAAATTTTGCCGGCCCACTAATTTTGAGGGCTGAGCTTGGATAGACGAGGGCCGGCCCAACTCGACCCCTTTATTTTTCAACTTACGTGTGTTTTGTTTATATATTTATATATGTAATAAATATATAAAGTACTTTTGTTAATGGATTGAAAATGGTCTATATCTTGTCCATGTGTGCCTTAAGCTCAACAAACATTGGATCACTAAAAATAACAAACTCCGAAAGAATGATCATGCAGGTCTTTTTCCCATCTCAATTGGGATTTTGACTGTCACACATGGTGATCAACCACCTATACTATGGTTAAGGGGCTGTTTCTTTGCAGTTATTACACTTGCAAATGATTCTCCAAAGTAACAACTATGCATCATGATGTTTGTTTGCACGTGAGGTATGAAAATGATATGTAAATAAGGTCACTTTCATATGTAAATTATTTTTATTATTTTTTTGTATAATAAATAATATCTTATGTGCCATTTGTCAGACAAATAAAAAAGTTTTTTATAACTCTACTTGTGTTGTTTCTTGCTAGGGTTGTACGTCTTGGGCCCAAATAAACAATGTGGTTAATATTGAATTGACACTCGATGTTTTATGGCAGTGTAATTTTCTCGTTTTCAAGTCTTGGGCTCACGTCTGACCTCACCCTGACCCTTGATAATAGGGTAAGGGCCTATGTAGAGTAGGCATTCCAGGGGTTTTGACTCACCCTAGCTCGGCCCATTGATGGGCTTATAGCCCTAGGCCAACTTGTTTCTCAAAAGCATTAAATTAATTTTCTTAAATATTGTATAGAGTTCTAGAGCCTCTCTTATGTGCTTTTGGTTATATACCTCTACCAAAGGCAACAAGGGTTTTCACGGCCTGGCTACAAATTTACCCCTCTCTCTCTCTCTCTCTCTCTCTCTCTCTCAAGCAGGCTGAGCTTCCAAACTCTTAAAAATCAATCAATAACCTTTATTTATTTTTGTTTTTATCTTTTTAATTGTACATTTAAACAAGATAAGGATAAAGAGTTTTAATAACATGAATGTTCACAAATATATTTATGAACTTAGGGCATGTGTGGCAACTGGACTCCTCCATTAATCTCATAAATTACTATTCTCACTGGGAGATTCACCTCAGACCTCGTTTAGCAAAGCCGAGGAAGATGCAGAATTACGTATATTAGATCCAAGCATCACAATTTTTTTTTGCAATTTTCTCTCAATCCACAATGAACCAAGCACTAAATTTTGGACCGCCGGCTGTTTTTGGCCTTGAATAGATGATGGGCACATCAGATTTTCATTGTGGGTCCCACAATAATTAAAAATAAGATTTTAGGGTATATACTTTTTTTATTATAAATATCCCAAAATATATGTGAAATCTAAGCCTGAAAATTGACCTACTGGTCATTTTGGAACTTGTAAGCATTATGGGGATAGTTTTGGTCATGATTGTGGGACCCATAAGGTAGGGTTCAAAAGAAAAAATTGGATAATGTAATATTACACCTGAAACATTGTGCATGCGCAAATTAGATTCCCTTTTCACTATAGATAATCAACGATTAGTAGTTTTGCCATTTTCTCACTATCCATGATGAATTATAATACCAAATTTGACCTCATGGTCATTTTAGGCCTTATGAAGAAACTGAATGGTTCAGGTTTTGGGAGAGGGAACAAAAAATTTCCATATTTCATGACGAGCAGTATGGACTTTTTTACAAATATCTTATAATATATAAGGAATAAACCGCCGAGATTTGACCACATAGTCATTTCGGGCATTCTTAACATGATTAACGGTTCAGATTGTAATTATGGGACAGATAAGATAGGTTTCTAAAGAAAAACGGGGTAACCTTTGAGATACTATCCGTTCACTATTAATCTCTTTTTCTTTGCAAGCTCAAATTTTTGCAATTTGATGCGGGGAGGTTTGAACGGGATTCTTTTTTATTGTAAGGGTTTTTTGAGTATTTTGAGGAATCACCTTATAAGATGAGATCATGAAAATGGTTATCAAATCTGTATTGTACACGAATCCGAGGAAAATTGCAAAGAATCCCCTACGTTCACCATTGCTTATGGATAGTAAATAGTAGTCTAACTCTTCAAATGCATTGAAAAGCATAATTATAACTTGAGAGATATTGAAATCTAAAATGTACTACTATTCCTTTTTTTTTTCTTGGAACTCATCAAACTCTAACATCACGTGTATATTAAAAAAACTCGTGCAAGAATTGAGGCTACATGTATGGGGTAAACTAAAATCAAGTTGAGAGTTTATATGATTCTTCATTCTCTCCACTTCCTTTTGCCTGATCTGGTCCATAGAACTTCAACATCAACAAAAGGTTCCATTCAACCATGGTCTTTTATTGGATGCTAATAAGTTGATCTTGGTTGTTTAATGAATATGAACTATATACATCTTTTATTCTAACTCTAAAATCGAATGGATATTGTAAAGTTTGAATTGTTAAATCAACTTTGTATATGCACAAACTAAAATCTTCATGTTAAATCGTGCATCGCATTACATTAACCTTACTGATGTGGACCATATAGCTTGGCCAATTTTTAGGATTGAAATAAGAATCTAACAAGGCATGTTAAAAGGCCAGACCGGGCCCAGGATTGTCCTTACCCGACCCTCAATACAGACACAGGTGACCTGAGAGGGCCAAAGCTCTCAAACGGCCTACTCCATCTAGGTCCTTGACCCTGCCGTTGAGGGCCAAGGTTAGGCAGGGGAAGGCCTAGGGTATGAAAGCAAGAAAATAAAATTTTAATATTTTTTTTACGTTATCATTAGGCGTCAACAGATTGTTCATACAATTGTAGTCAGTACTGCCCAAACCGAAAAAAACAAATACCACAAAAGTATACACTCACCAATATGTACATGTGATGAGACTATAAAAAATATAATATATTAATATATAATTTTTTAATAATCCTATGGACACATATTCGCTTCTAGAGAAAAATTAAAACTATCAATAAATGTTAAAGAATAAAATAAAAATCAACTTTTATTGGCACCATAGATGTTATATATATTTAAAAAAGATGAGAGCTCACACAAACTGCAGTCCAACTTCTTACAAGCTGGAGCCTCATAAGAATCGTTGGGCCTCACTCACCTAAGCCTCACACGCTCCAGTTTGTAATAAGTTTAGCTGCAACATGTGTGAGCTCTCCTCTTTAAAAAAATGTAGATCAACAATAATCACAATTATTAGTTCTCTTTATGATTCTTATTTTTGGGTTTTTCACCATTATTGATGCATATCATCATTGTCTACTCTTATCGCCCCATATTGTACCATTATTCGATTGTTTTGCTGGTGTTTTTTTTTTTTAAAGAGATGCATATTAAAAGGCAAAGAAAAATACAAAGGTTGTAATGGGCTTGGTATTGTTCGAGCCAAGCCCTCAAAATTAGAAGGCTTGCAAAACTCCGTCGGAGCCTGGTGATTAGGGATTTTTAAGAAAAATAAATAAAAGCCTTCAAAATTTTAAGGCCTTTTCGAGGGGCGGACCAATTGTTAAAGAGCCAGATTGACAGGCCTAGATCCGATCCACTTCCATCTAGCTGGACCCGGTCCAGAAATGTATCGGAAGTCTGGAGCGAGCCAGATTGACCCGGCCCGCTCTGCACGTGCGCCCATTGTGCTATATCCGAAAGCAAAAGGGTTTCGATTGTCGTCTGCAAATCCGCCGCCCACTCTCGTTCTCTCTAGCTCGATTTCAAACGAAAGCCGAAAGAAATCTAGCGATCTGCAGAGATGCATTCGCAAGTACTCGTTCTAAGTAAGTTTTCTTCAACAATCGCTAATCTCATCCTTTCTTTTCTTTCTTTCATTCCTTCTTTATCACTGCTAGGGTTTAGGGTTTAGGGTTTAGATTGTGTTGCAGATCTTGATCTACTTCTTACATTGCTTGATCTCGAATCTCCAGTACTTGAAATGGTGATTGGAATGAATCCGTAGAGGAGAGGAGGACTCGTTTTAGGGTATTTTTGTGCGGATGCCATTTTAAGCGGCAACAATGGAAACTTTCTTCATTCTTCTCATTTGAAAGCATTTTCTCCATCTTATATGGAAAGAAGATTCCGACCGAAGAGGTAGAGAACCTTTCAGCAGAGGTGGTGGTGGAAACACATTTCACAGAAAAAAGTATCCCCCTTTTCATTTTACGCGGAAAATGAAATCACCATGGAAATGGTGGGAAGGGGGGGAAAGTTATTGGGAAGCTATGATGGGTGGGGTGTAGAAAAGAGTTAGGGTGCGTTTGAATGTACCTTGATCTGAAAGGTGATTTTTCTTTTTTTTTTTTTTGGTTTTCTCACCCCTACAGCGTTGAATGGGAGAAAATCAATTGATACGAGGTCGTGTTCAGATGCGATATCTGGGCAGATTTATTTCCTGGGAATACCAGGAGGATGTAGCCACTGTATTTCTAAGCTGTTCCTTAAATTGTGTCTCACCTATATATATATTCCGGTAGGCCTGGGAGTAGCATAATTTCTTTTCTTTTCTTTTCATGGAACTTGTAAGCTAAAATTATTTTTAGCTCTCTTAATGTCACACAATATGCAAATTTATTGAACCGTCGAACTTACAGTTGTGCTTTCAATGTTTACTGTACCTCTTTGGTGGCATTCTAGTTCTTTCTAAATTCATTTGTCATTTAGGAGGCAATATATCATCTATTAGTATGTCTTTGAAAAAAAATTGACATACATCCGTTTAGGCTTCCTAAACTTCGCTAGGTACGTGAAGAGACTGACCAAATTTGAGTCATGTTGTGAAGGGAATGAAATTTTCCCTAATTTCCAAATGATCAAAATGAGGTGGCTGTCCTTTTTTAAAAATTCAAGAACCATTTTGCTGCTTCATCTATTACTTGTCAAAATCTGAATTTTCATTTTATCATTGGAGGACCATGAAGTGCCTATTTGATCTAGTACTTGCTTGTTTATAATGAACGGGTTTATGTTGCCACTTAATTCTTTTATTTTCCTAATGGCTCATTCACACTGGATCGAGCAGAAGATTCTTTGACTCGCGAATCTGGAAGTAAGGTGCATCATGCTAATATCCAAGCATCAAAGGTGAGTTTTGATTTCCTATAGATTTGCAGGGGCTGTTATTTTTCAATACTAAGTTGCATCTTTAAGACACTCCTTTTCCAAATTAATTCTATAGATGAAACAGTTCTTTTGTGCCTTGCTGAACATATCAATGCTTCTTGGAACAATTTAATTGGTCCATTGATTTTGCTTCTTCTTCTTTAAAAAAAAAATGGTTGTAATATACTATAATTCTCCTCATTCTCTGTCTTTTTTTTTTGGCTGCATAATCCTTCTTATAGGCTGTGGCTGATATTATCCGTACTACTTTGGGTCCTCGGTCCATGTTGAAGATGCTACTTGATGCCAGTGGAGGTACTCTTGTTAGATTTCCCATGACAAACAAATCTCAATGCTTTACTTTCATGTAGATATTAATAATTAATGCATTTTTTCATTTCTTGTTAGATTTTCTATCACAAACCTACCTCTATGCTTTCCTTGCATGTAGATATTAACGGGTATAATTAATGTATTATTTTAATATCACTGAAATATGTGAAATCTCTCTCTCTCTCTCTCTCTCTCTCTCTCTCTCTCTCCATGTGCATGTGCATCTTGGATGCCCAGCCTTTGGAGTCACCACCAATCGCAGTGTAAGGAGTCATCACCATTGGCACTAGAGGAAACCATTGCTCAATGCAACCACAAATCATAATAATGAGGGGGAAAGAGATAATTTCCATTGAATTCATAAATGAGCGATTATCTATACAGTATGGGATGACAATCTCACCTATCAGGGATCTAGATAGAATTCCCTTTCTTACACAACTATATCTTTTTGCCTAAAAGGTTTTTCTTTCTTCTATTATTATTGATTACTTGTCAATTGAATTATCTTTTATTGATTGCATGCCAATAAGTTATCTTGCTAGATTCAAGATATTTAATTAGGATTTTCTAAACTAAGAATCTAGATCTAAGAAACTTAATTTGAAATTTATATTTAAGAAGATAGGCATGGTTGGGCCAATGGGTTGGCTGACCAAGGATTAGGTCCAATGGATCATTCATCTATGGGCTTGGCTCAATGAACTGGCCCACTATGGTTAGGCCTAGTGTGCTGGCCACCTGTGGGCCTGTTATTGGGCCCACTTTTGGCATATAAGGGCCTGTTTGGCATCATTATGAGGGAACATTTTTTCATTCTCACAGAATAAAAATACTGGGAATGTGTTTGGTTGCAGTTTCTTAATTATGCTGAGAGAATATTTCTTTAGAAAACCTTTCTCACGTAATGAAAATTTAGGAACAATAAAACTTTGTTTTTCAGATCAGAATGAAGAGGCCCGCATCGCTCTGAAGTCCCTCCGCACGAATCTCTCGTCACTCTCGCCCTCATGTGGAAATCTCTCTTTCTTTCTCCCCCTCTATCCTGTCTCTCTTCCTCTATCATGTCTTTCTTCTTCTCTCTTTCTCTCATCCCCCACCCCCACTTTCTCTTGTCTTCATGATCATGCAAATTGCAATGTATGCAGTTGCAAAAGGGAAAGTTCTTCTCTTTCCTCATTCACATCTCTCTCTTCTCTCTTTGCAATTCATCAAAATCTAGCCTCTGCAAATGGAAAGAGAAAGAGGGTAAAGGGGATCCTTGAGAGTTGTCCCTGCTAAAACTTTTAAATCAATTATTAGGGGTCATTTATAAAATCTATTCTCGAATCTCTCGTCACTCTCTCCATTGCCTACCACCTTCCATCCTCACTGAATATGTGTCAAGTGTCGTGCTCGGGTCGGCCACACACCCTTCTGTAAATTGATATGCACATCTCATACATACCTCTTATCCTTTCCTACCACTATTTTTTATGCAAAATAAATAACTTATTTATTATATTTTGAGTTCCTTAAAAAATAAGACAATTAGTATCGAAGTGTCGCCCACCTGTTTAATTTAACATATGGGAGTTGTGTGGGATTTTAAAATAGGATTCAAAGTGAAAAGTGTCTTCAAACATGATTCTACTATTCTTCTCCTCTGGAACAATTTTGACAGAATGTGTTACCAAACAAATTCACTACAATTCATTCTCAACATAAGATCATTCTCAGCAGAATTCATTTTCAGAATAGAAAATATTCTTAGTGCAAGAATAATGCCAAGCAGGCCCTAAGATTGCTTCATTTTTTTTATGTTCAATTATTTCTAGGCCGTGTTATATAGTTTTTGCAGAATTGTTCGGGTGTGAGTTTTAACGGAAATGTAGATCATTATGCTCTCTTATTAACTTCTAAATTATAATTTTTGCAGGCATTGTTTTCTAAATTTGGAGATCTTATGAGTCTTAAATTTGGTTTTTTGATGTGTTTTTTGGTCCATTTCTTTTAAAATTTTGAGGTCCAGATTGTCTCCCATTCTTGCTGCCACTTTCTACTTCCATGTCATATTTTGAGCCATGCCCTCTTCATTTCAGGCATTGTTGTCACTAATGATGGAAATGCTATACTTCGTGAGTTGGATCTTGCCCACCCAGCTGCTAAGGTATGATCTGGTTTGTGACTTTGTCAGTTCTTCAAATGTAGGCAATGGGTAGGCCCTATGTTGCCCTAGGTCAACTTTATGATGTCTTGGGATTTGAAACCTTAATTTAGATGGGAGCTCTGTTAGGAATGTGGGGCTATTGGGAATTGGTGACTCTGCTAGGATCCAAGAATGAAGGCTAAATATTTATGAGATCCTAGTGTTGCAGGAAGCTTTCACTTCGCACTTTGGTCCTTTTACGAGATAATTTCTAGTCTTCACATTATTAGGGGGCTGATTTCACACCATCCACTATAAAGATAGAGAAGCTCCACTATTCCCACAAAAAGAAATTGACCATCCTTTAATAATTGCAATTTATATATAAGGAAAACGATTTGTATCTAAACAACGAATCTCATTTTCAAGTGAATAATACAATTCAATACTTGTTATATCAAATCCTATGATTCAAGTGATTCGCTAGAGTGAGAATAGCCATAGCTAATAGGTTAGTATTAGTATTTTTTTCAACTTTTTTTTTTTTTTTTGTTAGCATTTATATTTTCAAAAGGTTATGTAATAATTAACGAAACCTCTTAAAAACTTTTGCGATTTTGGGGAGGTTGTAGAGAACTAGAGATCAATAAGGAATGGGCATGTGACTATGAGTCTACAATGTTCAGCTGAAAGTATTGGATTTAATCTTTTTTTTTTTTGGCTTTTTCCCCCTTCATGAACACTTTTAACTGAAGTAGACATTCTAATCATGTAAGGTGGCTCATTTAGATTTTATTGTTATTATTATTTAAAGAGACAAAAAAAAATCAGTAGAATTTGTTTAGTTTTCCTACTAATGTTGATATCTTAAACAAATTTAACTATTCACACACATTATTTGAGATATATTAGTACAGGTCGTGGCTTTCTTCAAACAATTGTATCCTAGTCTTATTTTTTTTTTATGGCAATTATGTTGCTATGGTTGAAAAATGGCTGGATCATGAATACCTTTTTTTTTTTTTTTTTTTTTTAAATTTATTAAATATTTTTTTTATTTTCATAAGAAAAAAAATCCTACCAGTCACGATATGATTTGATCCATCCCCTTAAATGGGTGCAGTAAAAAGGGATGCTATTTATTTTGCTGAACCACTTGAAAAATCTGATGTCACATGACACTTGAGTCCTATGAGAGCATCTCTCTGTTGGTAAAAGTAAAGCCCCACATCCCACATCGCCTAAGTAATGCCTTTGGCAAGGCTTCATATATACTTGTTTGGGCCTTCCACCTATGAGCTTAAGCTTTTAGGTTGGTATATAGTTTATTACATGGTATCAGAGCGGGTTCCAATCCCGTCGTTCTCGTGTAGCCTACGTGGCAGGCCCGTCCATGAAATCTGTTGGGCCTGCACGTGAGGGGGAGTGTTGGTAAAAGTAAAGCCCCACATCCCACATCGCCTAAGTAATGCCTTTGGCAAGGCTTCATATAAACCTATGAAGCTTAAGCTTTTAGGTTGGTATATGGTTTATTACACTCTCATCTTAATACAAGAGATAAAGGTGGGAGCCCTCACATTTAAGTTGTTGGCATTGGATATGAATGTGAGGGCCTTCACCTTATCTCTCACAGTAAGGTGAGAGATGATCTCTCCCATATATATATATGCGTATGTATGTATGTATTTGATAGCCACTTGAGTTTCTATATTTCTTTTGACACTTGGGCTTCTATATATAAAAGTATATATATTTGATAACCACTTGAGTTTCTAGATTTCTCTTGCTGAACCACTTGAAAATCCCATATCACATGACACTTGAATTTCTATCATCTAAGATACTTTCTAGCTAAACATTGATCTTTTTTTGGACTTAAAAGGATACAATTTTGCCACTTGGACTTTGTGACTAACTTCCCTATCACGTAACAAGAAAATAAGAAAATATGACTCGATGGGACCCTTTAAGATTTGCAGAGAAAAAAGCCCAAAGATCTGTGTCGAGTGCACGCTTACACTTGTTGTGGGGTCTAATGTGCATGAGGCACAACTTAGGATCAACTTAAATGTGAAGAAACAAAATGCTATTGATTAAGTTGTATGATAGTAATCTCTCTCTCTCTCTCTCTCTATATATATATATATGTATCAACACACACATATAGGCCCCACTTGGGACTGGGACCTGGGGGATCGAAAGATCTCCATGGGCCCATCCTCTCTCCAAAAATCAGCCCCAACCGAGCAGCCTCATCTGGGGCCCATATGCTTAACATTGTACAGTCCATTCGGATGGGTGTATGGCCGATCCAATTGTGTACAACCCATTCAGATGGGTTCAAACTCGGTGGGACCCGTGTAAATGGCCCGGGGGGGGGGGGGATTTTTGGTCCCCCATGTGGGCCCGACCCCTGGTGTGTGACATGCGCACCTGATAGCCACTACCTTGAGTGTGTGTGAGTGAAACTGAGTAATGAGGAAAACTTGAAACATGCACACACAGTTGTCATTTCCGTTTTGTTCTGGCCAGAATGGCTGGAAAATTTTGTTACACATTCTACTGAAACGAAACCCCTCATTAAAGTTCTTGTTTTGGAGAAAATTGTGGTAGTGGAGGATGGAGGCAGACAACTCTTGTACAACTTCATTACTACGGTTTTGGATATTCATTGTCAGTCTCTCGGTAGAGCAATTAAGTTGACCTAGCTTGATGTGATGACTTAAGATGATGATCATTGTGCTCATAATAAGGTTGTGGCCTGTGTGGGTTCAAGTTATTTTACCATTAAAAGAAAAGGGTGCCTTGAGCATAATTTGGAACTTCTTTGAGGGTTGACATCTCATTGAGACGATATTGCAACTGAAAACAAAAAAACCCCGAGGGGCGTGCTTCAAAGTGAAATGTCTTGGAAAAATAAAAATTTCCATACATCTCAAATATCGTCTGTAATGATCATTTTTACTGGCATATTGAGCAACCTGATCGGAAGTATCTGCCTATATCTTTTTTTGAAAATGAAGTATCTGCCTATATGGTTGCTCAAGTCGGTTGTATGATCAATGGTGAAGCCCTAATGTATTCATTTGTCAGGCCACAATGATTGGTATTTATTGCATTAGCCAAGAAAAAAAATATTACATGGATTAATATTTTTAAAAAGTATTATGTGGGTTGTAGTTATGCATTGTTGTTCTTATGCATCTGATGGATCCATATCATTGGGAAAAGTATTGGCTTTGGGGGCTGGGCAAGAGGATTCCTAAAGGACCTAAACCCCTGTTGGCTTGTCGGATTACTACTCGAGCTGCTTCTCTGCAATTATTGAATTGTGTCGGACGGGGGACGGACTAGGAAAGGCTCCCTGGGGGCCTTTCCTGGGCTCTATAAAGTTTTTCATTAATGTGTAGGGTTGTATGAATGATTTTCTTTGGTTTTGGTTTCAATTTTACAGCATTACTTTGCAGTTTTTTCTCAACAAAAGATGCCTTTTTTTTGTGATTTGTCTCCTTTAACACTTGGTCTTTTTTGAGAGATGACAGTCAATGATTGAACTAAGCCGAACACAAGATGAAGAAGTAGGAGATGGAACAACATCAGTCATTGTACTTGGTATGTTCCTACACTTTGACTTCTAAACCTCACAGTTGTTATTTATGAAAGAGTTGCCAATTTTAAATCCAAGGAATATTACTGCCACATATCTATTAGGTGCTGGCAGAATGATAAATAAGATTACAGTTTGTATGCATTTAAAACAAATGATTAAAATGCACATACCTTTAACTTTAAACTTCAGCCTGTTTTTTCTCTACGTTGATCTATGCTATAGTTTTAACGTCAATTAACAGATGGTTGTCAATTTTGGGTTTTTCATGTTTTGGGTGGAATTCTTTGAAGCTGGTGAGATGCTCCATGTCGCTGAAGCATTCCTTAACAAGAGGTACCATCCCACAGTCATCTGCCGAGGTAATATCTATTGCACTAAGAATAAGCTGTCATGGTAGGGCATTTTTGTTTTCCACAATTGCTAACTCTTTGGTGATCACAAATTTAATATGCTTTGCAGCCTACACTAAAGCTCTTGAGGATGCTATTGCTGTGCTTGACAAGATAGCTGTGGATATTGATGTGAACGATCGTAAGTATTTGCATCTTTTATTTATTTATTTATTTTTTAATTTCTGCAACTGGGGCCTACCTTTCTCTTTTGCTATTATTGCTTCATATATGTGCATATGTTTCGAATGGTTAGGGTTCATGGGGTTCTAAAAATATATTTATATGCTCATGGTGTCGCATTATTGTTTTGAGATGACACAATTGAACAGTACCATTGTGCAGATACGGCCAACCGAATCCTGTGCGCTGATACCAAATAATCAGATGATTGTTGTAGATTTGCCTGTTATGAACTCTTTTCTACTATGCATGTTATAGTTTATTTATAAAAAAAATAATTCTTTCCATTCCTTGTGTTTTTTAATTAAGTTTGTGATCTAAATATTAGTATGATTTACTGTTAGAAAAATATTTGCAGGGACTTAAACAAATTTAATATACTAGCAACCATGGAATTGGTCAAGTGGTTCTGGTAAAACTATAGTACTTAGCAAGGCTAGTGTGCTAGGCCACTCAAGAAATGCTTTTAGCATGGGCAGAAGTTGAGGAAGCCTTGGAGGTTTCAATCTAGAGTTAACAAAATTAAGGCAATATTAATTAGGAATGTCTCATTCCATCGCATTCCAAGGTCGTCTAATGAAATGAGGTTGAGGTAAATTTTGCTAGAGGCCGTGGACAGGTAGAATATTATATGTTGCATTAGGCCAGACTGTGCCAATATTCCTGAGCACAGTGTTGAGCACACTGGCTGCTGGGGCTCACCTGGGGGCCCACAGATCATGGGAGATGGGGGGATGGAAAAATCCACTCATGATGGACCCAAAAATAAAAAATGGGGTCAACTCATGCATCGAACCCCTTGATCCATGGCACACAAGTTTAACGGCTTTATATTTTAAGAAAAATTGAGCCTTGATCTAACGTTCCAGTACATTCGGTGGGTGCAAACCCTGGATTCTAGTGATTATCATGGGTGGTCCCTGTGTGAATGGTTTGGATGGATCATAAGGTGGGCCTGCTGGAAATTCTCACTGTAATATGGTGAGAAGTACGCAGGAAGATTTGCCATGGGCTATATTTATATAAATAAAATCATGGGAGGTTTAGGAGGTTTAAATGTCTCCTTATGACACGAAATTTTTTAAGAGACTGCGGTAAAAAACTTGGCTTTAATCAAACTATGATGTCATGAATCATGTTGCGTGTTACCTTTGTAACTTACTGTATTGCCATAAATGGATCTTTTTAACTGAAGAATTTAGTCCACAACGGAGTCGCGGACGAGGAGACCCACTTCCTCTTTATTTATATATTTTATCAGGAGGAGCCCAGGGAGTTTACAGAATTCTACTTCTTCAGTTTGTGGTATCTCCTTGTTTATATATTTAAGCAGGGGTAGCCCCGGAAGTTAATAGAAGTCCACTTCTTCAGTTTATATATGATCTTCTGTTCCTCATCAAAAGAGACAGGAAATCAGCCTCTTTCTTTCTGGATTAATCTTTTATCAGTTCTAAAGAAAAGCAGGCCAGAAGATGACTTTCAGAAATGCTTTATAGTGGTCTCCGAAACACCAACACGAACCAATTGATGAAATTAAATCAATATTTCAGATTTAAAGATCGGTTGATTCCTTTATATGCTTAGGAATGACCCTGGATGTATAAAAAATCACCAGGAGAGTCTGGAATAATATCCAACTTGAGTTACAACCACAAATGACAAATTGGAATGGAACTGAATCATCACTTGTGGAGAGGGAGGTTTTGGTCCAGTCAGTATCTACTTCTCTCCAAATTATTGGTTGCTTCATCAGAATTTAACCTGTAAAATAAGGTTAGCTTATCTAGACGCTTCATTATTATGGAAAGGAAAGAAGTTGGATACTCATCTTTTAACCATGGTAGTCAAATTTGGTTTGGTTCTACTGAACTGGCCGAACAGGTTTGGCCCTTGATTTGAACCGAACCACCTATTGGAAGAATTTTTGTCCAGATTTCAGACCATTTCAACTGAATTCCGGAATTGATTGGGTTTGTCTGAACTGTTTGAACAATTTCGGTTTGATAAACCTATTGGAAAATCTTTGGTCTGGATTTCGTATGGTTTCAGCTGAAATTCCAGACTTAGGCCAAAATAGGAGAGAGGAGGGAGCAAGGCGTACCTAGTAGCCTCTTCGTTTTTCTTAACCTCTTTTTGGTCGAAAAGAAAGGGATGAGTGCCCCATTTAAGCGCTCTCTCTCTCTCTCTATCTCCATAATGTAATATCAGGGCTTAAAGTCGCAATTCATTTGCTCCAGTGTGTGCTTACATGATTAAAACCTAAACTGTTCAAAATAAATGCCCATTTAAGCGCGCGCGCTCTCTCTCCATAATGTAATATCACTATATCAGGGGTTGAGTGGCAATTTATTTGCTTCTGAGTGCCCACATGAGTACATGACTAAAACTTTAACTGTTCAAAATAACTGCCTCCTCTCGTATGGGCCCCGACCAAATCTCCTGAGTAAACAGAATATCCTGGATGACCTCTCTTCAGGAGTGGGGAATGGATCAAATATTCATACTCCAAAGTATAGATGGCTTCCTAAGCTAATGGTATTTTCAAACCTATCAGATTTTCTTCATCCAGAAATAACAGTGATGCAGTATGGACTAGAGTGACACTAGACTCAAGTCAAGTGGGCCAAACGATTGACCCATGAGTCTACCCAGTCCGTTGGGTTCAGCCACAGGCCCAATTTGACAGTCAGCTACTGCAGATTTTCTTTCTATTTCTATCTTTATTTGATTAGAAATTTTTATCAGTAATTTAGGATTACTAGAATATTAATTTTTCTTTTTATTTAGATTTCTTAATCATTAGGAAAGTCTCGATTGCCAAGTAATAGGAATGATCATATATATTGAGGATATGCCTCATTGTATTTTTTTTATGCGTATAATCAATTAATTCATATTTCTGAGTTTTCTCTTCAGTTATGATGTTTATCATTATTGTGAGTATGCCCTAGTGGCTGAATCCATCTTTGGATTCGATCAATCCTTTGGGAGATTGATCTGTCTTACCGATTGAGGATCTGGGGCTTTACCAAATAGTTTATCATGCTCCACAATATTCATTAAGAAAACAAAAGATGATCTGCAATATGTTCCAGAGCTAATAATGAGTATGTTCAAGGACTTCAATCGGATTATCCTAAACCTAGATCTTTATATATCCTAATGCGTCAACTAGATAGTTTGTGTAGCATTAGGACGAAGGGATATCACTTGCTGTGGCTGGTACCTGTTTTGTACGGCCATTTATAAATCCGTAGATAATTCCCCTATCAAACCTCATCTTCCTTGGAGAAAACTTAGGCCTTTTTTTTTTACATGGAGAGCTTTGCAAAGTTTCCTTAATATGAGATATTATCTAGCACGGTTCATACCTAATATGGACAACTTATGCATATGCTGTAGAGAGAGCGTGGAAACGATTGGTCATTTTCTTACTTCTTGCCCTTTCACTAAAACTGTATGGAGAATTTTCTGTTAGTCCCAATTTGATCAAACAAGAGCAGCTAACTACCTTTTATTCAGTGGTTATGGTCTCCTCCAGTTCGAGACGGAATGTGGAATGTTCCTTTCATGGTATTTATAGAAATCTAGAAGTGCATACTATCCTAAGCTATGCCGTGAGCCCTTATCGAACTCTTATCGCTGCTTTATACGTGGCCCATCAATGAATAGTGGCCACTAAGATCTCTGTGAATCCTCAAACATTGGGCCTACCTAAATTATGATGTAGTCCACCTCCTCCAGGCTGGCATAAAATTGAACTTCAATGGATCCTTTAACCAGAATGGCAAAAATGAAGGATTAGGTGGAATCAGTAGAGACTAGAGGTTGACTAGAGATTATGAAAGGGATTTAATTGTTGTATTTTTATCTTAAGATTGCTCATCTATACCTTTAGAATCAGAGGTAAAAGCTCTTGCTTTGAGACTCCCCATGTCATGAGTACCAGTTTGGAAGACTAATCTTCGAAGGAGATTCTCTGATCATTAGGAACTACAACAGGAGATGACTCATGGCATCTCATGGATATGGGAGAAAATTCTTTCATAGCTTAAATCATTTAATAGCTAGGAAGCTTAATTCTGTAGAAGAGTCCAATGAATTAGCTGATTCTTTGATGAAGTTATATGGCCTCACAACTTCATAAAGTTCGCAATTAAGCTCCCTTCTTGCATGCAGCATATTTATCTGAAGCAACTTCAGGATTGCCAGAGGTCGTTGATTCCAGCGAGCAGTAGAAACTCATCTGGAGTGCTTCATATAGGGGAGGAGCCAAGAGGAGTTGACTTCAGAGAGAACATGGGCATACTTGTCTTTTGATTCTTGGCTGTCTTATGTCAATAGGTGTGTTAGTAGTCTGTAGTCTTCAGTGAGTCGTGAGGCTAGGTAGTTTATGTTGTTTGCCGTATTGTTTGTTGTTGCTGTTACTAGTGTTGTTTGTCTGGATGCTGTATGTTGAACTTTGCTTTGTTAAATATAATCATTCTTCCTAGCAGTAAGTAAAGGTCTCCTTACGATTTACGTGTGTTAAAAATGGGACCTAATCTGATCAAAAGAGGTACTGTTTTGAGGCTTTTAAAATTTTCGAAGTTCTAGATGTTGTTAGTGAGATGGGTTCCAACTTTTACATGATCAATTGGAGAGTCTACTCAAGTTGGATGAGCGTCAAATTTTGGTTGGTGTAAATCATGGGAGGTAGATGGGTGTGATGGGCTGCAATTGATCATAGGATAGTGGGCCTCTTAGTCTGGACCATTTCGTAGCTATGAACAATCCGGTTGTTTCTGGAAGTTTGACCATCTCTATGTATATCCTGTATAGCTTTCATTTAGCTTTTATTTATTTATTTATAAGTAAATTTCTTTGTCATTGCTTTAACTTAAATGTAGAGCTGTTTCCCCGATTCTTGTATTTGCCATAGCCATGGCTTTGTATTCGTTGCTCACTTTTCTGCAATTTTGTACTTACAAAGCTTGCCTGTTCAGCTTAGCCTTTCCATATTGCTGCAACTCCTATTGATTTCTGCACTTATAATTGTTATGCTTGTTGCTCTATTTCACGTGGAAACCCTAATGAATATATTTGGCAGGTGCTACGATGCTGGGTCTGGTTAAAAGTTCGATTGGTACAAAGTTCACTAGTCAATTTGGCAATCTAGTTGCTGTGAGTATTCTTATCCCTGTCCGATCTCATATTTGATAGTGGATACTGATAATCCGATATTGTCTTTGGAATTGAAAAATGATTTTATAAGTTTACTATTCTAGTCAACAACAATCGTCATTATAAATATTATTGATATGTTTGCAAGACAAATGATTTGATCTTGACTTGAAGAAATGTATGGCGGGCGTACCAATGTTAGGTTGGTTATCTGATGGGCCCTACCCTAAGAAGCACGGACACGGGATACGGACACGACACGAACACGCCGGCACGGCATTTCTCAAAAAAGTAGGACACAGACACGTCGGGGACACGTTAATATTTAACAATAATAATAATAATAAAATCTAATCATTTACTAAAAGATAATTTCATTTTAACTTTGTAATCAATTTAGCAATCAAATAAATAAAAATCCAAGTACCCATGTACCAGTGTAATATTCCCCCCTCCTTCATTAAGTTACTCAAACTTGGTTACATATTTCCATAGAGGCTTATTTATATCTTCTTCATTGGAGGGGTGTGAGCTAGAGCCCGGAATGAAACTCATATTCCTAAATTCCAGGGGTGAAGAAGAAGCTGATAAATAAAAATAATAATTATTTGATATAAAGGACAGCAGCAAGGACATTCGCAGATTTGCATATTCGCAGTGGAAAAAAAAAAAACCAGCATCAAGGAGGTTTGCAAAAACAACACAGCAAAGAAGAAAACAGCAAAAGCAAAACATCTAATGATTAGAAAAACAGCAGCAGATTACAAAAAAATAATACAGAAACAACAAACAGATTTGATGAGCCAAAAAAAAAAAAAAAGCAGCATGAGCAAAAACTATAAAAAAAAAAGCAGTAGAGAAAGAAAAAAAGAGCAGTAGCAAAGAAAACAGCGTACCTTGTGAGCAGAAGCAGTACCACGAGCGAAAAAAGGAAGTAGACTCAGTACCACAGCAGATCTTCTTTTCTTTTCTTCTTCTTCTTTCGTTAGGGCTGGACAGACAAATGAGTTTTTTTTCCCCTCTTTTGTTTAGGGCTTGAGCTAGATGGACGAATTAAAAGAACCCCCCTTTCCTCTTAAGTTATAACTTTTTACAAACAGCCCCCTTTTCGTTTCTGTTTTTTTTTTTTTTTTTTTTTTTTTTTAAGTCTAATTTTAATTTTCTTCCCAATTAAAAGAGGCCAGTGTGTCCCTAACGTTTCCCAGCGTGTTCGGAATATAAAATATAAAAAAATAAATAGGATACTCTTTTTGTCGTGTCCGAGCTTGTCCGGAGCGTGTCCATGTCAGACACGTGTTGGACACGGACACGACGGCCCCGGAGAGGTGTCCGTGCTTCCCAGGCCCCACCTTTTGGACTATCCACCAAAAATCTAAAAGAACGAGCCTAACCTTCAATTGATGATTTGCAAAAAGGTGATTAAGATAAAATATTTTCAGGGAAAAATGATATAGAGCAACCTCAATAAATTAAAAAAAAAAAGAAGAAAGGAGGAGGAATGAAGCACTGCCGCAATCAAAAGAAAATTGATACTGTATGAGTAGATTTTCCAAATCGTGATTGTTTATAATGAAAGCTCTCGATGGGCGGGTTCCATCAGGTCAATTGTACCACTGAAACATCTGTGAAAAATGTATTAACTTATAGCCAGAGGATGTTGTACATATCCTTGTGTTGGGTCATACAGTATTTTTTCTTGCGATGGCTTTTCTTGACTCTTTCCTATTGGTTCGCACTTTTCACCAGGTAATTCTAATACTGAAGCGGCTCTTCTGTGTTTTAGGATATGGCACTTGATGCTACAACTACGGTTGGTGTGGACCTTGGTCAAGGGTTGCGCGAAGTGGACATTAAGAAGTACATAAAAGTTGAGAAGGTTCCAGGTGGTCAGTTGGAAGATTCCAATGTTCTTAAAGGAGTTATGTTTAACAAGGATGTTGTTGCCCCTGGCAAAATGAGAAGGAAGATTGTAAACCCACGCATTATTCTTCTTGATTGCCCTCTTGAATATAAGAAAGGAGAAAATCAGACGAATGCAGAGTTGGTTAAAGAGGAGGACTGGTATGACCTTCCCTGTTACCCAGCATGTTATTTATTTATTTTTAGCATGTTATTTACTAGGGAGGCCATTTGTATGCCTCGTTTGCCCTTGGTCTAGGGAAACCATATGTGCATATGCCTTGTTTTGCCCTTGGGGTTTCTTAGGTTGGGAGTCTATAGGCATTGGCTTTTTAAGGAGTGGCATTAACCTTTTAACTTGGGAGATTGGTGATTGTGGATATCAGTTGAGTCCGACCTACATTTTCCTCTTGGACGGTTTGGTTATTAAAAAGTCGCTGTTATTGGCTATTTTCAAATTTGAAGTTTAGTAATGGTTTGGTTATTATAAAGTTGTTGTTATTGGCTGTTTTTAAATTTGATGTATATATTATTAGGGACTATTGCTATTGGATTATGGGTCAGACAGTAGTTCCTCTCGGCTTTAATTTTTTGCCATGGCTAACCCATGAGGGTAATATATTAATTTGAAAGTCTCTGGATCCATGACTAAATGCCCCAATCATGTGTTTTTCGGGGTTGATATTTAATAAGTGGAATTGAGCTCACACTGGATCCAAAACGTACTCTACTTTTCATTAGATGATTGTGAAACTCATACCTCTCATAATGTGACCATTGGGGGACCCCAAAAATAAAAATTCCTCCTGTTTTTGGTTTTGGGGGTGTGATGCTGTGTAAAAGAAAAAAGTTGAGGGGGTTTGTAATAAGGCAGTAGGAAATTTAAAAAAAAAATGCATTGAAGCATCTTTCTAGCAGACTGCATGTAACAAACAATTGGCTTGCTTGCTGAATGGCTTTAGCTCCTGCATAAGGTGGCAAAGAAAGGATCATGGTGACTCATGTAGTTATGAGGAATCATCCCCTTGTATCATAATTTTTTTTTGGTAAAATCATAATTGTTGTCTTAATTTCTCACTTCCCTTGACATCATATGCATCTCTGTGAAACTTGTTGCATAATAAAGTTTTCACACATCCCCTAACCCAGAACCATAATCAGTTTGCTTACTCTGAATCACCAGTAGTTGATATTTTTGCGAACGGAGCTTTATCTGCTTTTTTGTGCATTTGGGATGGAGCAGAAGTGGGAAATCAAATTAGCTGGCAGTTCTGCTCAGGATCAAATATAAACTATGTACAACAATATTGGCTTGGGGATGAAAAATATCGCACTTAATTGCATGATCTTCTTCTGAGCTTTATTCCCTCAGTTGGATCTACTTTATGAGTTACAAGGAGGATACATGAAACATATTTCTACTAATGTAATCTCCCCATTTTATACTGCCTTAAACGCATGACAGTATGAACGGTCATACTTTCTGCATGAATATTGGGACATCCTAATTTGGCATAAATCTAGGTTCCTTACAAAGTTTAACCATAGTTCATTTTGCCTCTGCTCATTAACTACTATGCCATTTGCAGGGGAGTCTTGCTGAAGATGGAGGAAGAATACATTGAAAGCCTGTGTATGCAAATTATAAAGTTCAAGCCCAACTTGGTAATCACTGAAAAGGGACTTAGTGATTTGGCGTGCCATTATTTGAGTAAGGCCGGGATCAGCGCCATCAGGAGATTGAGGAAGACTGACAACAACAGGATTGCGAAGGCCTGTGGAGCTGTCATCGTCAATAGACCGGAGGAACTTCAAGAATCTGATGTTGGGACAGGGGCAGGGCTTTTTGAGGTCAAGAAGATCGGGGATGAATTCTTTTCATTTATTGTTGACTGCAAAGACCCAAAGGCATGCACTGTTCTTTTGAGAGGTGCCAGTAAGGATCTTTTAAATGAAGTGGAGAGGAACTTGCAGGTAGGTTGGTATTCATTATGAAAGTTAATGATCCTCTGGCTAAAGATGAAATATTTCTTTGTATTAAAAGGTCCTTATATGTTCTACATGTTTTGACCAGGATGCCATGTCTGTAGCACGAAACATCATAAAAAATCCAAAACTTGTACCTGGCGGTGGCGCTTCAGAATTAACTGTATCCGCAACACTGAAGCAGAAGAGTTCTTCCATAGAAGGCATCGAAAAGGTAAAATAACTTCTTGTTTCTTTTGTGTGGTTCAGTTTAATGAAACAGAGAATTTGTTTGGGTGCACTCCAAATTAGTCACTTTGATCGGTTTGTCAGAATTGATAGTTGCCTGATCCATTTGGTCATTGGTAGACTTGTTGCCTCAACTCCAGGTCAGATAGTAGTGCTGAGGAATGATGATGATTTAGGGTGCCTATTAAGATAAGGCTGAATATCTGCACCCATTGTTTCTGATTGCTGCTTCATCACACATCACATAAACTCTCATTATGTCAAAGTACTTGTTGTTCTGGGTTACAACCAAATGATGCACCCTTTATCCTGTGACATAGAACCATTTTTGGACTTTAGATTGTAATTTTCCTTTTTCTGTTTCTTCACCTTTTTTTATTTATTTTATTTTATTTTATAGTGGCCATATGAAGCTGCAGCTGTAGCTTTTGAGGCTATCCCACGAACCTTGGCACAGAACTGTGGGGTTAATGTAATTCGGACAATGACTGCATTGCAAGGAAAGGTAATAAAGCTTAACTGAATCTTAGTCACCCATATTTTATATATTTGCTTTTCATGTCCGTGTAGGAAGCTGCTCTTGCCGCTCGATGTTGTGATATTAAGGAAAGTTTGTGGAATTACTTTTCTTTATCTAACATGAATAGTTCTTTCCTACAGCATGCAAATGGAGAAAATGCATGGACTGGCATTGATGGGAACACTGGTGAAATCACAGATATGAAAGAGCGGAAGGTGTGATTTCATTTTTTTTTTTTTTTTTTTAACACGACTCCCCTTTATTTGGTGTAGAAGTTTTATGCATTTGATTTTGTCATCTTATGAGCCTGACTAGATTGGGATGGTGATGGGCCATGGTTAAATGGGTGACCCACCCCGACCCTTGGATGGGTGCAGGTTATAAATTTTGGCCCAAGCTGGGTACTGGTTGGGTTTGGGTTTTGGCTCTATTGACCCTCCCCTTATATAACTAATTTATATTTTTTCAATAGAATCATCACCATCATCATTATCATTATTTTTATAGAGTTGGTATTGGATATTTGAAACAATGGGTCTGGTGAGGTTGGGAGTTTCATGGCTCCCCTTAGTGGAGGAAATATATATATATATATATTTATCTATTTTTTATATAAAAATAAGTAAAAGATGACCTATGCTGAACCAAACCTGTCCCGCATCCAACGCGGGATGGGTTTCACATCATTTCATGAACCCGTCACTGGTACCGGACAGGACTGGTATGAGTTGGGGAGGCAGGTTCGAGTTATACCTCAACCCATAATAAAACCTAAACCGTCGCCATCCCTATTACAAATGTAAGTATGAGGCTCTACATTTTGGTAATCCATCTAGTGCGTGCATGGTGGGCGGTGTTTAATGGACCTGAGATGTTTGCCATCTAGTGCCGTGCTTCTGTTGCCATGATTCTTTACTGTCCAATTTTGCCTCACAAGATGTGCACCATGATCTGTAATTGCCTTTTGGTAGGCCACCATTTGAGCAACTATCATCTGAATGCACAGAGGGTATGCCAATTACACGATTGGATCCATTTGTATACATACTGCTGTCGTAAATTTTCTTTGTATTTTATGTATATAAGGGACACTTTCAAATTTCTAATTACCTTTATGTGTAGTCCTGATCTGTACATTCTTTGTTTGCTAATAATTACTGTTTAAAAGCAAACCCAAATGACGGGATGCATGAATATACAGCTCTCAATTATTGAATGTTGGGCCTCTCCTTTTTCTGTCTTTTTTTTTTTTGGGGGCTTCATTGGGAAGTTGAACTCATGCACTCTTTAACTCAAAACACGTTCTTTACTAGATGAACTACAAGCTTGGGGATGTTGGGCCCTGCATTTATTGCCAGCTAAATTGCTCTTGGTCTGGCATCACAGCTGCTCTTATTGCTTGGCAGTGATATGCTTATATGTTTTCTCCAGTACTTGAGATCCTTATTTTAACCATTCCAAAAAAAAAAAAAAAAATCTTATTTTATGTTTTTCCCCCTTCAGATTTGGGATGCTTACAATGTGAAGGCACAGACCTTCAAGACGGCTATCGAAGCTGCTTCCATGCTGTTGAGGATCGATGATATAGTGAGTGGGATCAAGAAGAAACAGGCTCCTGGATCAACCCCAGGTCCAACAAAGCCTCAAGTTGAGGAGGAAGGAGATGCAGATAATGAGCAAATGATTCCAGAGTAAAGACGGGAGAATTATTACACAACAGTTCTTGTTTTGCATTGTAGGAGTTTGCAGTGGTATGGTCAGTTCCCATCAAGCATGGGTTTTATCAAGCCATGGTGTCTGGTGTGCGCAACAAATTTTGGTTCCGGGGGGCAGGGTTTGTTGCTTTTTTGGGTTTACTTTTCATGAACTGTCGTAGATCACTTGTTAACAATTCTTGAGTTGCTGAAGTATAGAACTATGTGTTATGGTTTAACCATCTTAATGGGTTAATTGCATTTTTTGAAATATCATGTCAATTTCAAGGTCTGCTGATGGAAGGAAGTTGGCAGGTGAAAATGAACTTTAATCTTGGAACTTAGTAGAAGTGAAGGGTTAATCCTCGGGAAATCTAGCAAGTACAAATATTCATGTTGTATTTAGCATTCTCTTTTCAGCATGTTTGGGTCTTTAACAATGGTCAATCAGCACATCTGGTGTTACGAGGAAGTTAATTACATGAAGCAACAATGCCAAGCAGCTGGTAGCTGGACGGACTGCCACTGATCATACCCTTTTCACATGGCTGACCCGGGTTACTTTTAGTAGTGGTATGGTCGAGATCCTAAGGTAGCGTTTGGTTCGCTGGAATGGCTTTAGGTAGGAATGGTCATTTTCATTCCAAAGTTTATAATGAGGTAGAGGAATGGTCATTCCATTCCATTTTAATCAGATGCAAGCATGGAGATGCATGATGATTGATGGACCCATGGTGCAGATGGGTAGCTTCCACAGAAGGTCGCAGGTTTCTATCTAACCTGATATTTAATACAAATTTGGCCAAGAGAAAAAAAAATCCTATTTGGCTGGGGCTGGGGCTGGGGCTGGGGCTGGGGCGGGGACGGTTGTGGAATATAAAGTAGCTAGAGTTACCGCCTTAATAGTAACTAGTGTGTGGGGATCCTCTGTGAATGTGGAAGTCCGGGGAGATGCCTGAATTTTCCTAGAATTGCTGCTGTGCATTGTGTGGTGACAGTTTTGCAGGAACAGGTTCCTCAGACTGCAAGGTTTTGAGCCAGGAGAGGATTTTGTGATTAGAAAAATTGTTCTGTTATTTGGTGCGGCATTTTCCTCTCAGTAAATGGACGAACATGAACAATTTTCTTTGGTATAGAAGATTTTAATTTCCTATAGGAGGGGTAGGAATGAGAACTCTTTTTTCTTTATCATAATTTGAGTGGAAAATCCACTCGTTGCACAAGAGTTTAGGAATATATTTTTAGTCATTCCAAACTTGAATGCAAGTATTCTAAATTTAAGTAGTCTCGAGTGATTAAGTGTATATGAAATCATCTGCCAAAGAACTTTTAAGTTTCTTGCTATCAAATAATCTATAAAGATTATTTTTCCTTTTTCTCTCTATTTTTTTGGGGGCGTGACATGTGTGAGTTTGCAAATCAGCATCGAATAAACTTCCCTTCGTTTGGAAATGATTATCCGACCATCACCCTGGAAAATCAAATTCTAGGAAAGTCTCAATATTCCTTCATTGGAGCCCGTCTGCCATGAATTCCTAGGAATTCAATACCCATGTAGAGAACTAGCCTTAAGCTATTTTTTGTTAGCAGGTGGGGTTTCTCACCTTGTAGAAGAAAATTAGGCGTATTTTAAAGAAATATTATCATCTTTTTTTAAAGGAATATACTCAAGGCATTTTAAAACTAACCAATGGTTATGGTTCCGTTTGGTATCATTTCTTTGTTGTTCTCAATTTTGTTCTAAATCAGGCTGTGCTAAAATCAAGTTGTTGAAACTCAGTTTTGCCGAGACTAGGCTATGCGGAACTTGTTTAGCAACGTCATGTTAAACAATTCTTGTGAAAATATATTGGACAAAATTTGTTTGGTAACATCATAACAATTTTTTTCCGAGGAATTGAATCAAGAAAATCATGTTTAGCAACGTTGCTGAGCTTTACTCTATTATTAATCTGTACATTGGACGTACCTTAAAAAAAAAACACTGAGTTGGTCAGAATCACACACTAACAAACAAAACAAATATGGGCACAAGAATGGAACTCATGCATTTGCCATCAGCCATAGTTGCTACTTGGGACCAAACCTCTATAAGTTGTCGTATACAACTATTTTAATGCATATTTTGTGTATTTATATATAAGGGATATATCACTGTGCTATAGGGTAACTATTTTTTCTTTTTCCTTTTTTGAAAAAATGTGCTATGCGATATTTGGGTATGGACTCTTGTGGATCTTGGATCAGTTCTTAATCTCGTGAATGTCCTATCCAGATTTTTTTGTAGAGCTGCTATTGCCGCATTCCCTACTCGCTCCTTCCACATCCCTTTTTTTGAAAAAGAGTATACCCATTTGTGAAATAATCAAGTTGGACATCACTAATACTTTGAGAAGGTCATCCAATTTCTCTATACAAATCTCCACAAAATATTTGGGTTTCCCTCCCATTCAGCCAACTCCTCCACTTCTTCTCCTTCTTCAACATCTTCCCTCCCTACTTCTCTTTCTCCATTCTCTTTCACTCTCTTTGCATTCAGACCACACATCCACTCTTCTTGCCAGTCAGTTGACATTTGCCTAATACTCTTCATCTCAATAGTTCATATTCTCCATTTACTCACTTTTCAAGGGGTTATCATTTCCCATTCTCGAGCAATGGACAAGCAAATCATGATTTCTGATCGCTTTAGCAACTATAAGGTATGCAAGCATATCATTTTTCTATTTTTTTTCAAGAGTAATTGCTGGAAAGGAGTGGTCTGTCCCAACCAATTCGGCCCTAAAAGTCCAAACAAATGCAATCCGTTCGGCCATAAGTGGCCGACCAAATTAACCATGTTTGGCCACATAATGATGAACAAAGTTAATATGTCCAGTCACTCACTGCCGAACATAGTTAATATGTTCGGACACTCAGGGCCGAATATATTGTATTTGTTCAAACTGTCATGGTCGAACGGGTCGTTGTTATACCAACTAACAAAATTAGACCATTATAAGATGATACATCTACTCAATGCAATATGGTTAAATCGGAATGTTCGGAGGACTATAGAAGTAAATTTATCACCAAAGAGGTAATAGATGGAGTTGAATTAGTTGCAATGTCAACATTGTCACTTATCAGTGAATAGTGTGCAACCCAATATGTATAACAAGAATGCTCTCGCTGCATTCCTAATTTTCGGCTTTGGATCCGCATCATAAACCTGTCCAAATGTCTCTCGGCCATTCCAACCTCACTTACGTACCGCGTGCACCTGAAAGCTCACTGTGTGGATCCTCAGGTGACACGCCCAACTGTGAACTAACCAGGTCCACCGCCCTCTCAAATGGTGTATCAGTCGATTGTGCCTCACCACTAAGTTACTAGTGAATTTGGATTACCTATTGCAATAGTTATATATTCACCGTGAGTAGACCAATAATACTCTGCCACTTTATCCAAAAATTTAGGTGATTTTAAATTTTAAAAAAGTTTAAATTAGATGAAATCACCTAAATTTTTGGATGACGTGGTGGAGTATTGTTGGTCTACTCATGGTGAATGTATAAGAAATGCGATATGTGATCCGGACTCGCTACTAGTGGATTCTCTATTTTTATACAGCTATTATTCCATTTAGTATTTGATGCAATACATTTTTCAATAAAAAAGATAAAATAAAATTAATTTTTCTCGGTAGAAAGGATTTCCAATTTGACTTCCATTTCACATGAAAGGGACATCAGGGTTCTTCTTTTCCGTGTAAATCATGGATTCCTCATGTTCGACAAACAGCGAGTGTGAAACCCGTCGGCATTTCCGCCCGAACATCTGTCGCCACTCAAAAACTCCTTTTCAGTTTTCACACTCACACACAGCAGCAGCCCCTCCACCGCTCCCATTCAAATGCCCCTTTTCTCATTCTTCTTCTCTTTTGCTTCGAAGTCTTTTCTCTAAAACACCCTAACATCTCCATCTAGATGGATTTGGATCCTTGATCATCGAAGAATTCCAAGCTACCATCGTCTGATCCACTCGATGATGGGATCTTTCAACGGAAACTCTAGAATCGAATCTGCCTTCGACCGAGAGCGTAGATCTCCATGGAATAACCCTCCGATCAATGGCGGAGCCGATAATCTCGTCGATCGATTCTCCAAGATCGCCATCCGCAGCGAGCCGCCAAAGGATACTTTGTTTCAGGTGATGGATGCGGTTTTATCTGCTGAGAGCACCATCAGGATACAGGTTAGAGGTTTTTTGTTTCTAGTCATTTTGAGTTTGTGATGCTTTTTCCAATGGTTGAGATTTTTTGATTCTGTATGAGAACTCAGAGAATTAGAGTGTGGTCACTGCGCTTCGATTCAATTCGTTTGTGCGAAACGAATTGGTTTAGGTTTTGATAGTTGAGCTGCAGGAGATTAGATGGGTGGAGTTGAGATGGAAATTTCAATTCAGTTTGCATCGTTTGCGTCCTGTTTGGGTGTCCTAGTAAATGCGAATTGTGATGAACTGAAGTTGAGGGGATTGAAAAAGGAAAAAGAAAAATAGAGAGGAATTGGTAGAGGTGTTTATGCACAATTGGTGCTGGGTTTTATTTACTTGCTCTCATTAGTTGGTTCTCCTATCCATAATCATTAGTAGAGTTGATCATGATATTAATCTGGGGTGGAAAAGGCCAAAAAGTTAGCACCTTGTTAACAGTGCATTCTGATCTCTGTGCCATGGGACAGACACAAGACATAATATAAATAGTAACTGTCTATTTTACCAAATGATAAAGCTTAGTTTGTGTTGCTGTACATTTAAAGATGCCCTTAGAGAGGATATTGGGTGAGCTGTTCAAAATTGTGATTGCATTCCTTGTAAACTGGACTTGATGCAAATAATTGCAGTTATTTTTTTGCAGCTGTAATTGATTGTTAAGATAAAAGAACAGAGTTGGTCACTACCGTGTAATGGGCGATTTCTAAGAGCAAAAGTAATATTGTGACCGTCTATTACTACTGTTGCAATTTAATAATCACAGCTGAAATGAGTTTTTTTTTTTTTTTATTATTTTTAAATGTGGCATTAGTATGATATAATTTTACATCCCACTTTACTACTTGCTAGGTTCTCTTATTTTTTTTGCTTAAAAGCTTTCCCGATGGGGATAATGCCTTGATTTTTTTTAAAAAAGTTAATCAAATGTTATATAATGGCTATGAGAGTGGCTCATGTTGTGATTCCGTCCTGCGAACTTTGTCTTATAAATTAAATGCTTTAACCAAACGAGCTACATGATCATTCATAAGTAAGTTACATGCATTTGACTGCTCCTTGCATGAATGAAAGCTAATAGAGTGATCCAAATCAAAATGACTAGACGTCAACAGGTTAAACAGTTTAGCTTCATAAGGTCTAATCGGCTATATAGGGTTTCCAGACATCTAGCAGTTGCATGAATATATGTGCTACTGGGTAATGTAAATAAACGCCAAATTTAACAATTCCTAATATTAAGAAATTTTGGACTTCTTTTCTTTTGAGCCTTCGATACAATACGTATCATAAGGTAGCCAGTATGCTTTGGCTGATATATATATCATTTTCCAGATTGACTGTTACTCCTGATGATATTGCTATTTTAGCACTTAGGATTCTATTAGGTTGGTCTGTTTTTGGTTGTTGCTTTGTATCATGGGCCATCTTCTATCAATGTATGTAATCTGGGACCCACATAAGATTAGATCTCACGTGTATGTATAATCATTGTAATCTTTGTATTAGGGTGAAGATTAGGATAATCCATGAGTTCAAGGGATTTTACACTTGTAAACATTCCATAATGAAAAATACAGAGGCTATATGAAGGGGGACTTCAATCACCTTGATCAATACTTGATTTTCTGGCAATTGCATTCTCTTGATTCAATTGAGATCTTCATGCTGTTTGGTATTGAGATGCCTCATTGTGATGCAATGTTGCGGTCATTTTTAGTAAAATCTGTTTCCATTCCAAATAAGGAAATATTTGTTGGTTGATTAGTTAATCATTCCAAATATGGATGCCGGTTCCATGGGGGGTAGTTTGCACCTCAGTACTTGTTGATTTAGCATTACATCTGTTCCTTGATATTGGTTTACTGGTCTTTAAGGGTTTCTTATTATTTCATTGCCATTGTTGCTCATTTTAAGGGGGAAGAGAACAACCGCTTGAAGACAAAACTTATGAGGACAACTCAAGAACTGAACAAATATGTATGTTCTCTTATGCAGTAGAATCTTTTTTTTTTTTTTTTTTTTGCTACATTGGATTGGTGGTACAATATTGTGAATCTAACTAGGATACCGAGGATTGACCCTATTTCGTCCCTAGAAAATGAGGTGCCTCTACCACAAAGCTATCAGTGGTTTGGCAGCAGAATCTAATATAACATTGTTCTATGATAGATTGGTGTGCTTGGTATGATCTTTCCTTAGCTGCAGTTCTTTAAAGCTGACAACCCACCGTTGGATCAGTAGTAAGGCATACTCCCTTTCATGGGGAAGACCAGAGTTTGAACTCAAGCGCTTTCTTTGAATAAAAGAGTGGCATTTTTTTAAAAGCGCTTTACCATTATTTATGAGGAACCCTGCTGTTTGTTTTGAAACAGAAATTAGATGATTCAGCTGGTCAAGAAACATCTGCGGATGGTTCATTAGATGAGCATATCCAAGGACCTTATAATGTACATTTCCCGGTTTCACCTGCGAGGAATGAAGAAGGTAGTTCCACATTGGATCCTCGAGGTACTGTACTTTTCCATCAAAATCCATTTCCTAAAAATGAAGATCCTGTGTTACCAACTAGTGTGGAAATCCAGCACTATTCTGAGAATAGTGAAGTAATTGGAACAATGAAGGTAACTCCTGGTGGGCTAGCAGGTGTTGATAACAATGGCTTTTCTCAGATCTCTCCATCTTCAAGACCCTTTTCTCCAAGCAGGTGCTTTATGTTCAGAATCTGGAGCTGAAATCTATTAAATTGCATATGAGATATTCTGTATCTGTATCATATAAGAAATGCATTAGCATCTGCCGTTTTTTATACAGATACCAGAGGGAAGAAGCATATGATCCTAAGGTTAATTTATCTGGTCAGGGGCTCATGCAGATATCTGAAACGAATAATCCAACTAGTCTTTGGAAGCAGGTACCTTTTCTTATTGCATTGGACTATATCCTGTCATACTCCTCCTAACCTGTAAACCTGGTGGTGTACCAAATGTTTTCTTGCAGGATCTTGTTCTTAAGGTGAGAGAACGTGAAGAGGAGATTCTGCAGCTAAGGCAGCATCTTGCTGATTACAAAATAAAGGCACGAGATGCCTATCTGATCTTGATTTCTACTTGACTTGATCAATGTATATCAATTTGTCTTTCACTCCTATGAATTTTTATATTGACCGTGAACATATGTTAATGTCTTGATTATTGATAGGAAATACAAATACACAATGAGAAGTCTCTTCTCGAAAAGCGCATTGCAAACATGCGCATGGTCAGTAGAACCCTCTGTACTATGTTTTTTTTCTTATTGGCTTGTACATGAGATTTTCATAACTTTGATTTGATTTTACAAGCAGGCATTTGACCAGCAGCAGCAGGACCTGGGGGAGGCTGCATCAAAATCCATCTCATACAGACAGTATATTGTTGAGGAAAACACACGTCTTACATATGCATTGCAAGTACTATTCTTTCTAATCATTGTACTGGACTAATATGCCTTGTCTGTGAAACTAAAAGCCTTTCTCTTTTCTCAGAATTCATCTACCTGAATTCTGTTTTGAAACTATAATTAAATTCTAAAATTTAGAGGAAACTATATGCAATTTGCTGTCTTCATGACTATCAGTGCTTTGAAATGAAAAAGCAAATCATGTTGGAGATTTCTGCCAGTCAAGGGAGAGGAAGAGTGGCCAAGGTTACTCTCTAAGCTGGGGTTTAAAAGTATAACCCCATTCACATGTCTAAGTCTCATAGCAACGGACATTTTGACACCAAAATAGGAAGAGAACAATTGTATTTCATTGAGTGACTTGGAAAGAAGAGAGTGCTTCCTTTTATAATGACGGTCTACATGGATTGAGCGAGTCCTTCATGTAATTGTTTTGATCTTCTTTCTAAATTTTAGTTACAGGGGGTTGTGCAAGTCTCGTTGATTTGTCTCTCTCTAAATCATGATAATATTGGATTCTTTGAACAACTAATTATGATGCGATTCTAAGGAGGGATTTTCTCACATGCAACTGCGCCCTACACCCCTGCAGATTTGTGCCAGTTGTCACTTGCAGCATGTGAAATTCAGAGGTGGGCCCCACTTTTGGAGATGGCCCGGATGTGTGCTCCCATGGAGCAAGTAGTGCAGAAGGAAAGTTTCCAGATTCTTAGATTGAAGCAACTTTAGGAAAACTAAATATGTACTGATTTACCAAGATAAACTCAAAATCTTAACTGATTTATTCTCTCAAAAGTCTGGGCACAGTGGGCCTCCTTTGGTGTAGTATTGGGTCAGATGAGCCTTGAGCTGGCCCATAGGTTTTTGCCCAATGGACCTACTCATGGATCTGGTCCATTATCCAAGAGCCCATTTTGGGCCAAGCCCCCTTGGGCTGCATTGTTTTGTTACTACTGCTACAGCGCTACCAGTACTTCTACTAATCTACTAATCATGCTGAAGATTTTTGCCAGTTTGTTACTGCTATTCCCTCCACTAATGCTCGTCATTGACTTGATTTATGGTGCCACGATTGAATTTTTACCAAGTATTTCAGTGAATTACTATTGTGAATAAAAATTAGAGATAGACTTTTAAGTTCTTCTCACTTGTTTTTTCAGGCTGCACAACAAGAAAGATCCACATTTTTGTCATCCTTGCTTCCTCTTCTGCAGGAGTACAGTCTGCAGCCAGCTGTGCTTGATGCTCAATCTATTGTTGGTAATCTCAAGGTTTGTTTGGTGGACCATTTCCCTACATGCAGGGTTTTAAAAATAGGATGTGGCCCCCATTGAGTCAACTCGACTCAACGGGCTTTGGTCATTTGTGGTGGTGAGGAAGAACAACAAGAAGCAGATGCAACAGCAGTAGCTACTGAGAAGGGCTAATATGATTGGTCTAGAGGAAATCATAGGCATTTTGTGATAAAGAGAGGGCACAACCCTTTCATCTGTTGGGCGTTGGTTGTTGACTTGAGAGAGAGTGAAAGGGGCCTGAAACAGATGGGCTTTCGATGGAGGAGAGTTGTTTAAAAGAAAGCTGATGGATGAAGAAACCCAGGCCCTCATGAATTTCACACCCTGATCCGCCTGAATAAAAAATAGGATAATCTTCGAACCCAGACACTTTCATGAAGATTTGCCCATTTGAATTTCATATAAAAACCCTCTTTGTATTTCTTCTTCATCATTGTCGTCGAGAGGGGTTTGATTGAGTATTTGGGTTTTGAAGAGGATCTTATGCGGTTTGCTTTCTTCAAGAAAAGACACAAGGGCTTTGATGGAGGAGAGCTGTCTGTGAAGGGGCGAGATTTGGATCCTAACTTTGCCCTTCTCTCTCTCTCTCTCTCTCTCTCTCTCTCTCTCTCAAAAGAAATGGTGGCAGGAGAAAGGGAAAGAAGGAGAGCATCACTTTTTTGAATAGGAGTCACCCCCAACCTGACTCGATAGTGTCCAAGTCTGAGTTGACTTGGCCGTGTTTTTAAACACTGCCTACATGTAACATAAACAAAAATGAGATGAGGACATAAGCACTTGATGCTCAGTCCAGTGTCGGTAATGCGAAGTTTTGTAATACAGTATGCCTATCTACATGTATAAATGACAAAAGGGATGCATCATGGACTGTTTTCTTTGTGTATTAATTTTTCTAATTTTTGCTGGTTAATTGTTTTGCTCTTTGCAGTTTTTATTTACACATCTCCAGGAAAACCTCAGTGTTGTTGAGGTAGGATGTGTAGCAGTCTATTAATTATTAAAAAAGTTTGGTAAATTGTTTATTTTTTTTATCCGATATAAGAGTTGCAGGAGTCATTTGTTTTTCAAAATCTTGTCTGTGCAGCAACTAGTTTTCATCCTCACATACACTATGACATTGTAGTTTATATTCAAAATTTACAGGCTAGGTTAACTGAGTCTCAGTATCAATTAGCCCCATGGCATTCAGAAGCATTGAACAGCTCTGTTTTAGCTCCACAATCTCCATCACAATCCTTTGGTGCAGCACTGACTAAAGTATGATCAAAGCCTTTTGTATCTTTCTCTCTCTGTTACAAAATAGTTCCCGGAGTTGCTATTTCTTAATGTGAGAATAAAAACCTTCTTGATTGTGTCTCATCTGGTATGTTCTCATGCGCAGGTGGCCGTTTCTTCTCATTCTGATCTTCAGACAGTAGGAGCTGATTGGGAGGCATTAGGGCACCGTAGCCATCAGAATATTTCAATTGGAGTTGCTACAAAAAGTTCTGATCATGATATCTTAGGAAGGTCGTCTGCTGCAGGAAGGTGAGCTCCAAAAGGAACTGTCCCTAATCATAATTGTTTGGATAAATTCATTGAGCTGTGGGCCCAAAATACAGGCCCTGAGCTGGGCCAAACTGACCCAAAATCTGCGACATGTCCTAAAGGATTGATTGCAAGTCAATAACCCAGGCTCTGACCTTGCCCAGCAGCCCACTCCAGCTGCCAACCTGCGCATATCCTATGCAATGCACAAGTCTGCGCCAGTTTCTTCTTTCTTTTTATCTATCTCATTTTTTTAATATTAGGACTCTTTATTTCATTAGGAATTCTTCTTTTCTTTTTATCTATCTCATTTTTTTTTTTTTAATATTTGGACTCTTTAATAAATTAGGATTACAAGTTGGAAATGAAATTAATTGCCTAGAATCATTAGATTAAGCTTTTTTTTCTCCTCAATTTATATATTCATGTTGGGGCTGTTCCCACCTTAGTTATCAGTCACCTTCTACGATGACTTTTTCATTTGAGAGTCTATCCTTGACAATTCTAAGTGCTTGACAAATTGCATAACCCTTACGAAAGATATTGGTTAGAACAGCGATTTGCTAGTATGACTTTCTCACATAGAATGGTCTTACATAAGTTAGAGAATAGTTGTGTCTTACCTGTCATGTGGTGAGTAGCCCTAATCAAGTATCCAAAAGTTGTATGATATGCTGTCTAGTATGATTTTCTCACATAGAATGGTCTTACATAATTAGAGAATCATTGCGTCTTACCTGCCATGTGGCGGGTAGCCCCCTAATCAAGTATCCAAAAGTTGTATCATATGCTGAGCTCCCAATACCTTGAGTTCCTGGACCATGTGAAGTGGAGATGATAACCATATAATGAAAAACAGTTCTTGGGAGTCAATTTTGCACTATTTTGGTGGATTCAGAAACAGCATTTGTTGGTTCTCCTATATCAGAGATAGCAACATTAGTCTCAATTTGATGAGGGGTTGTTTTGATCAAAATTCCTTTCAGTTCAACTTGTTATGATTCAATCTGCCACTATGTGCACTTATATTACCATGATCTTGTTCCTGTCCACAACCGTGGTCACATCGTTGATTTTTGTTGTCATTCTTGACTGCCTTGTTGACAAACTCACGATCACAGAAAAGAGATTTCAAACACTCTTGAGAATGTATTAATTTGTCTGTCTCCTTTGGAGATCGAGCTTCAATATATATAGTATTACAAGCCTTAATCAAGGCTGCTAAGTTAGGAAACTAGCTAATCAAATCAATTGCTATTCTAACTTTAGGAAACTAACTAATTGCAAGAGAAAATCTAATTAAGAGAATCAGTACAGCTGTTACAAGTTGACCCAATCAATATCCACGTGAGATGTGATATTCTGGACAGGATATGTTCATGGGCCTTGGGCCATCTTAACACCCCCCCTCAAATTGATGCGGGAGAATCAACGAGCATCAATTTGCCAACCAAGAATTGATGGCGAGGTCGTGGAAGACCTTTTGTAAGGATATCAGCAATCTGAAGCTCAGTGGAGACATGCGGAAGACTGATGACATCATGTTTAAACTCATCTCGTATGAAGTGACAATCAACCTCGATGTGTTTAGTACGTTCATGAAAAATCGGATTTTCAGTAATCCGAATTGCACTTGTATTATCTGCATAGAGGGGGGTAGCGCCTGCTGCAGGAAATCCAATGTCAGAGAGCAGACCACGGAGCCAAAGAATTTCGGAGCAGGCAGCAGACATAGCTCGGTACTCAGCCTCGGTAGAGGATTTGGACACTTTGTCATGTTTCTTGCATTTCCAGGAAATCAGACTATCACCCAAGAACATGCACCATCCTGTGGTTGATCTGCGAGTATCCGGACAACCAGCCCAATCAGCATCTGAATAAGCTCTGAGAGAAAGAGGATTTTCTGATGGAAAAAACAACCCTCGAGATGGTGTGCGAATAAGGTACCGAATGATGCGACGAACAGCAGCCAGATGAAGATGACGAGGAGTAGTCATGAACTGACTCATGAGATTGACCGCAAATGAGATATCAGGACGCGTGATCGTGAGGTAGATCAAGCTACCCACTAACTGGCGATATGCGGTAGGATCTGGAAGAAGATCACCCTCCTCTTTACTGAGTTTAACATTCAGTTCTATCGGCGTATCGACTGGAGCTGAAGAAGTAAGCCCAGCCAATTCAATAAGATCAACCGTATATTTGTGCTGATTGAGAACTATACCTTTAGGCGACTGATGAACTTCAAGACCAAGGAAATAGTGTAAGGGGCCTAGAACCTTCATTTGAAATGTCTGATGAAGAGAAGCTTGGAGTGCCTGTATCATTTGTGCATTAGGACCAGTAATGACAATGTCATCCACGTATACGAGTAGCACAGTAATCCCGGAGGGAGCATGATGTAAGAACATGGAAGGATCATACTGGCTCGGATGAAAGTCCAAATGGAGAAGGGCATCTTGAAATTTCTCAAACCATGCACGAGGAGCTTGCTTCAGACCATAGAGGGAGCGACGGAGCTTAGCAACCAGACCCTTCCCAGAGGAGGACCCCGGAGGCAGACGCATATAAACATCTTCTTTGAGATCACCATGAAGAAACGCATTTTTTACATCCATTTGATAGAGAGGCCAGGACTGAGAGGCAGCAACAGCAAGGATGATGCGTACGGTGGTCATCTTGGCGACGGGAGCAAAGGTTTCATCATAATCAATGCCATATTCTTGCCGATTTCTGAGAGCAACAAGGCGCGCCTTATACCGATCTAGAGTGCCATCTGATTTTAACTTGAGAGAAAAAATCCACTTGCAGCCAATAGGTTTGACACCCACAGGAGAGGGGACAATGTCCCACGTATGATTTTTCTCCAACGCAGCCAATTCATCTTGCATAGCCTTGTTCCAACATGGATCCTGCACAGCCTGAGAATAGGAGTGGGGAATGGAAGAAGAAGACAAAGTGGCCATTAAGGAAGTATGGGAGAACCCATAGCGGTCGGGTGGGACCGAAATGCGAGTGGAGCGACGCAACGGAGGAGGGCCAGATGGACCAAGTGCCGGAAGTGGACCGGATGCCGGAGGAAGATCAGGAGGGGGATCCCTGGGAGGCGCTTCTCTGTTCCGTCTGTGATACACAAAGTTGGGATTAAAACGAACAACTGAGGGATTGTCAGAAAAACCAGGTAAAGACACCGAAGAGGAGTCAGGAGGATCAATGTGTTTTTGAAAAAAATACTGTTGTTCAAAGAAAACGACATTCCTAGAGGTACGGAAACGACGAATGTGAGGATCATAACAAAGGAACCCCTTCTGGAAGGGTGCATAACCTAAAAACACACACTGAGCTGATTGTGCCGTTAGTTTAGTCCTCTCAGAAGGAGGCAAGTGCACGAAACAAATGGAGCCAAAAACATGAAGATCATCATAGGATGGAGAGGTCTTGTACAATCGGTAATATGGGCTTTGATTCTCAATGGAGGTTGATGGCATACGATTGATAAGATAAGCTGCCGTAGCCAGTGCCTCAACCCAAAAACGGGTAGGAACCGATGATTCAAGAAGAAGGGAACGCGTGACATCAAGGAGATGTCTATTTTTCCTTTCAGCGATTCCATTCTGCTGGGGAGTATAAGGACAAGATCTTTGAGAAATAATACCTTTGTTTTGCAAAAAACGTTGAAAATCTGAGGAAACATATTCTCCGCCTGAATCAGATCGCAAGATTTTAATGCAGGTGGAAAATTGATTCTCAACATAAGCTAAAAATATTTTAAAAACATTAAAAACATCAGATTTTGAATGCAGAAAGTAGACCCATGTGAACCGACTGAAATCATCAATAAAAGTCACAAAGTATTTGTAATGAGCGTGGGAAAGAGCTGGAGCAATTCCCCATACATCACTATGAACTAAATCAAAACACTGAGAGGTGTGTGAAGTGGAATGAGGAAACGGAAGAATTTTACTCTTTCCCATTTTACAAGTAGCACAATCAAAAGGCATACAAGAAGATAGACCAATAGATTTATTTAATAAACCAGAATTTAACATAAGGGACAAAGCCTTGGAATTAGGATGTCCGAGTCTATTATGCCACAACTGGCAATTATCTCTAAGAGAAAAACAAAACACATTATTGTCGAATTGATTCCTAGAAAATTTAGAAAAATCCAACGGAAATAAGCGTCCACACTTAGGTCCCCTCGCGATCTCCTTCCCGGACGTCTGGTCCTGCACAACACAACCAGAGGAAGAAAATGAGATATTACAATTATTTTCAACAAGTTGCCCGACGGACAATAGATTGGAAGTTAAATTTGGACAAAGGTAAACATTTCTCAATGGGAGGGGACCAGGGATATCTCCGATAGCAGTAATAGGAACATGTCCGCCGTCAGCAGTTTGGATTTGAAGATGGCCATTGTAACTGGTCATATTGGAGAGAGGGGTGTGGGAATACGTCATATGATTTGACGCCCCAGAATCAAGGAACCAAGTAGAAGATGAAGGGGACTTACCTGAGAGACCAAAGGCAGAGAGGGCATTGATAATCATTTGTTGAACCAATTCAGGAGTGAGAGATGATGAGGGCCCAGGCTGTGGAGGTGCTGATGTAGGAACAGGCATAACCGAGGAAGCCATATAAGCATGCGGAGTTTGAGACTGTGGGGTCTGATACTGTGCCGACGGACGAGGTGGACGGCGGCGACATTCAGAGATGATATGTCCCGACTTTTTACAGTAACTGCAGACTTTCTGTTTGCATTGAGATGCAAGATGCCCAAATTTCTGACAACTGTAGCATTGGGTTTTGCTCAAGTCTCGTAGCGGAGGTTGAGAAGCTTGATTAGCTGAGAACGCGACTGAATAGGTCTCAGTCTTTGGTTGAGCTATATGAGCTGAGGTGGCCATGCGCTGTTCCTCGCGTAAGAGTTCATTCAAGCAGACAGCCAAGGAAGGTAGAGGTGTCCGATTCATCAGGGCAGAGCGGACACTTTCATATTCATTCCGTAATTTCATCAAAAATTGATCCCGCTGACTAGATGCCTGAAGATCACGAATGACAATCAAAACGTTGGCAGCCACACCTGCATACTTAATACTATCGTATTCCGACCATAGGGTTCGGAATCCCGAATAGTAGTCTTGAATCGACAAGGTTCCTTGTGCATATTCAGCAATTGCACATTCAAGGTGAAATTGACGCGCAGAGTTATCTTGATGGTACACTTGCTGCAAATACTCCCACATGTCTTTAGAAGTGGGGTAGGGTTTGAGGTTCATTATCAGATGAGGCTCGACAGAGCCTAGAATCCAGGTTTTGATTTTGGCATCTTTGGTATGCCAAGAAGAAATCTTTTTCTCATCCTCAGTAGGTTTAGGATCGGTGCCAGAAACAAATCCCCACAATTCCTTGGCTTCTAAGTAGATTTGAAATTGAAAAGACCATGCAGGATAATTTTTTCCAGTGAATTTAATCAAGGTAACCTCAGATTTGTCCATCTTAAATCAAGATTGAATCAAAAATTGATCTAACAGATAAGAGAAACACTGTTCTGTTGTTAACCCAGACACAGATGAGCTTCCTGTGTAAAATAATCACCCCAGATGACAGAGAGCACAAAAACAGTGCAAAAAAACACCCCAGACGACCTGAAATATGGCTGTAAATCCACTACGTGGGCCCCACAGATGGATCTGGCCTTAGATCAGAAGATTGATCTGGGAAAGCCTTCTATTTTGGCTTCTATTGAAACAGGTTTGACTTGATTCTGCTGAAAATCCACGATACCAGACGGTCTTGATGAAAACAATGTAATTTTCTAAAAAACACTTGAGAATGAGTAAACGACCAACCTGGAGATGCTAAAAAATCCTGAAAAAATTGTCAATAATCCTAGGAGTACCAGGCGACCATGACTGTATGGTTTTTGGAAGATGAACTGATGATCAGGGGTGGGCCACCAATGTGATACCAACTGTCGCAGATTGTGAATGACGCTGGAATACTTGAACAGATGCCTGGATCTGTTATTCTGCACGAGGAAGAGATATAAACTCTCTATCCTACTGCTTTGAGGCTCTGGAGGAGAAGAAACTAGGTGTTCTTGAATATGTGCTCTGATACCATGACAAACTCACGATCACAGAAAAGAGATTTCAAACACTCTTGAGAATGTATTAATTTGTCTGTCTCCTTTGGAGATCAAGCTTCAATATATATAGTATTACAAGCCTTAATCAAGGCTGCTAAGTTAGGAAACTAGCTAATCAAATCAATTGCTATTCTAACTTTAGGAAACTAACTAATTGCAAGAGAAAATCTAATTAAGAGAATCAGTACAGCTGTTACAAGTTGACCCAATCAATATCCACGTGAGATGTGATATTCTGGACAGGATATGTTCATGGGCCTTGGGCCATCTTAACACTTGTGACTTCTGCTGCCAAGGTGGATCTATCAGCCTTACTTTGTTGTGCATAATCAGATGCGTGGTTTAAAATATCAGCTGATATGGTATGCATTGGCTGCTAGAAACCATGTAGTGGTGCACCTGATGCACTATTTTGATCATAACTCTGCATCAGTTCATGTCTCTAATAGGTTGCTGCAATCAATATTATTGGCTGTTACAAACATGATATATATATATATATATTTAAATAAGTTCTCCTTTTATTTTATAGGTTTGAATTTTTAGGATTTCTAACAATGGCCATATATTGAAGGGGCTCAAAGTGAAGGACAAAAGGTGAAGATCCACAAGGGGCCATTTCCTACTTGGTATAAAATGATTATATAATCATCATTCATCGCTTTAGTAAATTAAATCCCAGGGAAGTGATGGTCCTTTTGACTCTTCACTCTTCTTCACCTCTTCTAATATAAAATCGCCTTTACTATGAATTCCTTCTTATTTAATACCAATTAGCCTAACCTGCTCCTAATGTAATTTAGTACCAATTACATCTGAGTACTCTTTAGAGTTTACTTGGTGGGGCCTGATAGAGACCATCACCAATATAGTACCGTGAGGAATGGAAAGGATTCATCATGGGCGAAAGGAAGAACACATAGCAACAACATATCAAAGATCAAAAGAGCTACCTCTAAAGCTCATGTGTATATATGCTATCTTTTCAGATAAAAAGAGAAAAGCTTAGAGTGACACTGAATTCTTTGGAAAACATTTTATTGGATCATGAAACTATAACAGATTAAACAATTAAAGATAAAGCACTGGCATAGGACCTATAAGATGTTGGGGTCCGCTACATACCTATATACTGTCCCCCTATGGGAAAGAAAATAAAATAACTTCTTACATTTTTAAATATTTTGGATTTTTTTTAGTGTTTTTTTATTAATCCTTTTTTTTTTGGGGTCAAGTTAGAATTCATGCCGCGACGGACTGAGATGGCTGTGTATTGCCACAATGTTTTTTCTTTTCTAGGATGATTGTGATGCCCTCACTACTGTGATTTCAAACCTTGATCAGTCAGCCTCCTTTCTTGTCTTTGTAACAATTAATACACTGTCCCAATTCCCAAGTGATGAAAGCTTCTCATGCTCTAGAATTTGAATCCTCAATGATTGATAGTATTAATTTAATTTAGCAATAAACTCGAACACCCTCTTGCTTTCTTGCCTGCCTCACTGTTCATTACCATCCATGGTATAATGAGTCACAATGGGTTCACAACGATCCAACTCTTCCCACAAGGCTAGAAAAATTGAATGATAGGCACTAATGTCCTTTATCCTTGTCTGTGACAAGCAATTTCTTGATGAAGTTTACCTTTGTGGGCAATATTATTCTTTGGGATTGTGTTGATTGTCATGTTTCAAACTTCCTTGGCAGAATTCTTATACCATAACCCATTACTAAACTAATTCTTGTACCATAACCCATTGCTAAACTTTCCTCATAATTTAGGATCTAGGACATGTATAAAAAATTATTAGCCTCCTTATTGGGGTATTTGGTATCAGTGGTGATGCAGTAGCAATACCATGTTATTGCAATAAGACTCGTGGGCCACATGTGGGACCCATGAAATTCTAATTTTAATTGTTATTAGTTTTATTTTTAGCAAAGAATATAATTAGGATTAGTTTCTAATTTGATATGCTTCCTGTTTCCTAGTTTGATTATGATTGTTTCTTAGGGTTTAAGTTTCTTTTACTATTTATATGGCTTTGTAGAGAATTATTTTTCAGAGATTAGAATTGAGTAATAGAATTCCTTGTGTGGATTTTATCGTGGAGATTGTGTTCATCGTGATTGTTCCAGTGGGAACCCTAATTGTGCCCTGGCACTTGCATCCTAACCCTAGGATTGCATCAATTGGTATCAGAGATCGTCGGCGTGACTACCCCTATCCCTCCTTCCGTTCATCATCCCAACCATCCCTGCAGCCCATCTCATCTCCATAAATCCCAGACCCTAGACCACCACCTCTCCACTGCCCCATCAGCCAGTCGAAACACTCCAAACTCAAATCCCTACAATCCCAAATCCAAACCTACCCACTGTCGAAACTACTAACGAGGCCCCAAAGCCACCGCTAGAACCCCCATCCCCATCCATCCCTGACAAAACCCCATCCCTGATAGGACCCCCAAAACCGCAACCCAACACCCTTCCGAACCATCCATACCTCTTCCGATCTCCCCTTCCAGCGACAAAACTCCTGCTGACCCTCTCTGCCTACCAATCCGCTTCTTTTCCACTGCTCTCTCTCTCTCTCATTCCACCCACAGAGAGCCCTTTACCCAGAGAAAAAAAAAATAGCAGCAACGAAAGACCAGAAGCAGAAAAGAAAGAAAGGAGAAGAAGAGGAGAGGAGGAAGGAATCGTGTACTTTTCACCACGGAACCATCACCGGAGCACCGCTGTGGTCGCCGCAGCCATCTCCGTCGTCGTCATCGTTGAAGTCGCCGAGCTCCAGGGTGATCGTTGATCCCACCTCCCAGCTCCCTTTTCTCCCTTCGTTGGAGCAACAGAGAAGGGCTCCAAACCCTTTTCTCTCTTTCAGGCAATTGGAATGAAGAAATGGGAGGACACCTGCACGTGCCAGCCCATTGGGCCTCATCGCATTTGGGCCCAGTCCATCCTAGGCCTAGTTCAAGTTAATTTCTGGTCCTGACCTAATCAGACAAGAAGCCCGGTACAATCAATAGATTTCAGTAAGCAACTAATTTTGACCAGTTCAACGGTTTTAATTTATTTTCGCGATATCGGGCTCATCTACCGTTAGATTTCAGATAAGTTTTCACCAGTGCGATCGTGGAGAGCCACTCTACACATCAGGTCCGTCATAAATTTTAAATTTCCATTAAACAAAAATGCCTCCCAAGAAGCAGGTAGAAGTAGAATTTTCCTCTCATAATGATGATGATTTGAGGGGAACCATTGGTCAACTATCCGCCATAATGGTTCAAATGCAAGAGACTCTTGCAAGGATTGAGACTCGATTAACAAATTTGGAAACTCATCGGCGCGAAGATAATCGTTGAGATAACCGGGATGATGGAGGACATAATCAGAATCAACGAGATCCACATATAGTAAATGTTGATCGAGATTTGGGTATTAAACTCGTGATTCCCAAATATGATGGGAAATTGAAGCCTGATGAGTTCTTGGATTGGTTAGTGTGTGTTGAAATTTTTTTTGCACATAAACCAATGACGGATGGGCATAAGATTACACTGGTGGCAACTCGATTTCGTAATTATGTTGCGATATGGTGGGCCGAGTTGCAAAAGAAGAGGAGATACCAACAAATTGACCCTGTTGACACGGGGGCCGAGATGAAAAACTTGTTGAAGCAAAAATTCTTGCCTGTCAATTACTTTAGAGATCTGCGTTCACGTTTCCAATACTTGAAACAAGGATCTAAGACCGTTGTTGAGTATTCTGAGGAGTTTATGACCATGCAAGCTTGTTGTGATTTGAATTAAGATGATGAGGTCTTAGTTGACAGATACTTTAATGAGCTTACACTTGACATTCAAGATATCCTCGCATTCAATCATTTTGATAATGTTGATGGGATTATTCAACATGCTATCAAAGCTGAGGGAATTTGCAAATCATCGAGCGCAAAAACTTAATGCAGCTAAATGAGTTATGCAGAAGAATTCCTCCATTGCAGGTTCTAAACCGAGTGCATCATCGGAGAAAGTTTTCACCAAGCCCGAAGGTCAAAATAGGCTCACATGTTTTAATTGTAAATAACAAGGGCATCGTGCAACAAATGTCCCAAACTCCTCCACTTCATTGAGAATGAAAATGATAAGACTGATACTCCAGATGATTCTAAAGAGAAAGAGGTTGCAACTAAGACAGAAGACTTAGAGATCTACCATGCAGTTGAAGGTGAATCCCTCATGATCCTCACCGACACTCCCTCGACTACTAAGAAGAAATGGTTGCGAGAAAATATTTTCCGCTCCAAAGGAACGGTCAATGGTAAAGAATGCACAGTCGTCATTGATGGAGGCAGTTGTCAGAATATTATATCCCAAGCTTTTGTGGATCGCTTATATCTGAAAGTTCAGAAGCATCATCGTCCTTATTTTGCTAGATGGTTAATGACAGGTGATGAAGTGCAAGTCCATTATGCATGTCCAGTTACCTTTTCCATTGGTGCAGATTATACAGTTACAGGTTGGTGTAATGTGATACCCATGGATAGTTGTGATATCTTGTTGGGTCGTCCATGGATGTATGACAAGAATGGAACTAATGGCATGCACGACAACACATACACATTCATGCATGGTGAACAGCAAGTCACACTCCGTCCTCTGAAACCGACACCACCAAAGAAAGGGTCACGTTCTCGTCTCACCAAGGAAGCGCTTCACGTGCACACTATCTACAAAAGCAACATCAAGAAGAAGAGCCGAGTTCGAGGTCGAACTCTTTTTCAACCTGAGGAGAATGATGCAGCAACAATACCACGTTATTGCAATAAGACTCGTGGGCCACATGTGGGACCCATGAAATTCTAATTTTAATTGTTATTAGTTTTATTTTTAGCAAAGAATATAATTAGGGTTAGTTTCTAATTTATTATGCTTCCTGTTTTCTAGTTTGATTAGGATTGTTTCGTAGGGTTTAAGTTTCTTTTACTATTTATATGGCTTTGTAGAGAATTATTTCTCAGAGATTAGAATTGAGTAATAGAATTCCCTATGTGGATTTTATCGTGGAGATTGTCTTCATCGTGATTGTTCCAGTGGGAACCTTAATTTTGCCCTGGCACTTGCATCCTAACCCTAGGATTGCATCAAGTGGACAGAGCTTTAACCGTTGTTCCATTGATATAGCCTCATTTTCCTTTTGTCCTTGCAACATTTTCCCTAGATACAGGCATGGTAGAATATTGATCTCCTTCAATTTAATATTTGAGATCCAAAGGCTCAGATTTCTACCTCACACGGTCCACTATTTACTGTCCAAGGTTCCATAGCTGTTCCTCACACGATCCACTATTTACTGTGGACATGAAGAGGATTCAAATGTTCTCTGAACCCTAACTGTTGCATGCAGTTCTTTAAGGAACGGATATTTTGACTGTAGATTGATTGTAAAGAACGGTCTAATTGTCGATCCTCTGACTATAATGCAGTCATAAGAATTTAATCAAGTAATAAAAAAAAACCCTTAAAAGCTATGATGCATGGATACTTCAAAATGGGCAACGTATTGTGTCGTATCGTATCCGATACATCACTTTTTATATATAAAATCCATGTCCCTACCGTATCCATGCCGTATCTGGGCATCATAGCTTAAAAGTCTCTTGTACTGGTTTGCATGGTCTGGAGCTAAGTATGTGAAAAGGTGGGCGACACTTTTATTTTGTCATCAAATTTGTAGAATTGTTCAGAGCTTCATATGCTGGTTGTTTGTAGCTTGTTTTCTATGAACATTTTAATGGCTATTAGCGTATTTGCATTATTCAATTGATGACGTCTAACGTGGTGCCCATGTCAATATTTTTCTGTTTTAACTCCAGAAATTCTGTACAAGATGCACCGGCACAGCCTATAGTCACACAGGGTAATTTACAAGCTTTCCATTTTGGTGAAGAGAACTCTAGACATTCAGCTTTCAGTGACCTTGTTAGTGGCCATGAAATAGATGATCCTGAGGCTGTTGGATTCCAGAATATGAGAGAACCCTCAGTCCATTGGGGTTCTGGAAGTCCTTACTTGACACCTGCACATGATGATCTCAACTCCTCTTTTTCTCCTTATCTGCCACCAGTACTGGAGGAACCCAGTTCCTCTTTTTCTGAAGGTAAAAAGCTAACTGAGGCCTTTAGTTATTATTAGTTATTTTCTCTCTGCTTCTCAATAAGGAGGATTCAATGGACAGCGGCAGAAGACGATCCTTTACCAGCTATCAAAGATCTCCAGATAACAGGTGAAGCTTTTCCAGGAAGAGAAATTCTAGCATGTGGATACTCAATTAATGGAACAACCAGTTGCAACTTTGAGGTATGTTATTGCGGATTCTGGTTGTTGAAGTACTTGAATATATTTTCACATGCCTGATGTGAGAGAGTATTTCCATTGGCTTTCCATTGAATATTATTCACAGTTGTGGCTTCTTTTTGCACTACCAGTGGGTACGGCATTTGGAAAATGGGTCTGTGAATTACATAGCTGGTAATCATCGTGTATATATTGTTTTGCTTTGACTTTTGAGTGTTGCTCTTACCTTGGCATCTGGCCTCTAAAAATCTTCCTGAAAACAGGAGCAAAGCAACCTACATATTTGGTTACCGCTGATGATGTTGATTCATATCTTGCTATTGAAGTACAACCCCTGGATGATAGAAACAGGAAGGTATTTCAGTTGCATAAGTCCTTTTTTTTTTTTAGCACTAGTCTATTGAATATGAGTATATGACATTCTTGTGTAAAGAGCTATTGTCTTTCCATTTCTTTATATTTAATCATATTGTCTGTTCCGAGCATGTCATATACCACAAGCAGTTGTAAAACGTGAAGTCACATCATCAATGATACATCTATATGAGATATTATTGATGGAACTCTCATAGTAGTGTGAGAGTTACTCATAGGAGCATTTCCCATGTCTATATATATGTGTGTGTATGTGTGTGTGTGTGTGTGTGGCTAAGTTGGACTACTGGTCAGGGTGATGGAGGAAACTTGAAGACCCAGCAATTGATCCCTGGGCAGTTGTGTGATACTAACGTGCCAACACCACTGAACCAAGAGTGTGTTGGCATCTTTAGATGGCTTTGTTGATGGAGTACTAATCGCAACTCACAACAAGAAAGTGGAGATTGGATGTATTGTTTAAAGGCAATTCCTACGTATAATGTTATCGAGGAAAATTTGGCTGTGAATGGGTTCTCAAGCTTCAAACTTGTGGACTCTTCACTTGGACCCCACCTTGATGTATGAAAATCGTGGAGTTAGGTGGGATTGGAAGGATTAGGGGTGTCACGGCCCAAATTCCGGGGCTTGTTGGATTCAGGGTTGTGACTTATTGGCAACAACTACCAAACATAAATTAAATAAATTCATTAAAGTAATGGGCATTTACTCAAATCAATATTCTAATTAAAATTATGAAAAATCAAGAATAAGAAATAATTGTCTCTGATACAAATAGTTTCCATGTTCTAACTTTCAGGAATAAAAGCAATATTTTAAAATAATAAATAAATTTCCAACTGAGGGCTAGGCCCTTTAACTATTGTTCTTGAGTCGCTCTCTCCTCAACCACGCATGCCAAACTCTATGGCATAATTTTCAAAATCAGAATCGTACATACCCATGAATCAAATCGCAAATCGTATCATGAATCAAAGGATTTTTTTATTTTTCTAATAAAAATGAAAAATAATTAAAAATTAAAAAAAAAAGAAAAAAAAGTAATTATTCATAACCATCCATTTTCCCATATATAGCAGTATAAATCAAGGTTAAAAAAAAAAGATGGACTTGGGACTTGACTCGGCCCGGCCTGCGTCCGAGTCGACTTGGCCGAGTCTGCTGAGTCCCCTGAAAAGCCAAAAAAAAAAGAAAGGAAAAAGTGGTTTTCTCCCTTTTTATTCTTTTTATTCCCTCCATCCATCCATGTATATAGTTAAACTCTCTTCATTCTTGTACGTTAACGATAGATTTTGCCATTTTTTTTAAAGAATAAATCAATAATAACATAATTGCAAGCCCTTTTATAATTTAATTTCAATTAAAATTTAAAACTAAAAAGTAAAAATACGATATACATGTTTCCAACTTTCAATATCCACTCTCAATTATCAAGTCAACTAGTAAGATCAAAGATGTAACTACGCTTCAATTATATTTATAGCATATAAAAATGTAAAACCATACCTTAGCTCTTTCTTCTTAAAATTTAAGTACTAATTCCATGTTGAATGCCTTGCGGGTTCTAGATCTTCATCTTCGTCGTTAATTTGACTTTGACGATAGTATTGAGCAATGTCAAAGTGAAAGAACCCTTGTCCCGCTCTTGGAGTTATAGGACCTTCTCCATAGTTTGATGATGGAGCCATAACTTGAAGTTGAGGATATGCATATGGTGGTGGTTGCGCTTGTGGCGGTATGGGTACCAGTAATACTCCATACTGTTGTTGCGCATACCCGTGCGAAGGACCACCGTATCCACCATACTGCTGCAGCTGCCCATACTCAGACGAAGGATCATGTGAGTGTCCATATTGTTGCCCGTACCCATATGAACTATCGGAACTTATGATCCAAGGACTTGATGCCATTTGATGCGGCTGAGGATATTCATCCGATGGCTCATTTCCTTCACCTCTGCCCCACCCACGTGACCCACCGACAGGCTCACTTGGACCACCATGTAACGGGTCATATACATTAATGTTGTCATCTCCACCACCACCACCATCACTACATTCGTATGCCGCCTCCTCGTTCTGGCCCTGTTCACTTCCTGGTGAGCCACTCTTGCTAGAAGATGATGTTTTGAGTTGTTGTTTTTCTTCTTCTTCATGAGTGGCCAACCTTTGGCTTTGACTTGTCTTTGCATGGGTGCTCTTATCCTTTGACTTTCGCATGTATTGGAAAGTTGGGTCTTTGATCCATTGTTTCGATTTAGAGACTGGGCCACTTGAACCACTTGAACCAGTTGATGTTGATCTATCTCTGGCCCCCGCAACACGTTCTGAAGTAGAACCTGTCAACTCTGGCTCACGGTTATGACCATGTTGTGAGCCTTGCGATGATGACGCTGCTACACCCTTACCCTTATCGCGCGCTGATGGCACTGTAGAAGTAGGCATAGAAGATCTTCGAGTGGGAGGTTGTGGTGGGGAATTCTATCCTTCATCTGACTGAAAGTCTTCAACATCAGCCATTGCTTCATCAAGGAATGCTGTATCATTCAATACTGGATCCTCTCTTTCAGCCAACCATTCATCAAGAGGGCCATCTATCTCAAATATATAATCCAACTTAATCGATTGGTAGTCTCCGCTGTCTCTTCTTGTTAGATTCCTTGCCCTTAACCTCATGTTGTAATGGACAAAGACCAACTTATCCAACTTATGCATAGTAAGGCGATTACGGGTCTTAGTGTGTATCAAACTGACTGTGCTCCAATTCCTTTCACATCCCGAAGATGAGGCTGTTTGGCTCAATATTTTTTTTGCAAAAGCTCTTAAATGGGGAACCTCATCGCCAAATGTAGCCCACCTTTCAGCTGTGTTAAAAAATCAAAACAATAAAGTCAATTGTTTGTCATAATTCATAAATTACTATATTTCATCTAATTTAAGCATTGAAATAATACCTAGATCCATCTGCTTACGACCCAATATGGCTGTGTCTGATCCAAAACTACTATAAAAGTTAAAATTTAGAAGTTGATGTCTGCCCACAAATCTGTGAATAACAATGTCATGGTCTATGACATCTTACCTGGCTAAGAATTGTAACTTGATGTTGCAGGTCATATGTCATGGTCAACGTTTTTTTCAGGCCACGAAAAACTTCTTCATGCTTGGAAAAGTGTTTGCTATAGAAGCAGCTTGGGTTCAAGTAATACGCTGCATGCCATGACGTCATTAAGTAATAAGTATTGACTATTGGATTCCAAAGTAAATAGTAACTTACTAGTAACTAGTTATTATTTTTAATAACCATAATAGTCAAAATTTACATGCCGCGTGTATGTCTTGATACATCTGGTTGTCCTATCGATTGTCAATAATTTTCCAAAGCTTCTTATAATAAGTCCCATACTTTCCTCTGAACCTTTGCTCTATCCATGGCATCATACACGAAGCCCATTGTGGGCTTCGTATCACCATCCACTAGTTTCAAGACCAAGACAAGAGGCTCAAGTAAAGTCAGTAATTTGTTTTGCCCTGTTCCAGAATTCCTCTCCAAGGACAATATGTTGTACACAGCGTGCCAAAGGTTGACGTGAAAAATCTGAATTCACACGTGCTCTACTCGTCCACATCTGCATTATGTTAGCCTTGGCACGACAAAGACTCTCAAGGGCCACGAAGTGCATAGCAAAGCGTTTGATACCCGGCCTCAAAATCTCATGACCCTCACTCATTTCTCTTAGCAGATCGGACCGATCGGTCATGAACTGATGCCAAAGATGTCACCATCTTTCCCTCATCAATAACATCACGGACATCATCTAATTTGCCAATGCCCTTTAGAAGGAGATCAATACAATGTGCCACGCATGGCACCCAAATATTACTCCTATGCTTTTCATGCAATTTCTTCGCCGCGGCCTTAAAGTTAGCCGCATTATCTGTCACAATTGCAACAACATATTTGTGCCAATTTTTAACCATACACAAGGTATTATCAATCAAACTGTGCAAATATTGTGCATCCATTCTATGCCCGCTTGTATCTACAGACCTGACAAAAACTGTTGCTGTTACACAATAAGCCATGAAATTAGTAATGTGCCACCTATTGTTGCTTGTCCACCCATCACACATAAGCGTGCACCCATACTCCTCCCAAGTTTTGAAGTGGTCTTCCAAGTATCTCCAGTAATCGTCAACTTCCATATCAAGATACTTTCCGCCAATCTCATAAGCAGATGGAGGTCTAACTCCGGGCCCCCACCTCAGCTATAGTATTAACCATGGCCCGATAGTATGGTGAATTAGCGACATTCGGTGGAATCTGATTATAATGGAAGAACTTTGAGATGGCTCTCCCCATTTTCATGGCTCTAACTTTTATATCACCCATGATAGAGCTACTGATCTTTGGTTGTTTTGTACTTTGGGACCGATGTAAGAATGGATCCAATGTCCCTCTCCTCGCTGTGTCCTGATAAGGGTCAGGAGGAGCTCTTGAAGAACCGGCCCCCGGCCCATGTCTCATCCATACGAGCCTGCTCAGAAGCAAACTGTTCACGGCTTGCTCTCGTAGCCCTCCTTGACTCCCGCTCCTCATCACCACCACCACCGTCAGAGTCATCCTTAGAAGTGTCAATCCTCTTCATATTTGCAACCCTCTCATCAAATTTTTTCTTCGTTTCTTTCTCGTTCTTCTTTCCCTGCAAAATATCTCTCATTTGTTTCCTCACTTCAGTGGGGACATTTGCACATGGTTTAGCTTCCCCTTGTATACCTGCTAGGTGTTGTTTAAATATGTGGATTCCACCACCGAGAATCTTATGACACCATTTGCATTTGACCTTACGACAGTCTCCTGCAACCATCTCCCCATGTTCCCATCCGGGGTCAACTTCTTTCTCTTTCTTTTTTGGGGCCATTGTGATCTATTTAAGTGACAGTAATCTGCACAATCAAGAATTCAAGATTTTCGACACAATCAAATGATTATAATTTAAGAATGTAGAAACAAAAAGACCATATTATTAATAATACTTTTAAATAGATAAAATTAAAGAAAATATTATTATTGCACACATACAAGCATAGGTCCATGTTATAGACTGTTATACACAATCAAAATAATAGTCTCTTAGTCTTACCATTTACCAGAAACATAAATAAATAATGAAACTATTCTTATTTTTTAATATTTTAATGAAAAAGTTTTCTCATAATCAAGAAAATCACGTTTTTTTAACCAAACAATAGTTGAAATATCATCTACAAACAACCCACACATGTAATCATCTATTCTACATAATTTAAGAATGTAAAAGGATTTTTTTTTTTTTTATTAATAATTATTTTTACAAGAAAAAGTAAGGAAAATATTATTGTTACACATACAAGCATAGATCTAGGGTTAGAACCATAGATCCATGTTAGATACAAACCCAAAATAATAGTCTCATACAAAAAACATAAATAAATAATGAAAAAGAATTCAGATTTTTATTTTTATTTTTTTAAAATTACATCATAATCAAGAAAATCACATTCTTTTAACCAAACAAGAGTTGAAATATCATCTACAAACAACCCACACATGTAATCATCTATTCTACATAATTTAAGAATGTAAAATGCAAAAAGAAAACATATTATTAATAATTATTTTTTCAAGAAAAAGTAAGGAAAATATTATTATTGCACATAAATGCATATATCTAGGGTTAGAACCATAGATCCATGTTATACACACCCAAAATAATAATTTCATACAAAAAACATAAGTAAATAATGAAAAAAAAAATTGGACTTTTTAATTAAAAAAAAAACCCAAAAATACAAAAAATGCATTTTTAGAACAAATAATGGTCCTCCAAACCATCTTCAAGCATTATCTTCATCTTAGCATCTTCCCTAAAGCAGTTATGCATGTAGATTCAAGAAAACATACCTCAAAGTTGACAAATAAAAAAACCCTCTTTGATGTGAATTGTGGTTGGATTCTTTGGTAGGCTAGATCTTTCAAAATGGATGGATTTGAGGATGTTAGTTGCTAGAAAAGAGCTTTGGAGGCTGTTTTCTCCTATCTCCAGCAAGTTAAAACAAAGGAAATGGACTTTTTTAGGTTTAGAAGGGCTTTTTAAAGTCCCATGTCTGTCAGTGAGTTGACTCAGCCGAGTCCCTTGGGACTAGCCCGAGTCCATCGAATCCGGTACCGAGTCCTAGCGACTCGGATCGTTAAAGACCGAGTCCTAGTCGACTTGGACAATTTTTAAAACCCTGGTATAAATACAATAACAAGAAAGCCTATCATACAATCATATCAAGAACTTCATAACATATATTAATATATATATATATCTATATATATAAATGAAATAAATGATGTGTAGCTGTAAATAGTTAAAGAAGTTTAAGGTATATATATATATTTTATTATCTTTAAATCAAAAAATAAAATCCAAATCATCAATCTTGATTCTTACACGGTAGGTTCTCTCTTTAAGTTAAGAAAGTATTCATGAAGAAAAAAAGCCAAAATAGATTAAAAAGAAGAAGAAGAAGATATAGACAAGCATCATACGGACAATCAAACGCTTTAATTAAATGCATGTTCTTTATTTATCTTTAAAACCCCATCAAAGTAAAAAAAAATTCTTATGAGGTTTTGTTAACTTTTAAATAACCTTTTAAAAAGAAAAGCGATAAAAGAAAGAAAGAAAAAAGGTAAAAGATTATTAATACTAACTTTTTGGTTGTAGTTATTCTCGCTTAGCCGAATCACTTGAATCGTAAGATTTGATGAAACGAGTATCGAATCGTATGATTCACACCGGAATCGTAAGATTCATCTATAAATGGGATTCATTGCATAGATACTAATTGTTTTCCTTAAGATTCGGGATACGAATCATAGGATTCTAATAACTATGCTCTACGGGATGATCCTCATAGTTCACTTGCCCACTTGCATTGCGGTTACCTAAAGGGGGCAATCTAACATTAGTAAAAACTGGTGAATGAATTTCCTATACTAGCAATATGATGCTGAACATATCAAATAAATAAAATTCCACATAGTGTTCCAATAACATACGATATTCAATTACAAGAAACCAAAAATTAAACCCAATTTCCATCCCAAATCATATCTCTGAACTACATCCTCTCACCCGGTCCACAATACACTGCCACCAAGGCTGCACATATTTCAAGTTGCCACTCGAGCATCATTTCTCTATCAACGTCCACCAAGGACCAGCCAACACAACGGGCTCCACAGCCCACATCCATAATTTGCCCCTTTCATACATATCACAACCTGAACCCCATGGTCCAGACTTTCCATAACCACAACAGACTCTTTGTATGAGACTGTCACCTCATACCGTGCTAGTAGTTCACAGAGTACATCATCGTATCCAATTCCTTTAACCATTCCATTCATAATATATAAATTTAACAGAGCACTAATCATAGGATATATTAATTACACAACATTCATTGTTGTGGAACCAGCCCCCATACACAAAACCCTGTTGATTCATGCCCCACTTCTAGATATAATGGGTGACTGTTGTGTAGGAGTAGTCCACCCTCTGTTTCTATCATTAACATACTCACAAAACAGTCCTCTTCATATAATTGCATCGTATATTTCACATTCCATAAGAAATCTTCATTAATTAAGATATTTTTAAAGCTCTTTTGTAATATATAAAAAGGTCAGGTCCTTAATGCAATTTTTGTAAGTCCATATCAGATTCACTACACCCAACAGAACTTCTCCGGGAATAGAACAAGGGCTTATGCCCTGCAGTCAAGGGTGGACTGGATAGTGGGCCACCATGATGGGTCAAATCTCTAGGAGTCTAGGGTCGCCCAGTGGCCCCCTTCCAACTGCATGGTTCTGAGCCCACCTGGGCCCACAACTGAATATAAGAAAATAGAACGCCGACACATGCATATGGATCTCACGCCTCAGGTATTTGGAGTTGCTGGATGGTGGGCCAAACGGGGTGCACTCACTCCACATGGGTCCACCACCCCCGTGGTCGCCTAGGGGTCCACTTTCGAATGTGGGGTCCTGATCATCGATCATGTGGGTCACTATCGATCAAAACTGTTTTGAAGACCTGCACTTAAAAATTCTACTTACGGCACATAATAGCCAATTAATTTTAATTCTTTATGCAGGAAACCATCATCCGAGAATCATCTCATCTATAAGAACCCAAACATCCCATCTAACCCTAGAATCAGATCATTCTCCATCGTTTAAACATGCACTGTGTTTGTCGCCAATGTCTTTTGGGTTCTGAAGCACGTAATTAGTCATGGAAACTTTCATTTATCATTATGTAATGCCTTCAACAGGGCTGAAACAACAATTAGCGCAGAAAACACATTCCTTAAATCCATTGATTCAAACATCACCACAATAGAATAGCACCGCAACTTGTATATGAGGAAATCCTACTCACCTCTTATAATAGATTGTCGCGTTTGCAATGTGTGGTTGAGAGTAAGACATCCGCTACTCGCACCGGTGTTGGTAGTCTTCTTCCTCTATGTAAAAATCTGATTCTCCTAGTTCAAGCACCAAAATCTCTTAGGGTTCTCTCTTCCCAAAGAAGAATAACGAGGAAGTTGATGAACAAATAAGGGGGTCAATGGAATATATACATATATAGGACGGTGGTGGAGTCCTACTCAAACTATTTTACGCACAAAAGGAATCCAACTAGGAGCCTTGTGCAAGTGTCTCCCTTGCTTAAAATTGATGTACACCCACCCTTGGTCCTTTTTCTATTTTAAGACAAACCTATAAGTAGGCTCCACCATCCTAATGAATCAAAACTAAGGGCCCAAGGTCCCAAGAGAGTTCTTATAAATTGCTCACCAGACCTGGGGTCCACTCTTAATAACAATTAATGGAATCTCTAAGCCTCTAGCCCTAGCCACAAAGGGTGCGCCCCAACCTGGGCCCCCCACCAAGTTCAGAATATTACAAGGGGCACATAGAATGTTGGCATAATCTTGATCTTGAGGATTGCAACAATCAAAGTTCAGCAGTTATTTTGGCACTTATTAAACTGTTTTACTTCATGTCCTTAGATGGTTATGAACTTGCAATAATCTGCTCATACAATCAAATTGGTATGTGGCCAACCTTTAATCCATAAAAGAGCTCCCAATCAGACCTTAATTCGGTGATTATCATGCATGGTGGGCCATTCGGAAGGGTGTGCAAGTATGAGACTTGCCAACCATTTCCAGACACTCATAGAAACTCCACACATTGTTGTCATTTGTGAGTCTTCTACATTTACTTATGAAATGGTTTTTATGTTTTTACTTTCATTCTATTCTACGTACTGTTTTAGAAAACAAAGAAAAAAATGTTTATTTATGGAAGTGAGTTTAGGTTGGGTTTCTCCAACATGTTTACCTATGGTAATGTAGTTTTGCTTGATAGATTTTCTTAAAATTTGTCATGGATTTATAGGTACCTGTTTGGATTTTCTTCTAATCCTCTTATAAAATTACAGGGTGAACTTGTTAAAGTCTTCGCCAATGAACAGAGGAAGATAACGTGTGGTAAGCTGCCCACTTTGTTTTTATTTGTAAATTGTTGAATGAAAGCGAATGTGTGTGTTCTGTGTGTCTTTTATACCAAGGTAATGGATATGTTGGGAGCAAGGCTTTTACATATAAAATTTCAGTGCCGGATATGATTTGATAATTATATGGATATGTATCCCAAGTTGAAGTATTCGGGTATCATAGCATCAAATATCAAAACCCTTACTTTGGAGTAATGCTTTATTTTATTTTTTCCTTACCCATCTATTTCTTGATGATCAAGGATTAGGATCTCCTAATGTGGAATATTCCTGCAGCATCAATTCGTCTATGTTTGGGCCCATTAGATTGATAATTGCTACATTGTTAGACATGGGTGCTTGGATACCACCAATGTCTTGTTAGATCATTATAAAAAGATTCCATTTTGTTTTATACTTTACATCTGTGGATGTCTCATAACTTTCATATAAGAAAGTTTAAGCACGAGAGAGGGAGGAAAGGCTACTTTTAAAACCTTGAGGTTGTGGGTTGTAATGCCCGGATACTTCAAAATAGACCGTGTATCATATCTGACGCTTAAAACTTTTTATATGAAAAATCCATATCAATGCTGATGCAGCAGCAACAATAGCTACCATGAGACATTCATGGGCCACATGTGGGACCCATTGATGCTTAACAGTTTCTTAATTGTTATTAGTTTAATTATAGCAAAATTGTATTTAGAATTGGTTTCTAATTTGGATATAGGATTTTATTTCCTACTTTGATTAGGGTTGTTTCTCAGGGAAGTATCTTTTATTATAAATAGAGCATTGTAGAGATCAATGATCTCAGATTATGTCCGGAGATTAATAGAATTCCCTATGTGGGTTTATCATTGGAGAGTGTCTTCATCGAGTGATTGTTCCCGTGGGAACCCTAATTGTGCCCCAGCACTTGTGATCATATCTACGATTGCATCAATTGGTATCAGAGCGAAGATCCACATTGCTCCGATCCATCTCTGGTCACTGATTGGAGCCTATCTATCCATCCATCCATCCCTGACATGCCCCACTGCTATCATTACCATCCTTTCGTCAAACCCAAACATCCATTCCAGATCCATTGCCCCATTCCAGATCCGCTGCCCTATTCCACCATTCCCAAACCATTATCGTCCTAGCCCCCTCTTCCCAGACCCAGCGTCTTCACATTCCCAAACCCTAGCCACACCAAATCCTCCTGAACCCAGCCAAACGCCCTTTTCCAAATTCCCATACTCGACCCCAAAAACCCTTCCCCCTTCTTCGATCAAATCCCGAACCCAGAGAAAAAAAAATCAGAAAAAGAAGAAGCACAGAAAAGAGAAGAACAAAAAGAGAGAGCAGAAAGAAGAACTATTTGGAAAGAGAGCATACCGTGCACCATTTGGAACCCTGCTCTTCATCGACAACGAGTCCAAGCATTAGCAGCGCCAACTCCACCTCGTTGCAGCCCCTCGCCTTTGCCACACCACCTAGTCATTGCCGGCCGAAACCTCGTCTCCACGACTGTCGTCCGCATCATCTCATCACCCCATTATCTCATCGCTCATCACTTCGTTGAAGCAGAAAGCAGTGAAGGAGAAGAGCCTTTGTTTTCTTTGCTTGCACAATGTCCGAAGCAGAACAAAAGCAGAGAGAAATTTTCTCTCTGGCACATGTGTCTATCAAGTGACACAAATTAAGTTATTTTGTGGGCTTGAATTCAGGTTCAATTCGGGCCAGTTTCAGATCTGGGTTGAAGTCTAATCAATCCGACCCTTCTTGAGGCTCAACAGATTCCACTGACATCATCACTGCCTCATAAAATCTGATCAACGGCAAATTTGACGCGATCAACGATTGAGACTTCTTCTTACGATAATGTGCTCATCCATCATTAGATTTCAAATATGTTTGTACCAACGTGATTGTGGAGAGCAAATCTACACATCAAGTCAGTCAAAAATTTTGAATTTCCATTAACCAAAAAAAAAAAAAAAAAAAGCCTCCCAAGAAGCATGTAGAAGTGGAGTCTTCCTCCAATAATGATGATGATTCGAGGGGAACCGTTGCGGAATTATCAGTAACTATTAATCAACTATTTGCAACGATGGTTCAAATGCAAGAGACTCTTGCAAGGATTGAAACCCGCTGTATCAATTTGGAAACTAATCGGTGTGAGGATAATCATCGGGATGATGGAGGACATAATTGGAATCAACGAGATCCACATGTAGTCAATGTTGATCATGATTTGGGTATTAAATTCGTGATTCCCGAATATGATGGAAAATTGAAGCCGGATGAATTCATGGATTGGTTAGTGTGTTGAAAAATATTTTTGCACACAAGCCCATGATGGATGGTCATAAGATTACACTGGTGGCAACTCGGTTTTGCAATTATGCTGCGATATGGTGGGCCGAGTTGCAAAAGAAGAGAAGATACCAACAAATTGACCCAGTTGACACGTGGACCGAGATGAAAAATCTGTTAAAACAAAAATTCTTGCCTGTCAATAACTCAAGAGATTTGCGTTCAAGTTTTCCATATTTGAAACAAGGCTCTAAGACAATTGTTGAGTATTCTGAGGAGTTTATGACCATGCAAGCTCGTTGTGGTTTGAATGAAGATGATGAGGTATTAGTTGACAAATATTTTAATGGGCTTACACTTGACATACAATATATCCATACATTCAAGCATTTTGATAATGTTGATGAGATTGTTTAGCATGCTATCAAAGCTGAGAGGATTGCACATTATCAAGCCAGAAAACTTAACCCATCTAAATGGGTTATGTAGAAGAATTCTTCAATTGCAGGTTCTAAGCCGAGTGATTCATCGGAGAAAGATTTCACCAAGCCCGAAGGTCAAATAGGATCACATGCTTTAATTGTCGCCAACAAGGGCATCGTGCAAGGGAATGTCCGAAACGCATCCACCTCATTGAGAATGGAAGTGATGTGATTGATACTCCAGATGATCCTAAAGAGAATGAAACAGAGGAGGTGGAGGACATTATGCCTGAGGAGGGTCTTGAGTCTTTCATGGTCATCCAAGAGACTACATCAACCACCGTGACCACAAAGAAATGGCTACGAGATAATTTTTTTCGTTCAAAAGGAACAGCCAAAGGTTAGGAATGCATGGTAGTCATTGATGGAGGCAGTTGTCAGAATATTATATCCTAAGCTCTTGTGGATCGATTACAGTTGAAAATTTGGAAGCATCATCGTCCCTATTTTGCTAGATGATTAATGACAGGTGATGAAGTACAAGTACGACATGCAAGTCCATTTACCTTTTCTATTGGCAAAGATTATACAGATACAATTTGGTGTAATGTGATACCCATGGATAGTTGTGATATTTTGTTGGGTCGTCCATGGATGTATGACATAATGGTACCAACGGAATGCATGACAACACATACACATTCGTGCATTGTGGAAAGTAAGTAACACTTTGTCCTATGAAGCCGGTACCACCAAAGAAAGGGTCAAGTTCTTGTCTCACCAAGGACGCTCTTCAAGTGCACACTATCTACAAAAGTAACATAAAAAAGAAGAGTCGAGTTCAAGGTCAAACTCTTTTTCAACCGGGGGAAAATGGTGCAGCAACAACAATAGCTACTGTGAGACATTCATGGGCGACACGTTGGACCCATTGATGCTTAAGAGTTTCTTAATTGGTATTAGTGTAATTGATGCTTAAGAGTTTCTTAATTGTTATTAGTTTAATATAGCAAAGTTGTATTTAGAATTAGTTTCTAATTTGGATATAGGATTTTATTTCCTACTTTGATTAGGGTTGTTTCTTAGGGAAGTATCTTTTATTATAAATAGAGCATTGTAGAGATCAATGATCTCAGATCATGTTTGGAGATTAATAGAATTCCCTATGTGGGTTTATCGTTGGAGAGTATCTTCATCGTGTGATTGTTCCTGTGGGAACCCTAATTGTGCCCCGGCACTTGAGATTGTATCTACGATTGCATCACATGCCATGTCCCGTATCTGGGCATCATAGTTTGTGGGTTCAAGTCATGTTACCAATCAAGCTATATGGATGTCTCACCCACGCAGAGTTAGAATATGGATGTTTTCCATTTCACTGAAATGTTCAATATAAGATGGTGCACATATCTGTCTGTCTATGGATGTCAAACCCACACAGAGTGAGGATAAGGATGCTTGCCATTTTACTGTAATGGTGGATATAAGGTAGTACACAAAAACTCATTTCTTTGTATACTATTGAATCTGTGGATGCCTGGGCATAGAAACACCGATCTTTAATTTTAAATAATTGCATACTTGTAAGTTTTGTTGAAATTGTTATTCTATAATAGACATTATATACCATCGAATGTTTCCAATGTTGAAGAAAAATGATGCAGCAGCACCAATACATGACATGTGATATATTGTGGGCCACATGTGGGACCCATGAAATCCTAATTATTATTAGTTTTAGTTTTAGCAAAGATTGTATTTAGGATTAGTTTCTAATTTGAATAGGATTCTTATTCTTGTTTCCTAGTTTAATTAGGATTGTTTCTTAGGGCTTAATATCTTTTTATTATATATATATATGGCATTTTAGAGATCGGCAATCAGAGATTTGGAGATTAATAGAATTCCCTGTGTCGGTTTTATCATTGGATAGTTTTTTCTTCGTGTGATTGTTCCCGTGGGAACCTACCCTACAATTACATCAATTGGTATGAGAGCTGAACGATCCCCGATTGTTGGCGTTAATTACCCCTACCCATCCATCCACATACCATCACCGAATACCCAAATCGAACCCATCTGCCATATTCACCCATCACTCCAAACCAATAGACACAGTAGCCCCATTCCCTGCCAATAGGCACAACCAGTCCCCACCGTAACCGACACCATCCCAGCAGTCTCCGCCACAAAACCATTCTGATCTCCCAATCCAGAACCCAACCCTCAGGGAAAAAAAAAATCTGGCTCTCGAACCTTAGCCAATCCCATTGCCACAACCCAGCCTTTCAACCTCACTGCAAGTCCTTGCCCAACCCAAGAAGAAAAAAGGAGGAAAAAAAAAAAAAGCAGAAGGAAGAAGAAGAGCAAGAAAGCAGCAGGAGAGAGAAAAAGAAAGGAAACAGAAAAGGGAGAAGAAAGAGGAGAAGCCAAGGAGTAACACAGAGAGAGAGAGCGGCGTACCTGGTTTGCTGATCCCACTTGCTGATCTCCCCCTTCTCTTCGTTGGAGAATATAGCAAAAAGGGGTTTTCAAAGCCCTCTTCTCTCTTCAGCAACGAAAAGGCTTCAGCCTTTTTCTTTCCTTTCTGCACAAAGCCCCAGGCAGCTCCAAACAGCCCACTGTGACACGTGACAGAGTTGAGTGTTAAGTGGGCCTGCACTAGTTAGGCATAGATCAGGTCAGCTCAACCCAACAGCAGAAAAAAAAAAAGAGTTGTGCTGACATCATCCTGCATCTGAATAATCTGATCAACGGCAGATATGACCCGATCAACGGGTAAGTTTCCTTTTTGCGATATTTGAGTCATCCATCGTTAGATTTCCGATCCATCTTCACCAGTGTATTTGTCGTGAGCAGAGCTACACATCAGGTTCATCATACTTTTATCCAGGATGAAACTCTGTGATACCACAATCTTCAACATACTTCAAAGATACAAATATGCAGATAAATATGGCTCATGGTATTTTGAAAATGAAGTCTATTTTCGGTCCTTTCTTGATTTGAAACTAGGAGAATAATATGTTCTTGCCTATGGCGACATGTTTGCATGGTTCCAAGACAAGTGTGGATTAGAAGATGATGAGGAACATGATTTAATAAGTTTTGTAAGAGGCTTGAGACCAGATATAGTGCAGAGTATGAATGATTGTTCGACCGTTCATGAGGCATTTTTGGAAGCAATTCATGTGGAGCGCATGCTTAAACGATCTTACATGGGCAAAGTTATGCCTCAAGATGGACAGTTACCTCAAAAAACAGCGAACCATCTTGTTGAGGAACCAATGGCAGTCTGAAAAGCTAAAGGAAGACACTTCTATGGATAATGGTGATATACAGGTGGCTAGAGAAGAACCTGACAAATCTATGATTACAGAATCTTGAAAGATTGAAAATACTCTTTATTATTGCTTGTCTCTCCTTTGGAGATCGTATGTCAATATATCTGTATTACAATGCCTTAATCAAGGCTCCAAGTTAAGAAACTAACTAATTACAATCAATTTCTATTCTAAGTTAGGAAACCAAAACTTTAATAGAAAATGTACAGCTGAATGATATGTTGACCAAATCAACCCACGTGTGATATGTTGGACCGGATCCTGTTATGGGCCTTGGGCCTGTTTAACACCCCCCCTCAAATTGATGCGGGAGAATCAACAAGCATCAATTTGCTAACCAAGAACTGATGACGAGGTCATGAAAGACTTTTGGTGAGAATATTAGCAGTTTGAAGTTCAGTGGAGACATGCGGAAGGCCGATGACATCACGTTTAAGCTCATCTCATATGAAGTGACAATCAACCTCAATGTGTTTATAGCGTTCATGAAAAATCGGATTTTTAGTAATCTGAATTGCACTTGTATTATCTGCATAGAGAGGGGTAGCTCCTTCTACGGGAAAACCAATGTCAGAGAGCAAACCTCGGAGCCAAAGAATTTCAGAGCATGCAGCAGACATGGCACCGTACTCAGCCTCGGTAGAGGATTTGGAAACTTTTTCATGCTTCTTACATTTCCAGGAAATCAGACTATCACCCAAAAACATGCACCATCTTGTCGTCGATCTGCGAGTATCCGGACAACCAGCCCAATCAACATCTGAATAAGCTTTGAGAGAGGATTGTTGGATGGAAAAAACAACTCGCGAGTCGGTGTGCGAATAAGGTACCGAATGATGCGGCGAACAACAGCCATATGAAGATGACGAGGAGCGGTCATGAATTGACTCATTAGGTTGACTGCATAGGAGATATCAAGACGAGTGATCGTGAGGTAGATCAAGCTACCAACTAACTGGCGATATGTGGTAGGATCTGGAAGAAGGTCACCCTCCTCTTTACTGAGTTTGACATTCAATTCGACCGGTGTATCGACTGGAGCTGAAGCAGTAAGGCCAGCCAAATCAATGAGGTCAACCGTGTATTTGTGCTGATTGAGAACTATATCTTTAGTCGATTGATGAACCTCAAGACCAAGGAAATAGTTCAAGGGGCCGAGATGCTTCATATGAAATGTCTTATGAAGAGAAGCTTGGAGTTCCTGAATCATATGTGCATTGGGACCAGTAATTACAATGTCATCGACGTAGACCAGTAGTACAGTAATCTCGGACGGAGCATGATGTAAGAACATAGAAGGATCATACTGGCTCGGATGAAAATTCAAACGGAGAAGAGCATCTTGAAATTTCTCAAACCATGCGCGAGGAGCTTGCTTCAAACCATAGAGGGAGCGACAGAGCTTAGCAACCATACCCTTCCTGGATGAGTATCCCAGAGGCAGACGCATATAAACGTCTTCTTTGAGATCACCATGTAGAAACGCATTTTTGACATCCATTTGATATAGAGGCCAAGACTGAGATGCCGCAACAACAAGAATGGTGCGTACGGTGGTCATCTTAGCGACTGGAGCAAAAGTTTCATCATAATCGATGCCATATTCCTGCCGATTTCCAAGAGCAACAAGACGCGCCTTATAGCGATCTAATGTGCCATCAGATTTTAACTTGAAAGAAAAAAATCCATTTACAGCCAATCGGTTTGACACCCACAGGAGGCGGGACAACATCCCATGTATGGTTTTGTTCTAAAGCCTCCGATTCATCTTGCATAGCTTGGGTCCAACATTGGTGCTGCGCAACCTGAGAATAGGATTGTGGAATGGAAGATGACGACAAAGTTTCCATTAAGGAAGTATGAGAGAACCCATAGCGATCTGGGGGAACCGAAATGCGAGTGGAGCGGCGCAATGAAGGAGGTCCAGAAGAACCAAGGGCCGAAGGTGGACCAGATGCTAGAGGAAGATCAGGGGAGGGATTGCCTCGAAGCGCTTCTTTATTCCTACGCAGAGTTAGGATTAAATCGAACAATAGATGTGTTGTCAGAAAAACCAGGTAAGGAAACTAATGAGTCGTTGTCCAGAGGATCAAGGTGGTTTTGAAAAACCTACTTGTTTTAAAAAAAACATGACATTCCTAGATTTACGGATGCGACGAATGTGGGGATCATAGCAAATGAACCCTTTCTGGAAGGGTGCATATCCTAAAAAAACACACTGAGCGGATTGAGCTGTAAGATTGGTCCATTCAGAAGGAGGCAAATGGACAAAGCAAACTGAGCCAAAAACATGAAGATCATCATAGGATGGAGATGTCTTGTATAGTCGATAATATGGGCTCTGATTTTCAATTGAAGGGGATGGCATACGATTAATAAGATGAGCTGCAGTAGCCAATGCCTCTAGGAACCGATGCTTCAAGGAGAAGGGAACGAATGACATCAAGGAGATGTCTATTTTTCCTTTCAACGACTCCATTCTGCTGTGGAGTGTAAGGACAAGTTCTTTGAGAAATAATACCTTTGTTTTGCAAAAACTGTTGAAAATCAGACGACATATATTCCCCGCCTGAATCAGATCGCAGGATTTCAATGCAGGTGGAAAATTGATTTTTAACATAAGCCAGAAAATTTTTAAAAGCATTAAAAACATCAGATTTGGAATGCAGAAAGTAAACCGATGTGAATCGACTGAAATTATCAAGAAAAGTCACAGTATTTATAGCGAGCATGTGAAAGAGCTGGAGCAATTCCCCATACATCGCTATGAACTAAATGAAAACACTGAGTGCTGTGTGAAGTGGAAATAGGAAAATGAAGAGTTTTGCTCTTTCCCATTTTGCAAGTAGCACAATCAAAAGGCACACAAGAAGATAAACCGGTATTTTTATTTAATAAACTAGAATTGAACATAAGGGACAGTTTTTGAATTAGGATGTCCAAGTCTTTTATGCCACAATTGACAGTTATCTCTAATGGAAAAACAAAACACATCATTGTCAAATTTATTCCTAGAAGTCGTAGAAAAATCGAGCGGAAACAAGCGTCCGTACTTAGGCCCCCTCGCGTTCTCCTTCCTGGACATCTGGTCCTGCACAACACAACCAGAAGATGAAAAAGAGATGTTACAATTATTTTCAACAAGTTGCCCGACTGACAAAAAGTTAGAAGTTAAAGTTGGACACAGATAAACATTTTTCAATGGAATGGGACCAGGGATGTCACCGACAGCAGTAATGGGAACATGGCCCCCGTTAGCAGTTTGTATTTGAAGAGGGCCAGTGTATCTTTGCACATTGGAGAGTGGTGGGCAGGAAGACGTCATATGATTAGACGCCCCAGAATCAAGGAACCAAGTAGAAGATGGAGGGGATGTACCTGAGAGACCAAAAGTAGAGAGGGCATTGACAATCATCTGTTGAACCAATTTAGGAGTGAGAGGATGAGGGCCCAGGCTGTGAGGGTGCAAATGTAGGAGCAAGCATAACCGAAGAAGCAACATACACATGCGGAGGCTGATATTGTGGAGTCTGAAACTGTGGAGTCTGAGGCTGTGGTGATGGACGTTGTGGGCGGCGGCGACATTCAGAGATGATGTCCCGACTTTTTACAGTAATTACAGACCTTCTGTTTGCATTGAGTTGCAATGTGCCCAAATTTTTGACAACTGTAACATTGCGTTTTGCTCAAGTCACGTGGCGGAGGCTGAGAAGTTTTATTAGCCGAGAACGTGACTGAATAGGTCTCAGTCTTTTGTTGCGCTATATGAGCCGAGGTTGCAACGCGCTGTTCTTCACGTAGAAGTTCATTTAAGCATACATCCAAGGAAGGTAATGGCGTCCGATTCATCAGGGCAGATCGAACACTTTTATATTCACTGCGCAGTTTCATCAAAAACTGATCCCTTTGGCTAGAGGACTGAAGATCTTGTATTACTATTAAAACATTGTCAGCCACATGTGCATATTTAATACTATCGTATTCCGACCAAAGTGTACGGAATCCTGAATAGTAGTCTTGTATGGACAAGGTTCCTTATGCAAATTCAGCAATCGCACATTCAAGATGAAATTGATGTGCAGAGTTATCTTGATGGTATACTTTCTTCAGATACCCCCACATGTCTTTAGAAGTTGGGTAAGGTTTGAGATTCATTATCAGAAGGGGCTCGATAGATCCAAGAATCCATTATTTTATTTTTGCATCTTTAGTATGCCAAGAGGAAATTTTCTTCTCATCTTCAGTGGGTTTAGGGTCAGAACCAGAGATATAGCCCTACAATTCCTTAGCTTCAAGATATATTTGGAACTGAAAAGACCAAGCGGGGTAATTTTTTCCAGTGAATCGGATCAAGGTAACTTCAGATTTTTCCATCTCAATCAATATTGGCCAAAAAAATGTTTGATCAACTATAAGAACTAGCAACAATCAAGAGAAACTGTAGGAAACCCTTTCATGTGGGTAGAGATCAATTTCCAACCAATCAGGAAGAGAAAACCAAAAAAACCCACAAAAAAATGCACAAAAAGGCCCCTGACGACCTTGACAGTGGCTCAAGATCCACTATGTGGGCCCCACGAATGGTGCTGGCCACAGATCAGAGGACAGATCTGAGAAGTCTCTCTATACTGTCTTCTACTGGAACAAAAACGATCTGATTCAGATGAAAATCTAAGAATCTGGACGGTCTTGATGAAAACAATATAAAGTTCTTGAAGAATTTTGAGAAGCAGTGAAACACCAACCTGGAGGTGCCAAAAAAATTCTGGAAAAATCACCAAAAGACTTAGAAAATCCAGGTGACCAAGGCTATGTGGATTTCTGAAATAGCTGTGATGATCTGGGGTGGGCCACTTTGAAGATGAAGATGTCGCAGGGTTGAGAAGGGGCTGAGACAGATCGAGACAGATCCTTGATCTGTTTTCCTTGCACAAGAGATGTAATCTCTTATGATTTTATTGTCTTAATGCTCTGTAAGACAAAAGAACTGCTCTTTCTTGAATCATGCTCTGATACCATGACAAATCTATGATCACAGAATCTTGAAAGATTGAAAATACTCTTTATTATTGCTTGTCTCTCCTTTGGAGATGGTATGTCAATATATAGGTATTACAATGCCTTAATCAAGGCTCCAAGTTAAGAAACTAACTAATTACAATCAATTTCTGTTCTAAGTTAGGAAACCAAAACTTTAATATAATATGTACAGCTGAATGATATATTGACCAAATCAACCCACGTGTGATATGTTGGACTAGATCCTGTTATTGGCCTTGGGCCTGTTTAACATTAAAATTCCCCACATTAATTCTCATAATGATTTTGTCTTTGGAGATCAACAATGTAAACTGGGAGATGACCAGTGGATGGTCAGAGATTATGATTTGATGGTGCAGGTTCTACAAGTAAGGCACATCAACCCAAATTTCATAAGGCACATCAATACAAATCTCAACCATAAAAAACAGTTATGCATGAAGCTGTACATGGAAGCTGCAGATCTACCAACGAATCGAAAGTTCATCAGATTGATCTTTGATCCAGATGGACATTTTCCGAACTCGAGGTCGAGTTCTTTCCAAGCCGGGGAGAATGATGCAGCAGCACCAATACCTGATGTGAGATATATTGTGGGCCACATGTGGGGCCCATGAAATCCTAATTATTATTAGTTTTAGTTTTAGCAAAGGTTGTATTTAGGATTAGTTTCTAATTTGAATAGGATTTTTATTTTTGTTTCCTAGTTTGATTAGTATTGTTTCTTGGGGCTGAAGTATCTTTTTATTTTATATATATATATATATATATATATATTTGGGAAAGTTTCAAGTGCATCTATGGTGAGGGACACTTCCCTTTTTGCACATGAAGACAAGGAAGTGTGAATTCTATTAATCTCACCCTATGTACTTGAAAAGTAACTTTTGTACTTGAAAATTCCCAATTATGGAAGTGTCCCTCACCCTATGGTGAGGGATAGATGCACTTGAAACTTCCCATAAATGGCATTGTGCAGATTGGTTATCAGAGATTTGGAGATTAATAGAATTCCTTGTGTGGGCTTTATCGTTGGAGAGTTTCTTCTTCGTGTGATTGTTCCCGTGGGAACCTAATTGTGCCCAGTACTTACGATCGTAACCCTACGATTGCATCAAAAAAGGTCTAGATGATTCACCTCTCACCATCTCTTTGGTCGACCCATTGCCAGTTTCACTAATTTGATGTAGGCGAAACACATAAATGAGAATCCAAACCATCTATCTTGTGTTCTTATCTTATACTTGGCTACTGCTGAAAAAGAAATATTCTTCGCAAAAAGGTTGAGAAAGGTATTAAAAGAAAAAAAGAAAAAAAAGTAGAAGAAATGTTCTTACTTGCCACTGTTTAAATAGGTTTTTTTTTTTCTTTTTTTGTTGGTAACTGGAAAAGGCGTGCTTAGGTTTGATGACCCTAATCATCTAAAAGATATATTTTTGCTCATTATGCACAAACCATCTATATTTTTGTTTCTCAGTGCCCATTTGTTATCCACCATTTCAAAGTAGAGAATTTCCAATCGAGTTTCTTTTTATAGCTTATTCATTGGCTAGCTTCAGTAGCTTGATTGATCCCCTTGCTACCCCTTTTCCCTTTCGGATTTTGACATGGGAAACCAAGTTCACAGATTTCGCTCCCAAAGACAGTGGATTCATTCTATTTATGATCCATTTCATCCAAGGAATGAAAAATCTTTGCTACTACTTTCTTTACTATACATCTGGCACACATGTGAGGATCCACTCTATCTCATGGCGTCAACCCTTGATTTCAGTCATCAAATTCTGATAATCCTATTTATCCAATCATCACCTTGAACGGGCTAAGTAAAAAATGTTAACAAATGCTATTTTTTTTCTTTTACTGCCCATTTTTACATTACCAATTCTGGAAAATTAAATCTTTTTGAATTTTGCTTAGCCTGTTCAAGGTGAGATCTAATGGTCGCACAATTTGAATCTTGTTTACTATTGGGATATGTACAGTTTTTCTTTCTGATGTATTTTTTTTTCCATGCCCCTTGAAGTTGTGTCAGTTAGTTCCTATATACATTTCCATTAAAATCACAGATGCATCGTAGTCTTGTAATAAGCAACCTCAGCTTCCTCATATGCATTTTTTTTATTTGTCATCTTGTTTTAACTCAGATCACTTCACAAATTGGTTTTAATAAACTTTTGCTGATTTCAGATTCTAAAATGCAAGAGCAGATTGAGAAAACCCTTTTTGATGGACAAAAATCATTTGAAGTTTCATTGTCGGTATGACCACCAGTTAGCTGAATTGTAGTTAGAATGCAACTTTCCTTTCGATATTACAATCAACCTTGCTAAGTTTTATTCTATTTTACAGGTAGGACATCTAGAGAGCTGGGAACCTGCTATTTTGGCCATTAAGAGGGAAGGGTACAGTATCAAGTGCAATGGACCATGTGGAGTTGTTGTGACTGAAAAGTTTTCACAGAGCACATATGTATGGTTTCTATTCTATTTTAGGTGATCAAGGATAGTATTCTTTAGAGAAATTTTAAGTCTGCTGCATCAATTCTTACTGGAGATGATATTGTCCAAAACCCCAATTATTAAAGAAAATCAAAATTTATGTATCAGCGATTGAATTGGTGAAGACCTTGTGACAAGTTTAAAAAAAAATATTGGTAGCTGTATCAAACAACGGTTGCATCAGTCCTACTGGAGATGATCTTTTTCAAGCCCCTGAAAGAGTGTGAAATAAATCAAAAGATACATGATTTAGGGAGGTAACATTCTATGGCGAGCAGACTGCCTATTGCTAACATGCAGTCTAGCTCATGGGTACCACTTAGATACATGTTTGCCAGAGAGATCAGCCCCATCAAATTATCCTAGCCCTTGATCTAACAGCCTTAAAGTATATTGGTGTCTTAACCGGAGATTTTTTTTTAAGATTCAATCCAACAGTGAGTAAAGGTTCAATGAATATAAAATTGGTCCTGATGCCAGATCATGGGATGATAAGAGCATCAAAGGGGATGCACTGATCAAAGGTGGGCCAAGTGGGCCCCATTGAGCTGGGCTGCACATGCAGTCCACTCGTGGTAGAACATTCTCCTGATATAGGGAGGTGGTAGATTATGATTCTTTCTTTCTTTTCTTTTCTTTTTTAATTTATTTTTATTTACTTTATTGATTTCCTTTTCTTTTGGCATGCTCATTGTGTGTTGAAACACTAAATGCCATGTACCTCATGGATCACCATTTGATCTTAAACTGTTGAATTCGTTGAGGTAAATTCATCATTTTCACTCTGGACAGACATGGCTTAATTACTTCACATGTATTTAATATATTATTTCATTTTGTTAACAAGTCAAGGAAAAAAAAAATCATCCCATATGTAGGCTGAAGTAATAAAGTTTTAACACAAGTTAGAATAAGGAAATGGGACTGGTGTAGAAGAGGTCGCGAATAATTTCATGGAGTGTCAATATCAAAAGAACTCAAACCATTAGGCCTGGCATGCGCCCTAACTTCTGATAGCCATACCTTTCAATTTGAGCGTGAGCTCTTCAACTATTGTATATTGAAGGAAAGCTCTTGACGAGGGTATCTATTTGGGAAACTGTTAAGCCAGTTTGAGGTCATTGTCATAGCGAAATTCCATAATTTTGGTGCTCATACCTCTTTTTTTTTGTCGAACTTATTATTTTATTGTAGGTTCAAGATTTTCGGGTTTTTTTAGTCCAATGAGAGAATATATATTATTTGAGTCATTTTAGAACTTTATTTTTGTGTTTTATTGTAGTTTGGAGCAGTCATTTTTACTTTTTTAGTAAGTCACAGCCAAGTTGAATCACAAGATTCTCTCTCTCTCTCTCTCTCTCTATATATATATATATATATATATAATTCTCAAGAACTCCCCATTTTAAAAACTCCCCCTTTTGCTCCCTGCCTTCTCAGGTGCGCGACTTATGAACTTTGAGTGAGTGCACACTTGGCTGTGGGGCTGGGACTTAGGGGAATTTGAATATCTCCCTGGTCCCTGCCTCTTTGCAAAAAATCAGGTGCAAACGACCATCCTCTCATCCTCATCCGGTCCTACAAGTTTAGGGGTTTACAATCCATTCAGATTGGTATGTAGTCGATCCAACGGTTTACAGTCCACTCGGATGGGTGTAAACTCGGTGGGACCCGTGTAAATGGGGGGGATTTTTTTGGTCCACTTGGATGGATGCCCTGGTGCGCCCCACCCCCCGTGCACAACTTGCGCACCAGGCACTCTTGATAACCGGCATGTGTGTATAAAGTGCTGTATAAGAAAATTCAATAGAGTCACCAATTTTTCATTTCAAATTTATTAGATTTACTGTACTAGTCACATTGTCCACTGTGATCTGGATCTTCAACCATGATTCCATCTCACTCGATAGTGGGCCCCACTTTTTTGAACCTGTAGATCTTCTTAGGCCACTATGCTAATCGGTGGGCCACATGTTTAAAAGCTATGGATTGAAGGAAAGTGGATATGTTTATTCACATTCAAGTATTTAACACTATTGTGGCTTGCTTTATTTATTTATTCTTTTTTGGTAGGCAACATGATTTGAACTCACAACCTCAAGATTGCAATAGTGAGCACCTTCCACTATGCCACGGGATCTTATCATCATGACTGGCTTTATATTTCAAGGAATCTATGTTGTGGCCCTGGTGACAATCACACTAGATTTCATTCTCATCAATACTAGAGAAAATTGAGGAATGTTGTTTCGACGTGGTTTGGGTATGTACATAGATGAAAATAGCCTCCATTTTAGAAGTATTAAAGGGTTACAAGTTCAAGGAACTAGGGAAAGACATATTAGGTTGTGTAGTTTGAGATGTGATGACTTTTAAAAGGGTCGTGTAAAAGTGTAACTCACCAAGCCAGTGTAGGTTGATGGGATACAGCCTTGATGATGATGATACATATAGTAGAATGATTATCTGGTTTTGTAATTAGCATTATGATTTTCCACGTCTTCTGCTTGCATTTTATTCATATGGGACCTTTGTCTTCACACTAATTCTGTAGAGTTATTTGGATTATTTTCAAAATGAGTTGTAGTTTATCCGTAGATTATATGTGCTTGGTAGAGACAGCTGGTATGCTGTTTAATATATAATTTTTGCAGGTTGAGATTCCCTATGGATTTCATACTGGATTTGTAATACACAGTTCTAGTGGTGATGTATATCTTTTACGGGATTCTAGTGGTGATGAACATCTTTTACGGGATGCCGATAATAGCTTGTAAGTGACAATTCTTATTAAGCCTTTAAATGTACTTGCATTTGTGTATGTTACTATTGTTGTGTATTTTGATTTTAGCTGTACTTGATCTTTTGATGCATTGCGGCCCTGCTTTACAAGAATATAGGGGATATTCAGAATCATGCAAACCACCATGCTATCAAACTTGTGAGCCATACAGTGGAACTTCAGCAGAGTAATAAGCAATGGCTATGGCAATAATCTAATGTTTCATAGAACCAATATGGTTATACTCGTAGATGTATTGCATAAGCCAATCTTCATATCAAGACAACCCATGAAAAAGTTAAAAGAGGAAGAGAAGTTGACATAAAAGTGGTTTTTTTTTTTTTTTTTGGTAAAGGTTCTACAATAGGACACCGAGACAGTTAATTTGGAATTTATTAATTAAAAAACACATCTCTAATACTTAAATTGTACAAGAAATGCTTTTGGGGGTAGCAACAAGGGCAATGAAAAAGAAGGGAGACGTTTTTGCTTCCAATTGGAGTTGGATTAAACCAAGGGCATGCTTTGTCCCCTGTTTATTTGCCTTGGTTGTGAACATCAGTAGATATAGAAGTTGTCGTTCCTTGATACATATTGTTTAGTGACGACTTAGTACTCACTGTCACTTGTGATGCAAGAAAGCAAACAAATCATAAGCTAGAACTTCAGAGAATGAGTCGAAAATTAGTAGATCTAAGCCAAAGTATATGGATGATTGGTTTAATGGATTTGAGAGTAAGAAAGATGATTTGCTATAAATTGAAAACTTACTGTCATAAAGTGATGGATTTAGTTGCTTGGGAGAAAATATCGAGCAAAATGAAGGGTTTGATTTGGATATAGCAATTACAATCAACACTAGGAAGGTGAAGAAGAGACAAGGGAGCAGATTGCTATGCGGATGTTGGGATAGGTTGGGATTGACCTGTAAAACAATGTAACATTTTGTATTGTGTTGTGGACTGTTTTATCTAATTATTTTTTGTGGTCTTGGGTAAGCGAGGAACTAACCGTTGTAATCTAGGATAGGTTAGGATTGATTTACTTGCTGTTTTGATATATCCAATAAATGTTGTGGATAGTGATTGTGTGCTCACAATTGAGACAACTTTTGTCATTATTTTTATTTTATTTTATTTAAATTTTTGGATCTTGATAAATTTTCTCTGCTTTAGTTCTCTAGATCCAAGTCTTTGAATTTGATTCGATGTCTCTAGATATAAACTTGTCCTTGCACCTGATCAACTATGGATCAAGAACCGCGTGGCTTTTGCAAATCTTCTAGCTTCAGAATGGATCTTTTTCCCATAGATATAATTGTTTGTGTTTAGCTTAGATTTCCAAATCTGATCATCTGTTTGTTGGATCTGATCATGTTGTTGGATTTTACACTGCATATGGATTGGATTTCTGAATCATCTGTTTTTTGGATCACATCTTTAAATAACGTTATCTGCCTGGAGTCTAGTTGCATCTTTGTTTGCACTCCATTGGATCTACCCTAGATTTTCATTTTGGTGGTCATGTTTGATATTTTTTGCATCTCATCTATCTCCATCTGCACAAGTGAACATTGGAACCGCTCCATTTGCACCCTTGATCTTAAACATCATCACATCACCAATCTACGTTATCTACACCACCATGCTCTGTCCTTTCTATGATGCAATGCTGATTTGTATTAGCAACCAGTTGCATCTGCATTGTGCAAACTGAAGATTTGGATTTCTTCTTCATTTACATTCATTGTGTCCTATATATGCTAGCGTTCTCTTAATACAAATTACAATGAGTTTTATGGTAATCTATTCTTGTTTTCTGACAAGGGCTGAAATTCACAAGCACGAAATGACAGAAAGCACATCACCAATGACAAAGCTATTCGAATGACAAAGGGACAATACAGATTAAAACTAAAAGAGATGAAAAGGAACTGTTGTTGTGCTAAATGGCAGTTTTTTTTTTTTTTTTGGGCGGGGTTGGCGTGGGGGGTTGTTGAGGTTTCATATTTTTTTTATATATAAATATGTGTGTCTATCTTTGGGGAATTAGATATTCAATTTTTATTATTATTATATGTGGTCAATCAAATGTGGGAAACACATGTCCAAGTCAAGTTTTGCTATAGGATTCACCAGGTTTTTTTTTTTTTTTTCCCATTATTATTTTTTATTACTTATGGTAGATGTATTCGCATCATTAGACAAAGTATTAGAGGCATATTCACGTCATTTTGCATTAGATTAGTTTTTAATGGCTATTGGCTAGGATAAAACATCTATTGATGTGTCCAATGACAAGACTGTTTAAGGCATCTAAATGTTCTGAACACTGTATTCTCTATATGAGCTGACAAATCTAGGGTTCGACATGAAGATCTTGATGTGGATTAACTTTGGGCATGGAAATCAACACTAACTTTCTATTTTCCTGTAAGTTTGCTTGATTTTTTCTCAGAAGATTTTCTTGACTTTTGGTGTTCGTTATAGACAAATCTAGTTGATTTTCTTCATTGGGATGGTGCTAGTTGATACACAAGCCACTGTGTCGTGTACCTGTTGAAGATTCAAGTGCTGTTCCTCATAATGAAATATGTATCACCATTTTCAAAAAGAAGAAAAAATGAAATATGTGTCCGCAATTAGAATAGACTCTTATCTTTATTCTCATCCGATTAATCATTTTTTCAGAAGATCTATCTGGGAGTGACTGATTTGATCAGTAAGTATTCCGTTTCTTCCTTTAACTTGGAATCAATTAACAATAATTCTTAAAATTGTCATCTATAAAAAAAGTGGAGCCAGATTGTGATTAATAGTTTGATATTTCAGTGTGTATAGGATAGGGCCATCCTTTCTGGAATTTTGATAGGAGGATTCCTATACCAATGTTAATCAATTCCATTCGTTAGAACAGCTTCCTTTGATTCTCTGCACCTATCCTTTTTATGATTCACACTTTTGAAACCTTGTTTTCTGAAAACAATATGTGGCTCAGGAATAGTCAGGATTGCCCATGTCTATTCCAGGGTTTCTCTGAATTTGGAGTTTTTCACTTAGTAGTTTCTTTACGAAGGTCAATCCAATCAAGTCCATAGTGTCTACCTATTTCACTAGGAGTTGTGTTGATGGTGAAGATCAACTTCTAAACTCATAATATCAGGAGATTTGGGATTGAGAAGGCAGGTTAGTTATCTTATCGAATGCCTGAAACAGAGCTAGAATCTCAAATTTGTGATGAAGATAGTGGCAACCTTGACCTAGGGTCATCTTTTTTTTTTTTCCGTCTTTTTCTCCTGAAACAGAGCTAGGTCATCTTTAGAATTTTTTTTTTTTTTTCTTCTGGAACGGAGCTGGTCATCTTTAGAACAGAAAAGAAAAAGAAAGGAACCTTAATGATTTTCACAAGCGTTCTTTGCAATGTTGATTAATTACCAAATATGCAATACTATCTTGAGGATAGAGATTGAGAATTGGATGTGAAGTTAGAACTCTTGAATATAATGGAAGGATAACTGGAGAGGAGCTCTTTGATTGCCGATAATTGGAGCATATTTTTATTATAAAGAGCTAAGCAACTTCAAGAAAGTGAAGCTTGTCCCTATTAAACTCGAGGGATATGCATCAGCATTGGGACAGCAATAGCATTTAACGAGAACACATAGGAAAAGATCAGATGAATTATAATTTCATGCACCCAATGATGTGTAACAACTCTTGCAACAACTGCAATCTCTACAGCAGTGGATAGAAGTATAGATCATTATATGGAGTTCCATTGTGTGATCGCACACAAGGATGCAAAAGGGTAGGGTCAACCATGATCCGCACCTGAGTTTGATTAAATGAATGTGGTTGAGCCCAAGCCTAGCTAAAAATCACACTATTAAATTGGCTCTGCCAGTTGAACTTTTAACCACAAGGTTGCATTCCCAAGCTTCTACCATTAGTGCCATTCTCTATTGCTTGTCCATGATAACAAATATTATTAGTGGAATATTTGTAATATATATTTTTCATAATACATAATATTTTCTACATATCACAAAAAATTGGGTGACCAATCAGATTAGAGATGGGGGAGGACACACACACACACCTTGAGCCAATCAGGTCCTTTCACACTACCTCGAGCCAATCACACACACACACACACACACACACGCACACGCACACGCACACGCACACGCACACGCACACGCACGCACGCACGCACGCACGCACGCACGCACGCACGCACACGCACACGCACACGCACACGCACACACACACGCACACACACACACACGCCAATCAGGTCCTTTCACACTACCTCCCATGAAGAGCACACACACACACACCTTGAGCCAATCAGGTCCTTTCACACTACCTCCCATGAAGAGTCTGAATCCTTTCACACTACCTCCCATGAAGAGTCCGAAGTCCAAATTTGATACTCATCCAACTTCCCATGAAGAGTCCGAATCCTTTCACACTACCTCCCATGAAGAGTCCGAAGTCCAAATTTGATACTCATCCAACTTCACCATTGGACTGAAATCATAAGAAAATGATGCTTCTAAAACCATTAAATTTTTGGGTCATGAATCAAAGGGTTAGGATGATCTGATGGAGTCTAAATTTTGCACATATGTAGGTCTCATATAGAGCTTTCCATCCAACGAACTTCCATGATCATCGTGCATCTTGATGGGTTCTACAAAGAGGGGCATTTTTCTCCTAAAAAAAAGCCCAGGCATTTTCTAGCACCGCATATATATATATCCCATGCATGCCGTGTGTGTGGAGCCCTCCATGCGCACCTCTTTGTAGGGCTCATCCGGTTGCTCACATGGGGCTGGGGCTGGGGGATTGAAAGATTTGGTTGTGGCCTCCCCTTGTATAAAAAATGAACCCCACCCAATCATCTTAACCCTTTGATCAATGACCCACAATTTTTTTCCGTAAAAAACAGGTGCACAGTTGATTCAACTAGCCCATTCAGATGGGTGGAAGCCCAGGGGTCCAGTGACCTTTTCTTTTTTTGTGTTTTTTGGGGGTGGGGGGTTTGTGGGGGTTGGGTTTGGTTTCCCCATTCGGATGAACCATCAAGTGGGCTCCACTATGAGATGTGCTCGGGTGCGCATGGGTTAATCTCTCTCTCCGTGCATGTGTGTGTGTACATACACACGAGAGTAACTCTCATATGGGAGATGCTCATATGAGAGTAACTCCCACGGTACTATGAGAGTAAGGGTGGGGGCTCTCACATTCATATCCAATGCCAACAGCCTAAATGTGAGGGGCCCCACCCCTTACTCTCATAGGTACGTGAGAGTAACTCTCACAAGAGCACCTCCCATATATATATATATAGATAGATAGATAGATAGATAGATGGATAGAGAGAGAGAGGCTCTCCTAAGCTCGAGCTTAGGAGAAAATTTTGTAAGATCATGCTTGTGGGGCCCACCTTTGGTGGACCAAACACTTGAAACCACCCACCCCCCCCCCCCCCCCCCCCCCCCCCCCCCCCAAACACACACACACAAAAAAAATTGCACATGTCCACCAACTTTCGGTTAAATCCGAATTTACTGGACCGTTGGATCGATTATGTATTGATCCAAATGGACGGTTGACCACTAAACTTTTGGGCCCATATGGAGATGATAGAAATTACGGTTGGGGCTGATTTTTTGTAAAGAGGAGGATCCCATTGAGTCCTTGAAATCCCCATCCCCATCCCCAGGTGGGCTCCACCACATTCTCAAGCTTATCTTATCCATAGTCCACAATTTTAACAACTTGATATCAAACAATAAAATTGACCATCAATCCAACAGTGACTAGACTTACGCAGTCTTCATTCAATTTCTACAAAATTATATTATGGTAATCACATGGACATGATATTATATTGGTTTTGGTCATTATTTGGTAAATGAACATCAGTCTGAAGTTTTTAAGAGGATATATTTCTAGTGTGTACTGCCACTCCAGTGTGATGAGAATCATTACATTCATTAATATAATGTTCTCTGTTGCTGAATTTACAGGTTAAGAGATACAATTGTGCTTACCATGAGGTTGTTTATTATGAGGGTATGCCACTTTTACAAGTAGAATCTTTGCTAAAATTTAACTTTGTTGAACCATTAACTCTCTTTTTCCCCCTTCTTTTTTGTTTGTTTGTTTTTGTAATGGGATATTTTTAATCCTTTGATCCTTGGCCTAGTTCCCTTCAAATGTGGACTGTTTTTGTATGCTTTGTTCTACACACACACACACACACACACACACACACATATATATATATATATATATATATATATAACTTGATAGGGAGATTCCTTGATCTGATTATCTGTCCGCAAACGATGGCCCCACATGTATGGAATTCAGTGCTTCATCAAACTTTGCATTTACCTGTGGATTTACTAATGCTCAAATTCCCTGCAGATCCCCTTGAATCAATGTATCCATTCTATTTGAAATGTGCACCTGCACATTATTTATGATTTTTGTGAATAAACTTCCTATTTCATGTTATCTAGGCATCTGCATTATTTGTTTCTCAATCCTGATAGAATGGCTTTAATTTTAATCACTTTTGAGCACCCTAAGTACAATCGTGTAACATAGCCTAATAGAATTGACCTGCCCGCTCAATTCTCGCTTTGTCGCCTAAAGAAAACTCTGACTTTTCCTGTTACATAAGTCTAGCATTTCGAAGTTCCAGTTGATTTATGAAATTATATTGCATTGATGTAGTCCTATGTCTCACTAATAGTAAGTCGTGTACCATACATGCAAATGTAATGAGCAAATGCTTAATAATCTAGGGTAACTTGCATATCCATATAACTAATGAATATAGGAGAAAGATTTAAGGAAAAAAAAAAAAAAAACAGAGAGCTTTCAGTTGACAGCTTGACATATAGTATCCAATTTATGAGATGGCATATTAATATCTGTTTTCTATGCATTCGAGTTAATTTATGGGGTGGAGATTCTTACATGTGTCTTGATGTATTATTCTCCCAAAAAATAAGATTTTCACAAGCAAAATGCTGTCTTACATTTCCTCTTCTGGAGTTATGTTTATGAAACCAGAGGCGATTGAGTTTTAATCATCCATCTTGAAAGTGAACTTGAGGAAAACTCGAGGCTTGCATAGAAATCCTGAAGGCAGAAGGTTCACTGGATTGGAATAAGGCTCTCCCTAATAACTAAGGAGTAAGGCCGAGTCCATGAGGAAAGTGAACTGTCTTTCATCTTCTTTGGAGATTTAACTCAGCCCTCCCAAGTTGGAACCAAATTGTAAAAACCAAAACAATCCATTTATCCAACTAACCTTCTAAAATTTTTCATGAAGAGACATACTAAAGCCAAATTCCAGGCACGTGCTTCTTGTGATATTTGCACTTGCCTGGGAACATCTCAATTTTGAGTTCTGTCAAGCAACAGCAGCAGTTGAATGGTTTACTGTTGCCACCATACAATTTAAAAAAAAATAAAAAATCCCAACAAATTCATTCATAATGCTTCTCTAAATGAATTTGAGAATGCAGTTTGATGTTACATAACTTGCAATAGGTTTGAACATTGTTGTAGGATGGGTGGCTATTGTCTCGTCAGATCTTAAATCTCACAGTAGGTGAAAGTAGGATACCAATGATTGATAGCTGAAACGGGTGGGAAAAGTAGAGAATAGAGTGTCACATATAAAGTCGTTCAATATACCCACTCCACACCAAGTATTCAAATCATTATCTATTCTGTAAAATTATTCAAACCACGTGCAATTTGGGAGGAAAAGTCAAATTTACCTGAAATTGTGTGCTTGAGTCTTAACCTATCAACATGATGATTTCTTACATTTAAAATTTCCTTTCATATAGCTTTACAGAAATTCCATTCATACCTTCTCTTGTATTTAATATATGCTGCAGGCCCTTGAGAAAAGGAAAGGGAAGAAACGGGGTATTTTCTTCAAGTAGAGCACACCTTTCTTCTTGCTTTGATATTTACTGTAAAGTGTAAATAATTATTACCCAAAGCACATTCCACAAGTATATGACAACTATGAATTGTCCATTAGTTTAAAATGTGTAATTACATTTGTTTGTATTACATTGCAAGTATTGCAGCCAAAATTTACATTGAAGAAATACATTGCTTGCTGTATCCACGGCCGTCTTATTTTTCCATACTACGATTGTGAATTTGCAATGGTCGTAATGCAATTGTAAGAACTGCAGCCAAAGTTTTAATGAAAGAGTAAATTGGTTGTATTCATGACCTTCATGTGTTGCTCCCGTACTTTGTTTCAGTTCTTTTGGAGGGAAACTTACTAAATACTGATATCCATCAGTTCTTCAATAATTTGAATGAAAAATTGCAGCAACTGCACTATAATTACAAGAAAAGAGGAAAGATAGGCTTAGAACCAGATGGCAAAAAGAATAATGTGAACCCTTGATGTGGGCCCACCTGGATGCATGAGAGATGGGGCGAATGACACTCTAATATGATGATTGTAACCGTTAAAGGTCTCTAAGTTTTAATGGTCATGCATGTGCTTAGAGAATAGTTGCACTGATTGGCATGCATCTAGGTGGGCCATGCATCATGAGTTTGCCCAATTCCTTTTGTGGTGGGTACTTAGTTGAATTTCCCACTTGGAAGACTTGCAGCCAAAGTTTTGATGGGAGTACAGAGATCAGTTGTCTCCATGGCCTTAATGTGGTGTCTGCATAGTTTCAGTTCTTTTGGTGGTAAGCTTACTAATGGTTGATTCTTGATTGGTTTGAGATCTGGAAAGACAATTCTGTGAGAAAATACAATTAGAAGTGGGTAAAGAGAGATGTACAAATGTGGAGCCTGTAGCACTCAATGATGCTTGCAACTTCGAAATTGTGCGAATGTGTAGTTTCCTGGCAATTTGGATTGATGCTTCAGTGATTCGTAGAGATGAAATGATAGCCCTACAGTAGATGTGGAACACCCCAACAAATTAGTGTTCGTTGGTCACCTCTCTCCCTCACCTAGTGTGTAGTGTGTGGTTTTTCCATTTCTGAAAAAAAAGAAAATCCACTGATTTCAGCCTTGATCGAAATCATGACATTTGTAATTAAAAGGGATTGCAAGACTTGATTACTGCAATTCAAGCTGTAAATTGTAAAATTCTCCAAAAAAATATTCATAAGCTTCTTGGAGAAAGGATTCAAGCATGAGATTTAAAATAATATTCAATGAGAGTCAATTCAAATACCAAGATAAAAGTTTGGTGACAATGACTTACCCTTCAATATGTCATTTGGATTTCAAAAGAATTAAGAGGATTTTATGGGGAAAAATTCCAGAATTTGGTCATTCCTTGCGAATGGTCCCCTGCAGATTGTATAGCACAAATTCGGTCTTTATGCCACAACTTATTTATTTCTTTTTTTTATATACTTTTTTCTAAGCGAAGAGAGCATCGCCCTAAGCCCAAAAATTTAGGCGTCTAGCTGCAAATATAAGTTTACCACTATTCATTTCGATGGAAAAGCTGCGAATATAAGTTTACCCTGCCAAGCAGCCTTTCTCTCTCTTTCTCGTTTTCTCATGGATTGGTTCATAGGTTGAGGGTAAGCTTTACGTGATAATGTACGAGCATAAGATTGCTATTGGAATCATTCTTCCATGTTATATTTGTCATTTTGTTTTCCGGTCCCTTTCACTTTTCAAGAGGAATTTTGAGAATCCGAAAAGAAGAAAGAAAGAAAGAAATTGTATGTTGGTCAATAGTAATCTTTTTATAAAGCATGTGATACTGTTTTTTCAAGATGATTGGGAGAAAATGGAGTGGGGGAGATAGAGAAATAGATGGGAAAAGAGGAAAGAAAATAAGAGAAAGAAGAAACAAAAGGAGTTCAATGTTTTAAAAAAATCGCGTAGAGCAATGCTAACGTTGCTCCTATCAAACACAAGTGACGGTAGCGTCACATCCCTTCGTCATTAAAAAAAAAAACGGAAGAGGTCCTCACGGACTTCGTTTGTGCTATACAATCTACGAGGACCCTTCATGAGGAATGGTCAAATTCTGAAAATTTTCCCATAAAATAGTCAGAGAATAAAAAAAAGTGTAACCATATTTTTGTCTAATGCAAACTATGTTAAGAGCAGTACTACCAGTTGTGTCATGAAGAATTCACCATGAAGATTCTGTCGATTCTTTATTTCACTCTGTGACATTGATCAAGAATTTGTCAATTCGATAATTAATACAGGAGTAACTGTTAAAAATTTGGGATATCTATCTAATCTAACAAATATGAAAGAAGTAAATATTTGTTTCTACTTCTATGGATTTTATTCATGATTAGTTCCATTTTATTTTTTATTTTTTTTGTTATCAAATATAAGTAATACACAAGTTATAGGATAAAAATCCTTTCTTCAGCGAGCCACAAATAATTTGCGTTTTTTTTCTCAATTTTTCCATGTCTCGTTTCAATGGTTTCTATTACATAAGAATGTATTTTATCATACAGAACACCACAACGGGCACAACATCATCAATCCCCTCATGTATGAAAGCCAATCCTTTGTTCTGCATATGATTTTTTTCTCCCTCTAAAACAGTCACAAGGAGTCCTCTTTCTCTCACCAATATAATTGATTGATATAGATTGTGATAAAAATGAAGAGATGGTCTTCTAGCAGAAACAATAAAGAGCTGGTCACCATAGATGAAATTGCCATTGCATCACATACTTTGATTTTGTTTGTAGCCATCAGGTGGAACCAGAAGGCCCCATTTTCATTCTTGGAACTCAGCTGACCTTCACTCGTAGTTCTAATTTCATGCAACTCTACTGGAATTCTTGGCAAAGAACAGCCAATTGTAGCAGGTGGCTCAGGTTATCCAAATATCATGAACCTTTGTTTACTTGTTATCTGACTGATTTATCTGCACTTTGTTTATGAAGATCCTAACCACCCTGAATGCCTGAATCCATGGTTAATATCATGGAGTCAATCTTTAAATGGTAGATTGTGCCACAGTCTGAAGTGGCGGTGGTTTGGCTCAGGCTTCGATCGGGTTGAGCGTGGTGAGCACAGCTTGAACCTTACCCATTTATTAGTGGGGTTGAAAATATCAACTGGACCTGCCCATGAAGTTAAAAGGGTAAACTTTAACCCTTCATTAACAAGTCAGATATGTGATTGGGTTGCTAGTCAATAATATAATTAACAGGAAAGACATAACTCGATAGACTTGTGAGTTGTGACCCATTTATTGATCAGGTCAGAAATGTCAACCTACTAACAAGAAATATTAAAGGTAGGTTAAACCTGTTCGGTTTGCCAGCCACAAATGTGATGCGTCCTCACTGAAAGCTTAATGAGAATTGATCCCGATCGAGGGGGTTGATAGGTTGTCTCCTTGTGTCAGTATGGTTTTGTAAGGGTTACCGATGGGTCCAATTCTCTTGTTCCCTCTTGTTTCTCTCCCCTTGCTTTCTTTTGTATTTTGTTTTTTTTCCTTTCTCTTTCCCAACTTTCCTTTGTATTTTTTTTTTTTTTTTCCTTTCAATGACTACTCTTGTTACTGAGCAAACTAAAATTGGAGGGTTATGAGAAAGATATGGTTTGAAGGGTGCATTGGATTCTTGGACGAGCACACAGGTTCCTAACAGTTGGTTTATCCAGAACTGTTTCAGGCCCACCAACCAATTGATGTTTTTGGGCCATAGGTAAAACAATCAATCATAATTATGAGCTGGAAAGGAAATGCATCCTCTGGGTACATATCCAAAATAATAAAAACCTGGTGGGTGGAAAAGAGAATTGGGCTGGACCCGGTGCAGCATCTCTCCCCATGAAGAGTAATCTTACTAAAGTTAGAAGTTTTGTTCTGCCTTCTCTTGCTGGTGTTGCTATTCTTTGGGCTGCTAGTCTACTACAAATAGGCTTGTCAACGGGTCGGTTCCGGTCTGGTTCCGAATCGGAAACGCTAAAAAGAAGGTAGAACCGGTTTCTTGGTTCCGGAACCGGAACCAGAACCATATATGGGATGGGTCTGGATCCGAATCCGAGTCTAGGTAGAGAATGATATTTAAAAAGTCATGGTTTTAAGTAGAGATTTTCGAAAATTGAGGTAATATGTCGGGTCTAGGATCCAAGGGTCTGAACTAAGATGGAACTGGACTCGAACCCATTTACTCATCGGGGCCTAAATAAAGACCCAAACCCGGTTTTTAACGGGTCAGAACCTTCGGGTAATCGAAGAATCAGAGACCCATTTACATTCACTTATCAGGGCCTAAATAAGGATCCAAACTCGGTTTTTAATGGGTCAGAACCTTCAGGTAATCGGAGAATCGAGGACCCATTTACATCCCTAACTACAATGCAGTTGTTGTTTAGTCCTAGCTCGTAGGGATCAATTTGTTTGGGCCAGTTTGGGCCTTGTTTGTGTTCTTGGTTTTAGCTGGCCTGGCTTGTGGGCTTGTGGTTATTGGCTTTGTTGCCTCTGTGGGTTAGCTCTTTCTTGGTTGTAACTCTCCTCCGGAGAGTGTAAGTGAGGTGGAGCTGCCTCGAATTTCTCTGGACTCCGGTGCAGCAGCAGCTCTCCCTAGGAGAATTCACATGCACTACGATAAAAGAGATTTGAAGAGGTGTCTTCTCAAAGCACAACTTAGCATAATTTTTCTTGCTAAACACTCAAATATGCCTATTTATAAATTCTATAAACCTTTTCAGGCGTGTACAAAAAAAATTCTATAATCATTATCAGGCGTGTTTTCCCTCACAACGTTCATCATATCACAAATTTACCTTTTTAATAAGAGTCTAACTGAATCAACTTTATTTCTAACGCATTGCTTGCCATTTTTTTGAGTGATACCAGACCCAGAGATCGTTCCCTAGCATATGTGAAACTAGGTGCCAACACCACTCAACCATGAGCATGTTGGCCATCACACTTGTCAATTAGGTTCTCATAACTCCGGTCGAGATTTGGTCGCTGGGGGTGGCCATGTTCCCCATTGAAAGTTCAAAAAGAAAAAAAAAAGAAAAAAGAAAAAAAGAAAACACTTATTATTCTTAATGAAAATCTTAGAAGTTTTTCATTTTGGCCCCTCAGTGGGCCCCCAATATATATTTCTTGGTTCCGCCCCTATTAACTTTGTAATATAAACTCTAAAATCATTCCAGTTAGGTTCTCAGAACTCCAATTAGAACTCCATATAGGTTCCTGAGTTTCCAAACTCTGAAGGCACCTTGACGTGAATCCAAGCTGATTTCCTGTTTGATCTTCGATGATGTCTCAAATTATTCCTCTCTATTGTCTAATCTAGTGCTTTCTCCCAAATCCAACTGACAAAATCTTCTGCCTCCTCTTCCTCTCCCTCTCTTTCTATCTCCTGCAATTGCTTCTGAAAATAGAGGCCGTAGGGGTGATGTTAGGGCTCGAGGTTGGCCTTACCCCCACCTGAATATATACACGCTAGCTTTATGGGGCTCACTTGAGCCCACCTTATAGCTTTCAAAGTTTCTTCCCGCCATTGGATTAAATAGAAAAGAATGTGTAGCTAAAAGACTTCGCTCGGTTGGTTGGCAACCATGTCCATGTAACGAATCAATTCATAACCTGCTTGGGGTGGGGGGTATTCTCATAGGTCCCACTTAGGACTGCAAACGGGTACTCAATTCTCCGATCACCTGGCAGTTTCGACCCGGAATAAATCGGGTTTGAAACCTATTTTATAAAGGGGTTCGGGTCTGGAACCCAATTTAGATTTCTATTGATAAACGGATCCGGTTCCGAGTCCATATAGGTTCCGGCCCGTGGACCCAGGACCTTGTATATGAGCCTTTGATATTACAACTTGTATTTTAAAACCAACTTCTTTTTGGACTTTTTATGTATAACATTAGAGGTAGTAGACTTGATGCACTGTTATAAGTTGAATGATATGTTTATTTTAAGAAAAATGATGAATGAAAAGAAATTATAATCGATTTTAGAACTAGATTACAGTCCTCTAGGTGGACGGTGGACCCGGTTCCAAGCTTTCTTAGAGGAACCGGTCTGGAACCAATAAAATAGGTTCTGATTCAAAATTGGATCCCAAACCGAAACCGTTATTTAGAAACAGGTTCGGGTTTGGATCTACTCTGGTTTCAATCCGAAACTGTCCCCTTTGCAACCCAGGTCCCAACCTACTTAAACCCTTCTTAATTTGATACCCCTTGACCATAATGAAAAAGCATACATCATGCATTCAGGCGAGTATCACAAGTTGGACCACGTGAAAAGTAGAGGGTCGGCTCTCACAAAAAAACAATTGTCATTTAGAATTAGACCCATCAATGTGGCGTGGAATTGAGACTAATTGAACCATTGAAGGTAACATGCCTCTTTCAACTATATAAAGCATCTTTGTCAACATCATCACCGTCCATTTCTCTCTAAGTTACCATCATTTGATTCTTGACAACATAGCTAATTTTAATATGAGACAATTTTGAGACAAGAAGAAATTGTTCTGGCTTTTTTCATGGGCAGCCAATATTTGAATCTATTTTCACATAATCCCATTTCCCATATGGTGTGATTGCAAAAACCCCAAGGGGGTAGCTCAGTTGGCCTAAGACCACAGTTTGCACCCGAAGATTGTATGTTCAAAACTGCACTACCACACTGGGGCTACAGGGGAGTTTACCTAACTTCCCTCTATGCCCGGAGGAATTGGTCCAGCCCAAAGGATTGGAAACCCCATGGCAAAAAAAAAAAAAAATGGCGTGATTGTAGGGAGATGTGAGTGCATTTCTCCCATATTCTACACAGCGGTGCCTTATATACATCAACCACGCTAGATGAAAGACCAACTGTAGATAGGGCTTGAAAAAAAAACCTATTTTTAACCCCTTTTTGTAGAGATTATGGGGAATTTATACTCCTTTTTATCAACAACAATCTATACTCTTCTTTATCAATATTATTGGTCATATATAATATTGAGCCTTTTTTAGAAAAATAATTAATATTTAAGAAATTAAAAATGAGAATATAAAATTAATGTAAAATACAATTAAAATCATTAAGAGATTTTAAATATCAAATTTTTTGACTTAGTTTGTAGATTTTAAATTATTTATATTTTATTAGTGGGCTCATTTATCGATTTATAATATAGAAATAAGAGGTGGGGTAGTGATTTTGAATGCTTTATATTCTAAGGGCGGCCTGCTAATGAATTTATAAAAGTAAAATATTCGATAATTCAGACTTTAGAAAGTCCTTGAATGAGTGTTTTATAACCAAGTCATATTATATTAAAAGTGTCTTAATTTTGATATGGTTAGACAAAATCACATTTATGGATGATTTATGCATGATAGCAGTCATAAATTTATTGTGCTAGGACAAAATCACATTTATGCATGATTTATGAATGATAGCATAACACCATATAAAAACATCTTTTGTTTGATCTTATATTCATAAGTACATGTTAAAGAATTTCTGAATTGGTCAGATAAAGATTAAATTACAGAATATTAGAGAATTACTGAGATATTGGAAGAAAACCAAAAGAAATAAGGTAATTGTTATATCTTGAAATATCAATATACTTGTCTTCTCATTTGAAAAAGATAATTTCTCATTTAATTTGACTTAATTAAGGATATTAATATGATTTGTTATAATAAAATATCACTGTGAAAATTTGTGATGATTAGTTAAAAGCACTATATTACTCCTCTGACAAAATCTTCATAATATTATTTAAGTTGTCAACAAAGTAAGAAATTATTTAGAACTAGTCAGCAAGATCATTAAATCTATTTCTAATCATGAGGTTCTATTGATTAAAAAAAAAGTTAAACAATTTCCATATTTAAAGCCATGCTCTTTATTATGATAGGTTGACCTATTTATTTAGGTTTAGCACTTTAGTTATTTTAATTAGGAAAAAACTTTAAAACTCTAAATAAGAAAGAAATAGAAAATAAAACGAATTTTTGAAATTGTATATTTACTCTTTAACATTTTATTTCTTAAGTTGTGGATAAAACAAATGAAAGTAGCTACACAAAAGTGAATAAATATGTAAAAGGAATTAAAATTTTATTAATAAAAGGAAAAACATATTACTTTTCAATGTAAGAATTAAAATAGTTTGGAATATTTGATTATCATATAAAAAGTAAAGGCCCAACTTTCAATCATTCTAACAGCTTTGATGCAATGAAAATACCAAACAACTTCATTGTATGATTTTATTTATTTATTTTTATTACTTAGCAATCATTACATTGTAATGATCGTGTAAGGCTTGACGTAAGAGTAGGTATAGATTTTAAAGAGGTTGAAGAAGTGATTGGTTAAATGTTAAGAGAAAATCTGTTAGAGATCAAATTTGTTAATATTGTTAAAGAAACAGATGAGAAAGATTAGATGATAAAATTTGTTATTCTTATTATATTATTGAGTGGAGGTGAATTTTATTTAAAGAATTTATTTTGTCACCCACAATCACTATTAGTTTTATTTTATTCCAACAAAATCAAACATCTTCTCTTATCCATTCAAATGTCAAGTATTATGATCTTACCATATTCATCAAATTCTATGATTAAGCTTGTAAAAGAAATCGTGATATATATATGATCCAATGAGACACTGGCACCATCAAACTAAAAAAGGGGCAAGTTAGGAAAGCGATGAAGTAACAAAGAGAGAGTGATCACCAAAAATAAATGGAGATCGTCTTTATTAAAAGTAATTACCATTTATTTTTTAGAGAATAAAGGGTTTTATTTTATTTATGTTAACAGCTATAAATCATTTCTAAAGAGTACCATGTAATTGATTGGGATGTTAGAGAAGTGAAAACGGTATGTTTGCTAGATATAAAGATTTGCTAGGTTTGTTAGAAAGATGTGAGCTTTAGATCTTACCATATGTTATCTTTTTTGTATACAATTAAGACTCTTTCCTATGTACGGTGAATTTTATATAACGAATTTATTTTTGTGAAATTATTTAATCAACTTGTGTTTACCTACATCTAAATACATGTAATTTATTTTTCTATTATTATATTTTTAAAAACTATTATATATTAAACTGTAACATTTTGTATTTAATTTGTTCCTGCCTACAAATTATTGTGATCCAAGTTGAGTCCAATACAGTTCTAGTTTTAACCATCCCAACTGCATTGTTTACTACTATTTTGGATATTATTTTACGAGTTTTGACATGAAAATTCAGGTAGAGCAAGAGAACTGGTATATCTTTAGAAAACTAAGGAGCAAGGTGTTGTGAGTTGAAATCCTTTAAATATATTATTTTATAAAAGTTTTTTAAGATAGAATGCTTTTTAATATTTAATACAACCCGGCCTATACCTACAAGCTTGGACTGATGTAAATGGGATGGTTTTGGGTTTAGGTTTAGCCCCCATTCATACCAAGTCTTACCCATAGCAATCCTTGTGTGACTGTCAAAATTAACAATCATCAATAAATACATAAACTGAATTCCAACACTCTTTGCTTTTAAGATTTAGAGATGGCAAACGTGTATGGTCAGCATGGGGCCCACTACTTGGCCCTTCAACCTGTGTCCGACCCTTCTTTTTTTTTTTTTTAACCGGGCTAGAATTTATGTAACCGCATTAGTGGGTTGGATCGGGTCGAACTAACCCGCATTTTGATGTGGGTTGGATAGGATCAATCCGAACTGAACCGCCTAATATGAATTCCTAGCCCATCTCCCTGTCCCATACGCCTATGCGTGCAGGGCTCATCCCCAGCTTGCCACCTCAAGCTCTTCCCATGATCCCCACCACACATCAAAGCCAACACTAGATAGCTCATCTACATGTTTTGTTCCTCACATCCTACAAAACCAAATCATTGCTTCCATGTCTTAAATAGTGCCTAATAAGTACTGTAAGAGAAATATAGAATATGGGCTACTTGAATGTTAATCACCAGCACTATAATTGTTTTTTCTTTAGAAAGAAATTAAGAAGCTGTTAGTTCCATTAATCACTGTAATTGATGAGCACTATAATTGTTTATCATCAACAACTCTATTTTAAATGGGCCCTTAAAATTTTGCAATGGGGGTGTTCCATAACTAATGGGCTAGTAGTTACTTTAACGTCTATTTGGATAAGCAAAAATTTGAGTAGAGTGAAATTAAATGGGCCCTAACGGTCTAAAATCTCAACTTTATCCCGTTTGGATGAGTTTGGCCCGATAGACGAAGTAATGCTGTGAGCCACATGTACTCAATTTCACTTCAATTCTAAATATTTCCATTTCTTGAATAAAAGTGGATTTTACTTTAAACCTTAATTTCAAAATAAGTATCTAAATGGAGTGAAGTGAAGTACTCTTCTTTAACTTTAATCTACTTTTCTTCACTCCGCTTCATATGTGAAATTCACTTCATTTTACTCAACTCTTAATTTATCCAAACACGCCTTACTATTAAATAAGTAATAATACAGAGTTAGATTTTTGTGAATTTATTATCTAATGAGGTCTTTATTCAATATGGGCTGTTAAAAGGATATAATTATAGACCTCCAATTACTATCAAAATGGCCAGGCACAGAGGCTAGACTTGTTGGTAAAATAAAAGTATACAGAGAAAGCAAAAGTAAAATAAAACCTACCTGACAGATTTTATTCGTGTTTGGGTTTAACCCGTTCTATCGCTGGTCAGGTACCCATAATCGATGCGGAGGTGCGGGTCTATCTATATTTTGCCACCCATACGTAATCTTCATTTGGCGTTGAAATCGAATAACAAAATCTATCTGTAGTGAAAATTTTTCTCTTTTTCTAATCTAAACCCATGGTTTTATGACAGCAAGTTTCATCTGTTTATGGGTGGGACCTATGACATAAGCAGAAGTATACAGTTAGGTGAAAATTATCTTTCAGTTGCAAATCCTATCTCTTTCTTTTTGGTGAGATAGGCCTTTTTTGAATTTACCAGTTTTTCAATCTCTCAACTCATTCGGCACTCCTTTCTCATCCTTCTGTTGAAATATACTTCCTCTCTTCTCTCTTTATATTTTTATATATTTTCTGGTAAAGGGGTTGTCCTCTCTGCATCTGAAATGAGAGGAAAGACTATGGGAAAAGAAGAATCTAAGAAGAAGGTGGTTGAATCTCCATCTCCTTCTTCTGCTGAGATGAAGAAAACTAATGATTCCAAAGCTCTTGTTGTTGCAGATGGTAAGTATTCTAATGTTTTATTGGTGTTTTAGATGACTTTTATTGGCTTTATAATGTCAGCTTTTTTTAGATTCTTTCGAACGGTGAGAAGGCCTCCAGGTTGTGTGGTTTGGGAGATTGTTTTTTTGGATTCTTCTTTCCCTTCTCATTTGTTTTTCAGGGATACATGCCTCGGGAGATTGTTTTCTTTGGATTCTTCTTTCCCTTCTCATTTGTTTTTCAGGATACATGTCTCTTTAGTAGTTGTGGTCTAATGCCTACAAAGTACAGAATACAAATTCCGTGGGTTGACCATCTCAACCAGTTTTGTCTTTTTATTATTTGTGACTGATTGGAGTGGGTACTTTGAATGGTAAAATCCATGGTTACAGGCTAGTTATTGTTTTGCATAAAACTATTTTTGAACTTTTTTTTTGTAGTAATATGAATGATAGAAGCCATGTATAAAAAAACCTATTTTGAAACCTTTCTTTAAAGAAAGTAAAAAAAAAAAAGAAAAGAAAATTAGTTTCACTTCTGCTTTTGTGGAAAGCAGTTAAAGGCCCCTTGAATGTAATTAAGAGCTTCTCAAAAGAAAAGAGGAAAAAATTTATAAAAAAAAAATGCGAACAATTTGCACTGGTAAAAAAATAAAGAGTGCTTTATTTGGTGGCAATTCTCTTGCTTTTAGGAAGTTTTAGTTTTTCTTTCTAAAAAGCATTGAACAGGGAAAATTAGAGTTATTTTTTATTTTCCTTTCCTTTTTCATCTCAGTAGACATTTGAGGATGTCAATTCTTTTTATTTTGTTGTCTGTTATTTGTCCTTATCATTGTTGGGTACAATTCGAACTACTTCTTTCCTGCCACATTGGGCAAATGGTTTAAGAGTGGTACTATAACTTGGAGACCCATGGTTTGATCAGGGCATCCCTTTGAAACTAAGGTGCCAACACCACTCAACCATGAGTGTGTCGTGTGTTGGCAATTCAACTCTATTATGTTTTACTTTTGTCTTTTTTCCTAGTACTTTGTGGCCCTCTAACGGCTTTAATGATCAATGTGATATTCATCTTGGAAAATATTAAGTCTTTTTACCTTTGTATATTGGCTTTGTCATTTCCCTTCAAGAAATTTGAGTTTTACTGTAGTTTTAGTTCCCTTGCTTCACAGTTCTTGCTTTCTTGTTGGATGATGGAACTTTTGTTTTTATTTTCTGAACATTGTCTCTGACTAGAACCTGGGGTACAGCTGTTGCAACCTATAGGTTGCGGATTCAATGAGTAGCAGTAGTTTTGGATTCAAGTCCTACTAGTAGCTCTTCTTAGTGATTTTGATACAATCTTCTATGATTTCTAAAAAACAATCCAAAAGAATCAGAATATTTTAACATTGATTGATCCTAGACTATGAAGTTTGCTGGTTTACTTTCTATTCACTCTATTGTCTACCAGTAATACAAATAGAAGTTATATCAAATATATCATATGAAAAGTGATCCCAAATATAAACAGTAAGTTAAGCAAACTAAGAAATAAGATGATTAGTTATGAAATCTAGAAGTAAGGCTGACTGTTTGAACACATTAAAATATAACTAAAATGCAGAGGTTTAAGAATTGAAACTTGTAATTGTGTTTTCTATACTGAAAGTTACCTTAACATCCTAAGATTCATTTCAACTGTTTCTTAGAAGAAAATGTGGAAATCAAGTTTAAAAAAATAATCTTAGTTACCTGTATTAGTCATCAGCCGTAGGTATCAACTTCTATTTTAAATCATGCTTTAAACACAAGGATTAGTAGTTTACAAAAGATCTTATTGCCTCGTTATACCACTCTCTTTGGATATTGTATTCACTAATAACCCAATGACAAAATTTCAAACAATTAAACCTTTTCACTTCTCAAATTATGCTCATGCTTACTTCATCTGTAATAAATTGAGTAATAAGTTGAGCAGGGTTGTGGTGTTTTACTTTCGAGATCCATTTTGGAAATTTGTAAATAATTAAAATATATGTATATAAGATTGACTATTAACAGGTTAGTTATGATCCAAGATTGACTACATAATAAGGTGATTCCAATAACTGTGAACTCACTACAAATCTCATGCAGCATGACCTTTTTGGCTCAACTCTTCCATACACTCCATCCTTGTGCACTATAAATCCTAGGTCTACAAGTTAAAAGTACCACTCAATTAATATTATGAATATTTATATTTTGTTGATATATTTGTATTTTCTTTCTACAGTGATAACACCCTCAGATGGAATGTTAGAGAAAGGTAAATATTTAATTAATGCTACATAAATGTGCCGATCACTTTCTTACCTATTCTAATAATTTTCTTTTTCTTTTCAATATTTGCTATTAGATATGATTCTTTCACAGCTTGAAACTGAGAAGAGAATGGCTCTAATCAAAGCATGGGAAGAAAGTGAAAAGACTAAAGCCGAGAACAGGTAGGTTTTTAAATTTTTAATGATGTAACACAACCACATTTTATATTTATCATATTGTAAAGATAGTATATATTTCTACCTGACACAATTTTCAATTTTATAACATCCTAATAACTATTCATATTAGAAATTATGTACTGAAGTTTTTTTTTTTTTTTAAACATAGGGCTTATAGGAAGAAGTCATCCATAGGTTCATGGGAGATTTCGAAGAAAGCATCTATGGAAGCTCGAATTAAGAAGACTGAGGTATACAATTTTTTATATAATATCTATCAGTTTTTAATGTTTATTAACTATATCAATCTGTTTTTCTTGTTATGTTTAGTTTTTTTTATCCATAATTCACTATCTATGCAAATTGTATTCAACCTACATGTGCCACTGTTCACTGTTGCCTCTCTTGATAAAAGGAATTGTGCCTTTTTGTGGCCATATGATTTACATAGTAAACCTTTCTTCAGCTTGCATTAATTGGTCTAGTAACCTTCCCATTTTACACAATGTAGAAATTTGTGAGAGTTTCCACATTGTGATGCTATAGTTAAATTTTCTACCGTGTATATCAACAGGAATATTTTGAAAAGAAGAAGGCTGAGTACGGAGAGCAAATGAAAAATAAGATAGCTATGATCCACAAAGAAGCTGAAGAAAAGAGGGCGGTAATTGAACTTCGGCGTGCTGAAGATTTATTGAGAACAGAAGAAATAGCTTCAAAGTATCGTTCAATTGGATTTGTGCCGAAGAAAATATTCAGTTGCTTTGGAGTCTTTCAAAGCTATCAAATTCGGAGAATGGAAAACAGCTAAGGAGGATTTTTTATGTTTTTGGTATAATTTGATGTTGGTTGGTGTTAGTTTGATTATTTGCCTAGTTTTCTTATTGTTTAGGTTTGTATAACGAAAAAGCGTGAAACATTTGGCTTTGGATTTTTTTTTCCAGATCACTATAAAAAATAATTCTCTTGTCTTTAATATATCTTAAGACAAGAAAGAAGTGAGAACGAAAAGGTAACACCTAAATTTAGACCCTAGGGTCCACAAATTCCAGAAAATAGGATCTGCTTCTTTACAAAAATCTTGAGATTCACAAATGATCAACGGTTGAAGTTTGATAACATCACCATGTATTGTCTTATAAATAGATTATACCCTTCAAAATGATATTAAGGGTCCCACAACAAAAACTGGACTGGATTTTATTACATAAAAGTTATTGAGTTTAGGAAGAGGACCAACGGTGCAGATTTTATCATTGGGGCCCAAAAATTGCAGAAAATTGGATCTAAGGGTTCACGCTTCTCTACAAATATCTCAAACAGTCTTGTTTGTCTAAATATCCAAACCTTTAGACAAGTAGAGGCAAATTTAAGACATGCCAAATGCCACCAAAATGTTTGGGGTTTAATTTAAACTTCGGATTAAAAAATTTGCTTCAGCATACAAGTGGGGCGTAAAGAAACGACCCCTAGGTCTTATCTATCTATTCCGGGCCCATTAAGTGCATCAGCATACAAGTAATAAAGTTTGTTGAGTGGACTACACAGCCAACCAAAGATCAGCTAAACCATGCAAGCCATCACACTTAGTGTAGGGGGAGCCACATCATTCAAAATTCATAAACCTCCATGAAGATGGAAGGATGATTGGAGTGAGATTGATTGGCCAGTTGTAAGTCTAGTCCAGACTTTCTTGCTTGAAACCCCATGGGTTTATATTACTGAAAAGTTGTTCATTTACCATATGTAGTATGATGATCATATAACTTAGAAGTATTCTACAAGTTAAAGCACATTCTAGAGGCTGTCTTGGCCTAAATTGAGTTGTTTCAGAACCAAGCTTGATGTTAAATTTATTGGGTGTAAAGACTACTGTTTTTAGAGTACTCCTAGATATAGTTAAAGACCTAATAAGACCTGACCCAATTCATCAGTCACAGAGATCATTAATCTGCTCATGTGGCCAATATCTAAAGACCCACATCAGTAGCTTCAGCGCAGGCCCGATTCTTCGATCTTAGGCCCACTCATTGATTTGGAAAAAGAAATACTGTTTTTCCTTAAATTTTAGTAAAATGAGCACCACTGTTAGTTTCCTGCAAAAATCTCACATAAGGACCAACCTTTGATGAGCCTCTTGGGACCATCAGTACATTTTCATGAGCCCAATAGGTTTTATATTATATTAAGGTTTAATTGGATATGAGTTAATTATATGCTCAAAGCCCATCTAATAGGTAGTGCGTCCAAACAGGCCCTGAGGGTAAAGTCCACATAGGATTTGATGCATTACACATTAAGAATATAATATAGGCTAATTTTTTGACCTGAGTTGATATAGGGCCCAAAAAAAAATTAAGGGCTCATATGGGGCTCTCCTTATGATAAGAGTTGAATTGGGCCAATTAATATAATCACTGTAATGTATCATTGTAATTGAGGCCACAAGTAGCCAGTAGGTTCCCTTAATATATCTACCAGAGTTGATCAAGTGATTCATGGTCCCATTAGAACAACATTGCATGATAATAAGAAGAAAATGCCCTGTGTCTCATTATGAGTGGACCAACCCATTTAGGTACATTACAGGTAGAACAGAGCAATAAAGCCAAATCCATTGTAGTTCCTGTAATGGATCATATATGGCTTAGGTCCATATTTGAGACCGGATTTCCACATGTTATTTTTACGAGTCTTTAAGAGCTAACCTTCTAGGCCCATATATGAGAGCTAAGAATGTGGTGGATGTGGAAGTATTGATGTGTTTCTTATGCTGGCGCAGAAGGAAAAATCTACTTTTTCAGTTGGTTAGAGAGATGGTGGGCTAATATATAAGAGCAACATCTTGAGGAGAGCGTGACCCGCGACTCAGGCAATCCATCCAATCAAAGTCTATTATCATTGATAATTTTCTTCTTACAACATCTATTGACTATTGGTTAGAGCTATGCTATTGGAATGGACATCCAAGCAAAAAAGGCCCATTAATGTAAGACCCAGTCAAATATTCTCGCAGGTGACTATTTATTCTTATTAAGGTTTTGGTAGGATTAGTTAGTGGAGAAATTTTAACATGGTATGACAGCCAAACACTCATGAGTTTAAATGTTAGAAAGAACACTGCGGCATTGGAATGTGCATGTCGTGGAATGCGCATCATTCGGTGCAAAAAAGGGGGTTCGAGGATTATTTAAAAAATATTTCCTCTACTAGGCTTATTTAGATGAAAAGAAAAAAATAATAAGATAACAATATTTAGATAATATAACATTTCATTTTCTAAAAATAAATTTTATTCATTTGGCAACCCAAAAAATTAAGAAGAGAAGATCATTTCTTTCAAAAAGGGTGTCTCTAAGTGGGATAGAGAGAAGAAAATGTCTCATCAAGAACAGGGGTTAGAAAGATATCCATTCCTTCACTTTATCATACTGAAGTTTAATTTTGGGACACAGAACGGAAAGAGGGGGCCGATTAGTTGGGATTTTCAATAGATTGGCCCCGCTGTACAGTGACACTCATTCATTGGATAATGACCAAAACACAATCTTATTTGTTTAGCAAGAATGAGAGAAAAAAGGACAGTAAGAATTCTACATGTAACATTTCTTTTTACTTCACATATTGGATAATGACAGACTCTTTCATTTCTTTACAAAAGGTAAACTTTGATATGATACAAAATTTGCCTCCACCACCCAGCCTTCCTTCACTTCTTTACTCTCTAAAAAGTATAATAACTTAGACAGAAGTAGGCAACTAAGGGTCACTTGGTTGACAACCTTGTTTATCAACTTGCTAGGTAGAGATTGGTCTCTAAGTGTGCCGCCCTTCCCACCATTGTGGGCTATCATTTCCACTTGTGTAGACTCTCTTCGGTCGTAGCACAGTTGGAGCATAAACAACGATGTTGTCCATTAAAAAATGTAGAATTTCAAAAAAGTCTTTAAATTTCGACCTTATTTCAAAAAAGACACAAGTTTCAAAACTTTTCAAATTAGTCCCGAAGTTTTTAAGGAAGTTTTCAATCAAGGACATCTATCTATTTGAAGTTCTTTTTTGATAACTTTTTTCCTATTTTTTTAAGTACCCAAATTACCTTTCATTGTAATAAAACTCGCACTCACTTCCTCTATAGTCTCTTCATTTCCCTCGCTGGTGTCCTCACGGTGATCAAGGACACTCAGTGTTCCTACAGCAATTGGCTGCATGTAGTAGCTGCCGAAATCATGCCATGGTTTTAAATAAAGGGAATTTGGGTATTTTCAAAATATTGAGGGAAAAAGTCTCCAGAAAATACTTTTTAATGGCTGAATGTCCTTAATTGAGAATTTACTGGAAAGCTTAGGGACTAATTTGAAAACTTTCAAAACTTGTGTCCTTTTTTAAAATAAGACAAAAACTTAAGATCATATTTGAAAATTTTTCTATAAAAAATTTATTATATAATTGTCTTTAGACCTTATATTTGCCCTAAAACGCGTTCATATAATATACTAATACCAAAAGATATGCACCTTTATTGTAAAAAAGGTCATTTACCCTATGTTTGGGAAGGGTGGAGGGGATGGGAGGGGAGAAGAGGGAAAATTAATTTTACATCTTCTTGTTTGGATAGTCAAAAAGTAGGAGAAAGAAAAGTGAAAAAGTAGGGTTTTGTTTGTTTGTGAGGTAAAGAGAAAATTATCAATTTATTCTTACTTTGTGAAAAAGTGAAAAAGTGAAAATAACAATTTAGTAAAATGATAAAGATTTCCCTCTTTCTCTCATACTCTCTCCCCATTTTTTAACGATAAATATTAAGGTGGGCCCTACACAAATTTTACTCCCACCTTCCCTCCCCCCTTTCCAAATACCCTCAAATTTCTACTTCCCCTTCATTTTTTCTTTTTCTTTTTTTTTCTTCCCTTAATTTTACGCGTTCCCAAAAAGATGGTAAGGAAAATATTTATATACTTGTATTGGAGATTTGGAGGCAAATTTCTGATCTAATTGCAGTACTACAGACAAAATTGAAAAAGGCCAAAAGGACTTTGTACTTTAACCCCGTCCTCTTTACCTTTTATTTATTATTTTACCCTAGTTTTTATTTTACTCTCCCCTATTGGACACAAACTCGCATAGGATCGGATTTGGCCTTTTCCAGTGCTAGATCTGACATGTCTTTACTGGTCAAACAGATGAAACATGGCATGGTACACTTGACCTGTTGGGAACTCTACACTTTCGAATTTGATGCAGTGGATTGTCACAGTCCACGCCCATTTAATGCAACCATGTGACTCTCATTTAATCCAACATCAATGCTTCTGGCCCGCTTGCCAGATTGACGTACACCAAATGCCCTAACCCACTTGTGTCCAAACTCCAAACTGCTGACCATTCTCATCTCCACTCCACTCTCTTCTGGTTGACTGTGCCACGCCCATTTGGCCAAACAAATACCAATTCTTCAATGCGTCATGTTTTGATTTACCAAAAGAAACAAAAAGTTTCATGTTTTTAAAGGCATATTAATGAAAAGGTGCCTCAAAGGAACTATTTGTTGGGATGTAAATGGATTTTGGATTCTTTAATTATTTGAAAGTTTCGATCAGTAATAAATCAGGTTTGTATCTTTATTTAGGCTCCGATAAGTAAAATGATCCGGATCTGATTCCACATTGGTTCGGACCCATAGACCTGATACCCGATATATTACATCAATTTTTTAAAATCTCTCCGAAAAATCATTTTTTTTTAAATATCATTCTCTATCTAGACCCAGACCCGAATTCAAACCCGTCGCATATATAGTTCTGGTTCCGATTCCAGAGCCAAGAAATTTGTCTCGAAACAGTTCCTGGTCCAGATCCGGCCCACATTCTCCTAAACGGTTCCGATTTCAGGTCTACCATGGACTTGGATTGGAACCAAACGGTTTACAACCCTACCTAAGTGCATGCACTTATAAAAGCCAGCGCATTAGCTTGTATTGCATTTGTTGTAATTTGTAGGAGGACATTTCTATAACTGTTTGAACCCATTAAATTTGCAGCCCTTTCCGGGGCTGATCTCTTCTCAAAATAAATAATATGATCCATTGGATTAAAGTTGTATTTTTCCTCAATGCATAGATTGAGACTAAAATTAGATGCACAGCTTTTTTACAATTGTAATGCATTCTCATTTTAACTAAGAGTTTTAGCCATTAGATCGAACAAACACAGTTCATATTATACAAAAAAAAATCTGATATTGGCATGAATATAGGACTAATACATGATTTAACCAAAAGCTTTGGAAAAAAAAACATCTGCATGTTTATTTAGAAAAAAAAACTATTGCATTGAGTCAACCAAAATCATGGAGTTATATATGGCAAGTTAAACTCTGCTGGCTACAACTTTTAAACAAGTTGAATCCTACTCATGCAAAAATTTGATTCAGCCATATATAAGATTACACTTATTTTGAATTTCCTAGCACCAAACTATCATAGTAATATACTAACCCTATCATACTAAAGGCCTATTTGTCTGCATAACAAAGGTATTGAATTGGTTAAAGGTGACAATATAAGGTGAAAAAGTAAATGAGACCTTCACTTTTCAATGTATTCAATTACTAGGGTGATAACTCCAAGGGGTAGCTTGATCGACTTAGGACTACAGTTTGCATCGAAAGGTTGTGAATTCGAAACTGCACTACCACACAGACGATACAAAAGAGTTTACCCGACTTCCCTCTTGACCCGAAGGGATTAGGAACACACCGATAGTAAAAAAAAAAAAAAAAAAGGAATTACTAGGGTTATGACAACACATTTATTTCGCATCTGCCCTTATTCTATTTTCATGAGGAAAAAAAATGGTTATTTGAATGCTCAATTTCTAAAACTCAACTTTGATTCATTTTACATTTTTAACTACTCATGGCATGAAATCTACGTATTCAAAACAAACAAACCCTAATGAAACATGAATATGATTATACGAATAATAATGATTTAATGACACTAAGGGCACGTTTGTGTACACATCCTTTCCGCGGAAAGAGGAAATTGCCACGTCAGCAAATTCCATAGAAATGAAAACCTCGGAAAAGGATTTCCGTAGAATTTAGAAATTCATGTTTGGTGCAAAAAGAGTTTCCTCATTGAATTGGTGCAGATGTTGTTTGGTGCGGCTGTGGATTCTTTATAGAAAATCAAAATTTCTTATTTGGTGATATAATTTTTTGAAGAAAATAACATAATATTTATATTATTTATTTAACATTAAATAATAATTTATATAAAGAAATAAAAAATGAAAGAGTTATAGGGTTTTTGGGTTGAAATGGACAAAAGTGAGGAAAAGATGGAAAAATTTTCCATGAAAAAATTTTCCGAGGAAAACCATTTCCCATACCCCCATGGGAAACCCATTTCCACAATTATCAAGGAAAATATTGACGAGGCAGGAAAACATTTCCGCGGAATTGTTCCGCACCAAACGCTGGAAAAATAGGTTTTCCGCGGAAAAATGTTACACAAACATGCCCTAAAAGAATGGTCAGTACCACCGAGATCAAAGAAACCAACACAAAACACGGAAAAGACTGCCTGTAGGATTGAATATCATCATCACAAAACTAGATTATATTCAACAAAAGTATACATGATGATCACAGATCAAATACCCTTGTCATAGATCTGGGAAACAAAAAAAGCACCATCCATTTGAGAGGGTCCCAAAAAAAAAAGACGGTAGACATACAAAATGCCAAGGACCCCACAAAAAGCTGTGAGAGAAATAGAATACACATTGTAGCCCGAGAGCATCTTGAGGTACTTGATTGATCAGAACTGCCCAAGAGGTAGGCCACACATCAGACGGCTACCTAAAGATAACATCAAGTCATTACATTAGATCAAAAAATTAACCACAATGCATAAATAGGACCTAATTATTGAAAGCAGCTCACAAACAATAGAATAGCGCTAGTTTTAATGACATAGTTTAACTTTGACGGGAGGTGCTCTGGTAAGAAACACACTCACCTTAGTATGAGAGATAAGGTGAGGGCCCTTACATCCATATACAATGTAAGGGTGTGTCTTACAAGAGCAACTTAAATGTGAGGGCCCCACCTTTATCTCTCATAGTAAGTTGAGAGTGTCTCTCACAAAAGCACCTCCCAACTTTGACAATTATATTATTTACTTTCAATCACCCTACTAACCGTCTTTAACCCCAAGAGGTTAACTCAATTGGCCTAAGACCACGGTTTACACCCGGATGTTATAGGTTCGAAACTGCACTACTACATAAAAGTTACGGTAGAGTTTACCCGACTTACCTCTAAACCAGGAGGGCCTTTGGGAACCCTTGAAAAAGAAAAAGACACTAAAGAGTCTTTGGTTCGTAATTGAAGTACAAGACATCAGAAAGAGCATGAAAAGAAGGATAGAAATCATCTTAGTCTCCACGTCCCATGACTCCCACACAAGATTTAAAAAATCAGACTCCAACCCGCCATGGCTGAGCCCAAGTAGACTCAGCCGAGTCACATGAGACTTGACCCCAATTTCAAATAAAATGGTTGAAGGGCCAAGTCTTATCGCATCGGGCTGAGTCCCATGAGACCCTACTGGACATGTGCCTAATTGGAGTTGACTCGAGACCATTGTATTCTCTGTCTTATATTTTTTTTTTTTCTAATTTATGAGTTTCTCAGTAAGCATATCGATGGTTCAATCTACAAGCTTATGCACTAATAAGCTCAAAAGAAAAGAGTGTGTGGAGGAAGTTACCAATCTGTCCCTGGAAGAAGCCCATCTCATCACTGGGTGGGAAATCAAGCAGCAGACTCAGCGACGTCTCATGCGATTCTTCGTCCTCCAACTCATTCGAGCTCGACGAGTCGTCGGAAGATTTCACCACCACCTCGTTCTGCTCGCTCGTGATTGTCGACGCCGTCGCAGTCACAGCCGCCATCAAGGTCGAGGACGAAGCGGGAGAGAACGAGTTCTCCGACTGGTGACACGTGGGCTCATCTCGTCCGCTCGATCTCCCGAGCCTCCGGAAAGATTCTCCGACGTCGGAGTTCCAGATGCGGAGGAAGTAGTCAGTGTCGGATCTGCCAGCCGCCGCGGCGGCCTGGGCGGAAGCGGAGTCGGACTGGCAGGAGAAGAGGAGGGATTCTTTGGAGAGGCGGGCCTCGGCCTCCAGCCTGGCGCTCTCCCATTGGGCCATGTGGCGGGTGGAGGTTGATGACGTGGCAGTGGGCCCAGCGGAGGAGGCGTTGGACGTGGAGGAGCCCTGGCCCATGCGCTCTAGGCGCTTCTTCAGATGCGTGTTCCAGAAGTTCTTGATCTCGTTGTCCGTTCTGCCCGGCAGCTGTGATGCAATCGTTGACCACCTTTTCAAAATTTTACAACAAAACGCACTTTTAGAAAGAAATAGATTAAAAAAATTGATCGATCATAATGTCGGCCCCATTTTCCAATGTAAAGTGCAGAAGAGTAATACCCAAAGGTTAAAATTGACAAATGAGTGAAAAAAAATAAGATTAAGAATTGATTGAACTATCCACTTTGACCCAGAAAACGCAAGCAATTTGAAACCCATACCGTCCGGTACAAACCATAGTCCCTAACCCTTGGGGTTACTTTGACCTAGAATGAGATTAATGAACCATGGCTTGGATCCAAGGACCACTCAAGTCAAACCATGTAGCAAAACTTTCCATGCATTCTTGAACACATTGGGTCATTTCTCCATTTAGAAAAACGAAAGTCCCTATGATCCTCCAGATAATAGATGGGGAGAAAATAGAAAAGGAAACCAGTGAAGAACTATGAACCATGTCGGTCGAATTTATGACAATGGACTGCTCTATTCCAGTTATAAATGTGGAAAAAAAAAAGATTGACACGTGTAGAGCAGACCTCGTAGTAAAAGAAATATCCAAAGGAAGAAAGTGGGTTATGATTCTGAATTCAAAGGGGGCACTGTACACCAAAATTGAATGGGTTGGTGGGGCCAACTACATGTTTGCCCAACGGACCATAATAAAATTGCCATTTGACTTGATACTTTCGAGTCGATCAAAGAAACTTTCAAGGTCCAAGTTTGCGACAGAACACGATGGCTAGTGGAAGAAGAAAGATGTTGATGCTTATGTGGGCCACTTGAACGCTTGAGAAATGGAGTGTACTTTTGAGTCGATCAAACAGTAGATATTCAATGGATCATTCTAACCACAAGATGCTAAAATAGGAGGATTAACATCATCTGATCTTAGTAATAAGTGCCCATATGTAAAAGATTAGGCCCGCATGATCCTATAACAATAAGAGGAATACAAAACTTTTCTAGACAGTCAAATTCGTATGACACCTATTACTGTTGCACTGCGTGTATAGGTTCGACGAAATGACCATTTTGACATGAAAGAGACAGTATATAGTAAAGATCCTCGCAATCAGATTAGTAAATGAGACTGGCTAGATACTTTTCGTATACCCAGTTGTGTCAATATGCCACGTTCCGTTATCAAAATAGCCTATGCATTTTCGTTATCAAATTCACTCTACCAAGATTTAAGTCATGTTATAAGGACACTTTATTGGCCAAAGCAGAAATCATAGCCATTTGCAGATATCCTGGATTGGTTTGGTTTTTCTTATTTAAATATCAAAATTAAAATTAATAAAAATAGAAACAAAAAATCTTCAAGTATTTAATTGCCAGTAGAGTATTTTAGATAAAAGTAATATTCTTTTATGAAATATGTATGTGAACTAAACTAAACCCAAGTTGCACCCGCTAAACCCACACAAGCGCACACAAAAGAAATTTGGGATGTGTTATGAATACGAGATGGAGAGCAAGCATTAAAAAAAAAAAAAGCCTCTGAACCACAATGTCAAGTCTACAGTAGTGAGCACCTTCCACTATTTCACATGCTCTTGTCCAAATATAGGTTTAAGTTTTACTGTGAATATCTGGAAAATTGGTGCGAATCAATAATAAAAATGGAGGAAAGGATAAATCTATAGAAGATGTTTGTTTTATCAGTCCAAGATTTCAAATAAGAGATTAACTACTTTATGTGACTACTACAAATAACATTTAAAAAATTTAAAACATTTGTCAAGAGGCAAGCATTTCCAAAGAACAATATTTCAAACAATTGAGTGGGAATCTTCAAAACAGTCCTACTCGGATAAGATACTTACTATAATCACAACTGTATTGAGTATTACAATAACTCTCAGAGTATTTGTATGCTATTCATGCAACTTCGATGGACCAGATCCAGGCCAACTTAAATAATTGAGCTCATGGAAGAGACCTTAGAATACACCAATGTCTAGCCACTAGCCAGGGAGATCGACTGGGGCAACTACCAAGGTGGTTTTTTTTAAGTTTTCCTGGGTCTGGTTGGAAAAGTGCCACTTATCCTCTTTCCATATCATATGTACAATCTTAGAGCACTTGGGACTGCAAATGAAACCTATATTCAGGAAGCATACAAAAAGTACGATGGTGGTTTTGGAAAAACTTTGACATTATTTGGCATACTGCCTGAATCTAGAATCTATTGAAAATTTTAAAATCCGAGGCCATCAGGCACAACAGTGGGCCCACCTATTTTAATATGAATCATCCAAACTAAATGATTCTTTTTCTAATTGGATACACCAAGATCTAAGTATATTTTAAGCCCACAGTGAGATTTAATAAATATATAATATATTTGACTTAATAAACAAACAATATTTGAAAAATTACAAAAAGATTATGAATCTTATACATAGTGAGGCTCAACTGCTTAAAATCTGCACCCCTCATCAAATGCTTCTCAAAGAAGAAATATGAAAAATCTTCAATCTAATATGTTTTGGGGCCATAGTAAAATTTACCAAGTACACAAGAAAATTTCAGTTAATTTGTCCATAATATTACCCACCTACTTAACAATCTAAACTGCACAAAAAAAACACTTTTTTTTTTATATTAAATGTGCCGAAACTCAAAACATATTAAATCACACCTTATCACATCTAAAGAAAAGAACTTTCTTTGATTAGTTCATAATTAAAAATAGGTGAGCCAACTGTGGGGCCTGGGCATTCAGAGTGGACTCCCATTTTTTATGCCTAAGACAAACCGGCCGGCCAGGGTACCAGCACAGTTGGGCCTCGGTAGACCCAACCGTCATTGGCCCAATATATCCAACTGTTTCACCTTGTCATTTAAAGGCAATCTGATCACAGAATCAGACCACCTGGGTCCTCTTCTTGTGCCATATATAGACTATGGTTCATCCATATATCCGGTCTCTAAAAACTTTCGATGTAGAGGTTCCATGCACCTTTTTATGACACCCATCAGATAGCATCAGATAAAAGATATGGGAGATTGGGAAGTGTTGGAAGTATGCTGGATTTAGTAAGCGAGAAGACTCAAAAAGTGAAAGCAGTAACCAAACATAACTCAATGAAGGTAGTAAGATGCTACAGTGCCGTGCATACTAGCAATAAACGACGGATGCAACGCAAGGTCAAATGGCCCTGGGTCGCTTCCAAAGTACGCAAAATTCCAAATTCTAAGTTCACTCATGTGTAGGAAACGAGACTGAACAAGGAAAAGAAATGAACGAAGAGAGAGAGAGAGCAGTAAACCTGTTACCGACGATGGCGTGTAGTTGGATGATGGTCTTTTCTTCTTCCAGAGTGAAAGGGCCACGTTTTATGTCCGGCCTAAGATAGTTCGTCCACCTCAGTCTACAGCTTTTTCCGCATCGGCTTAGACCTGCAAGAATGTAAAAATCTGAAATGAAATCTCAACTCTATGCATCCAAAGCCGAAAGATGTGGTATTTCTGTTTGGAAGTTACAACCTCCATATGCCTCCGGATGCAAACCGTGATTCTTAGGGTCGAACCGTAGTTCTAAGCCAACCAAGCTCCGCCTTAGGGGTTGACCACGGTTAACCATTGGGGGTTGACCGACTAATTAGACCACGGTTTCTCTCTCTTCGAGAGGGGAGGGAGGGATACTGGTATTGACCACAGTTTCCGCTCCTTAAGGAATTGAAAGTTGAGTCCACTAATGCTACTACCTTAAAGGTCATAGTTGTTTACCCGACTTCTTCCGAAGGGGAGGGAGGGAGGGAATTGAAGGTTGAGTCCACTAATCCACTACCTTAAGGTCACAACTGTTTACCCGAATTCGAGTTGCTAGTCCTGCCTCTTCGGAAGGAGAGGAAGGGAATTGAAAGTTAAATCCACTAATACTACTACCTTAAGGCCACAGCAAGGAGCCAATTCCTCCCTCTTCTGAAGGGGAGGGAGGGGTCTTAGTATTGACCCCAGTTTTCTTCAGAAATTGAAAGAGTCCACCGGTACTACCACCTTAAGGCCACGGATGTTTACCAGACTTCCCTTTCCTCGGAAGAAATGGCTGTTTACCAAACTTCTCTTTTGGCTCGGAGGATTATTCCAGCTAAAAGGATTCGAGACAAAAAAAAAAAGACATAGTCATTAAAATTTAATTAGGTAGCATCCATGGTCATTAAAGTCAAAATCCACCATATGCTGACTTCACTGAATTATCCAAACAAGCCCTCACTAAAACTACTATCACTGAATTATCCATGGAGACCTTTTTCTCACTACACGTTTCAGTGCTTTTTGCTACATGACACAAAAAAAAATTGTGGTATAGATCCAATTGGGGCCAGTCTAAGTCATCGGTAGGGCCCACATATTAAATCCATCTAGTTTTGTATTGTGACTAAAATAAAACTTCATCTAGTTTTTCACTAGTCATCAAGGTGACGATGACCATCACAGTGTCAATGTACTTTTTGCCTTCTCCATTAAATGGAGAGCGGTGATATTAGGAAGTCGGCATTTCAAAAGTGGGCCCCACTAACGGAAGTCAAGGATCTTATCATATCAGCTCAGGCAGTAGTAAATAGCAACAAAAACCGAGGGTATTTGTGTCGTTTAACAACTTCCCGGCATTACACAGGAACGAAAACAAACTGCAAAGACACAGAAGGAAAGCAGAGGGACTCAGTTGAACTCGAACGAGTCACAACGACGAAGCCCCCATCTCGTTAACACGTCCGAGTCGACTCAAACGATCTATAGAACACAAGCCGAGTCACCGATTTCCACAACAAGGAGGAGGAAGGAAAGAAAGAGAGAAAGAAGAAGAACCTGCTTGCTTGGGAAGAGATCTCCAGCTTCCATGACCGTTCTTCTTGATGTAATCTATGAGGATCTCGTCTTCTTCAGGCGTCCAAGGACCTTTCTTCAACCCCTGTTTCTCGCAACATGGCGCTCTTCCCATTCTCCCTCTCTCACAAATCCCTCACAAACCAGAAACCCTAACACAACAGATCTTTTATACAAAAGACGAGTTGAAGAAGATCGAAATCAGTCGATCCGTCCAATCAGACCATGGCAGAAGCAATAAATGAAGGATCGACGATTTCACCTGCGAAAATCGAAGCAAACAGAAGAAAACCAAAAACACACTCAGAATTGAATTGAATCAAAGAAAAGCTGAAGAGCTTTTTAAAAAAACAAAGGTCGTACAATACAACCAGCGATTCTGATTTCTCTTGCAATAAATGCGAGGGAACTGGAGATCCAGTTCCTCTTTCCTCTCTATCTCTCTTCTTTGGAGGTATTTTGAGAATCGCACGAAAAGAAGCGAGGAGAGGAGGAAATGAGGATGAGTAAATGCGATCCTTACACGTGTGTCAGAAGAAAGGAAGGAGAGATTATTAAAGAGAGAGAGAAGTAAATGTCGATGACAGAGTAACAGATGTTGCAGCATAGACAGGATTTCTGATTTGCTTCTAGTACAGATCGATTCCAACACAGGAAACGGCGTTTTTCTTCTTCTTCTTGTTTTACTCTTCTCTTTCTCCTGATTTTGAAGGAAGTTAAATAAATATGAGGAAAATGAGAGAGAGAAACGATTCCAACACAGGAAACGGAGTTCTCTTCTTCTTCTTGTTTTACTCTTCTCTTTCTTCTGATTTTGAAGGAAGTTGAATATGAGGAAAATGAGAGAGAGAAAGAAAGAATTAGGGGTTTGGGAGATGCGTGGAGGGGTTTTGAGCTGAGATGGTGTGGAGAAGGAAGGAGGGTTTTGTTTTGAGTTTGGTTGTGTGGAGGATTTAAAAAGGAGGGGAGAGTACTAGTTGAGGGATTTTTTTGTTTTTTAAGACGAAAACGCCACTGGTGCGGGAATTTGGGGATTTTTTATTTGAAGCAGGTGTTAGGAGGAATGGAAATGGAATGGAAGAAACAGGGGGCAGCTATTGGTTTGACACTGGTCGGAAAGAAAGACACAGGTGGCGTTGAATTTCAGGTTGCATTCGTTTGTGAGTCTTACAAGCTGGTATATGTCTCGACTAAAGTGTAGACTATTTAGGGCTTGTTTGTTTGGTGTAAAAGTGATTTACATGTGTAAATTACCCACATGTAGATCAGATTTCACCGTTTGTTGTTGAGCATAACATTTCATATGTAAATCTATGAATAGGTCGTATATTGGCTGATGATATTTCAGCATCCAAATATCATCAACGGTTGAGAATTAGATACATGATCGTGTTTGATATTATGAACCATTGAGAATTGGATACATGGCTGTGTTTGATATTATGAAGGGGATGAACCGATGAACGATCCTGATTATATTAGTGGATCCTACAAAAAATTCAAAATATATATATATATAAAACACGGACTAAGTTCGAAACTACACTACTATACTGGGCTCTAAGAGAGTTTACCCGGCTTCCCTCTGCGCCCAAAGGGATTAGTCCAATCCAAAGGGTTGAAAACCCTCCGATAGCCAAAAAAAAAAAAAATGTGAGTGCGAAAATGGATGCATTTACACATCATTTACATATGTCATTTACACACATCATGCGCAAATCGACACAAACAAACATGATAGTACGTAATTATTACCCATGCAATTTATATACATATCTAAATCGCCCTAAATAAACGACCCCTAAGTGCATGTTTCTTTACTAAGATTTAAGGAATGTTTGTCCGAAGAATTTCTATATTTCCAGACATAGAGGAATTCCTGGATGCCTTTTTATACTTTAGCATCCAAGAATTCCACCAAAAAGTAGAGGAGGTGGAATTTTTGAGTTCCAAAAGATCATTTGGGACCTTTCAAGTGACTAAATCTTAAAATGTTTTGCAAGAAACAAGGCATTTACAAATATCAGGGAACAAGATTTCACATAATGTCCCAAAAACCCCATCATCCCAAATTCCTATAGGAATTTTAGGAAACAAACACACCCTAGCTTTAGAAATAACAATATTATGATTTAATTTTATGGGTCATTTCCTTGCACTCATTTATACGGGCCGAAAAACTCTTTGAATTGTGTCTTAATTCTCCCAAATCATCACATTTTGAAGAAGAACCGAGTCAAATACAAAGCGATTTGTCCGAATCATCTCATCTTAATAAGTTGTTTGTATTATAAACCATTTGATAACTAGATCTGATTTTATACAATTAATGTTTATTTTTAAATAATTATACATGAGGTTTGGAGTCAGCAATTCAAAAATAAAGATTTGAATGTAATTTGAAATATAAATTTATTATTTTATATTCGATATATGAACTAACAAATTATGTGATATACATTATCTTTTTTTTTTTTTTGCTTTCCTTATTAATACTTTTCTTGTGTTACTAGTTTAGTACTTTAAATTGATTATCATGAATGCATGTGAATAAATGTATATTTGTATTTTATAAATAATGAATTAATTTTTAAGTGTTTTTAAATTATTTTGAAAGAAACATGACTTTATCGAGTCAATTTCTTTTGCATTGAACGTGTCCAGATCGAGTCACAAGTTTTCCAACCTTGAATAATACATGTTAATGATTAATGATTAAGATGCAAAATAGTCAGGGGCAGACCTAGGTTATAGGGACCCAAGGCGACCGCCTCAAGTCGGGAATTAAATCCCATGGATTTTTTATTTTTATTGTGCAGAACCATAGAGTTTGAATGGGGCCTTGGAGCAAGGGAGGAGTTACATTGGAGCGATATGGTAAGTTGCCCAGGTCGAAATTGAAACGCCCTTAGAGTTGAATGGGCCTTAGAGAATGCCTCACATATCCAAACTTGTCACTCCACATATATTTAAAGATAGCCCCACATATGTAAAGCTTCGCTGGAAGAAAAAAAACAAAAAACAACAACAACAACCGCTATGGGAACACATCACTCCCTCTTCTTCAGCATCTTCTTTCGAAATCCCTTCGCGTCAATTGTCGATCGAGCTCATTGTCGCCAGTTCTATGTATTGTATATATAGACTACCGCATCTTCATCTATTAAATATATCTAGTATAATCCTTTATAATCACTATATAGTTAAATCTGAATGCTTAATCTCCAAATCTTAATTTCAAACCCTAAATCCCCAAACCATAAGCCCTAAACCATCAAATCTGAGTATCTCTACAAATCCAAAGATGACGAAATCCATTCCCATTATCATCTCTTTCTACCCCCACTATGATTCAAATATAGAATTCCACTCCCATTATCCAAATGTTAGAGGCTTTGAGAAAGTGAAAAGGAAAATGATGGGTGCCCTCAAAATGTTCTTGCATTTAGTTTTTTCTCACACACCCACTCACCTTGAACTTGCGGCGATCACCATTAGGCATTTATATTGACATATAAATTTTGTGAAACAAGATAATGTGAATTGGGGTATCTAAAATTATGGTTAGAATCATCTTTTATCTATCTAATGTCTTTTGGTACTTCTAATTAACATCCTAATTCCTAACTTCTTCATTGCATAATCTTTAACAATTATCATGCATGTAGTTGTGTTCCACGAATTAGACATTTTCTAAGAAAAAACTTATATGTACGATTTGGTAATGTGAAAAAGTCTAGCAAAATTATTTTTTTCCAATGTAAAGTCTAGCAAAATTTTAACCCCACCCAAATAATAACCTTGAGTCCGCCACAGAATATAGTTATACATCATTGCATTCGTCGGGAATCATGCATGTAATACGTAAAACAGATGAGAAAAACTATTTCACATCTCCCGCTTTGAAAAAAAAAAACATCTTACAACCTAGGGGTAAAGAGGCGTCTCAGTTTAGTAGTTGCCTAGGGATCAATCTCTAGATGGTCACCTCTTATGGTAGTCTTCTCACCAATAGTCCACACTAACAAAAAAAAAAAAAAAAACAAGAAGAAGAAGGGTGCCCATATATACTTTGCATGATGAACGAAATCGGTTATGCAAATTGGATAAGAGATCAAATCTTATTTGACATTTTTTCTTTTTCTATTTTCTTTTTTATTCTTATTCATATGGGCTTCTTTTTATAATACAAACTATTTAATTTATTTATTGAGCTAATAAATCTTAAACCTACAAGATGATTATCTTAAATATTCATGGATATTGAGAGATTTGTAGAAAAAAAAATTCAAAACACCCAAACATGTCTAAAATTGTTGGATGTACTCATTTAATTATTTAAAAATAGTGATTTTGATGAATATGGTAATGTTCTTCATATGTGTAATATTTAGATATATAACATTTACATATGTAGATTCATTCATTTCCTTGTCTTATGAGTAAAAGGCAAATGACTCCCATAGAAATATTTAAAGTGACAAAATCACTTAAGCTAAGTGGACCAGGAAAACACTTCTTTTATAATATTAGCCTATATATGGTTTTGTATTTCTAAAGCAACCCCAATGGGTAGTTTAGTTGGCCTACGACCACGGTTTACACCCAAAAGAAAAAAAAATATTCCTAAAGTAAAAACAAAGCATATATGAGTCTTCTATGATACCGATTAGATTCTCATTAATCCAGAAATTGATTCTATATTTGATTCTTTTCGAATTAGAGATAGGGATGCTCGAATGACCGAATATGAGTAACAAGTGACAACTCTAGTCCAAATGAATCAAGTCTGCATGATCCAAAGTAGTTGCAAATGGCTATATCTAGCTTGGTTTAGGCTTTTGGATTAGGTGTGTTTAGCTCTGGGTATAGTTTACACTTGAATGGCAGAAGATACACCTCAACCAGCCCTTTGTAACTGATGAAGTCCGTTTTAGTAGAGGTAAGATGGTTAGGGCCGTGGGGTTGGGTTTTGCCTAGAGATATCAAATGGGCCATGTGCACGGTGACTTCCCGGCACAGCACGATACGGGTGGTTCCCAAGCCCAAGCTGTGCTGGGTCGTGCCAGTGCTCCATGTGGTTCTTACCTTTTGTACTTAAGAAACAAAAGTCCTATATTAAAAAAGTCAAAAGATGGGACACAAAGAAGAGTATGACACACAAATTTAAGTGGTTTTGTCAAATTCAACTTACTCCACTAAGAAGATAACCATTTGGATCCTTTCTATTTGAAAATTTTTCAATAGGATTACCTTCGAAATCTTTACAATTTTTTTGGATGATAAAAAAATAAAAGACTGTGCTTTTTATATTTACATTAAAAATATCAAATATCTCATGTCGTGCCGCCGGCGGGCATTGCCATCCCCAATCGTGCCGACCGTGCCGTGGGCCATGCCACGGCACGTAGACTGCCGTGTTGGGTCGTGTCATGTCGTGTTGTGTTGGTCCGGCCCATCTGATATCTCTAGCTTTGCCATAGTCCTGTTTTTCCTCTCTCTCTCTCTCCCTCCCTCTCCCTCTCTCTCTTAATGACATGGAATCATGGATATCCCTAAGGTATTTTATCCAACAAACTAATCCCCCCAAGTGGTGCCTGTTAAATCCAAACAAACACAATTTGGGGTCGTTTCGAGCACAAAATACACGGAGCAAACACACACCTTATACCATGGTCATGAATAAAGCTAACAATTTATTGATAGTTTGGTAGTGGTTATAGAGTTTAAAATTTTGGCGTTTCTTTTAGATTATAAACCAATGGGCTGGACTATAAAACACCCCTCGTGACTGGGCCTACCTTGATGTATGAGTCTACGACAATCAACAAAGGACGGGTATTAATGAAAGAGTGTGAATACGATGGGAGGAATACGAGATATTATTAGATAGATGATGGTAACCCATAATTTTAAGTCCTTAGAACTTGAGGGCTTTTTTTTTTTTTATAATGCAGGGTTTACAAACCTTTGGGTCAGAATAATCCATACTGGCCCAAGAGAGAAAGCCGGGTAAAATTTCCTACAACCTCAGTGTAGTGGTGCAGTTTCGAACCCACAACCTCCGGGTGCAAACCGTGGTCCTAGACCACCCCTCGAAGTTACCTGATTGCTTTTCCTCATACAATACTATTGAAATAAAAATGAAATTGTCAATAGTTTTTTGAACAATGCAAAACTTGTTTTTGTACCAATTGATTCGCGACGGTGGGAGATGAAAGAATTGGTTTGATTAACACTGGTCCCCACATCCTACAAAAATAAATTTAAAGAAAGAAGCATTTTGTAAAATTCCACGTATTTAAAATGATAGAAGAAATTATAATTTAATAAATATTGTTAACTTACAGGAGATGCATGGATATTAATATGTCAGTCTTTTATTTATTACTTTCAATTCCTGGCAAAATAAACCATAGAGTGTCATTTCTAGAATAAATGAATAATATGTTCTGTGCAATGAGTGCATAAATTTGGGAATTTTCATGTACGGTCACCATTCCCCATCAATTTCTGTTCCCTAATGACCAAAGTATAGATATTTTCCCAAAAGATATTTGTACTGCTCCATTTTAGCAACATTGCAAAACTCTTAATTGAATTATATGATATCGCTTAAAACTATACATTTTCATCAATTACCCACAAAGTTTTGCAATATCAAAATAAAGTTTTGCGATACTACAAAAATGAAATCTCAGCTTTGATCACCAAGCGCGGAGATCAACGACTACGGGTGACTGTATGGAAAAAAACCCTAATTTTTTTATGGGACCTACACCTCTAGGCGTAGAGATCGACGACTACGGGTGACTGTATGAAAAAAAAAAACCCTGATCTTTTGATGGGACCTATACCTCTTTAACAGGCCTGTTTGGATGTGCGGTGAATTGAAGTATGGTAAGATGAAGCATCAAATCAAAAGAGAATAAAATATAAGGTATTATAATAGTGTTTTGTTTTTAGTTGTTTGGTATCGAACTTTTTTTACTTTTGTATAAAAGAGTTGAGTTTTTTTATCTTTCAGTGGAGACAGGAGGTTGCTTTTTTTACTTTTTTTGACAAATTCGGAGGGAATCTTGAAATTGTGTACTTTTGATATGACCCCTTGTTATTTCTTATCTGGATTCACTTCACTTTAACTTAACTAGTTAATTGCCAAACTCGCCCGATGTTGTAGATGAGGATTTTTGACATTGGCAGGATTATGACAAAATTGCCTAAAACTTCAACCCAACCAAAATTCTTGAAAACAAATCAAACCAATATCATGCATACTTCCTTTATACTTGGCTTTGGATGGAGCTGATTTGTTGCTATGTAGTTCAAACTAGGAGTGTTTAAAATTCAAACTGGAGGACCAGCTGAAATGATAAAAAAAACACAGCCAAATTGACTAAAAGCTAGCAGTTGAATTGGTTGGATCCAAGTACTTTTAAAAATTCTATTGCATTCTATCCTACAGTTCAGTTGAGTCTGGATTCCCTCTTGTATGTATCAGATGTCTGGATGAATGTTATCCCCTTGGGTGTGTTATCCTCAAATCTCACCTTAATAAAGTGGGTCCCACCATTATACACATGCTAAACATGTTATCATGTATGTGTTCAATCTAAATGTAGGACCCGCTTTTATTGAAGTCAAAATTGAGGACATCTTCTTGAAAGATCACAATTATCATTATGAGGGCCCCACGGTGGACTTCTACACATCTATCACACAAAAAGCTTGTAATTGACATGACTGGGGATCCGGACTCACTTTAAGTTTGGTTAAAGTGGACAGTAGAACTGTGTTGGACCCTACCATCTATTCCTCTTGCTTAAACCCCGGTTCACATTTCAAAACATCGTTTTATAGCATCTGCCAGTAGGGACTCATAGAAGTTGACGTATTAATTAGCAAGTCCAAACTCAGAAGTCTGAACCCACACTTTGTGTCAAATGGAATGGTGTACACAACTCAATCAGTTACACACCCATGCTAAAGATCAATCTCCCTGGGTCCTAAACTAAAACTGTCAAAGTATCTAGTCACCCATGACCCCGAGGGATAGCTTAATTGGTTTAAGATTACGATTTACATTCGGAGATTATGGGTTCAAAACTGAACTACCAAGGCCACAGAAAAACCTTCTCTAGCTTTCTCTGTTGTGCCCATAGATATTACTCTAGCCCCAAGGGCTTAGAACCCTGCGTTATAAAAGAAAAGACCCCATTATATATTAGTTGTACGTGTCATACGCAAGAGAAGTAATGCGTTAAAAAGGTCACCTGTGACTTACCTTTGAAATATTCCTTAAAATATTCCAATGGAGTTAAAATATTGCTTGGGGCTAAATCAGGCAGTGACCCCCACCTTCTGCCTCTAGCCCATCTCCACTTCTGAAAATTTAAGTAAACTTATAGACATGCATGTGAATTCAAATTTATTGATGATTGATTGAGGAGTCTTCTTTATACCATTGATCATTAACTAGCCGGCCAAGGTCCCAAGATATTAATTTCTGTCAATTCACTGTCACAAACTATTGGCAATAATATCCCTCAATTTATCTCAATATTTGTAACTTTTGGAGAACAATATCTTCTTTTACAGTCGTCGTCAAGTTTATATGACCTGTCTGCCTGACGTGCACTGTGCTCTTTCTCATGTGTGACTTGAATATCTATGTCTATATCTATTGCTCTGTATATGCATGTTCCTCCTGCACTCCTTTTTCTAAGACATTAATGAAGACATTGAAGAAGAGAGAGAGAGAGAGGAAGATGACAGGGAGAGAAGATTTATGATTTATCCATTCCTCTACGGCAAGGTGAGGAAGACTGAAGACACACAGGAAACATTGTGCTGCCAAATGCATTAAATAGAAAGTGCACGTATGTACTGAAAACACTTGGGGTTTCATCTTCTTCTTCTTCTGTTAGGTTTTTTAATCCATTGAATCAACTTTCTCCTTGTATTGTATACTGTGTTTGGGGAGTTACTAGGTGGGGTTTTAAATGACACTGTTGCTGTTATTATTGGTGTTTACAGATCTATATCATTATTTTATCAAGAGTATTAATAAACAGTAACTTCTTAACAATATTATAACTAATTTACATGACTATTGTTGAATTTAATTCTTGGAAAGTTTCGAAATTTATGTCTTTTTTTTTAAATAAGGCCGAAACTTAAGGACATTTTTTAAGTTCTCCCTTTTTTTATATATTATCCTCATGAAAACCCCAAGTTTAATATTGTCCAGATTTTATCTCCTGTTCATATTATCCTGATTAGAAATTTGTGACGTGGGTATGTGTGACTCAAAATACTAGTTCTTGGTTGAACTTTGGACTGCATAGGTATGGGACTCAAAATTTGTCGGATCATGTTGTCTTGGGAGCTAAATAGTAAATTGTTCTTTTGCTCGACATTGTCTGAGTCTGGATCCTGTGCAGGAGGAGGACACAGAATTATTCAATCCAGAGGAGGTACTGTTATGAGTAGTTCAAAATTGCCCAAATTTGTATGATACAATAGGATAAGTGTTATCATAGGTTAAGGGTAAGTGCCTGTTCATTTATTAGAATTTTAAGAATTTTTGTTTGAAAAATTCTTGAATTCCTATATAAGGTGGAATTCCTAAATTATCCTAAAGGAATGAGCATTTTAAAATTCCACTAAAATATAAAGAAAGTGAAATTCCTAAATTCCTAAAGGTCAATTGAGACTTATCAGGTGCTGGAAGTCATAAATTCTTATCAAAAGAAACAAGAGATTTGGTAATGCCATGGGGATCATGTCTCAAGAACCCCAACCACTAAAATTCTAATAAAGATAAAGAGTGCACCACGGCCCACTCGATTCCTAGATTGGGACTGCCTAATTGTTTCTAAAGATTTGTGAAATACTATAATGCCGACAGTTTTCTTAATATTTAAGCATTTACTTAGAATGTACCAATGTTAACGTCAATTAGAGCTTTCTCAGCTACCTTCGATGGTGCCAAACCGCAAAAATTATGAACAATTCCTTTATAAATAATGAATCTTGATAAATAATGAATCTCAAATTATATTGGTTGAGGTGATATTCACGTCGAATTGAATCATTGGAAGAGATGTGATTTCATGTTACATAAATCAAATTGAAATGGGCTTATCTAAAATGTATTACACCATCATAAACTCTACTTTCCTCACCCGACCTCTACAACCCTCGTGAAACACACATTTAACTATTTAACTAGGTTAAAAGCCTGAGTAGGATGACTACTTGTGTGTTTCGCATGGCCCATAAATGAATGGGCCCTCGTTATGAATTGGAAGGCCTTCCACAGTTTTACTTAGTACACGACTTTTGAGTCAATGGTACTAAAGTTAAAAGACAAAATAGATGCAGTGACAAGCATAGTGGCGTTATTTTTGGCATTTTGTAAATATCGTCATGATATCGTAAGCCATACACCACCACTCTTTCTTTTTTTTTTTTAAATTGTTAAAATGGATGCTTCATATTAAAAAAGCAAACCGATAACGTGGTTATTATCTTGGTCTTTGATCCAGCAAGATTAATTTTTTTTGTTGTGTCCAATAAACCCACACAAATACACACAGACCAAATCTGGGATGGATTTGAAATACATGATATGGATAAAGGATATAAGATATTTTATGCCTATTTGTTAACAAAAATAAAAAATTAATAGACAAATGAGCTCTGAATAATAAGAGTTATTAAAGAAATGGGGGTGAATGATATCAGATAGAAATGTAGATGGGACAATTGGCCTTCTGGATTTTAAACTTCTAGATGAGTATTTCTTTTTTATATCCCTTCCTTATTCAATTTCTATCAACTTAAGAGGTTGGCCGAGTGATCAGAACCATGGTTCTTCTCTTTTTCGAAGCTAGAGGTCCTAGTATCGATCCCCGATTCCCCCCTTTTCAGGAATCGAAAGTTGAATCTACTAGTGCTACCACTTGGGGGCCACAATGGATTTTACCCGGCTTCTTTCTGGACCCGAAAGGATTAGTCTAGTCCAAAGAGTAGGGAATCCTCTGTTAACTAAAAAAAAATCAATTTCTATTAAAGGAGAAGGTTGTTTGTTGATTATCTATAAATTCAACTTGTAAAAATAAAAATTGTTACTCTCATGATGCCTACTAATTTAATTACATGAAAAAAAAAACATGCAAAAATATTATGGTATTCTCATAATATTACAATAAATTAAAAAATAAAGAGGGAAAAAGAGGACAAGCTATAAAAACATCTTTTAAATTGTTTCCATTGAACATTATTTCAATTATTTAAAAATAATATATTTTCCACATCATTTTAGATTTGTATGTAAAAAGTCTTCCAACTTGTATTGTATCTTTCATTAGCACTTAACTGGTTAAAGTGAAGTAAAGTGAATCCAGACAAGAAATGACAATGGATCATATCAAAAGTACATAATTTTAAAATTTCCTTCGAATTTTTCAAAAAAAAAAAAGGTAAAAGAAGCAACTTCCTTTCTCCACTAAAAGACAAAAAAACTCCACTTTTCTATACAAAAAGTAAAAAAAAATTCATATAAAACAACTAAAAACAAAATACCATTATAACATCTTATATTTTATTCTCTTGATTTGATGCTTCATCTCACCGTACTTTAATTCAATTACATCCAAACAGGATATATTCACAACGGTCCTCCCTGGGGATCGGGCCAGAACCCGGTCCCCAGGTTCGGGCCAAGTAGCATCTCTCTATTCACAAACATAGTGGGGGAGAAGGGCAATTGAGTCTTTTTCTGGGAATGATCATCATCCGCTCGTGCCATTAAACGGGAGGCCTATGCCACGTGTCATCATTCAAAGTTGGGGCCCGCCCCCTCGTGATGCACGCACGGACGGTGGCGGTCACTCGCGACGCGAGACGGTACGCTCTATAAATTTGAAGCAGGCATATTTGCAAATCCGCGAGAGCACTCCAAAATATACTCTCGACAAATGCCCAACTTTTGCACTTGGCGTGACTAAAACCTATTGAATGGGATGGCTGATTTAATTCGAGGGGAATTTTTCTTCAAAAGGAACGTGCGAGAAGAAGATTGTTTGACTTTTCCCTCCAACTTTTCTATTTTTGTTTCTTGGCTCACTGGCCAGGAGGCAACTCTTTCTTTAGCCGTCTCTTCGGGTGCGTTTGGTAAACAAGAGTAGAGGATTCATTCATTCCGAAAAACCATGCTTATATTCTATGAGGACTCCTAATGGGAATAGTCATTGCATTCCACGTGTGGTAAACACCGAGAAGGAGCCACTCCTTATAACTCTACTTCTTTGCCTCTGTAGATTTGCAGAATTCGATGCGGGACGGAAACTCAGGAATCAATGGAAAAAAAGATTTTTGATAGGTTTGGTGGATATAAAAAATCCTCACTTTTTCTCTCTTCTTCATAAAGGATTCCTCTTAGAGGCCATTATCCAAACATGCACGTTGTGGCCTACTTTCCTTAAAAATAAAAGTAAAAAAAAACAAAAACAAAAAAAAAGACTGTTTTCCCTTGGTGGAGAATATTTCCGTTGAATTGCTCTATTGAGGAAATAAAAACTCACAGAGACTGGAATATTCTCACTGCACAATTCCACCCTATAAAAGCTCACCAGAACCCTCGGAATAATTTCCGAGCAAAATTCCCTACTAAGTTTGTCTTATATATAGACGCAAGGAGAATTTTCTCTACATATGGACAGGTGATTTTATCACTGAAAGAATTTTAGGTCAGCCTATAAATGTTCAACGCGGGACCCAAATTAAATCCAAACAGCCCAAGAGAACATCTCGACTAGATTATACAAAGATTGATCACTTATTGGTCAAATGTTGAACAAGTGATTTACATGTGATCAACTGCCTCTGATTTTTTTCCTTTTCTGAGCTCACTACTGATTGCAGTGGGGAAAAGGACCAAATCAAATCAGAGGGTGCCACATGGGAGAGAAAAAAAATTTATGGAGGAGATGAGATGTCTTTGAGTCGACATCTGTCCCCCCATGTGGCACCCATAAGTGGTCCAAACAGGGGATCCCTTTCCCAATCCATAACACTACGTCCCGATTGGGCTCAAGTTTGACATTTCCTCCCCCAATTAATAAAATGAGTAGTCAAGTTAGGGCTGAGTCCCCATAAGTAACCTTTCAGTGCCCCCACAATCTCAGTCCGTACACTACGATAAGTGATTAAAACGAATTTGAACCACCACACCCAAACCAATGTCCACCATGCCAACCGGTGCGACACGACCAACAAGACCTAATCACAAGTACGTTGGTCGATAACATAAACTTCACAAGCAGCACCAGGTTTTACCAACAAACTTGGTGGAAGATTAAAAGTTAGAATATCAAGAGGAAAATATTCTTCAGGGCACTTCAAGACAAGAGACTCCAGCGCAGGATGATCATGCAAACAAGCTCAAATTGGAGTTGTCTTATCTAGTAGAACCCACCAATGTGAAGGTCCCACAGACAAAAGACAACCACACCAACCGTACCAAAGAGATGATTCTAAGATGATGCCAAAATGAATACCAAGAAGCAAAACAAGGGTCTCACTTTTTTAATAAAACCATTTTCTCCATCCCGCCCAAGGGAATGCCCGCAATTGGTTTGAACGTAAAAAAATAAAGATTAATTCAAATTTATCACATTTTATTTTACATGAAAAGATCAAATTCTATGCCCATGTCGAAAAAAAAAAAAATATATATATATATATATATATATATATATATATATATATATATATATATATATATCCCTACAAACTCAAGCAAATGTACAATGACGATTGGAGGTTCCTCCACACATGGATAAGATTTTTCATATGCCACCCCCCACAGAACACAGAGAGCATGGCATTCCCTATGGTATGGAAGCAGATGTGTATGCAACTACGGTGTGGGAAATAATGGAGTTGCAGTAACAACATGAAGGTAATCTTTGGCACGGTAATCATTCGCTGGCCGTACAAATGGATGCCAGACAACCAATATATGCCAAGTTCTGGGTATTTGATTCTGATTCTCGGAATTCGCTCACTGTAAAACGGGATTTATGGAAGGAGTATTAAAGAGGCCTGTGAATGGTATGAGAAGAAGATTTAGATGGGACAATCATTTTCCTAAGATTTAATCTACTGGCATGGTGGTTCGGTAATTTTTTTCCTAACAAAATGAAAACCTTCATTTTGCAGGCCCTTTTGTCTCGTACCCAATCCATGACTGGCAGCCCCATTCAATGGCGAGGCATTGAATACCATCAGTATTTTCAAAGAGGCTATAAATGTAAAGATCTACAATCGACCATCAGTATCCACTCCGATGAGAAACAAATTATTATGAATTCCTAGGAAATCATAAGCAATCAGACCCCTATCTGGTTCATAAGCAACCGGATGCTATTTGACCCGATTGGTGATTGAACTACTTTCACCCCCACTCACGGCAATCCAATATTCAAGTGAGACCAATGGAATAGTTAATACCATCTCAAAGAGAGCTGGCCCACAAAATGATCAGCAATCTGATGTGCCCACATGGACGGAAATTGTCACTGGCAGCATAAAAAGAATTGCTTATTCAAAATTATGCTATCTGCCGGATAAGATGGCTATTCGAGTGTCCCAGAACCAATTTACCCTATATGACAGGCTTTTACGGTGAGAGCAAAAGAGAGTAACTAAAAGATCAAGCCACATGCACAAAGGAATCTCAAGGTTGTAACTAAATAGATCCATTGAAAATGACGTCTCTACCAAGTATAATTACTAGCACACAAAACCAAAACTACGACAAAAGTAATCATGAAACCAATAGTAAGCAGGACATATCCAAACCAATGGTTTTACCTAACCAAATTATAACGCTCTTTCTAGTGAACCTATGAGCGTTTAGCATACGAAAATATAAAAAGGACTAAAAGTTAATAAGTGACATTTAGAATGTCACGGTGTGCGGAACCAGCATTTAATATCCAAGTGTGGCATTGCCATACCTCAGTTTGCTAATGTCCCAACAAAACAGTCAGATACTTACTTCGAAAAGAAGGGTATGTAATCCACCACCCCTGAAATAGCCCTGAAAAAGGAATAGAACATGTAAAAAAATGGTTAAGAGAGCAGAAAGTATGGCCAAAAAACAAGTGCGAAGGCAAAGACAAGAAATTAAGAACAGGTAATGCGTAATTGGGTCCATAGCTGTGGCAGAAGAAACTTGACGAGGAAGGACTGCAAGATGATAAGGATTGTACAATGGAAAAGACCCCCATGTAAATTGTAATACCATTTCCAAAATGAAGGGCTAATTCCCTTTCCTTGTATATATGGCCTAATTTCACATTTCTAGGGGAAAAAAAGACCCAAGGTTAGTCATTTTTGCAACCACATCAGTTTGTATTAGGTTGGATACAATCACTTGTGTGATGCTGACAATATCCTAAGTACAGGTGACAAATCAGCTTTTTGATCGTTCAGTTACTGCCTTTCATTCATTACAATTTCAGAATTAGTCACTGTTTTCTTTATATTAGCATACAAACTTTAAATTGAGTTATTGTAGGCTAATTATCATTTGTCGTGCCCACCTGGGAATTCGTGGAGTGGCATAAGACATAGGTTTGCTCCCCACGTCTTGTGTTTGAAACCAACTCAGATTTGCCCGGTGTGTGTTCGTGTGTATTTGGCGGGTGCCACCCAAGGATCAGTCCTATTGGGTCAAAGACCTAAGGAATACCCACATCATATATATATATATATATATATATATATCATGTCGTAAAGTCAATCTTATCATGTCGTAAAGTCAATCTACACCTCAAGGATACCTGACACATCATCTCTACCTGCACTCAAATGACAGTATATGGGTTAGTCAAGGGTCAAAACAATCTGACCTGCATTTTAATGGTTCGGGTTATGGTCATAACCCACCTGAGACACTCAACCATATTGTGAGTCCATTTCTTTACGGCCAAGAACATTAAGTTCTCAAAAGCATAGGAGTTTCGCAAAATAAAAGCAGAATCAGTTTCATTTGGTGCGGACAGGAGTGGCCACATGCTATCTTAGTAGTAAAAGGGATTCAAACCTTTAGGCACTCTTTCACTAGTTATGTAACATAATTAAAAATAAGCAATATGTAACAGGAGTGGCCTTGAGGTTGTGGATCCCGTGGGCGGAACATGCTAACCTTAGGCTCTCTTTCCTTAAGGATGATTTTATTTTTATTTTTTGAAAGGTAGATTTAGATTTCCTTAATGCTTTGTATGATTTTTATTATTTCCTTGAGGATATGCTTTTTACGATATGCTCTTCGAGTTTCATAGGAGAGGCAGGTTAGATTACATAAAGAGAATGCTACATTCTCAACTCTTAATCTTTAAGTCCTGAATACAAAGTCACCGCATGATTTCAGATGGACACTGGTTGTGTGCACAAATTATTGTCTGAGATATTGGAAAATTGGTCTTCTATTATAACAAGGAGAAATGTTCTCCTACGAGCAGCAGTATATGCAGTCCAGCTTTGTGGAGCCCACTTGGGTCAACCTCTGATCAATGAAGTCCCTTTCATATTATTATCTCCCCGTGATCTGGCACCAGGCCTAATTTCTCTATAATCAATATTTTATCCACCATTGGATTGAATATCAGAGGTCTATGGTTAAAAATCCAAAATGGCATTAAGCTTTAAGGCTATTAAATAAAGGGTGAAAATGATTTGGCAGGGCTAAGTTTTTGCTTAACCCTCGTCCATAAAGAGACCTTTCCATATACAACAGCCCCACTGATAAGTAGGCATCTAAGTGGGCCCAATGAGCTGCACTGCATAAGAGAAGAATGCAGTCTACCCGTAGAACATTCCCCCTATTATAAGTCCATTTCAAGGGGCTTTTGTAAGTGAAAGGCAATATCTTGTTTGGGTCTTGATTGCAAATGAGTTCATTGATTCTAGGAAGCAATCTTCCGAAGAGAGAGTTATATATAAAGTAGAATGGGGCTTTGTGGACTATATAGGTAGGAATTTGGAGAGAAATGGAGGCTGGATTCAAGAATATATATCAACTACTTCCTCTTTAGTCTTGGTGAATGTTCCTCTAACTTGGCTCTTTAAAGCATCCAGAAGTCTGCCGTCTAAGACAAGGAGAATCCCTTTCTCCATTCCTATTCACTCTTGCTGCAGAAGCCTCTGGAAGCTTTGTTGGTAAAGGCCAAGGAGATCAGAATGACCTCGTGGGGTTTGCAGCAGGTAGAAACTGGTTGGAGGTTACTAATCTCCCATTTGCACACAATACTATCTCACTCAGCACAGTGAGGAGTAAGAAGATTGCCACATTAAAGCAGATTTTGAGATATTTCCAGCTGTCCACAGGTTTGAACATTCATATGTCGAAAAGCATGTAAGTGTCAGATGCTTCGAGAAGGCGACCCAGTATCTAGCTAATAGCATCCACTGTGGAGTGGGAAAGCTCCCTATTTTGTATCTGGGTCTGCCAAAGTTCCGACTGGGGCCAAACCAAGACCAAAAACTTCATGAGATCCTATGATAGAAAATATTTGAACAGAAACTGTTCATGTGGAGAGGGCAATATCTGTCTTTGGGAGGGTCATTTACTTGATTAAGGCCACCAAGTCCAATAGCCACAACATCTCTCTCTTTAAGATGACAAGGCAGTTGCAGATAGAATGTTTGCATAAAAAAAAAATGCACCTAATGAGACAGTGAAGTGATAGACGCCAAAAGGGGAAGCGGATTAGATATTGGTAACCTTGACCTTAAGAATTGAGCGCTGCTTGCAAAGTGGCAAGGGAGATTTGGGGAAGAGAAAGAGGCTTTGTGGAGGGTCATTGTTTCTAAATATGGTAAAGATGAGTGGGACTGGGTAACCGACTAGGTTACCAGAGTGGTCCATGGGTACATGCTGCTCAGTGTCAGTCATGGGAAGTGTCATCCACAAGAGTCCTTCCCTCGGTCCAAGGACATTCAGTATCAGTCGTTGCTAGGTCTACTATCAACCTTTTTTTTTTTTTTGAGAAAATACTACCTACCATTTTTATTTGCATGAATGAAAAGAATATTTGTACTCGGAAGCCTTCTCCGTTCGGGTTGGGTACAACACGTCCCCAAGTGGAGGGATTTTGTTGGCTACCTGTGGCTGGCAAGGTATCTACTGCAAACAAATTTGAGTAAAAAGAATGTGATAAGAGGACGACATCTGGGATACACTCTTGCTATCTGGGAAAGAGTATGAATTGAATTAATCAATTAGTTCTCTCTGCTTACATTGCGATGTTGCTCCTTCTATATGGAGCAACTTTCTGTTTAGATGTGGGTTGGTGTGGTGCATCTCAAGCTCTCTACAGGATATGGTGGAGTTGAAACAGTGCTCTTCTCATTGATGCCGTATTTTGCTTCAGAAAAAAATTCTGCTTGCAATCCTATGGTCTACTCGGATAGAAAGTAATCATAGGATCATTAGGGGAGCCTCCTCTTCTAGAGAAGATGGTGGGCTGGAGTGGCGAAATATTTAATTAGGAATAAGTTCCATATTGTTAAGCTCAATGATAATCTCCATAATGAGGAAGCTTTTATGAAGGAGGCCAGCTCTCCTAAGCTCAAGCTTAGGATAAGGCAAGCTCAAGTGTGTAGTGGGGCCCACCTAGGGACCCACATGGCGATGGGGTGAGGGGGATTTCAAGGACTCCCTAGGATATTTCTTTCTGCAAAAAATCAGCCCCAACCGTAATTTCTATCATCTCCATATGGGCCCAAAAGTTTAATGGTCAATAGTCCATTCGGATCAATACATAGTCGATCCAACAGTCCGGTAAATTCTGATCTGACCAAAAGTTGGTGGACATGTGCGATTTAGAGGGGTCATGTGCTTGGTCCATTTGGATGGACCAAAGGTTGACCCTACAAACATGAGCTTATAAAAATTCTATCCTAAGCTTGAGCTTAGGAGAGCCTTGCTCTTTATGAAGTGTAGGTCGTCTAAGGTGAGGAAAATCATTTCTTGGTCCTTTCCCTCCCCCCACGTGTTAGTGTTTCACCTGAATGTAGTAGCTAGAGGAAACTTGATAAGAGTAGAAGGGGAATTCTGTTTTTAATTGTTGAAGTAGGTGGTGATTAGAGATTCTAATGAATTAAAGGTTATGGCTGTTTTGGAATCAATTATACATTCAGGGGCATTTCAAGACAGTCTCACTGTGGAGAGTAATTTGGCTAATGCGGTTTCATAGGTTACCCATGAGTCTTAGCCTTGGAGGATGCAGTTTGACCTCAAAGAGATCAAAGCCTTGCCTTCATTTATCTAGGTGGGTTTTCATTGAACTTCATCTATCCAAGTGGATTGTCATCATCCAGGATGGTCGGCCAGCGCCATGGTGGATTCATTTGCTAAAAAAAGGGTGAAAAAAGTCTCTCCCTTGGTAGCACCTATTATGTAGTTGTTTTCTGGTTTGGGTATAATGCTCTTATATCATGCTTTTTGTTGTGGTATCCCTAGTTGGGTTGTCTCTCTTTCTGGATGGTATTCTTCTTATTTTTAATGAAGTTTTACCCGTTACGATCAAAACTATTTGTGGGGTTCACCCTTTTTAGTTGAGACACTTGTTCCATGCACAGAATTTCACCTACAAAAGCCCCGCACAAGTGATGTGCAGGATTTTCAATCTCCATGCACAAAGCAAGACCCTCCTGAATTAAAGGTTGGAACCAATAATCCAGCACGCCATGAAAGACCCAAACCCTGTTCCATGCAGTATATTAGATTTGTTTTTTGACACACACCCCTTTTCTAGCAGTATTGGATCAAAGGAAGATTCAGCAATGCAATTGCAAGGACCTCTCAATGACACTCTTTTTATATCTGTAGAACATTTTAGAGCTTACATGGACATTTAAAATTTGCATAACATTTGTAATGAACAGAACCCAGTTTCCGCGACTCTGCATACCTGAAGGGGCACTTTTCTACAGCAGGTATGTACAAGTAGCCGGATCTTCCCACTTATTCTCCATCACTGAGCATGTAGAAATTGGTATTACATATCACCTGCAATAGATAGCTTGGTCTATTTGTGGAGGAATTTGCTTAATTTCAGTCCCAAGCTCTTGTTCAATTCGATACCTATCATTAAACAAAAACTGTTGGATTACCAGAACAAAAAAGGACTGCTGGCATAAGATTCTACATGGAGGAGAAAAAATCACATACAAGTTGAAACGGTCCTCATAAGTGATTAAATTCACTGCTAAGCCAAGGTGGCCAAACCTTCCCGAGCGCCCCACCTGAAAATATACAACCAGTATACCATTTAAGCAAGAGTAGGATACAATTCACAGCCACGTAAATACAGCAACTTATCATACCCGATGAAGATATGTTTCTGAGTTCTTGGGGAAATCAAAGTTGATAACTACATTAACTGCTTGAATATCAATTCCCCGCGTAAAAAGATCTGCCAAAAAAATGATTAATTAAATAAAGAAGACCCACAACCTTTTTTTATCAGCACCAGGAATTTTATAAGTAAAATCTACAATCTACCAATATAATATTGGATTCAAGATTATTTTCAGAGATCCAAATGTAGCCTTCACAAGATTTTTGACGATTACAAGTGAATTCAATTTATATCCCTAATCTTAATGTGCCCTTAAGAAATTCTATAAAAGCCAAGAGGAGGAAAAACTTACATGTAATTTTATGCCAAGAAGATCTGCTATAAGAGCCATTTTCTTATTAAGACAGCCCAGGGTAAAGTTTAGCCCCCAACTGTTGCTCAGCTGGTTAAGGACGTAGAGTGTGCAGGAGGGTGTGAGTTGAATCCCATGTGAAGTAAAAAAGAAAAAAGTTCAGACAGAAGAGGAAAAGCTTACATATGGCTTTATTGATTCAGAGAAGGCTTACACCAGGGTGTCAGAGCAATTGGTTTTGTAGAAATTGAGGAATAAAGGAATTCATAACGGGTAATATCGATATTATGCAAGACATGTATGAAATGACTGTAAGGAGAGAGAATTGAGTGCAGGGTGACAAATGAGTTCCTAGTTAGAGTTGGATTGCACCAATGGTCTGCGTTGAAGCTCTAAGAACAATGTAGTCACCTCGATTATGGAAAATTTAACAGCAAATATCCAAGATGAAATCCTCTGGCATATTCTATTCACAGATGATGTAATACTTTGTTGTTCTAGACCTAAGACAGCCAGCCCAAACAGTACTAAATGAAAAATAAATAAAAAGAAAAAAAAAAAAGAGAGAAAAAAAAAAAAAAAAAAAGCACATCTCCAGCCACATTATACCTTCCTTCATACGGCCACTACTCCCAACTTGAGACCTCCCCATTCCCAAAAATGGCCCCATACAACCTTATTGTTGTCATTGTAAACACCCAGCATGTCCACTTAAAAGTAATAGACTAGTTATAAAAAAAAAATTTGTCGGATCCACAGCAACAAAATATCCTTGTCTGATGCAAGAGCATATAAAGATTAATTAACTACTTGCTAGCTCATGTAAGAGGCAAGGCCAGTGAAAATCAGACGGAGATGATTCTCATAGCAAAGATAATGGAGAGAACGATGAGGATGATCTGAATAGCTCAGTTGTGAGTCTGCAAGGCATAGTTATGAAATTCGTTTTGTTTCGGACGAATTTCCCGAATAATTTTGGCTCGGTCCTTAAACTGAACCGAATACCATCCCTAGAAAATTTCAGAGAAAAATTCGGTCCAATTCAGACGAATTTTGTCAATTCAGTCCAAAATGTCCGATTTCTTCTGAAATTGGGCGAAATACTACAATCGTCTGAATAGTGACTTTCGGCTTAAAAGTAAAAAAAATCCTAACCCCATACATTCCCTTCTTTGTTTGACTGAAAGAGACCATTGGGCAGAAAAAGAAAAGGAAAAAAAATAAAAAAAATAAAGAGGCTGATAGAAGAAGTAGAATACATGGAAGAGGACGGCGTACCTGTTATTGACGACCACAGCAATCGGAGCTCCTACCCAAATTTTACTCTAGTAGGAAATTAGTCCCTTGCCAAATTTCATTCTATTAAAAAATAGGGCTCTAGCTAAATTTCTCTCTAATAAAAAATTGTCCCTAGCCAATTTATGTTATTTTTAAAGTTAAATATTTGTTATATATATATAATATTTGTCCTGAAACATAAATCCGAAATATCTCGCCGAAATCCTGAATCGGCCGAAATATTTCGGCTTGGAAGCCAGACCAAAACGGCATCCGAAACAAATTTCTCAACTATGCTGCACGGGCATCTTAATGAAGGAAATAATGGGAGAGAAGATTTTGACAATATAACCATCCGGATACTTGCGATAACTGATAGGAGCAAGCCAATGATCTACAGAAGAGCATGCCAATCAAAATATTTTTGGACGCCTAAAGCCCAACCATATTTGAAGACTGGCCGGATGTTATAGAGACAAGGGTAACGCAAGACAAGTCCAATATGCCACCATGAAGCAAAAAGGTAACACATACCACAGAGAAGCATAGAAGACCATCTCCAGAGAATTTGAACAATCTCACAATCTCCTATCAAGCGTATGTGGAGATGAAATAGAAATTGGAGGGAAAATATTTGCCTTTTAGAATATGGAGTCATTAAAATATAGCCCCACTGCGGATGGGAACCGGGGGATACGGTGTTCACGTTCTCGAAAGGAGTTGAGACTTGAGACAATATAGCATGACCATTGAAGAATACATGGACAAACTTAAGAACTTGCCAATGCAGTGCCACACTGCTGAAGAGGATCGTCCAGTCCATTGTTGTCGGAATCTTAGGATTCACATTCCGAACGCTACAACTCATATCGAATCCTAAGGAAAAATATTCAAATCTAAGCAACAAATCTCATTTCCAGGTGAATCTTAAGATTTGGGCATGAATCTTGTGTACAATACTTGTCTTATTGAATCTTATGACTCAGGCGATGCATCTAAGCGTAAATAGCCATAGCCGAACAGATAATATCGGTCTTTTTTTTTTTTTACGTTCTTTTTTATTAGTGTTACTATTGTTCAAAAGGTTATCTAAAGGTTAACAAAAACCTCTTTAAGAATTTGTGCAATTTTGATGTGGTGTTAGAGATAAATAACAAGTGCAACCTACTTGAGGATTTGGGACATGATAGATCAAAATGGAGAAACAAAATTCATGTAGCCAACCCCAACATAGTTCGAACATGGCTTTGATGATGATCATGATCGTGATAAAGATCTAGAGATAAATAAGAATCAGGCATGTGGTTGTGTTTGACTGTTTGTGCAATATGGATTTCGCCCTACATTCTTTCTCCTTTTTATTTGTCCTACATTCTCTCATTTTTCGATTGAACACTTTTTTAACTTCGAGAGAAACCCTAACTATGTAAGGTTGATGGTTTGAATTTTATTTATATATACAAAAATACCACTGCAACTTGTTCAATTTTCTTTAAAAAAATACCATTCACGATACGATTTGATTTATCCCCTTGAGCGACTAGTGATATGATTTCAGTTTCTTTTAAGCAAAGATAAGATTTCAATTTTCAGAACAATGGTCAAGTCCTCTCCCAGACATAAATACAGCAACAGATTCAGAGAGGGATTGTGACCCAGCAAATTTTCTAGTTTTTCGGTGGTCCTGCTAGTGCGTTTTTTTTTTTTTTAAGAATTGGTATCAGTTGGATTCAGTTCCTTTTCCCAAATCCACAAGCTCATCCAGTTGGCCATGCTGGCAAGTCAACAATTATACACACAATCCAGAAAAAAAAAAATTATATGAATTCTGCAAGCAAAAGACATGTCCGTCAAAGAACACATGGATATTGATATGAGAGGACTGCTTGCCAAGGCTTTGAGGAGAGGAGCTTGAGCTCTTGAGGTAGGAGTTGGACAGGCAACAAATTGTAATTGGGGTAACTGCAAGGGGCTGGACGAGGGTGGTGAGATGGTGACACCTATGCAAGGTTCCTGTAAGTTCAATCCAGGTGTAGGGGATGGAAAGACGTGGTCAGGTGTGCACCTCCATGTGTATGCATGTCAAAAACTCAACTTATACACTTTTTTTAATTGTTAGTAACAACCTAAACAAAAGAGTACTGGAAAATAAAAGAGTGTGGGTTGCATATATTGAGGCGATAAAGGATATGTATGATAGAGTCGTGACATCTATAAGAACGACTGGCGGAGAGACTAAAGAGTTTCCTATCGCGATTGGTCTACAGCAAGGCTCAGCGTTAAGCCCGTACTTGTTTGCCCTAGTTATGAATGAGATTACAAGACATATTCAGGATGAGGTGCCGTGGTGTATGCTATTTGCAGATGACATTGTTTTAGTGGATGAGACGAGAGAAGGAGTGAATGCTAAGCTAGAATTGCGGTAGAAAACGTTAGAGGCTACGTCGATGCAAGACGGAATATATAGAATGTAAGTTTAGTCAAAGTAGGACACCTGGTAACATAGAAGTGAGTTTGGGCACACAAAAGATTGTAGAGAAAGAAAACTTTAGGTACCTTGGATCTATGGTGCAAAAGGATCGAGAGATTGATACTGATGTAAGTCACAGGATTCAGGCCGGGTGGACCAAATGGAGAAGTACTTCGGGGGTCTTGTGTAATCGGAAAGTCCCCCTGAAGGTTAAAAGGAAAAATTATAAGGTGGCGGTACGTCCAGCGTTGTTATATGGATCAGAGTGTTGGGCAGTAAAGCATAATCATGTTAAGAAGATGGATGTTGCGGAGATGAGAATGCTAAGATGGATGTGCAGGATCACAAGGAGAGATAGGATTAGGAATGAGGAGGGCAAAATAGGAATAGCACCGATTGAAGATAAAATAAGAGAATCGACTGAGATGGTTCAGCCATATTAGAAGGCGCCCAACGGTGGCACCTGTTAAAAGGTGTGAAAGCATGGAGATTGCCAAGAGTAGGAGAGGGAGAGGGAGACCCAAGAGAAGTTGGAAATAAACTATTAAACATGACCTTGCCTACATGGATCTAACGGAGGACATGGCCTTAAACAAATTTGATTGGCGTCGTCAAATTCATATAGCCGACCCCACCTAGTGGGAAAATGCTTGGTTTGGTTTGGTTGGGTTAGTAACAACCTAAACATATATAGATCACTTCCGAGTTTACCCAAACAGTTGACAACATTAACATTTCCTAATCTCGATACAAGCAGGACAGAGTTTATCAGTAACAAGTAAAACCAGATTAGCAGGGCAAAAGAATGCAAAAACCAAATTCTTCTCTTCCAAGTTTGAAGAACCCCATTCAAAAGTTTTTAAATTTTAATTGTTGTAATAGCCATGATAGCCATGACAAGCATATGCAACATGCAAGGAAGCCACTTGACAAGCATATGCAACATGCAAGGAAGCCATTTGGATGGAGTAGGAGTGGGCCCCACAAGCATGAGCTTACGGAATTTTATCTTAAGCTTTAGCTTAGGAGAGCGTTGCCCATACATACATATATATTTATGCACGAGGGGTAGGCCTACCAAGGGGAAGGGGTACTAGGGTTGTAAACGGGACGGTTCCGGTTCGGGTCCAGGGTGGAACCGGAACCGGAACCGTTTTCTAAGAGGACCACCCAGAACCGGAACCGGAACCGATAAATATTAATGGGAACCAGAACCAGAACCGGAACCATTTGTGAGGCGGGTCTGGTTCCGGTTCCGGATATGGTTTCGAGTCTGGACTAATATATGTGTTTTTCTTTTTAAAAAAATTATGCTTTTTCCATATTTCAATTGGATTTGGATAACCTGCAAACACTAATGTGATTTTTGTCTATCAATAACATGTACTTTTAACGAAAAAACTCAGCAAGTAGAAAAGTAAAAAGGGTTCTGCTTTCATATACGAAAGTTACCTTATGTTAGTGTATATTATGTCGGGTCTCGGGTCCACGGGTCTGAGCCACTGTGGATCCGGAACAGGACCCGTTTAGGTATCGGTTCCAAAAAAAGGATCCGGAACCGGAACCATTTGCTTATCGGGACCAAAATAAGGACCCAGACCCAGAACCTAACGGGTCGGAACCTTCGGGTAATCGGATAATCGGGGACCCATTTACAACCCTAGGGTAGGCCTAAGAGGACGTGGATGGAGGTAGTAAAGATAGATATGAAGAAGTGTAACTTATCTGAGGATTTGCCTTAAGATAGATCGGAATGGAGAAATAGAATTCGTGTAGCCGACCCCAACATAGTTGGGACAAGGCTTTGATGATGATGATATGCACAACACAGTGCCCGACCATTTTTTAGGAGAAATCTATATGAGACTATGAGACCTAACCATATGCAAAATTTGGACTCCATGAGATCATCCTAACCCTTTGATCCATCGCCTTAAAATTTAATGGTTTTTAGAGGCATCATTTTCCTATGATTTCAATCCAATGATGAAGAAAAGTTGGATGAGTGTCACATTTGGACTTGTGACTATTCATGGTGAGGTAGTGTGTGAAAGACTAGATTGATTCAAGGTGGGGCCCATGACCAGAAAAGGGGGCGTTTTTAAAGTGGGACGCTTTGGAGAATTACCATTATATATATATGGGAAAAGCTCCTTCGAGAGTTAACCTCACCTCTTACGGTGAGAGACGCCATCATGGGGCCCACTAATCATGGTGACCAATGGGGGTGGAAAGAGACATCCTTGATGAGCCCAGCTATCAAGTTTGGGTTCAATCCCATGCCTCTAACCCCTTGACAAGTGGCCCACAAGTATAACTTATATTAAAAACAAAAATATGACCCTCGATCCAATGGTCCAATCCATTCAGATGGGTGCAAGCCCATGGGCTCCGGCATAATGCAGGGGGGTCCCACGTGTGGTTGGTTCAGATTGGTGATGAGTGTACCCCATCATGGTGTCTCTCACAGTAAGACGGTGAGAGTTAATGCTTCCACTAGGTGGCTTGTACCGTAAGACCATAAGGGCCAGTTTGGTAAATAAACTTGTATAGTCAAGTCACATAGAAGCCTATACCAACGGTAGGTAAATCGACTTTAACGCGTTTGGTTGACAAAACGGACTACTAGCAATGTAGACCAACTTTACATCAAAGTTGTCCTACTGGATAGCCTGTGCTACTTTACTGTATACGCCTCATCCACATCAAGTCTATGTCAAAGTGGAGCAGATTTTCAACCGAAGATTCGTAGTATGCAACTTTTCCATCATCTACTGTTCTAGAGGTCTGGCCTTAACTCAAGGGCGGTTTAATGGAACGTAATCTTCATCAATAGGCAACAAACCCCTCACTTGGTTTTACTGCATACCAATAGCGAAAGCTGAATACCAGGGAAAGCAGAGCATTCTGCGACATATTTAGGTCAACGAAAGAGACAAAGGTACTTCCTCCCCAGTTGCCTTCACCAGATGTGGAACCAGAAGCCTTCGCATAAAACCACACCTAAAATTGGGCATTTAGCTCCCAAATAGGAAGGTGGCCCTCTCTGTCGCATCCAGTCAGGCAAATGGTGCTGATTCGATGTGATTACGACTTAAAAGCGGATCTACACTCGGCGATAGGTTACTTACTCCTTCAATCCGCTCTCTCTTTGATCAAGTCGCATAGTACATAGAGATAAGAAAGGGCAATCAAGGCCCCAACAACCGCCTTTGATGAGAATCTGACGATTTACATCTATAATCGATTTGGGGCAGAAATTCAACGATCGGGTGATCTGTTATTTAATCCTTCTAGTGGACGTTCGATTGCTTTTGTCAATCAAGGCTACATCACAGCTTATTTCTCTGAAAATCAGATTCTCACGCCTTCAATCAATTTGGGGCAAAACACTGCCGTCAAAACCCAGGACGGATTGAACGACTCAACTCCACCTCTTTACATCTATAAGAACCATCCCAAGGAAGATAGCGGTGCAGCATTTTTTGAACTCAGTAGCCTCATGCAATGGCTTCCGAAGCAGTGGACAACATGTCAGTCAAGAGTCAAGGTATACGCTTAACTCTCTCAGTGAAACTCTGTCAGGTTTTTGGAGAATAAGCCATGTTTGATTTAAGGATAATAATTGATTGCATACATGATGCTACAAAATGCATGGCCTTTCACATACACTTCGCAATAGGATGTTTGTTTCCAGTCGTGGAATTGCATTACAAAAATGCTCCCTGTTTTGTCTAAATTGATATAAACTGCGTGTGGAAACACTGCATCTAATAGTAATTGCAATGTTCCAAGTGTAGGATAGGATTTGTTGATACAGCATCTGTACTTTCGGCTCCGTCCATCGGGCTACTTCCATATCATATGATTTATATTGATCAACTGGATACCTAATTCTGTCTTATTTCCACTATTCATACAACTAACCTGTATCTATGTCATACAACTAACCTGTATCTATGTCACAAGCTCTCTGAAAAAATTGGAACTCTAGTTAGTACCATCAAACTTCATTTGAAGGGCACGTTAAATGGAGGGTGCACGAATGTCTGCTACCAATTCAAATAAGAGGAGAGAAACGAAATAAGAAAAAGAAGGCTGTGTTGGCAGTGTTATGGGCTACCCTTGCAGCCTGGCAAATGCAAGTCTGGGATGCGGCTGCGGCTGCGGTAATCTTCAACTGGCAGAATAAATCAGAAAGCCGAAAACTGAGGAGTGCCGAACGAGCACATTATTTGTCGACACTAACAATGGGGAGGGACAAGGAGTGCACTAGCCAAATAAGATTGAACAAAAACAGCTTCGATTACCTTTGTGAACTTCTAAGAGTTAGGGGGCTACTCAAAGATAGTCGTCAGGTAACCGTTGAGGAAGAAGTTGATGCGTGCTTGCACATTCTCGCTCATGTAGTGAAGAACAGAATGATCGCCTCGAGGTTTATGAGGTCGGGTGAAACAGTCAGTAGACACTTCCATGGAGTCCTAAACGCTATCCTAATGCTATCCCCAAATTTCATTCGACCATCAAGACAGCATACGCCAAGAAGTCCTACCCATTTTGAGGTACAAATTTGTTAATCTAATTTGCAGGCTATTTGCCGTATTAAACGAAATTGTGTTGCAAATAGCCAAACAGTACCTTGATTAGACTCACTTTTTGCGAATTGGCGTACAGGATTGCGTTGGCGCTATTGATGGCACACACATTCCTGCATTCCTACCACTAGAATCACAGCCTTCATACCGAAATCGGAAGGGAACGTTGTCACAGAACATCCTGGCAACATGCGGTTTCAACTTTAAGTTTTAGTATGTACTGCCAGGTTGGGAGTGATCTGCAACAGACGCACGAGTTCTCCACAATGCACTTTCACGGGCTGATCCACTAGTTGTGCCTCCAAGTAATTCTCTTCATATATATGTTTCTATAGGACTGAGTGGGTCCACAATATCTATTACTGGAATGTAACCACTCATTATCCTCTCGTTTGGAATAGGCCGCTACTATCTCGTTGATGCTGGCTTTGCAAATGCACCGGGTTTCCTAGCGCCATATCGTGGCGTCCGGTATCATTTGAAGGACCACCGCGGGCGGACACCAGAGAATACGAAAGAATTGTTCAACAAACGGCATTCACAGGCTAGGAATGTCATTGAAAGGGCATTCGAGTTGCTAAAAGGCCGCTTTGGTATTTTGCGGACGGCCTCCCGGTATGAATTCAGTTATCAGGTGTCAATTGTGCACGTCTGCTGCACATTGCATAATTTCATGCTTCATCAGAATCAAGGATCGTCACCAAATGGAGATGAGATGGAGGCATCTGAAATTGGTGATACTGACCTTAACTATGAGCCAGCAGACAAGATTGATCTTGCGAACGTATTCAGGCTGTATACCCAGCGAGAGGGATGAGTGGCATGCATTCCGGGATAATTTTGCCTCCAAGCTGTGGCAAGATTATCAATTTAGTAGGATGCAATGAATAGATTACTGAAAAATGAACATTGCTGGTTTTACATGTTTATGTTTATCGTTGTTATATCCACCACGTCTGTTGCAGCATTGTGTCAACACAGACTTATGGAATTACTGAAAGTCCATGCACTCTGTTCTCTGACATTTGACATGAAATGGCCAAGTTGTTTTTTATTTAGTCATTACTTTTTTGTTATACATGTTAGTCATTGTTGAAACAATGTGATAATATTTACACTTGACTTTATTTAAAATAGTGGTTCAATATTGACTTTGAAAGACATAGCCCATTTAAGATAATTGTTCACTATTGACTTTGATCTAAATAGCCCCGACAAAGCCAATGAGAAAGAACTGCGTATTCAATGCGGAGATGGATGAACTGCTCTTGGAGCTCATGCTAGAGCAGGTTGCATTGGGACGGAAAGGGGATAGGGGCTTCAAGGACGAGGCTTACGTTGCAGTTGCTAAGACAATGACTGCAACAGATGTGTCTGGCAGGGTCTTCACAGCCGACACCATTCGAAACCGCTGTAAGAATCTAAAAAAGCAATATGATGTGTGCACCGAGTTGTTAAATGAATCTGGCTTTGGCTTCGATAATGCGACCAAGAGCATCGTGGCGAGTGATGAAGTATGGAGGGACTGGATTTTGGTAGGATGACCAATACGAAGCTTTATGTTGAATATTGTTAGAAATTTGTATCAATAACATCATCGTTTAAACATTGCAGGGACATCCCGACACCCATTCGTGGCGTTCAAAGACTATTGACTATGACAAACTTTCCAATGTCTTTGGGCATGATGTTGCAACGGGTCACTTTGCAAGGTCATCACAGAATGCCATGCAAGTGAACGACTCCCAGTCACGAACCAACACACATGCATTGTCCGGAAATGCTGAAATTTTCTCGGACCATATCATGGAGGAAATGCGCATGAGCACGGGTGGTGGGGAGGGATCTACACGCTCACAAAAACGCAATAGGAAAGGCGTTGGTATGACAGAATTCATCACAGGTTTTATGGAAGCATCTGGGGTTATCAGTTCCGCGATCGAGGAGGTAGCTCGCAAGATGTTGGAGCCGTCCGAACGCCTGTCAGATATTGTCGCAGCAAAATTGGATAAAATCCCCAAACTTTCCCTTGCTGATTTGGACATAGCGCATGAATGGTTGAACAATAGTGCAGATAGTTCAACAGCATTTCTCCATTCGAAGGACAAGTCCGCTTGGATTTTCCGCCGCCTAGAGCGCATGCATAGGGAGACTAGTCTCTAGAAATGATCGAAATGGATCCAATCTGATTCGTTGCCATCTTAATCGTTGTGTTGACAAACTTGTTGAAAATGTTCAAATGGACTGTTTAATTTGGAACTAATTTGTATTAATAGGGACTTAGCTTTAACTCCTGCACTCACGCACACTGTCGGTCCGGACAGTTGCATTTCGTTTGATATAACTTTATTAACGGTTTCTATGGTAGATGGTTGTATGAGCCATTTCTATTACCTGCTTTCAATACTGCATTGTTTTAATGTTAATTATGCTATTAACGACCCACTCGCATTCTTCAGACACTCCTTTAATTTAGATGGTGTGTGTGCAGTTGCGGTCAACGCTATGTGAATTCTCTTTTTGTTTGATGTGTTGCAGGCAATGGGATGACGTATCGGAGTATACATATTTAGTGCACCTACTGTGGTTCTATATTGGCACAACAGGTTGGGTGATTTATCATTTAATATACAATCAGTGAGAGTATTTGATCCCAGTTTCTACTATCTGGAGCAATAGCAATGGCTTGGAACTGATATCATCGTGCCAGCAGTTGTTACAAAACAGGAGGGACTTCGTTCTAGTAGTTGTTACAAAACAGGGTGATTTTAGTGGGACACGGTGCATGACAGTGGGCCCTATTGTTTTCTTATTTTTTTTATATTTTTTTTAGCCATACGGCGTACAAGTTGTTGACTGACAGACCTATTTTGAATGTGTTGGTTTGCCACCCATCAGTCGTAACTTACATTCTGGCTACAAATAGGAAGGGTTCTTTGTCAACCGATGCCTGTTGGTTCTTGTCTTCTACCTTCGTGCCTGCACTTCTAGTGTGGTAGCGTCCTCTACATAGCAGTGGCAAATCAAGTACGTGCCCTGCACCTTTCCTTTTTATAAACATTCTCCACACCTACCATCCCCTTCCCCTACAAGTACTGCGTTGTTAAAACATTTGATGCCAGCCCTGTACAATGAAAGAGGTCCTTTATGAACCTTCTATTCGTCATCACATCGCCATTGGCGTTTTTTCCCTTTCACCCAGTTCTGATCCCTTTCCAGATATATGACGTTTTCTTCATAAGTTTCTCTGACAATTATTCTACGTAATTGCAGCATGTCACAGTACGGATCCTCGAGTGCTGGCGCAGTACCAAGGTGTCGTCGTGGAAACGGTGATATGAGACTCTTCACATCACACACCAAGTCGAATCCAAATAGGAAGTTCTGGGGGTGTCCAAAATGGAGTGTTAAGTGTGATTTGTGCTCTCGTATATTGTGTACCAATGGAAAGTATAAAAAAATATTACCAAGTATAATCTCTAACTTCGGTTAACGAAACATTGATTTGTAGGAAGGATATGGATGTGGTGCTTTTCGATGGAAAGATAGAGGTTTGGTAGAGGACATTTCAGATGCGGATGCAGCGGCATGCGAACGAGTTGACACCCGTATTAATATGCAGAGGCTGTCATCCAACATCGAAGATTTGTTGAAAGAGATTCAGACTCAAAATCGACTTGTTCAATTGGCCTTGGAAGGAAAAAAGGAGAACAAAAAGATGGTGTCTGCACAGCATATGTACATTCAAATGATTTTCTACCTTCTGCTGTTTACCGCCGTCCTTCAAACAATTGGATTAGCTTTGTAAGAAATGTTAGTTGCTATTGTCAGTATCCACCATGTTAATATATGGGGATAGCATATGTATATTGGAATGAAAGCCTCCACCCCTATATATAGGGGGGCACATATTTTGAATTTAATGTTCTCGGATACGAGTCTAATATAGTTGAATATGTTGGATGACTGCCATTTGGCAGGATCATAGAGCCCACTTAAAATTGTGCATGTGCAAATCAGAAATCCACATGTAATCCAAACTAACTAATTAAAAAGGAGTTGGTATCTAATTGCAAGACACCAGGCAAACATGGTGTTCAAACAATGCACTAGCCAACGTTAATGATGGCTCCCCATCTTGCCATGTCGTTGGGCCTACAAAATCTCTTGCCCTTGAACTCAGATAACTATGCCTTGCCTCATTCTACCAAGTTCTCTTGAAAATATGTCATGTCAAAGTCTACTTCTTTCAACTATCTTTATGACGTCAAGTCTTGATTCCAACGCCCCTTGAATTATGACTACAAAGGTGCTTTGGTTTACAACGTGATATAGCAACCTTGGGAATGATTATTGTTCATCCAAACGCAGTGTGGTTAAATTGTTATAGACGCCACTTTATCGAATGTCAAACTTTTACCCAAAAAGTAAGTAGGTATACTTAATTTTACTGTACTAGTTAACTGCCAAACTAGCCCTAAGAGAAGCTTGTACATGGGCATTACTCATATATATATATATATATATATATATATATATACAGGAAATATTCATGTGCATCCTTCCTTCACCATGTTATGATGAGGTACAACATAGTAGGGTTGACTTCATAACACATCTGAACCATCCACACACATGGAAACCCCTTAAGTACACTAGACCCATTGAATTTTCACCTATCCAAGTGGATCGGACCGTTGGATCGGAGATCAATTTTTTTCCTTTAAAATAAAGTAATTAAATTTGTGGGCCACGGATGAAGGGGTTAGAGGCATGGGATTGACCACAAATTTGATATATGGTCTCATCCAAGGTGTCTCTTCCCATCCCCCATATGTCCCATGATCAGTGGGTCCCTAGGTGGGCCCCATTAAGTTTGTCCCTCACCATATGGTGAGGGAAGGATGCATAGGAATACCCCCCCTGCATATATATACATATGTATACATATACATATATGTATATATATAGAAAATAATCATGCGCGTCCATACATAGAGGGAGGCTCTCCTCCACTGCAGTGGAGGAGAGCCTCAGCTGCACCCGCGTGGGAACTAATGGGCTCGTGTGGAAACTAAAAATGTGTTTTGTCAAACAGTGCTGCCCGCCCAAAATGGAGTTGACTGAAATGAAAAACATCAGAAGCCCAAAATCGAGAAACCCCCCCTCCCACCTTCCTCTCCAGCACGATCTCTCTGCAATCGCTCTCTCTCTCTCGTTCGCTCCCATCGGTTCTGCTCATGAGGATCTCTCCAGCAGCCCCTCCCGATCTCTCGCCAAAATCGGTCCTTCTGCTGCGTCTCTGCTTCTCTCCTTCTTGAGCTGCAATCGCTCTCTCTCTCTCTCTCTCTCTCTCTCTCTCTCTCTCTCTCTCTCTCTCTCCCATCGACACTGCTGCTGCGTCGAGAGCTTCTCTCCCTCCCGATCTCTGCTGCTGCTGCGTCTCTGCATCTCTGCTTCTCTCCCTCCCGATCTCTGCTGTTGCGTCTCTGCTTCTCTCCCTCCCGATCTCTGCTGCTGCGTTTCCAATAAGAGGGTCCATGCCTGAAATTTTCAGGTTGAAACCTTAGTGAACCAGGTAATTGTTGGACCTTTGACATCTGTAACCAAGTGGCACATGTAGCTGTTTTTGACACTCAAGTGATCTCAGGAAGTAGGAACCTCTAGTTTATCTACTTCCTGTAATTTTGTATCAATCAACACTTTCAAGATAAAATATTGATTTATTGTGTAACAATGATATGGGCAATGAGCTGGAGAAGTCTCAATCTCATCGATATGGTCCATATGGATGATCTATTCTGTCTTTATTTTCTCATATAGAATGGTACAATGTTTATCATAAGCTATCCTGATATCTAAACCTTGGTTAGAAGAACTGCAATCCTCTTTTGTTGTGTATTACTCTGATAATATGATGGTGCCTGTTTATTTTCTCATTGCTGTGTGACATATAAGAAAAATATGCCCCATTATAGTAGACACTTGTGAACTCGTATCTTACTTTGTTCTGACAATGGGGTCTTATATTGTTTTCTTTATTTCGTAACTCAGTTGGCGATCTTAATCATCTCATCTCTGCCACCATGAGTGGTGTCACATGCTGCCTCCGATTCCCCGGCCAGCTAAACTCAGACCTCCGGAAGCTTGCTGTGAACCTGATCCCATTCCCCCGTCTTCACTTCTTCATGGTTGGGTTTGCACCTCTAACATCAAGGGACTCCCAACAATACCGGGCCCTCACAGTGCCAGAGTTGACTCAGCAGATGTGGGACTCAAAGAACATGATGTGTGCTGCTGATCCACGCCATGGCCGCTATCTGACAGCATCAGCCATGTTCCGTGGGAAGATGAGCACAAAGGAGGTTGATGAGCAGATGATCAATGTCCAGAACAAGAACTCTTCCTACTTCGTGGAGTGGATACCAAACAATGTCAAGTCCAGCGTCTGCGACATCCCACCCAAAGGGTTGAAAATGGCATCAACATTTATTGGGAACTCCACGTCCATTCAGGAGATGTTCCGGCGGGTCAGTGAGCAGTTCACAGCCATGTTCAGGAGGAAAGCTTTCTTGCACTGGTATACAGGAGAGGGTATGGATGAGATGGAGTTCACAGAAGTTGAAAGCAACATGCATGATTTGGTTGCTGAATATCAACAATATCAGGATGCAACTGCAGATGATGAAGAGTATGAGGATGAAGAGGAAGAGGAAGTAGCAGAAGAAGGTGGGAGGGAGGGTTTCTCGATTTTGGGCTTCTGATGTTTTTCATTTCAGTCAACTCCATTTTGGGCGGGCAGCACTGTTTGACAAAACACATTTTTAGTTTCCACACGAGCCCATTAGTTCCCACGTGGGTGCAGCTGAGGCTCTCCTCCACTGCAGTGGAGGAGAGCCTCCCTCATATATATATATATATATATATATATATATATATACACATGTATATGTATATGTATATGTATATATATGGAAAATATTCATGCACGTCCATCAACATAGTGGGGTGATGCAGTGAGATCAAGGGCCAAGGCCCGCAAGATCTGATGGCCCGATTGATGGGGTCCACCTGATCGCTAAATTGAGATCCCTATCATTAGTTTAGATAATTTCTAGATTAGTAGGTTGCTTAATTGTTTAGGAAGATTTCCTTTCTAATTTATGTGTTAATTAGGGTTAGCTATTTCCTTTATTGTTTATTTAGGATCAATGCTACTCTATATATAGAGAAGTTCTAGTGAGTTCCCATTTGGGGTATTTCTCCTAAGTAATTTTAGGATTTTGAGTCTTAAGGCTCGATCTCACCGTCAGAGGTGTAAATCTTCACTGTGGCCTCCGGGCTATGCCATCATGGGGCCAACTATATGATCCATCCGAACCATCCACACATTGGACCCCTTGAATTATAATGCATCAATTGAGTTTTCACTAATCCAAATGGATTGGACCATTGGATCTACGGTCAAATTTTTTCTTTAATATAAAGTCGTTAAAACTTGTGGGCCACAGATGAGAGGGTTAGAGACTTAAGATTGACCCCAAACTTGACGTATGGGCTCATCCAAGATGGCTCTTTCAATCCCCCCAAGTTCCATGATCAATGGGGGTGAGGGAAGGATGCACATGAATATCACCCTATATATATAGACACACAGTACAAGCCACTTCGTGAGGCCACCTATTGGTCCAATAGCCAGTGGTAGTGAAGGCGAAGCAGATTCAAAGCGAGTGGTGGGGCGTGTGTGGGGGGTGGGGCGCTGTAAGGCAGTAAGAAAAGGGCACACTGAGCTAATGTGTGGCAGGCGCCACTGCTTCAGAGAAGGTGATCTCTAATGAGATGTTTTGCTCTCAAAGTAAGAGTTTTATATATATATAGGGGAAGTTTCAAGTGCATCTATCCCTCACCATAGGGTGAAGGACACTTCCATAATTGAAAATTTTCAAGTACAACAGTTAATTTTCAAGTACATAGGGTGAGGTACACTTCATTGTCTTCATGTGCAAAAAAAAAATGTGGGTGAGGGATGGATGCACTTGAAACTTTATATATATATATGGGAGATGCTCCTATGAGAGATATCTCTTACCTTAAATGAGAGATTGAGTGGGGGCCCTCACATCCATATCCGATGCCAACAACTTAAATATGAGGGCCCCCACTCCTATCTCATATAAGGTGAGAGATACCTCTCATAGGAGCATCTCCCTATATATATCATCCAGTGCACACAGTGTGCATGGAAGCTGTGGGTCCCACCTAGGGATGGACTTGGAGGGATCTCTCCATTTGGTTGGGGCATACCTGTGTACAAAATATGGGCCCCATTTCATCATCCTAACCCATTTATCAACTGCCAACAATTTTCACCCCTTTACAAATTCACTCGTTTATCCAACGGTACAGTCCATTCGAATGTGTTTAGAGAGAGAGGTGTAATTTAGAGAGGTCCCGTGTGTGTAGTCCATTTGGATTCATCATCAGGTGGGCCCACTATGAGGTGTGCACCAAAAAAAAAGGTGTATAGGATAACTTCTCTGTGTGTGCACATGCGCACGCAATCATTTACGAACACAAGACAAGACATGTGAAGCTTCACTGTGTTGAAGCAAACAAACAATGAAAGTGATGTTACAAAAAGCTCCATAAGAACCAACCCCCACCCACAGCCCAAAAAACAAAAGGAGAAGGAAAAAATAAGAACAAAAAAAAATGAAACAATAGCCAGAAAAGTAACAATAATTGATTAAACAAAATCACATCCACAACAAAAGCAGAAGGAAAACCTGCATAAGAGTTGGAAGAAACGAACTCCTATGACAGCTTGCAGTGATCATTCTCACTTGTAATGTAAGGACTATGGCCAAGACTTATAGGATGTAAATCAGATAACAAATCCCTCAATACAGTACAAATTTGCAAGGCATCACATGCATACCTGTACAAACAAGATTTCTACAAGCACCGTTACGGAAGTCATGGAATACTCGATTACGGTGATCCTGCAGCATCTTGGCATGAATATAGAAACATGAATAGCCAAGCTCTGTAATTTTCTTTGCCAACAGTTCAACACGATTCACTGAGTTGCAAAATATGATTGACTGATTGATTTGAAGCTGAAACCAAAAACACACTGTGGTCATAATAATGATCTAGAAGCTTAAGACTGCAAATAAATAACAAAAGGAAACACAGAAGTCAATGTCAAACCTTTGAAAAAAGTGTGTTGAGGCAGTGGACCTTTTGTCTTTCTTCTACAAATGCATAATATTGGGTTATACCCTTAAGAGTGAGCTCATCCATGAGATTAATGATGTAAGGCTTATGCAAATATCTATCTTTGAAGTCCTTGACAGTTACAGGAAAAGTTGCTGAAAACAACAAAATCTGCCTATTAGCAGGAAGAAAACGAATCAGCTGCTCAACTGATGGCTGGAACTCGGGAGATAAAAGCTTGTCAGCCTGCAGGAAAAGAATACATTATTGAACCAGCGATCTATAAGCATGAAGTTAGGAAGGCCATGTTCAGACTATTGTAATTAGATTTGAGCAATTGGAAGCCCCGCCCTAAATCAATATCCGAACCATTCATCCTCTTTAGAAGGCCAAAAAGGGCTTGGGGGTCAAATTTCAGCCATTGATTAATCATGAATTTTCAGAAATTTATGAAAGCTTTAGACCATTAGATCTACTTTTTTGGACTTTTGTGGGCCCCTAATTCATGATCTGATCCATACATCTTCTTTGGAAGGCACAAAAACGACTAGAGGAGTCAAATTTCACATCTTGATTTATCATGGGTCCTGAGAAATGTTCAGAAAACAGTGAACCATTGGATGTACTACAATCAAACTGACGAGATTAAAAATACTATGGGCCCAATCAGCTGTTTTCTTTTTTCATTCCTGTGGACCCCTAAATCACAATCCAAACCATTCATCCTTAGAAGACCAAAAATAGCTTGGGGGTCAAATTTCAGCTATTTATACATCAGATGTTTTGAGGAACTTGCAAAAAAAAACCACATACCCATATATTTGCTTCTCTGGACTTTTGTGCGCCCATAATTCACGATCCAAACTTAGTACCCGGAACCACCCCCCAACCTTCTCGATCCCGCAAGAGTTTTTTTAGCGTAACCGTCTTCGGAGCGCGGTTCGACCATCCTCGAAGCGCAGATCAACCGAATATGGAGCGAACCGTGCCGAATCTTTGGTTTATGAGCATTTTCGTTTTCTATAAGCTTGACATTTATCTTTTGAATGAAGAAACTTCTTTTAACTCACTAATTATTGTCTATTTTATGAGATCAAATTGCAAAGTTAAACTTTTTCTCCATTTTTTATACTTGAATATATGGATAAGATATATTTGTGCCCATTAGTTAATTCTTTATAAACCCACAAACACTGTGTTGTTTAGGCGCTCCAGACATATAATTATTTTAAAATCCAGGCATTGTGGATCCGAACAGTTCATCTTCTTTAGAAGGCTAAAAATGGCTGTGGGGTCTAGTTTCAGGTCTTGATACATTATGGATTTTCAGAAATTTGCAAAAAACGGTGAACCGTTGGGTGAACTCATTCACATGTGAAGGGATGTGAAAATGACAAACAATGGAATGTGTTTCACATGTGACTCATTTGCACGTGAACCACTTTCATATCACATGTGAAAATGACAAATGACCCTTAAATAACCCTAAATCCAAAGTGGCTCGTGTTTCTACTATTTGTTGCATTACTTAATTGCAAAGATAATAAACACAAAAATATAACACTCGCAAACATCCCTAACAGTAGCACTGAAACTACATTAATGGAATCATTTAAAAGTTTGTAGTGCCCAATTAGACCAAAGTCATCAGACACAAGTTCATAAAGTATGCATGACCAGCTTCAGCATCGGATAAGTTTCAGCCAGCAGTAATCCATCTACAGTCGTCAGTTTTTTTTCACTACAGATCTTACAGAGTTTTTAAATCAGATATAAGGTTGGGAGCACATAGCATTGTTTATATCATACCTCATCCATAATAAGCATCGAGCAATCTTTTAGAATGCAAACACCTTTCTTTGCAAGATCAAGAATTCTACCAGGTGTACCAACCAGCAAATGAACGGGCTGATATAAACGCATGATATCATCTTTTAAGCTGGTTCCTCCAGTAGTGACCATGACCTGAATCTTTAAATGCTTCCCAAGTTCCTTGCAGACCTGTGATGTTTGAAGAGCCAACTCTCGAGTGGGAACAAGTATCACAACTGCATATACAAAAAGGCAAATATAAATTAACTCAAACATAAAATACATATAATACACAAACGAATCACTTGTGTTTACATCAGCTATATAAATAGTAAAATGGTTGAAAAAGGATGCTAGATTTAATAAGGTGCAGTATTTGCTTCAAAAAACACTATAACCTTAATCATCTTTCAAAGAAAGTAGATAAATAAATCCAATAAAGCACAATGTAAGACAATAACCTTGAATGACGTTGTTATCCTGATCAATCTTTTCTAGGGCAGGAACGCAAAATGCGGCTGTCTTGCCAGTTCCATTTTTAGCTCTAGCAAGAATGTCGCTGCCAGTTAAAGCAATTGGGATACTTTCTTCCTGAATTGGAGAAGGTCTTTCAAATCCTTTCTCATATATCCCCATAAGTAGCTCTCGCTTCAGAAAATAGTCTTCGAATTCATTTCCTTTAGTGGCAGTTACATCCTGCAGACAAGAAAAATAGAATAAAAAGGACACTTAAACAGCAAATTATTATTTTACAATAAAAAAGTATAAAGTATATAGTTTTTTCTACAGATTCAGTAAACAAAAAACATAGCAGGCACACCATAAAAAAAACTAAAAATAAATAAAAAGAACTTCAAGTTATTGTGTTATACACATTAAATGGGAGTACAGGACAACCTAGTTTTCAGGTACAAATATGATATCATATAGAACAATACCATTCAATAAGGAAAAAAGAAAGACAGGAAACATTGATTTATCACATATTAATAGAGTTTTTTATACGTGACCCCAGAACTAACTGTATAGCAATTAGCAAGTGCCAAGACATGGGGAACCCTGCTGTGAAGCAACTTCAAATTATAAGTGTAAGCTACATGGATAGATCACCCCAGGAAAGACTAACATTACCAGGGCCCACTTTTAATTCTACTTTTTATAAACCATTAATAGAAAGATTTATCAGTCATAAACCACAAACTATACCCCACCCACACCAAAAAAAAATAATAATAATAATAATAATAGGGCAAACTTCAGTCAAATCAAAGTTGGCCCACCATCAAATTTAACATCTTATGGGAATCAACATCTAATGCGTGATCAATCTATGGTGGGCCGAACACCGTCAAAAAGTAAATTTGGACCCAACAACAATACACATGGGGAATATATTTTGAACAGCTTTTAGTTAAAAATTGCATCCCACAAATGGATATATAGATGTGTCCTCAAAATGGTGGATTCAACGTCCTTGATGGAAGGAAAAATTACTGAAATAGAGTATTAGAATTATTGTCAACTAAAAAAAGGAAGGGCAGAGTAAATGATTTGAAAATAAACCTCTCATAGTCATAGTAAGTATTAGAAAATGAATATTTGATTATAAATAAACAAAAGCCAAGAGAGTGTTATTCCATCAACTCTTGGATACAAGAGACAATCATAGCACTGACTCTTTAAGTAGGGAGAGCACTCCTTCCATTATAAGACCAAGAGAGAAAATGAGAAAGCAACCTGAAGGCCGGAAGCCATGTTTCAGAAAGTTAAAAAAAAAGGTCTATAGTCTGTTCAAGAACTGCTGATTCACAGAACAACTCCCGGAAAAGGTCTCAACTCTAATTTTTGGGATTTTAGATGTTTCAAAAGAATAAAAAGGTACACTCAAATTTCTATTTCTAATCTCATGCTAATTTCCTTCTTCCACAAAGCTTCCCCTTTTAAAAAAGCTCCTCCTGTATCGATATCTGAGATATAATAGATATTTTTAAATGAAAATATAATATAAATATATCTCTTATGCTGCTTAGCTTTAATAACATTTGTTACCATTCAAATACACACACATATATAGGTATTTTTTAAATGAAAAGAAACAAATCCACCATACTACATACTGCGCCGAAATGTTCTTAAAAAATCCATATTGTAAGAAATGGAACTGTGAATTGCTCAATTCGAACTATTCACAGTTCAAGAAACAAAGACAGAAACTATGCTTTAAAATACCCCATAATTGAAAAAGAAAAGCAAAAGAGATAAAACTATAAAACCCATCACAAAGCTTGAGCCAAATATAATTACTCCCTTCCCTCATTTTCATTGTCGCTGATAGTCTATATTTACAGTATTTACAAAGAACCATCAAAGATAATAATGTAATCCATTAAATTGGGATGTTTGGATATTTGCAGAACACAATATTAGCATATTTCAATAGTCAGATTTCATTAGAATAGAACACGATATTGTCAATCAAACGTGATGCTTGGCAATTTCTACAAATTTATATTGAAGTGCTTGGCAACATATTCACTAAATATTGTGACAGATAAAAAAAAAAAAAAGATCCATTGACCCACTAATCAGTAATCATAGAGGAGTCAACTAATAGTGGTAATTAAATTCAAAATTAACTAATCCAAAAAATAATAGAACCCATCTTTTTATGGTAGTTTTAATGGGCCCCACCAATTGTTAATATCATAGTAGGACATATCTAATGTTTTAATTATTGAATTATACTTAATATTTGAAATCACAATGGCCACATAAAAAGGCTCTTATCATGATGGAATCCACCTAACAATTGTGTTAATGATAGGATCCAACTAGTATGATCCATCTAGTGTTGGTAAATGGTAATCATGTTAGGACCTATCTAATTTTAGAAAATCAAATGACCAAATAAAATCATGAGCTCTGTTTAATTTTGTTTAATCACATTGGGGCCCACCAAATGTTAGAAACCCTTGTATTACACATCTAGTAGTGATTATCATGATCATCACAATCGATTATTGGAAATTGGTGAGGGATCTATCTAATGTTAAAATCATGTGGGACCCATTTGACATTAGTAACATAACAACCAACATAATTATTATGGGAATCATCTTTGGTACAACACATTAGATCTTGATTATTACAATGGGACTCATTCAATCATGGTAAACCGGTAATTATTGTCACACAATATAATGTTTATGGGACACCCAATGTTTGGTGACCATGATGGAGACCATCTAATGCAATAATTGTAGGACCCAATTAGTAATCAGCAAGGGGCCTGTCTAGTGTTGGTAATTATGACGGGGCTTACCAAATGTTGGCAATCATGGTAGGACCCACATAATGTTTGTGGTCACTATGGACCAATCTAATGTTCTTTTAAGAGCCATATTGGGAATCATTTAGTTGCAATCACTAGAAGAACCATCAACATTAGAAATCATAGTGGGACCACAATGATAAATGGTTTTATGAATTCATATACGGAGAAATTGTGCTGGAACTTCTCACCCATGCCTTCATATATTTTTATACCAAAGATTATTTCCAACACTTCTTAACTATGAAGCCTTTCAACAGAAAATGGAATATTGTACAACACATCCTAAGTTAGCCAAGCATACACTGATCGTTCTTTACATATATACTGCTTGCAAACAATCCCTTAAACTGAAAATACCATCACAAACAGTAAAAAAATTCTCAATTTAGAACAGAAAGATATCCGTATAAACAGAACGTTTTAGAACTGAAACAATTTCAGAATTCAATTTAGTAAGCATGTTTCACTTCACTTACATAAATATCACCATTAACATTAGTAATTGCAATAAACAATCATACCTCTGTTTTGTAACGTGTATCTCGGGGTGGTATCTTTAGCTGTGCCTTCCAATCTTGAGAACTAAATGCATAACGAAAAGAAGGGAAAAAAGAAAGTCAATTTGGATGCCATATAAAATACACATAAAAAGTTTTTTTAATGGTAAATTGTATTGAACAAAAGATTTACAATAAAAAGAATTGTACTGTGAAGCAGCAAAGGGAAACCCCCAAAAAAATACAGCCACCACTCAAAGGGGAGATACAATACGCACAAACGTTCAGCAGTATTTGAAAGGTTGATAAGGATTGACTAGTGAATTAACCCATCCAAAACAAAAGGATTGACAACAGATTTGTTTCTTAAGGAAATGCTCCGTTGCAACTTATAAATTTATCCGTTCTATATTCTTTCTTTTCACTATATTTTAAATCTTGCTTTGAGGTAGTAGCAGATCACTGGGATTTAGTGGATCATGTAGAAAATCAAGCCCTAAAATATTTAGATCGAGTTGATCAATCAAATGGGGTCTCTATCCACCTTTATGAGGGCCCAATTAAAACGAATGGTTCAAATTGTAAATTGGACAGTCAGAAATGGATATAAAATAAGCCACAAATCTACAGAAAAGATGCTAACATTAAAAAGGGGTTTAAGTAAGACCTTACGTTAAAATTGATGGGCACGGCACAGCAAAACCGCATGGTGGGCCCTCCAAATGAGAAGTTAAGAAAACATTTAAGAAATTTACATTAAAGGACCGCATATAGGGCCTACAGTTTCCAAGAGGTTTCATGTGTACAAGTCTCTTCCAAGAAGACAGCACACAAGACTTTATTTGTTCTGATCTATTAAGTTGATTCTTTCCTTATTCATTGATTTCATTAATTGCCACATGGGACTCATGGGAGAAAAGTCACCAAACGGACAGAATCATTATTTTTTTGTCTTTCATTAGTTTTATTTTCTTTCCATATTTGAATTGTATTAGGAATCATTGTATGGGTAAGGTTCTCAAGTGGTTTAGTAATTTGATGGATGGCTAAGATTAAGTCCCATATTTAGGGTTAAGAGTCCAAAAACAATATATAAATAATGTTAGAAACGATCAAGGCAAGCTGGGATGTATAATGTATTTCATGAAATTTGAATAAAGTTTCATTGTTATACTTTTATTTCTCCTCCTCTTAGTTGAGAACCTCCCATTGGATTGAAGATCTCTATGGTGGTTTAAGCTGGGATGTATAATGTATTTCAAGAAATTTGAATAAAGTTTCATTGTTATACTTTTATTTCTTCTCCTCTTAGTTGAGAACCTCCCATTGGATTGAAGATCTCTATGGCGGTTTACATGATCAACAGTAGGCGAATCTCTGTTTCCCCTTGTTTGAGAGGATTTTCTATTTGATCAAAGACTGGGGTTTATTGGGCCCACAATCAATCAAATCTGGCTTCCGTGAACTGCATCACACTTTTTTTTGGTTTCTATGTCTACAACATCCAGCCAGCCATACCTAATACTGTTGCACATGTCCCAGCAATAACATGTGTACAATTACAAAGGGCCCACTGTGCATGAGATCACCTTGTGCAAAAATAAGGCCAGCCATCAATCATGTGGGACCAAATGTTCAATGTATACCGCTGCCGATCAATTTTCAACAATTCATTGCTTCTTTATATACAACGAGCACACCTAACATGGCGTCCAACCTGTTTCTGATCTAAATAAATGCCCTCATCTTAAACATGGCTTATCGATGCCATTGTACCAGATAAATTTTTCAAAAGATGATAAATTTCATTTATGATTGATATCGTACCAACCAATCTATTAATTATTAGATGATGTTTCATATACGTCATCTTCTAAAAATTGATTGATTGATGTAACGATGGTCGGCGGACATGCACACATACACCCATTCTTAGACCTTGGTTTTATCACCCCAAAATGAGATCAGTGATGATTTAGGATGGGTCTGACAGTTGGCTGAATCTGGCCAATAAAAAATTTGAGCATTATAAGTTCCCTTTATTATTTCAACACCTTATTCTGAAAGGCCGAAGAAAGTTATTGTCTGTGTGAAAATGTATTTAGTAAATAGCAGGAGTCTTTTGGATTAAGGTAAGAATAAGATATCCCTCTGTTATTATGCAGATGAATGCATTTGCCTTAAAACCAATTGCTGTACTTGTACCATAATAGTTCTTTGTAAATGATACAAATCCATTTGGAGTCAAAATGAAAATCAGATACATGAAAACATGGTTTCAAATTTCTCTATCGACTGAAGCTTGGTTAAATGAATAAACTATAATTATTTTTGAATGGTATGCAATGGTATGACAAAACTATAATCGTCCATCTAAAAAACACCAAATAACTTGTACTGTAGGCTACATTGAAGTGGGTTTCAACAAATTTTATACAAAAATGGACTTGTCTCAAATGCATGTCTATTGTGCTACTGCGAGAAAAAAGGATATTCAAATGTTGAAAACTAAAAATAGAATTGGATTTAGATTCATGTGCTATGCATTCATTCTCAACATATAATAAGTCCCTGGCATTTATGGCTAGAAGAAGCTCATTACACTCATTTACAATTAGTTGATAATCATCATAATGTGCCGTACATCGCAAGTGATTTAATGATTCACAAATATAAAGATTATTTTCTTGATTTCAAACTAAGTTTACGGCAGTGGAGAAAATAGAAATCACGTGTTAATGAAGACATTATCTGGTTTCCCCCTTTTTTATTGCAAGTGTACCACTTCAGGGCATCCAACAGATTTGTTGACCACATGACTTGGGAGTTAAGAACAAAGGGATATCTCGCTTTAATCCGGAAAAAAAAATATCTACTATTTACCAAGGACCTGTTTGTTTGCAATAGATTACATAGGAATTCATGTTCAAATGAGCCCCACCAAAGGATTATTAAAGAGGTCAGGTGTGAAGGTTATAAGGTAAGTAGTGATGTAGTCATGTAGATGGGACCTTGACTTTCCAATGGTATTGCATTACTAGGGTGATAACTGGGTTTTCATTTTCCATCTTCCCTTTATTCAATTTCCATGAAGGGGAGGTTATTAATGGTCATTTTTGTATATTCACCCTTATCTTCATTTTTAACCATTTATGGCATGAGTTCCTCGGTATTCTATGCAAACAAACAAGCCCTTAATAACCCTTCGCGCGTATGAGAGAGTTTTAGGATAAAGGCATATTAGAATGTCCCGATTTTTCATCCAGCAAAATCAGTAAAGTGTCAAGCCTGTCTCCAAGCATCATAGGGTTTGAGCACAACTCCATCAATCAGGCTCCAAAACATTAACTGATCAGTGTTTCTCATGTTTTACTTCATATCATTCAATATATCTATCTAACATATGAAGAAAAAAAAACATTTTCATTGGCATGGTATATTAATTATAACAAGCAATAATTTTCTTGTGCATTAGAAAAAATATATACACAAGTGACTGATAAAATATTTGAAAGATTGCAACAGTAAATCCTAATCCAAGTGACTGATATATTGTAAGAAGACATGGTTTCTACTAAAAAAAAAACGATTAGGCTGGAAAGAAAAAACAAATTAAAGTTCTATTTTACCTGGAATCGACGCCTTCCGACAGTACGACCGCCTTCTCCACTTCACCAGCCCCAGGATCCGCACCCATCGGATTCCTTCTCAGCCACTGCTGCTGGTGCTGCTGATGAAACTGATGCTGCTGATTCTGCAGAGGATTCCTCTGCACATACTGCTGGTGAGGGTTTCTTCCCTGAAAATTAGGGTTTATGTTCGGATTTCCGCCGCGGCCATTGCCGATGCCGGGCGGATACCGGCCTCTCGGATTCATCACAAAAAATCAACAAACGACAACCTTTCGCTCCAAAATTCCAGAGATCAGCGACAAACAACCAACTTCAAAAGGAATCTAAGATTATAGGGCAAAATCGAAGAGATTTCTCACCGGAAAACCCCTGGTTGGAAGATTTTTCAAGTTCGAATCGATCTGAAACATTGCAAGAACGAGATCATAAAGGAAAAGGCATGATCGGAGGCGATTTAGGGTTTCGTTTGGTGAGGAGCGGGAGTTTCTTCGCCTGCGTGCCCTACTTTCAGAGAAGTTGGAAGAGAGAGATTTAGAGGTTGGGGTGAGGGCAAAAAAGGGCAGCGTTTTAGGGCATCGCGAGGAAAGAGGAGTGGCGAAGTTACGGAAATGCCCTTGGATTTTGCCCAAATTGACTGATGGATCCCCCTGCAAGACATATAAATAGACAATGTTGACGACATATAAATAGACAATGTTGACGACCTGGTGTTCCAGTATCAGAATAATAAAACTGTTGGGCCTGGGCCATCTTTTTAAATCTAGATGACTCGGTTTAGGTAAGTTCAATCACCTGATGCACCGAGTTGCTTGTTCATCTAAGTCAACTTGGTCGAGATAGTGCAAATTAGACATTGGGGCCATTTGATGAACTTTAAGAATACGCTCTTATTTTATAATTTAGAGCTTATTTACATTTTAGAGCGAAAATTGTCAAGCATAAACAACTAAAACAGTTGGTTTAGACTTGGAAGGACGGAGTTCTTTCTAGTCCAAAGCAGTTCAATCAGCTCATGCACTGAGTTGCTTGTTCATCTCAGTCAACCTGGTCAAGATAGAGCAAATGAGACCTTGGGGCCATTTGATGAACTTTTAAGAATACGCTCTTATTTTATAATTTAAAGCTGATTTGCATTTTAGAGCGAAAATTGTCGAGCACGATCGATTAGAAAAGTTGGTTTAGAAGAGGAAGGAATGAGTTCTTTTTTGTTCAGGTTAGTTCAACTAGCTGATGCATTGAGTTATTCATTTGAGTTGACTCGGTCAAACAAGAGCAAATCAGATTGAGTTGTAGAATAGCTGGGTTGGGGTATGGGAACCGTATTCTAAGCATATATGAGCAAGTTTGGTTGGTTTCATTGATGTGACGGAATTAATGTCAATGATTTGCAAAAATAGAAAGAATTGGCGACATTAGATGTTATCAGTTTGCTTCGATATTAAACTTTTTCCCTCGTGCCTATTTATTATGATGGCCGGGTTTGTCTGCGTAAGGTTTGAGTCCCGAGCAATCCCAATAAATTGACAATAAAAATAGCTATAATTAAATTAACAAAGGTGAAGTTACATAAATGACAATCAAATACTAATCCTCTCGTAATATGGGAAATGAATACCAACCATGATTAGGTTATATGTATTGTACTATGGGTTAGTTGGATTAGTTTTCCAGGCTAAACGGGATCTAATTTAAGGTTAAGGGCATTTTGGTCTTTGTCTTAAGTTTTCTTAGCACCTAAGAAAATAAATGAACCCTAACCCATGAGACAAAACACTAGCTCCTCCCCAAATTATTAGTAGGGGGTTTAAACTAAAAATCTCTTACTTCTCCGTACGGCCCCATTTGCCAAGCATATAAGCTCACCCGATCATGCGCTCACCTTCTTGTGTGCACTGTTTGGGGATCTACCACGGGATATAATTGGAGGGATCTCCCTCCCTAGGGATTGAAAGATCCCTCCCTACCTACCTTTGTTTGGAGCTGGCAAAATGTGGCCCGACCCGATGACCCGACCAGGTTCTGGCCCGCCAAACCCAACCCGCCACATATACGGGTTGGCCACAAGTTAGGATTTCCTAACCCGTATAGAAACGGGTCGGGTTAGGGTTGACCCTCCTAATCCGGTTGACCCGTTTAACTTAATTCTTACCGTCTTGAGAAATACGTAGAGCTTTTCCATTTCAAATCTTAATGACAGATTTGCATATTCAAACTCAACTCACGGTCTTCAGGTTTCTCTACAACTACAGGATTTAATGGGTAGCCACCAGCATCCTTTCTTCTTTTATTTATAAGCTTTTTTATTAAACAATATACAGAGTAATTGGTTGGTGTAGTGGTTAACTTGTCATATATTCTCGTGAGCCTTGCTTTTTTACAAGATACAAAATTAGTTAAAGATGAGCGACGCGGGCCAGGCTGACCTGACATGACCTATATTTATTACGGGTTAGGCGGGTTAGCCCGACCCGAAATATCATGAGTGCGAGCTACAAACCTACAACCCGTTTAGAAAACGAGTCGGTTGAGAGTTAGGGGTCCAAAGAGCAGATCCAACTATGGCCCGACCTGAATTAGCCCGATTCGGCCCTTTTGCCAGCCCTACCTTTGTTTGATGACGGAGGCTTGATTGATCATCCTAACCACTTTATTAAAGGCCCAAAAGTTTTCACCGTCCAAAATTAGTGCGCACAATCAATATAACCGTCTTGAATGGAATGCCAAACCCAATGATCGATGACTATTAGAAGATATCCCTAATTTATTGTCCATTCAGATGGATCACAATATGGGCCCCACTATGTGCTTGGCATAGTGAGCTCACAATAAGGCGAGTTCATGTGCTCAATGAGCGGTTTACGTTCCTAAGTTATTACACGGGAGAGTAAAAAAATGAAGGTTTAAGTTTCGCTTTTTGTCATATCGAAGTTTACTATTTCCTTCATTTTTTACCATTCAAACAGCAATTAAGTAAAACAATTATATCACCTTTTTTTTCTCTCATTTTACTTCATCAAAATACCTTTTTTTTAAAACTTCGTCCAAATGACATGAAGTAAAAATCTTATGCTGCATCATGCACTTTTTTACTCTCATCCCTGCTAAACAAACATGCCTTTTTGTAAATGAAACATTGTCACTTACTAATTCTTTAGACTTGGCATGAATATGTAGAAATGTATGAGTTCAACAAAAGCTAACGTTGAGATACATAAAGATGCAGGGCATGAAAGGATGACTTATAATCACCTTGTTGATCTTTTGATCTATGTATTTTGTTTTCATATCACCTTTTTTTTATTGTACTATAACATTTACATACAGTTGGAATTTGATTTATATATTTGCTTCTACTTCAATTATATCGAGAATCTTCGAATGCTTTAATAATGCAAGTTTTTTGCCCACGTTTGATTGGTGGGTAAGGATAAGATGATAGTGATGTTAAATTGCACATTTTTGTGGGCACATTGATTCATTTTATAAGATATGAAGTTGATGATAATGATAACATTGCAAGTTTTTGCAGACGTGTTGGTTCATTGTACAAGCAGTGGAGTATTTTGGCAGATTCAATTAGTTGTTTTCTCATTTTAACTTCATCTGTCTGTTATGAAGCTTAATCCACTACTATTAGAGGAATTTACCATACACGAAAGGTTAACATTTCATCTTGAGGATTTTACTGGAAAAAAAATCTGATTAGGTGACCACCATACTGAAAATGTAGTTTTAAGTGAAATTTTGCCTGAAAACGTATTTTTTGTTAACATTCTCTACTAGGTCCCTATCGACCATTTTTTTAACGTTAAGGGTCCCTAGCGACCTTTTTTTTTATTAGTTAATCTTAGAGAGTAGTGACTTGACAAGCCTTGATTGCTTAATGCTTGCTCTAATTGCCTAAAAATATAGGTGAGATTTCTCTTTTACGACAAGATTATTGTATTTTTATTTGTTTCAAGTGACCGACTTGACTAGGGCTTTTACAGGTGAGACTAAAAAATGATAAAGGTGAGGCCTTAGCGAAGTGGTCCTACAAACTAAAAAACGACTCTGGAGATTTTATGTGTTTTTGTCCCTTGCATTTTCCTTTTTTGCTCTTTGCAATCTAAATTTGAACTTTGTCCGAACATATTAAACAAATTTGTCATATCATATTTCTAATTACTATTCACTTAGTTGAAATTTGGAGGATACCCAACCAAATTGGGTGGAGTGTAGATTAATGCACATTTTGTTTTCGTGGGAGTAAATTAATGCACTATTTCCTTTTGAGGGTATGAATTATCGATAAGGGGGGTGGACTTATTGTTATCATCAAGTTGGCATGTTACTACTTTTTTCTTGGTGATTAAGAATTAGAGTTTTTTTTTTTTTGGGTCCCCTTAAAAAAAATAAAATTGTGAAATTTTAACCGGGGTTTGGGCCTTTAACCATAATGGGAATCGAATCCGGATATGAAGCCGATAAATAGTTTCTGCCTTTTGTAGATATGTTCCATCATTTTACAAATTGGATCTGAATAGAGATAGAACATGGTTTTGGACTTGATCCATTTGCAACCCTAGTAAAACCGACTCAAATAGGTCATGCATTGAGCGAGCCTCTCTCTAGATTGTAGGAGATCGCATGGCCCACATGCCACAGGTCCCATGTTTGGCAGTTGCCAATAAAGATAAAAGCCCCACCATGATCATAATACTTGATATGTTATAAATAAGATAGGAATCTTGCAGTAATCAAATAGATCAATAAGAACTTATCTAATCCCCACACAGTAAAATCTCATTAGAATTAGGGAACGTGGGTTTGAGAAGTCTTTAGGAAGCATGACTCATCAGGATTAGTTATATATGGGAGTTAAGAGCCTAGAGTCATGCATCACAATCATCGTAGCACTGATATCCAAATGTAGAAGATCCGTGGAGACTTTCCATTGTCAGGAATGCTACGGATCTCTAGCTACGTGTCGGAGTCTTTTACATCTCGATCCTTCACTGGTGGTGTAAATATATGACTAGGGGATTCCATTAGTGAAGATCGACCGCGTTTGGGAGGAAGGGTGGACCAACATAAATGGTGCTAGCAATCACCTCAATCAAACCTTGGTTTGCTTTGAAAACTCACTTAAAAACTCCGTATCCGCTTCCAAAGCCCATATTAAAAATCCTAAGTCTACTCCAAAACCCACATGAGAATTTTGGATTTGCTCCTACAACCCAACTCCTTATCTAGGTCCACCCCCTTAAACAAAAATCATAGGTCCACCGATGTAATGAGAGTGATTCATCCGTGAGTTCACCATTAACCTAGACATGTTGAAAATATGTGATGTAGGTCATTATGCAGGATGTGCATTGACATCCCTAGATCACAATGAATAACAATGCGATTTGAAGACCGTGATTGGTCTTGTCCGAGAATATGGATGAAATCATCCGAATTGAATCAACATAAGGTGCTAGGCCATATATGATGTATATATGCATGAAATCATTGATCATTCTATATATATGCATGAAAGCATTGATCATTTTATATATATGAAAGGGACTGATTTCAATTGAAATCAATCTTTAATTAATTTTGACTCCACACAATAGATTTTGATCCCCTGCTAATTACTCCATTTATTGACATTATAATTGCAAGCCCAGCTAATCATGAATTAATTAGTAACATCTATTATTCTCCATCCCCTCACACTTAATATAATTTTCGGAATTTAATATCCTTTAATTAAAACTCCCACCTCAATAACTTATTTATTGCATGTCCAACTTATAATGATCCCTACTCTTTGATTGCCATGATCGTTATAGTCACATAAACTAACGTCGTATCCTTAAAATAATTTTCTCCACTAGCTTTCTTCATCTACATCTCTCTTTCTTTTCTTTTCTTTTCTTTTTTAATTTATTTCATTAGTGCACTTATTATTTATCCATTGTTACATAAAATTGGCATGATGAATTTGTAACTTTTTATTTTATATTTGGTTTCTTCTTCTTCTTTTTTTCTGTCCTCATGCAAACTTATCTGCTTCTAACAAGATTCCATTCATTTTTGTCAAATCAACGGCCGTGTCTTTATGGTTGATATCCGGAAGAATCACAATGAAGGAGTCGTATAGAAGAATTGGATGGAGGTGACACATGGACAACAACTATTAACTTTGATCCATCAATCCACATCAGCAAAGAAGGTAAAGCTTTATTTGAGGTTAAGACTTAAAGCGTTGGCTATTCAATTTCAAAAAGAAAAAATGAAAAAAATTGCTATTCAAGCCAACATGTATCTCATGCAAAATGGTTCTAATCAAACCATAGTAGTCCTTCATTTATTGGCTTTATAGTTCCAACTTTGCAAGAAGTCATTTCTTTATTTCTTTTTTCAATTTAATGGTTTATATCAGATCCACTAGCATTAACTTTTATTCGTATTAGCACCAACTCATCAAGTGGTAGGAATATGTGAGGTCTGGATTCATCAAACGTGGACACCATTAACTGTGTTTTCATTTAAAAAATAAAGTTTTCAAGAAAGAACTTTTTTTTTTTTAGAGATCACTCTTCAATATATATATATATATATATATATTTTGCTACATCAAAAGGGTTACATGGCAATAAAAAAAGGACATAAAAGCAGAAAGTGAGAAAGAACACACACACACAAAAAAAAAAAAAAACACGAACTACAAGCACTCCACGTGGCTACAAGAAGAGATGAAACTGAAGATCAACCTCACGGGGATCGATGTTGAAATTAGACCTATTGACTTCCTCGGTTTCTTCAAGTTCTATACTTCTGACAGTAACACTTATTTTTTCTTTCTTCCACCAACCATTTGCTATTGATGGAAGGAATAAGGCAAAAGTTTTGAAAGTTGGGCCAATTCAGCTCGGACAGGTAGTCCGCTACTTTATTCCGAGACCTCATGCAAAATCTTATTTACCAAGTATTCAAGGCTTTAAGGAAATTAAGAAGCTTTTTCCAAGCAAACATTAAATATTTATTTCCTAAGTAGATACTATACATCCTGAAAAGGCTTAGACCAATCTAAAGAACTCATACAAATTATTTTGGTATTTATTTAAATTCTAAATAACCTACAATTAGATTTAATTAAATAATAAAATAAACATAATAGAGAGTCACTAAAAATAGGTTGAGTTAACAAGTCAGATTTACGTGGCTTATTTGGAAAATTCGATACAGATTATTTAATCTTAATTTAGTCATTTTAATGAACTTTAAAGATAATTTAAAACTCATAAATGTATTATTCATTTCATTTTAGTAATTTTGATTTCTTTAATTTTAAATACAATTTTGATTCGAAGTTTATGTAGTTAGCTATACTTTTATTTTTTCGAATAAATTTTGATATACATAATTTAAACAATACTTAAAACTAAAGATACTATCAAGTGGTACGTATACGTGAGGTCTTGATATATATAAAAGCTGGACACGATTAAGAGTTCTCTCATTTAAATTCATTTTTAACTTGTGGTTTATGTAAGTCGGCGATACTTTTTTTCCTTTGGATAAGTTATGTGTGTGTATATATATACATATATATTTTAAAATGAGCAAAACTAAAGATACCAACTTTTTTGGGACTCACATGACATTATATATATATATTTTTAATTTCCTACATTTAAATATGAAATCATCGAGATTCATATTTTTTCAATTTAAAATTATTTTTGTATTCATTTTAAATTTAATTGTACCTTATATAATCTTACATCACTAATTGCTTCTTGAATAAGTCCTTTGGTATAGAATTGCACACTTGTGCAAATTTAATTTTACCATCGCTTTTAGGTCCGTAGGTATAGTTTCCATTCGGGTCAGACCGGACACTGCCAATAGGCACCCGTGATAAGCCCAACCTTCAAAGCGCAACTAAAACCAGTTCAAAGTCTAGTGCAAGCCCAGCCCATCTAGATCCCTGAAGTCAACTATAGGGTCTTTCATTTTGCACAAGTGGGACCATTCTTCAATAGATTTTTACTTGACCCATGAGACGGGTCAAATGGGTCAACTAATAAAGAAGTCAATTAAAAGGACAATGAAACAATTCTACATATCCAGTAGAAAGGGTCAAAATCAAGAAGGCTTGGTTGGATGTTACAATCGGAGAAATATTCTATACAAAGATCATTTACAGTATGGCCATCACATCATAGATTTCTTGTTTGGACCAAACAGGGTGACACAATTTTCTTTCCTCCGTCCCTACCTCGGCCCTTTTACGTGTCCTTCTCTCTGTGTGGTCCAAAGAGGAAATTCGGTTCCTCACATCATCGGCTCAGGTCCTGAACACTGGCCCCAACTTTCACAAACTAACGGTCCCAAAGAACCATACTCACGTGATTTGTTGGTGGGGCCCAGAAGATGAGGGGGCATCTTAAAATAATGCTTCATCCGTACATATCCAGAGAAGCCTGGAATCACATGCCTGTCCACGTTTGTCTGACGTACCTCTCGTTTCCTTTAGTAGGTGGAAATTAGACGGTCCCCTTTCAGTTTCATCGAGCCGATGGACCACCGCCAAGCCACGTGTCCTATATTTGGTGGCCTGCTCTACCAACACACTATAGCTATTGAAGCGAAACTAGCAACACCCGTGCCATATACGGTATACATTAATTTCCTTGCATTGATATCGGGCTAGGTGGGTCACTGGATCACCCATCCGACCCGTGGTTTTGAAGGAGGACCCATCGGAGACTCATTATACGGTAGACTAGTGCGAGGTGGGCCCTATTTGGCCCACCATTCAGTATCAGATCAAAGAGAGGGAGATGACTAATTTTTGGAAGCAATTAAGAACTGAGAATTTGTTTTTTATTTATTTTATTTAAGTTTCAGTCATTGTTTGGGTCATACAGTTGTTCCGCTTGATTTTCTTGCGACGATACTGGGACTCAGGTGGGCCTCCGGATGACCCATCCGATTCATGAATCCGAAAGAGGACTCACCGGCTACCCATTAGGTGGTGGACCCGTGCGAGGTGGGCCCTATTTGGCCCACCGTCCAGCGTCTGATCAAAGAGAGGGAGATGACGTATTGTAGGAAGCACTTAAGGGAAATTTTTTCTCTTAAGTTTCAGTCATTGTTTGGGTCATTCAGTTTCTTGCGTTGGTACCGGGACTCGGGTGGGCCACTGGTTGACCCATCCGATCCGTGGATCCGAAGGAGGACGCACCGGTGATCCATTAGATGGTGAACCCGTGCGAGGTGAGCCCTATTTGGCCCACCATCCAGCGTTTGATCAAAGAGAGGAAGATGACGTATTTTAGGAAGCAATTAAGAAGTGAGATTTTTTTATTTTATTTTTGCCTTTCAGTCGTTTTTTGGGACATTCAGTCTCTTGCGTTGATACCGAGGCCCAGGTGGGTCACCCGATGACCCATCTGATCCGTTGATCTAAATGAGGACCCATAGGCAACCTAGTAGATAGTAGACCCGTACAAGGTGGGCCCTGTTTGGCCCACCATCCAACGCCTGATAAAAGAAAGGGGGAGTATTTGTTTTAGGAAGCAGTTAAGAAGTGAGAAATTTTTTTTTAAATTTCAATCATTGTTTGGGCTATTCAGTTTCTTGCGTTGATACCAGGACCCATGTGGGTCACCCGATGACCCATCCGATCCGTATATCATAATGAGGACCCACTGGAAACCCATTATGTGGGGGACCCATTATGCATTACGTAGTGGTTATTTTTATTTTTATGAAGTTATGTGGGTCGGTTAGTGAGAGTGGAGAAAGGGAAAAGTTGAGAGGTAGAGGAGATACATCCAAAAGTATAAATATATTTATTTCTATGATCACAATTAACTGTCTTGACTCCTCATTCCCAACTCTTATCTAATCACCAAAACCATAACCATCATTCAAAATTCCAAACATCTGCACTCATAAACCATATCCATCACTTCAAACTATCATCATGTAATCACAAAAAAAAAAAAAAAAAAAAACCCACCATATCGGGTTCCTGTGAAACAAAGCCAAATGCAGAGCCTAAAAAACTCAACCAAACCATAATGTTTAAGGAATTAACTCAACTCGAGGACCCCACCAGTTCATGGGAGATGCTTGATTGACTTTAGCATTTTCCATCACTTTTCCAAGCATTGTGCATCACTTTTTGAATCTAACTTAGTGAATCTGGTAGAGCAGAGATAGGTGCTTCTATTTTCATAATTAGTTATACGAATTGTTTAGAGTAGATCAAAGTAGCTGTTGCTCAAAAACATAATAGTCATTAGTCAATACAAATGAGTAAACTACAGGTTAAACAACTACACAAATCACTTAGGTGAGACGCATATGACCTGCTTATCTAATCACCAAAACCATAACCATCATTCAAAATTCCAAATATCTGCACTCATAAACCATATCCATCACTTCAAACTATCATCATGTAATCACAAAAAAAACCACCATATCAGGTTTCTGTGAAACAAAGCCAAACACACCCAAATGCAGAGCCCAAAAAACTCAACCAAACCATAATGTTTAGGGCCAGTTTGGTAACTCTACTAATTGAGTCAAGTGAAGTAAAGTTGATTTTGAAGAAAGAGTAAAATATAAGTGGGTTATGATGGTATTTTATTTTTAGTTGTTGATTATTGAATCTTTTTGACTTTTTGTATGGAAAAGTTGAGTATTTTTCTATTTTAGTGAATAAAGGTAGTTGTTTTTTTACTTTTTATATGAAAAAGATGGGGGGATTTTTTAATAAAGTGCATTTGATGTGACATCTTATTTGGAAAATGTAGGCTTTACTTGAATTGTATTAGTAAAGTGCCAAACAGGCCCCTTAAGGAATCAACTTAACTCGAGGACCCCACAACTTTAGCATTTTCCATCACTTTTCCAAGCATTGTGCATCACTTTTCAATCTAACCCAGTGAATCTGGCTGAGTGGAGATAGGTGCTTCTAGTTTCATAATTAGTTATATGAATTGTTTAGAGTAGATCAGAGTAGCTATTGCTCAAAAACATAATAGTTAACAAAAATCACTTAGGTGAGATGCATATAATTAACATGCTTATCTAATCACCAAAACCATAACCATCATTCAAAATTTCACACATCTGCACTCATAAACCATATCCATCACTTCAAACTATCATCATTTAAAAAAAAAAAAAACCACCATATCAAGTTACTGTGAAATGCACCCAAATGCAGAGCCCAAATCAATCAAGAAAAGCATCCATCCACATACATTGTCATTGCTTCTTTATGGCCGATGTGGATGGTGCAAATCTATAATCAGTGAGAACCTTTCCCAAATAGCCCATCTTCAACGAGATCAATCAAATGTAAGGAATCAGAGGGGGAAGGGTTTATCTCTTAATTGCATTAGCATGAAAACGGATGGTAGAGGCGCTGTTGCTACAATGAAGATGGAGTTGCAGGCTGACCACTAAGGGCCTGTTTGGATGTATGGTGAATTGAAGTATTGTGAGGTGAAGCATCAAAACAAGAGATAATAAAATATAAGGTGTTACGATGGTGTTTTATTTTTAGTTGTTTAGTATGAAATCTTTTTGACTTTTTGTATAGAAAAGTGGAGCTTTTTTGTCTTTTAGTGGATAAAAGATGTTTTTTTTTTACTTTTTTTGAAAAAGATGAAGGGAAATTTGAAATTGTGTACTTTTGATATGACCCATTGTCTTTTTTTGTCTGGATAATGGAGGCTTTACCTCACCTCACCTCACTTCACCACACATCCAAACACGCACTAAGAGTGATGGTGGTGCAGGAGTGCTTTTCGTTGGTGTTTTGTGTTCTCTTATTCTTTCTGCTGCTCCTCTAATTATTCTTCTCTTTCTCTTCCAACAACCCCCCTTTTTTTTCCCAATGTTATCTGTATTTCTAGTATTAGATCAACCTTTAGGAAGTTATGCGGTTAGAGGATAATGGAGAGTGGAGAGAGAGCATGTAGGGATAATACGTTCCCTTAGTGAAGCGACAGGTGTCTTCTCGTCATAGTTCTGATGATTATTCACTACTACTGGAATAATGATTCCTTGCTGGGAATTTATATAGTTGATGATTTCACATTGATATTGGTGTGCATCGATACATATAGTTGAGAAAAATAGGGTCGGAGGTGCAAATCCACTTAAGTGAGGAATTTCAAATTTTATGGGGGGTGGTCGGATCTAAAAATCATAACAAATATATATTTCTATTCGTCCAAATCCTCAAGAATTTATAATTGCTAAATATGGATTTACCACGACACGAGGGAAATCGAAAATATTTTTCCTAAATATTTAGTTGCCAAACATGACCTTAGGGCGTGTTTGACTAATAGAGAGGAATTCACAATTTAAAAGATTCATTTGTTTTGTCACAATCAAGTCATCCTCAAAGATGGTTTTTTAAGGAGAGTTCCAAGTTTGGCAGAAGGGAGGAATCCTATAATCAACGCTCTATTTGATCCGGTGATTATAGGTGGTGGTTATAGGTTTTTTTTCAATTTTCTCAAAATCCATGAAAAGTCAAGGACTGAGCCTTCGCCCCATAGCCTTCCTTGGCACATGGGAGAATTTGACTGGGTCAGATATTTCAAGTGGGGCCCGTAAAAATAAAAAAATAATATTTACAAACTTAGATTTTTTATTTTATAAATATCTCAAGATCCACGGTGGATGGATCTACGACTGAAATTTGCTCTCCAATACGATTTTGGTATGCTGGAAATGATGCACGGTTCGAGTCATCATTTTGGAGCCCACAAGAATAAAAAATAAAATAAAAAAGAGACTGCCCATGTAATCCTGTTTTTTGCATTGTAGCATATAAACAGTTTGAAGTTTTTTGTCATTTTCAAATGATCCATAGTGAATATGAATGCCAAAATTGAACCACAAGCTGTTTTGGACGTTCTAAAGAGTTTGAACGATTCGAATTATTCAAATGAACCCCACAAAAACTCAGAAATTATGATCCAATTCTTGGGACATTTTTGTAAATTTCTCAAAATGAGTGAAGAATCAATGGTTGAGTTTTGGCCTATTAGCCGTTCTTGGATTTTTAAACATTATTATTGAATCAGATCTTGATCATTGGGTCTTGAGAAACCCAAAAATCCAAATGAACGGGGATTCTAAAAGAACGCCCAAAGCTACTGTTCCTCTGCCTTTTCACGAATGCGCGGATCGCGCGGATCTTCCTTGTCCGATGGGGGAAGGTCCGACACATAGAATCTTTGAAAACAAGTACTAAAAGAATATTGTGTATGATTTTATGACATTTACCAATTGTAGAATTTTCACTTAAGCTCGAAAAATTGCTACGATTCCTCTCCACATAATGATGCCAAACGTGCCTTACTTTTTATATAAAAAGTAAAAAAATTCCCTACCAATCCACTAAAGACAAAATACTATTATAATCTATTTATATTTTATTCTCTCTTGCTTTTACCGTAAAATAACGATAAAGTAAAGCATAAAATCAAAATAAAATAAAATATATATAAATTATGATGATATTTTAATTTTAGTTATTTGGTATTGAGTATTTTAGACTTTTTTTTTTACCGGAAAGTGGAGTTTATTTTCACTTTTTAGTGGAGTAAGGAATTCTCCTTTCTTTTTAAAAAATAAAAAATTTAAAGATACGTACTTTTTAGTTTTTACGTGACCAAAGATGGAAGGCTAATGTAAATAAGTGCCAAACGGCCAAAAAAAGGACGAGCCCAAATAAAAATAAATAAATTGAAACATTGATTCCAGATAGTTTGGATTTTGAAAGTGGGTCCCGGGAACTAATTCAAGGTCTGTCTCTAAGCATCCAGTTTCACTTTCAGCCTTTGCATTGGCCACGTGGAGGTAAGATCCCACTATGGTGGTGGGCCCCATGAAAATCGATGCTATCCATTCATGAGCGTTTTTTTTTTTTTCTTCTCCCTGTTTTATGACTGGAAGCTTGAACTGGAAGTTAGAATTTCAATCTCAGAAACCCTAATCCTAAAATCTCGAGATTCATTCCCTTTCCAATCCTATGTTCGTGCAGCAAAAGAGCATGGCAATTGCATTGCTTCAGGTAATCGAAACTCTGTTCGAACTCGATCGGATTGGATTTGATTTTAGGGTTGATTGACTTTTCTTTACCTAGTAGATCGAGAATGCTTTTGTTAAGTTCACTATATCTGTAATTTCCATTTCTTGAGTCTTGGAAGCGATGTATATCTGTTTCTTCTCTTGATTCGTAGCAGAAGTCCCAGTTTTTTTTAGTAGTTTGGTGTAATCGAAGCTGTTCTTGATTTTATTGATTGCGATTCCACTCATCGAAACTTTTTTGATTCGTAGTAGGCTTATATTCCTGATTCCATTCGATTATATGATATTGCGTTTCATCTTTTGTTCCAATCCACAAGAAAAAATCACAACTTGATATGCCTTATTGGTTTTTGTCTCACCATGGCAATTAGAGTGAGTAAGTTGGAAACCTTGATATGCCTTATTGGTTTTTGTCTCACCATGGGAATTAAAGTGAGTAAGCTGGAAACTAGCAAGAGATGGACTTAGAAAAGAATGGTAAGTGTACTTATTTTACTTATTCAATTCATTGACATCTGGTTTAGTGGTTTAGTGGGTTTGTCTTAGCGTGTCCAATCTATGGTAGCTTAGGGATTGGAATTTGAATCATAGAGATTATTTAGTATGGTTAATAAATCTTAATCATATGGAGTTTTTTTTTAGTGTTTCTGAATTTACATGTAATTTTGTAAATGTAATATTATGCAGGTGGGTTTATTTGTTCAGCGATGAAGTAGTCGAATTTTTGTTGTTCACCTGCATAAAGAAATTTCCAGCTCTGTGAGATGAGTTCTCCTTCTCCATCCCTTTCACTTAAAGTTAGTGTAGGAGAAGGTCAAGGTTTTGTTTTTGGAAGACATATTTGCTTTAAGACCGATTTCTTTGCCAATGGTCTGCTTGGGAGTTCATTGAAAGGGATTAATGGAGTTTGGTTGAAGGAGGTGAAAAGAGCTAGGTCCAGGAGTGGGTGGAGAGTCCATGTTGTTTCAAGGATCAAGAGTGCAAAGAAGCATGACTATCCATGGCCGGAGGATATTGACCCAAGCATCAAAAGCGGGCACTTGAGTTACCTTTCTCATTTCAAACAACTTTCGGAGAAACCCAAGCCGGTGACACTTCCTTTTGAGATGCCGCTAGTCGATTTGGAAAAGAAAATCATTGATGTGAGTTTGATGTGATATTTGCTGTTTACTTTGTAAATCTTGCGGGAACTCTTTATGAATTATCATCTTTTCTGATTTACAGTTTTCAAGTTAACTCAATAACATATTAGTTTTGCACCTGATATGCTACAAGGTTTGCTTGTAGGCCCCACATAGCACATCCATGTCAAATTTAGCTTGCTATTTGTATATTTATTAACTTGTTATTAGTATATTATATGTTGGATACACAAATGCAAAGCATCTGTTTTTTCAAAATTTTTTTTTTTGGGTGAAATTGTGTTGAAAACATGGTTCAAAATCTCGGCCGAGATGAACCGGTCTCGGCCAGGACCGAGCCGATATCTCAGTGAGATATCGGTCTCGACCTGTTTTCTTCATTATCTCGGCCCATCTCGGCCGAGATGACCATTATCTCGGTTTTTTCAATATCTCGGCCGATATCTCGGCCCATCTCGGCCGAGATGACCATTATCTCGGTTTTTTTTTTTTTTTTTTTTTTTTTATATAGATGAAGCATAGAGGTTTGTCACTTATTCACTTATGTAATTGTGTTGTTTTCTTCATTTAGAAGTTAGATCTATTTATTTGCATGCTACATCTACTCATACACATGATTTTTCAATTTTTTTTCAATTTTTTTTATTTTTGGATTTTTTAATATTTGAATTATAATATATCATTTTTTGGGGATTTCATCATAACTATGTTATTTTAATGATTCATGATCATTGTATGGTGTGTAAATGATAGATCTACATGCTTTTATGTTAGATTGATATATTTAGGATTTTGAAAATGATTTTATTAATTTTGTTTTTCAAAAAATAATTGTTGTTACTTGTTAGGATATTTGTGATACCAAAGGCTTATTAATAGTGTGTAGATGATAGATCTACATCTACTCATAGTCATAAACATGATTTAGATTTTTATTTTAATTATTTTATTGTCGGATTTTTTAATATTTGAATTATAATATATCATTTTTTGGGGATTTCATAATAAATATGTTGTTTTAATGATTCATGATCATTGTATGATGTGTAAATGATTTGACACTAATAAATTGATCATGAGCAGAGTATCAATAATGTTTGCATTATATAAAATACTGGAAAAAAGACAGTGAACTGCGAGTCTGCGATACAGACAGGACTCATAACTTAAGGTGACCGAGATTTTGATTTATTGTTGTTATTAATGGAAACAAATATAGTTTTCCAGCATTTTCTAATATTCTGGATTTTTTGGATATTTTTATGAATTTTTTTGGATTAAAAAAAAATTCACACCGCGATGACCGCGACGGACCGATATCCGCGACCGATACCGATATCATATCGGTTTTTCGGCCCGGCCGATACCGCGACCGAGACCGAGATTTTGAATCATGGTTGAAAACGACAGCTATAACCATTCACTCCAAGTTTTTATGTATGACGATTGGATAACGGGAGAATGTGAAGGATCTATGTATCCTTAGACAAGAGCATGTATGTGGACACACTTGCAATCTTTAGATAGGTGCCATTAGCACAGTTGGAAGGTGCTCATTCTTGCAACCATGAAGTTGCAGGTCTGAGTCAGCTTAACCCACACCCCCCTCTTTTATTATAAAAAAAACTTAGTAGAACCTTGCAGAAGGTGATCATTTATAACCTATGAGGCCTTTACAGCGGATACAGACACAGATATAGGGATGGGGTATGACTGCAATTTTGGAAATTTAGGACGTGGATATGGATACGACTGTCCTAATTTTTTCTATAGAACATATATGAATTGATGAAATTATCATTGTTTACATTCCTTTCTAATTATTTTTTATGTTGAAAAGTAAGAAGACTAAAAGAACTATATGAAAGATGGACTTGGTAAGTAGGATATGCTAAACTTGTACCTTGGAAGTGTCGATGTAGTATCAAGTACGGATATGAATGTCGTATCAGTCTGACACGGAATGGGCATGCACAAATATCCAGGTATCATAGGTTGTAATCACTTATTTTGAGGTCCTATTCATGTCTTCATAAAAAAAAGTTCCACTTTTATATAAGAAAAAAGGGAATCTGCTCAGTCATTTGATTGTGACTTAAATGGCACATGTTGGTGTTGGAGATGGACACAGTTTCAGGCATAGAACCTTGGAAAACCTCTGCAATATATGCTACCAATATTTGTTATCATTGTTCTGAATTGATACACATCATAATATTGTTTAGGGGTCCTAATTGTGAATCATAAATTGTATGATTTAAATTCTTAAGATTCATACTTTGTTTAAAAATATTTTATTTTTAAAATAGACAAAAAGGCAAATGAATCATAAATACTAGTAAATCTTTTTCCTATTTTAGATATTAGGTCATAATGTATGCATATTGCAGAACATATATATTTTTGAATGATAAATTTCATTGACGCAAGCCGTGCAAGAGAAATATACTGACAAGCTTATAATCCAAAACAAAAAAAACAAAGAAACCTAACACCAACCAGTAAAAGAGAGTCAGAAAGAAAAATCTAAAGCCTGAACCAGAACAGGAAAATCCCCTAATATAGATCAGCAACTTCGTTCCAATTCCTTATAATCTGATTGATAAGAGTAATCCTTAAAAGTTAAAAGAGCTATTATCCAGAACCCAAGAGGCGACAGCAAACATGATTCTTTCCTACAAAGTATTCCCCTCTGCTGCCACCCCCTCAAAGCATCTTGAATTTCTCTCCTTCCATATTATCCAAATTGTCGCCAGGAAAGAAAGCCTCCACATCTCCTTTCCTCTTGGAGATCCTGAGGGCACTTCTAGGTCCGGAATAGATTCAGGATGCAATTTGGGAAAACCCAACTGCACCCAAACCAGTCCACCAAAGATCTCCAAAGAGATTGAGCCATCTTGCAATTCAAAAGATGTTTATCAACCGACTTCTCTTCACACAGGCAAATAGGGGCATAGGGCAACCATTAACCCTTATAATCCCTCTCTGTTTTAAGTTGTCCATAGTTAGAATTCTCTTCTGGAGCTCCCTCACCCAAAAATTACTACCCTTAGAGGGGCCTTCAGCTTCCAAATACTTGTGATCGGGCTCCTCCTACCAGCCCTTCTAGCGATGACTACGAAGGAGGAGACTGAGAAAGAGCCATTGTTGGAAGCACTCCATCTCCTTTCATCCCTTCCTTCCGAAATAGAAACCCTACTCAGGGTATTTAGAAGAGATATATATTGATCCACCTTGTTCTCCTTTAGATTTCTCCTCAAAATAGGGCTCCAATTCCTTTGCTCCCCTGATCCCAATGGGTAACACTGTATCATTGCCTTCTTATTAATAGCACAATTGAAAATATTCGGAAATTGAACAGCCAGCGAACGATCACCAATACACTTATCAAGCCAGGAGAACTTTCTCTCCCGATGCTCCATAGTATCTGTTATGCTCCAATATGGTATCTGTTATGCTCCATAGTATCTGATATGCTCCATAAAGCTTTCTTTAAAGGAGAGGATACCCCTCCAAAGAGCTGAAGCTAGCCTCCTGAACATCCCACCCTCCTCTTGAGACCCCGTACTTCCTATCCATAATTTGACGCCAAAGATTGTTTGATTCTTCACCTATTCTCCATAACCATTTTCAAGGCAAGGCTTGGTTCATTTGTCTTAGACGCCTTATACCCAGGCACCCCTCTTCCTTTGGTCTAGATGGAAGCCCAATTAAATAGATGGAACTTCCTCTCTTTGCTTCTACAATGCCATAAACTGGCATTTAAGAAAGGATGGGGCATTTAAGAATAGAAAGGTAATAAACTGGGAGATTTGCCGAGGCTGCCTTAATAAGAGTAACCCTTCCTCCAATGGATAAGTAATTGGCTTTCCAACTAGAAAGTTTTTTCTCCATCCTCTCCACGACCGAATTCCAAACCTCCTTTTTAGCCATGCCCAGACATAAAGGCAGCCCTAAATAGGGTGCCGGGAAGTATCCCACCTTACACCCCAAGAAATCTGCTAGGTCACACATCACCTCTTCCCCACTTTTACTCCTATCAGCTCAATTCTGAAGAAGTTAATTTTCAAATCAAACACTTCCTCATAGCAAAATAAGAGTTTTTTGAAAAAGGTGACTGTGTATTGAATCTCAAAGAAACTACACCTCAAAGCAAAATTAGATGGCTTTCACATTCTTAATCTGGTCTTCACTTGCTCCACAAAAAATAAAGTATCATCAGCAAATTGTAAGTGAGTAATCACCAGAGAAGAACCTGCCACTTTAAAACCTTCAATCAGACCTTTACTATTCTACTGAAGGCTTCAGCTACTATATTGAAAAGAAAAGGAGATAAATGATCTCCTTGCCTTAGACCCCTTTGAGCGGGGAAGAAGCCTTTACAAGACCCATTAATCAGAGAACAAAGAAGCATGCTGAGGATACACATGCCTAAATCCACCCCCTCCATTTCTTGCCAAAACGCATTCTTCAAAGGAGATATTGAAGGAATTTCCAGTCCACTCTATCGTAAGCCTTTTCTAGGTCCAATTTACAAATAAGCCTTGGGAAGTTGTCCTTATTCCTTGAATAACACATTCATTCGCCATGAAGACTCCATCTAGTATCCATCTCACCTTCACGAAGGCCCCCTTGCTCTTTGGATATTGTACCCGGTAAGATCTTCTGTAACGTTCCTGCAAGAACCTTAGATAGAATCTTGTAAATGCTTCCGATAACACTGGTGGGCCCAAAATCTTTAACTCCTATTTCCCCCTCCTTTTTGGGGATAAGCGCAATGAAGGATGCATATGCCTATCAAACGTTTTCCTTTCTGATGAAAGTCTTCCATAAAAGCTAATAGATCCTCCTTAAGAGCCTTCCAAAAGCGCTGGAAGAAATCCATAGGGAAACCATCTGGTCCTGGCGCCTTATCTCCTGCTAAGGCAAAAATCGCATCTCCGATCTCATCTTCTTCAAACTTCCTTTCCAACCAGCATGCCGCCTCCTCCCTAATAACATCAAAGACCATATTATTCAAAGTTTTTTTTTTTGTTTTTTTTGAATGGTCCATATTATCCAAAGTTGGCATGTCCCATTTTTCGTCAGAGTAGAGAGAAACAAAATATTCTGTTATGTGCTTGATAATCTCTTCCTTCCTTTCCAATCTTTTGTCCCCATCCATATTTGAGGAAATTCTGTTCTCCTCCTCGATGAAGCTATACCACGGAAAAAGCTTGTGTTTTTATCATCTTCCTTTAGCCACTTGCATCTAGATCTCTGCCTCCACTTGATTTCTTCTTCCCTAACCTTTCTGTGAAATTCTTCTTCAAGATTCACTCTAATCTTCTCCTCTTCTATAGAGAGCTGGCTCTCTTCCTTCTTTTTGTCCAATTCCTGAATCTTCCTAAATAAGTCTTCCTTAATTTCAGCCACGTCACCAAAGCTTGCCTCATCCCAGTCCTTTATTCTAACCTTCAACATTTTTAGCTTAGACGTTAATCTGTGACCTGCCCATCCTTCCACTTGTGTTTCCTTCCACCATGCTGCAATCATTTTCGGGAATTCCTTTTCCTTGAGCCACATTAACTCAAAGCTAAATGGAGTTGGGTCCCATGTTTCACTTTTAGAATCCAGCATGATAGGACAATGGTCTGAAACAGGTTTCGGCAAAGCTAATTGATAAGCATGAGGATACACTTCCATCCATTCAATGGAGACCAGAAATCTATCCAACCTAGGCATTATAGGTGGGTTCTGATGGTTCGACCATGTTGAAGATCCACCAATGCATGTGAATTTATCTAATCTGAAAATTGATGTTACCCTTAAATTCTGTTGAATGTGCTCATTTCTGATTCAATCTTTCCTAGTTTTACTAAGCCTCATCCCATCATCATACTAAAAATATGTCATATTCTATTAATGAAACCATAGAAAGAAAATATACTTGCGCAAATAACATTTGTTAATACAATACCTAGTTCTCAAAGAAAAAAAACCCAATGCTTATTAATAGAGTACAGAATTTCACCAATAAAAATTATTACACGATTGTATCACTGGGTAACGCAACAAAAGATTAATTGAGAATTTCTCCTACTAGTAATGTCCATATGGATATGATGTGTCCAATACAGGAATTTGTTGAAAAGTAAAGCGTCCTTGTTACATATTCCTTTTATTTCAAGGTGAGTTATGTGGGTTTGCATTAGGAATTATAGTGTCCGTATTAGGGAATCACATATGTTTCTTTCTCCAAATTCTTTTGGTTATATTCATCTAGTTGGGTAGTACTATTATATGAAATGAAAATTAGGTGTGTTGAATTACGTAGTTGTATTTTTGGGGGTTATATTACTAAGACTTTGTTTTGTTGTTGTGTATTGGCATACAGGTACGCAAAATGGCTGATGAAACTGGCCTTGATTTCAGTGATCAAATTAGTTCTCTGGAGAGCAAATATCGACAAGTAAATTCTTAGGGGCTTCTTATTATGCTGCCATCCTTGTCATTGTTGTTATATGTAGTACATATAGAAAAAGAAGTTTTGGGTTCAACTTAGAAACTAAGCTTTGATATGTTTTACTCTTGTCTCAGCTATGTTGGGGTCAGCGACATGAATTCTGTTTCTCTATTATGATATATCTCGAGCCAAATCCTCCTTAGATTGCTGTTGTTGTGTCAGAATTCTTGTTTGGGTTGTTAGTTGTGACAAAGTTTTACATTGGCTATCTTTGATGGGAGATGCTCCTATGAGAGCATCTCTCACCTTACTATGAGCGATAAGGTGGCGATAAGGTGGGGGCCCTCACATCTATATCCAATGCCAACTACTTAAATGTGAGGGCCCCCACCTTTATCTCTCATAGTAAGGTGAGAAATGCTCGCATAGGAGCATCTCCCGTCTTTGATATGTTTTGTTTATGTTATGAAATATGTACACAATAAACATTCTAAAAAAAGTATATAATGAATGCTCGGGTTTCCCAACAATTGACCTTGACATGAAAACTTCACTGATAAAATTAATTAGTGTTTGCAAACAGCAAGTTAACTGTTTCATTGTTGAAAAAGAATCACACTGTTTTTTCTGACACTTCTGCTCAAGCTGAGATGATTAATTAGTGAATGTTCTCAGGAAACTAATATCTTCCTCTTGACTAGTGGTTGATAAGATTAACTTGTGAATTTCATCTTTTTGAAATATGAATAACTTCTGCTTCCATTCATTACCGTGGCTAATTGTTCTATACTTTTGATTTGCATTGATTTTGATGACTGAAGATATGTATCCCTGAAATCTTTCTGTATTGGGATCTATATGGTGATTGATTACACCTAGATGCATGATTAGGAAAGTTATACCAATGTTTTCATTACTGCTGGAGTTTGCAGCTGCATAATAGTACTATGTTATATTAGACTCTTTTTGCCATAAAATTATAAAAATAAGAGCAGGGAGATGATTCCATCCAAAGGTTCTGATGATCTGTACTGTCTTTAGCTCTTGTTCCATCTACTGTTTGGCAGTGACAAAACTTTCTATTAATCTTTTGAGCCCAATCGGCGAATCCGTTTTTGTTTTCTTTGTTGATATCTGTTGAATGATGCAAAATGCAGGCCGTTGTTTCAGTGATAGTACAGGCATCAAAATGCAGGCAGCTGAACTTATATAATTATATTCAAAGAAATTAAAAAAGAAGAAAAACAGTTTGTGTCAGTGTGGACTTCTAAGTTACTTTGCTCCAACTTTGTTGAAACTGTCCTTTCAGGCTTTGAAAGATCTGTACACACATTTGACTCCAATTCAACGCCTGAGTATTGCTCGGCATCCTAACAGGCCGACATTTCTTGACCATGTATTGAACATTACCGACAAGGTGCATCCTTGCCCTTACATTTTCTTAATTGCAGTTTTGTTTTCTTGTACTTAACCGACTAAAGGGAAAAAAATCTTACTCCTTGTTCTGCTATATTTTAAAGTGGGTGGAGCTCCATGGAGATCGTGCAGGTTATGATGATCCAGCAATTGTGACTGGCATCGGAAGCATTGATGGTAAAAGTTATTTATTCATTGGCCATCAGAAAGGTAGAAACACAAATGAAAACATTAATCGCAACTTCGGCATGCCAACTCCACATGGGTATGTTTCTAGGTCTTCCAAATATAGCCTTGCATATTTTGTTAATATTCTAGTGAATAACTGACTGTAAAATAAATTTAAATGTTTATGTATAATATTGTTGGCCCTATATGCTCCCTTGAGTTCTTACTGATACCACAAAAAAGCTTCCTTTAGTTCACCTGATTTTGAAAATGCTACCAGTGGAAACACTGATACACCAGAATGCATCACGGTTTTGATTCTGCGACTATAAGTCGTCGGGAGATTGATCAGGCCCATGAATCTCTTAGGAGGAAATTTGTTAATTATTAGGGACTATTTCTTGTTTTAGTTGAACACGGTCAGGTGTAATCTTCTAGCTTTTTATATGACCCTTTTTCAGGACCTTATTTTTCATCATCTAATTATTGATACTTTGAGTCCCAAAATGTTTGAAATGCTGCAAAGTGGGCCCAAGATATTTTACTTATACAAGGATTTAGAAAGTTAGATCTCATTTGCTAGTAGGCTACTGGGGAGGGACAAATCATGGGCTTTTTAGTTGTATTATTGTATTGGTGTTAGTATTAGAAGAGTCATAATGTATGTGATGGTAATGGGATTCTCAAATACTTATATTAGTTGTTTTGTTCATTGTTGTTAAACTCCTACGATTCGGGATGCGAATCCTATGGAAAAAGATTCAACGTTATTCTAGCCACTCACAACTATACAATTCTGACCATCTCAGCAAGAGGTTTTGCCTGTTGTACTTGGACTCTGGCTTGAATAAGAACAGCACTAAACAAAATCATTCATATGATTTGCACTCCTTCTGATTCAGAAGTCAGAAGGACAAAACACCTTACCACATCATCAAGAGTCTAGGCTGTTGTTCAGTGGGTCACATGATTGGTAATAGCCGAAAAAGTCACACGTTCAAGTGGTTTCGACCATCTGATCATATCTTGCTGATGGCACTGGAATATGAGGTAGACTTAGGTAATGAAAACCGATAAAGGGAGGGAACAGAGAAAGAAAGAAAAGTCTTCTCAGCTTAAGGGTACAGTGTCATTTATTAATACATGTAGTCTGTATGTTGGTAAATGCAATGCAAAAAAACTTTAGGATCCTTGTAAAAGTAGGGGGATTGAGGCCATGAGAATGTGGGGCATGGCATTGTGAATGAGGAACAGGGAGACGAAAACACTTGCTAGGAAACTATCGTGGTTTCCTTGTAAACTTAAGTTAGAATTGGACATATCCTAGTTGTGGGAACAACTGGCCCTTAGATAAAAGAAAGCTTTAGAATCTAGCAATCTTAAAAATATCAAGTCCATTGGATGTTGCTGGTTAAACTAAGGCTGTGATATGGATGGTGAACGGAGATTTTTTAACCATCCATAATGATCTTTGATTGGATAGCTGGCAAAATTTAAAGGGCCTGATTTTTGTAGATGGCTGGATCAGTCACCTGATTGGATGAAAGGGGATCCAAACTTCTTGCTATTCGAATTGAATAATTCGTAGTTCGATTCACCCAAATTCGAAATTATGGTATGGTTTAGTTCTTTGCATATCAGTGATGAGAAGGGAAAGATGAAATAAGACGAGAGTAGTCCATCTCTCTCTCCCCCTTAAGTCTCCTCCTCATTTCTCTATCAAATCCTGTCCTTTTTACAACCAATAAATCTTCCACCCCTTGAAGAAAGACAAGAGTTGCCTTTTCTTCCTCTATTTGACCCATTGAAATATTAATAGAAAGATTTGTAAAAAACTACAGTGGGTTGCACCTATTATAAAATCTAAGCCAATCAAAATACATATTCTCATCATTTATATGATTTTGGAGAATTTCACTGGAAACAAGAATCAGGATCACCATAGGATTATTCACTTAGAAAATTAATGAATAAAATATTAAAAACAATATACTTTTTTTTTACGCTCACTAAATCTGACGGTAGGTCCTTTTATTAAAGTGAAAATTCTCCAACACTAATACTAGCGAGAGACATTTGTCTTCATTGATTCAGATTATTTGCAGGTGAGCCACTATGAATTTTTAGACATAGTGGATGGGAGCCGTGGAAAACCCAAAATTTTAAATCTATCTCTTTTCAACCTTCCCCCTCTTTTTGTTTGTATCTCCTTTTAGAGGAATTTTTTCACTTTATAATGATGTGTAGATGCAAGTATAGTAGTTGATCTCTCTCTCTCTCAATCTATAAGTGGGGCCCATTTATCAAACCTGAATCCTTCACAATTTGCATTCATAGTGACATGCTATTGGGTCAAATTACTTAAAAAACTGAGAAGATCGTGCACTATTAAGTTGATCAGATATCGAGTGCATCCATTTGTTTTTTTGAAACTTGTTTTATTTTGCATTGGTAATTAAATGTGAGAAGTCTATTACTTTATGATAAATATATATATATATATATATATTGATATGGATGGAATTACATTTATTTCTTTTGTATGATTGGACTTTAAATATCTTTTTTATTGTATTCCTTGTGGTATGTAAAGAATCATATTTCTTAAATTATTTAAAGTTCTACTGAAATGCTTATATATATATATATATATATAGAGAGAGAGAGAGAGAGAGAGAGAGAACTCAACCTGCAATTCATCTTGAATTATATCAAATTATATGCTCGAATTAGTATACCAAATTGATTGAACTTGAACCGCGAATCAAGTGAATCAAAAGGCGAATTAAGTTAACCTACTCTATTGAATTTTCGAATTAAAGTAACTGCTGAATTGTGAACTACGAACCCGAATTCGAACCAGTCGAATTGAGAACCAGGTAACTGTGGGCTGGATCCTAAAGGCCTTTGGTATATGGTAGATAAGTGAGCCGCACAAACGTTGTGATTTGTCCTGTCCTTTTTAATTGGTAATTTCTTTCACAGGGAACTACTCTAGTTTTCTTAGGGGTTCTTTTTTGGAAAGTAGAGAAACTTTGGGAAGCTGTAAGCTGTTACAATCGTTACTCATTGCAGGACATTGGAGAGTAGAGAAAAGTTGGGAATGTTGCAAGTTGTTATATGAATTTGGAACAGAGAGATTTTGGGATGTTACCAGTTGTTACTTGTTATAGGAATTTGGAAAGGAGAGAGTTTTTGGGAATTTTGTCAATGGCTTCTCGTCAGAGTAGTGTGTTTTATCTTATTCAGGAGAGTGACAACTCTATGCAGCCTTTGGGTGTCCTTGTGAGCTGGACCCCCTCCAGGATGAAAGATCTCCTTGCATACCCCCGTGACATCCAACCCCCCCACCCGTCACACACACAATCCATTGGTATTATATTTAAATATGTAATATTTATGTAATTTGAAGGGGACTCAATTTTACGGCCGATATAGCTTAAACATGATGACCTAATGTGTTGAACGGGTCAGCCTGACAACCACCCAGATTATTAACGGGTCAAAATTTCCAACCCATAGCAGACTGATTTATAATTTGGTTTGGGTTAGGCGGGTTTGGTGGGTTTGGTCCACATTTGGTTGGAGGATCGGGTCAAATATTGACATACACAGCCTATTTGGAAGCAAAGGCATGTGGACTCAATTATAGGACACCTAAATGCAAAGTGGACTACTTCTTGAAACTCACTTCCATCTTTTGGTAGCATACCATGTGTGATACGGGGTTGTGCATGTGCCTAGGGGATGAGTCTTGTTTAGGGATGGCAACGGGGCGGGGCGGGGACGGAATTGGGGTGCCCCGTCCCCGCCCCGCCCCGACCCCGCCCCGCCTTCGGGGCACAATTTTGTGCCCCGTCCCCGCCCCGCCACACCCACGGGTTCCCCGCCCCGCCCCGCCCCGCCACTATAAAAATTTTAAATGCAAGAGATGGGATTCGAACTTGGGTGGGAAGGTAACTAGAAATTTGTCTTACCACTAGACCAAACTTCATTTCTTGTAATGCTTTACCTTATTTAAAATATATTCATATATTCAAGATTGTTACACACATATACATATATATGTATATGTATATGTATATATATACACACATACATATACATATATATACACACATACATATTTATACACTTGAAAATATCATATATGCTTTGAGACATTCTTTATAAAAAAGACAATCTCTCTCTAAAATATCATGATCTCCATCAATACATGGTTTCACTTCATTTCTGGTGTTGAACTCCACTCACTAATAAAGAGGTAATCGTGGGTTTGCAATTTATTTGCAAGTTGCAAATCACTCAAAAAAAAAAAAAAAAAACCCTCAAAACAAAGATAAGAGAAATGACCTATCAATATGTGGATATGGTTATTGTAGTGTCAAACAACCTCAGCCGCTTTAACTTTCCAAGCATGTGGATCATATTAGCTTAGGTAAATAATTACTTATTTATGTGACACTTAACTTGCAATGTTAAATCATTAGTACAATGATTCTAATCATACTAAGGTTGATTACATATAATTAAAATTAGTATAATTTATAGTGTTGTTAGTATAATTAGAATCATATTAAGTTACTAACTATAATTTACCTTGCCATTTCTAATCATATAAGTTATTATAAGCGTATAGCATGATATATTTTGTAATATTATATCAAATTAGTATAATTTATATTGTTATTAGTATGATTAGAATCATACCGATTATAATTTACCTTGCTATCTCTAATCATCTATATTATAATAAGCTTAAAGCATGATCTATCATTCTATTATATTCGTTTTATTTAATATGATTTATCATGTCACAATTTAACATTATATATGATTAAAGTCAAATAAGCTTAGATAGATTTTTTAACAACTTTAATTTCATTAAATTTGAATTAGAAGGAATGTGATCATATTATATGCTTTTATAATGTATAGGGTTCAATTAATTATATGTTTAACTTTAAAAAAAGTCTTCAATCAATCTACTTAACCCTTAATAACAACATAAAATCAATCTATACATTTACATATAAATATGTTTATTTATTATAAAAAAAATCTAAAATATATATTTAAGAGGATTATTAATCAATGGGGCGGGGTAACGGGGCGGGGCAACGGGGCGGGGTAACGGGGCGGGGCACGGGGCGGGGCGGGGCGGGGAAAAGGGCAAACCCATCCCCGCCCCGCCCCGCCTTCGGGGCATGGTTTTATTCCCCATCCCCGCCCCACCTAAGGATCGGGGCGGGGAAAACCCGTGCGGGGCGGGGCGGGGCAAAATTGCCATCCCTAGTCTTGTTGGGTCAGATACCACGGACATACACTTGTCAGTAAAAAAAAAAAGAAAAAAAGAAAGCAGCTGTGCTTACTGTTTTTTTTTTTTTTTTTGCCGGGATATGAATCAGAGGATTTTGATAACCATGGTGCTTTTTTTTTTTTTTTTGCCAAAAGCTATTCGGGAAGTTATCCCAAAAAAAAAAAAAAAGCTATGTGGTAAGCTGTACTTGCTTAAATGGCATTCAATATAGAAATACACTATACTCGACATAAGTGCACAAATTTGATGAAATAGTAAAATATTAGATGCTATTTACTGTTTCTACTTTAAATGTATGAAAGCTGGCAAATTCAATTTAGAATCCACTGCCTTTTGCCTGCTATTAGACCATTTCTTTTACCGGTATTTTTCCTGTTATGACCATGCAAATTACGTACTGTTGCATATAAAAAGGAAATACTTATAAAGCTTCTTTCATGGTATTACCTATGTTCAATCAGGGTTCAAACTGGTAGTTTGCTCTTGTTTTTTGTCTGATTATATATGGGGGGAACTTGTAAGATTATATTTTCTCACTGAAAGTAATTGGATGATGTTAGTTATCGGAAGGCTTTGCGGATGATGAAATATGCAGATCATCATGGGCTTCCCATCATCACATTCATTGACACACCAGGGGCATATGCTGATCTCAAATCCGAGGAGCTTGGTCAAGTATGTATGTATTCAAATGTTATAATTTAATGAAGTTGGAACATGTACAGTGCTTTGTTGCATCCATGTTGTAGATGAGACCGTTGTTGGTTTCCAGAACATTGATATAATGAGGGCACATATTGGATAAGGAATGTGACAACTTTCAGCTGGAAGGTTGTAGCCCCCCAGTCTTTTGGCCTTATCCGCTAACGCTTGATATTCCTTGACCATTAAATTGTAGTACATGGCTCAAAGGATTATTCAATTGAAGAATTTCAATGCATCATCTGTTTAGAATTGAACCATGGTTCCGTCCTGATGCATCAGAGCCTAGTGTTCCACTTGTAGTTGTGCATTTTGTTCATGCATAACGCAGGCCTCTAGGGTTGGGGTTTTGCGTGACAAGTGCCGGAGCACTATAATGATCTAGACTATACATGAGGACGCACCTCAAAGGAAACAAAATCCCACGAATATTATTCAAATTCTGAAATGTGAGATCTAATCTCTACAATATGCATATAAATAAGAAAAAGAAACCGTAGGGGCTAAGATTCCTACTCCAGTTAGGAAACTAAAAAAATTTGGAAACCACTCTAATTACAACTAATTAAATAGAATTAAAAACACTTAGCAAACAAAAAAAAAAACTAATAGCAATTAATTAAAAGAAATAAAATTGGACAATCTCTAAACTTTCTTGGGCCTCGTATGTGGACCACGAGTCTCCTTCCGACGGCTCATTTGCACTGCATTAATGCAACCATATTACATAAACCTTTTTGATTCATCATTAGGAATTAATTAGGTAGATGTTTGATTGGTTCCAATTTGTTGCATGCAGGGAGAAGCAATAGCCCAAAATCTGAGGACTATGTTTGGCCTGAAAGTTCCAATCGTTACTGTTGTAATTGGTGAAGGTGGTTCTGGTGGAGCTCTTGCTATTGGCTGTGCAAATAAATTGTTTATGATGGAGAATTCCGTATTTTATGTTGCCAGGTATTTCTTTTTTATCTTCAAGAATTTCTAACTAATAAACTCTTTCTTTCTTGAGCAACACAGTAACTGTGTTGTCTTTATTTCATTGTCTGATTCATAGTTTTCTGACCCATTGTGTTGACTAAGAAATCAGTTTTGTTGGCTGGATTAGGTCACAAACTGATTGACTGGGTTATGCTCAACTCGGTTTGGATGAGTTCTATTGAAAAAATCAACCCACCTGGTTGACTCATGACTTGGGTGAACTTGCCGTGGTTTGTCCAGGTCAACCAGACCAAAGCATTGTCATCGTTACATATAAAAGGCGGCTGCACATAGGACTTATATTGATGGAGAAGTTAAAATATACGCAAATAATTACTGAAATTGGAACTTCAATTCATATGAGATTTATATAGATTTTCCATCAGTTGAGAAATGTAAAGTGATATGGATACGTCTTCATTGTTTATTTAGACCATTTGTATTGTGTTTTTGTGGATTCCTATGTGAAGCTTCTATCTCTATATCTCTAGGTGCTTGTTTGTTATTTCATCCAACAGAAATTCCAATTCTATGAATCGTTTTAGAATGACCATCTCTCATTCTCTCTAGTATCATTCGGATTTTTTGTGTATTGCCCAGTTTTTCATTGATTATTAACCTTTCTTGCAAGTTGATGGTTCATGGTTGGCTGTTCACAGACAAGCTGTATCTATTGTTTTTGTTTATTTTTGGGGCTATATCACCTATGCAGTTCATAAATGATAAACCCAATCCAAATTATAACGCTACAGCATAACCAAACCCGAATGCAAATTTGCTGGGGATTTTATTCATATTTTACTTGCATGAGAATTACTTTTTTGTGGAGTAGAGTTTGGGGCCTTCAAAGGAGGCCTCAAATGTGATGCAGGCCAGAATATTGGGCCCCCTCTAAAGTTTTATACCCGAAGGCCCAAGCCCACAAGGGAGCAGTGAGTCCGCATTTACAGCTGCTCTTTCAAGACAACTGGTCTTTCAACCTGTCTATGATAGAAGAAGAAATCGGCACCGCCCTATACTGCACCATCCTATGCTATGTGGAGTGTTTCCTTAGCTTTGGTTAGCAGGCTAGGATAGAACAATGATTGCTTGCCTATATAAGGAGACGTTACCTTCTCCAAGGGGACATTCAATATGAAGTAAGAATTTGAGTTTCCTCTTGCGATGTGTTCTTGTCTGTGGTGTGAGACCAAGACTTTGATCCATAAGGATCCCTATCCTAAGCCGTTTGGCTTGGAGAGTAGCCTGTTGGCTATCTCCCCCTTCCTTGTGCTACTTCAATTGGTGTCGGAGAGATGGATCGCCGTTCTGAGGTAACCCAGTATCCCATCTTTCTATTTATTTTTTGTCCATCCATTATCATCCCCACCAATCATCATCATCATCATCCTTCACCATCATCCATCTTCTGTCATCACATCCAATCCCCTTCCATCCGCCCATCACAACCATCGAACCTCTCTCCTAGAACTGCAATCCCTCTCGCCATCTTTCATCATCGTCATTTTCAGCCCATCACCATAACCCCATCATGACCCTACACATCCGAAACACAGAAAACCGAAAAACATTTCCCAAATTTCCAACCCCTAAACCTCTTTCTACTGCCCAACCCAAAATCCCTAAATCCATTTTTCTTTTCCAAATCCCAAATTACCCAACGCCATAATCCATATCCCCAATTTCCGAACCCAAAAAGTCCCAAATCAGAACCCCACAACCCTTCCATTCCCTACTGAACCCCTCCAGACAAAAAACAAAATAAAAATGTTGGCCCAACCTCTTCGACGCCCTAATCTAACCCTATCCTCGGCCAAACCAAACCCCAAAACCCTCTTCACCAATCCCAAATCCAGAGTGAAAAAAAAAGGACCAAAGAAAGCGAGGAGCACAGAGCACAAGAAAAAAGGAGGGGGGTTCCGGGGGGGGGGGGGCGCGAAGCTGATCGGAAACATACTTGGCACCGTTGTAGATGCACAGCGCCACCATCATCTCCCACCTCGCCATCGCCTCCCACTACCAACACAGCCACTCTTCATAGCCAACTTCGCCGAGCATCGTTGTGCCACCATCACTGCCCCTCTCCCCTTTCTACTCCAAGGAACTTGTCCGAGCATAGCCCTCAACTCCTTCCATCCTTTCTTCTAGTCTTTCAGCAACGAAATGGTAAAAATCCCCTTTACTTTCTTCATTGCATCGACCTGAGGAGACAAGCTCCCACGTGTTCCCCCCAGCCCTCCTCTTTACGTGGCACGAACAGGCCCTTTTATGGGCTTTAGTTGGGTTAGATCCGACCCAACTGAAAAAAAAAAGAAAAAAAAGCAGCAGCAGCAGTAAAATAAAAAAAAAAGCAGCAGAAAAAATAAATCCAGCAGTAGTTATACAACAGTCCCAACAACATGTCTACCCACAGCGGAGCACCCTTCAGAGGCAAATTTACAGACCGCCAACGTGATGCTTATATCATTGAATTAATGGACAGGGTTGAAAGACGTCTTCGGGACTTCTCCCAAACTCCAGGTCCTCAGGGCACCTGGAGCAATGGCAATCCAGGACCTTCAAACAATGATGATGGCAACAATGGACAGGGAAGAAGCGACCACCATGCAAGTGTAGACCATTCTGTCAATGGTGAGCCACAAGAAACTTGTCGGCAGTTTATGCATCGCATATTTGAACAAACTGATTAAGATGAATATCAAGGTCGACGAGATGACGTCACCAAAAAGGTGAGTGTTGATGTTCCTGATTTCTATGGGTGCATGGATGTGAAAGTCTTCACTGATTGGATTACAGCGCTTGAAGATTATTTTGAATGGTACGACATGAGGAAGACAAGCGTGTTCCCTTTGTGAAGATGAAGATGAAGGGTGCAACACGTGTTTGGTGGCATAGTGTTGATGAAAGGAACGCCAATCACAGAAGACCTCCTATTAGCACATGGGAGGAGATGAAAGAAAAACTAGAAAACAAGTACCTGCTGGTTGACTATGTTGATTCCCTCTTTGATCAACTAGTTGACTGTAGACAATGGACCTCCACTGTGGATGACTTCATAGAAAGGTTTCATGATCTCATGGTACAATGCAAGGTGTCCGAGACTGATCGTCAGGCTCTCTCCAGATACAAGCGAGGATTGCGTCAAGAGATTTAAAGAGAATTGACTACACTCAATTTTCAAAGCATTGAAGAAGTTCATCGCAGGGCAATTCGCATCGAGGATCAGTTGAAGCATCTATATTCAAGGTGTTTTGGAGAACCTCTTCAAAGGAGAAACTCCGATACGACTTATCAGCTGGTCGTTCCATCACAAAATCCCATCCGGCAAGCTCCACCGCAAAATCTTAACAGGCAAGTACCGCCTCAGAATCAAGCAAGCTCCCTTCCAAATTATGCAAATAAAGGGAAGAATGTTGTCAATCCTTCGCGGCAAAGGCAGGATATCGAGTGCTATCGATTCCAAGGCAAAGGACACTATGCTTCTGAATGCCTAGGTACAAAGAATCTTCATTGTGCCCACAATAAAGAAGATGCCTACTAATTGGAGCATGTTGATGAAGAGTATGGAGTTGAAACCCCATATGTAAAGCAGGTAGTTCCACCCGAGCAAGGAGATCATTCATTCTATCAAGCTGAAAAAGAAGGAAAGACATTATTCTTTCATCGCCTTTTCATCACTACTGAAGGGGGAAGCTGAAGATTGGAGACGAACAACCATATTTTGCTCCATGGAAAAATGTCGCAACAGACTATGCAATGTCGTCATTGATGGAGAAAGCGAGATGAATGTGGTGTCCCAAGAAGTAGTTGACAAATTAATGCTTCTAGCAAAGAAACACCCGATGCCTTACAAAGTCTCTTGAGTGAATGAAGCAGCCATTCCAGTAACCAAATGGTGTTGGGTAACATTTAAAATTGGTGGTTATGAAGATTCAATTTGGTGTGATATCATTCCCATGAATGTTACTCACATTCTATTATGAAGACCTTGGTTCTTTGATAACAAGGTCCAAAGTGATGGAGATGTGAATACCCATACTTTTAAGTTTAAGGGTCACAAAGTTACTCTTCTTCCCCTTAAGCCTCGTACCGCCTTAGCAAAGCAATCAGCATCAGTCCCATCAAAGCAAATTGCATCCAAGCCAAGTTCCCGCATTCTCTCAATGCGAAAATTTGAAGAAGAAAGCAAAGATAAAGGAGTTGTCTATGCCTTTATGCCACAAGAATTTAGATATGCAAAAGATAAGAAAGCAGTTTCTCCACCATCAGAAATCAAGTCCTTGTTGCATGATTTTAAAGACTAGGTTCCAGCAGATTTTCCAAAAGAGCTACCGCCTATGAGGGACATTCAACATGCTATTGATCTAGTCCTCGGTTCCTTACTACCAAATTTACATGCTTATCGCATGAGCCCTACAAAACATACAGAATTGAGAAAGTAAGTTGAAGAGCTCCTCCAGAAGGGTTATGTTCGCGAAAGCATGAGTCCTTGTGCAGTACCCTCCCTCCTAACGCCGAAAGATGGTTCTTGGCGAGTGTGTGTCGACAGCCGCGCCATCAACAAGATCACCATGAAGTACCGATTTCCAATACGTCGGTTGGATGACATGTTTGATGTGATGGCCGGATCATTAGTCTTCCCAAAGATTGATCTTAGGAGCGGATATCACCAAATCCGTATTTGGCCAGGAGATGAATGGAAAACAACATTCAAGACTAAGGATGGATTGTACGAATGGTTGGTCATGCCGTTCGGATTATCCAATGCTCCCAACACTTTTATGAAGGTGATGACACAACTTCTATGACCCTTCATTGGCAAATTTGTCGTCGTGTATTTTGACGACATCTTTGTCTTTAGCAAGTCAAAGGAAGCACATCTTGATCATCTAAGGTATGTAATGCGTGCACTTCGCAAAGAAAATTTTTGCATTAATTTAAAGAAGTGTACATTCTTGAGTTCCAAAGTCATATTTTTAGAATTTGTTGTATCGGTCTAAGGAGTAGAAGCTGATCCAAAAAAGATCAAGGCAATCATAGATTGGCCTTTTCCTAGAACTTTCTATGAAGTATGAAGTTTTCATGGATTGGCCACTTTTTAATTTTTATAAGAGATTTATTTGCAATTTCAGTACCATTATGACTCCTATAACTAATTGCATTGAGAAAGGAGATTTCAATTGGACCAAGGCAGCGACTTGGGCATTTGATCAGATAAAGCAGAAAATGACCAAGGCACCCATTTTGAAACTTCCAGACTTTGACAAGGTCTTCGAAGTCAGTTGTGATGCTTCGCGGATAGGAGTTGGCAGAGTCTTAAGTCAGGGTGGGCATCCAGTTGCTTGCTTTAGTGAAAAGTTGAATGACTCGCGCAAGAAGTATTCGCCGTATTACCGGGAATTCTATGCGGTAGTACAAGCTCTTCGTCATTGGCTTCACTATTTGATCGGAAAGGAATTTGTGCTGTACTTTGATCATGAAGCTCTGCAGCACATGAACTCATAGAAGAAGATGAGCTCCAATCGTGTCAAATGGAGTGCATATCTATAAATATTCACGTTTGTCTTGTGTCTTAAATTAGGTACGGAAAATAAGGCAGCAAAGTCGTCGTTCTCACATTCTCACAACAATTTCCTTCTCAGTAATAGAGAATATCCTGATGATCAGGACTTTGGATGCATTTACAAAGATCTTTTCAATGGTGAGTTTTCTGAGCATCCAAAGTTTACCATACATGATGGCTATCTCTTTCGTGGGAATCAGTTATGCTTGCCAAATGCCAGCTACATCTATCTGCGAGTATGTCATACGAGAGTTACATGGTGGCAGATGCAGTGGACATCTAGGGCGTGATAAAACATTGGCTATTGTGGAAGATCGCTTCTTTTGGCCCCGCCTAAAGATAGATTTGCCTAACAGAGATACTAAATTCATGAGGTTTTTTCTGGAAGACTTTATGGCATATGATGGAGACTAAGCTTCTATATTCAACTGCACATCATCCTCAAAGCGATGGTCAAACTGAGGTTGTCAACCGAAGCTTGGGAAATCTTCTTCGATGTCTCGTTGGAGAACATCTCTCTTCATGGGATCTTATTTTGCCTATGGCGGAGTTTGCCTACAATAATTTCGTTAACAAAACAACTGGAAGATCGCCATTTGAAGTTGTCACAGCAGTCAAGCCACGTCTCCCTATTGATTTGAGTCCTTTACCAGCCAGGCCTAGCTTAGAAGCTGAACAATTCGCACGCCACATGAAGGACGTTCATGATGAAGTTTGCCAATAAATTGCCAAAAGCAATGAGATTTATAAACAGCATGCGGATACTTGAAGGCGCCATGTCGAATTTGATGAAGGAGATATGGTCATGGTGCGAATGAAGCCTGAATGGTTCCTCACAGGTACTTACAAGAAACTCCACCCAAGAAGTGCAGGTCCGTTAAAGATTTTGAAGAAAATCAGCCAATGCTTATGTGCTTGATCTTCCGCCTGACATGCATAATAGTTCCACATTCAATGTCGAAGATCTTACAATTTATCATGGGCGTTATCAAGATGAATCATTTGAAGAGCAAGCTATCAGGCTTCCCATGGCTCCAGCTCCCCTCGAAGAAATTGAAGATCTATTTGACGATCAACCGGTACAACAAAGAATGGTGGTTTTCACCTGTTCTTGGCCAAGTGGAAATTCGACCTTTTTCTGAAGCTATATGGATCACTGCCACAGACTTTCAATGCCTCAATCTGGATTTACACGAGAGGTACCAAGCTGATAAGTCGCCGGAGTCGAGTTTCTCCGAGTCGGGGAGAGTTGATGCAGGCCGGACTATTGGGCCCCCTCTTAAGTTTTATACCCAAAGGCCCAAGCCCACAAGGGAGCAGCGAGTCCACATTTACAGCTGCTTTTTCAAGACAACTGGTCTTTCAACCTGTCTCTGATAGAAGAAGAAATCGGCACTGCCCTATACTGCATCATCCTATGCTATGCAAAGTGTTTCCTTAGCTTTGGTTAGGAGGCTAGGATAGAACAATGATTGCTTGCCTATATAAGGAGACGTAACCTTCTCCAAGGGGACATTCAATATGAAGTAAGAATTTGAGTTTCCTCTTGTGAAATGTTCTTGTTTGTGGTGTGAGACCAAGACCATTGATCCGTAAGGATCCCTATCCTAAGCCGTTTGGCTTGGAGAGCAGCCTGTTGGCTATCTCCACCTTCCCCGTGCTGCTTCAAGATGGGGGGAATTCCAAAAGTGATATTTTAGCGTAGTCCATGGCTTTAGCTGTAAGCATCGTCTAGCTGTCATTCTTCAATTTGGTGCCAAGGTATTGAATTGTGTGAATCAAGGATTTCCTTGGTGATCTGAAGGAGCAATTGTAGTTACTGCAATTGGTTTCTCCCAGATATTCCCCTGTTCTTCCTTATACTTGCTCTCAGTACGCTTTTATGCTTTCGTCTAGCTTTGTGTTGCTTGCCTTGGACTCACTTTATGGAGCTTTGCTTCCCCCATTCCCTCCCCCTTCCTCCTTTTTTTTTTCCTCTTACATTTTCCTTATATTGAGCTATTATAAATGTATTTATAAAGTGTTTGAGAATTATTTACCTTCATATCACCATTGGTTTTCCCGGTCATCTTGAGTGTCAATCTGGTAGGTGGTTGAGTCTGGTTGACCCGCTAGATCAAAAAACTATAGTTTAATCAACTTTACATGTTGAGACAGGAACATGGCAATGAAAATTAGCAATATTTTTTTTGTTCTTTCTGTAGATCAATTATATTCATAATGAAGCAAATAAAAAGTATTAATAGGTAAGTCTCTGCTTTGCTTCTTGTCGTTTCAGGAGCTGAGACAGTTCTTCGCTTACTTTTAGGATTCTTTTATTACTAGAATTACCATCAGAAGTCTGAAACAGTTATTCCCTTGTTTTTAGAATTCTACTATTACTAGAATTTCCACCATAGGCCTCAAAAATCAGAGAGGTGTTTCCTTTCTTGTAGAAATCACTTGTTTCAGAGAACGGAGGGAGAGAGGGAAAGTTTCTATTGAATTCAACTTTCCAGGCAAGGGTTTCGTTTTGCAGCTTTCTTGGTTTAGAATGAGCAAAAATTCTGTTCCTAGACTATTAGTGTTTCCTTTCATGTAGAAATCAAGTGTTGCGCAGAGTTTCTGTTGAATTTCTGCATGAGCACTTGTTCCATTTAGTTTGGAGACTAGGGATTACATATTTCCACTTCCAGACAAGGGTATCATTTTGTGGCTTTCTTGGTTTAGAACAATAAAAAATTGTGTTCCTTGACTATAACTGTTTCCCTTCTTGTACAAATCACACATTGCAATTTTACTATCTCATGTTGTATATCTATGATGATTTCCTATATATGTTTTGCGTTCGTGTAATCTTCTTTGTTGTGAGCAGCCCAGAAGCATGTGCTGCGATCTTGTGGAAAAGTGCGCAAGCGGCTCCTAAGGTAGTTAATTAATGTGCTTGTTGAAGCTCCTTCAAATGTGTGTTGCCTTCATTCCTGAATTCTCTGAGATGTTGTTCAGGCAGCTGAGAAACTAAAGATTACAGCTTCGCAACTGTGCAAGCTTAAAATTGCAGATGGAATAATTCCGGTGAGTGTTCTGATCTTTTGCTTCGTTTCTCTCAGCACATGTTCAACCTGTGTTAAACCTTTTATTATTTGATCATGAGCACATCTTTCAATTGCTTAAATCCACTAATTCTAGTCAGATTGGATATATCACTGTGTTAAGATTTATTAAGCTCAGATTTCATATTTTCTGTCGTGATCTTTAACTTCATTGCTTGCTAAACAGTAAAAGTACAATCATGGTGGCATGCTAGATACCTATCCATCATTAGTTCGCTTACATAACTTGGACCTGTTTTCATGTCTAATGTTCTCTTGTTTGTCTCTCAGAGTCTCAGATATAATAACATTAGGCTGAGACCATAATTGCTATCCCCAAGAGCTTAACTCTCTGGTATCATTGTTTCCTTGAAACTTGTAGGACAGCACAGCTAAATCATGAAGATGATTTCTTCTGTTTTATTTCTGAACTTTTTCCCAAGGTTCTGCCCACACGTCAAATATTGTGTGCAACACGTGGAGGAAACCTTCTAACAGCCTGCGTTGACTTTATCTTTGTATCAAAACCATTATCCATGTATTTAAGGCCTGATTTCTATATTTCCATTAGTACCTGGGCCCTCTTTCTGGCCGCAGGACTCTATCAAACTCTCCAACCAGCTCTCGCGAAGAGTTGCCCCATCATCATATCGATTTAACATTGATGAATTTGACTAGAAGATTCTTCCATTTGTGCACTCTCTTTGATGCTTTATACACAAAATGGAGTTGCTGAATCCTCCTATTGCATCCCAATTCAGTCAGAGACATTTCAAATCTTGAGTATTCTGCCAACATTTATAATTTTTAAAAAATAGATGGATGCAGAATTTGTAAATGAGAGGAGAAAATGATGGAAAAATGGAGAAACTACAGATTAAGCATAAAGTAAAAGAGATAACGAAGAGAGATGAATACATTGAGGTCAAAAGCGATAAAACAGGGTTAGAGGGAGAGAAGTCTTGATAGGGAGATCACTGGAACAAATTCTCTAGTGTTTCAATACTTTAAGAAAGGGTTTACAATGTGTATATATTTGTTTCATGAAATGAATATATTGCTATTCCAAACAAATGAAATGCTATTTTAAGACCAAGTTTCCTAACCATAAATTGCTTATACTTACCGTTTATATATGTATGGGGTGTGCTCTTGTGTGGATGTCTCACATGGGAGACTGTTTGAGACAACTTGTGGGCCCCACCAATCTTGGTTGAGGTGGGGGATTGAAAGATCCAAATGGGACCATTGCATATATAAAATTTCTAGTCAATCTCCTAACCCCTCGGTTTGTAGCCCTCAAGTTCAACGGTTTAGAATGCACCATTTTTTCCCCATTCCAACACTCTAGTTCATTCGGATTGGTGCAAAAGCTATGGGATCTGTGACATGAAAAAGGGGGAGGGGGGTGTTTCGTTTGGTTTAGGGTTGTGGGATTAGATTGATCATGTGGTTCCCCAGGTGGACCCATGGGTTGTCTTGTACCATGAGACATCTGCACAAAAGGCACAAAAGAATTTCATATATATATATATATATATATATATAGGGAGATGCTCCTATGAGGACATCTCTCACCTTATATGAGAGATAGGAGCAGGGGCCCTCAGATCCATATCCAATACCAACAACTTAAATATGAGGGCCCCACCCCTATCTCTCATAGTAAGATGAGAGATGCTCTCATAGGAGCCCTCCCTATATATATTGAGAAGTTTCAAGTGCATCCATCCCTCACCATTGGGTGAGGGACACTTCCATAATTGGGAATTTTCTAGTACAAAAGTTACTTTTCAAGTACATAGGGTGAGGTACACTTCCTTGTCTTCATGTGCAAAAAGGAAAAGTGCCCTCACCCTATGGTGAGGGATAGATGCACTTGAAACTTCCTATATATATATATTTATATATATATATATATATAGGGAGGGGCTCCCCTAAGCTACAGCTTAGGGGAATATAAGCTGAAGCGTGCCACTTGCACGTGTGGCGCCCAAATGAAACTTAAAACGTCTTTTTCGACACACCCTTCCCCTCCCTCATTTTTCGTCCGACCTAAATCCCATCTCCTCTGCGTTTCCTCTCCCTCATCTTCGCTGCAAAGGAGCCTCTTGATTTCTCTGATGCAAAGAACCCTCTCGAGCTCTCTGCTGTGAAGGATCCTCGCCTCACCCCTTCTCCTCGGCGCCTAATCGCCCATCTCAATCAGAGATCTGCGGCAAACCCCCCTCCCCATTTTTCTGCATCTGTGCCTAGCCCCATTCCCGTTTTAACTGAGTGGAAAAGGATTTCCATGATAAGTGATGTGGGTGCTGTCGTCTATATGAACTAATCAAAGTTCAAACCTGTCTCTTTTCCTGATCTGCATTATCCTACGGACTGTAATGAGTATTTCAGTATTATTCAAACATGTCATTTTATCTGCAAACTGAAGTGTGGTAAGTTGAGAATGAATCAGATGCAATTCAGACGCAGTATGTAATTGGGCGTGAGAAAAGTGAAAAATCTGGACAACAAATTCGATGATCATGATCGCTGAGCGAAGGTTATTTTTTAGCATGGACTCTATGTGATGCCTTCTTTTCCAATTATCCAGTATGCATTGGTGTTTAGTGAAGCAATCCACCATGTGGGTTGGACTACCTCTTGGGCTTACATTTTGCGAGGAAAATAACTTAGAAAGCAAGAGTCTTTTTAACTCAATCGTTGTGACAACCGTTATAAGCCTGCAATTCACTTGAATTTAGATGCCTTCATCAGCAAATAGAAAAAACCAATTTCTACACATTCAGTCTTGATCCACTATCTCAATGTTGTAGAAGGAGTTCAATATGATGAGAAGAATGGAACAAGTCATCCCATAAACCATATGTGCAACAGAGATGACAACTTGAAATGTCTTAGGTCTTTGGTGTCCAATATTGAAAAATGTATAAGTTCCTTCTCTTGTATTTGCTTTTAGAGATAATTCACCAGTATGTTCTATGGCATGCCATTTCTTGTCCACATCGCCGGCATTAGAAGAACAAAAGCACCTGGAAACCTTATGGATGACAAGAGAATCATCTTGTTTGAGCATATAGGAACCATAGCCATAATTTATTTGAAGGAACAATGCATAAAAATGGGGGGAAGGGGGAGGGTTTCAGAAAAATGGGGTTGGGCACAGATTTATGAACGGGAATGGGGCTGGGCACAGATGCAGAAAAATGGAATGGGGGGGGGGGGGGGGGAATGGGGCTGGGCACAGATCTGTGAATGGGAATGGGGCTGGACGCAGATGCAGAAAAATGGGGGGAGTTGCTTTTGGGGGGGGTGGGGGGGGGGGGGAGGGAATGGGGCTGGGCACAGATCTGTGAATGGGAATGGGGCTGGACGCAGATGCAGATGCAGATGCAGAAAAATGGGGGGAGTTGCTGTAGATTTCTGATCGAGATGGGCAATTAGGCGCTGAGGCGAGGATCCAGTAGAGAGCTCAAGAGGGTTGTTTGCGTCAAAGAAATCGAGAGGGTCCTTCCCAATGAAAATGAGGGAGGGGAAACTCATAGTTGAGGGGATGGGGTTTAAGTCGGAAAAATGAGGGAGGGGAAGGGTGTGTCGAAAAAGACGTTTTAATTTTCATTTGGGTGCCACACGTGCAAGTGTCACGCTTCAGCTTATATCCCTCTTAAGCTGCAGCTTAGGGGAGCCCCTCCCGTATATATAGAGAGAGGAAAGAGGAGAGGAGGGGGGGGGGTTTATTCAAGTGAGGGACACTCCCCTTTTTGGGAAGTTTCAACTACAAAAGCACTTTTGTACTTCTTGGGAAGATTTGCTTTTGTACTTGAAACTTCCCAAAAAGGGAAGTGTCCCTCACTTGAATATTACCCATATATATATATATATATATATATATATATAGGGGAGATGCTCCTATGAGAGCACCTCTCACCTTACTATGAGAGATAAAGGTGGGGGCACTCATATCATTGGATATGTATGTGAGGGCCCCCACCTTATCTCTGATAGTAGGGTGAGAGGTGCTCTCATAGATAGGAGCATCTTCCATATATATATAACTCCACCAATATTTTTTTACTGCCATTCCCAAGCCTAGGTAAAGGAGGGTTGTGTTAGGTAGGTTGACAGGCAGCGTAAAAATTTGTCAAAACCCAAACATGAATTCTGAGATCAAACATGAACAAAAGTTGTATACAAGGGAAAGGAGCAAAGAATCCAAAGAGCAAGAAACAGCCTAAAAAAAACTCAAAACATGGATCAGCGAACCACTAGGAACAACCAGCACTAGGAACAGCCGAATACTAACATATCCACTTGTGAAGACCTTGAGCAGCCCCTTTGCTAACGCATATGCTTTCCCATTCATTCCTCTTTGGACATAATGAAATGAGAGACTGATCACGTCTTTACGACCGTCAATCTCCTCTAACATCTGCCAATCTCCATGGTTCTATTGACGAGTTTAATGCCCACACGATCACACCCTTGCAATCTCTTTCAAACTGGAAATAGTTAATCTAATCCCAGTGTCTCTCCCTCCATACTTATTAACATAGCTGTCATATCTGCATCATTAACTGTTCGTTGTATTGAGCCCCAAAAGGACCACAGAGGAGCTGATGAGGAAATCCTGAATGAAAACACCTATGCTTGCATGCCCATGATTTCCAATAACACTTCCATCAAAATTAAGCTTTAACTGCCCTTCTTGAGGCAGGGACCATGATTAAAGGATGGGTTCTTGATGCCTAGGGTCATAAATAACCTTCAGCCAACACATGTTAATTGCGGTTGATAGACCTCCATGAAAGCAAGGAAGTTCAACATCCCAAAGAGATGCTACTCTGCACACTTTGGAGCACAAAGCAGCCTCTGATACTGCTCTACTATAAGAACATCTAGTATTCTTCTCCTTCCGTAAAAGCCACATGATGGCTACAAATGATGAAACTATAAAGTACTTCTTCCTCTGATTGATCTCAATCCAGCACCAAGCCCTGAGCAGATACTGAAGATAATTCGGCATTGCCACTCCTGTGAACAGAAAAAGGCAGATCACAAAAACCTCTAATCTCGCCATCATCTCTACCTTAATTGTATTTTGGTGAACAATTCCCCGATTCTTGTTGAAATGATGGAATCTCGGACCCATTGGATAAATAAGTTGATAATCCACCCAACAGCACCGGTTTTCTAACATTTAACTCCATTAGAACACTGGGAGATAACTTCTCTGGAAGACAACCACCTTAAGCAAGAGGGTTGTGGCTCCAAGGCACCATCAGATTCTCTCTTTTAGCTGTAAAATTGCATCAGTTACCACACAATTCTCTGTTGCAAGAATCTTACGTCTTTTTTTTTTTTTTTTTGCAATGCTTACATTTAGGTCTCTCTGTGTGTGAAACTACACTTGGGGATTTTACAGTTTTTTACATGATTTAGTAAAAGCCTATATTTAACATTGGGTTGTTGCTCTACCTCCCCATCAGCTTCCACTTCCTGCTACTTCCAGTAACTAGGTTTATGTAATTAGTTAGCCGCCTCATTTGCATTAACTGAATATTCACAAGTGAACTTGAGAGTAGCGTTCATCTCAATCAGCACTGTTGAGCATTGGCAGCATTTTCCTTTTATCATACCTCCTGAAATGTGATTTCCTCGCAGCTATTTTACTTATCTTCCTTTTCATTTCCATATGTGTATATATATATATATATATATATATATATATGGAGATGCTCCTATGAGAGATGCTCTCACCATATTATGAGAGATGCTCTCACCTTATTATAAGAGATAAGGTGGGGGGCCCTCACATTCATATTCAGCGCCAACAACTTAAATGTGAGGGCCCCCACTCCTATCTTTCATCTAAGGTTGGGAGATGCTCCTATGAGAGATGGGCTCCCACTCCTATCTTTCATCTAAGGTTGGGAGATGCTCCTATCAGCGATATCTCTCACCTTATTATAAGAGATAAGGTGGGGGGCCCTCACATTCATATTCAGTGCCAACAATTTAAATGTGAGTGCCCCCACTCTTATCTCTCATATAAGGTGAGAGATATCTCTCATTATGGGAGATGCTCTTTTGAGAAATGCTCTCACCTAATATATATATATATATATATATATATATGAGTAGGGCTCTCCTAAGTTGAAGCTTAGCTTATCCTTAGCTGAAACAGTGCTGATCCCACAAATCAAAGTCGATTATCATTGTTTTTTGCATGTTGATCGTCTCCAAAATCAAGATAAATCCAATCAGAACTGGATTTTCTAGTTCCATCAATGAGAAGTTGCTCACGTGTATTCTTATCCTCTTTGGAAACAAATGAAACCAATACCTATTTTTTCTCTTTCCAATAAGATAAGATAGATTAACTTCCCTACTTATTCTCCTTTTTAAAAGCAAGATGTTTGGCAATTATTTTGGTGAGGGTACATACTAATCCTTCCATTTATTTTCACCGGCTTCAATTTTTGTAGGTGGGTGCTATTTTCAAAAATTTCTCATGAGTCATGAGTCCTAAAAGAAACTGTGGACCCACACCACTTAGTTTTATAAGTACCTTTGAAACAATATGACCTACTATTAATAGATGATATACCAATAAAATAAATTGGACCCACTTGTGATTTTATACGTATCAATGACACCCTCTAATTTTTACATATAAAATTAGTTCAACCCACTTGTACGTGAGGACCATATGCTTCCCAATTTTATAAGTACCTTTCTAAATAGTGGGATCCACGGTTAAAAGAGGATATACAAATACAAAGATCATAGACAATTACAATCAGTTGGACCCACTTTTGATAGCAATGTACCAATCATATCCTCTAATCTCAAATATAACTAGTTGGACTCACTTGTAAGAACCATGCATCTCCTAATTTTGTAGGTACCTTTCTTAATAATGGGACCCATGGTTAAACAATCTAAAAATCACTTCTTAGCCATGGGGAATCGTTGTTGCTATTGAAGAGAAGAAAAAGTAGGGTCAGGTAATTAATGTTGCATTTAAAGGAGAAATAGTCTCCAAGAAATCTTCCTCTCATTGGATGTTACATGGGGTTGCTTTGCACATGTGAATTGGCATTATCTCATTGGACAAATCAAGAGGGGCAAAAACTCCCCTTTTTAAGTAGGGAGTTTTTGAGAATTCTTCTATATATATAGGGGGACGCTAGAAAACTCAGACAACGCCCCTTCCCAACATCCAATGAGAAATAAGAATCAAGATAATTATATGCTGACATAAACATCTAGCTTAAGAATCTTATTAATGGCCCATTCCCAACTTCCATTATCTCCTCCTTGAAACTAGCTAAATATCCTATCCAATTTCTTTGGTGGTAAATCTTATCTCCTTAAAACTAGGTAATCCATCCCCTTTAAACTAATTGCATTCATGTGACATATGCATGGAAGCACAACGATTTCGTTTCATGGGAATCTTTAATAAATCCTAGGCGGCTAGGCCCCACATGGAACATTGCTACTTCACAAAGGCTTGGATTCTAATTGACGTGGCCCACGACATGGCATTAATCCATAAAAATTCATAACCCAATGATATGCATGAAGCCCTATATATTCTTTGATGACATTCCTATAATAAATCCATAGGCCTCACACGGGAGATAATAACTTCACAAAGGGTTGAAGCCTACTTAAAGTGGCCCACCACATGTCTTTAATTCCTAATGATTAACGTTGATTTAAGGAGATATGCATGAAACCCTTAGATCTTCTTTGATGACATTCTTATAATAAATGCTAGGCCCCACATGGGAGATTGTTTCTTATAGCCAATAAAAAAATTATTTGTTTCTCGATTTTGAGGGAAGGAGTTATCCAATCATGTAACTTGTGAGGTGGCATCATATAGATATGTATATATGTATGGGAGGTGCTCCTGTGAGAGTATCTCTCACCTTACTATGAGAGATAGGGCTGGGGGCCCTCACATTTAAGTTGTTGGCATTGGATATGGATGTGAGGGCCCCCACCTTATCTCTCATAGTAAGGTGAGAGCATCTCTCACAGGAGCATCTCCCTATATCTATATATGTATGTATGTATGTATATATATCTATGTATGTATATATATGTATGTATGTATGTAGAGGAGAGCTCACACAAGCTGCAGCCCAGCTTATTACAAGCTGGAGCCTCATAACCACTGTTGGGCCTCACCTGGGCCTCACAGGCTCCAGCTTGTAATAAGCTTAGCTGCAGCCTGTGTGAGCTCTCCTCATGTATGTATATATGCATATGCATGCATGCATGTATGTATGTATGTATGTATGTATGTATTTGCATGATGATCCTCTCCAAAATTAAGATAAATCCAATTAGAACTGGATTTTCCAGTTCCATCATGCAAAAAACAGATATAATCAACTTTGATTTGTGGGATCGGTACTTTTCTAGCTTAGATAAGGTAAGTTTCAGCTTAGGAGAGCCCCTCTCTCTCTCTCTCTCTATATATATATATATATATATATATATATATATATAAAACACAAGATTCTGCTTTGGCAAGCGTTTGTTGCTTTTGGTCAGCAGAACCTTGTCCTTGTTATGAATCACAAAATTGCTATAGTAACATGCAAACCTTTCGTATCATCTTAAAAGTGACCTTCCGTCTCATCCTGATAGTTAGGGGTGAGCGTCTGTCTAACGAACCGAAGTTTCGAACCGAACCGAACCGGAATTTTTTATTTGGTTCGGTTATACGGTTAAATTGGTTAGGTTCGGTTAAGATTTACAGCAAATTTGGATAATATAGTTCGGTTCGGTTTTGGATTTTTTTCACCAAATTAACCAAATTAACCGGATTTATTAATATACATATAAAAGTTTGTATTTTAGATATATAAAATATATAAACTCTTAAAGGCTGATAAAGTGTTGAATACTTGGCTTTAATATCTTTTTTATTTTGGATATTTAGAATTTGCTAGTTGTCTATACTTTGGGTTTTTTTTTTATTATAGAAATGTTTCCAACAAATTTGGGCCCCATAACAAAGCCCAACATATGGCTTTTCGACTGAATTGACCGAAATTTAACCGAAATATTTTCGGTTCGGTTGAATTCGGTTACAACTCATAATTCGGTCGGTTCGGTTAAGAATTTCTTCGACCGAAATATTTCGGTTCGGTCAAAATTTCAACCAAAACCGACCGAATTGACCGAATACTCACCCCTACTGATAGTGGATTGATTTGAATCGTTTCCTACTGGTGGATTCTCCTGTGCTCATCAATCAAAATTAATCCTTATTATTTATAGCATGCATAATTTCTTGATGCAAACTTCTAATCCAGTGGACCCCACCATGGACAGGGATACACTGGATTCCCACAGATTGGCAGTTGTCCGATCTTGGCCTTTTTCTACACTGTTTATTTTTGGAACTGTGGAAGATATTCAATTTTGAGGTCTTTTAAGTCATCCTCCATCAAGTATGTGGTCAGTCAAACTGATGGTCTAGTTGATCAGACCATGAGCCCCACTCCAAATGGGCATTATGCTTCTTCACGTGTTCTAAAGCATCTGGAATAAAATTCCTTGCAGATGCGATTTTATATATATGTCACATTCACCGAAGTATTATTTTTTCCGTTTTGGTTCCTAAACTGGTTTCATTAGCAAGGAAATCTTTATGCAAATGATATCTGCTTTTGGCATCCTGTCAGGTTGCTCTGGTATTTCGGATGTGTTATTATGACCATTTTTTGTTTTTGCTTTGATTATGTTTTAAATCCTTGTTCTTTATTGCAGGAACCTCTTGGTGGTGCACACACTGATCCGTCTTGGACTTCCCAACAAATAAAGCTTATGCTACTAAAGGCCATGGATGTAATTGCTAAACTTTAAAATTTCTCTTTCTTGTTCAGAGAAAATTCCTACTTCTTTTTTAATCTATCTAATATTATATACTCCATGTTTTTTACACTCCATGTTATTTTTTTTAAAGCTTAATGGAAAGACCATGATGTCTAAATCATTTTTTTTACACTCCCTGTTTGTTTGCAGAGTAGAGTAAAATGAAATGAACTATAGTGTCAAATCAAGCAAAAAAAGATAGTGGAGGGATTTGGTTGTAAAAGACAAAAAAACTACTTTTAATTGCACAAAAATGACCAAAAAAGATGCTCTAAAAAGTCACAAAATGACAAAATATATACATATAAAAAGCACAAAATGACAAAAAGGGTGCTTTACTCCCAACTCCCTCCACTTTTTTGTTTCTTCTTGATTTGACACTCAATTTAATTTTACTTCACCTTACAAACAAATGGCCCGACACAACCTTTTTCTTTTAAACCTTGCAGTTCAGTGAAAAACTGAGAAAACTTCTGTAAATTTCTAGGTTTTGACTGGACAGACTTGCAAAATTTGATCACAATAACTGGGAAGAGAAAAAAGCAGCCTCAAATAATTATAATGATGTTATTGTCAATGTGTCTATCCTTTCGTACATGTTCTATTACTTAGGTTGTGGATTCGGGCGGTGAAAGTGGTGCTGGTTAATTTTCTTGGAGAAGTAATTCATGCATTTACACTATTTTTGAAATTGTGCTTGTTTTAACAAAAAGTTGTAAATCTAATAAAAAATCCTAATCTTGATTTTGCTTTAATTGAAGATGAATCAGGTCTACTTCCAAAATGACTTCATCTTTTGAGTTGGATGAAGAAAACAATGCAGTTTCAGATAAAACTTTGAAGCCCTGTTTTCCAATTTTGCAACATTGGTCTTTTCTTCCTTCAATTTGAACAACTAGTATTTGTAAGAAAAGATGACTTAAGATTCCAGAAATAAAAAAACAATTTTTGTTCTCTTGAGCATTGCTTTTTTAACTTTTTGGTTGATTTCAAAGAAAAAGACCATTGATTGAGGAGATACCAATAACAGCTTTTTAAAACAATTTTATGTTCTACTACATTCTGGATTGCTAGAACTTCCTGCCACTCATTCCCTTGTAAAACAATTGAACTCTTGATGAGTATCTATCGTCATTCGATAGATACTGGCTTGCTTTCAAAACTCATTCCCTATGCTTTCCCTGTGGTAAATAATTCCTTCATCCAATTCAGGAGCTGTCAGATATGGACACTGAAAAGTTGCTCCATCACCGCAACCTCAAATTCCGGATTCTTGGTGGCTTTCAGGAAGGTGTTGCAGCAGATCCAGAGAAGAAACGCAACATGAAGCCATCTGATGTCACCAATGATTCATCTGTATCAACTGCCACCATTGAAGCTGAGATCGAAAGGCTAAAAAAGAACATAAAAGAAGTCAAGGGGCTGTCATCCACCCCCATTTTCTCTGAGGAGGCAGTTAAGAAACTGCGACAAGAAGTCGACAAGGAGATAACCAATGCTTTTATTTCTATGGGCTTGCAGGAGGAGGTGAAATCCCTTCAAATGGAACTATCCAAATCACCTGATCAGCCCCTTAATCCTATATTGAAAGGAAAGGTAGACCGGCTTTTGGAGAAATTTAAGCATGGTTTATCCCGACCCGGATCATTCCTTGAGTTAAACCAGAAGCTAGAAATGCTGACCCAGGTTGACAGGCTGGTTGAGTGGCAAGCCAAGAGGGAGCAATTGAAGAAAGAGATAAACCAGAAATTTGAAACAGAAGCAAAGCCGAAGATGGAGATTTTAAAGAATGCACGGGAAAGGGTGGCAAAAGGAGAGTCATTAAATGAGGATCAGATAGCAGAGGTCAAGCAGGCGAAGGTGGAATTGAAGGGGATGTTGGAATCAGCTAATTTGGAGTTTGTGGGGCTGGGGAAGAAGGCAACGTCTCTTCCAGGTCTGGCTGAGAAAGAAGGGAAGATCAACAAAGTGACATTGGAGGAGATAGAGAGAACAGTAGAAGAAGCACAGTTGAGAGGTAAGATAGATGCGTTGAAGGGGAAGATTGAAAGTGGTTTGATTGAGGAGGCAAAGGAATTGAAAGAGGAGATTACGAAGACAATAGTTGCAGTGATGGATACATCCTCCCTAAAGGATGAGGTAGAGGAGAGTTTAACTTCACAGGGTTCCGAATCACTTCAGACAGTACATGTAGAAGGGAATTTTGGTGCTGATAATGGTAGGGGGTGAGGCTGTGTTGGCTATCTTGTGTTTTATTAAGTATATCTTGTGTTTTATTAAGTAGTTATTTTTTATTTATTTTTTTTTACAAAGATATTCTTCTTCTATACATTGTAGTGATGGAAAATGCTGTTGCCTTTCTATTAATGAAAAATTGAGACTGGAAAGCACAATTGTAATCTATGAAGAATAGTTTGAGTCAAAGTACCATGAAGAGTGAAGGTATAGGTACTTTTTTCTCCTTTGCCTGCCTTCTCTTCTTATTTTCAGTTCGTGATCATCCATATACAAGTGTAGATTAATCCAAGCCTTCCAAATCCTAAATTCTATTTTGGATGGAGCATAGCCCCAAAAGCAACTTTGGTTGGATGCTCTTAACCATCCAGTTTTGCGCCACCACCACCATCACCATCACCATCACCATCCTTGTAGTGATGGAATGATGTTCTGCTGCTGCTTGCTGTTGCTGTTGATGATGATTTTCATAGCCACCAATCCTGCTCATATTAGGTAGGGCTGTTTTTCTTCCATGATTTGGTTGATAAATTGATTCCATTTAGGGATGGAGATCTGAAAGGGGCTTCAATGGAAAGGGCAAAAAGTAAAGGGTCAAGTTTGGAGATCTAAAGGACAATTAAATTCCTAGGATTTAGTTTCGCAGATGATTGCTAAAGTTGGACAATCATTTCCAATCAAGCATGGGTTATTTAGGTTTACCTTGTAGATCTCTGCCTTTGACACTCCTCTTAGTCCCTTAGATTGAAGTTCATTTGTAAGAAATTCTAGAAAAGTAAGAAGGCACTAGGATAATTTGGAGACAATCCAAGTTGGTGCTTTGGTTGGTTGCATTTGGGATTGGCCGGGACCCAATTACAGCCTATGAACAATCAACACCACAATATGATGTGGCCCCTACATAAAATTTAGCACTTTGCGGGTGGAATTTAACTATAATAGGATGATCGTCAATGCTTAATCGTCTTTTTTCTATAAATAAGCATTTGGTAAGCACTATACAGAACATACTCTACAATTCATCATCTTTCAGTTTCTCTCATATGTTGCTTCTTCCCTTGCTCACAAATTCATATCCTTTATAATTTTCCTCTAATCTTTCCTCCATTGCCTCCTGTTGGAAAGATGACTAACTAGAAGACAACATTAGCCCCTGTTGTTCCCAAACCACCAAGATGCTTTTATTTCATCAAAGGTTTTATGGGAGATATCTCTCCCAGGCTCTCATCTATACCAGTGCATATACGAGCAGACACAAGCATCAATGATTTGAGTTGAAGAACTGTTAAAAGGATCCTTCAGGCAATGGTGTTGGACTCTATACCAAGCGTCATGTTTGTGCGATGAGAATTCTATGTTGGAGAGGAAAATTGTTCTAATTCTTCCAGTCTCTGTCTGGCACGACGCATTTTTTTCCCCGTTAACAAAACTAGCATGCCAATAGATGCTCGGGTGTTGATAGACAAAATTCGGCACTCCAGGAGATTGTCAGGTTTAACATCTGTTGTACGGTAATTGTTCCAAAAATTGTAGATAGTTCACCTTTTTTGTGAAAGTTGGTACTGGTTTAACAGTCCATCTTGTAGACAAGTGATGAATGGTTAAGATCACAATCAGAGGGTCAGGTGGACCCTTTTGAAATCCATGGTGGAACCCTTTTTTCTCATTCCATGTACAGTATTGAAAGTGGTTGTTACCTACCCAGTAGAAAGAATTCAACATAAAAATTTATTAAGAGTAGACCTTACCAAACCACCTCCAAATCCAGTGATCCTGGTTTGAGGACGATTTATCTTATCTCAAAGTAGTTAATTGTTATGTCAATCATCTTGCTCTTAAATCTGTACTGATTGAATATAAATTTTCTCTGATGGATACCACTGAATGACACTCAATAATTTAGAGAAACTAATGCCTGTCATTTCTTGAAAGACCACCCTCTGGCTCCTCCTTATATTGGTTCAATACAGCAATTAGCACTTGGTCATTACTGAATCCTGGAATCTAAAAAGTCACGTGCCACGGACCATTGACAAAATTACAGAAACAATTTCAACTTTTATGACAAAACTCAAAAAAATCCTTAAGTGCTCCTGTGAATTGGAACACAGATGAATCTGACACTAATCCAACTATTATTCCCTCTGGAGTAGAATCTTTGACGAAGTGTACATAAAAGGACAAGTAAACTGTTAACCTAGTGTTGAATTCGTGGTAAGGCATGCCCCCTTTCCACGAGGACACCACTGGCGAAAAAAGCGACTATATTAAACTTGGAGGCCCTAAAATAAGGGATTGAAATGATTTGAGTGATGTGATATTTGGCATCCCCTAATCTGCTTCATTCCTTTCCATCCCTTTGTAGATCAGCATACATTAGTGGGCCCCACAAGAAATGGGAAGTACTTTGTGAAAACCGATTTGAAGATTTTTTCTTTTTTGTAAATTAATCCTCCATTCCATGTATTTTAATGATTATACATTTCAATGTAAGAGAGTCCATGTATTCCAATGCCATGTATTCTAATGATTATACATAGGGTTGACGACGGGTGAGTACCGGTTCCGGGTCCAACACCTTTAAGGAGAAAGTAGAACCGGATCCGGACCCGGAACCGTTTTGGAACATTTTAATGATTATACATTTTAATGTAAGAGAGTCCATGTATTCAAATGTCATGTATTCTAAAGATTATACATAGGGTTGTCAACGGGTTAGTACTGGTTCCGGGTCCAACACCGATAAGGAGAAGGTAGAACCGGATCTGGACCCGGAACCGTTTCAGAATGGTTTTCTTGGTTCCGGAATCGGAACCAGAACCATTTATGGAATGAGTTTGGATCCGGGTCCGGGGTTAGGTGGAGAATGATATTAAAAAAACATGGTTTTTAGGAGAATTTTTTGAAAATTGAAGTAATATGTCGGGTCTTGGATCCACGGATTTGAACCAAGGTGGAATCGGACCCGGACCTATTTATTTATCGGAGCCTAAATAAGGACCCAGACTCGGTTTTTAACGGGTCGGAACCTCCGGATAATTAGAGAATCGGATACCCATTTATGTTCCTAATTATATATTTCAATGGGAGAGAGCCCATGTATTCAAATGATTGTACATTTCAATGTTGAGAGAGAGAGAGAGAGAGAGAGAGAGATAGATAGATAGATAGATGCCAATGTCTTTGGAGATAGAAAAGTGAGATAAGACCGTTCGAAGTCCACATAAAGGACAATCTTCCTTGTATTAAATGACTAAAATATTATTCCATCACCAGCCGACGTCCTTCTTATGTTTACCTACCTCAATGATTCATTAACATATGTATTGGAGAGAATAAGAAATTGATGAAAGACAATGACAATGTGTGTGTGTGTGTGTCACCGGGAGTGCAAATGACCAAAGATGCAAATCTTTATATATAGTTGGTTTATAGATTTGGTAGAGATGTTGTAAGATTATATTTAAAATGAACATGTGCACAAATACTGTAATCTGTAAATCTCATTTCTGAGTTGTTTGGCTGTTTTTATTTTCATGGAAATGTACCTGATTCTCAAGTTATACAAAAATAGTGGTGTTTGGTTTCATGTGGAATACATTTTCTCTCACTCAGTTCATGCCTTTTTTTTTTTGTTCATATGTTGAGTTGAGAATCCTGCCTAAAATGAATGAGAGAAAGTGTGCCTTTTCAACCATACTGTAGGTGTGGAACTCTAAAATTCTTGTTTCCAGGTAGAAATCCTGTAACACAAACTAGGATATGTTTGTGTAGTGTTTGCAAAGACTGTTTTGCTTAGTGCTGTGATTTTTTATATACTTTTGTAGCTTTTTAATAGATTTAAAAAAATCAAATTAAAAGAGTTGATTTTCATCGTAGAAAACTGTTTGCACTACACGATGAAAAACAAAATTCATGAAAGATGAGGACACCTTTTGCATTAAACAAACATGCCCCAAAGTTGGCAATTGTTTGGCAGAATCTATCCTACTCTTGCCACCTAAACATCAAGAATTTTCGATCTTTAGCATGAAGGTGGGGTTCATTGGCTCATAAAGAGTAAAATGGACAATCAAATCAAATTTATTTGATATTGAATATTATCGATCAGTGTTGAGTTTCATAAATAAGATGGTTAGGACTTAAGAATACCCAATGGACTAATTTCCATGAAGGCCTTAGCCACAACATTTGTGAGGTATCAAAAGATGGTTGGAACCAAGTCATTTGCGAGTTTGATTTGATCAACAATGAAGAATAATCTAGAACACTTGGATGGTTGGGATCAATGATGGAACTGCATATATATATGGATAAAATGATATTCACACCAGGCCTAAAAATAATATTCACAAATTCTATGAATTGTGACTTATAACAGTATTTGCTGAATATTGCCACTTATCAGAACAAGCTAAGAAAGCATTACATACACGCACATATTGAAGCCGTAAGTATTATGACTAAGAAAGCATTTCTATAGGGCCTTTTGTTTGCACTAAAATATATAGGGATTTATGGTCAAATGTGCTATACAAAGGATTATTAAAAAAAAGGTGATGCATAAATGATAAGATGTGAGGAGTCTCCTTGTTCCTCTTAGGACTCAAACTCGTGAGCGGTTGGCTCTGATATCATATTAAAATTTTTTGACTAACCATTCATACCATCGAGGTGTTAGTGGAAGCAACATAAATACTTTTCAATAAGGGGGATGGTAACATAGATGGGAACTTGACTTTAATATATATTTGAATTACTAGGGTAATGACTGGGTATTAATATCCGGTTTTTCCTAGATTCACTTTCCTTCAAATGGGGTTGTTTTATGGTCATTCTTGTATATTCACTTTGGATCTTTACTCTTTACGTCTTTAAAAACTATATAAAAAACAAATATCTGTAATTCGGTGTCTTGTTTTATGAGGTTGGGTGTATTGCATCTCTATTGCACCTTCCCCTTCCGGGTTTTTTGTGTTCTTTTATGTACTCTTTACTTGATGCTCCTATTTTAATGAACTCATAAACATTTCAGCTGCAGACTTAGCAGCCTGATTAAAATAGTCATAACTAATCTCCCCAACAGAGCGTTTTCTGTTTTTTTTAAGGTACCAATAAGTTCCAGCTTAGCATATTAAACAACTTATCTTATGAATAATTAAAACATTTAGGTAAAAGTCACCTAATTCTCAGTTCTGTCTTCACATATTGATTCTAGAATGTGCTTTTTGTTTCTAGGTTGGTAAGAAAATACTATTAATTAGTAGAAGGTAACCATACAACCTCAGCAAGAGCCAATAACTAGTCAAGATGAAAACCCAAGAAGAATAATTCAATATGTCCTTATTATGTTATTCAATTTATCCTTTTGATGTTCACAGTCACACACAATACATCACTGAAGCTTTGACTATACATAAACAAAGGTGACAAAACATATATTTCCAATGTTCAAACCCACTCTATCTCCACAAACCCTTATAATTTTTACCCTGTTTAATCAAAGAACTACATCATGGGTCATGGAGAAATTACTGTAGACCTCATCATTTGACAAAAGATCGAAAATCCCTCCAAAAAATAGACTTTCAGGGTCAAATTGTGAAGCTAGTTCCCCATATACACCAAATTCACCCGTTGATGATCCTACCACATGTGCTAGTCCATGCCCAAAATACTGTCCATTCACATTCGACGTCTTCGAATTCGCCATGGAAGTAGTTAGATCAATGGGTAGATTGCCGGATTGTGTTGTGTTTCGGGGATCAAAGCAGTCGATCGATAGCCATTCGGAGAATAAAAGCTTAGGGAGAGGGTTTTTGGGTGTGTCTTTGATGGAGTTACAGTCTGAAGCCTGTGGGACTGATTGATCAGTGTCTATGGACCCTTCCAACTGTTCAAGAGACTCCAAATTTGAAAAACTGGTGTTGGGTTCTTTGATAAGTGGTGTGGTTTCTATGGTTTTTGGAGTTGAATTGAGCAATGGGTTAACGTTTATGTTGGATTCAAGTTCCTTCATCTTTATGACTTTCTTCTTGAGATAGGAATTCCAATGGTTCTTTATCTCATTGTCTGTTCTTCCTGGCAAATGCATTGCTATCTGGGACCACCTGCAAGATACCAAATTAAGCTCATTAGCTTAATAGCTGGCAATATTACATTTGCTGATAATGATCAACTAGTTGACAATACCTATTAAGTGGACTTTTTTTATCATTAGGCCCCATTGGTATTATAATTTGGGAGGAGAGGTCTGACGTGACAGAATTTTAAATTCATGTCTCCATGATTCTGTGTTTGGCAGTAAGAGTGATTTTTAAAATTTCACCAACACTCTTGAGAATTCTCCTTCTGTACTTTTTTCAAGTGTATCTTTGTCCATTGTAGAATTCATCTGCTGTTGTGAGTTCTTCTGTACTTTTTTTTAAGCTCCACAACAGTTTCAATTACTAGAAGCTTTAGAGCATGTTTGTGTCAAGCTGAAATTCTGCTGTTGTCATGGAAAAGACTGATTTTCTCTGTAGGTTTAAAATTTTGTGGTCTGATGCAGTCCTTTTCTGTGCGTAAGGTGGGAGAATTTGACGTACTCTATCTCTGATTCCGCAGAAAATCATTTTCCACGTAATGGTGCTATGGGTGTTTAGTGCTTTGTAACCTCTTTTATGCAACTCAAAAGTCAAAAGCATGTTTGTGCATGCAGTAGAAATGGAAAAAGCAAGATGCTTTTGTTGTAAATTTTTTTCAAGCACTAAGAAGAATAATTTTAGTGACATGACACTTTGAATGTTCAAGCCAAGCTCAATTTTAATCCACTCAAAAACCCATACTTGGGACAAGGAGAATTTGGCCATTTCACTTAAGAAGTTATTTTGGCCAAATTACCCTCAGCATGTTGGATGGGATTCCTTACTTGTTGCCTAAGAGGGAATGCAGACCCAAGATGGTCTCTTCCTCTTCTGGGGTAAAAACTCCACGCTTCAATCCTGGCCTCAGGTAATTGATCCAACGAAGCCTGCAGCTCTTCCCATTCCGTTGCAAACCTAAGCACACAAAAAAAACAGGGACATGGGTAAATTCAGTCATTTCAACAACTTCAAGAGTAAGAAATTAATGGTAATTCTTTTTCCCTTCTTTCAAGTAATTCTCCAAACAATGTGATCCCCTGGTGCCTGTTTTAGGGGTTCAATTCCATCAATGCAAGTAGATCAGACTGAACATGTGGGGGGTATGCAACAGGTCCCCTTACATATATCCGAACCCAACTGACACAAGTACCTTGTCTTTATGACGAACCCATTCAAGTAGGTTTATAATTTATGATACCAAATTTTACTTGTCGTAATTAGTATTGCGAGAGCTAGGTTTAAAACTGTTGTTATTATTTTGGAATCTAAAAGTAAATTTGATTTACTTTTCAACTCGCTATCACAAGTGTTACAAAAGTATGAACCTCAACGCGCGCGCCGGCCTGTTTAGTTTTAAGCATTTGGTGCTATGTTGCGTAGAAATTTTGGAAAATCCTAAATGTTGTTCCCCAACAAGTAGAAATCCTAATAGTAAAAGAGAATTTTACATTCCGTAATTCAAAGAATTCACTTGGCTAGCTAGCTTAGCAAATTCCAATCACCTAAATTTAATCAAAGAAGATCGAACTTGCGATTTTTCAAGGACAACTTCTATATAAAGAGAAATATTGCTCTCAACTAAATAGACTCTAATGAGTGACGTACAATATGTAAACTAGTCATTAATGGAGTAATGGGATTTAGAGGCAATCAAATTAGCTTGAACATATTCTAAACTCGATTAGGATCAAAATCTAAAAATCTACGTATGCTCGAATTTGATATATCTCCCACCAAACATGCCCCAAATAGGAATGTATCGGGGTGGGTGACCTGATCAACGAGACCCATTACTGCTACCCCTCATAATCATAGAAAGATGATCCATATCAGAAAGGAGGAGGAGGAGGAGAGTAGTAATGATGAAGGTACACTCACCGGCCTTGGTTGGTACGGTGCTCCAGCAGCCATGGCCATACTTGAGCACATAGTTCCTCAGCCGCTGGTCTTCCTCAGGCGACCACAAGCCCTTCCTGTACTTTGGCTTCTGCCCGTCGCACTTCTTGCAACCCATGCCGTCCGGTGGCCGGGGATTGGGAAGATTCCGATAGATGTGGAAGGAAGAAAGGAGCCGTTGGAGCCTTTGAGGTTTGAAAAAAGAGCTTGTTCTGGAGCGGAGTTGGGAATAGACAGCGTCGGGTTTTTAAAGGCCAAAGAGCCTCTCAAGCTAAGAGTCGTCGTCGTCGTCTGCGACAGTTTTTGTTAATGGAATTACGAAGCTGCCATGGAGTTTGAAAGCTGGAAACTCTGACGATTCTGTTATGACGTAGAAAGCTGCAACAGTTCATATGAGCTGGGCGAGTTTGGCTAGCCTTGATGGCTTGACTAATTAATGACTCAGGCTCGGCTTTGAACAACTGTTTTTGTGAAAGTGTGAGTTGTGTTGTGAAAAGACAAGGACTTTCATAACTATCTACTTTCTCAACCACAGGTGAATAAATGGCTTTTGGAACATGGAGTCCCCCAGGCCTGAGTTGAGGATTGGAGATCGGGATGTAAATGGTTTGATTCTCCCATTACTCGGAGTGTCCATTATGTTTAAAAGTTAGATTTGGGTTCTTATTTACGGCCTAATTAGTAAATGGGTTCGGGTCCGGTTCCACCTTGGTTCGGGCATGTGGACCAGAGACCCGACATTTTATCTTAATTTTTGAAAATTTCCTTTTAAAATCGTACTTTTTTTAAAATATCATTATCTACCTAGATCCGGACTTGGATTCGGACCCGTCTCATATATGGTTTTAGTTCCAGGAGCCAAGAAACAGGTTCCAAAATAGTTCTGGGTTCGGATTCTGTTCCACCTTTTCCTTAATGGTTCTGGTTCCGGGACCCGAATCGGAACCGACCGTTTTACAACCCTAATTGGAGACTGTTCAATGAGTTTAATAGGATAGGTCTAGGTTCGAACTCAAATTTTGGGTTTGTTGAACTCATACTTTGGACATTAGGGCCTGTTTGAATCTTGTTAATATAATATATTTATATCTGATATTTTCCTGCAAAATTTTAACTATTTATTATATGTGAATAGTGAATGTCTAAAGAGAGATCTTTGATTGAAAACAAGCCTCCAATAAGACTAGAGCCTTATTTATTTGGATGTCAGCTTTTATTTGATTTGAGTAGGGACGCAATGGGTTGGGTTTAAATTGGGACTCGCCTCGCCTCACTTTTATTAGGGCGAGTTTGGTAGCGTTTCTTTTTTTCTGGGGCGGGTTTGGATTTTGTTGCTATACCTGCCCTGGCCCATATATAAAATATATATTTATTTTTATTAAAGTTATAAACAAAACTCATGTGGTTCAAATGGTGTTGGGCATTAACTTAATGCATGTGGGAAGAAAATGTGGTGCATTTGATCTCTACAGATTCATTTTCATGCATTTCTATAATTCAAAAAATTATAACCTTTACATTTGACTTGACCACAATCCAAACAGGTGGATTTGGTATCACATACCAGTGACCCGTCATGAGACGGGTTTGGGCTTGCTGCAACCCATACCAAACACGCCTTGTTGCCATCCTTAATTAGATTTGAGCCCTTGGAGGTGAGCATGCTTGAGCCTCACATATTTCTTCTTGGGTTGGTCGAAACTACAAATTATGATCTAAGCTTGGTATTGGTTTCAGAATCTTCACTCCTCATAAGCCAGCACGAATAAACTAGGCTCATTGACAATACTAAGTGCTTGTTTGTTTGTATAGAATATATAGGATTTGAATGCATGAGAATTCATGGTCAAAAGGAGCTCCATCAAGAGATTATTAAAGATTTGAGGGGGGGTGAAAGTTATAAGATACCAATATAGATGCAACTCTCACTTTTTTATGATCTAAATTATAAGGACGCGTTTGTGTAGATCACTTATAAAGTAAACAATTAAACATGAGGGAAAATCGTGCATATTCCTGCCGACATGTAGTCTTGATGTTTGGTATGGAAAAAATCATCGACGAAAGTGGCCTTAAACTTCTTACTTTTCTTGGAAAGTGAAGATGGTTTGTTCTTACCCGTGACTCCGTGAGGTTGGACTTGAGTGTCTGCGAAATCGGAAACATGGGTTTTACCTCTCTTGTGGCTATATACAAAAATGTCCCTCGCCTAATGGTTCAACGTTCATGTTTCACCCCCACCTTGATTTATTATTTTTATTAGAGAGAAGATAATTTGACCGATATTTTTGAAAACCAACATATGTTTCTTCAATTTTAGAAATAGAAGATTGCAATTCCTAATTAAATATCCAATTACATAAAATAACATACCCTTAATAATAGATTAGGGATGCAAACGGATTATCCGATTCTTCAATTATCCGGAGGTTTTGACCCGTAAAAAACAGATTTGGAATTTATTTTAAATTTCAATTCATAAATCCGGAATCCAATTCAGGTTGCATTTGATAAACAGTCCGATTCTGAATCCATATAGGTTTCGACCTGCAGACCTAGGACACAACATATGAGTCTTTAATGTTATAAATTCTACTTTAAAATCAACTTTGGTCGGTCATTTTCATGTTTAACCTTGGAGGTAATAGATATCAGCATTGTTTTGAGTTGAATGATCTCTTTTTTTTTAACTAAAATATAAAAAGAATGTAAAATCAGTTTTAGAACTAGAATATTAGATCTCAGGCCTCTAGTTGGAACTAAGTACTCTTATCGGAATCGGGTATAAAATCAACAAAATAGATTCTAAATAAGAATTGGAACCGTCATTGGAAATGATTTCAATTTTGGAACCCACGTGATTCTGGCCCAAAGCCGACCCATTTACATCCCCGTAATACATCATGTTATTTTGTTACGTTCAATTGAAAAGTCTAAATTCCTCAATTATATGATGACTTGAGGCATGTTTGAGTCACTCCCAAGTCCATTAGAAAGTACTTATGCTTGCTAATGCTCTCCATATTGAACTAATCCTTATCTAAGTTGCTAATCTCTCGGATTTCTCACGTGAAGATGTAACAACCATTTTTTTGCCCTTACAACATGATTGGTCCCACATCATTGGAGGAAACCCTCGAGAATTGGCCACGTGTTGGACAGCATGCACCTCACGAGTCAGGTCTGTCGGCTGGCCAGTTGTCAACGTGGCAAGATGAGTCAGTAGTGAGCGTGATTTGGGTGGGCCATGTCACTGACACCCCCATGTGCTTCTTTGATTGGTGGACACGTGTCATTTATGTTGTGCATTGGTAATTGATGATATTTTTTTGTTTTGTTTTGTTTAGTAATTGTGCATTGGTGGTTGGTCCCACACCATTGTATCTAAAATCTAGGCGAGAAATTCATAAATTTGATAATTTTTTATTATTATTAAAATAAGGATTATTCACTGATAATTTGTGTAGTTGATGATTTCACATTGCTATTGGCGTGTATCGATGCATATAGTTGAAAAAAATAAAGTTCAGTGTGTAAAATCACTTAAGTGAGGATTTTCAAATCTTATGAGGGGTGGTCATATCTGAAAATCTTAACAAATGAATATTTTTATTCATTCAAATCCTTAGAAATTTATAATTGCCAAACATGGATTTACCATAACTTTAGGGAAACCGAAAATATTTTCCTCTAAGATTTGGTTGCTAAACGTGACTTTAATGTTTTGTATTAGTTTGTATCATGTGTCATGACCCTATCCCTTTTTAGTAAAATTGTTTTGATAAATACACCAATGAAATTTTGAAGTTAAAAATCATTATATATATGTGGTTTTATGGTGTTCTAACAATAACCTCGAGGGGTAGCTTAGTTGGGTTAGGATCACGTTTTGCACCCGATGATTGATAGTTCGAAACTACGATAACACACTAGGGCTACAGGAGATTTACTCGGCTCCCCTTGGGCCCGCATGGACTATTCTAGCCCAAAGGGCTAAGGCACCATCCTTTATGAAAAAAAGAAAATGTGTACTTACAATAAACTAAAACTTAAATTACATACTGCATTTGAAAATTCAGTCTTCGAAATCCTTTTCCTTCTTTAGGTTCTAAGTTCTAACCAATAGCTCCTATTGAGGTTTTTTCTTATAGATTTTATAGTTCTTAGTGGTTTTTGATTTGAAAAGATTAGAGTAATTGAGTTTATCAACTCTTTTATGTTAATTAGTAACTAACCTCAATGACTAATCCTAGTATGATTGAATCATTGAGCTCTCATGCAGTCATGCCTAGCTGGGAGGGTACAACTACTGGACAATGTATTGAAGTGATGGGTTGTTTGTATGAACATTAAATGGCAATGCAAAGTGACTCATCCAATCAATCAAACCATCTATACCTTTATCCATTCTCCAAGCTTCCACATCCTTCTCAAACCGACTTGCTAAAGACAGTGAACCAGAAAGAGGTAAAAGGGGAAACGGATCTCCTTATTAGTCCAAAGAGGAAATTCCATTTGGACCAATCAGCTCCTCCATTGTCACTTTTCTCAGCTCCCGTGGCGCATTCTGATTGGTCCAAACAGATAAAAATCCGATTCTCATTAAATACAGACAACAGCGGAATCTAAGCGAGTCAAAACTCAAGTATTTAGTAGACCAATGAAGGCTCAACCCAAAAGATAAATGGGCTACCAAAAGTTAGACATGATTAATCAAACACGACCCAAATCTCAAACTGACAACTCAAATTTGGGTTAACCCATTGAGCCATGTTACTCACTTTGGTTTTGGTAACTTAAGGCTGGACCTTGAGACTCATGATACAATTTACACATATAAGGTGATGAGAATACTTATGAGAGATAGACACAACTCACACATACGAGGTAATGAAAACTCGCACATGTGAGGAAACATAGACACAACTCACACGTGTAACGTTACGTATAATCATTGGATAAAATTGCATTTTGTGCCTATCCAATGACATGAAAATGTGCATTGATGTGGACCATTCATCTAATAAGAAGTCCAGCCGAGCCGAGCCTAGCCGGGCCATGAAGGTCAGCTTTCCTCTCTTCCAACTGGACAGAATATCATCATCATTAATCAATCATTGTCAAGAATCCTCTTATAATTTCTGCAAACTCAACTTGTTCCTTTTCCAAGTTGCCTGCATTGGTGCCATTTAAAAAATGGGCGGGAATCAAAGAATAACAAGGCTTCTTGCAGTGTATCACGCGTGCATTGTTGGCCTAGAAATTTCAAGTAAACGGCCTTATCGTTCTGCCGAGCTGTATTTGGCGTCGGTATATCATCACTCCTTCGGGGCTAATTTGGTATTTTACTAACATAGTAAAAATTAAATAAAATCTTCATTTTTCAGATAAGATGTCACATCAAAATCACTTTGATTTAAAATCTCAATCATCTTTTTCAAAAAAAGTGAAAAAACAATTAGGAAACGGACTTGTGGGTTTGATGAATTTTGGCTCCTTGCTTCAATGAGCATTCGTTTCACTCTCAGATTGATTTCACCCAATTTTTTTTGTACCGAGATGACATGATTAATATGATGATGTTTAGCTCGGATGACAGGATGGTGATTTTGATTGTCAAGGATTTTAGGGCCAACTTTGTTCATGTATGGCCCTACATTCAGGGACATGCCTTTTAATGTCTAGGTGTGCATAAAATCATTGTCAAATAACATTTGAAAAGTATTTTTCTTGTCTCTACTAATGCCTCAAGGTTTTTATAAGATAGGTTGGCGGAGATAATTTAATATGATAACAAAACTAACCACTCACGAGTTCAAATTTTAGAAGGAACAACTTGCTGTTGACATGTGCGGGTTGCAAAATATCCACTTATTGGATTCAAAACGAGGGTAAGATTGGTTAGCTTAGGTAATTTAATATATGAAAGTGAATTAGGTTACAAATACAGAGCCTGCAGAACAATTGGGGTGCAACAGGGAGCTGCAATGTACCGAAGCCGATCAATCACAATGAATGGGAAAACTTCTCACTAAATAAAGAGTTGGGAATATTGAAGTAGTTTTGGTTTGTCAATGCGATCTCCTATTTGCTAGTGTCGGATAATTATACTCTCGGTCTGCTAACTAATCTCAATATTATTCTCACTGATCCTTCCACATACTTTAATTAGAGTTAGTTTGTCAAAAGTGCCTACTTCTTGCTTAAAATTTCACACATACCTTTACACATCTTTTATAGTTAGGGATGTAAATGGATTCCTAATTCTAAGATTATCCGGAGGTTCTGACCCATTAAAAACCGGATCTGGGTCCTTATTTAGGCCTCGATAAGTAAATGGGTCCGGGTCCGGGTTCGGTTACACTTTTATTCGGACCCATAGACCCGAGACCCAACATATTACCTCAATTTTTGAAAATCTCTCATTAAAATCATTTTTTTAAAATGTTGTTTTGTACTTAGATCCGGACCTGGATCTAGACCCGTCCCATATATGGTTTTGGTTTTGGAGCCAAGAAACTGGTTCCGGGTCCGAATCTGGTTCCACATTTTCCTTAATGGTTCCGATTTCGGGTCTGCCATGAGTCCGAACCGGAACCGACCCGTTTACAACCCTATTTATAGTAGACCGCCATGTATGCACAAAGATCTTCCTAGAGTCTGGTTAGGGTTTTGGCCGCTAAGAATGGTTCCATTAAATTTTGAACTCACTAACATATTGATAACAATATATATATATATATATATATATAAAAGAAAAATATTCAAGTGAGAACTAGTTCTCACATATTATATGAGAATTTTTTTGTGGGGCCCAACTAACAACCCATCTAAACCTAGCAACCAATAGAGAACCTCCTGATAGTCACTAACCCAATGATTGACACATATCTGAATGGATTAAACTGTTGGATCGAGGGTTGAATATTTTTTGAATATGAAGCCATTAAACTTATGGGCCACGGATGGAAGGGTGAGGGGCATGGGTTTGGGGTCAAACTTGATACTTAGGGTGATCTTACATAGATCTTTCCATCCCCAGGTCCATCCCCTAATAGGGCCCATAATTGGGCCCAACAAAAAATTTTTCATATAATATGTGAGAACTAGTTCTCACTTAAATATCATTGTATAAAAAAATTGGATGTCTTTCTACTAAGAGGGATGTATCTCTCACATATTGCATGAGAGATGATTTTTTTTTTACCACCATATGAGACCTATGATAAATTCAACCCCCTCACACTCACTAATCAAGAATCGTTAATGATGGAGATGTTGCTTAAAGGCCCAATCATGGAAAAGATTATTTGTTAGATTAGGTATCCCTTAATGATAATTTGATCAAAGATAATGAAAGTAGATGATGAATGTGGAGTAAATAAACAATATGAAATTATTGCTTTTGATCGATGTCTTCCGGTGCTCAGTGGGCAAATCTTAGATTTTATGGTGAGAAGTGTGGTATTAAAAGTTAACAACGTTAGTATGTAGTTTCAAGAAATCTATAGTTGAGGCTCTAATTAGTATTGAATGAAGTTACATTCTTATTAGTGCTTAATATAGTAAGAACTAAACAGTAATGACTCAAACAGAATTTCATCCCTAGGAAGTCTAAGAAATGTATTCCCAAAGTTGGTTAAAATTAAAGAAACAAAGATGAAGTTTATAGAAGGCTATCAAATTATCACCCTTTAATGGAAAATGAATATCCTACTATTTTTTGGTAGAAAATGAATACCCTATTATTAGTAAATCAAATCCTAAGAAAATAAGAACCCCATCTATATTTTCACCTTATATTTTTCTATTTGTTTTTGGGGTAAAAGGAGAGATCTTATTCAATGCTAGAGAGAGAGAGAGAGAGAGAGAGAGAGAGAGAGATACAACTAGCTGAAGAAGCATCTTACAAAATCATCCAAGCAGAGCATCAAACTATTAAAGACAATTTAAGATCACGGACCGGGTTTCACTTGAGGGGGATTGTTGAGGAGTGAGTTCCACTCGACGAGGAGTATTGAAAAGTATTTATGCTTCTTCTATTAATGCCTCGAGGCTTTGGTATGAATAGTTAGCTAAAGAAATTTAAGAAGCAAGATATGAAGAAACTGAAGTAAATTCTTGTTGGACTTAAAAATTCATTTGTCGTTTCCCCAAAAGAGGCTTGAGCGTCATTCGCCACACACCCATTAATACCATGACGTTGCAGTCAATTGTCTAACTCATGAAAGTAAAATCTTCTTAATTTTAGGCACTTTCAAGAGCTAAACTCTCAGGAAATGCTGAAATTATACATTACCAATATGAGACATGATCTCAAAGTGATTTTCCATCACCAACAAGAACTTCATGATCACTACCATTACAAGGCATATCTATGGGTCATTTGTCATACGCGATATTGTGCCAATATCCTGAATCCATTTTGTATCTGATATAGACATTGCTGCAGTGCCAACTGCAACCAATAAACCATGGGGCCTCCTAAAATGTTGGAGTGCATCAAGGTATATACACATAAGGATCTATAATTCCTCTATCTCTATCAACACCATTGATTTGTATCTGGACTTTTGGATTAGTTTTTCCTTTTTAAATGATAAAACTAAAACGATTCCTTATTTTAAGTAGTTTGTGAAGTATAACAACATATATATTGCATTCCATTGTTTGAATAGTGGCACTTGCATTCTAAATACATAGAAGCTTCTAATGTCAACTAAATCTGTTATATAACACACTATAAAATACCACCTGTCTCTCTTATTTCATTTTATATTTTCTAGAAAGAGAGAGGTGTTTGGTTCCCTGGACTTCATTTAGCTTTCCTTCTTTATTGTAGGTATTGTCTCTCGAAGAGCCTTGTAATTTTCTAAAGCTTCATTTGTGATTTGGAAGTGACTTCTTGAGCATGTTCCCGTCCGAGTGGTCAGGACCACGGTTCCTCTCTCTTTCGGAGCTAGAGGTCTCGTATTGATCTCCGGTTCCCACCTCTTTATAAACAAAATGTTGAATGCACTTGTGCTATTACCTGGGGCCACAAGGATTTTACCTAGTTTTTCTCTGGGCCTGGAGGGATTAGTCCAGCCCAAAGAATTGAGAACCCTCTATTAGTCAAAAAAAAAAAAAAAAAAGAAGTTTGGACGAAAGTTGAATTTCAGAAAAAAAAAAAAATATAGAGGAAGTCTTATATTATAGTTTTTTCAATAAGAGTATGAAAAATAAAAGTATTCAACCACATATAAGGACAGGGCCAAACTCTTATGTTTCTACAAAGATGAACCTGGTCATACATCCGCCGGCCAATACTCCAATATTGTGCATACAGCTTCCTTGATATACTTGGATGAGAAGAAACACGCTTGCAATTATTTATTGATTTATTTGTGTTGGTGGGTACCATTTTTTTTATTTTATTGTAAATACTTATACTCATTGAGGTTAATTTAGGTTTCATAGTTCAACAATCCAAGGTGCTTCTTTTTTAATAGGGCACGTTTGGCACTTTATTAGGTTAGTAAAAGTAATGTAAAGCCTATATTTTTCAAATAGAGGGTAACATCAAAAGTACGTATCTTTAAGGTTCTCTCCTCTTTTTTTTTTTTTTTAAAGTAAAAAAGCAACCCCCCTTTTCCACTAAAAGACAAAAAAAAAAAAAAAAAAAACGCTCACTTCTTATACAAGAAGTTAAAAAGATTCCTTACTAATCTACTCAAGACAAAGTATCATCATAATTAATTCCATTATATTTTATTCTTTCTTGGCTTGATACTTTACATTACTTTTACTTAATAGTGAACTGCGGGCGTGGGTGTACCTACAGCTTTGGCAGTGTCACAAAAATTGTTCTTCTAAAATTACTGCCATGGAACATGTCGAGAAAATACTTACTTGTTTTTATTCGTTGTCAACTTATTTATGGGAAAATGTCATGGAAAATAAGCTCAATTAAGTAATAAATGCACAAAAATAAAATCCAAAATAAACAGTACTGTTAAATATGAAATCTTACAAATCTTTTACTAATTCTTATCATTTTGTTTTGCTATTAATGAAGTATTTACATGATACTTTGGACTTTCCTTTATTTTAAATATATCACCATATGATCAAGAAATCACCTTTTTTTTTGTCCTTTTCCCTTTAAGTATCAAGATACACAAAATATAACAGATGTGTACGATGGTGATCTTAGTAGATCCCATTGAACAAAATAAAATCTTATACACATGTTTTAAAGAGTAAACCATTTTTTTAATCTTTCAGGCAAAAAAAAAAAAAAAACACTTTCTAATTAGGCGCGCGCGTGTATATATGTATCTAACCATAAAAAAATTCCTATAATAAAAAAATTATACATAGGTTCATAGAAAAAAAAAGAAGATAAGATAAAAATGTACAAGTATGTCCAAGAAAAATTAAATTAGTGGTAGTTCAAAGGAGGAGGTTGCTTTTACCTAACATCCTGTTCATCACCCCTGTAGAAGCAAAGCCACGAGAAACACACACCATCACAGAGATTGGGCACACAGATTACTTATAATAGGACTTCAACTAATATCATCTCAGTACGTATTTTATTGCATTCATCATTTTCAAATGCTGGTAGATCTTTCATCTATACACACGCTTAGCAAAATGAGTGGAAGAATGAGAAAAAACAAAAGGAAATCACAAGGACAAGGACACTTGTACACCGACACAAGAAAAGTCCAAGTAATGGCAAAGGACCATACTACACAGCAAATGCCAAATGGTTTAGTCATCTATGGCCAAGACTAGGAAACAAAACAAATAATATTGTAGCTCATTGTGTTTAAGCAAACACTCTATTTCTTCACATCCTTGAAAATGTTGGCCTTCTTTTATGAACCTTTTCAAAGTGTTCTCACTAGTGAAAAAGAAAGATTCTGGGATCTCTCAATAAAAATAATTGTTATTTTTCTTTGTTTGTAAAGGTAGAAGAGGTAAGAAGTAGGTTTCATGGGTATCTGTTTTTCTTGAGCAGAAATCTTAGTGATGAAGACGGAGAAGACTAAGTTAAGAAAGAAAAGAGTAGAGAAGAGAATAGATTTTTGTATAGAGAAAGGCTTCACTCAACTAGGATCTTGTTTGATTTTTTTTTTTTTTTGATGTGAACTCTGTGTTGTGAGAATTCAGATGGAAAAAAAAAATAAATAAATTTGAACTTCAGTTTTAGAAACTATTTTCTCAAAATTTTCCAATATACAAACCTCCTGTTTGGACACTATGGATTTTAAAATTTCAAGAATTTTATAGGTGACAAATGGATCTTTAATATAGATTTTCATTTTCTCATGAACGCGTGCAATTTTTATGTACATCTGAACATCTACGATGTAGATTCAAAACTCTAGACAACTAAGAGTTTCTTCACAAACTTCAACAACAAAAACAACAACAACAACAACAACAACAACAATAATAATAATAATAATGTTTTGCCAAAAAAAATTTATTTTTTCTTTGTACTTCTATTTTTGTTATCAGTAGGTATGAAGGAATATAATGCCAAAATCTTGGCAGTGGCGTAGGTGTAAATAATTTTTACGAAAAGGTTTTCAATTCAATTAATAATAGAAGGGGACTCTATGAATATGGTAAAATAAGCAAACATTAAAATGGGATATGTGGTGTGTTTGTGGAGCTCATTGTGCTCATCAAATTCTAAAGAAGTTACATATTAGCCATCCACCAAATATCACGTGTTCAAGAGTTGTTTGATAGCTGTTAGATCCAACACCATGAAATGTTTGTTTGGTATGTAAATATTTACAGCATCATGTAATTCATTAGGGATATGTTCTCATCATGATGCAATGTGGACACAAAAAAAAAAAAAAAAAACTACCACCTCATAAACTCATCTGAAAAGAGATTTTGTGTCAACTACCTCCTGGCCCCAAAACCAATAATTTATTAATAACTTTTACATAACACTTTCTACAAAAAGAAAATAATATTTTATCATCGCCCTTCCAAATTCATAAAAAAGAACTATCTTAAGAAGAAAATAATTCTTTGTCAAGTGAGAAAGGGGAAGATTTTCAAATGCTTGGACAATAAGCTTGCATTGGCCCAATGAAAAGATTAGTCCATCAGCAGTTAGCACCAACTCTCAGCACCAACTCTCATTGAATGTAGAATGACATCATGATCTCATTCAATGTAGAATGACATCATGATCACGTAGTTCAATATATTTCTGATATCAACAGATTTGGCCCAAACTGTCCAATCAAGTAAGTGATTTTCTTTCAATCCTTTCTTGTTTTATTATTTTTGTAGGGCGATCTAGGGAAACCAGTATATCAGTCATTGGGCGGTCTCACCTTTCAAGTCAGTCTGGTTTTCTTTTAACTACACAAAAAGTTTATAAGGGAACTGCTGAATGGAAAATATTGAAAAGTAATTATGTTTCTTCTACGAACACCGAGATATTGGTAAGAATAGTTAACCGGTTGCAACTTCGAATTCAAGGTGGAACAACTCAGGGATAAAATATGTGTGTTCGGGGGATTGTTGAGGAGCGGGTTCCACTTTAGAGAGAATATTTAATCGTAATTATGTGGTCACCAATGCATAGTCATTCAAGATAATTAATAACGTTACTGACCCCGAGCTCGGGTCTAGGCCCAGATGAAATTTAACAGTCTTTAAAAAAAATTCATGGGGGGATTGTCAATATTAGGGGAGTGAAGATTAGACGAGTGTAAAATTAGGTTTGGTACCATATTACGGGGGATAGTCAATATTAGAGGGGTGCATTAATCAAAGGTGAGTCCAAATAGGCACTATAGAGCTAGATTGCATATGCAATTTTCTCATTTGAGAAAACTTCTTGCATTTATACTATATCTACACATTAGCATAATATATACTGGCACAAGTCACAACCACCCGTGCTCAGCACGACTGCGTTATAAATTGAGAATTCTTACATTAAAAAGGTTGTATGGAGTACTTCTTTCCATCTATTAAGTAAGTTGCATAAATGAAAATAAAGAAAATTGGACAGAAAGGGAGTAGAGGAGATGGGGGTAGAGCAGGAGACTTAAAAAAGAATGAAGTGGAGTTAAATTGGAGAGTAGTAGGCGGTTTGCTGAGATAAAGATATGAGTAGGTAATTTACTTTTTTTTTTTTTTTTTGTGAAATATTTTAATAAAGAGGGTTAACTATTAGTCAAAATTATAATTGTATGCCAAAATTAAAATCCAAAACCTTCCGGCTTAATATATGATAATAGTTCGGGCACCAAGCCCAATTTGGTAGTTGAGCCTTGAGGCCTGACCTGATCAAGACCCCATCCAGACTTCAGGCCGGAGCCAAACACCCCCATGCCAAATTGGTTCTTACTTGAGCTGGGGCATGCAGGCCCAAGATTGGCCTGGCCCAAGTTTTACCCCTAGGCTCTTCAACAACCCAAACTCACAGTTAAGATTATTATCTGAATCCAGCCATTAAGGCTCTAGATCCATATTTAACTGGATTAAGTTCTTTTCCTCGAGTTTGGATTGGGCTTATATCTTTGCTTTGGTTTTGGATCCAAAATATGGGATCCATGTTAGATTCGGATCCCAAGACGGATCTCTACCTATAAAAAACGCATTCGGCTTCTCTCCCCGTTCAGTTTTCATGTGTCATATCACCTCATCAAAACTATGTTGGGTCAGCAACATGAATTATGTTTCTTTTAGAAATCTTACGCTTCTTCGGATCTATCCGTCCTAATTTTATCCATATCCTCTTTGGCCTACTCTTCATCGTTGATGAGTCATCACCTAATTTGTGAATTCACCAAGAAATTAAACCATAAGAACTTGGTGGATTTCTTTGTACTTTCAATCTTGCTCCTCACTTTACCCTACCAAACCCCTTCTTTAAAATCTTTCTTTTTTATGAATCTGCACGTATTAATCACTACAAATTAGGCAAATGGGCCCACAATATTCTTCTAACATTCGGATCAATATCTAATTGCATTATAATCTTATTAGAGGAGAGAGAATCAGTTGATGTGTATTTGACAGGATTGTTCATCACATATGGAGACAATTTCTACACTCTTGATCTTATGGAATATTATACAAGAAAGGAACACTGCATTGGGCTACATTAAGTTATGAGTCACCAGATGTTTCTACCAAAAAAAATAGAGAAAAGGAAGTTATGACTTATGAGCCTACCTTCCAATGCAACTGCATCAGGCATAACATTCAAGATTTTAGTAACTGTGTGAGTCCTTTTCAATTTCCAAGTTGGTTTTGGGTTAACCCAATTAATAAATGGGTCAAATACTGCCTAAGTCTATTTCCTGCAAATCAGCACGAACCCAACCTAACCCGAATAATATACACACTAGCAAAACACGCACACGTTTATCGTGGGCAATATAATTTATAATATTAAAAAATAATTAATAATTTTAAATAATTAATTTAAAATTAATTATTTAACCATAGATCAATAACCATAGATTTATAATTTATAACCATAGACCTATACAACGTGTATCCTTATAAGTTAGAAAGAATATTTTGAGATCGCATGAGAAATCATCTTTATCTGAAAGTTTAATGTGTAGATATATGTGTTGAATGTGCCAGACTCTATATTTAGATGACTAAAATCGAAGATTTTTCCCAAATCCCTAAAATCTCTCCTTAAATTTAAATTTGAGCATTTGTGTTTGAGTTGGATAAGTCACTTGAATTAATTTGATTGATAGAGCTTATTTCTTGAAATTGATTTGAGATCCAATTTCTCAAATTGATTTGAAATTAGAGTCCAATTTTGCAATCGATTGCGAAATCGGACTCCAATTTCGAAATCGAATCCTAAGTCTTTTAATATATATTAATTGACCATCCAATTTTACTCAAAGACACGCACCCCAATGAGTCAGGTTTCAAGTTGACACTTTTAACTTCGAACAAAGTTCAGGTTGACGTTCCATAATAGACCCAAAAATAGTTTGGGTTTAGGATGTGTCTAAACTAATGCTACCCAATTCGAATCAGTTGTGGTAATTCAGGATTTGGGTTGACCTTCTTTAGTTCGGATTGGGTTTTTTTTTTTTTTTAAAGAGAACCTAACCTGACCTGTGTCATTACATATTTGACATGCCAATTGAGCTGGATTCCTATCTTATAAATCAGAGGCTGACCCCTTTTAGTTATATGTTGGTTTAGGTTGACACCCTGAATTAAAACTGCTCATGTCAACCTGGCCTGTACTGGACCTGACCCAACCCATTGCCAATACACCAAAGGAATCAAGTGTCCTGCAACTAAGGGAATGTAGCTTTTACTAATCTGCCAATTTTATACATAAAAAATCTTCTTGTGCCAATATAATAGAGTGATTGATTTATGATTAAGTATAATTAATTTAAACTATGATATAAAAAGTGATTAGTGGGCCTGACCTTGAAGTGTCCTCTCTCTCCCTGTTGGATACTATCACTGTCAATTTTGGTGTCGATCGCGACGCTTTTAGAAGAGAAACATTAGGGCCTCAAAATCAACAAGAAAATCAAAATCAAGCAAAATAAGATAGCCTTGAAATAAACTAATATGTTTTCATTAAGGATTGATAGAACTGTTACATTAAAGAATGAAAAGAATTGTGGTCCATTATAGTCTTAATCACATGTTTGAACTCTTTCATTGACAGGACACAGGAGCATAGTTTTAATTTTTTTTTTTGGTAAAAGTAGTTTTAAAATTGGGAAATAACATATAACCACCTGTTTGTTTTACAATTACAGTTAACCTAGGAGGTTTTGGCTTTGATTTTGACCGTCGGTTATAATTTTGATCGGCGGTTATACAACTACCCACTAATTTTTTTCATTAAACCACTCATGTTTTAATTGTTCCTATATAATTATGCCCTTTTTGGTCGGTTATAATTTTGAGGGACGGTTATGTAACTACTCATGCAACTATCCATTCATTTTTTTATCAAACCACTCATGTTTTACTTGTTCATATTAACTATACCCTTTTTTGCTTCAATTTCTATTTTATCCAACTTGTCTATTGAAAGATGATTTTTTTTTAATATGTGATTATTTTTTTTGCAGTGTAGGGAGATACCGTGCTAAGCACGGGTTATTGCGCTAGTCTTTATTAATCTAAATCTATCTCAATTAACCACTCTAACTTGCAACCAAAAAGCTAGTTTTCTATTGGTTTGCAAAATGTGACATATTTGCTGACCTATTGTTTGATCAGTACCAAGCACCTGTCCTTTCTTTGTGTTGACCAAAGATCATGCATGACAATGAAAAACATAGCTAAACCAAAGGGGCATGTATACAAAAACAAAAAAAAAAAAAAAAAATTCACATATTGTACGATATAAGAATAAAAACTTTCCTTGATTTAATTTAATTTAGATTAAATTGGGGGCTTCAATCCTAATTAAATCGGCTTGGATTTTATCATCCGATTTCATTCAAATGAAGTTAGATCTAAGGAAATTCTCATCAGGAAAAAATGTAGTATATTCATTAATTGATGGAAAACTGAAGAGTGTTTGTAAGCTATGGGAATAGGAATGGACTACTCTTCATTAAGATCAAATGGGCAGTCTGATTAGACTGCTTTTAGGGCTTGTTTGTGTAATGCCACCACAGAAATAAAAGCCCGATTGGGGAGAGTTGGATGCGGGTTTCCTATTTCACACAGAAAAATCCCACAAACACAAGGATTTTCCATGGAAAATGTCCTACACAAACGTGTGTTAAAGAAAAATCCAAATCCAGAGAAACTAAAAGTGTAGTTTTCCTGGCCCAAGTGAATACGAGTCAACAGGAACTGTACTAGTGTAGGAAGATTACAACTTGAGTGAGTTCGGCTTGTAATTAATAACAAGTAAAAATCACCATTCTTTCAAGAGGACCGCATAGCGCAGTGGATTAGCGCGTTTGACTTCGGATCAAAAGGTCGTGGGTTCGACTCCCACTGTGGTCGAATTCTTTCTTTTTTGACCTTGACCTTTAGGACTGGACCCATATCCATTGTACTAATAGGTCATTTTGTTAGGCCCATTTTATCAGCAATCGATTTTTTCACCTCCTTTTTTTATGCATGAACTAACCTCTTTTGGAAGAAGTAGGCCTGGCCTTTAGGCCTATCACATCTGGAATCCTATCATTTGGAAAATACAAGCAATCCTTCTCAATAAGTGGCGGACCTAGGATTTTCGTTTGAGGGGGGCGAACCTTAATAGGTAGTTTGGTTTTGCTTAATATGTAGTTTGGTTTTGGGGGCAAACCGAGGATTTTTATGTGGATTTTTGACTTTAACCTTTTGGACTAGACCCATACCTATTGTACTAATAGGTCCTTCTGTTAGGGCCCATTTTATCAGCAATCGATTTTTTCACCTCCTTTTAATTTTATGCATGAACTAACCTCTTTTGGAAGAAGTAGGCCTAGCCTTTGGGCCTATCCCGTCCGGAATCCTATTATTAAGAAAATACAAGCAATCCTCCTCAATCAGTGGCAGACACAGGATTTTCGTTTGAGGGAGGCGAACCTTAATAGGTAGTTTGGTTTTGGGGTCAAACTAAGAATTTTCATGTGGATTTTGAAGGTGGACCCACAATTTTTATTGAATTTCTTGAAGAGCACCATGGTTTAACGGGTCTGACCGCACCCGCGTGGTTGTGCCTAGATCCGTCCCTGTCCTCAATGTATTCTATACTGATAAGATTTTTTTTTTTATCGATCTGATTTGAATAATCATGAATCATTAAGAATCCAAGCCATCTGAATATCATGGTGAGGTAGATAGATGAATGCCTCATTGGTAGGGGTGTTCATGGCCCGGGCCGGGGGCATATTCATGCCTCATCCCACTTTAAAAACATAGGTCCCTATCCAGCCTAAGACTCATATGGGCAGTAAATGTCAGGCACAATCCCACCCATTCAGTCAATTGGGTTACGTCGAACCTCTTTTTTATGAGTTTTATGTGCTTTCTAGCAATTATTTCGAAAAATTATCACTAAATTATCAGCATTCCTTATTCAAGCTAGGCCGGGCGGGCTTTGGGCTTTCTGTCACTTAATACAAGCCCTCATCTAATATATTAACAGGCTGAATAATATATCCAAACCCGCCCCATGAGCACCCCTAATCATTGGGGGATAGCAATTCTTGGTCTGACTGCTAACCTTTACATAACCTGTCATTCAGGGTTTAGGGTTCGAATTAGCATTTCTGGCTCGTTTGATTGGGCTCGGGCCGACTCCATTGTTTCTATTCAACTTGTCAATCCAGCCAAAACCCACTCTAGCCTGATGAATTCACTATGACCGGGCTTTCCAAACAGGATAGAACACAACCTGTTAATTACTGGTTTGGAGCTGAACCTACAAATGTTACAATCCGATTAGACCCATGCCATGTGAAAGAGAAGGGAGGCCTTAGGCCCATCCACTATTTATTCCTATCAATTGGAAGATGTGTCAATCCTGCTCTATTGACTTCTATAGATGTAAAAACTTGTTAATGTGATCTTCAATATTGAGTAAAATAAAGTACGGTAAATAGACACATTTCATTAGGGGTGAAATAGGGTTGCAAGCGGAACGGTTCCGGATCAGAATCATAGTGGACCTAGACCCGGTCTCGGTCTCATTTCTAAATAACGGTTCTGGTTCTGGATCCGGTGACTAAAATCTAGTTCTAAAATTGATTCTAATTTATCTTTATTCTTCATTTTTTTTTAAATAAGCAGATTATTCAGCTTATAATAATACATCAAGTCTACTACCTTTAATATAGTACATCAAAAAGTAAAAAAAAAAGAGAGTTGATTTTGAGGTACAATTTGCAATATCAAAGGCTCATATGACGGGTCGTGGGTCCACGGGTCGGAATCTATATGGACCCAGACCCGTTTATCAATCGAAAACCTGAGTTAGGCTTCAGACCCGGACCCGTTCATGAATGGGAACCTAAAATAGGTTCTAGACCCGATTTTTTACTGGTCGGAACTTTTGAGTAATTGGAGAATCGGATACCCGTTTACAGCCTTATGGTGAAAACCTCTGATCTGACCCGCCTACTTTATATGAATCCAACTCGGCAGTCACATTTCAAATAGATCCTTTTGTTTTAAATAAAAGAGAGAATTTTTCGATTGTAACTTATCTAAGGATTTGACTCAGAGTAGATCGGAATGGAGGAATAAAATTCATATCGCCAACTCCAACATAGTTGAGACTAGACTTTGATTACAGTGGTGATGATGACAATTTTTTTTTTCCGGTTTAAGGTTTAGTTTGCGTTGGGTTCATATTTCTAACCCCATTTGATAAATAAGTTCTTTGTTGGGTTCAAGTTGATATTTCAATCTGATTAATGATAAACCACTTAGTACTTACCTAGCCCTGCAATTTGGGTCGCAGCAATATGCATACTCCAATTTCAAATTATATGCAATTAGGTTAAAAGATTTCTTCTGCTTGTGGGGTAAAAACCTTGATCAACTTGAAATGTTACCGAATTCTTTCTTAGTCCGATATCCTAAACACAAATACATCTGGATTGTAACATGGCCCATAATTTCTATGGCTTGAAATTGTAGATCTAAATCCCAGTCTCACCTATAAATTAAAAAGAACTGTTGTCTGCCAATTACAACTTGGTGATCCAAATAACACTGCTAACAATGATAAATTGAACCCTCAAACTTGACCATTTAATAATTGGATTAGAAATGACAACCCGGACTTAGAATTTGTCGGATTGGGAATGTGTCAGGGAAAGAAATGTTTTTTTTTTTTAACCCAACCAAGGGGGTCGGGACCCAAAAAAGAGTCGCCCCCCCCCCCCCCCCCCCCCCCGCGCACGGAAAGACAGTCCGCACAAGTAGGAAGTAGTCTCACAAACGAGAAATCCTGGACAGCCAGGTAAGAACTGCTGCCACTTACTTATCAGTTAGTGAGGTAAGTGGTAGGGAAGGAAACTTTTTTTTGGTAACCCAGCCAAGGGGGTAGGGACCCAAGAGAGAGACCGCACACACACACGGGAATGGGCCGGGAAGCAGTTCTTCATACAGACTGATGGGTGATTTCTTAGTCTAGGTCGGGCTTGGATGAGATACATCCGGCCCAAGCTGAATGGGCCATTAGGGCCTTGCCTGAGCCGGACCTGCGTCAAGCGTGTTGGCCCAAGCCTGCTCATTTATTAAATGAGCCTAAGCACAATTAATACTAACAAGATTGACATAGAGGTTATAAATTCAGATATATAACAATCTTTAATTCAAATACAACTATACAAATAACAATAAAACAAATAAAAGTACATGATTCATATGTAGTACAAGTTACATTATAAGACAAAATTACAGATACAAAAACTTGGGCTGTCTGCAATAAAAATAAAGAAAATTTAATGACCCCACTAACCTAAAGCACTTAGTTCTAGCTATATCTCTTGTTAGGCTGGATCTGGCCGGCTTTTGGGTTTTCTAATCTTAATCCAAGCCTGACCCAAACTTAGGGATGTAAACGGGCTAAACTTCTAGATTCTATCTGACCCAAGTACTAAACTATGGTCCAAAACCAGCCCAAAGTGTGCTGGGCCCATGGCCCGCCAACTGATCAGAAACCCAAGGTGATTTCAACAGTAAGGATGCCGTTAGGGATGTAAATGGGTACCCGGTTCTCCGATTATCCGGAAGTTCCAACCAGTTAAAAACCAAGTCCGGGTCCTTATTTAGGCCCCGATAAGTAAATGGGTCTTGGTCTGGGTCCGGTTCCACTTTGGTTCGGATCCATGGACCCGAAACTCGACATATTATCTTGATTTTCGAAAATCTCTTAAAAAAACCATATATATATAAATTTTTTAAAAATATGATTCTTTACCTAGACCCGGACCTGTCTCATATATGGTTCTGGTTATGGAGCCAGGTTCCGGGTCCCGATCTAGTTCTACCTTTTCCTTAGTGGTTCCGGTTCTGGGTCCCGATCTAGTTCCACCTTCTCTTTAGTGGTTCCGGTTCTGGGTGGACCCAGAACCGGAACCGACCCATTTACAACTCTAGATGCCGCTTTTAGACCTAACATTTGCCTCAAAATAATTAAAGTTTAAATAGTTTTCATAGAGAAATGTCAGTACAAAAATGGTGTGGTATCTTGCGGACTTAAAATATTGTATTGCATAGTGAGATAGTTGTGATATCCATAGCCCTAGGATATTGCACGAACCACTTTGCGGGAATTTATTAAGTTTCAAAAGATTGATGATATTGCATGAACAACTTTGCGGGGATTTGTTAAACTTGGAAGGGTGAATGTCGGGTCTAAAGGCATGTATAAGCATGGTTCAAAATAACGACCGCGATGATATTTTGCTCATAATGCTCACATTAGTGTTATGGGCAAAATATCGCCAAAATAAAGCCCGTTATGGCCGTTATTTTCAAAATATCTGCCGTTACCCGTTATAACGACCGATATTTTCAAAATCTCGTCCAAAATATTGTCTGGCAAATTTTTTTTTTTTTTTTTTAAAGTCGTGTTTTCACTCCTTTTTCATTCATTTCTTCTCCAAACCAAGCCTAAGTCTTCCTCTCATTGTGTGTGACCTCTCCAAGCTCCAAAACTCCAGACTTTCTCAAGAATTTGGTGGATTTCTCCGCCGGAAAGAACAAGGAAGTTGAGATATTATTTTGCAAGATTTTTGTGACTTTTGAATATTTTTCCAAGATTGGATCTCAAAATAGCTTAGAAATTCTTATAGGCTTGTTAGATCTAGAGTTTTTGAGCACCATATTGTAGATTTTAGAACTTTTGGTATTTTTTTTAAATTTATTTATTTAAATTCGATTTTTTTTGTTTGAAAGTTTGTATAAAATACGTCTATCTAAGTCTTTTATTGAGTTAAATACGTTATTGTCCTAACAATCAAGCCAAGGTAAGTTACCATTGTCCAAACTCCACTACTTTAGGCTAGCAAGTTAATCATTTTGATGTGGTAAATGTTACTTCAAACTTGAAAATTGAAGGTGAGTACACCTTGATGGTTGAGTTATTGAGTTGAGTACTGTACATACACTAACTCTATTAGTATTATTACTAGATTATAGACTTTAAATATTTAACACTATTAGTTTATCCAAAATTATGGTTGCATTATGTAAAATTTATGATATTTCAGCTTATTTCAGTATATATAGTGAAACAGCCATGATACATGATATCATAACCTGAGGAGACTGTTATTTTGCTTTAAAGTGTACACTAATGGAAATAAACATTGTTTTCAATTATTTTTATAATATTCTGGATTTTTTGGATACTTTTTCTGATTTTTTTGGGGTCAAATAAAAATTCGCTCCGCGATAAACCGCGACGACCGCGAACCGTAATGTGATGACCGCGAACCGCGATAATCACGATGCGATAACCGGGAACCGCGATTTTGAACGATCAATTTGGGTTCGATCTGGACTCTGATAGATGTGGCCCACCACACCAACGGCCACGGATTTTCTTAAGATGATCAGTTCCCACTGTCCTCGACAGCTATGTCTTCACGTCACGTAGAGCAGAAAATCTGCAATCTCTTGCAAGATTGCAACTTCAAACAACTGAAACAAATCCATGGCTTCATCATCACCAACTCCCTCACCCAAACCATCGAAATCTCCTCCAGATTCCTCCGCAGGACCACCGAATTCGGCCACATGGACTACTCCGAGCTCGTCTTCTCGAGCATTCGAGGCAAATGCCACCCAGAAATCTTCCTCTGGAACAACATGCTCCGAGGCTACGCTCACAACGGCCCAACTGTGAAATGCATCCACCTGTTTGATAAAATGCCTGAAAGAGGACTCGAACCCAATAGGTACACCTACCCGTATGTTCTGAAGGCGTGTTTGGATCTTGGTAATGAAAGAGATGGAAAGAAGATACATTGTAGGATTTTGAAAAATGGGTTTGGTTCTGTTTCTTCTGTTTGTAATTCAGTTTTTGATTTCTATATGAAGAGTGGAAGTTTTGGTAACTTTGGGGAATTGGGTCATGCTAGAATTGGGAAGTTGGATGATGCAATGAAGGTTCTCAATGAGATGACTGTGAAACCGGTGGAATTGTGGAACCGGATGGTCTCTGGGTATGTGGATATTGGCGAAGTGGGATATGCGAGACGGTTGTTCGATGAAATGCTTGAGAGAGATATGATCTCTTGGAATTCAATGATTTCTGGATATGCAAAAGTTGGGGATGTAAAGAATGCTGAAGACTTGTTTAGACGAATGCCGGAGAAGAATGTTGTATCATGGACGACAATGATTGGTGTATTTGCCAATTCAGGAGACTTTAAAGCAGCAAGAAGGATTTTTGATGTAATGCCTGAAAGAAATGTGGTTTCTTGGAATTGCATGATTTCAAAGTATGCTCAACATGAGAAGTTCAAAGAAGCATTAGATCTCTTTGTTCAGATGCAGTTAGAAGGTGTGGTTTCAGATGGCTTTACGCTGGTGTCGGCTCTTTCAGCCTGTGCCCATTTGGGGGCTCTGGAGTTTGGGAAATGGATACACTTCCATTTGATAAGAGATGAGCTTCACTTGGGAGAAATAGTAGGGACTGCCTTAATAGAAATGTACGCCAAGTGTGGAGATATTGATAAAGCTTTAGTCCTTTTCATTAAAATGTATAAGAAGGATGTATTCTGTTGGAATGTAATGATCAAATCGGCAGCAATACATGGAAGGTTCAAAGACGCAATTGACTTATTCTCGACAATGCTAAACAATGGATTTAAACCAAATGATTTCACATTTACTAGCGCTCTGTTTGCTTGTAACCATGGAGGTTTGGTTGATGAAGGTGGAAAGATTTTCTATAGCATGAAGAGAGATTTTGGTATTGATCCAAAGATGGAACATTATGGGTGCTTGATTGATTTGCTTGGCCGAAATGGCCGGCTTGAAGAAGCTCATTTGCTAGCAAGGGAAATGCCCTTCGAGCCCGACATTGCTGTGTGGGGAGCTTTGCTTGGAGGTTGTAGAGTGAGAAGAGACACTGAGTTGGCTGAGAAAGTGATGGAGAAGGTAGTAGAGTTGAGAAGCAATGAGTCAGGAGTTTATGTCCTTCTGTCAAATATTTATGCATCGGCCAGTCAATGGCCTGAGGCCCAAAGAGCAAGGGAGAAGATGGAAGATGAGAGGATATGGAAGAAGGCTGGATGGAGCAGTGTTCTTGAGGCTGATTCTGGAAGTTAAAAGGAATCTTCTTGGAGAAACATTAAACCATACTAGGAGGATTATGGACAAATCAAGGGTATTCTTCTGCCTTGAGTTCTGTTAATTTGGAGTGTCATCCAGTGTGCTAGTCATTCATCTGATGGATGCATCTTGGTTGGGCGATGCGTACAACCTCCCTGCTGGGACCAATCAAAGTAGCCTGCAAATAGAAGGTTGAGATTCATTGTAAAGAAGGCTTGGTATTGGAGGATAGGATCATCCACATGGACTGTTTTGGGAGCATGGTTAGAATTTAAAATCGTAAATTCATATTGGATTCCTTGAAGGCTGGAATTTCCTCTCTTCAAGCATCTTGTTGTATTGATCTTTATCTAGATTCTCTTTTTCATTTTTTTATTCATATATGAAAAAGCCTTTTATTTCTAAAAAAAGAAAGAAAAAATTATTGAGACTTTATGTGACAATGTGGTTCATTCTTTCTTCTTTGAGTTTCTCTAGTAGTCCAATGAGTTTCCTTCCATTCTAACCGAAAATGTGATTAATTTTTGGGCCCATTTGGATCATTGTAAATTGATCCACGTAACTCAGCGTACATGTAAATCAGGGTTCATGCCTTTGGATGACCGGAGCTTCCTGCAACTGACACTTTTTTTTTTTGGACCAGGAGTGATACTTTCAACTTGAGGACCCAGGGATCGACCCTGAGTGTGTCTGCAACTGACAGTTGATGTGTTCTTTTCTTTAGCTTTGAGTTACCTATAGTTAGATTTACGGGTAAACTGAGTGCAGTGCAACTGAGTTCCAAGGATCCAAACTTTCAAACTGACTCTGTTACCTGATCAGGCTTCTTATACTTGTTTTAAGATTGATGGAAGCATGTTTAGTGCATTATCCTAAATAAGACCTACATGAGGGAGAGCAGTTCTAAGGCCAGCAGCGACCACATTTCCTAATCTTCTCATTCCCAGAATGCCATGATCCTTGATGGACATGCCCCATGGCCATTCAACATTAGGTGACAAACGTAATTTAGTACTTTCATTATATAATGGTGCTTCTCATATTGGATTGTGGACCCCCACAGCTGGCAAAGCTGGGTGACACTTTTGATATCCAGTCCCATCCAACAAATGATCAAGCCAGATTTTTGAGCTACTGAATAGTTGCAACCTACTCCCATAATTGGTCAATTAATTAATCATTCTAGGCCCACCCGACCCATTCAGTTGGCCCACTGATTGATGGTCTGAATCCCACAATAGTTGATTATGTAGGAAACCAGTAAGGGGTAGGGTTGTAAACGGGTCGGTTCCAGTTTGGGTCCATGGTGGACCTGGAACCGGAACCATTAAGGAGAAGGTGGAATCAGATCCGGACCCGGAACCATTTCGGAACCGGAACCATATATGGGACGGGTTTGGATCCGGGTCAGATGTTTAGGTAGAGAATGATATTAAAAAAACATGGTTTTTAGGAGAGATTTTCGAAAATCGAGATAATATGTCGGGTCTCGGGTCCACGAGTCCGAACCAAGGTGGAACCGGACCCGGACTAATTTACTTATCGGGGCCTAAATAAGAATCCAGACCCGGTTTATAACGGGTCGGAACCTCCGGGTAATCAGAGAATCGGGTACCAATTTACATCCCTAGTAAGGGGGTTCAGTCTAGGGCTGTCAATCGGGCTCTCTTACGAGGGTATCCGGCCTGACCCGGTCCAATAAAATCATGGAAACTGTGGTTAGTCTCGGACAAAATTTCTGCAGGCCTGCTAATTTATGGGCCGGGATAGGACGGTACCGGGCCGAGCCAGCTTATTTTTCTTCTTATAATATATAAATTTTTTATTAATGTATTAACATATTGTTGATTACTAAAACAACCCTGTTTTTCTTTCTCAACAGTCATATAATAGGGGTATGAAGGTATTCCAAAAGAAATTCTAAGAATGATACATTGGGTGCCTTAGTAGTCAAACACCCCACCCCAAAACGTTAGGAGGATAAGACAACTTGGTCCACATCCATTCTAGACGCCCCACTCCTCAGATTTGCATGACTCCATAGGGCTTTTTTTTTTCTCTTCTGTTTACTTTTTCAAGATCTTCAATTGGGATCTCAAAAAGTCTGAGTTCTACATAGACCCAGAATGAGCTTGAACCCCAAGTAACCTGCTGAGCTCATCCTTGTCACAGCTCTTGTGAGGCCCCTAATTGGGTGGATGCCACTCGTCAGGGATGGAATACTTGGAAAAGTGATCCATCATAAATCCACTTGATCGGTCATCACATGGTGGGTCCCACATGGTTGGAGCTAATGATAAGATGGTGATCTATGTAGCTCACTTGATCGTTTACAATATGTTTGTCTACATTCACATGATAAATATCTTGTTACTCTTGCTCCTGAGCGGTCATAATTGTGGTGGAGCCCTCACCTTCACCATAAAATTATTGTTGCGCTGTTTCCTATCACCAATTGGTTTTGGGATAAGTAGTAGTTCATTGGGGTATAAGATCTTACAAGTGGTATTAGAGCTTGGTAGGTTGGGAGTTCGAGTCGCGGCGGGTGTGCCGTTGTAGTCAACGTCCACCCTCAATCCTGAGTGGTCATAATTGAAACTCGACTCAGGACATTGACAAAAAAACTCAGAATTCAAAGTTCAGACCCTAGAATGAGTGGGCCAAGACATCTGGGCCTGGGTTCGGCCCTCTGCCCAAGTTGCACCCCTGTCTCCCATTAGTGACTGGCCACAATGTGTTCCACTAAATGATTAGGAGCACACAGTAGTTCAGACATCATGTGGCCAGCCATTCTGCACACCACCAAAAATCTATGGTGTGTATAACTTGGGCACCTGATCTGTTTTCATTTGCCTGTTGTCTTTTTCTGTCTGCATGATTTCTTGCAGTCCTTTCAACTTTAGGGCCACATGGTCGTATGAGCTTTGGGTCTTTCTTTTTTAGCCTTTATCCTTTATTCTTGCAAGGGAGACATGATAATGTATCATGGGAAATGCTTAGAAGGTTCGGACCCAAGTGGATCTCGTGCCACTCTATTCCACAGGCACATGACCCTTTCCTTCAAGGCTGCTCTCTCTTCTCACTTTCTTTTGGATGTGGATAGCCCTTTTGGTACAGGTGGACAATCCAATCAATAGATTTTGACCAATGCTAGCCTAGAGTGTGGGTCACCAAGTCTACTAGATTTGACTTTAGTTTACAAAAAATTCAGCATGAGTGCATGACTATCCCAAGTTACTCAACTCAATGTCATCATTCAATAAGCTCAGGCTCGCTGGATTTCTGAACTATCATATTTGTATAGCTATCTGCCTGTTCTATCCACCCTGTGTGTGACCCTGGCATGATCAAACCAAGTCATATCACATGCCACACACGCGGCATTAATTGTTTACCTGAACTACCAATCCAACCCGAAGCTAGTCTTGTGATTCAAGGTTTAGGTTGACCCTTTTTATTTTTGGATTGGGTTTGGATTGACAGTTTTGAACTACTTCATAAATGGGCTGGGTTTGGGTTGAATCCACCTTCTTCCTATTTGACAGCTAACAAGACTCAAAAGTCCACCAATTGCATGAGTATCCACCAACCCAACCTGAACCTGGCTTGTTAATTAAGGATCAGGATGACACTTTGTGACTTCTAAACTAAGTTCAAATCGACATTTTGATTTTTATTAAGAATTTTCCACAGTGCCCGTCCCTGATCTAACCCAACACCTACTCTAACAGGGACCCCTCTTTTAATGGAATTGGACCAAACAACTTTGTCAATTTTATGGTACATATCTTTCATGGAGTCCCATATGCATAAGAAGTAGTAGCCATACATCACACATTTGTCAATTTTATGGTACATATCTTTCCTATTTCCATTGGAAGTCAGCACTCTATTTTGGGTCAGACAGTATTTGAGTCCTAATAAAGGCTCATCTTGGCAGCTAATAAACTGGAATAGGCCTGAGTAGGATGGGCTAACACCTGGCCCATGCTAGCCTAGCCCATGAGCAGCACTAATAATTAGCTGAATCTGATTAAATTCATGGTCCAACAAAAGCTATCCAAAGTCCAGCTTATTCACCTCACTACAACCAAAACTGCTTTTAGCAGGCCGGTGGCCAGTAAAAGTGGTAATGGCAGCTGGTAAAACTTGACCGCCACTTAGCGATGGTATAGATGTGGTGGGTAAAGGTTTTAGCGGCGGCCACCTATTATTTTTTTTTACGGCGACCTTGACCGTCGGTAAAAAAAATTCGTGGGGCAGCGGAACCACGAAATAAACTTTTAACTATAGTGCCTTCTTTTTAGTATTTATTTATTTAATTTTTACCACTGTATGCATGGTTTTAGAACAAGGTTTAGGAGACTATGAGTCAAAGCTGACCGCCACTTAGCGACGGTATAGATGTGGTGGATAAAGGTTTTAGCGGCGGCCACCTATTATTTTTTTTGCGGCGACTTTGACCATCGGTAAAAAAAATTCGTGGGGCAGCGGAACCACAAAGGAAACTTTTAGCGGTAGTGCCTTCTTTTTAGTATTTATTTATTTAATTTTTACCACTGTATGCATGGTTTTAGAACAAGGTTTAGGAGACAATGAGTCAAAGGCAAAACCTTTCTGTATTGGCCAATAGACAGGTATTTCAATTATATGGAGGTTTATTAAGGCCTCCTTTGCTAGAACTAACAAATTCTAAAAATAACCATAAAATGAAAAAAAATCTTCAGTTTTTTAACATCTTAAAGATTTTCTCAGATGTAAATAAAATAAAACATAGGGTGGTGAAATTGGATTTTGATTACATTTTAATTTTCAGACTAAACATACATGAAAGTCTATATCAGTCATGGCAGAAACTTTTATAAATTCAGTCATGGTCAACCACTAAATTGGAATTTCTTAAACTTTTATTTAGATTTCCATTACTATGTCTGATTAACCACTAAAAGGGTTGTATCTTAGAATGGTCTCCTAGCCATTATTACTAGATTTATATATTTCTCTTCCTCTTACGTCATCTCATTCAACTTTTCTGTTTATTAGGTATTAATGATGCTCAATAACTGATGCTGTCCATATATATATTATCTCAACCTAATTGATAGATCTCCAAATGATAGCTTAATAATTAGGTAAAAAAGGGCTTTCTTTAAAATTTGTGAGGTTGGTATATAAATAAACCAAGTGGAATAAGGGAACTATATATAAAAGATAGTCATGATAGAAATCTCAAAAGCTAATGCTATTAGATGAAGTGATTCATGGACCCTTACATATGAAAGTTGAGATGGAAAAAGGGACCATTCCTTACTTTTATCCATATTCCATGCTAATATGATTACAAACATTATCTTTTGCTTTCTATAGAATTTCAGATTAGTACCTTCAACAAAAATGGTTGGTTTGTCATCCTAGTCACTCTAAGCTGGTGGATTTTGTTGTAGGATCTTGACTATCCAACTAATAGAAGATTTTCAGTATGTGATTTTTTAAAAGATGATTTCTTAACTGATTATTGGAAGGAGAGATCCTAATGCAATTGGGTAAATGGGGTCCATCTGCCCCCCTAATTTTTCATTTCAAGGGACAGATGAGATAATAAAAAAGACCAATTCTAAGTCTAGGTTACAAGTTCTAGTTCTAGCTATGATGTGATTTTAAATTGATGCATACATAAATCAAGGTAAAGAGGCAATGATGGATGGCTTGATGCAAATTAGGAAGGTGGATGCCATTTTTAGACTTGAAGATATCATGACAGATTAGGGTCAAGTTAAAATCACACAGAGCAAGTAAAAGTGGCTTGTAGGGCGATGATTAAGTGGTTAAATTATTACAAGGCCTTTAGATATGAATTTTTCTCTGGTGGAACCTTGTACAGCTGAACTAAATTAGATTGGATCATGGTTTAGACAATTGCCTAATTTGATTGTGTTTTGTTCTAGGATAAAGTTTGTTGTGGTGTAGGGGCTGTCAAAAGAATGGGACTCCCCTCTCCCATAAATTACACGTCTTTCCCACAACTTGGGGTTGCTCATTTGGTTGGCAATCTCGGATGACACTGGCTACTGAGAGATCGAATTCTGAATATACCACTCTTTTCATATGTGTGGGTTATTTTGAGTTCCAGCCAAACGATTTGATAAGGTCGACATAACCTACAGACAATCTAAATTATTTTATGGGGCAAAGTTTAGAACATAAATAGATGAAACAAACTTGACGTATCAATTAAAAAAAAATCTAGTTGCCCCATTATGAGTAGGGTGCACTTTTAATAACTAAACCGGCCCTTCTGCTCCTTCCTTTCCCCATTATTTTTAAACTACCTTTGTAACAACCCAATAAATGAGGTGGGAGAATGTAGTGATCTGTAATAGGTCGAAGTATCCATCTCACAAGTCACAAGTCACAAATCACAAATCACAAATCACCACATCTCTCAGGTAAAAGTATATATATATCTTAAAAGAGAGGGATTCTTATGCAAATAACCAGCTATTTTTTTATTTTTATTTTTACTCGGAAGTACCTCAATTAGTCCAACAATCTCAATTAACTATTATGAGACGGTCGACGCATTGATAAAATCCGATATATTTTGTCGTAAAAGGATAAAAATACTCTTAAACATAAACTTGTTTTGATTAAATCTAAAGTGCTAACAAAAAGACAATTAGATCTCATATAATTTATTCTTTTATATTGGTTAATTTATCAGAAATCAGTCTTTGACTGCGGATCAAGGTGGTTGATTGAGATTGTGAGGTGTAAAAAGGTTTCATTTTGCAATACTCTCCTTCCCCACATCTGTAAAAAAAGAAAAGATCAGATAGTAATCTGTAAAATAGTCTAAAAAGAAATACAACCCAACCCAAAGGAGGGCTCCACCTCTACATAAGATTCTAAGCCATCTGGTTCCCCTCCTAACATGGGCTTGTTTCTTTTTGGGCTAAAGAAGGTGAGGGTAAGGTAATGATCCTTTGGCTCTCGTGGGACCCACATGGGGATGGAGAAGAAACAGCAGTTGCCAGTTAGTTGGTGGGTTGCCTGCCAAGGCGGGCAATGCTTGTATGTGCATGGCCTTTACTTGTTCCCTTTTATTACCATAGTCTTTGATGAAAGAAGGAGAGAGTGAGAGACTTTTGTATACATATGGCTGCACCCTGAAGCTTCAACCCACGTGTAGTAAATGATTTATCTGTGGTTAAGGCTCCTACCATACTATACCTCAAGACCAAAGCATGAGTCTTTTACCAAAAAAAAGGAGAGAGAGAGAGAGAGAAGTGCTTTAAAGCCAAGTAAAGAAGGTGGGTAACCACCTCACGGACCAGTCCTCACTACTCACCCTTAAGGTAGGCCACACCATCATCTTCCTAGGTGCCTGTCACTGCACCCCACATCAGCATCGCTTGCACGAGAAGCCCACTTGCAAGGAGGACCTAAATATCTAAACCATGCACCCACTTCCATCTTTTTAACCTTGATGTATTTATTTGTTTTTGGTAGATTTTTTTGTTATTCAGTTAAGGTACATTGCTCAGGTCTTGGAGTACAATTTACTTGGGTCTTACATGCATTTTGTATAGGTGGGTCCCACTTTAGATGATCAAACTATTTGTGTGCATCCCAGAATTAAAAAAGAAAAGAGAGTGCACAAAATGTAGTCTGGGTGAAAGAATCCAGTCCCAAGAATCTACGACCTAATCCACAGTTGAACTAATTAATCAACCCACGTTTCATCAGTGATCATATACATTGAGGTTGTCCATATGCTAATTCTTAGCTAAAGTTTCCTCCCTCTTATTGATTCAATTCTCCCTTTTATAGGGTGGGACTTATGAGAGCTCTATTTACATGCCATGTGCCCCGTAGAAATTCTATAATTTTCATCATTTTTTAACCCTTAACCTAGTTATTTCATATATGAATTCTCTCATTCACTCGTCGTCATCATCATCATAGAAACCTTATCCCAACTATTTTGATGCTAATTATATGAATTTTGTTTCATCCATCTAGTCTATTCTGGCCCAAATTAATCTTTATATATATAGTTGCACTTCTATATATCTATCCCTACTACTTTCACTTATATATGTTATCTTTGATGTCTTTTTCCTTTTTCTTGAGAAGCCATCAATCGATATTTTTTTTAATATAGATACTATTGTTGTATTAAACATGTTGAAATCATCTTACAATATCTTTTAGAGTGCATTGGTGTGATGAGAAGAATATGAAGTAGAGATGAAAATTATTTTGATTTCCCGTGCAGTCTTTTTTCCAATTATTTAGGGCTTACTTCAGGACTAGTTTGTATAACACTACGGAAGAGAAAATATGGAGTCCTCTTATGCAGAAATGCTTTTCTGATGGGGAAGGTTGGACTCTTTTATTACTTATCTTGCGCAGAAAAGATCTCATAAAAATAGAATTTTTCACGGAGTGTCATTTTGCACCGATCAACAAAAATAGACTACGTGAAATATAAAAAGGTCTTATCTTTCCGAATCCGTATCCATAGAAAAATAATTGCACAAACGTACGTTTAGAAAACCATAGAGTGGAATCCTCTGCTACACAAACGCGCCCTCATAATTCAACATTTACTGTTCAAATAAACTATTAGAACACTTCAAAGCATCTTTCATATTCATGACATTGTTTTCCAAGGCACAGAGACTGCTACAGTTGTAGGGCATTCAAGAGATGCCCGCCAAAAAAGCGGGAAGGTACACTTACTAGTTGAGTTACACAAGCACATTGATTGTGGGTAGGCCTGGATTTTATGTTTCCATATGCCTTTCATGACCAATCTTTACAATTTAGTGGGGTCCATCCTTAAAGACCAGTAATGTGTCAATACAGCTATAAACTTGAGTTTGATCAACAATGCATGTGTCGGGTGCTCTCTTTGAGATGGTGGTGTAGAAGAGCCATTTGATGTGGTGAATTCAAGTGCAGAACATGACTGGAGAATACTCTCCCCTTGTGAGGAAAATCTTCACTTACAGAGCATAATGGAGAATACAATAGAAAGGGCATTCCATGGACGACTTTTGATTTAAATTTGATCTTTCATTTGAATATCACAACAGTCTTAGTATAGACCTCTAAAAAAGTTAAAGAACGACTTGTGGTCAAGTTGTTTATTTATAGAACTGTGTTCGGTCCCCAGGGTCGGGCCAAGTAGACTTTTCATTATTTATAGCATGCTCTTGATTCAATGCGTTATGATCATCAAATCAAATTAGCTTGCTGTAAGTGCTGTGAGTAACATGTATATTGTCAACCCAAAAGCAATGTATTCATTGACTTGAGACTTTCAACCTAAACCCAATCTAAGAAGCCAAAGGGTCAACTTGCATGCCATGTAATTATAAAAAGATCAAGTTCCGGTTGAGCACATTGGTGGTCTATGTTCAATGAGTAAGATTGGGTGGATTGGCAAGTTGAATAGCATAAATGGACTGATCAACCTGAACCAAGTCATTTCTTAATCCAGTAAAAAAATATTAAATCTGAACTCAGTAAAAAATCATAAGGGTCAGTCAATCCCAAACCCTAGATTAGTTGGATAATCTTCTTTTTTAAAAAAAAGAAAAAAAAGAAAAAAAAATTATGGTCAAGAATCACCAACCCCTAATTGGCTCATTAGACTGTTGAAGTGATAGAAACCATGGTTGTAAAGGTCAAAGAACAAAAAGGCTAACCTTTTTTTTTTTTATCACCATAAAGGGCATTTGTTTAATTTGTTAAATAAATATTATCCAAAATACTATGCTTTTAACAAAATAAGAGTGAAAGTGGTTGTTCATTTGCACTCATTTACATAAGTAAATATTGCATAGACTTAACATTTACGTGTAGTTATGTTTGTTTCCGCTCATTTACGTATCACATGTGCAAGCGAGATGTAAAAATGGTGATAAATGAGGTCATTTTCATATGAAAGATTTCACACTAAAGTATTGTATATCTTGGTTTTTTTGGGTCAAGAGGGCGCTACTACTGGTTTGGTAGTAAATCCATTCACTGCCTATTTTATATACTCTTGTGGGCCCCAAATCTTTAATCCGAAACATTCAAAACTTATAAACCCAAATTATTTAGTTCCATGAATTAGACACTCATAGATTTTTAAATCTGAAGGCTTTACATGTTTAATCTGAGTCGTTGAACTTTTATTTGTGAAAATAGTGCTTCCGAAATAACAAGATACTGTTTTTCACATGTGTAAAACTTTACATATGTAAACCCTATGTACTTCATGTCTCATGTGTTAAAACAAACAACCCAATGGGTTAACAAATAATTAAGGACTTTTGGACATTAGGCTAAAAGGTAAGGAACGTAGAGTGAATTTTCCTAAAATTAAGTGTTACCCGAATGTGAAATTGTTACATTTCACGACACATATATTTTTCTAGCGTCCGAAACGTTTCTCATGAGATTTAAACTCTCAATCGGTAGGCTATAATCTTATATTAAATTTCCTCTGTTAACTAATCCTATTAAAACCTTAAGGCGTTAGTAGTAGTGGTAGAAATACTTTTTAATACCCCTTGGGTGGAACCCGGTTTTCTTCTACGGTTTTTAAAAATTAAGTTGTTTTTAAAATATTGATATTTTGGCCTTTTAGAAAACTCACATATCAAAATTTGCTTAAAGAGCTGATGGTCACATGAGAAATTATAATAAAAAAGCTAGAAAGATAAAAGATAAGGGTCACATGAGAAAAACAAAACAAGAAAGAAAAAGAAACCTTTATCCAGTGTTCAACGGTTGGCAACCCTGGTGGGACTGTTATTTAAAGAAAACTTAAACGAAAGAGAAGAATCGTCCAACTGCTATTGTATCTATGTGGGAGTTCATGAAGATACTCACCAGGTGGGCTGTCCTAATCTGCATTATAGTAATTGGACCCCAATTCCCATCCCTACCAAGTACCAAGTGTATCCTCCAAGTTTAGATTATTCCTCTTCTCCTTTCTTTCTTACATTGTTAGTTAAGGCCTATTTTTGTAGATGGTAGATGGTGACCAGCTACCACTTTGCTACCCCCATCTACTCTTGCTTCTTAGAGGATCCACACATTCAGATTTTGTGGGGGCCCACTTAGGATGGAGTCAATTCTCAGGAGATGACTTGTATGCTTAGTGAACCCTTGATGATGAGATGTTAGGCCATATATCACAGTGATCAGATAATTGTAATCCTTAATTTAAGAGTTTTCACTTACAAGAAAATTGCATTATGTTTATATGTGCATGTGGTTCAGCTTATGGGGCTCTCACCTAGGCGAATTCTTGAGTGTTGAGCTAAGGGGATGGATATCTCAATCATGGTAAAGGGTTAGAAATCATATTAACCCAAGTTAGGTTAACCTAACCTTTTATTTAATTACTTTAGATTTTAATGGTCTTTTGATTGCACAACCTTTTTCTTCTTAAATATTCAATCCAACATTGAATAAAGATCGAACAAGCATTAATTGGGCCTGCTGCAAGGTCATGGGGAGTAGTGAGTATGAAGGTCTGAAGGGAGTACACTGATCAAAGATGGGACCATGTGGGCCTGTAGAGTCGCATATGGATCGAGTTAGTCTTGAGAGAAAACTTCTTATTAGAGAAAGTCCTATTAGCACCAAATTTGCATAACTAATCTGAGGGCATACAAAACCTGCAAATGTTAAACCTAGCTGACTGCTAATTCACATAATGAGAGGCTTATTGGTCAGACTCTTGCCAAACTCCTATTCCCATTAGATTTTTTTTTTATCCCAAAAGTGGTAGTGATGATCTCAAGTGGGCCCCACAATGCTTGTGCTATATTAGTGATAGGATCGTACTGCATCAACCTTGTAATAAAGAATGCTCTTAATGGAGGTAAGCAATGGCCCACAGGCAGGCAGACAACACAACAATGAAACAAGTCATGGGCCGCTTCGCTGGGAGTTGGCATTCCTTTAGTTTTACCAGATTCACAAAAAGTAGATTTTCGTACTCTTGAATATCCGAATCATTCAAAATAAATAACTTTTATATATATATTGAATTTTAAAATATTTTTATTCCAATTTGATCAGCGGGTCTTACCATATGAAATCAAGCTATGATTATCATACTTTCAATCTTATAGTAGGATTAACCTACACTACAGAAAGAGTGTTTTCATTTTAATCACCTTGGATGTTTAATAGGTGTGCCTCATTGTGAGTTCTGCTATTTTTCTTTCAACATGGATTCTCAAGCAAACTTCTTTGCTGGACCCTGCTCTTTGGGCCCGGGGTTAAGATTCCTATTGACAACCATCTACACGTGACATGCACGTGTTAGGAGAGTTGGGGGAGTGAAAGAGGAGACAGATTGTTCTGTCAGGAGACTCAGGTGTCAGTTCTATGTCAATAAAAATGCATAAAAAATTTACAAACTGACCGTTCGGTCAAAGTCGGATGGGAGGCAAACTGTAATATTTTATTATTATTTATTTTGTTACGAGAGGTTCCTAATTTTTGGACTGGATTCGTCCTTTTGGGACCTCTGGATTCGTCCCTCCGGGTCCAGAGGGAAGTCGGATAAACACCCTTATGGTCTCAATGTGGTAACACTATTGGACTTAACCTTTCATTTTTGAAGAATGAGAACTCTGGTTCGATATCAAGACCTATAGCTCCGGAAGAGTGAGAAACCATGGTCCTGACCACTCGCCCAATCTCTAGGGGTTAATGAAACTGTAGTAGAGTGGAGTGTTTTTCACTTCTTACTTGGGAAGGGAAGATTTAAATATAATCTCCATTCACCTGTATTTTTTATAATTAAAACAACAACCTCTCTTTGAATATTTTACACAATAATGACCTCCATTGTATAAAAATCTTGGTACATCAAGATTGACATGCAATTCATAGGCCAATTGTTTCCCGGTTAATGAAATCTCATATGGACTCAGATGGGGAGAGTCACATGTTTAACTTGGCATGTTGCCATCTCTACCAAAAAAATTGGAATTTGAACAACAAATTAAAAGGAAAGTGATCAATGTCACTTCAGTGTGGGTTCATTGGTAAGGCATTATCTTTTCCACCCGGATGACTAGAGACTAATCCCACATTGTTGCCACATTAGTTAGAGATTAATTTGTGTAGCGTGCATGGGTAGTTATGGTCGCAAAAAGAAGAAGGTAGTTAGTTGAATTTGTAGAAAATAATAGGTGGTTGTAGTAGGTAAGCTTTTCATTAAAAAATGTACTTTCATATTCTACTTCATTTCTTTTATATGATGTTTTACAAATCAAACTTGGGGGTGTAGTAGAGTGGACTGTTCAATCCAACCAAGTATGGCTGCATAATTAAATTTTGCTCAACCATGATCATATAAAAACTAAAAGAAAAGTTTGTAAATATTTTAAACATATCAGTAATGTCAACAGATTCTTATTAAATCTAATTTGATCGGATGGTCCAGCCTGTGTTTTTAAAACACTAGTTTTCTCCAAGTTGTTCATTTAAGAATGCAAAGAATACAGGGATAAATGAACCATAAGGTCATCTCCCATTTTTAAGGAAGCACATGATCACTAACCTCTTTTTAGAAATCTAAGCATTTACTTCACCTAACAGACAGCTAACCATGGTCTGCCATTTTTGAGCTTGGCTTAAATGAAAATTATTGGGTTGAATCTTACATAAAACATTTGAGATTGCTGTCTTGGTTTGTACAAACAAAGACTGTAAATATGGCATTTCATGAATGAACACACCATAAAATGGATCCCTAATGTAGTAAAAGCTCACCTTTTTAGAGTCTGAATTTTCTTTGGTTGGCACTCAACGGATTCTTTGAGTCCATAATTCCCACCTTTAAAATCTAAACCTTTTGAGTTTGCTGACTTGCCTCAGTCTATGATTAATAATTTGTTTTATTTCAATGAGTGTTATGTTCAATGCCAGGTTGATCATATCTAAAACACGCAATTTTTCTTATTTTACTTCTATATTTTGTGCCCAATCAATGCGATGGTTGGTAAATAACTCTTATGGAGAAAAGTTTCCCTGGATGATAGAGTAAGGTGGCAAAGTGGTTTATGACCTGTTCGTTTGGATGAACTTTTGACTGAAATACCATCTGTCCAATATTCTTAACAGCAATGTCATTTGCTATTTATGAAACATTTGAAATTCCTTTGAGATTAGTGTAATTCCAAAAGTCTAACTTAGTGAAATGTCATTTTGGATTTTGGATTTTCTCTAAACCTTGAGTTTGCTGAGATACTTCAGAATTTGAAAAATCTATTAGGGGAAAACATTTTGAGAATTTGTTATTTTCTCAAGAAGAAATTATCAGAATTCCTGCAAATAAACAGGGCCTTAAATATTAAACCAACACTTTTTCCTTTTTAATGGTAAAACTAAAAAAACTCAATACGATAAAAAGAAGAAAAGATTACTTGCTTTGAGGATAAAAACCACCCTAACTTTGGTCATGGCTTTAATCCATCTAGTGTGGTTGATCCCCCATCATCCATTGATTGCTATTAGATTGACAATTGAAAAGCAGAAATATATAGCTGAGTGTTCAAGTTAATCTGGAAAAAAGAAAAAAAATGCACAATTATGATGATTTAGAATATTCAATGGAAGAGATTATTCTAATGCTTTCCCATGGTGGGGATATTTTTTTTTTGGTACCCCGGCCAAGGGGACATTCAAGATAGAGTTCACACACATGGGAAAAAAACCTATATAAGTGGGAAGAGAGCATTCACATGCAAAAAAGAACCCCACATAAATAGGAAGGGAGCCTGCAGACACAAAAAGATGTGGCATACTTAGGATTTGAACCCGTGCAACCACGTGAAAACTATCAAGGAGTCGTTGCATCTTCATGTCGGGTCCCATCAGATGAATGATGTCAAACATTGAAGGATGAGCCCCACCAACTCAAAAAATAACTATGGACCTTATAAACAAATAAACTTAAAAGGGGCAGACAATGTCACTAGATGCATGTATTTAAAGTAAAAGTAACATAAAAGGGACGGACAATGTCATTAGATGTATATATTTAAATAAATAAACATGAAAGGAATGGACAATGCCATTTGATGCATATATTTAATTCTGTACAAGTAGCAACCAGTTTTTAATATTTTCGATCCTCTAACGCTTGGGTTAAGAGAAATCATGAGTTAAAAGGGTTGAAGTTTATTGTGAGGCCCACTGTGCTAAAAATTCAAGTCACTCAAAATGAACTATGTTGCACATGTTTGGGGCATTTCAAGTTTTACTTCAATAGAACTTAATTCAACTCCAAGGGGTAGCTCAGCTGGCATAAGACCACGATTTGTACCCGGTTAGAAACTACACTACCACATGAGGCTACATGGGAGTTTACTCCCTAGGTGGAGTTTACTCGGCTTCCCTCTGGGCCCGGAGGGATTAGTCCAGCTTAAAGGGTTGAGAACCCTTCAATAGCAAAAAAGAAAAAAAAACCCTTAATTCCACCGTAAAAACTGTTTGATTAAAGAAGTGAATAAAATAATCTTATGCATATTCATTGCTCGCAACTATATATATATTTTTTGTCAAATATTCGATCTTACAATACAGAACCTATGTTGAAGCTAAATTTTACAATAACCATACAAATGAATGGGTGAACATTTATTTTAAATGATTCAAATTTTAATAAAATGAGCCCACTATAGAGTCCCAATCCTTCAAGGCTCCAACTAAGGATTTCTCCCAAGTCAGAAAAGAATCATTGGATCTGGACTCTTTTAATTATTTTTCTTGCTTGTCCTTTTGGGTGGTCTATGTCTCTTGTAAATAATGTTAAAGCGTTTTTGTACTTTCTATTACAATGATATAAGTTTACCGTTAACATCAGGACAATAAAATAGAAATCATCAATAGACGTCCATAAAGTATGGGGAATGATACCAGCTTTCTTGGCAGGTTCCTAGTGGCAGAGGTATACTCTGATTTGAGGCCCACCTTTGATTGATCCAAATTTATCAATCCCTGGAGAACACTATCATTCTAGAGAAGTTAAACCAGAGTATATTGAACTGGTGATCTCATAAATTTTGAATAAAACAAAGGGTGTTCCAGAGCAGTTGAATCAGATTATATTTCCTTCAGCACCTTATGACAGCAGCCTGTATCCTTTCATTTTACATTTTATCTTGGTGGAGCTTCCCCATATTAAGCCTTTCGGTGCTTCTTAGAACTTAGATCCTATGAGGCTTTAACCTAGAGAAATCTCCAGTTAAAAGGAGTTGAACTCCATAGTAGGACCCACGTATTGAATTTGAACCATATACATGCCATCCAGGTATGTGTATGTATCCTCAAATTTTACATTAATTGGAGATTTTTCCACCATCGGATTTGTTGTTGGATAAATAATATGATTAACACAATCTTATGCATATTCATTATCATGGTTTTCTTTTTCTTTTTTCTTTTCCAAATGGCCAATGCAACAATAGTACAAACCCTGATTGAAATAAGATTTGAAGGTACCCCTTATACCTCGAAGGCATTTATTTTAACGATTCAGATTTTAATATGTGGGCCTCATTGCAGGCTCTTTTAACTCAGGATTTCTCTTAGTTAGAGCAAGACTCAGGCTCGTTTATTCACCTGAAAGTGTCAGATCAATTAGATGTTGCTATTTTTTTGTGAAACTGATGATGATATGTCTATTCTAGCTGTTCACATTGTGTCCTTAGATATTCATATAGGGAGATGCTCGTACAGTGAGAATAATGGGTGAGGGACCTCACATTTCGGCCGTTAACATTGAATATGGATGCGAGGGCCCCACCATTGTTTTCATATTACTGTAAGAGTTATTCTCATAAAAACATCTCCCATTTCTATAAACTTAAATTTTGTAATCCTATTCAAAATCTTCATCTATTTAGAAGACTAATCTTTAGTAATCATATCAAAATCCTTATGATCCGGATTCTTGCACAAATGGCCAGCAGTACGTAACATTATGGCATGAAAGCTAAGCCAACCATCAAGTGGACCCCACTTTAAACTTGCAAGATCATATTGAAGCACTTGAATCGAGTAAGTTGCAAACGGAATGGTTTAGGATTGAAACCATAGTGGATCCGGACCTGTTTCTAAATAACGGTTCCAGATCCGATTTTGACTCGGAATCTGTTTTGTTGGTTCCAGACCCGGATCCAGTTCTGGAACCTGAACCACTTAGAGGACTGAAATCTAGTTTCAAAATGAATTCTAATTTCTCTTTATTCTTCATTAATCTTCTTAAAAATAAGTATATCATTCAGCTTATAATAGTGCATCAAATTTATTACCTCCAATATTATATATAAAGGTGTCCAAAAAAGTTGATTTTGAGGTACAAATTGCGATATCAAAGGCTCATATTTCAGATCTCGGGTCTAAGGGTCGGAACCTATATGGACCCGGACCCGTTTATCAATTGGAACCTAAATTAGGTTCCGGACCCTGACTCATTTATGAATCGGAACCTCAAATAGGTTCCAGACCCGGTTTTTTACTCGTCAAAACTTTCGGGTAGATACCCGTTTGCAGCCCTAGTCTTGGGCTATGTTTTAAAAATGTACTGAACCATCTGGTCGAACCCGGTTTGACGATAACCAGCCTTGCATGGTTCGATGCCACATACCCTTCCACTGGTAAAAGACTGGTCAAAACCACTTAATAATTTATTAAAATGACAGCCAGCCAATGTGAACCAACGTTATTATATGCATTTCAAATGATCAATCTAAATCTCTCATACACGCTACTCTCTTGGGAACTCTCGCCAAACCTAATCACCCACTACTTCTTACCAGCAGTGTGACAGTTAAGAAATTTTGCTGGCCCCAAATACATTAGGTAAAATTTGGCCTACATATGGACTTATCTATAATGATTAATGGATGTAACCAATGTAATATGTAAATTATATCAATAAGGTCATGTAAGTTTAAGTTTAAGTTAAATAACCTACACTTAAATTATTCGAGTGCTAGTGAGTGGTGTTATGTATTCGGGATTTTATTAATGATCAACCGTAAGGGGGTCTGTGGGTTCCTCCTCATAAGAAAAAAAAAAATTTTAAATTAAGTCAAAGCATGTGGGTTGATCTTCAAAAATCTAAATCATTCACGGGATGCTTTAAACCATTTTTCCTTCTAGGGGTGACGTTCCCTCTTGAATTAAGAAAAAATATATGATTAAATTAATAATTGATTTTGAGATAAATGATAATAGCGCTTGCTTTAACTTTCCGGGTAATGCATTATTGTTTTGTCTCTTATCAAATAAAAGCTTGCTTCAATTGAGATAAAACCTCCTGTTAGATTGGATAATCATGACTTGATTGCTTTTCTTTAATATTTGTATGCTTCTGATCAAACAGTAAACATTTCTCATGATAGATTTTTTTATCTTTTTGAAACCCATCAAACCACCCATGGAAGTTTGAATGGACAGTGTGAATTGCAAAATCTGACCTTCATTGTAGAAAATATTTGAAATTCTCAAAAGATAATCATGAATTGTGGGATTCAATCAAAATTTTTTTTTAATGACAATGGAGGCATATTTTGAATGGTATAGATAAGATGATTAGGCTAGTGTGTCCACTAGATGCAATGGACCAAGTGGGTCCCAGAAGCATCCCAAGTCTCTCTACTTGAAACAAATTTGTCTGTTCTTCAAGGCTGTGTTCCTTTTTATGCTAGTTTTCCTATTAGCTCTGTGAATCACCTTTGGCTTTGGGTTTTCCTGTCCTATGTTATAACAAGCCACATCAATATCAACATCAACGTCTCTAAAGTGGGGATTATTATGTCATTTTGGTTAAACCAATGTCTTCAGTGATCCACACGCAATCATAAATCCTATATTAATCTGTCTTCATCCTTTATTATTATTATTATTATTATTATTTTCAACTTTCGATAACACCGTATTGTTTGTGTGCCTCAGGAATTGTGAATTGACCTCATGCCTAGTACAACAAATATTGGGCCTACAAGGGTCATTTTTTCAGTAATTCGATAAGATGGGTCCCTCAGCCGTGGATGGGGGATCCTATGAAAGCTGTTCTTGATGAGAAGAAAGAGAGTAAACATCAAGCATTCCTATTTTTAATTTCTAACAATCTCATTTATCAAACGAGAAATGAAAAAACCTCAAGGGATAGCTCAGTTGACCTAGGACCACGGTTTGCACCATGAGGTTGTAGGTTCGAAACTGCACTACCATGTTGGGGCTACATGGGAATTTATCCGGCTTTTCTCTGAGCCCGAAGGGATTAGTCCAGTCCAAAGGGTTGAGAACCCTCCGATAGCATAAAAAAAATGAAAATAAAGTTTTTCAAACAATCTATTTTTATAGTTCAATAGGCAGCTAATAATCAAAGAATTATTAGGAGGTTTTCAGATCAAAACACAATAAAATGGGGGAATCATTTTCACAAGTCTGACCTACATCTCACTTTTACAAATTTACTAAGGTCATGTACGTTTGGGGCAAGAACCTTAATGATTTTCTCTAGGAATTGTCTGATTGTAAATTCTGAAAGACTTGCACTAATAAAAGCCCTCAACTTTTAAGTCTGATCTTCTTGATATTTGAAAATCTTTAGTTTTACAAATTTACATACATAAACCAATTTTCTCAGCTATATACACTAATATATAACGATACGAATATGAAATTCTCAACTACATAAATCCTCAACAAAAGATTCTCATAAATTCCTTACCAAGCTTTTCATGAAACACTTGGGTAATTATAAATCCTAAAAGATTTGGACCAATAAGAATCTTGAACTTTATGTCCGATCTTCATGAGATTTAAAAATCTTCAGTTTGACAAATTTACACACACTCGTTTTCTCGGCTATATGTACCGATGTGACCAATATCAATATGAATTTATCCAACTGTATAAATCTTGTATAAATCTTTAACTCTAAGGGGTATCTAGGTTGGCCTAAGACCAATGTTTGCACTCGGAGATTGTAGGTTCGAAACTATACTACCGCACTGGGGTTATAGGGGAGTTTACCCGGCTCCTTCACATATTTCTGACTAATTTGGTAACATGCCCTATGATTGGATCATGCAATATCAAGTTGGCCTGCCCCACCAAAGTTGCAAGCATAACCATAGGATGCACAAAATTAAGGCCCACAAGCGGAGACTGTACATTTCCTTGGCATAGGACCCCACAATTTTGATCCCTTCCTGATTATTAAAATCCACAGTTTTAAAGGAGGAAGCTTCTTAATAGAAAATAATTTTTTTTAAGGCTCTTTGCCCTAAGTTACCAACTTAAAAAAGGTCTGCTCAAAAGAGGAAAAAAACAAATAAAAAGAAAGAGAAATAGGAAAAACAGACAAGCTCTCTCAGATCTGCTTGACTGTTCCTTTCCTAGTTTCTGATTCTTATTCCACCATCATCAGCTCTGTATTTTGGTGACTTTGACATCCAAACACTCTCCATATCTTCCAAATACCTCTCTCTCTCTCTCTGCAACACTCAACAGAAGTCATTTGTTTATATCTAAAGATCATATGTTCAGCTGTTCATATCTAAAGATCATATGTTTTCATCAGTTTCCTAGACTCTCATTCCATCTCTTCTCCAAGAATGTTGCACAATTGAGAAAAAAGAAGAGAGAGAAGAAGAGCTGGAAAAGTCTCTTCTTGATTTTTCTTTTTTTATTTTTTTTATTTTTTTATGTTGAGTGAGATATTTGATCTTGTATAGGTTGATTGGTGATTTTTTTTTTCAACAATTGAATCAAAGATCCAAACTGGGTCTTCTCCAAAATCTCGAATCAATGGACAGAAGCTGAAATAAGCAACCAAAAAAGCAATCTTTTTTCACTTGTAATTGGATTTTTTACAGACCAACGGTCATTTTCTGGCATTAACATGTCGGAGAATTCATAATGAGGAGAGATCTGAATTGGGGTTCCGTCTAAAGACAGGAAGGTTGGAATCGTTGGGGAGGTGGAACTTTTCTGGCATTGTTGCACTGGAAAGTTGATGAAGTGAGAGCTGAACTGGGAAGGTCTGAATTTATGGAGATATGCTCAATTGAAGCACTTTCTACTCTTCTTTCCCGTTCTTATATTTTTTTTGCCCCTCAAAATTTTTTCAGATTTTGAATCTTTTGTGCAGGTCACGGGGTTTTCATGCATTGGAGTGTTGGAAAGTTAATGAGGCGAGATCTGGACTGGGTCATCTTTGGAGGGGCTAAAATCTTCGAATTGACAGAAATATGCTGAGCTGAAGCAGAGAGCAGAGATGTTCAGGGCGGCGAGATGGAGGGTGGAGAAGAACAAGATCAAACTAGTATTCAAATTGCAATTCAGGGCAACACAGGTATACTACTGTTATATAAGCACTTTCATTTTGAAATTCAACAAATGGGTTTGGTATTTTCATTGACTTTTACATGCTCTGTAATCAAATCTGCAGTTTCAAGCTGTACAATTATTACTAGTCATGCATTTCTTGTTCTCTCTTAGGTTTCAACAAAATTAGCACAAATTTGCCTTCTTCTTTGGTTATCTTATAGGGTGTGGGTCAGTCTAGATTTTGTTTTTTTTTTTTTGTTTTTTTGTTTTTTTGTTTTTTTGTTTTTTTGTTTTTTTTGTTTTTTTGTTGTTGTTTATGAATGAATTTTTTTGTACTGCATGGATAATGTTGGCTCTAGCTGAGAGTTTTAACTGAAAGTTGGGAATTTTCGCAATGTAGTTGGTTCATGAAAGATCTGCAGTGGTCTGATTTTCATAGTGGAACTGACTTTTTTTTACTTCTGTTATCTAACCCAAGTTTTTGTTGTGTTTGTTCTCTTTTACTTGTTGAATTTTCATTTTTTCTGATGGGATTATCTGATTTGAGTGAGATTTTGTACAGAGCACTGGCAATCTTGGCAATGTGGTGGGGTTGTGGAAAATCTGTAGAGGTCTGATTAAAACTGAAATGGGTCATTCTTAGTTCTCTGGCTGTTTTTTCTGTGTCAGATTAAAGGACCCATCCTAGGGAAATGTTGAAGTAGTATGGTTAGACAATGAAAGATCTGCAGAGAATTTCCACCAAAGTGCAAAATTTTCATTTTTATCTAATAGGAGATGGATCACAATCACTCCTCTTTTCCTCATTTTACTGATTGGATTTTTTTTTATAGTATATTTGTTTTCCAGATCCAAGCAAGGATACAAGCTTAAATATGGAAATCCTTGTAATGTGGTTGGGTAAGGAGCCATCTGCAGAGTTCTAATATTGCATTACTTGTCTTCAGGTGCCTCAGTTAGGATGGGATACATTGATTGTGGCTCTAGTTCCTCTCGAACTTGGAAAGCCAACAGTGAAATCAGAAAAAGCTGCAATTCACGATGGATCCTGCCGATGGGAGAACCCAATCTATGAAACAGTGAAATTGATCCGGGAGCCTAAAAATGGGAAGATAAATGACAAAATCTACCAATTTCTTGTTTCCACTGTATGATGTTACCATCCTTCTCCTTTTTATTTATGCAGTCAATATCATGTTTATTGTGTGCTGACTTTGTGGGGGCTTTCCAGGGGTCATCAAAAAGTGGTTTTCTTGGAGAAGCTACAATTAATTTTGCAGATTATGCTGAGACAATCAAACCTTCGTCTATTTCTCTGCCCCTTAAGGCTGCAAATTCCGGGGCTATTCTGCATGTAAGTGTTTTCAATTTAAGAATACATAAAAATGCCAGGTTTACATGCTTCTCAAGAAGATTTCCATCTGCTGTTCTGTGTCATGGATTAACTTCTGATTGACGTTTATTATTTCAACAAAACTTGATGGAATTCTAAATGTATTGTAACTTGGTGAAGTTTATTACTTTCACATGCCACTCTTTATCTTTTCGCTTCCATATCTATGCTTCCATAAATATGTTGCTTCAAAGTCACATGTTAGGATAGATCATTTGGCCCCAGAACTAGTTCTATTATCAGATAGGCCTTATATGTCTGGAAACAATTGGAATGACAAAAGAATATCTTGCAAATATCCAGAATCAAAGGTATTTGGGGATTGGCCTAATTCGGGGGCAAGATGATCTACATGCCTAATACCTGGCTTGGAAGTGAAACCTGTTAATTGGAAAGAATGATTCATGATATTAACAAATCAGTGCATTGTATTCCACCAATCATTGTTTTTGAGTCATATATTTGTTTTTTGCCAGGTTACAATTCAGAAAATTCAAGATGCTATTGATGGAAGGTGGAAATGAATTTTTATTTTTCATTTTTTTTAATTCTTGCAATTCAGTTCTGTGACTCAATATCTAATAAATACATTTTTTGTGATTCTAATATAGAGAAGTGGAAGATAATGGAGATGTGATGGTTAGATCGCATGGCAGGACCTTACAGAGTCAATTAAGAAATTGTGATACAGATGAAGACCACCAACTTTCAAATGGAACTGGCAACTGCAATTCTACTGAAGTAAAGTTATATCTTTGTTCGAATACATAATATCCTTGAGTTTGTGTGTATTCCAATTTGTTGCATGTTTTAGAACTTCTTTCAAATTGGATGATTACCTATTGCTCCATGCAATTGGAGGCAAGGAACTCCTAAATAATTAAAACTTTTGGTTATTCTGCTAATAGAAGAACTCCCAAACATAAGAGGGGGAAAACAAGAAGAAAGAACCAGTCAGTGCCTAAAACAGAGAGTCAAGCACACCTAAAGAAGTACAATAGAGTAGTCTACCAAACGACATTATTGTTTTGAAATATAGGGAAATGATTTGTTGTTGAGACATACGTATCGAGGTTGTCAAATATCAATACACAAGGCCAATGCACGGACGAATCCTTTTTCTTGGCATCCAGTTCTGAATGTCAAAAGCCCTTCAATCAGCCGCAAGGATCATCTGAGCTGCATTGGCTTTGAATTATGCTCCATGTCCAGTATTAATGCTAACAGATGAACAGTTTGGATATCATTTTTCTTCCACTTGTGAATGTCATCAAATTTGATGACAACAGATGATTTTCCCAAAAGAAATTCCGCCTCCTTTTGACTGTATCACCCACATAATTTTCTTCATAATTCTGGCTTTATTCTCTAGAAACTTCAAAGCAATGAATTCACTGCAGTCAACATGATCTCTATTGATTGGAATTTATTTTGATTACATTGAGATGCTTTCTGACATCCAAACCAAAGGCTATTCCTACTGAAGGTTCATAAGACTCTAAGGTTTTCTATTTTTGATTGGACGCATGCTTTTTGAAGTTCATAAGAATTTTAAGTTTTTGTAATTTTTAGAATTTTCATTTCATTCTGCATAGATCATAAGGTTTCATAGATCTCTGGATACCGATACCTTTTTCGCTACTTTGAAATGTTAACTGACGATGCAAATAGCACATACCAATGAGTTGACAACTAAAAATAGAAGCCATAGTAGTGTTCTTTTTCTCCTACTAAATTCATAACTCCTACTCAATGTGATTTCTGCTTCGTATGCTCGAAAATTCAAAACAGAAATGATAAGCATCTGCTTTACAAAGCATTTTAACTGATTCTGCTTTATTTACTAATATGTATTTTTTAGTTGGTTCTGAGCCAGTAATTCTGAGAGTCAGTAATGGTGTTATCCTACTATTTTAAAAATTTCTATGCTGACTTTTCATTTTGCATATGTTATGTCATAGAACGGCTCATCTTTTACGCGCAAAGCAGAATTGAGCATGTCTCATGACAAAACAGTCTCTCAACATGCAGAATCTAATGGCATCCTTGGAGCATCCAGTGGCTCTGATGCTATATCAGCATCAAGTTTGACCAGCTCAGGACAAGATACTCCACGAGAACTTGGAGTGAAGGGTAACAATAATACCCATCAAGATGCAGCCAGCTTCCTGTCATTTCTTAGCAACAGTGGCACATCTAAAAAACCAACGTCAAATGCCATTCATTCAGTTGTAGAAAGAGAGCATAGAAGTCCGAATGCAGAGTGGTTAGTTAGTTCAGCCCCAGATGAAAGCACAGATGGCTCAACAAACTGTTCTGAAGATGCCCTTTTGAAAGAAAGTTCGGATATTTCCATTGAGAAACTGAATAATGAGATTGCTGTTTTGGCCAGACAAGCTGAAGTGTCAGAGTTGGAATTACAGACTCTCCGAAAGCAGACTGCGAAGGAGAGCAGGAGGGGAAATGATCTCTTGAGGGAAGTTCATAGCCTGAAGGAAGAGAGAGATGCACTTAAAAGTGAATGCGAACAGCTCAAGGGCTCGCATCAGCATACTAATGGTGGAAGGGGTTTGAATAGGTTGCAGTTAGAGAGTGGGGACCAAAGGTATAAGCTTGAAGAAATTAAACAGGAGCTCAATTATGAGAAAGACCTGAATGCCAATCTCCGCTTCCAGCTTCAAAAGACACAAGAATCTAACTCTGAGCTAATTCTTGCCGTGCGGGATTTGGAAGAACTGTTGGAACAGAAAAATAAAGAAACCTCTGAAATTGTGATTGACAAGGGCAGCCTGCATCTACACCAACCTGAAGACAATGGGGAAGTCCATGAAGTGGGTTCTGGACATGAAAAGGAGGAAGATGAGGAGCAACGTGAGTTAGAATTACTAGTTACAGAGCATGGTGATGCCAAACTGGAATGTTCTCTCCAACAGAAGATTTTAGATTTATCTAGTGAATTGGAGGTGTATAAGAAAGATAATGAAGAACTAGAAACTCAGATGGAACAACTTGCTTTGGATTATGAGATTTTGAAACAAGAAAATCATGATATGTCTTTGAAGCTCGAGCAAAGTCAGCTGCAAGAACAGCTGAAGATGCAGTATGAATGTGCATCTAGTTTGGCTGTTATAAATGAACTCGAACTCCATGTTGAGAGCTTGGAGAAAGAACTCAAGCAGCAGGCAGAAGAATTTGAAGCTGATCTTGCAGCTGTGATGCATGCAAAAGTCGAGCAGGAACAAAGGGCTGTTCGTGCAGAGGCTGCATTGAGGAAGACAAGATGGAATAATGCTACTACAGCTGAGCGGCTTCAGGAAGAAATCAACAGGCTGTCTATGCAAATGTCATCGACATTTGAAGCGAATGAGAAGCTAGCAATGCAAGCACTAACAGAAGCAAGAGAACTGCGTCTACAGAAAAGTCATCTGGAAGAGTTGTTGGAAAGGGCTAGTGGAGACCTTGAGTTGGTGAAAGATCAATATGAAGAAAGACTGCTACAGCTTTCAAACCAAATTGATTTGCAGAAAAAGCAAACAGAACAGCTGCTACAGGGTCTTGAAGATAAGTCCAAGGAGCTTCAGAGTCAAAAGAAATCTGCGGAAGCGAAGGAAAATGCCTTCTCTGAAGAAATTGTTGTTCTCCGAAATGAGATGGAGAGACTTGAGGGAGAGAAAGCTGCTCTTTCTGAACAGGTAGAAGAAAAAGAAAAGCTGGAAGCAGAGATCAAAAGAATGAAGACATCACTAGAGGAGATGGAGATTTTGTTGCAAAGAGGAAACATGGAAAGAATTGCCCTGGAGAGTAAACTTGCTTCACTAAGAGAGGAAGCAGAGCAACCACTGAAAGAATTAAATCAACTGCGCCAGCTGAAGGATGAAAAGGAGTCAACGGTTGGAATTCTGCAATCAGAGGTGGAAACCCTTAAAGCTCAATACAATGACTTGAAGCATTCCTTGTTCGAGGATGAGTTAGAGAAAGAGAATTTAAGGAAACAAGTATTTCAACTGAGGGGCGATCTTCGGAAGAAGGAAGATACAATTAGTGTCATTGAGAAGAAACTCAAGGATAGCAGTGTGAAACCAACAATATCAGATGGGACAACAAAGCCCACTTCAAGGAACAATAAAGCTGTTCCACCGCCTCGTGGTTCTAAGGATGTTTCTAACCTGCGGGAGAAAATAAAACAGCTTGAGGTGAATATGCTACTTTGTAATTCTGCCGTGTATTTTGTATATGGCTTTCTTTGCATGAGACTAATATCACTGGATTTCGCAATGGTAAAATCATGGAGTTAGGTGTCATGTAATCTAACTTGCATGAGATTTGTTGCAAGGTTAACCACTGGCTTGTTCTGGATATTGCAAGATGAAAACCTTCCAGCTGGGATCTAAACAGTTTAGTATTGCAATGACTGTTGGAAGGTGAAATCTTGAATTATTTAGTCAACTACCAATGCAACTGTAAATTAAAATTCCGGAACGGAAGTAGTTTTCATTCTCATCTGGCTCATATGAATTTCTTTGGGGGGCCTGTTTGTTTGTATGGCATACATAGGAATTCTTGGTCAAATGAACTCTACAGACGAATTATTAAAGAGGCTAGGGGTGAAGGATTCAAGTTAGCAATGTACATGGAACCTTGACTTTCCAAGGAATTGAATTACTAGGATGATGGCTGGGTACTCATTTCCCATCGTCCCTTGATTCAATTTTCATTAAAGGGGAGGTTATTTGATGGTCGTGTTTGGATATTCACCTTCGATTCTTCATTTGTAACCACTTACAGAAATACAATGTCTTAGAACTCCTAGGAATTTAATTACATGAAAAAAACATGCACTTCATAATTGTTCCCTTCAAATCGAGAAGAAAATTATTCAAATGCCATAGTACTCACAATGATAGTAATTGCAATATCTGACAGGGAGAGCTAAAGCAGAAGGAAGCTGCATTGGAGATCGCTACTCATTCCTTTGTACAAAAGGAAAATGACTTATTCAATAGGATTGAAGAACTAGAAAAGAGTATGGAGGAGATCAGCCAGAACAACTCAAGTGCCTCTGAAACCAATATTCAAAAGGTCAGTTACTTTCTTTCATCGACTATTTTATGACAAAATGATTTTATGAAGCGGTCATAATCATGTATGATAGAAAACCATACAAGCATCCATATGCTGTCATTTCTTGATTTCATTAATGTGCACATATGTATGCACTGTGGAATCTATGACTAATGGTCACTGTTTTGGCGAGTCTTTCAGTAATTAGCCGATGCTTACGAGAACTTCTTATAGGCACAAATGCATTGAGTAATCTTTAATATGCAGGATGAAAAAGAAGTTGAGAATAGAACAGGAAGCTGTAATTCTGAAAATGGAAGAGCTGTCGCTGAAAATTTGGGGTCTGAGATGGGTGATCAAGTGTGCTTTTCTTATCAAAATGGCAAGAGAGAACTCATAAGAAGGTAGAAATTTGTGGATTACCAACCATTTTTACTTTGATAGATATAAACTGCTCAGCTATGATGCTCGAGATCCATTCATTGTCTTTTATACCTAATTAACTATATTTGTGGGAAGAGAAGCTTTCCTATTTTCTGTCCAATAGGGTCTTATAAATGACTGATTTCAGTGAATCTGGACCATCCATCTAGTAGAACCTGTTATATGGTTGATAAATCAAATCAATTGTAGAACCAACCTATCTGATTAGTGGACCTTTCACTTTTGGATTTGAATAGTTCGAATTTTATGCTTTGTGGCATTTGTTTTGAAGGGAACAACTTGGATGCCTTTGATTGTCTATCTGCTGTTGTTTGTCCACAGTGGGTCATCCGCATAAGTAGTGGCCGGGATGTCAATTTGATGGGTTCCTGGGCCCTGGCCTGGCTCGCTACTAGCGCGGTTGAATGAATGCTGCCAAGATGTACTGGCACAATACAAATTGAGTATATTTATTCCTGTTGGTTTTGGATAGGGCCTAAAATATAGCCCAATAATGAATGAGCAGGCATTAAGATAAATTTTAGTAGGCGTCGATTGTCACCTTTTCAAATTGGGCCCCAGAACATGGATGCTCCAATAAGCTGTCATTGCAACTGCTCGTATGTGATGGTGCTATTGAACCAATATTAATTAATTGCCAAATGGAACAGAGGTGGCCCTGTTTAGGAGATATTATGGAACACTTCTACAAATGAAGTAGCCCTATCTCATTTTGTTCTTGTGCCTAAACTCTCTTCTTGTTTTGTTTGTTGCCTTTTTTTTTTTTCAGCAACAATGGAACTCAATCTGAGAAAGAATTGGGAGTCTCCTTGGGCAATACTTATGATCAAAGTGAGATTGCTGATTTATTAAGTGAAATTCCACTGCTGAAGGAGAGGAACAAAACCATGGAAATTGAGCTGAAAGAAATGGAAGAGAGATATTCTGAGATCAGTCTCAAGTTTGCAGAAGTGGAAGGTGAAAGGCAACAGCTTGTCATGACAATCCGTAATCTTAAAAATGCAAAGAAGAATTAGACCCTTATTTTTCCTTTTCATTTGTTGAGGATATTTGTGTGAAGATAGATTGCAAAGGACCTTTCAAGCACACTTGAGCTTAAAGCATGTGCAAAATCCTGGCCGTTCACCAACTGGATCCACCGTGAATATGCATGGCCTAAATTCAGGCTAGTCCTCTCATGAGGCTAGCAACACTTTTGTTAAAATATGCACCAAGTGGTTGATGTGCCATATACATGTGCCCAACTGACCTTTACTGGGCTATGGCATGTTCATTGGAGGACCCATCTGATGAACACACATGCACCATGTTGCAGGTCCTTCCCAATCATGTCCACAATCCACATCCTTTGCATTCCTCATATATGTATAGCCAAAGGAAAGTTACATGTAAATCAATTGTATTCTTTTTATATTGAATGCCATTTATTTAGTTTCCAAGAAGAATAAGACTATAGAGACCTACCAAATCACTGGCTAAGGATCTGTTTGGCTACTTACTGAGTGGACAAAATTGTCTATTTGTGTTTTGGATTTTTCTACTGGAAAAAAAATGATGAAATGGAGAGAAACTTCTCTCTTCTCAAAATGACAAGTCAAATGCAGCCTTAGACAGTCATGCTCGGAATAATCGAATCTACTTTGTTTTTAGTTTCTATAACAGTTTTGGTTCCTCGGCTAAGCAAGGGATGGATAGATCTTCTCTTATAATTTTTTTTTTTGTCTATGTAAGGTTTGGCGTTGCTTTGGCATAATGCGTATATACCATTGTAGTCTATTCCTTTTATTTGGATGCCTTTTTTTCCATTGCAATCTCTGTCCTTTCAATGGACTCTTTTGTTATCGGCAAAAAAGAAGAAAAAAAAAGGAGAAAAGAAAAAAAGGGTTTTGCAGCTAGGAGGAGCTAGTGTATAAAAGCTATCTTAAACACTTGCCATTGCTGCTTCAGGCAGTAACTTGTTTTTACTAGATTGAGGACTTTTTTTGATATATTAGAGCTGGTAGGAGTTTGAACATCTTGGAATAACAGATAACTATTTGTTCATCATGAATTACCACCCCCCTAAACTTCTTTGTTTTGCACTGCTTTGGGATCATCAAGATTTGATTTGATGGGGGGTTTATCTCATTTATTTAGGGCTGTATGTGGGTTATACTTTTTAACTCAATATCTCAGTGTAGAACTCATATATGAGTATAGTTGGTTTTTTAGCTGACAGCCTGTCTAATGCTAACGCACTTTTATTTGGGTTTGGGGACTGACATTACGAAAGTAGGATGCATGGTGGACTTATGGACTCTAACTTTAAGGTTTTGATCTTGAGAACGAATGGATAGCCTAGAGGTTGGGAGTCCGTTCTCATTCAACTACCCAGAGTTTGATCCTGTGTGTACAGGTGGTCTTCTCACTCCGAGTCAGTTGGAACTATCAAGGGCACAGCCACCTTCACTGCTACCTCACCAAACAAAAAAACAAAGAAGTATTGATATTGAAATGAGGGTCTTCCCCTATTCGCAAGAATGTTTTGGTAGTACCTAAATTGGTTGCAGAACTTAAAATCAGGACATTGCATTGACTAGCTATCTCTTACCCCAACTCCATTGATGAGTCATTTCATGCCTGGCATTGTGTAAGCATGTACATTGGGTGGACAAGCAGAACTCCACTTGCCTTTATTAGGACCTACAAAATGCACACCATTAAGACCCAACCTTTTCTAAGATCCCCCAAGTAGGCTTTAAAGTGTTTGCATATTGCAATTAAAAGGAAAAGTCATAGTGAAAATCAGTTTGGTTTGTTTTCTGGTATTTTCTACTTGGATCACTGTAGTTAGACTGAAATTGTGAATGAGTTCATCATCATCATGAAAGCCTTGTCTGAATTAATATTGGAGTTGGCTTCATGAATTGTATTTTTCCATTAATTAAGATCTATTTAGAGCTAAATTCTTGGATAGGTTGCACTTCTTCAAATATATTTTTATTACTTCCATCCATGTCTCTTCAGCCTACCTCTTCTCTTTGGTGGGCCATCAATTTGTAGAGAAAAACTTTTCCTCAACGACCCTGTTTTTGGCTAGCATTTGACATCTTCAACTATCTCAAATGAGTTTCTCTTAATTTATCATTGATTGTTACTAACCTTACATACACCCGAAATCACTAATTTTCTTATTCCATTTCTCATAATTTACTACATATCCATCTCAATATTCTCATTTTTGTTGCTCTTTTTTTGTACACATGTTTATTCTTAATTAGTCAACATTCTACTTCTTAGATATAGCTGGTTTAATCACCATCCTATAAAATCTTTCCTTCTATCTTATTGGTATGCAGCATGGTTCAAAATAGCAGTGGCATCATCAGCTGTAGTGGTTGAAGTTATTATGCTATTTTGAAAATAGTAGTGCTACGGTCTAAAACTTAGTATTGAATTAATTAAAATGTGTCTAGTTTGGATTACAACCATCATGTACTAGTCTAAGATCTGAATTATTAAAAAGGTCACTCAACATGGGACTCAACTCACCCCAAGTTACAAGAACTGTAATTGTACTACGTAAAAATTAAAACTCAAACCCAGACCCAAATCAAGTGTCTAGACCAACATAGAAATCGGCACTCGCTTATTTATACTCGGTTCATATTATACTTAAAGTCATAATGAGGAATGACCAACCATTCCTAGCTTAGGGATGGTTGAGAATATAGGGCATACTTGAAGGCATGACAATCATGGATGTCGTAGGGGTTTTGGAAGGTCTCCATGTCACCAAAATGTATGAAAAATGGTAACCCTCCTATTGAGGGAGGTATTATTTTGAGCACCTTAAAGTTGTCTAATCCTTGGCTAATAAATAAAGCGAGATGAGTATCATAATTCGGTGGCAATTCTAAAGAGCGGGAAGGCCGGGGAGTTGCTTTAGGGCCTGTCTATAATAGTATTGAATTTGTAGGAATACAGAGTTCAAACGGTTAAGATGAGAAAATGCCACTGGGGCAACTAGGAAGGAAAAAAGAAAGAAAGAAAGAGAAAAAGACGTTTGTTTGTGAGTGTGTGCAGTGTTGAGGTGTGAAGGTTAGAAAGTAGAGATATAGATGCGACCTCTACTTTCTTTGGATTCTTTTAGTAGAACGATTGTTGATTCGTAGGATTTGAATAGTACACCGATGATGATTGGGTAATTATTTCCGCAAAAGATGAAACTAATGGACATCTTGAGAACTTCACCTTTATTTCTTCTCTATTTTAGCCTAAAAAGACATTTCTTAAAGTTCTTAGATATTTTTGTCTCAAGGCCATCCCTTGTTGCTTATGTGGAAGGGAGCTGCAACACTAAGGGAGTTGCAACACCATTGAGAAACAAGGAAATTGGCTGGCAGCGTTCCTTCCCCGCCGGAGATTGGGGGAGTTGCAACACCATTGAGAAACAAGGAAATTGGCTGGCAGCGATCCTTCCCCGCCGGAGATTGGGAGGGTGGGGTGGGGTGGGGTGGGGTGGGGTTGGGGGGGAGGGAGAGGGGGGAGGGGTAATTTAGGAAAACACTTTTTTTTTTTTTTTTGTCTTTAGTATGGTGAGGAAAGCAAAATATCTGGTGCTAATAGAAGCTCTCATTGATCGAGTCAGATTTTACCACCTCTGCTCACGAATTTGTTGATAAGAAAATTATGTATTAACCTCAAAGTTTAAAACTCTTTAAAAAATAACATTTAATATTCTTCTAAAGATAAAAAACGAAATATATATTACTCATATTAGACCTGAGGGATAGCGTAGGGTCAAGCATTGGTTTCGGTTTGAAATCCAAGCTCCGCCTGTGGCTACTTGTCCCGACAAAAACCTGATTTAAGAGATTTGATTCGGCAAAAACCTAACTCACCGCGGGTGTGATAAAGGCAAGAGCTTTACCGGACAAGGAAATAATTGATTCTCAAAGAGGCTTGACACCCTCGTTGGTAAAAAACAAAGCGACAAGAAAAGTGTAAGTACCTGTTGATGTGGCCCAAATAATGGTTTCACTTGGATCATTGACATGAAATACATTGTGATCCAGGGAGCCCACATACAAGTCTCCGGATGGGGCCCAGGCAGTAAAGTCCCTTTAATCTCCGACACGTGTCTATAGCAGGTGCCTCCTCACCAGTAATCCAAACCGACACCCAAATTTTCATGTCGCTAGTTCGTCACGACACGCGTGTCGGAACAGATCAAGACCGTCCATTCGAATCTCCAAAAGTCACAACTTATCCAGTCCAATCATCCGCTTTTCCCATGCATTTCCACGTATCCACTACCACATCATACGTGTCGTCTATGCCTCTTACGTCCACACGTGTCGTGTTGCAACAGTACGTACGTCTTGCTTCCCCATGCAAAGGTGGCGAAAACCATCTTAATAATAAAGAGCCTTCTTCTCTCTACTTCTCTTTGTATACCATTCCTTACCTTCATATATACATACACACACATTGCAAATACAAAAAAAGCCTTAACTTTGTTTTACTATACATCTCTTTTAATCGTTGCTTGTTGAAGACTTCAGAGCCTCTCAAAGATGAATTCCCTAGAAACCCCTGTACAAGGACATATTTATGAGGAAGACCCTCAACCCACCAGGCCCCATCCAGGTGAGAGAACTGAGAACCATTGATTTGATTTTTTGTTGTTGTTGTTGCTGCTATATTGTGAGAGACTCCCAACAGTTTGATGGGTTGACCAACATATGGAGTTAATGGCTGCGATCAGCTTTTGAGCGTCTAATCTTACATTAGTTGCATGTGTCCCATTGAAAGTGTCATTATTCATGCCGTTATGAAGAAATGACTAGCAAATGGGTAACCTAGAGATTTTACTGATATAAAGTCTTGGTCCTGGGATGTCAAAGATCGAACTCGACCAGTATTAGCAGGTTAATTGTTAGACTTTCGAGCCAACTGGCTTGAAAGGTTGGAAATGATTCAGCCCATTTGATAAATATGTGATGTGCCCCTTTTATAGAGGTGTTGATATTGATAGGGTAGGGCAGTCTTATCCTGCCAGCATTAGGCCTGTATTATTAACCGTTTGATAATTTTACTTGTCATGTAAAGTCAAGTAAAAGTAAAATTAAGCACCAAATAAAAAAGCATTTTAATTCAAAATTCTCTCAAATGTTTTAAAAAAAAAGTCAAAAAGTAATTACCTTTATTCACTAAAAGATAAAATAAATTCTATTTCCCCATACAAAAAGTAAAAAAATATTCCATCTCAAACAACTAAAAACAAAATACCATCATAGCCCACTTATATTTTATTCCCTCCTTTTATTACACTTCACTCAACTTTATTTTAAAAGTAAAATGCCGAATGCTTTACTAATGGAGTTGAGTAGAGTAGAGATTATTTTGAAGAAAGAATAAAATATAAGTGATATTTTTTTTAGTTGTTTATTATGGAATCTTTTTGACCTTTTATATTAATTGTGGAGTTTTTTTATCTTCTAGTGGAGAAATGATGTTAATTTTTTTGACTTTTTTTAGATATATTGTGAGAAATTTGAATTAAAGTGCTTTTGAAGGGATTTTTTTTAAAATGGGGGCTTTACCTTACTTGACTCTAATAGTAGAGTTGCCAAACAAGCCCGACGTTCATCAGTTTCTGACATCTTTAGGAACAGGAACTACATATTTGCCAAATTCGATTACATTTGGCCTCTTTTTTAGTTCTTATGGGCCTGCTTGGACATGAAACTACTTGGGGAGGAATATGGCTCAGGCCTATTCTCATCTGATCTGGTCCATTGACCATTAGATTTCTTATTTGTTTAATTTGTTTTATCTAATGGTAGATGTTGGAGGTGAGAGAGAGCAACAGGAGAAGAAATCTGTAGTGCAGAAGGTTAAAGATAAGGCCAAGAAGATAAAGAACACCATCGGTAAGAAGATGCATGCAGGGGAAGGTCATGATCATGGAGAAGCTCATGGCCCCGATCAACATCATCTCGGTTGTGATATAGATGAAGAAGAGGATGAAGAAGAGCCGGAGGTTCATGAAGCCCCAAGTATGTGCACTTCCTTCCTTGATTTTTCTTTTAAATTTGTTTTGTCTTGGTACTATCTCAGTAACTTCTAGAATTTACATAATTATGACATTGCATTTTTGACTATTTATTGTTGGGATTTTTATGATTTAAACACTCTTAAACTCAAATTTCACTGGCTAATGAAAAAAAAAAAAACCCTCAAAAATTGTCGTCAGAGTGTTTAAATTACAAGAGTGAGTTTTGTTTAATTTTCAAAAAAAAAAAAAATTGATTTTGGTGAGAGCAAAATTATCATTGTTTTGAAGTAACTGTATTTCTACAATACTAGTACATGATATCAAGGATTTATGACCATAAAAAATTCTCTGGTGATATTTTTGGGTTTTTTTTTTCATTAGGAGGAATTAATCCATAAGCATATCTTTGTTTTTTAAAATGTTACATCATTGTTATGATATATCTTATTTTACTATTTTAATCCCGAAAGATAGTTCAGTTGGCTTAAGATCACGGTTTGCATCCGGAGGCTATAGGTTTGAAACTGCATTAATTATCACATGGGGCTACAGGGAATTTTATCCAATTTTTGCTCCTGGGCGGTAGGGATTATTCTTACCCAAAGGACTGCGAACCCTGCGTTATCCAAAAAAAAAAATAAACAACTTATTTTACCACTTTGCTTGCTCAAGTATAATGAGATTTGTAAAACTGCAGTATACGAATCAACAGCAGTTGGTGTCATCATCAGTCAAGACCCTACTGGGCAGGATGGTTGCACCTGTAGGAATTGTGTGGACCCACACTAAGATAACAATGTGAGAGAGACTACAATTTACGAGAGAGTTTTCTTCACTTTCGAGTGAATACAAATAGATGTAAAGAAGGTCTCACCCAAGCAATACATACAACACTTGATGTATGCCCATGAAACAAAAAAAATACTCAAGTGCACTCCTATTTTTTTCACTTCACCTCACTACACAATGCACTCCATCATACAACTTTTTTCACTCCACCTTCCTACGGCATACACTCTTCAGTCTTCACTCAAAAGACATGAGGCTTCACATATTTATATGGGCATGGTTACAGGCCAGGATTTTCGTTTGAGGAGGGCTGATGGTGATCAATTGAAATAATTCATATATAAAATAAATTTTAGATTACTAACGATAATGAGAAAATAATGGGGGACTGATGACGATCAATTGAAACAATTCATATATAAAATAAATTTTAGATAACTAACGATATTGAGAAAATAATATATCTAAAGACAGAAATGAGAGCAACCCATTTATAAAATTGGGCCCAAGCACATATAGCCCGACTCAAGTCCATTGAGAACCCTTCCTCGTCAAGAAAAAAGAAAGTTTATATGGTTGTACATAAAATAAGAAATATGAACGTAAGTAGTTAAGAGAGTGCAACCCAACAATGCCGAAGCTCCAATGCCGGAGGGGTTCAGATGGTGGGAGAAAACTTGAAGTCAAAATGAGGCCGTAAGAAGACTCGAAGTTGAAGAGAAAAGGGTTTGGCCGGAGAAGACACAAAGTCTGCCCGGGCTTTCTCAAGATTTGGTGATGGGTCTGCCCATGGCTATTTGTCGTGTTCCAATGAGCCATGTTTTCTTTCATCAACAATGAATGTGCTACGTTGCATTTTTTATTACCTAACATTAAGCTGTTGTGAACTTAATGAGATGAGAAGAGATGAGACATGGTATTTGAATGTCGTGTCTACTCAAAAGGTGATGGAGGTGGGACGTAGTCTACTTAAATCCACAAGATCAGGTCAGTTGAAGAACTTGATGACGACGTGAGACGCAGAGGGGAGGTGAACCTGGTCTGGGCAATGTTGCCAACATCTTGGAGGTAACAAATCATTGAGTGTTGGATCTATGGCTAATCAGACACTGATTGGAGAGGTGATCAAGATGAAAGGAAAAGTACTACCGAATATTTGCTTTTATTTTGGATTTACAGCCTTCACATGGGTTTCCAAGAAACATAGTGTTGTAGCCTCATCCACATGTGAAGCTGAGTATGTAGCAGTATTGACAATTGTTTGTGAAGCACTATGGTTGAAAAACCTTCTAGGAGAGTTTGATCACCAACAAGAAGAATCCACAACTATATACGTGGAAAGTAATTCTGCCATCAAACTTGATTGAAATCCTGTACAACATGGAAGGAGAAAACACATTGATATCAAGTACCACTTCATCAGAGATCATGTAAAGCAGAAAACAATGAAGTTAGAGTACATTTTTACCAAAGCTTTGCCCACAAACACATTCACAAGATTTGAGGACAAGGCTAGGTATAAAGACACTCTTAATTTAAAAGATTAAACAGGTCAGTGTTGAGGGGGGCCAAAGGCTAGGTATGAAGACACTCTTAATTTAAAAGATTAAGAAGGTCAATGTTGAGGGGAGAGATGTTGGTGACCAGGTCTACCTCCCATCCACATCTCACCTCGTCATCAAGTTCTTTAGCCCACTTGATCATGTGGATCCAAGTGAACCGCATCACACCTCCATCACCACCTTTTGAGTAGCCGACTTTCATCACAGAGCATGTAAACCACCATGTCTCATCTCATCTCATCAGCGAGTTCAAAACCCCCTTGATGTATGGTAATAAAAATGGCAACGTGGCCCACTGTCATCAATGATGAAAGAAAATGTGGGTCATTGGGACACCATAAAGAGCCTTACACTGCCTATGTCCATGCCCATATAAATGTGAGGCCTCATGTCTTTTGAGTGAGGAGTGCATGCTGCAGTACGGTGGAGTGAAAAAATTGGATGAGTGCATTGTGTGGTGAGGTGAAGCAAAAAAAACAAGAGTGCACTTCCAGTGGTTTTTTATTTCATGGGCATACATCAACTGTTGTATGTAAGACCATTGTGTATATTCACTTGAAAGTGAAGAAGATTTTGTTCTCATTGTCGTGTGCTTCTCATTGCTGTATTGAGTGTGGGCCCTCCAATTTCCTACAGCACCTTCTATGGTCCTGAACTATCAAATCTGGAAAGGTCTCAACCCATATACTGTGGACCGTTCACATCAGACCAGGCTCGCAGCCCCTGTAACATCAGGTTTTGTACTGATACTTCAGTGATTTTTTTTTTCAGTTGACCCTTTTCATTTTAGGTTTGAGATGTTTGCATCTAATTATGTTTGTGACCCTTAACAAATAGGTTTTCTTTTCTTTTTTCTTTGTAATGTTCAATAAATGGGTTGGGTTTGGGTTGAGTCCATTCTTGCTGCTCAACAGACCATCATGACCTGAACATGGTCTAACACTTAAACTGTGATCAGTAAACAAAACACTAACCTGACCTGTTAAGGGTTCCCATTTTACATTTTATAATCATAGTTGTATTCAGGTGGACATTTAAAAAAAAAAATAGATGGGATGGGTAGGGTTTTGTTGGGTTGGGTTGAGCTTGCATATCTTTCTTTGTAGTGCTCAACCAGGTTTCCATCCCTGTAAGTTCGGCCACAGCTCATTTGACCTGCCAAAACTAGCCCAGAAGTACTGGGCCTCACATGCTCAAGTTACTGGGCCTGGTGACTTCCATGCCGAGCTGTAATTGTGAGCTTGTAAACCTTGATCCAGATAGTTAATTGCAGCCATCAAGCATTTTAGAATGTGAATCCTGGCCCACTGTTGTAGTGTATGATCCAACAATAGGCCAACGATCAACGGCTCAGGTGGAGGGTCTGCGAAGCACCGGACCTTTGGAAGATGACACTCATGCTCCCAAGGATTCGACCCAGATCATGTCGCCCTCCAATTATCAAACCAAAGTCGCCAATCCTGCTGCTTCAGGTACATGATTTTTTGCATTAACCTAATCTATGCTTATTTATTCATTGTAATCAGGTTAACAGGTTTTAGGGTAGTCCAAGATCTGGACATGGACCCTGACCCAATTATTTAATTGGGGCCATAGGAAGATAGACAATAGTTGAATTTGGACTAGGTTTATGAATACCTGAATTATGATCAAGATCAAACCCCAGAATGAAAATGGGCCTGGACAAAGACCCAATAGAGTCCCATCAGACTTATAAAAGCATAATTATCAATCCATTCATATAAATCAATAAATGACTCTCTATATTAAAGACGTAGGATTTGATTTCGAAATTGAGTTCCAATTTTGCAATTAATTGAGAAATTGGAGCTTTATTTTGCAATTGATTTGATCTGATTTCAATTTAGAGAGAAACTTTAGTATTTTAGATTTTTATTACAATTTGAATTATTGTGGACTCTCTCTTGGATCTTTATTATCAATTCATAATTCATTCATCCAAACATTGAATCTTTTAAAAACTCAAATTTCAATATTCAATTCAAATTTGATTTAGAGATTATTACTATACATTCTCTTCTTAAATAAACTTTGATATATAGCATCAAAAAACCGATAAATGAAATATTCTTCTATTTTAATTTACTTTCTTCTCATCAATTAATATATCCAAAAATAGCCTCAAATTGGATATAGTTTTCTTTTTGGGCCTGAGCTTAGCATGGGCCTTGCTAGTATAATATATATGCGTATATCCTATTCTGGTCGTGGTTATTTGATGGGCACTTTTTGATTCATCTATGATCTTCATTTTTATACATTAATGGCAACAATTATCTCGATTTCATGTATTCAATTCTTATGTATTTTAATGCAAATGAATAGTCCGAGAAAACCTATCAATTTTTTTTAGAAGTTGTAACAATTGGGTCACAAGAAAAATTGTAGCAATATTGCAGACTCTAATTTTCAATATATAAAATCATGTTTAGTTGCACACAGCAGCTAACATCCTCTGATTTGTCGACAGGTGGTGATGTAACAGGGGTCCCACCTCTTCCCGAATCATTCCAAGCCATGGAGATCACTGATCAATCTCAAGTGGGCCACACTCCCTCTACTGGCTCTCATGACCAATTCTCTCCAGAATCTCCTCCTCCCACACAACCCCATAAATCCAAAGAAAATCCCCAACAAGTCCCTGATAAACCCCATGAATCTCAACCGTCCAATGACCAAAGCTACACTTCCAAGATCTCGTCCGCCACGTCAGCCATCGCCGAAAAAGCCGCTACAGCAAAAAACGTGGTCGCCTCAAAACTCGGATACGGCCGAAACGACAAGGGCACCGCAACGAAAACCGACACGTCTGAAAAATCGGCTGGCATAACCGACTACGGCCGGAAGATCACCTCGACTGTGACGGAGAAGCTGGCGCCGGTATACGAAAAGGTGGCAGGGGCGGGGAGCGCGGTGGTGGCGAAGATGCATGGGGCAGAGGGAGAGAAGAAGGGGTCCGATACGGACGTGAAGATGGCCGAAACCGGGGGAGGTGTGAAGCGGTCCGATAAGGGGGTATCGGTGAGGGAGTATGTGGCGGAAAAGGTGAGACCCGGGGCGGAGGACAAGGCATTATCGGAGATAATATCGGATGCGTTACATAAGAGGAAGGAGAAAGTCGAGAGGGAGTCGGATCAGCAGGAAATTAAGGTCGATAGCGTTTCAGATGCACGTGTGGGGCCGGGGATGGCGCGTAGGATGAAAGGTGCAGTCACCTCACTTTTTGGGATGGGTGGCCAATCACATGGTATGATTTTTAACCATTATTTTTATTTTGTTTTTAAATCTTTTTACTAAGGGGTGTCTTCAATCGTGTGTAAGCACGGGATGTAAATGGATATCCGATTCTCTAATTAACTGGTGGTTTCGACCCGTTAAAAACCGAATCTACGTCCTCATTTAGGCCCCGATAAGTAAATGGATCCGGGTCTGGTTCCACCTTGGCTCGGACCCGTGAACCCGAAACCCGATATATTATCTCAATTTTTGAAAATCTCTCTTAAAAATCATATATATTTTTGAATATCATTCTCTACCTAAATCCGGATTTGTCCCATATATAGCTCTGGTTTCGATTCCGGAGCCAAGTAATCGGTTCCGATACTATTTCGGGTCCATGTCGGGTTCCACATTCTCCTTAACGATTGGATTCGGAACCGACCCATTTACAATCCTTGAAGCGCTTGGAGATTAGTCATATTGGGTCAAATACCATGAGGAGCAGCATCCTCCACCAGTAAGGATGTCAATGGGACCCAAACGAAGAAATATCCAGGGCGTAGACATTTTTTTTGTTTTTGACGCACTTTAGTTTTTACTTCTATATATATATATATATATATTGTTTACCTAAGGAGGGGTGGAACCAAAGAGAGATCCCAGCCATAGGGAGATTAAGCCCGCTGGCACAAGAAATGTCCACTCACCCAAGAAGAAATATCCACTCATGTGGAGAGAGAAACCTGCAGAAATCATGCATGGAGGAAGCTGCAGATCAAACCCTAGGTAGAGCTGGGCTATCCCTAAATTGTGCCCTGATCAAGGTCTGATGTGATGATTGAGTCGCAAGTGAAGTTCCCTGTCCCTCAACAACGGTTTTTGTTTATTTGTTTGTTTTCTCTTCTGTTTTTTTTTTTTTTTTTGGAATTCTTATTTATTAAGAGTTCTTGTGGAGAATTATGAATTCTCCATGTTGAAAGATCAATAAATTCTAAGTCCCTTAAATTGAGGGTTAGGATAATCTAATGGGCCGATCTTTTGATAGACCCTTAACTTGTTAAGAGACCTTTCCATCCATCAAGCCCTCCACTGGTAGGAGTGTATCCAAGTGGGCTCTACAAATTGGACTGCATAAAGACAGTATACTGTTTGCTCATCAGTAAAAATCCTCCCCAAATATAATGTATTCAATGTTACAATGTATAATGATAATTTTGTATTGTAATATAAATGTATTAGATAGTGTATAGATTATGATCTACAATAATAACATGCTGGCGCTTGTGTCAAATCTATCCATTGGACACATGGGTCAGTCCCAAGTCTGGGTCAGACCCTAGAATGAACCTGATCCAAACTGAAAAGGCGACATCCTTAAATATAGGCTAGCTAGAGCAAAGAAGGCAACAAGGTTTAGGGTTTTCAGTTTTACAAGACTTTCAGATATAGCACTTGGATGTTCATTGTTCATCCCTACTTACTCATCCACAGCCCAGCATTATAGCACAGCAGAGTTGGGGTTTTACTGGATCTACTATATTCAAGGGGCTTCAAGATATATAGCAACTTTCACATGTTCATGGGCTTCAAGATATATAGCAACTTTCACATGTTCATGGTCTAAAACCACAAAATCCACAGTAAAGAACATAGTTTTTACTTGTAGATAAAATGAAAAGGATGTTAATGTTTAATGTATATGAAATTTCTAGGTTGGTTAGATTTTAAAGTCCTCTTCTGCATTGGACCTTACATATTGTCCATCTGCCTTGGAAGCCTCATACATTCTCTGTTCTGTTCTGTTCTCACAAGGCATTGATTCTGTGTCTGTGTGTGCCGCAGAAGTGCAAAGTGGGCAGGAAGAGCAGGACAAAGAACACAAGCATTCTGCGCAAGTGGAACGCGGTCATGAGGACAGCAAGCATTCTGCACAAGTGGACCACGCCCATGTGGAAAAGGTGGAGGAACGTAAGCTCCAAACTTTTACCAACGAGTAGAAGTACTCCTTTCTTAGAAGAAGTCAGCTTTTTACCCTCTGTTTTTGTTTGGTGATGACTAGTAGTTGTTCCTTTGTTTGTGGAGAGAATTCCCTTGATACTGATGGTAACAAGCTGTGTGTGTTTTTGCAGTTCTATAGGTGTGTAAACTCCTTTGTATTTCTACTATACTTCTGTAGCTTGTTTTTGTAGTATATATAGATGATACAAACTGCTGTATGTTAACTTCAACAGAAAGAAGAAGAAAAAAAAAAACCAACTGATGTATGATATCTATAGCCTGTTCAGTTGACGTGTCTTACAGATGCTTCTATGATAATGCTGCTGTTGGTTTTGCACGTTTCAAAATCAATCAGTTTTGAGGATCTGGAGTAAGAGTTAAGTCTCTGATGTGAAAAATGTAAGGCAATAAGCAGTTTATTCCTGCCATTCTATTCTTTTCTGCACTGGATCGACTAGATGAACTCATATTTGGTAATCATACGGACTTGCTGAAGAGTATACCATACTTTTATCTGGACGACTGGATCTATTCATTTCTAAAGATGATTCCATACTTCATCTGAACACGAGTTGCTGGATCTACACATACTTACCACTGGGACCTGTATAAAGGAAGATATATAACCATCCATCCATGTACATAATATGATATATCCTCATTAATTGGGAAGCTTATCCCGAAAAGGGGCCCAATTAAGTTAAAGAGATTCGTTCTTTGGTCTCCACTACCACTAGGGTTGTAAATGGGTCAGTTAGACCCGGACCTGGAACCGTTAAGGAGAAGGTGGAACCGGATCCGGACCCGAAACCGTTTTGGAACCGGTTTCTTGGCTCCGGAACCGGAACCATAACCATATGGATATTTGTGATTGAAATGAAGCAGAAGTAATAGCTATTTTGGAATCTTCATGCTTTTTAAGAAGATTTAACGATGGCTTTATTATGGAGAGTGATTCCTCTAATGCAATCGATTGGGTGCCCAACTCAAAAGTGTTTCCTTGGAAGTTTCAGTTCACTTTTAATGAGGTCGGGCTTTATCTTCAAGCATTAATGTAGTCTATCGTCATGAGCTAAGATCAGCCAATTCCATTGCAAACGCTTTAGCCAAATAAGGGGTTGATAGATTGTTTCCTTGGAAAGGGTTTATTATTAGTATTGTATGGGGTACAATACTCCTTTACCACTTGTTCCTTTCCTTTTTTCTCCTCCCTTTTAATGAAAGTTTTTCGTTGCCAATAAAAAAAACAATCGATATAGTAATTTAGGTATGGACCACGGTGCCTGACGTAGGAGTAGAAGTGGCAAAACAAGACCTGATCCGTCAACTCGTCCCGACCCGACACGACCTGCAACATATGTGGGGCGGTCACGTGCTATGATGCACGGATACTTCAAAATGGGCAACGTATCGTGTCGTATCGTATCCGATACTTTACTATTTATATGTAAAATCCGTATCCCCGCCGTGTCTACGACGTGTCCTTGTCGTATCCATGCCGTATCTGTGCATCATAGGTCATGTGTCAAGGTTTCCTGACCCGTGGATAAACGGATCGGGTTAGGGCTGACCCGCCTAACCCGTTTAATGTTTTTTTTTTTAATTTTTAATTATTAGTCCAAAATCCAAAGAGGCAAAGACCCCAATGCTACCCACATCCACTATCTGACTTAAACTTCTCACTCAATTTTAAAGTACCTTTTTATTTTGATATATATTTTTTTATAAAAGCTTTATTTCATTTCTATTAGTTTTGCTATTCTATTTATATAGTCCATCACTTAAAATATATATACTATACTCCATGTTTAAATAATTATTTTTCTCTTTTTCCCCCATCAAATATGCCCTTTGTTAGCTTACTCAAGAACATTTTAATATGGTCTTCTTTCTTAGGATATGGATTATGGATATGAAGAAAATATAATAGACATGACATAAAAAAAGAGGAGCTAAAACTGAATTGGATTGTTTCAATCCATGAGCTGGAAAAGAATAGATGGGCCTTGGCCAATTAGACCCCACCTTTTATGGATGAAAAATTGAGTAACCAGCCTCATGTCCTTGAAACGAAGTTGGGCTTCATCATTCACAAAAGGGCTAGAGTTTTGTAACAACTCGGGTTCGCTCTTCACATGATATTGTCCACTTTAGCTCATTAGAGTTCAACCCAATCTTGCCTTACGGTTTTAAAAGGCCTCCTACAGAGTTAAGGGTCAGGTCACACACATATACCCAAGGGAGCTATAAGTGTGACATACTCCGCCACCGGAAAACATTGCCATCCTCAGCTTTGATACCATATGTAACGACCCGGGCTCGCTCTCCACATGATATTGTCCGATTTGGCTCATGGGAGTCCAATCCAATCTTGTCTTACGGCTTTAAAAGGCCTCATGCACAGTTAAGAGCCAGGTCACACACATATACCCAAGATCTAGACTAGCACGTTTCTGATATGAGACTTATACACCACTGTATATCTAGTCCTCGTCAAACCCAACGCCCTTCTATTTTCTACAAAAAACAGGAAAAAGGGTAGAATTTGCACGAATTACTTCAATGTATGGAAAATAAAAAAGTTAATCAACCTTGGCATCACCTTTTATCGATGGAAAGTTAGGTACTGAACCTCAAATGGTTGTTGAAATGAAGTTGGGCTCAAGATAAGCTTAATTTGGGTCAGGTAGGGAACATGGTTGGGTCAATTGATCCACTAGATGGATGCAGGTTACACGGATCAATCTAACCTGCAGTAACCCATAAGGGTTAAAGTGGGTAGGGTTGGGTTGACCCGCAGTAGGTGCGGCTTACGAGTTACTGACCCGTTTAATAAATGGGTCGGATGCGGGTTAGCGGTGTCTAAACCATTTAATAAACAGGTTGCCCGACTCAATGCGTTTGCCACCTATAAATTTAGGAGTGAACATCTCTTTCAAAGAGTAGTTGCTCCTTAAGGTTGACTTGTTGACTTCATTGTGATAAGCACTACCGAAGTGGAGGACTTTGTGACACGTCCAAGTTGAAATTATGGCTTCATGGGCCATGGTAATCACAAACTGACAAGCCCAAGTTCAGGAATTTGTGACATGTCCAAGTTGAAAATATGGCACACTAGGCCACGGTAACCACAAACTGACATGCCCAAGTCAATAGGGCATCGTGGGCCAGGGTAACCACAACATGTCCAAGTTGAAATTTATGGCATCCTGGGCCACGGTAACCACAAATTGACATGTCCTAGAGAATGTGACATGTCCAAGTTGAATTTCGGACATCAAGGGCCATAATAACCACATAATTTCAGGACCTTTTCACATTCCACGAATCCAATCCTTTGGTGGTGGGCTCCACTGTAAGGGGGTAAATGGGCCTGGGTTGCTAGATCATGGGCTAGTTTGGCACTAAACTAACATAGCAAAAGTCAAGTAAAGCCTCCATTTTTCATACAAAATGTCACATCAAAAGCACTTTTATTTAAAACTAGCTCCATTTTTTAAAAAAAAAAAGCAAAAAAACAACCATCTTTATCCACTAAAATACAAAAAAACTCCACTTTCACGTACAAAAAGTAAAAAATATTCTATAACAAATAACTAAAAATAAAATACCATCATAACCCACTTATATTTTATTCTTTCTTCAAAAGCAACTTTACTTCACTTGACTCTATTGGTAGAGCTGCCAAACTGGCAGGTGACAGAAATTCTAACTCAAACCTGTGAACACTAAATTAAAAAATTCCTCTCTCTCTCTCTCTCTCTCTCTCTCTCTCTCAATTTGCAATTTATCATCCCACAAAATTACAACCTATAAGTTCTTTTGAAACTAAATAGACTCTTAACAGAACATGGTAGATAGGAAACGGATACAACCCAAAGCTTTTGCTAATCAGGTTCAGTTCAAAGACCCAAATTGGTCCCATTTATTCAACTATCCAGACTTTTCAGGTAGGCAGATTCCATGGAAGAGGAATGTATAGACGTGTTGCTCTGTTCTCTTTTGGAGAATTTTAAGTGGTTGATTTTGGACAGTTCCACAGTTCATTTCTCTCTCTCTCTCTCTCTCTCTCTATATATATATATATATATATATATATATATATATATATGCCTGTACCCCGAGCTTCGTTCCATCTCATGCATTTCTGTTCACACGTTTGAGCAGCAATGGTTCCTTCCATTCCATTGCAGTTTCTTCTATGGGTCAGCTTTCTATATATTGGAGCCTTGAAATTCAGTTCTTGTGTAATAGATGCAAAGATTGGTTGTATTGAAAGAGAGAGGCAAGCTCTTATCAAGTTCAAACAAAGTCTCAGGGATCCAAGCAATAGGCTCTCTTCATGGGCAGGAGAAGATTGCTGTAGATGGGCAGGCATTCGCTGCAACAACAGAACAGGGCACATAACAATCCTTAATCTCCGTAACACATATCAGCCGCCAATGGCATCTTTCCCCCAGGATATATTTCAGGTGATAATAAAAAACGATGGCGGAGAGGCATACTTGAGGTCATGCTTGTCAGGTGAGATAAATCCATCTTTGCTTGAGTTGAAATATTTGAATTACTTGGACCTAAGCATGAACCATTTTGGAGGAATAGAAATACCAAAATTCATTGGTTCACTCAAGGAATTGAGGTATCTTAACCTCTCTAGATCAGGTTTTGGCGGGTTGATTCCTCATGAACTGGGAAATCTCTCTAGCTTGCACTATCTTGACATCAACAATGATCTCTATGGTTTTATAAATGCCATTTATCCCGATACCTTCTTCGATTTGCGTGTTGATAGCCTTAATTGGCTCTCTCACCTCTCTTCACTACAACACCTTGACATGGGATCTTTGGACCTGAGTATGATACATGATTGGCTACATACAGTAAACATGCTTCCTTCACTTTCTAACTTGCGATTGTCCGGTTGCATGCTTGGTAGTATTTCTACATCTCTGCTACATGTGAATTTTACATTGCCTCTTTCTTTCCTTGATCTATCTGCCAATGCGTTCGGTCCTTCCATTCCTGCTTGGTTGTCTAATATCAGCAGCCTTTTGTATCTCGATCTTGGCTCCAATCATTTTCGAGATTTCATTCCAACAACCATTGGCAATCTTTGCAACTTGAAGGGGTTATATTTGTCATGGAATTATTTTAGTGGAGAGATGAACATGTTCAAAGAAAGTTTGTCTGGATGCATTAAGAACAGTTTGGAGGACTTGGACTTGAGAGATAATGGACTCGATGGATACTTTCCTGATTGGTTAGGCCAACTTACTAATCTGAAATCTCTTGATCTTTCTTCTAACTATCTCACTGGTCCAATTCCTGCATCACTTGGAAGATTGTCATCTTTGAGAGAATTACGTCTCAATGATAATGTAATGAATGGCACCATCTCTGAGAGCCTTGGACAACTTTCACATCTAGTCTATATGGACATCCATGATAATTCTTTGGAAGGTGTTTTGTCAGAAATGCATTTTACTAATCTTAAAAGATTGGAGATATTACACACATATTCAAATAGCTTGGTTTTGAATGTGAGCTCCACCTGGGTACCTCCCTTTCAACTCAAAGATGTCATCATGGACGATTGCAGAGTAGGCCCACAGTTTCCATCTTGGCTCAGAACTCAAAAGGAATTGCGTTATTTGTCCTTCTCAAATGCAAGTATTTCAGATAACATCCCTAACTGGTTTTGGGACATATCTCCTCATATTCAATACATAGATTTCTCTCATAACCAAGTAAGTGGTGTGATGTTCCAACATATTATTGGTCGAAGCTCGAACTGCAGTAATTGTTTGTTACCAAATATTTTGTTGGACTTAATATATGTGGATCTATCCAACAATTCAATTTCAGGTGCCATTTTTACAAGCATTGGAGAAATGATGCCGAAGTTGATGCATTTGTCAATTTCATCTAATTACATCAATGGAACGATACCCTTGTCCATATGCAAAATGAAAATTTTGACAAATCTGTATCTGTCAAAAAATCGTTTGACAGCTGAAATTCCTCAGTGTCTTGGGGATTTGGATCTTTTGAGGGTTATGGATTTGAGAAATAATAGCCTATATGGAGATCTTCCTAGCTCACTGGGTCATCTATCCCGCCTTCGGTCATTGCACTTGAGTAACAATGTGCTTTCAGGGGAGCTGCCTCCATCCTTGGGAAATTTCACCAACTTGATTACTCTCGATCTTGGGGAAAATGGATTCCTAGGAAAGATACCAACATGGATTGGAGAACTGACATCTCTTGGGTTCCTAGTCTTGCGATCTAACAAGTTTGAAGGCGGTATTCCTCCTCAATTGTCACAGCTTTCCAATCTGCAACTCTTGGATCTTGCTCTAAACAATCTATCGGGGACCATACCGACATCCTTTGGCAACTTCAGTGCTATGGCTGTGACAGATAGGAAAAATGATCAATATGTTTTGAATGACACTGTCTTCGGTTACGAAGAGAGCATTTGGGTATATTGGAAAGGAAGACAATCTGAATATAGCCATACAGTTTCACTTGTGATGAATATTGACCTATCAAGCAACAATTTATCTGGAGAAATCCCTAAAGAAATCACTTTACTTTATGGATTGCAAAGCTTGAATTTGTCTCGAAATCATTTAATAGGAAAAATCCCGGAGAAGATCGGTAACCTACGGTGGATAGAGTCTCTTGATCTATCGAGGAACCAACTTTCAGGGGTGATTCCACGGAGCTTGTCAAACCTGACTTTTTTGAACCACTTAAACTTGTCGTATAATAACTTGTCAGGAAGAATTCCGTCAGGCAACCAGCTTGATACGCTTGATGACTCATCTATCTACATAGGGAATCAGGACTTGTGTGGGACTCCGCTTCCAAAGAATTGTCCAACAAATGAAAAGCTCCACGATCCAGAGTTAGTTGGTGACAAAGAAGAAGATGAAAAAGGGATAGAAATAGAACTGTTTTTCATTACCATGGGTCCTGGATTTGTTGTGGGATTCTGGATTGTATGTGGCCCTCTGCTATTCAAGAAGTCTTGGAGGATTGCATACTACCTATTTTTTGATAAGATCAAAGATTGGTTATATGTGATAGTAGCAAGAAAGATGGCTAAATTCCGAAGCAAGAGGTCGCAAAGAAATTGTCAAAAGAAATGAACTTAGCTTCATTCTTTGTTTGGCACATGAGGTTTGTCATCAAATACATGAATAAGATTTTCCATTCAATGCTTTTAAGAGTTCAGCTTCAACTAGGTTACACATATGTAGTAGTGTCCACTGTCCATGCAAGGTACATGTACTGTCATCAATAATTTAAGGCTTTCAATAGGGAAGCATATGCTCAAAATGAAGGTTGTATAATTACAGCACCTATATTACAGTGTAGAATTATTGTAAATTTGTGGTCCCTTTGAACATGGTCTCTAGTTCTATACATTTTTTTCCAGTTGCATGAAAGATTTAGCTTGACTTTGAATGAAAGAAGTGCATATTGCATGTGCCCTTTCCTAAAAGCACAAAATTTATTTTTCTAATTTTAATCCTCACATATCCTTGTGCTTTTTTTTTATTTTTTTTTATTTTTGAGAAAATTTCAAAACTGGAAAGTTTCCTCATCACCTTCAGTTATATGATATTTCTTCTTTTTCTCCTCTTTTTTCCTATTCTCGTAAAAGATGATAGTGATGGCCCCCTTGTCATTTGGTGGATGAGCATATATTTTTTCTCCTTCTCTACTCCCTCTGGTGTGTTTTGTGATTTAAATGCAAAATAGTAGTGACTTATATTAGATTCCTTCAAGTAGATGCAGGGGGAATGTAACGCCCCACCCTTCACACATGCATGATATTGTCCGCTTTGGCCCGCGTGCACGCGCGATGACTTCCCAGGAGGTCACCCATCCTAGTACTGCTCCCACCCGAGCACGCTTAACCTCGGAGTTTTTACGTTTTTCCGGGGCCGCACGGTTTTAAAAGGCCTCATGCAAGGTAAGGGTGTAAACTTTACATATAACCCCATTCACTTTCCTTTCTATAGTCGATGTGGGACTCCAGGGCGTCACATTCCACCCCCCTTAGGGCTGCACGTCCCTGTGCAGTAGCCTGCCAGCCCTCTTGACCGCCCACATGGAGACCCACCCACTTGCACCACGCCACGGCAGGGGACCTACACTCGAACTAGTCGAGAACCTGGCTCTGATACCATTTGTAACGCCCCACCCTTCACACATGCATGATATTGTCCGCTTTGGCCAGCGTGCACGCGCGAGGACTTCCCAGGAGGTCACCCATCCTAGTACTGCTCCCGCCCGAACACGCTTAACCTCGGAGTTTTTACGTTTTTCCGGGGCCGCACGGTTTTAAAAGGCCTCATGCAAGGTAAGGGTGCAAACTTTACATATAACCCCATTCACTTTCCTCTCTATAGTCGATGTGGGACTCCAAGGCGTCATAGGCAAACCCATGATTTTCGTTCAAAGGGGGTAGACCCAAAAAAGTAGTTGGATTCTGTGGACTACCCAGGATTTTCATGTGGTTCTTGGGGGTGGACCTGGAATTTTCATGAGGGCTTTGGAGGTGGACACAATTTTTGTGCGGGTTATAGAGGTGGACCCAAGTCTGGCGATGGCAACTGCCCCTATATCCTTATATGTGGGTACACCCTTGTATAGATGCTATGCATATGGTATGGTGCACCGTTGCATCGCGTGCATACTCATTGAAATGAAGAGCTGAGGGAGCCCTTTCTTGTCACAAAAAAAGTTTACGGCCATTCACTAAGCATTAAGAGAATATCATTATTTAAGAGAACAGAAAATGAAAATGAAGATGGAAGAAGAAATTTCACATTTAGGTGGCAACAGGTAGAGAAAAATCCACCATGTAGTTCCCCCTTATTTCTAGCTAATACTAGCACAGTTTTAATTCAAAACAAGCTTATTTCCCTCAATGAAAGCTTATTCCTTAACTACTTCTTGCTTATAAAAAAAAGTCAAGGAATGTGGGAATGAGGTTTTTGGGAATGTCCTACCATGATAAGGAATTCAGCAAAAGTTAACCTAAATGGATTTCAATAGATGTAGGTTTTTGGGCCTTAGGAAATAGGAATTAATAGTGAAAATACAGAGTATCTTAATCCAACAGTGGGTGATTGTCAAATGTGTCAATTTAGATTAAGTGAATCTTAGGTAGACAGTGTGTGTGAGGGGATTGGGTTAATCATAAGGGTGCTGCTATATCAACCTGCCAGTGGTGACTGCAGAGAAGAACAACGACTACAAAGGAGATTTCTAATGGGCACTATCACAGAAGCATAAAGGTGATTGGAGAGACGAACAATTGCTTGCAACAATGTTGAAGCTGAAACCCTGAACGTCGATCTTGCTGATGAAAGTTGATTACAGATCTTATACTCAGGAAAAAGAGATGAGTCACAATAGAACCATGTTGTGCTTATAGCACGCGGGTCGCATCAGACTTGAACCACAATGGACTTGATCTCATCAGAGCCTTTTTTTTTTTTTTTTTTCTTTTTTGTAAGAGGAAGAAGGATTTGTTGTAACAAAGGTATGGTAAATGTTAATTGAGATAATATAAAACGAGAAGAATAGGTAGAGAAACAGGGGTGGAGAAAACTATTCACTTATATGGAGTGGAAGCTTTTCACCACATGTTTTCTCCAACTCATTTCTCTACATGTAAACAGGCTCCAAGGGCCCCAATCGTGACCCACTGCACTACCAGCCCAGCCAAACCAACCCTTGACCAGATTAATTGATTGAAATAAGTATGATTTAAAGTGGTAACATTTAGGGGTAGCAACAATCGATGATAAATTAAGAGAGGCACGTTTGATACGGTTTGGACATGTCCAACAAAGGTCAAAAATTTTCTCTATGTAGGTTGATGGCCCCTCAAGGGACAGGAATTGGCCAAAGAAGATGAGGATGAAAGTAATAAGGATACATTTGAAGGAGTGCAACTAGGATCTGGCTAAAGATAGACTGAAATGGCGAAATAAAATTCATGTATCTGACCCAACGTAGTTGGAACTTGGAACAAGGCTTTGATGATAGTTAAAGCACATACAATCAATTTGGGTTTTCTAGCCCAATTTAGAGGAGTCTGAATCCCTAGTGCCTCCCTCAAGCTTCCTGTGAGTAGGACTGGAACTTCACAATGGAGCCCACCTATTGAAACGCGAGCCACTCAAAATGAACATCCTCCCTATGTACTAGACCTCCTCAAAATTTACTCAAAGAGAACTCCAACTCTAAGATATAGCATATAATTAAGACCGCTTCATCAAGTTTTATTCTATCTTGTACTTTAAGCATCTATTTCATCATTTCTAATAAGGGCATGTTCGTTTCACACCTACTAAATTTGTATAATCAGAATAATTTGTATTGATTATATATGCATTTGGAGGGAGTGCAATAATTGTTGATAGGTTGGCCAGCTGGCTAGGAGTGATACTACAGACTTGAGCACCTAGGGACCGATCCCTGAGCATGTATGTGTTACCGAGGTGCCAACACCCCTCAACCATAAGTGTGTGTTCGTGCAATAACTTGGTATGTTCCTAAAATTACCATATTTGTTTGCATTACATAACTACGTAGCTAATGCTTATATAAACAGATTACATCATTTTATGTTTCTTGCAAGCATTATAACATGCACTTGATATGCACATTTAAATTCACTGTGCGTACAAAATATCAAATAGCAATCAATAATAACACCCGGAGGAGAAATTGTATACTACAGTAGATATTGATGGGGTATTCATTTGTAATGAGACCAAGCTGTAGAATTTGAAGAAAAGAGAAGATGACAGGAAATATATATAGAGGGAGAAAGAAATAGTACCTGACGTTTGGTTGTTTAGAGAGTGGGACGAGACAGATAGAGTAAGAGGGATTTGCAGAGAGAGTTAAAGACTGCTTGAGGAAGGATTTCATGTATTTGCATACAGATAGAGAAAGCGGGGCTTTTACAAACGGGCATCCGATTACTCCAAAAAAATGGGGTTTGGGGTTGGTACCTATTTTAGTTTTCCATTCATAAACGGAACTCAGATCCATATAGGTTTTGACCCGTCGACTCAAGACTTCATGTATGAGTCTTTGATATTGCAAACCGTAGCTTAAAATCAAATTTTTTTTTTTTTTACATTTTTATGTTTAATCCGGGGAGATTGTAAATTTGATGCACTATTATGAGTTGAATAATATGTTTATATTTAAGAAAAATAAAAAGAAATTAGAACATGTTTTTAAACCAGATCTCGATCGTCTAGGTGGATCAGGTTTTGGAACCCAATTCAGGGTTAACTATTAGAACCAAATCTGAAATCAACAAATCAGGTTCCGAGTCAGAACCGGGCCCGAAATTGGAAATGTTATTTAGAAATGGATATGATTCTAGGTCCAGTATGGTTCCAACCTGGAACTGTCCCATTTGCAACCCGATGGAACTATCCCATCTGCAACCCGAGAGAGAGAGAGAGAGAGAGAGAGAGAGAGAGAGCATGCAATCGATTCGAGGGAAATGGAGGGAGGATTGGTGGTTCGAAGTTTGGTTGGGTACAGAGATTTAGGTTTAGGAGGGAAGTCCGCGTCCACCAACCCTTTGACTTTAAAATAAGTTGAGGAGTAGAATTCTAAAGTGGGGTTAGTATTTCAAAATAAATGCCGTTTTACTATTTTTTGTATATCTCTAAATGTTTCCTCAATAAGAGTTGGTCCCACCGTAAAGTCGGCTGTTTGATAGAAAAGAAAAAAGAACCCATAACATAATCTTATGCATATTCATTATCACATTGAGTATCAAATGGACAATTTTATATTTTGACCTACTTCTATTGGGCAATAGGGTTATCCCGTGCAATGGGAGAGCATTTGTTCTAAGCAGCTCTAAATTTTAGGGGCATTCGGCGAGAGGTCCCTCAAAGTGTGACTTTGTTGCAAACAATACACAAAAAATAGTCATGCAGTCAAAGGTGCTCTAACACATTCTCATACCTGATATGTCTAATTTACCATTTATTTAAATCATTAAATCATATCCCATGATTGGTGGGATATCCCATTAATAATAGTCAACTACCACTCAATGCGTCACGATTAATGGAATCTCATTAATGAGATTTTCAAAGAAATTCTAAAAACACACAAATAAATTTTAAAAAAAACGCAAATAAATTTAAAAAAACGCAATAAATTTTTTTTAAAAAAAGCAATAAATTTTAAAAGAACGCAGATAAATTTAAAAAGACACAAATAAAATTCAAATAAAACTAAGATTACCCAATTTTCCAAATTAGCGAACAATGTGGCAAAAAACTCAAGTCTTTTTGTCAAAAACTCAGTTAAATTTATTTGAAAAAATACAAATAAATTTCAAAAGATACAAATAAAATTAAAAAACACATAAATCTGCCAAAAACTCATACAGATTTGTTTATAACGAAGATAGATTTGTTCCAAAACTCAGATAAATAGCTTAAAACTTGGATAGATTTGTTCAGAACTCAAATAAATTTGTTTCAGAAGTCAGATAAATAGCTAAAAACTCAGACAAATTTGTCTAGAACTCAGATAAATTTATCCAGAACTCAAATAAATTTGTTCTAGAAGTCACATAAATAGCCAAAAACTCAGATAGATTTTCCAAAACACAAATAAATTTGACAAAAAATACAAAACTCAGATAAATTTAACTTTGACTGGAATGGGGATGGACTTCTGGAACGGGTTAGGTCGAACCTGACCTAGAACCAACCCGGAATTGCTGCAGATCCTAGGCCCACTTTCTTCTTCTTCTTCGTTCTGGAATCAGGAACACAAAAGCCATCTTCCATTAGCCTTCTTCCTCGATTCCGGCGATGTCATGGCACGGCGTCCGCGGGCAATCCCCCTTCTCCGGCGATACGTAGGAACGACGGTGGCGCATGAAATCCAGCAATGACATAGAAGATTGTCTTCTTCTTCGTTTCGTGTTCTGCAATTCTTCTTCTTCGTTGCAGGGGTATTCTTCTTCTTCTTTGCAGGGGTCTTCTTCTTCTTCTTTGCAGGGGTCTTCTTGTTCTTATTCTTCTTCTTCTTTGAAGGGGTCTTTTTCTTCAGAGATCAATTGAGATCTAATCCGTCAATGTCCATGTCCGGTTTGAAGAAGAAGAAGAAGAAGGAGAATGGAAGATTTAAAATTTAAAATTTAAAATTTTTATGCCTAATCAATTAAAAGGGCAAATCAGTCATTAAAATGTATGAGGTGGCGTGTCTAGGGACCTCTTCTCTATGAGGTGACGTGTCTAGGGACCTCTCACCGAAATATGTCCAAACTACATGGACTACAGGCCTTAGAGGAAAAGTTGGTGGATTGGAGGCCTTACAAGTCCTATATGAGGGACCTTTCGCTAATTATCTCTAAATTTTAATATGTGGGTCCAAATGTGGAGTTTCATTCCAACTAGGGATTTATTTAAGCCAAAGGCTTAGAGGATCTGGACTATAGGGTAATCTATGTGTCTATGTATGCCTCTTCATTCCATTAGGTGCCTTATAAAAATAGAGGAATAAAGGTGAATATCCAAAACTTATTTCTTTAAATAAGATTGAATTTCTCAAAATTAACGGTAAAATTTATTCTATTAAAGAGGTCAAGAGTGAAAGATATAATTTGAAGACTTAGATAAGACCCTGTCTTTCTGTAATTTGATCTAGCGTGATCGTGGCTGTCTTTCGGTAATTTGATCTAGCGTGATCGTGGCTAGGTATTTATTCTCTATTTCCTAGAATGCATTTCTCAATAAAGAAGAGCCTATTTAATTGCTATTTGTGGCTCCTCATCTTCTTCTTTTTTTTCTCTCTTTAATCTCAATCACTTTTAGAAATGCATATATCAGAATTCTTACGAATTCAATTACATGCAAACAAACAAACCCTGAATACATTGGTTTTTAGTTAAGCGCTACCCTAATCTCTAGTTATTCCTAACCCCCTTTTAGTTCAAAATGAGCTTAGTTTGCTTAACAAAAGCTTACATCTCATTTATAATATTTTACCTATAAAAAGATGCCAATGAATGTGTTTGACAATGTTTAAACATGGATAAGCCATGCAATTTTTTATTTGGTAGCTAGCCAAAGGGAGCTAGGATCCATATTAGAGACCCCATCCTTGGGCTTGTTTGGATAGGCAAACAAATAGAATATAGTGAAGTTAAATGGGCCATAACAGTCTAAAATTTCAACTCTACCCCGTTTGGATGAGTCTTGGCCCGATAGATGAAGTAATGTTGTGAACTATATATACTTCATTTTACTTCAACTCTAAATACTTCAATTTCCTTGAGTAAAAGTGTAATCTACTCCAAACCTTAACTTCAAAATAGGTATCCAAATGGAGTGAAGTGAAATAATCTACTTTAACTTCAACCTACTTCTCTTCACTCCACTCCACATGTGAAATCCACTTCGTTTTACTCCACTCCTCATTTATCCAAACAGGCCCTGAGAGATAGTATATGCTCCCATGAAGAAAAAAACCCCCCGCCCTAGTGATATCCACTCTCCTGAGCTATCTCAGCATTTGAACCTTGGATACTAAGGTGAGAAGTGAGGTTTTCAGTCAACTAGGCGACCCTTGTTCTTCATGCAAATAATGGTTGAGAATGTTCAATGATGCCCAACTTCCTTAGATGGCTAATTCCGAGGTTGCCAACTCCCTGAGTTGACTTCATTAGAGTTGAACTCCACTTCTTAAGCTATAAGAAGTCAACCTCAAGGGGTAACTCAATTGGCCTAGGACCATGGTTTGAACCCGAAGGTTGTGAGTTCGAAACTGCACTATCACACGGGGGCCATAGGGAAATTTTACCCGATTTTCTCTCCTGGCCCATAGGGATTATTTTGGCCCAAAGGACTAGGAACCATGCGTTATAAAAAATAAAAAAAAAAGCTATAAGAAGCCGGGAAATAAGTGTGTAAGCTCTTGGATGCCCATTATTTGTATTTTTTTGACTTGGCCGACTTAGCTAACTACATCTAGGAGAACTCCTACAAAAATGTATCCCAGCACTGGGGGGTTGGGGGTTGGGGGGAAGGGGGATGCACTTGGGCCCCTCTTTCATCACTGAAGCCGCTTTGATACTCTTATTCATCCCATTATCGGCCATTAAGCTCGATTTTATACTCGTTGAACCTTCATTCACCATTGGATTGAATCTCAAGAAAATTTTACAGTTATGATGTCATATTGTCATTAGAATCTAAGGCTGTTTGGTGGGGCTAGCTAATTTTTCAAAAGGAGACCTTTCAATTTAACCTCTCTGATTTTTAAACTTGCAGCTAAATGGGCCCTCAAAGCTGGACTACATATAAGAGCTATATGCGATCTAGCTGTAGGTGAACATTTCCCCTTCATCAAATCATGTCACCTCATTCATTTCATTGAACATTTGTCATATAAAAAGCCCAATCTACAGGCCCTGCATACCTACGGTATTAACCTTAGATTGATTGATTCTTTCTAATAATAGAAGAAAAATGCTATTCTGTCTCAAATATAGTGAAACAAAAGTTGGGGAGGCCTTTGCTTGTAGGGTGGATTAAAATAAAATAAAGTTGAGTATCAAATTAAAAAGAAAAAATAGTGGAGAAAGTTGAGTGTGGGTGTAGAATCACACTTTTTTGTCATTTTGTGCTTTTTAAGGAGGGGTGTTCATGGGCCGGGCTGGGCCTGGATACTTTAGAAACACTAGCCCAGCCCAGCCTATGCCCGACATGGGCCACAAAAAGATAGGCCCGAGCCCGCTCATGTAATCAATTAGGCAGGGCCAAATCGGGCTTTTCATCACTTTTTTGGGAATTAGAATGCTAATTAAATTAAATTAAATTACATGCATTTCTTACAAAAACTTGGCCGGGCTGGGCTATGGGCTTTTTATTTCTCAATCCAAGCCTGGTGCAATTATCAATTGGGCCCTCATTACATATCCAATCCCGACCCAAAAGTGGGCTAGGCCTAGATCAGGCTCGGGTTGGCCCAACCCATGAGCACCCCTATTTTTAAGAGTATTTTTTTAGAACTGCTAAACGCACACTGATTTTTTCTTTCCACACACTGTTTCGCTCTACACCCACCACTTAAGTAAAAAAATTAACAAAATCACTCTCTAGACACTCCATTTTTCCTAAACTAGCCTAACGTATACTCTCTCAACTTCTATCTACACTCCCTCTCCATGCCTGACTCCAACTGTCGCCTGCCACCTCCCTCTCTCCCTCTTTTTCACCCCCGCTCCCTCTCCCTCTCGCTAGCCCCCCACCCTCTGTCTCTCTCTCTCTCCCACCCACCGCCCACTGACTCCCTGTCTCTCTCTATCTCTCTCTTTTTCCGTCTCTCTCTTCCTCTTCTCCTCCAGCGGTGCTGCCAAAGGGGGCAGTGGTGGCTTGTGTGGGGGTGGGTGAGTGTAAAAAGAAATTGGGGGATGTAGAGAATTTAATAGATATCCTTTTAGGTAATTTACTGTATGAGTATATTGGCCATAAAAGATTACAATGTGTGGAAAGAAAAGATCAATGTGCATTTAGCAGCTCTCGTAGGCCTTTTTTTGTCATTATGTTCATTTTAAGTGAATCTTTTCTTGTCATTTTGTGCATCTAAAGGTGGTTTTTTTTTTTTTTTTTTTTGTTGTCATTTTATGCTTTTACAACCAACTCCCTCTCCTTTGTTTTTTTCTTAATTTGACACTTTATCTTACTTCATTTTCATGTCTTTTAGCCTCTGAATGGTGTATAGAAGTAGAGGTAATGCCTCCTTTTCCCACAGCTCACCAATATTGGATGCACGTAGAAAGTAGGGGAAAAAAAAATAGAGGTGGATGAATAGTGATTCTAGTCCAACAATGCCCCAAGTTGATTTATTTATTTTCTTTTCAAAACCTACTAGTGCAAATCAAGATAAAAACCATTGAAAATATTCATAAGATCAAATATGGCTATGAGACCAAGTTTCAGTCGTTGGATCATCACCAATCTCGAGATATGAGCAAAAACATGTGCACCATTAGATGTAATTTTTCGAAATCTGTGAACCCTAAATACAAGATCCAAACCGCTTGATCTCTTTGGAAGGCTGAAAATGGATTTATGGTCAACTCTCAAGGCTTGTTGATACCTTGTAGATCTTAAGATGTTTTCAAAATAATATTAGCCATTGATGTACCATGCTTAATTTTAGATTTATCCATGAGCAGTAATGTTCTTCTAATTTTATTATTTCTGGGAATGTAAAATACGATCCAGACTGTTAAAAATTGTTCTTAAGATCAAGCTCAGCTATGAGACCAGATTTCAGCCGTTGGATCATCACTAATCTTAAGGTGAGCAAAAAATGTGAGCCATTTGATATTATTTTCTGGATTATGTGGGCCCTAAACACAAGATCCAAACTGTATGATCTCTTTGGAAGGCTGAACATGGCCATGGGGTCAATTTTCAAGACTTGATACCTTATGGGTCTTAAGAATTTTGTGAAAAACTTTCAACCATTGATATAAAAAAGTCTATTTAACATAAACCCTTGCATTACCAAACACTCCTTTTGATTCTAGCCTCTTTTCTTATGGCTCTTTTTTTAATGGCTCTATTTTGATGGGTCTATCCAAAAAGAATAGAGATATCAAACAAGCCCTTCGACTTTCTCATTTTCTTATTCTTCCTTTTCTCTATCTGTTTTTAACAATAAACTTTTCCACTCATCTTCATCTGGAATCTATGCATCTTATTATTATTTTTTTTTTTTTGCAAGTTCAAAAACCAAACCATTTTCACATATGTGGAAGCAACTTTTTTATTTCTTCTATAGTTTTGTTTCCATTCTAATTTATACCATTATAGCTTTTGTCTGATAATTCAATATGAAGGTATTCATACTTGTGTGATGTGAATTTAATTTCAGTCTTTTAATACTGCAAGTGCACAGTTGTTCTTTTTGAGACAGTGACAAGTACGGGTCGAATCCCACATGGAGCAATACTAAGTTAAAATTAAAAAATATATATATTTTTATGGAAATTCTTGGTGGATCGTTTGATGCTTATTACGTATACATATTTTTCACCGTGCACGATCAATTGGCATGATTTTGAGAATTTCTGACCAAAAGATGGGATTGGTGAACCGAATTTAAGATTTGTCTTTGAAAATTGTGAGAATCGAGAATAGTCGGTGTCTATAAATTTTCTGTTAAGTTTCCTTGGATTTTGTTAGGTTTTAAATATCTTTTTCAAAAAAAAGAAGAAGAATGTTGTGGGTAGATTCACTGCAAATCCTCACGAGGCACAACTCGTCCACTAGAGGGAACCTAGGGGTTTAAGGGCTTGTTGCATACGCTAAATGCAGTCGAGAGAGCCAGCAAAAGTGACATTTTTCTTTTTGTTTTTCTGCCTTTGTTAGGATAGTAAATTTCTCCTTTTTCACTTATTTTGCTCGAGGACTAGCAAAAAGCTGGTTTGGGGGTGTGATAAGTCCACAAAATTGTAGTTCTCATTCATCATTTTATGTTACTTTGTGGACTTAATTAGGGTAATTTCACTCAATTTCATAGAATTTTATAATTCCATGCATTTGATCATTAAAGTTGGAATTGAAAGTCCTTGGGATCCTGGGGGGGGTTGAATAGGGTGTGCTACAAGTATGACCAATTAAGACCAAATTTAATTTCTTAACATTAACTAGTCACATGTGATGATAAACAATCAAAATGCGGAAGGTAATAAAACACTCACCACAAAAGCAAGCACCACAACACAAAGGTTTATAGTGGTTCGGCCTCAATGCCTACGTCCACTACCGGCTTGTGATCTAATCACCCCACCGGATTTCCACTATTTATGCTTTTTACTAGGCTAAGCAATAACCCTTACAATGTTTTTTTTCTAGGCTAAACAACAACCTCTCAATGTGCTTTTCTAGACTAAGCAATAACCTTTACAAGATGCTTTTCTTAGGCTAAGCAATAACCTTACAAGATGCTTTTCTTAGGCTAAGCAATAACCTTTACAAATAAGATTTCTCTAAGAAAGTGTCTTCACAAAAGATCACTCTAAGAGATACAATTTAAGCACAATGTTTTTGCCTCTAAACTAGGCGGATATGAAAGTGAATAACAAACTCATACAAACACTAAATGAATGCAAATGTGTATGCTCATGATGTGTGTGTGTGAGAAATTCAATCAAGTTTAAAAAGAAGGCTTATTCAAATGTATGCTCAAAGCATCTCAAAGTTTAAGGCACATAAAAGATTTGATTGAAGTTTAATGCAAATCACATGTATGTAAAACAACTTGTTAATGATATAAAAATCAAAGAATCACAAGTTGTATGAAAATGACTAACTTAGAACATGTGATGCATGTGCAATGTTGTTTTCAAAACCAAATTGATTTAACTAAAGTTTAAATGAATGAAAACAACAAATTAGGTTTCAATCAAGACAAAGAATCATGCTTTAAAGGAAATCAAAGACTTTGGCCAAGCATGATTAAGAAAGGTTTAAAAACAACTTGGATTGAAACCAAGGTGAAGAATCCAATCTTAATTAGATCAAAGATTAGGAGAAGAATGGATTCAACACATCATAGTTATTATGCTAAATATCATTTACCAATAATTTAAACAAAGCACATAACTATGATTAAGAGAGGTAGAGCTTACTTAGAGATTTAACTTCATTAATCCAAGCTTTAGCTCACCAAATGACTCTTTGGTCTCTCTTAGTTCACCCCCTTTGTCTTGTCTCCAAATGCCTCAAAGAAGGCTTAAAAATCTCCAACATTTGGCAAAGGAAAGAACTCATTTTATAGTAAAAAAGTGCCCAATGGCTAGTCCTCGGTCGACCTGCACACAGGCCTCGGTCGACCGGGATCACACAACGGTCATATTTCTGACCGTTGGAGCACTTTGGCCCTGACGGCCTGCAGTGTTCCCGGTCGACCGGGACCTCTGCGCCGGTCGACCGGCGACACTGCCGGGCCACCCCCCTTTTGACAAAAATTCCAATTTTTGCACATTTGAAGGTATTTCTTTGGGAGGATTTTTGGGCCACTAAACCAAGCTTGAATACATGTTTTAAATCATTCTAAGAGGTTTAAAAACATGAAACATAAAAAGCCTAAAATGATTCAAAACTTTAAAACCAAAGGCTAGCTTGATTTGATAAAACTCTTTTCTAAAACAAATGCATCCAAGATTTAAAAACAAATCATGCATAAATCAAAACTTTTACAACTCTTAAAAACAATGCATGAATAAAACAAGATTTCAAGTTTATCTAAAACAATGCAAGTGTGTGAATCAAATGATGCTTGAATGATAATGCATCCATCAAATTACAATCTACAAAATTCCTAACAGGAATTTTAGTCAAAATCATTCAAAATTATCAATCTTGTATGAATTTTATGAAATCATGGGTTTATATCATCTTAGTGTCACACAAATTAGCTTTTTGATTCTTGCATCATTAATTAGTTCATGGAAAATCATCCAGTTTTGTGCATTTATGTGCATGATCTCATTCGGGTCCCATGCATGACATTTATGAATTTTATACATATGATGGCTGAATTATTCTTTTTATTCTTGTAGGAAATCTTTAGTTAATTGGGACCCACCTTAAAAAGAAAAGAAGAGAAGGAATTCATAGAGGACGTCTAAGCCATGCCACCTCAAGATTTCATGCCCATGCGGGTCCACTCTCATGTGAAGGAAAAAAAATTCAGATGTTGGGGCCGCGGATAGAGGAGAATTGATGAGAAATAAAAAGAAGAAAATTCCAAGGAAGGAAATCCAAGATCTCTTGATGTCTAAGAAATGCAAAGAAGGAAAGAAAGAAAAAAAAAAGTCCAATAAAGTTTCCAACATGCAGTACACGTCCATACCAGGATATTTTAAGATTTGCATGAGTCATGTGGGGCCATCATGTGTTCCAATTTGCATGATTAAATCTGAATCTCAGATTTAGAAATTTTCAAAACCAAAAGTGGGCCCAAGGTAAGTGAAGTTGTAAGATGAAAAGGAGATCAAATTTAGGAAGTCTTATTCCCAACAAAAAAAAAAGAAAGAGAGGCAGCTAAAATCTCTCTACAAGTTGTTAAGAAACCCACTTTAATTTGGAATCTAAGAAAAGAAGTTGCAAAAGATTAGCAAGCCAAGAGACAAAGAAGGAAGACACGTTGGATCTTACCACCTATGCTTGGAAAGTATATTAAGAATGCTAGGAAGTCAAAGCATGACCATGATAAAAGGAGAATGTCTTGGTGGCCAATGAAAGAGCTTGATTTAGCAAGACTTCTATCCAAGCAAGGAAGTAATTCACACTTGCATTTATTATGGCATGGAGATCAACGTGGGAAGAACTCTATATATTGGAAACCCCATTCTCCACAAAAAAAAAAAAAAAAACCTCACGTCCAACCCTCTCTTCCCTACTTCTCTCTCAACCTTTTCTCTCTTTAGAAGAAAAGAAAAGAAAAATATGTGGGTATTTTGGAGTCCTGTTCTAGAACTAGATTAGAAGAGTGTGAGAGAAAATTGTAATTACCATGAAGTTTTTAATGAAGATCATATCTTTTGCAATGGAGGAGTAGATTTTTCTGGATCGGAGCACAAAGTGAAGTTAAGTAATTTTATTTTTGTTCTATGTCTTTAATTTAATTCTTTTGTTCCTATGGTGCATTGTTTAATAGAATAATAGATTTGCCTTCGCGACACAGGCAAACCTCTGCTTTATATTTTAAATAATTTTTTTTATCAGTTAATCTTCTTTTGATAGGATATACTTAGGTTTTTATACCTTTGATATTTTATACTTAACTTGTTAACTGATGCTCAAAGTAGTTTATATTTTATGAGGTGATGGAGATCTTGGGTTCTTTTATTTAATAATTGGATTTTAAAAGAAAAATATCTTCCGGATCAGAAATATTAAGTTGTTTCTGATCTGAGTTATTTGCAAGACAAAAGACTAAATTAAAGTATGTGGAATGAGAATTAAAATTAATTAATAGATTCTTTATTGCTCCGATCTACCTATATCATTATTGTTATCTGTTCATCTTGCATAGTAGCTTTATCTCTCATTCAAATCTTGATTTATTTTTATTTTCATTATAAAAAAAATTAGATTTTAAATTTTAACTTAGTAGTGCTTCTTAGAGGATTCGACCTGTACTTGCCACTGTCTCAAAAAGGACAACTGTGCACTTGCAGTATTAAAAGATTGAAATTAAATTCACATCAAGTTTTTGGCGCCGTTGCCGGGGAGCCAAATCTGAGTTTTTTTGTTAAAAATCTAATTTTTTTTATTCATATGCATTCTAATATTTTGGTTGCATTAATTGTTTAGTCCTCTAATTTGCATTAGTAGTATTTTTTGCAATTAGTTTTAGTTAGTATTTCACTTTGCTAATTTTTTCTGACTTTTCTAATTTTTTTGAATTTTTCTAATATTTCTTTTTAATTAATTGAATTTTCGGAATAAAAAAACAAATTTTTTTTGAAGGATTTATTTTAATTCCTAATTTCAGTAAATGAAAACACAAAAAAGATTGGTTTAACTAATGTCTTGATTAAATTAGAATTTGATTTGGTTTCTTAACTTAGGAATTAGTAATAAGAGTTGTTTTTTAGATAGGTTACCTCGCTAAGATTAGAGTTGCACAAAAATAGGAAACTGCGTGGCTATTCGCAGTTTCCTATTTTTGTGCAACTCTAATCTTAGCGAGGTAACCTATCTAAAAAACAACTCTCGTTAGTAATTCTTAAGTTAAGAAACCAAATCAAATTCTATCTTATCCTAATTTAATCAAGACATTAGTTAAACCAATCTTTTTTGTGTTTTTATTTACTGAAATTAGGAATTAAAAGAAATCCTTCAAAAAAAAATTTGTTTTTTTATTCCGAAAATTCAATTAATTAAAAAGAAATATTAGAAAAATCCAAAAAAATTAGAAAAGTCAGAAAAAGTTAGCAAAGTGAAATACTAACTAAAACTAATTGCAAAAAATACTACTAATGCAAATTAGAGGACTAAACAATTAATGCAACCAAAATATTAGAATGCATATGAATAAAAAAAATCAGATTTTTAACAAAAAAACTCAGATTTGGCTCCCCGGCAACGGCGCTAAAAACTTGATGTGAATTTAATTTCAATCTTTTAATACTGCTAGTGCACAGTTGTCCTTTTTGAGACAGTGGCAAGTACATGTCGAATCCCATAAGGAGCACTACTAAGTTAAAATTTAAAATCTAATTTTTTTTATAATGAAAATAAAAATAAATCAAGATTTGAATGAGAGATAAAGCTACTATGCAAGATGAACAGATAACAATAATGATATAGGTAGATCGGAGCAATAAAGAATCTATTAATTAATTTCAATTCTCATTCCACATACTTTAATTTAGTCTTTTGTCTTGCAAATAACTCAGATCAGAAACAACTTAATGTTTCTGATCCGGAAGATATTTTTCTTTTAAAATCCAATTATTAAATAAAAAAACCCAAGATCTCCATCACCTCATAAAATATAAATTACTTTGAGCATCAATTAACAAATTAAGTATAAAATATCAAATGTATAAAAACCTAAGTATATCCTATCAAAAGAAGATTAACTGATAAAAAGAAATTATTTAAAATATAAAGCAGAGGTTTGCCTGTGGCGCGAAGGCAAATCTATTATTCTATTAAACAATGCATCATAGGAACAAAAGAATTAAATTAAAGACATAGAACAAAAATAAAATTACTTAACTTCACTTTGTGCTCCGATCCAGAAAAATCTACTCCTCCATTGCAAAAGATATGATCTTTCATTAAAAACTTCATGGCAATTACAATTTTCTCTCATACTCTTCTAATCTAGTTCTGGAACAGGGCTCCAAAATACCCACATATTTTTCTTTTCGAAAGAAAAAGTTGAGAGAGAAGTAGGGAAGAGAGGGTTGGACGTGAGGGTTTTTTTTTTTTTTTTTTTGTGGAGAATGGGGTTTCCAATATATAGAGTTCTTCCCACGTTGATCTCCATGCCATAATAAATGCAAGTGTGAACTACTTCCTTGTTTGGATAGAAGTCTTGCTAAATGCTCTTTCATTGGCCACCAACACATTCTCCTTTTATCATGGTTACGCAATTTAGGGATGGCAACGGGGCGGGGCGGGGACGGAATTGGGGTCCCCCGTCCCCGCCCCGCCCCTCTTTTACCCCGCCCCGCCTTTGGGGCACAAAATTGTGCCCCGTCCCCGCCACACCCACGGGTTCACCGTCCCCGCCCCGCCCCTCTTTTACCCCGCCCCGCCCCGCCCCGCCTTTGGGGCACAAAATTGTGCCCCGTCCCCGCCACACCCACGGGTTCACCGCCCCGCCCCGCCCCGCCCCGCAATTATAAAAATTTTAAATATACAGGAGTTGGGATTTGAACTTAGGTGGGAAAGTAACTAGAGGTTTATCTTACCACTAGACCAAACTTCATTTGTTGTAATGCTTTACCTTATTTAAAATATATTCATATATTCAAGATTGTTACACACATACATATACATATATATACACACATACATATTTATACACTTGAAAATATCATATATGCTTTGAGACATTCTTTATAAAAAAGACAATCTCTTTCTAAAATATCATGATCTCCATCAATATATGGTTTCACTTCATTTCTGGTGTTGAACTCCACTCACTAATAAAGAGGTAATCGTGGGTTTGCAATTTATTTGCAAGTTGCAAATCACTCAAAAAAAAAAAAAAAAAAAAAAAACCCTCAAAACAAAGATAAGAGAAATGACCTATCAATATGTGGATATGGTTATTGTAGTGTCAAACAACCTCAGCCGCTTTGACTTTCCAAGCATGTGGATCATATTAGCTTAGGTAAATACTTACTTATTTATGTGACACTTAACTTGCAATGTTAAATCATTAGTACAATGATTCTAATCATACTAAGGTTGATTACATATAATTAAAATTAGTATAATTTATAGTATTGTTAGTATAATTAGAATCATATTAAGTTACTAACTATAATTTACCTTGCCATTTCTAATCATATAAGTTATTATAAGCGTATAGCATGATATATTTTGTAATATTATATCAAATTAGTATAATTTATATTGTTATTAGTATGATTAGAATCATACCGATTATAATTTACCTTGCTATCTCTAATCATCTATATTATAATAAGCTTAAAGCATGATCTATCATTCTATTATATTCGTTTTATTTAATATGATTTATCATGTCACAATTTAACATTATATATGATTAAAGTCAAATAAGCTTAGATAGATTTTTTAACAACTTTAATTTCATTAAATTTGAATTAGAAGGAATGTGATCATATTATATGCTTTTATAATGTATAGGGTTCAATTAATTATATGTTTAACTTTAAAAAAAGTCTTCAATCAATCTACTTAACCCTTAATAACAACATAAAATCAATTTATACATTTACATATAAATATGTTTATTTATTATAAAAAAAATCTAAAATATATATTTAAGAGGATTATTAATCAATGGGGCGGGGCAACGGGGCGGGGCAACAGGGCGGGGCAACGGGGCGGGGAAAAGAGCATACCCATCCCCGCCCCGCCCCGCCTTCGGGGCATAGTTTTATTCCCCATCCCCGCCCCACCCAAGGATCGGAGCGGGGAAAACCCGTGCGGGGCGGGGCGGGGCGGGGCAAAATTCCTTGCATTATTAGTATACTTTCCAAACATAGGTGGTAAGATCCAACGTGTCTTCCTTCTTTCTCTCTTGGCTTGCTAATTTTTTGCAACTTCTTTTCTTAGATTTCAAATTAAAGTGGGTTTCTTAACAACTTGTTGAGAGATTTTAGCTGCTTCTTTTTTTTTTTTTTTTTTTTTTTTTTTGGAACAAGACTTCCTAAATTTGATCTCCTTTCTAGCTTGCAACTTCACTTACCTTGGGCCCACTTTTGGTTTTGAAAAATTCTAAATCTGAGATTCAGATTTAATCATGCAAATTGGAACACATGATGGCCCCACATGACTCATGCAAATCTTAAAATATCCTGGTATGGACGTGTACTGCATGTTGGAAACTTTATTGGATTTTTTTTTCTTTCTTTGCTTCTTTGCATTTCTTAGACATCAAGAGATCTTGGATTTCCTTCCTTGGAATTTTCTTCTTTTTATTTCTCATCAATTCTCCTCTATCCGTGGCCCCAACATCTGAATTTTTTTTCCTTCACATGAGAGTAGACCCGCATGGGCATGAAATCTTGTGGTGGCATGGCTTAGACGTCCTCTATGAATTCCTTCTCTTCTTTTCTTTTTAAGGTGGGTCCCAATTAACTAAAGATTTCCTATAAGAATAAAAAGAATAATTCAGCCATCATATGTATAAAATTCATAAATGTCATGCATTGGACCCGAATGAGATCATGCACATAAATGCACAAAACTGGATGGTTTTCCATGAACTAATTAATGATGCAAGAATCAAAAAGCTAATTTGTGTGACACTAAGATGATATAAACCCATGATTTCATAAAATTCATGCAAGATTGATAATTTTGAATGATTTTGACTAAAATTCCAACTTTAGTGCTCAAATGCATGAAATTATAAAATTCTATGAAATTGAGTGAAATTACCCTAATTAAGTCAACAAAGTAACATAAAATGACGAATGAGAACTACAATTTTGTGGATTTATCATTGTGAACTTGCAAAAAGCTGATAACATGATAGGAAGATCTTAAACCCGACATTCTAATTTGTTCAGTTTTGATTATTCTTAAGTTAAGTTAGATAATTAGTAGTAGCATATTTTAATGACTTGTCGAACTGATTATATTAGCTTTTTAAGTTATTATTAATTTTAGTATTTTAATTCTTAAGATTTTTATAATTTCTTAGCTTTTTTATATAAATAAAAACTGATTTGGTTTTCCCAATTAGCTTTATGAGTGACAGAGTTAAGTAGACTCCTTAGTAGGGTTGTCAATCAGGCTAGTAGGTACTTGATCCATAGCCCTCAAGTTTGATGATTTTAGACAACATTTTTTTTCCAGAGTTTCAACGGTGTCAAACCTAGGGCTTGTGACATTGAAGGGGGTAGAGATGTGATTGATCATAGGGAGAACTGTCCACATGAGAGCATTTTTTTTTTTTTTATATACATAATATATGTGGATTTATATAAGCAAGTTCTTATGTAACAACTTCCCCCCCCCCCCAAAAAAAAAAACCTTTAAAAAGGAAAGTTCCTATGTGCTTTTCATGTGATTCTTATGTGATTTTTTATGTAAATTAGCCGTTCAAGATTCTTATTTTTTTTAAAGTTTTTTAAGTGGCTTATCTACATAAAGTTGCTTTATATTTGAATTTATTTGAGCATATATGTGGATTTGTTTAAGCATGATTCTTATGTGAGTTCTTATGTAATACTAAAACTTAGCCTCACATTCAAATTCAACCCCAATGAGCAATTTATTTGATGGGACACAACTTGTAAAAACAAATTTTACGAAATCCCGATGGCATTTTGTATTGGGAATTATGAGGTATTTTTTATATTTAGGATCCATTTATTTATTTATCATTTGATTTATGAAAATTCAATGTAGTGAATTCTATCAAGGGCCAAAATTAACAAATTCAAAGAAAAGGTGCACAAATACCACCAAATAATATTCCCTTCAATAGTAAATGATTGCCTAGCCTTCACGGCTTCACCCTACTAAATCAAATTGTAGCAAAGTGAGATTCCCATCTACCACCCCGTAATATTGCTCCTTCCGTTGCATCGCAGGTCCCAAGCTCATATAAAGAATGAAGGTTAATATCAGGTTCAAACCCGGTGCTTGAGGGGGGCTGGCCGGGGCCATGGCCACCCCCACAAAAAAAAAAAAAAAAAATTTTAAAAAACCCCCCTTTATTTTACAATTTTTTATAAATTTTTACATATGGCCCCTCCAAAAAAATTCAAAAAAAACCCGTACATGTTTTAAAAACTACATTTATTTTTTTAATTGTGGCCCTCCCAAAATAGTTTACTTACATAGTGGTCCCCAAAATGAAGAATTTCTGGGTCCGCCCCTGATATAAATTTTCTTCTCTTGAAGCCCTCCGCCCGGCCTTAGTCCATGAGGGCCAGGTAAGGCCTAGGTCGTGCAGCCCTCTAAGGGCTTTGGCGAGCCTGAGGCCCAACCCGCATATGTTGAAGGTAGGGATCAGACAACCCTAGCCGTGGCCTGGCCCAACCAAGCCTTTTGAGAGTCTTACTCCTTTTGCCGTGAGCCCATGTCACCAGTTGTATGCTACAAGCCACACCCTTGTCTTGTATTTTGTTAGGTCCCACACGGTTTAGTCAGTGTAAGTACTATTTCTAAATTCATTTTTCTTAGTCCCATAGTTTATTAGTATCCACTGAATAAATCTTCATCAGCCTACTAAGCTGCAAAATAGGTCAGATGTCACATTGATCAGATATAATTTAATGCGTGTAGATTCATGAAAGTAATTCAAAAGAAGGGAGAGTTGACATAAAGAATAATCATGCGACGCAATTAGACAAAACCTTTTTGGATTTTAGGGGGAGCCATATCTGTCAGGCTGATTTGGACCCCGTCCTATTTTCCATTTCCATGCCAATACAATATATATGCACATTTCCCTGAAATCAAGTTTCCAAAGGTTGTGTTTGCATAGGATGACTGCCCTGGAAAAGCGCCAGAAATCCTGCTGCCTATTTCCTTCCCGAACTGTTCATAAGCTTTTGGTTCAAAGTCATTTTCTAGACTCGAGTTCTTTCACGGCATTACACAAACACCCTAAAATATATTAGGAGAGATTCTTGATAATTTGGTTTTTGATTCGCGTATGAAATCATATTGAAAGTATTGTGCTTTTGCCTGAAATGACATGATGTTTCTAGGTGAATGGAAACAAAATACGGGTTGCAAGATAACAAAAATAATTGAAGTTGAGGAATGTACTTTGTTTCTTCGTATGTTTTATATGATGACATTCAAATGCTTTTAATATTCCCTTCTCATAGTGTTTACCAATTCGTAAATTTTGACCATTTTACATGGAAGATTCATGTCAAAATATGAAATATTATACTCAGTTTCGATGGTTAAAAATGAAGTTGGCCCTGATATCCATTGTATGATTGTAATGCACTGTCCATTCATTGTAACAATTTCCAATTTAGATTTAAAACCAAGATCATATTAACATATATTCAAATGATCAAGTCAAGGGATCCTAGATAGATCTATGGAGTTTACAAGTATGATCGCAGACCCAAATATATGGTCATGTGATAGTCGCTCCCCTTTAAACTTGAGTTCGCCTTCAAAACTCGCACAAAAATCTTGAGTCCGCCTCCAAAACCAAATGAAAATTTTGGATTTTCTCTCAAAATCCACATAAAAATCCTAGGTTCGCCCACAAAATTCAACGACTTGTTTGGATCTGACCTCTAAATAAAGATCCTAGGTCCACCGCTTACTATATGGCAATGAAATTCAATCTTACCGAAGGATTTAGATCTGAATCTAAAAAGAAAAAGAAAAAAAAGATTATGATCATGGCCTTAGATCAATGTCTCTTTTTATCACATTCAAAGGTATATTTGTGAAATGAAGAGATTTAAGGGTAGGTTTTGTTAATTCAATTAGGGATAAGGTTTTCTTTGGTCGTATGTACGATGGTCTGAGGTCCAAAAATTCTTGCACGCATGCTCCTATTGAAAAGGACCCAATGACAACTTATTAGAACTCTCAAACGTGAGAATGACTTGTAATACTCTTCCACCAAACAGAACTTTATAGTATTTTATCCGCTGTATGGATCATTGATGAGCTCACCAATATAGACCTAATTCTGTCCTCCATTATTTTTTTTTATCCAAACCGCCCAATACCAAAGCCCATCTAAAATAGGAGAATTTAAACCATCTTGTTACAGGAGGAATTGTGGGTGGGTCACATTTAGGGCCTGTGTGTTTGCAATAGAATATATAGTAAGCACATAAGATTTAGGGAGAACTTCATAAAAGTCTTTAAGTTTCCGCCTTATATATATATAAAAAAACACAAGTTTCAAAAATTTTCAAATTAGTCGTTAAGTTTTTTAGGAAGTTTTCAATTAAGGACATCCATCTATTTAAAGTTATTTTTCGGCAACTTTTTTCCTATTTTTTTAAATACCCAAATTACTCTTTATTGTAATAAAACTCTCATTCACTTCCTCTATATTCTTCTCATTTCCTTCACCGATGTCCTCACAATGATCAAGGACATCCAATATTCCTACAGCGATTAGCTGTATGTAGTAGCCGCCGAAACCATGTCATGACTTTAAATGAAGGGTAATTTGCATATTTTCAAAATATTGAGGGAAAAAGTCACCAGAAAATACTTTTAAATGGCCGGATGTCCTTAAATTAAAAATTTATTGGAAAGCTTAGGGACTAATTTGAAAAGTTTCAAAATTTGTGTCCTTTTATGAAATAAGACAAAAAGGCTGTATTTGAAAATTTCCCAAAGATATATGTCGTTAGTAGCTAAAAATGAATATCAAAGGTGATTTTTCAAAAAAATAAGTATCAAATAACATTTCTTTTAATGGAAATGAAATCATTGGAAGATGAGAAATGAATTACTAAGGGTGTTAGCTTGATATTTATTACTAAGGCTGCATCTAAGTTAGTTTAGACCCAAATACGGGCCCCAATTAACAAAAACTGATGAGCTGATCAGATAAAAGATTTGGTGTCCAAGTTCAGTGCACCTCAAAAGATCTCTATTGGGTCCTGCTCCTCTTGATTCAAATTACCATTTGAACTCTTCTACTAAATAGAGGGAAGTCCTGATATCACTTTGGTCAAAGTGAATGTTCACAGTTGATTGGAACAGCAATGTTGACTATGAATGAGCAAGGTTCCCACCCCAACCCCCCACCCCCAAATCTTTGTGGCATATGTAAATTTTTTTCATCTTTGGTTAATTTAGTCAAGGGGGTTGAGATCCAAATGAGCCCACACAAGTGAAAGAGTGGCACACCCAGGGATCGATCTCACGATCGGTAGGTGACAAATGGAGTTGCCAACTTAATAGCCCTTAGTTGTCAAATGTTGTGCAGTTTTAATGGTATGAATTCACACCTCCTCATAAGTTGCAGGCTGATAGGGACAATATGGCTGATTACACTAATGTGTCCCCTCTCAAGCACCATTAGTAAGCCCCTCTTGTGAACACACTCTAATGTGGCCCGCCTAGGGCCATGCCAATCATGGGGAGGTGGATGATTGAAAAATCTGAACAAGACCTAGTGATATACACAATATCAACATCATTAGATCATTCAAACCCTTTGATCTATGGCCCTTTAGTTTAATGGGGTGTGTGTGTGTCTATATATATATATATATTTGAATTTTAATCCAACTGAGAGAGAGAGAGTTGGATGACTATTAGGTTTGAGCTTGTACCAATTCATGGGCATAGTAAGTTTTGGGGTGGGGTGGTTATCAGAGGAGGTCCCTATTGAGGATCTCCCAACACAAAGGATCTCCCAACACAAAATTTTAATTTTTCAACTGAAAATAAAATCATGATAATGACATTTGAGTTCTACTTGTGTTTGTGTTTAATGGGTTTTCTGTTTTCTTAATCACTTAAGTATGATTTATGGTGGCCACATTGCCTCAAGCAGGCTCATTTGAACAGTAGTTTGTTCTGTTGTTGGCTGATACTTTATAGTGATATGGTACTACAAGAGTGTACAATGCCCACTTGGGGCAGAACAATATTGCACTGTGCATCCGTGAGTATCTGGTGGAAGCAGGTCTTATATATATATATATATATATACCAGACACATGGAGATGGAATTTCTTGCCGCATAAGCCGGTGTTATCACAGAGGATGAGCCTCTTCAATTTACTAGTTAGTAAAATTAATACAAAGTCTTCAATTTTTAGATAAATGGTCACATCAAAAGTACGTATTTAAATAATAAAAAAAAAAACGATACAAACACTCACTTTTTACACAAAAAGTCAAAATGATTATCTACCTATCCAATAAAGAAAAAAATGTCATGATAACCCCGTTTATATTTTATTCTTTCTCAAGTTGATACTTTACATTACTTTTACTTTAATAGTAAATTACCAAATAGGCCCTAAGGGTCCCACCCCCTCACCTGGGTACCAAAAGAAAATAAGTGCATCGCTTAACTAAGTCAAAGACCACCTTGGAAAAACTCACACTGCTACATAAGAGATATTAATGTAATCTTTTTCTCTTTTTTGTTCTTGTAAAATATAATTGTAGTTAATTTTGTCTAAAACATGCAATAATACAATTGCGGGCTGCGGGCCCTCATACTGATTGAGTGAAATTTCAGCCAGAATAAATCAACCCTGCTTTTTGAAAGGTGGGCCACATTCAAGTTTTTGTTGGGCGCTGACCAAATGCTATATATTACCACCAGATTAAACGGTACGTAGAATGTTTCTTTTATCATTGATGTAACTTGCTCACAGTAAAAGTAACAAGTAACAACATATTCACTACCAGGCACCATCCACAACATGCAAAGGACAAGAGAGAGAATGAAACCATCTTTTTCTCTTCTTGCAATTGCGTGCTGGGATTCCCTTTCCAGATCCACACTCAAATCCTATCTTTAGATAGGTAGGTCTAATTACAGAACTCCATGAAGAAATGATAGAAAACTCAAATTATTTGAGTGTTAACAGAATCTTAGGTTGCTATTTCTTTGGCTCTTCTTTCTTTGGCTCTTGTTTCTTGGGCTCTTGTTTCTTTGGTTCCTCTTTCTTCTCCTCCTTCTTCTCCTCCTTCTTCTCTTCCTTCTTTTCCTCTTTCTTCTCTTCTTTAGCTGGCCCAACTGATACTATCTCCACTTTTCCTATTTTCTTCAACCTTTTTGCAATTGCAATACTGTCCATTTGGCCTATAATGGTCATTATCTGTTCCTTCAGGTCGGCTGCGATCGAATCAATACCTGCAAATAAAAGTTCACTAATTATTTCAAAGCTATGGAAGAAGCTAATTTCTATTGTATGGAAAATTTCTAGCTCTACAAAGATTTTCATATGGGTAATGACTATTTACCACATCAGCAATATTCTAAACAGTGACAATATGCTCCTGCACATGGTTTTCATGGGGCCCGTACACAATGGTAGTTCCAATGCACATGAATGAGTATGTATCAGTAGGGGCCATGTGCACGGTTTGCAGGAGAATCATGCACGGAAGATTTAAAAAATCTATTTCTCGATAATATATACCTATTTAAAAGGATCCAAATCTCCTGTGTGGAAGGAAAAATTAGGGGGCAACATGTAAGGGGCCAGAGGAAAGAGACATCCTCCAAGAATTTGAAATTAAACATACCTAACCCCAATGGCAGAGCCAGGTAGGGCCAAGGAGTAATGCCCTCCCCCAAGAATTTGAATGCCCACTTGAATTCTTAGCCATCTAATAAGGTGACCCCATAATTTTTGGACATGGTGACCTCCAGAGGAGATTTTTTTTTTTGGTTGCCAAAAACCAAGCACCAAAATGGTATACTACTCTGTGTGTGTGTGTGTGTTTTTTTTTTCTTTTATATTAGCAATTTTTTCTTAGTTGGTGATATATAATTTTTTATCATTATTATATTATGGTGGGGGTGTTCATTTTTATTGATTTGAAGGAAAAACATACTATTAGCTTAACTAGCATTTTATTAATTTGGCCACTTCATAATAATTTCTGTAAAATGTGTGAATCAGAGAATAATAAATGACTTGGCTGGCAGCTTCCTTCACTAATGCTGTTTTATGCTTGCTATAGTAGACCAATGGGTTAACTAAGCCATTGATTTTATTAAATGGGGAGTCTAACACTCTAACTTGATGTAGAAAAATAGTCAGAAGAAAAGTTCTGAAACATCCACAGTTCAACAATTATGTTGCAACTTCTTAAAAATTAATGACTAGCTTGAAAAACTAGATGAATTATGAACAGTTTGAAGAGGTTTTTAGAAGAAAAACATATTTTTTTCATCTTCTTCTTCTTCTTCTTCTTCTTCTTCTTCTTTGTTTGACCCCTTGTTAGAGCACCCCATGTGGTCAATAATTTACAATAAATAATTGAATAAATAAATCACAGGAAAAAGAGTATATTCCCCATATTCCAAATGTGGCTTCTTTGGTCCACGTCCCATAATTAACAACGTTGGCCTAAGACCACGGTTTGCATCTATAGGTTGTAGGTTTCGAAACTGCACTACCACACTGGGACTACAGGGGAGTTTACCTGGCTTTCCTCTGAGCCCGGATGGATTAATCCAGTCCGAAGGATTTGAAACCCTCCACTGGCCAAAAAAAAAATTAAGAAATTGCACCCATAACATGATTTTCTCCCGAGTTTCTGTGGGTCCAAGTGAAACCAGCACTTCTGAAACATAGTGCTTGATACATCAAAGCAGTCCCTGAAAAGGCATGAGCCAGAATCATGATTGATACATACCCTACTTACTATCAGATGGGCCACAACATAACAAAAATGAACGGTTAAAAATGAAAAACCGATTCCCCACGTAACTAATGGCTCACATTCATGATGACATCACCTAGAGTGTTTTTTTTGGGTAAATAGAAGTTCCCAACCCTTCGTGTACACGCTGATTCCTCGTCCAAGAGGGAAGCCTAGTAAACTTTCTAGTATTCTAGTGTGGTAAGTATAGCACTAAGAATTAAAACCATGGAACAGAGAAAAGTGAAATTTTGTTGAATCAATGCAGAAAGTACCCTGGATATCTGCAGCAGCTTCTATTGCCTTCTGCTTCATCTTGGCATCTGCCATGGCCGGGATTTTAATCACCACCTTCTGCTTAAAACACCCACAAAGAAATGAAAAACAGATACAGAGATAGTGATTCAGAATTTAAAAACAAACACCCATCCATCATAGGAGGTTGAAAAGAGATTAGAAAGAGATGAAGATGAGGTATACCTGTTCCATGTGATAGAACTGAAGAAGGAAATTTAGAACAGAATGGAACGGAATGGAATGAAAAGAAAAACTGAAGCCGAAGAAGAAGAAGAAGAGAATTAAAGTGGAATGGATTTCTAAGAACTTGGGTGGTTGGTGTATTTATGAAGGTGCGCAAAGGCAACTTGATGCTGTATTATCCGGATTCTGACTAAGGGCGTGTAAAAACACGCCATTTTCAATGGTGGGATTTCATTTCACATGCTTTACACGTACGCATCCACGTCTGATAGACGAAAGATGTCCAAAACAGTGGGTCCCACTTGCAATGAAAGGGTGCCTGATGGAGAGATTCCAGTGTTGATTTCTTGGGCATGGAAGGGACTGAAGAGAGAAAAATGATCAAGAGGGTGTAGAAAGGGACACGTCAGGTGGGGGCCAAAAATGCTTTACCAGGAAAACATGGACCTGAAAGATTCGGTGGTAGATGAGGGGAGGGCACAACATATACCTGATCAAATAGTTTTGATTGTTGTTTTGAATGCCTGAAAACAAAATGTCATTGAGTAATGCATATTTCTAGTGCCTAAACTCTAGTTTTACTTCTTTTCCTTTTTTTTTTTTTTTTTTTTTCTATCGGAGGGTCCCAATCATTCGGGTTGTACTAATTCCTCCAGATCTAGAGGGAAACCGGGTAAACTCTCCTGTAGTTCTAGTGTGATAGTGGTCCAGAGGGAAACCGGATAAACTTCCCTGTAGCACTAGTGTGGTAGTGCAGTTTTAAACTTACAACCTCAAGATGTAAACCGTGACCTTATGCCAACTGAGCTACCCCTTAGGGTTACTAAACTCTAATAAATTGAGATCGGCTTCTTACTCAAGTGGTAAGAGGGACAGTTCTAATCTGGTTAGCAAACATGGATATGCCCTCTCTTTCTACGTGTGCAGGCTTTTTTCCTACGAGTGTGGCCTTTTTCCTGCTCGACTAGGCTTCTTTCCCATTTGGGCTCCCTATTAGGATGGATAGACAAATTTTATTCATTAAGGTATCTTGGTATCAATTTCTTATTCCTACCCTTTAAGGATATCCATCTATAAAAAATATTTATTTTCACATGTCTTGTTAAGGATCAAGTGATCACATCTTCAAAGATTTGACATAAAATAGAAACTATAGTCTTCTTAGCTCATTAGAATGTAAGTAAAGGTACTTTTAGTGACAAATGAGTCACACATGTATGAAGCTTTTCGAAAAAACAGAACAACAAAGAATAAACCGGATGGACATTATAGGATTTGCATTTTTCACGTAATCAAGAAATGGACCAGGGGTGGACCCAGGAATTCTTTCTTGGGGGGCCACTATGTAGAAATCTTGGGAGGGACACATATAAAAAATTACATATAATTTTTAATGTCCCTAAATTTTTCCTAAATTTTACTCTAATAAAATTTTAGAAATAAAATTTTCCCTAAATTGCATATGGACACCAGCAAAATGTCCCTAAATTTTACTCCAATAGGAGTTGAATTACCCGTTGGGGTTACCAAACTCTAGTAAATTGAAAACGGCTTCTTACTCAAGTGGTAAGAGGGACAATTTTAATCTGGCTAGCGAACATGGATATGCCCTCTCTTTTTGCGTGTGCAGGCTTTCTCCCTACAAGTGTGGCCTTTTTCCTGCGCGACTAGGCTTCTTTCCCATTTGGGCTCCCTATTAGGATGGATAGACAAATTTTATTCATTAAGGTATCTTGGTATCAATTTCTTATTCCTACCCTCTAAGGATATCCATCTATATAAATTATTTATTTTCACATGTCTTGTTAAGGATCAAGTGATCATATCTTCAAACATTTGACAAAGAATTAGAAATTATAGTCTTGTTAGCTCATTAGAATGTAAGTTAAGGTACTCTTAGTGAAAAATGAGTCACACATGCATGAGGCTTTTTGAAAAAACAGAACAACAAAGAATAAACCGGATGGACATTTCTCACCAATGACCTGCTCCCTCCTAGGACATTATAGGATTTGCATTTTTCACACAATCAAGAAACGGCACCAGGAATCTAATGAATAAAATAAACATGTCCTACGGTGAACATAGGAAGGAAATGAACTTGTTAGATCCTAGAAAGAGATATTTTAGGGATATCCTGTGGAGTATAACAAAGTTTGAGGCTAAAACTTCCAAGTGTGTAAAGGAAGTGGAATTCATCGATCGAAACTATGAACCGCATGAGATAAATGCTCTCCTCATCAGCGGAATATCACTAAATTTTACTCCAATAGGAGTTGGTCTTGTCGGAAGATAAAATATATGATTAATAATGTGATACCACTTGTAGGACCTTATACCCCATTGATCTACCACTTATTCCAAAAATCAATTGGCGATAGGAAACAACACAACAATAATTTTATGGTAAAGGCGAGGGCTTGACCACAATTATGACCACTAAGGAGCGAGGGGGAACGTTGACCCCAACAATCCCTCCCTCAACGGCATACCCGCCCCGACTCCTGCTGCGAACTAGCAAAATGCATGCCCCGTGACTCGAACATCTGACCTACTTGTTATGCACGTGTATGTGGAAATGTGAATTAATGCAATTGAGCAAACAATTAACCATATAAGAACAAGCAATCACACACAAGAGAATAATGTGGTTCGGCAAACTTGCTTACGTCCACGAGAATGAAACTCGACTCTCCTTTGGGTTTACTCTCTCTCTCTCTATATATATATATATGATTAGTAGTACCTCATGGGTTACATATTACATCATTTATATAATGTTCTTTTTCTTATCCTCTAAGAAACCCTATGCTAGTCAATAAGAAAGTCCTGGTATAATTACTAAAATACCCATGACCATAAACCCACTTGGTCTGGACCCACTAGGCCAATAATTAGCACAATCTTATGCATTATTTATTTAGTTAGTTATAGTGAACTCAAACTCACACACCCTTGCTACTTATTGCTTGATATCCATAACTAACTAAGCTATGGTAGAGGAATAATCTTATGAGTTATTAATATCATACATTTTATTCACATTATTAATTAATCATTTGTTCAATCTTAAGATTGGACTAACTCCTATCACCCTAAACTTTTAATTTATTTAACTAAATAAGGGGGCATTAATTCTGAGTAATTCAAATTTTCAACAGGTGAGTCTCACTATTTTGAGTTCACTCTTCTTACTTCATATGAGTAAGACACCGCATGCAGTACTGCTCACAAAGAGACGAGTGTAGGATGAAACTAAACTAATGGTAAGTGGGTCCTCCATCTCTCTAAAGCATATAACTATGTAAAATAAGGTGTGAATTTTCGAGAAATTGTGAGGTGGTCCCACAATTTAGGTGGTCCCACTATTGTTAGATATATGCTTAGGTTTAATTAAGGGTCGGTTTGTTTGTATTAGAACACGGGGGAACTCATGGTCAAATGATCTCCTTAAAAATTCTTAAAAGGAGAGAAGTGTGATGAAAAGATTCGAGAGGTGAATGATACAAGGTAGCAACGTAAATGGGTAGTCATTCCCCATCATTATTTGACTCACTTTCAAATAAAGGGACGATATTGAAAATTCGTTTTTTATTATTCACATTGTATATTCATTATCTACCACTTACGGCGTGAATTTCTATATATTCAATTTATTTATTGAAACAATCAGGCATGATCAATCTTCTTTCTTGTGAGAGATACCCATGTCCTTTCTTCCCTCTAAAATCAACAAATAGGAATTCATTGTTCCCTGTTTTTGATAGAGTTTGTCAAGGAAGTTTAACCCATCATTCGATTCGGTGACGTTCGAAGTGATATGCCTAAATTCTTCTCTAATTTGTCCTTTTGTGATTATTGACTCAAAGATTCAACCACAATAGCTATAAAATTAAGAACTATAACAAAACTTTCTAATTTGCTATAGATGTCATTGAACCACGGTAAGTATAAAAATTAGAAATTATGAAAAAACTTTCAAGTTTGTCATAGATGTGTTAAGTGTTTTCTTGTCTCAACATGTAAGGTTTATGCATGCCACATAATGGGGCACAATTTGAACGGCAAAGTAGATAATGGTTGACACGCATGCAACAATTGGCAGGGAATCCTAGGGTATGCTAGTGCATATTATCTAATTTCTTTGAACAGAGAATGAGTACCACAGAGTGATGAAGAGTAAAAGAGGCATGACGAGACATGATTATTGGTGGTGGCAAATTGCTAATTTTCTTCACTCTCTCTCTCATCAGATATCTGACATCTCATGTTCATCTTCGTGCAAAGTCGTTCTCCTTTTTTCTTTTTATCTCGAATAAGATCAATTAGAGTGAAATTTGGAACTTCATATCAACATAACGTTAAATTTACTAATCTATGGACAGGAATATAAGCGGTGGGGTTTAGTTCTAATCTAGAGTGACCGACTGGTCCCAACTGGCGGGCTTACGTGCAGTCACTGCTACTGTTTAGATTAGCTGGCTAAAGTGAAAAAAAAAAAAAAAAAAAAAAAAAAAAACAGTTTTGTTTATCAAGTGGGTCAACAGTTGGAAAAATTCACCAATCACACAATAAATTTGAATGCCCGACCCAATTGACCAATGGAAGTACTAGTTTTATGGCTGAAGTCATCCGCACCTAGTGGGTTCTTCTAGAGTAGTGCTACTTGGACCGACCGGCTCTGGGATCCAACGGTTCGGGGGGGGGGGGGGAGGGGATTCGTTGGTCCAAGTGCTTTTTTTGGTTCTTCGCTTTTTTCGGTTCTTCTAGGTGTGGGTGAAGTCAAAAACAAAGGGTGGTGGGTCATAGATATGACTTTTATTATATGTGGTGGCTTTGATCCATAATCAAAGGTCACCAGCCATGCATCCATTGAATTTGAAAGTTAGTGGTTCTTCTAACCTTGCATGTGGCTTTGTGGGACCTTTGTGGTTCATCTCTTCTAAAAAGGTACGCAAGAGTCATTTTGCTTACTTTTTCCTCAGAAATCAATGCCGGTGAAGCTTTGCATTGTCGTGGATTTAACAGCTTCACATGCCCCAACATGGGCATGCCTTTGTTGAAGGAGACCCCTTGGAAAGGCACCTTTCCATGAACTTTAAATGTATTCATTCTTTTCATTGTTGGTATTTATATTGTATGTATCTAATACATGTAAAGTTAAGGTGCCCCAACCATGAACTATACAGTCAGAAGTAACTCCCTTCTTCAACATTTTGAATTTTTACCACAGGTGCATGAACTAATAGTATGAAGTGAAAATTGACTCAAATGCCCATAATATATGTGATATCATAGGTTTTTTATGTGATATTTCACAAATCACACATGGAAATCAATGATAAGATATCACCTAAAAAGAAGGTTTAGTTTTCAGTATCATAAAAATAAAAAATGGAATGTCACACTTTTAAGGGCATTTTCATTTATTCCCATAACATACAACTAGCGAAAAGGCCCTTGCGCTAAGCATTGGCAACGTAATTAGTGGTAGTTATAATTTAAATGTCTAAAATAAAAAATCGATAGAGGTAGTTTAGAGTGTAACCCTAATAAAAAAAATCAATGAGTTATTTATTACCTTCAATGAAAAGAAAAATCAAGTTACATTAACCAAAAGTAGAAGATAACCAATGTGAGAAAAGAATTGAGAAAATTAAAATAGATGTAAACATGAAAAACGAGAAGCAACAAAAGATCTAGTTGTAGATTCAATTGTCTATGGTGATTTAGATTTAATTTTCTATGTTGACGATATCACCTTGCAGATCTTCGAGGAAGCTAAGGAACCTTTTGTTGTTCCTTTTCTAAATACAATTCAAAGTAGCTACACTTTGGACATGGATTAACCTACCTGAAGAAACTTCAAATTAACTCTTGATTACTTTCCCTCACCCTCCATTGGTGTGCCCATTAATTATTTGTTTCGCAACATATCCATTTGAGTTTGATCATTAAAATTTCCTTCAATGTCATAGATTTGTAATTTAGTAACATCAATGAATCTTAAACTAAACATCAATGAAGTCATATTTAACACAATCCGATAGCTATGGATGTGAGGGCCTCCACCTTATCTCTAAAGTGAGAGTGTCTCTCACAAGAGCACATCATTTCCATAATTTTTGCAAATTCAATAAATTGACAATATGTTTTCTTTCAAATCCAGTCAGTCTCTCACACATCATATGACCCACTCATGTATGTAACTAAGGATAACTAAAAATGGAATTTTGATTTAGTGCATTTTGTAAGAACTTTCATTTTCATGGCCCCCTTTTCAACTTAAAAAATCTCTTCAAATCATTATCAAGTAAATTTTCCATGAGCTTATTAGTTTCTGCTTCTCGGGTTGAAGTAACCAATGTCAGATATCTCGGGTTGAAGTAACCAATGTCAGATATTTTGGGGTCTGGAGCATAGCTTTCATCCAAGTATTTCCCAATTGAAAATTCTAGGAAAAATTTCTTGCAACAATGTAAGAAGTGGAGACATTTGCCATTTGATTTCTAAATTCATAACATAACTCATACACAAACAGATGTGATAAGAAATAAATAGATATAAAAACATATACAAAGAGAACAAAAGATAAATTTCTTCTTATTCACATGTAAAGATACATGCAAAAGTATACCCATGTTTGCCATGATACTTATGAATTCCAACTCTTTGAGGATTGTAGTGTGTTTTATGTTTCCCATTCATGAACTGATGGAACTTTGGTTGATATCATCAACAATTGAGCTAATACCCAAACAAACAACTATTAAAATTTACAAACACTAAATACAGTATATAAAACACAAAAGTTGATGTATAATAGTGACGTGTTTGGACTCCATAGATGGAATCTCTTATTTATCACATAAATTACTTATTAAAAAAAGAAAGAAGAAAAAAACAGAAGCAATTTATTAGTCTCAATTCTAATTTTCCTTTTTCTTTTTTTTTTTAAACATTGACTTTCATTGTTAATTTGTGAACATATATTAGCTGCTACAGTTGAACATTTGTTGACATGTGAATCGATATTCTATTTTACAGACCATATTCATGTAAAGCAACCAAAAAAAAAAAGAAGCATGTAGGGTTTACCTAGGTGCTAATGGTGGGGTGATCCATATACAGACTTCAATGCATTATGCTAACTCACAAAAACCATTATGTTAATTAACAGAACTCATTTACATCTTTAGCCTCTTTTTTTTTCTTTTATAGCTACTTCATATGTTTCAGCTGACCTTATGGAGTGGAGAAAATCATTGATGACAATGATGGTGGTGGTTTCTTAATGCATTCAGCAATGTAGCCAAGGAAAGTGTTCGTTTCCACTAAACATAAATAAGATAATTAATTTGAAAAAAGTTATACTGGTTTATGGAACCAACCCTAATTTACTGTCACCATTCATCACCAGGAGAGGTCACTAGTGCCAAATCTACGAATTTATTAATGGTATCCAATGATGACAATTAGAAAAAAAAATAAAGAAAGAAAAGTAGAAAAAAAAGTTCTACCAATCATCCCAATTAGTGCCAAATCTACAAATTTATTAATGGTATCCAATGATGACAATTAGTACCAATGAAACACATCAAGTTAAAATTCAAAAGAAACTTAAAAAATTAGAACCAAACAAACAATCATTACAACGCAATCATACCTCTAGCAAAAACCAACACCTTTAACCATAGGATTTCCTTTGTATAATACCCATGATTTAAAATCTCAGCCGATACCAGTTCATATCGGCTGATATGAACTGGTATCGGTCCATGCTATGATGATATTTTGCCGCGATACCGAGTCAGGCAAAGTATCAGCCAATATCGGCTGATATGGTCAAAATATTGGTTTAACCGATATTTCGGCCGATATTACCGATATCTCGGCCGATATCTTGAGATGGAGTGATGTTCAAAAACCTTGAATTTTTGTAACTTTTTCCCTATTTTTCCATTTTCTTCTCCTCTTCCCTCACCTCCTTAGAGCAACGATATCTCCATAGCTCATTCTCTTATATATTTCCAACTTCCAACACTATTTCTTGAAGAAATCATTTTATTTAGTAAGAGAAAATCAAATTAACTCCCTTATTTTTACTATTATGTATTTTTTATGTTTAGATAAAGCATAGAAATGAATAAAACGATTATTGGCATGTCATTTTTTGATTTTTTGTTGTGTTATTCACTTAGATCTACACACTTTCATGCGAGATCTACTTATAATCAGTTATAAACATGATTTTGGGTGTAGAAAAATGGTTTTTTTTTAAATCTTTTACTTTTAAAAAAAATTGTTGGAGTATTTATGATACTAAATAGTAAATACTAATAGCTTATTAATAATGTATAGATAATTATTATGTTATCTTTATTTTCTTATATTTTACACTAATAAATTGATCATGAGCATCAATAATAGTTGCATTATATGAAATACTGGAGAAGACAGCGAGCTACGACGCAGACATGACTCATAACATAAGGTGACCGAGATTTTAATTTATTGTTGTTACTAATGGAAAAAAAATATTGTTTTCTAGCATTTTCTAATATTCTTGATTTTTTGGATATTTTTGCGATTTTTTTTGGATTAAAAAAAAATCACACCGCGACGACTGCGACGGATCAATATCCGCTACTGATATCGATATCAATATCATATCGGTTTTTTGGCCCGGCCGATACCGCGATCGAGACCAAGATTTTAAACCATGATAATACCTAGTCAAAAAATTATCCAGATATTCACTCACTTCAACAATAATTTTCCTATGCACCTGATGTGAAACTCTTAAGGATCTAAGTTATTGTCCTTCAGCCTCCATACGACCAAGACTTAACCTTGCCCAATTCTTCCCACCGTCTACTGAGTCCATTTCACACTTCTATCATCGATTTCCTCCTCCTGAATTTCCATGAATCTCATAATAGATTTTGCTTGCCATATAGGCTTCATTTCTCACTAAACAAAAGGATAAGATAACAAGAGAAAAATGCAACAGCCCATTGATGCCATTGAAGAAATAAAGAGAATGGAGAGGGAGATTCATACCTCTCGGAGGCCTCATAATGCCTTAGATATTTGCAGTTCTATGAATTGAATATTACCGGTATAAGGAATCTCATATTGATATGCATTTATATGAATTGGACGTTACCATTAAAAGAATCTCATTTTGATCTCATTTATAAGGAATGGGAGAGAGTTATTCATGTCACCATTATATACGATCTCATTTACAATGAAAGAGAGTGAGAGAGTTATTTTATGTTTTATGAATTGGACGTTACCAATACCATTATAAGAAATATCACTTTGATCTCATTTACAAGCGAAGAGAGAGAAACGGTTAAGTATGCCCCATGTGGTATTTATGAAGAACATGAAACGTACAGTAGTGGAGGATCCTCTCATTATTGTGGGGCAGAAGCACACACTACTAGAAAAGAGGTCTTTTATATCGGTTACAAAAAGAACCCTATATCGGTTTTTCATATAACCGATATAATATCTTCATTCAAGGTATTTTATATCGGTTAATATTTAATTATATCGGTAAACTTTTTTTTATATCGGTTAAACAGGAACTGATATAATAATGTCTATATATAATATCGGTTAAGAAAAGATGTGATATTAATATCAATATTTTAGATCGGTTATTATAAAACCGTTATTATAGACAAATATTTTATTTACCTACATAACACATGTTTTATATCGGTTTTTCCCTCCTTTTTATTTTCCCTCCCTTTTCAGGACGTCCTGCGGCTAGCCGCTGTGCACATGCGGCTAACCGTAAGTCCACATGCGGCTAACCGCCAGTGCACCTGCGGCTAACCGCAAGTGTTATATAATCTTTTATGTCCGTTGTTTTGAAACCGATATTATATATCCAATCATATTACATCGGTTATTCGAATCCCTTAATCGCCCGCGCGGGGCTCGATCGATTAGTACTTCTTTCCCTCCTTTTTATTTTTCCTTCCCTCCTTCTCTTTCTTTCTCCATCATTCCTTCTTTCCTCTCACTCTCGCTCTCTTCTCTCCTCACTCTCGCCTCTCTTCCCAGCGCCTCTCTCCCTCCAATAACCCCTTTCCTCTCACTCTCGCTCTCTCCTCTCTTCACTCTCACTCTCTCTGCTCTTCTCTCACTGTCGCTTTCTCTACTCTCTCTGCTCTCCCTGTCTCTCTCGCTCACTCTCGTTCTCAGAAGAGAGGGAGGAGTCTCTTTTACTATTTTGCTGAAGCAGAGGAGCATCCTTAGAAGAAGCCCCTTACTATCTGTTTGAATGGAGGTTGGTTCTTCTTCTTTTGCTACTATTTTATAAGTGGGTCTTTTTATCTCCTTTTTTTCCTGTTTAATTTTTGGGTTGTAAAGATGAGACATTGGAGTTCTTATTTTTGCAATTTTGGGTCATGGACCTTTTTTTTTGTTTTTTTCATTTCTCTCCTAACCATCTTATCTTTTTGTTAGTTCTATCTCAATTTCAAAATGGTTGTTTCTTTCTTTCCTTTTTTTTTATTTTTATTTTTGGATTCTTTCTGATGGATCTTATGGTTATGGCTATGGTTATGTTTTTTTTTTCCCTAACTTAATTTGTTTGGGCTTGTTAGCTCTACTCAGTATTTTCATTCCAGGAAGAAGCTTTATGTGCCTCTTTGACAGTGTAGTTTCTGTTGACTGTCAATGTTTCTCAATCTGTTTTAACCTGTTACGTTTGGGCGTTTGGGCGTTTGGGCGTTTGGGTTTTATGGTATGGGATTTTGGTTGGCACTGTAGGTGTTTTGTAAGGGGGCTAGCCGCCAGACCCACGGTCAGCTTTCCAGGAAGCCTATTCTCTCAGGATGATTTTCAGTACGTCCTGCGGCTAGCCGTAGGTGCACTGGCGGCTAACCGCCAGTGCACCTACGGCTAGCCGCAGTGCTAACCGTTGGAGTTCGGTTTGATTTCCAGAGACAAGTTTTTTAGAACACCCTCTTGCGATGACCCCTGCGGTTGCCTCACGGCTAGCCCCCAACTATTCCTGCGGCTAGCCGTGAGCCAACCTGATTCAATTTTCTGAGAGGTAGACGTCGTGGATGGGGTGTGTTGGTGTTTAGTTTATTTCGGTTTTCACTTTTTGTTGGTGCTGGTGTTTGTTTTGTTGGTTTTTGTTTGTTTTTGTTTGGGAAGAGGGTTTTGGAAGATGGTTTTGGAAGATGGTTTTTTTTTTCTTGGTCACAGGGGAGCAATTGAGCTAGTTGTTATCCTCAAATGCACAATTTACAGTAAGTGGGACATGAATAGTCACTTCAACGCACAATTATATCTCTGCACAATTAATGTCAGTCATTTTTTTTTCTGTGGATTATCTACATTACTCTTCTCTGTGGGTTGATTTTTTTAAATATTTGTATCTGGTTTAATTGTGAATTTTTGAACTTGGTTGCTTTTGTATTGTTGTTTGGTGAATCTCTGTCCATGGATTTATTTCTACAAATCTTCAGCCAATCTGAAAGCTTTGCCCGAACGAGAATAACCAAGGTTGGAAACAAGGATATTCAGTTCGTGTGGTGCACACCAACCCAGGTCTCTCTCACATTAATTGGTTGTAATATTAGCATTATATGGCAATGACTTTCTGATTATTGCTTGTCTGTAGCATTTTATTGGGCTATTCAGAAATGGACAAGTCTTGGATGTCATTGAATCGGTTTTCTATTGCATACGGGGAAGGGGTTGAAAGTTTTTTGATGTTTGCGAAAAAGAAGTTTGGTGATGGGAATCCCATGCCATGTCCATGCAAAACATGTGGGAATCTCAATAAATTTGTAGCTAAGGATGTTGAGTACCATCTCTTTTTCCATGGTATCGATCGAAGTTATACTAGGTGGATATGGCATGGAGAAGCATCTCCTGGTGAAGCTCCCTCAAGTGTGCCTTTAAATAGGTCCACCCAACACCATTCTGGGCAGATGATGCTGCAAGCTCATTAAAATTGGCTCAGACCGCTTGTGACCAGTATTCATCAAATCCTGAAAAGTTTCAAAGAATTCTTGCAGAGGCTGAGGAACCTTTATACAAAGGTTGTCTAAAGTTTACCAAATTATCTGCAGTAGTTACATTGTTTAATGAGAAAGCAAGGAGTGGGTGGTCTGACATAAGCTTTTCACGGTTGTTGAAAATCATTGGAGACATGCTACCCGACGATAATAATTTACTGCCCCGAAGTATGAAAGAGGTTAAAAAGACATTGTCTGTGTATGGGATGAGCTATGAGAAGATAGACGCATGTCCGAATGATTGCGTGCTTTATAGAAAGGGATCTGATAATGAGAATAAAACTAGTTGCCCTACTTGTGGTGAGTCAAGATACAAAGTGAATAAGAACCTGACTGAGCAATGTAAGGGGGTGCCGGCAAAAGTTCTATGGTATTTTCCACCTATCCCTAGGTTTAAGAAACTATTTCAGTCGGTACAGACATCGAAACAGATGACTTGGCACGCTGATGAGAGATTGGTTGACGATAAGTTACGCCACCCAGCTGACTCCCCCGTATGGAAGTTGGTAGATGATAAATGGCCGGAGTTTGCACAAGAGCCAAGAAATTTGCGCTTAGCACTTTCAGCGGATGGGGTCAATCCGCATGGTTCGATGAGCAGCAAGTATAGTTGTTGGCCAGTAATGTTAGTCACTTACAATCTCCCGCCTTGGTTGTACATGAAAAGAAAGTTTGTGATTTTAACGATGTTGATATCGGGTCCACGACAACCTGGAAACGACATCGATGTTTACCTAGAACCATTAATCGATGACTTGAAAACACTATGGGATACAGGGGTTAAAGCTCATGATGCTTACCGACAAGAGGCTTTTACGTTGAAAGCAATGTTGTTGTGGACCATTAATGATTTCCCTGCATATGGTAATTTGTCTGGTTGTGTTGTAAAAGGCTATCATGGTTGCCCCATATGTGGCGAACAGACACAATCATGCAGATTAAAACATTCGAGGAAGAACGTATACATGGCCCATCGAATGTTCCTTCCAGAAGATCATCCCTTTCGGAAACAGAAAAAATCATTTAATGGTGAGCAAGAGTTTCGAAAAGCACCAATGATTTTGACTGGTGAAGAAGTGGCAGAAAAGGTTAATGGAATCAAAACCTTGTGGGGGAAACCAGTACCAAAAGAGAAGCCCAAGAAAAAGAAAAAAAAATCAAAAAGATCGACTTCATTGAAGAGGAAGCGAGTGGAAGATGGTAGTGATGATGGTGCTAGAATTTGTTGGAAGAAGAAGTCAATTTTCTTTAACCTCGACTACTGGAAATACTTGCTTCTTCGACACAACTTGGATGTGATGCACATAGAGAAAAATGTTTGTGAGAGTCTTATTGGAACCTTGCTGAATATTCCAGGTAAAACAAAGGATGGACTGAATAGTCGCCTTGATTTGCAGGATATGGGTTTAAGGGATGAACTGGCACTTGATGTAAGTCAGAATAGAGCGTACTTACCACCAGCTTGTTTCTCATTATCCAAAGAAGAGAAATTCAGTGTGTGTGAAACATTGCATAAGTTAAAAGTTCCAGATGGATACTCATCAAATTTCAGAGCATTGGTTTCTATGCAAGACTTAAAGTTGGGGGGTATGAAATCTCATGATTGCCATGTGTTGATGCAGCAATTACTTCCTGTTGCTATACGATCCGTGCTACCAAAACATGTGAGAGTTGTACTTATCAGATTTTGCTCATTTTTTAATGAGTTATGTGCGAAGGTAGTAGATGTACCTCGATTGCTTGAAGTTCAGAAGAATCTGGTGGTCACCTTGTGTTTGCTAGAAAAATATTTCCCACCATCATTCTTTGATATTATGGTTCATTTAACCGTCCATCTCGTTCGAGAAGTCCAGATTGGGGGCCCTGTTTGTTTCCGATGGATGTATGGATTTGAGAGGTATGAATAACTTTAAATATTCTTCAAGTGTAATTTACTAATTTAAATTATTTAAAGTAATCAATGGTTTACTATGTTTTAGGTATATGTCGGTTTTAAAAGGTCAAGTAAGAAATCGTTACCGTCCAGAAGGTTGCATGGCAGAGTGTTATATTGCAGAGGAAGCGGTTGAATTTTGTAGTGAGCACTTCTCTGGATTGGATGCAGTTGGAATTCCACCATTTGAAGATAAAACTTACCCTGAAATTGTGACTGGCAAGAAACCTCCAGGAGGTGATTTTGTTGAAGTTGATGCTAAGTCCTTGGAGCAAGCACATTGTTATGTATTGCACAACACAAGTGTTGTTCAACCCTATATTGAGTAATTGTATTTTAACTTCTTGACTTACAAATTAAAGCGTTACACTAGTTTTACCGCTAACATGCGGTTCGTATGGAAAACTATGCAGGAGACACATGAACCACCTAAAGAAAACATTTCCTCGGCAGTCCAAAATTCTTAAATGGTTACAAGATGAACATAACCGTTCTTTTAGTTCTTGGCTCAAAAACGAGGTAACAATTGTCAATCATAAGACTTGTGTTGTGTCTATTTACTAAATGTGACTAACTTTCTTAGGAACACAGGTTTTTGAAGATCGACGTGTCACCGGTAACAACACCTCAGAAATCTTGAGATGGGTATCACAAGGTCCTCGTATACACGTTATAAAATATCATAGTTATACCATTAATGGTTCTCATTTTACCACAAAGGATCGTGATGCTTCACATGTCACTCAGAATAGTGGTGTAAGTCTAGTGGCCACGGCGATGAACGTGTCTAGTGCAAAGGATAATAATCCTGTTTTCTGTGAATCAGGGTACTATGGTGTTATTGTGGAAATATGGTTGATTGATTATAGTCATTTCAAAATCCCATTGTTCAAGTGTGATTGGGTTGACAACAAGACTGGCTTTAAGGTAGATGAGCTGGGATTCACCATAGTTGATCTGGCTAGAATTGGTTATAAATCTGATTCTTTCATTTTAGCCTCTCAAGCAAAGAAAGTCTTCTATGTACCTGATCCAGTCAATCATAAATGGTCCATTGCTCTAGCAACTCCTGAAAGAACCTATAATGTTGATGACAATGAAGAAGTCCTCTTTGATGCTGGCTTTGAAGATCAAACTCGTCATGAAGTAATGCAATTGGATGAACCATTGGATGCTATAAATGAATCTGAGGCAATGTACACGCGTGAAGATGCTGAGGGGACTTGGACTGACATTGATATTTGAAAATGCATTATAATTGTGTTTTTTGTGTAAGTGTTTATTATTGCTAAATATTCCCTTATGTACTTTTTTGTAAGAAGCATATATAGGTTATTTGAACTGATGTCACACTTAGTGGTAGTGTTAGTATGCTATGCATTGCATTGTTGTATGTATTACCTATTCCATGACATACACAATATATTTATTGATATGTATGTTTTTTTTTTTCACAGCTAGTAATGGATCCAGAAAGTCATTTTCGTGAATCACAGGACAACATAAGTAATGTTGGTGAACACCGCATTCAAAAAAAAAGGAAAGCTAGGGGGACAACTTTAATGCTTGAGTTGACCAAGAATTGGGATGGAAAGGTAATTACTGTTGAGTATGATCAAAAGGGTAGGCCTACACCACAAGAAGTACGCCGGAAAATAGCTGGTTATGAAGGGGCTTTGGCAAGAGTGATGGTCCCACTTAACGCAGTTAGTGATTGGCGTAAATTGAAAGATCTTAGGGAAGGGCAACTGGAAAGAGATTTATGGGATACAATGAAGGTAAATAAATATGTGATTTCCTGTTACTTTTGGAAGACCTTAGAATAATATGTGCCTTACTAAGCTATTTATCGTTTTTTACTATTTAATTCATTTGGTATAGACCAGATTTGTGTTGGATGAAAATACTAAGGCTCAAGTTATATCTGATATTGGCCTCAAGTGGAGGACGTTCAAGACAACTTTGACTACTAAGTACATACTTCCATTCAAAGATAATCCCGAACTACTTGTGGAGCCACCTACAAAGTATAAGTTTATCGATAAATTAGATTGGACTAAATTTGTGCAATCAAGGTTGACCCCAGAGTTTCAGGTATATATCTACTTCTATAGATTACTTGTGGAGCCACACCATTGCACTCACTCACACAACACTGAGCACACCACACACAGCCCACAACTGCACTGCGGCACACCCCTGTACACTGCAGCACACCCCGGCACAATAATGTATTTTCTTCTTTGTAATTTTAAGGAGTTAAACATTCTACAATCTAAAAGGCAGTCCAATAATGTGTATACACACCGACTAAGCAGATCAGGCTATGCGGGTCTTGAAGAAGATATTGTAAGTACATTTAATATAGAACTATTTTAAATAGTTTCTTACGGTTGAACTAAACTAACTTAGATGTTTAATTGTGTTTTCATATTTAATGTATAGAAAAAAAAATCCAAAGAGACGGGCATTTTCGTTGATCATGAAGATAGGAGTCTCAAATGGAAATTGGCTCGTCAAAACAAAAACGGGGAATATTCAAATGATTCCACAAGGGAAGTAGTAGGAAAAATTGTAAGTTTTCATTCTTTGAAAAATTGTAAATTGTTTTAGACTTTTTGTAAGAGTGCCCAAGGTAGATGCGAGGCATCAAACGTCTTCACTATAACTTGTAGGTTGAGTATTCTCCCTAAGGGGATTCATTGGTATTTAAATATTAGCTATATACATATGGCTCGGGATTCATTGGTGTCATGATTATTGTAGGATGATCTGAAAAAGAAAGTAAATGAGGGGGCTGTAATGACTGAGGGGAGCAATGATGTTCTTACTATGGCTTTGGGTACCCCGGAGCATTGTGGACGAGTTAGAGGGGAAGGGAAGCATGTCACTCCAATGGCCTATTTCAAAATACCAAAACGCGGAACGAAGAAGTATAATGAGGAGTTGTTGGCCCAGTTACATGAATCTCAAGAAAGGGTGAGAATTTTAGAACAAGTTGTGAAGGATATAGAGACACGTCAGAACTCTCCCCATTCAGAAAATATTGCATCCAATAGTAGTGGCGTTTTAAAAGGTCAACAGGTAATTTACCAAACCATAGTTTTTTGTTGTTTTGGTATATTATGTTGAATACATGATTTCTTAACTATTTTTCCTAACTATATGCATTGGTTAATAACCATTTGAATTCGTATTTAACTCTTATAACATGCAGCTTGAATATGGAGGTACTTCAAAAGTGAACCAGACATCATCAAATAATCTTGGTTCCCCGCAAGTATGTTTTATGGGCCGGCTATTAAATTAAGAAATTACAACCAACATTAGTTTCATCGTATTATATACATTAGTCGATGTAAGATTTAGTACTTATATATTATTTGAAGATGCAGAATTGTAGATTGGCATTGGGATCAAAGGACAAGATTGTTGCGAAAGGAAAGGTTTATGGGAAGACTGGACCATTGGAAAAGATTCACAATATTTCTTTAGGGGAGCACAATGTACGAGTGTCGATAGATTGTGTATTGTGTCCTGATTCCCCTCTTCCTATACCCGTACGTGGTATTTTGACCACTATTTTAGATGCACACAACTCATTTGTGGCTTGGCCTGAAAAATGGGTGATATTAGATGATAAGGTAAAGTGTATTTTCCAACTCTTATTAGTTATGCTTAAGTTAAACTACCGTAATTAACTTTTTCATTTTAATTTGGATTTCCATGTAGAGTGCAGTTGATGATTCTTCTGCAGCTAATGGTGATGCAAACAATGGTGAAGGGGCAAGTCAGCTTCAAAAGTTTGGCAAGATTATAGAAACGATGATGAAATCAAGTCAGATAAGTATTCCACTTGAGAAAGGGGTATTTGAAGAAGATATAGAATTCAATTATTTTTTCAAATCTGATTTGTTAGATCTTTGTAACATGAAGAAGCTAGAGGTTAACTCAATGACTGCATACCAAAGGTAAACTATTTGTCTTTTTCCTAAGAAATATCAGTCTCTAATATATTTGATGTTATGGCCATTTTATTTACCTTATTTCTTTAGGTTTCTCTACGATCGATTTGAAAATTCTCGAGCAAGATATGGATTTTCACATCCTGCACATTTCAATGATTTTGGAGAGAAAGAAGAGATGAAACGCAAAATGATAAAGCGGTTGAGATTTGCAAAAAAGGACCAACTGATTTTTGTTCCATACTCCACCATGTAAGGGCGTACTATATTTTCACGTGTCTTCAATTTATCTTAGTAGTCATTTTATATCCACTTGTGTGTAATTAAATCTTATTTGTCATTTAATCCGTCCGCTTTTATGGAATTAGGGGTCATTGGCTTCTATTAGTCATTGATATGACATCAATGGAAGTGTTCTGGTTGGACTCCTTGGTACGAAAGGTTGTTGACTTGAATGTAAAGTTCATAGTGAATGAGTGAGTAGTCCATTAATTCTTCTTGTTCATTTGTTTTCAAGGCTTCTCTTTTAAAATACTAAGTCTGAATGGATATCGTTGTGTGAAGTGCAATGAAAGTGGCAGCTATGGAAATGGGAAAAAGAATTAAAGGAAATCCAACTTGGGAATTGGTGAAGGTGAGCAATGAATAATTGTGTTTATGATATCACACATACAACATAATCCTTTTAATTTGTATGCTTTTTATGGTCTCTATGTAGTGTCCTAAGCAAACGGGGAAAAAGGAATGTGGGGTTTATGTAATGAAATTTATGAAGCATCTTATGGAAGATCCTCTCGTGTCGACAAAATCTAAGTTGAAAGAACTTGGGGAGGCAGCGACATATGGCGATGAGGAGCTTAATGATTTACGTTTGGAGTTAGTTGAATACATTTTAGATTTTATCAACAATGTTGAATAGGTACATTCTATGCTTTTGCCTCTAAATTGTCATGAATGCATGTTTTGTCTTGATTCATCGAATAGGGGAAGTGTCAACTTCCCACAAGCTTTTACCATCCAAAATGTTCTTAAAACTTACTACTATGTCATTTATGATAGGAAGCATATACATATTAGATAGGCTTCTCTTGCAAAGTATTGATCGATGAAGTGATTTATGCCTTGTAGGTCCATTTTTCATTGGACAACTAATCGGGGAGCAGCGGTACACCAGGGCATCCCACAAGCTTTTTTGAGCTTCTGTAGGATGGCTGCTAACTGCAGTGAGCTTCAGCTTGATAATGTGAGTGAGCTTGAAATTTGTGTGTGAGCTCAAATTGAGCATGAGCATTAGCATGATTATTTGCTTCATGTTCCTTGTAGGGGAGCATTTATGGCCTCGTTCTTATGGCCAAACAGATGGTCCATCCTTAACTGATTTACACAATATTCATCCTGCAGATACTCTTTTAAAAAAAAAAAAAAGGGGCTTTTTCGGCTAGCCTTGAAAATTCATGCGGCTAACCGCATACTGGGCCTGCGCCCTTTTAAGTTGCTTTTCGTTTCCCTCTTTTTCTTTCGGTTAGCTACTGTTCTCTTCCTTCTTTGGTCTTCTTCATTGCTACGTATCTGATCCTCTTCTCCCTTCTTCCTCCAAGGTATCTTCCCTTCTTTTTCTCTTATATTTCAGTTCTGTAGAATTATTTTCTTTTCCATTTTGTTAACAGTATCTGTTTCGTTTTGGTGTTTCTCTTTTCTTTCTCTCTTTCCAACTTCCTCCATTTCTCTCTTCCATTGGTTTCTTTCTTCATATTACTTATTGTCGTGTAATTTTCTCTTCCTTGTTTCTTCTAAATCCTGCCTTTTCGCTCTATGCTGTGTTTTCTTCCTCCTAGTGTTTTCTTGTGCACTCCAGGTGTTTGTAAAAATGCCTCCACGAATGAAAACAGCTGTGAACCGCCCTGATAAACGAGGACGATCCACTGCTGCCTCCTCTTCTCGTAGAACTAGATCTCCCTCACCCTCTCAGCCTACCTCTCAGTCCACCTCTCCTTCTCTTACCCCTCCTTCTTCTCCTCCTCCACAGCCGGGCTCTGCTGTTCTCAAACCCAATGCCCAAATGCTGGATGCTTTGAAAAAAAGATCAATCATGGTTGAAAGACGCACTTTGCGTAATGTTGTAAATCCCCATGAGTCAGCAACCATTCTTGCTCAGGTCAGATGGGAAAACATGTTAGACTGGGGGGACAAAGCATATCCGTCTCTTGTTTTTGGCGTGTTTGCTTCAATCACTGGTGCAGTATCTTCCGTTGACTCATGTTCCTTCACAATTGCCTTTCAAAACAAAGAAGTTACGGTTGATCCCGATCTTATCTCTTCAATCATGAATATTCCAGTGAACCCTGATGGTCTTTCCATGGTGTCTGACACCCTCACTGAAGCTGAAAAGGCCCAGGCTACTATTGTTCTATGTGGTCGTTCTGTTAAATGGGATCCTAAGAACTTCCTTCCATTGGGATCCCTCATTCCAAAATACAGGCTGTTGCACCACCTATTCACCTTCAATGTCTATCCTCGTAAAGGAAATCGGACTGAATTAACTGCGTATATGGTAAATGTTCTTTCTAAAGTGGTGTCAGGTGTTCAAATGTGTCTGCCCTCTCTTATCTGTAGAACCATTGTTCGCTTTCACCTCTCCACTGCCTCTAAGCCAGCAATCCCTTTTGGCTTCCTCATCTCTCAAATAGCTCGGTCTCTTGGTGTTCTCCGCCCAAATGAGCCTACTATTTCCCATACACCTTTTGGCACCGCTAATCTAATTCAGATGAATCTCTTTCCATATGAAGAAGAAGGGGATGTACCCCCTCATCCTCAACCCCAAGCCCCTTTAGCTCCTCAACATCAGGCACCTTCAGGGCTCGCTCCTTCCTCTTCACATCGACAGGCTTCCTCTTCATCGGCTCCCCGGAGTATTGAAGAACGGATGGATGCTTTCGAACGCAATCAGTCCAAAACCGAAAAGCTTCTAAAGAAGACTCTCAAATATCTCAGTGGACTGTCAAAAGCGTGCAGAACTCAAGATGCTACTATCATGCCTCCGTCTCCTTCACCTCCGTCAGATTAGTTCTTTTGGGGATTCATAGCCACTTGTGTTTTTATTGGTTGTAATCTTTTTGGTGGTGTTCTTTTGGCTTGTGGCTGCCCCTCCTATGGTTAATTGGTTTAAACTTATGTTGGTTACTCTCTATGGATGTTCACTGGATATGGATGTTTTTATGGTCTTAGTGATGAACTGCTTTTATGCTTTAATTGTCTATTATCTTCTTGCATTTATTGTCTGTCTTCTCTACATCCATGGTTATTCTGTCTTGTTTTGACAAAAAGGGGGAGTATGGTTTAAGTTTGCAGGGAGAGAATCCATCTCCATTCTCATGCTTTTAATCTCTGTTTGTTAGTGTTGTGCTTTTACAGGTTCAACTTCTCAATCTCATATGAAGAGCTATGCATACTAGTCTTGATGCCTTTTTGTTCTTGTATTCGTTTTTCAGTTGTAAAAGGTCTTGTAGATAGTATATGGTTGTTCTTTGAGTTGTTTTGGATATCTTCTGTAATCTTGTATTAGCTAAATGATTATGTCACGAAATTGACAAAGGGGGAGATTGTAAGTGTCACATGTCTGTGTGCACTGAGTTTTGTTTGTCAATTCCACGCCAATGAGGTCCAAAGTTCTTGCCTCTCAAATTGACTCAAGGAAGATCACATTCAGAAGGATTATCAAGCTTGTGGGAAAGTCCGGATTAATCAAAGAAGGTCTCCATTTGTGCTTGACAACCTTTTCAGGTAATTCATACCCACCCTTAATTAGATCCCTGGGAAAAGTTGTATTTTAAACTCATGTTTTTTATCCTTGATAATTAGTCCCTGTGGAAAGGGTCAGGTGACCCTACGGTCACCTGCGGCTAGCCGCCCCTTGCAAAGGGGCTAGCCGCCAGACCTGCGGCTAGCTTTCCAGTAAGCAGTTTCTCAATTTTTTTTTCTGTGCTTCCTGCAGCTAGCCGCAAGTGCACATGCGGCTAGCCGCCAGTGCACCCACGGCTAGCCACCGCAGAGCTAACCGTGGGATTTCGTTTTGCTTTCCAGAGGCTGTGTTTTTGTCAGATCATCTTGCGGCTGCCTCACGGCTAGCCTCCAACTGTTCCTGCGGCTAGCCGTGAGCTAACCTGATTTGAAATTTTAGACCGTTATTTGAAATCGGCTAGCCGCTGGTCTAAAGGGGCTAGCTGCCAACATAGCCGTTGGATCTTTTCTATAAATCTGGAGCTTATTTCTCCTTTCACAGTGACTCTTTTGAGAGTGCTTTTGCAGGCTATTTTGTTCCCAACATATCTTAGCTCTCAAATCTTGTTCCAAACACTCATGTATAGTACATTTAGGAAAATCCTAGAGCTCCATTAGCTCCAAGATGAGTGTGTTGTGTGAGAAGTTGCCTGTGTCTATTCTTTGTGGCATGATTTAATCATTTCTATATCTATATTGTGGGATTTGTTATGTATGATAGGTCATCACTAAGATTCAATAGACACACACACTTGAGCTTATCTACTCATCTAATTGTATCTCTTTGCTTGGTATTGTTTAAGCTGTCTTGTTGAACACATATGCTACTTAAGTCTTTCTGATCTTCTTACATTTGTTCTGTTATCTGTTCTGGTTTTATTATAAGTGCCCTAAAAAGTTTAAAACTGGTATAATTGATTCCCTTAGTCCTATATATTCACCCCCCCTCTAGGACTTAGTCATTGGCCCTAGCCTGCACTATCAAGGACAACCTACATTAGAGGTAGGACCTTCAAACCCTACACAGGTTGATTGAGTGCAATTTCACAGATGATTCAGTGTAAATTTTTTTCAGAAACTGATCATAGCTAGCGCCAGTAAAAAAGGAGTTGGGTCTTGCCTCCAAGGGAAGCGAAAAGATGAAAGCTCTGGAGGTAAATTATGATTATTTATCTTTTGGTTTTTTTGTTTATATATAGTTCCAACTTTTTGTACATCCCATGGAAGATGATGTAGATATATACTATATATATATATATACACACACAATATTTCCATAGAGCAATTTGTCTAGTCAAGCTTTATTATGTTAATTATTAATTAGTTATATATATATATGATCAATTTATTAATGTGTATATATAGTGCAAAGTTTTATTGGTGTACAGTACTGTGCTGCATTAATGGTACTGCATCAATGCAAATTCTTTTGATAAAAAAAAATGCATATATAATATTAAATCGGTTACAGAACAAACGATATAATACAATCCAAAAAAACCGATATAACAAAGCCCTTTATAACCGATATTATAAATTATTTTTATATCGGTTTCACTCTTTTTTATATCGGTTTTCAGTCTCAAAACACATCCGTTCTCCGAAAACCGATATTATAAATTTTTTTTATATCGGTTTCACTCTTTTTTATATCGGTTTTACAGTAATTTCAGTTTCAAAACACATCAGTTTATCGAAAACCGATATGATAAATATTTTTTATATCGGTTTTACTTTTATTTTATATCGGTTTTACAATAATATGTGTTATATTTCCGGGTTCAAAAGACATCAGTTGTCCAAAAACCGATATGAAATATTACACATATTATATCGGTTATTGTTGTTTATTATATCGGGGGTACTTATATCGGTTTAAAGTTTACTGAAAAACCGATATAATAGGTCTTTTATATCGGTTTTTAGCCGATATAAAAGCCCTTTTTTCTAGTAGTGACATATCAAATCTTTGCCTTCAAAATAAATTGGATACTCAAAATAAATTGGGCAGTCAAAATCAAATCCAAAATTGCCAATTGAAACCAATTCGCTTCATATATATAAGAGGAAACTACCTAAAAAATCCCCCTAGGACGCCCGAAGTAGGGAGAGAACCCAGCATTATTTTAGTGACGGGAGGGGTCCTTTGAGTGGGTTTCTTTATTTTATTTTTGTCGTTTAGCGAGGTTGTCGATATCGACAATATAGTTATCGATATCGACTAGTATGCGAAAACCTTTTATACATCGCCCCATGTCTTCATTTCTTTGTCAGAACTTTTTCATCGTCTGCAACAAGTGCTCTGCCGAATTTCCTTCTAAAAAAACAGCTCAAAAATTACTCCAAGTGGTGGTTCGATTCCATTAATAGGTTGGTACCCACATTAAACACCTTCCTATATTGCATCATCTACCCTAAAATGTCATAAGTTTGATTCCTTTTCAGTAATGATTTCTATCAGTTGTGTTCTGAACCCTAAAAGGTGCCATTTGAAAATTGTACCAGTTGTGTAAATGCATATCTGTATGTAGCTTTGCTTGAAGATTACCATTTGTGTGGTAAATATCAATTTCGTTTTGGGTTTTTAGGTTTTGAAAAGGGGTTTCTTTTTTGTAGGCACTGTTTTTCTCTATATTGCATCATCTACCCTAAAATGTCATAAGTCTGATTCCTTTTCAGTAATGACTTATTTCAGTTGTTGTCTGAACCCTAAAAGGAGTCATTTTAATACTATACCAGTTGTGTAAATACATATCTGTATATAGCTTTGCTTGAAAATTACCATTTGTGATGTAAATATCAATTTCGTTTTGTACTTGGTTAATATCACTTTTGTGTTGGGTTTTTTATGGTTTGAAAAGGAGTTTATTTTTTGTATGAACTTTTTTTCTCTGTTGTGTTCTTTCAGTAAGTGACACTTAGTATAGTTTCATTATGTTCAAATAAGGCACAGCATGGGCATTTTAACAGTGGCTAATGGTTTAGAAATATATACTTGCTCTGTCTTTATAAATTTTTTGAACTTTCGTATTTCTCTAACCAAAGTTCTTGTGATTTGACGATAGCATGTCAGTGAGCGAGGTGTTGGTCATATTCCACTATGATGGTGACTTTCAATTCGATATAATCCATCCGGTGTACAATGGAGGAAATCAAAAGATGAGATATTTATCGACGGATATAACATATGACTCACTGGTTAACGAAGCAACTAAAGCATCTAATTGGAATTCATCCATTCGGATATTAAGCATACAATACCTTCATCACAATGGACGGGCATTTTCAATGGCAAGCATCGACGACGACAATGATGTGAAGAGAATGTTCAAAGCATCGGGGAATGATGTGAATGAGATATATCTATATGTCTTTAAAGATACTAAGAACCGGCAAAGTATAAGAGGAGAACAATGGAGGTATGTGCATAGGTTCTATCGGTAAATCAATAGATTACCAAAAACTAAGTATGTCTTCCTAGTTGCTTATTTCCTTTGTTGATTCATTGTAGGTATGAAAAGAACGTTCGAGGTCAAAACTGTGCAAAAAAAGTGAGGATCCCGTGTAGAACTTGTACGGAAAACCATTGTGTAGTGCCAACGCCCGCTACAGAGCTGCCTACCGTTGATCTACATGAAGACAAAGACATCCATTTCCCTTATGTGAGTAATGAATGCAGTCCACATCAGGCTGCAGTACAAGATGATGTTATTGATCATATTGACATTGGAACAAACAATCATGATGAAATTCATTCCGATGAACATACTGCCATCGGACAGATTCGTTGGATCCCAAATGTGAAGGTCGAAAGCAATGGTGTCGAGGTCAATCTAGTTAACACTGCAAATTGTTCAAATCAAACTTCAGTTGTTGATTTTGAAGACAGAATGGAGCCCGAGGAGGTGAACACGGAGGTTGGTAATAACTCGGCTAAGGAAATGTGGGTTGGCTGTGAGTTCCCTGATCGTCAGACATTTCAGAATACTCTTGCCAAGTTTGCAATTTATGCCAACTTTACTCTTAAACACTTGAAGACCAACTCGACCAAGGTGACAGCTGGCTGCAAAGATCTGGGTTGTCCTTGGCGGATCCACGCTTCTATTGTAGAATCAGGACCACAATTTAAAGTTAGAACATACAATCCTAACCACCGATGCTCGAAGCCATTGATGGGCATGGCACATCGACAGGCAACTTCGGCCCTTATTTCTGAATTCATCATGGATAGAATCCGACAGAACGTAGATTTAAAGCCGAAGGAGATAATGAACGACTACCAAATGGAATTTGGGTTGACCATAAGCTATAGGAAGGCACTTATAGCAAAGGATTTGGCTTTGCGTATTGTGCGAGGATCATACGAGGAATCCTTCCAACTTCTGCCTCTCTACTGTATTGAATTGAAGAAAACCAACCCTGGCACAATAACAAACATAGACACCACGTGTGATGACCGTTTTAGAAGGTTTTTTTGGGCATTTGGACCCTGTTTAAGGTCTTTCACGTCTTCGCTGAGACCGATGATTGCTGTAGACGGTACACATCTACGAGGTAAGTATCCTGGTGTCTTGCTTGTAGCCGTGACATACGATGCGAATCATAAGCTACTACCCATCGCCTTTGCCTTTGCTCAAGCAGAACGACGTGATAGTTGGGAGTGGTTTCTTGCGAACTTATTCATAGCGGTTGGAGAACCACCCAATTTGACCATTGTTTCAGATCGTCAAAAGGGTCTTATTCCAGCTCTCCATAACACTATACCCTCCGCAGTGCATTGCTACTGTTGCCGTCACATAGCTGAAAATATCAAAACCGTTTTCAGTGACGGCGCAATCGTTATGAAATTATGGCGTGCCGCAAAGTCCTATAGGCCTTACGTTTATGAGGCATACGTGACAGATATACGTGCAGTCAACCAAGAGGCTTTCTGCTACATTGAGGCAATTGGGAGGCAGCGTTGGGCAAATGCATACGTGCAAGGCCGTCGATATGACATGCTAACTAGTAATGCGGCTGAGTGTACTAACAGCCTGTTAAGGGACACAAGGGTACTTCCTATTGTAAAACAGGTCGAGGAGATACTTGCCAAGTTAATGGAGTTCTATCAAAAGCGTCATCTTCAGTCAAAGAGTGTAACTACTCGTCTAACTCCGTATGCGGAAAAAATCTTGAGCCAAGAAATGGAGGAAGCACGCAGGGTTCATGTACGTGTCGCTGGCCTGGTCGAATTTCAAATACAATCCGCAGAGTATGTGGACGTAGTCGATCTCGAACGCATAACTTGTACATGTCGTAAATGGGAGATTTTGGGCCTCCCATGTTGTCATGCACTTGCATCAATGAAGGTAAGGAACTATGATCCATAAGAGTTTTGCGAGCATTGGTACCTATCAAGCGTTTATCGTGCAACGTATAATGAAGTTCTACATGCTACCCGGGACAGCAAGCAATGGGAATACACAATTGAAGAAAGAGTTCTTCCACCACGAGCAAGTAAACAACCAGGGCGTCCTAAAAAGAACAGGATTCGTACCGAAAATCGTGGCCTCCAACGAAGGGTAGTTACCTGCTCCAATTGTAAAGAGAGGGGGCATAACCGTGGAGGTTGTCGCAATCCTCCACGTGATGTGAATTGCTGATTCAAGATAAATGATGTAAATGGGTTGTTCAAAGCTTGAACAATACATGGTTTTTTTTTGGGATTTTGGTGTAAATGGGTTCCACTGTGGAATTGAAGATTGCAGTAATTTTTTGGGTACAGTTTGTGATGTAAATGGGTTGTTCGAAGCTTGAAAAGTGCATTGCCTTTTTTTGGGGTTTCTTGTGTAAATGGGTTCCATTGGGGAATTGAAGATTGCAGTTTTTTTGCTGGTACAGTTTGTCATGTACATGGGTTGTTCAAAGCTCGAACAGTGCAGTTCTTTTTTATTTTTTGGGGGATTTTGGTGTAAATGGGTTCCATGGGGAATTGTAGATTGCATTTATTTTTGTGGTCCGGTTTGTGATGTAAATGGGTTCCTAGAAACTGTTCGAACGCGAATGAATGGTGATATAAATGGGGTTTATATACATTTAGATTATTGTATCCATGCTGTTCTTATTAAGTAATTCCTTCCGTTCAAAATTATGAAATGCAAACATTCCTGCAGCTGTCAGTAGCGAAACTAACATTTCAAAACTAGTCGATACTGACAACTATAAGCTGTCAGTATCGATAAATATTTTACATTCCAAAAGATGATTACTTACAACTTTTATTTCAGCCACCTGACAAAACTAGTCGATACTGAAAACTTTAATCTGTCGATATCGACAACTTTGATATATTCCAGAAGCTGATTACTTACAACTTTTAATTCGGCCATCTGACAAAACTAGTCGATACTGACAACCAAAAGTTGTCGTTATCGACAGCTTTGATACATTCCAGCATCTGATTACTTACAGCTTTTAATTCAGACGCCTGACGAAACTAGTCGATACTGACAACCAAAAGTTGTCGTTATCGACAACTTTTATACATTACAACATCTAATTAGTTACAACTTTTAATTCGGCCTTCTGACGAAACTAGTCGATACTGACAACCAAAGGTCGTCGTTATCGACAACTTTTATTCATTCCAACATCTGATTACTTACAACTTTTAAATCAGACGACTGACCAACTGTTTGAATCCGAACTGCTTCATAACACGCCACGTATTATGTCGTTCCACGATCCAATAATAGACAAGGACGGTGGACGATGAAAACAGAGCACGATCAACTTTCCACACCTTCTCAACAAACTTTTTGTTAGGAATTTTGTATTTGCAATTTGATGGATGCATTTGCACTTTAGCATCATTTGATTTACACACACTTGCATAGTTTTAGAAAATCTTGAAATCTGGTTTTATACATGCATTGCTTTTAAGATTTGTAAAAGTATTGTTTTATGCATGTTTTGTTTCTAAACTTGGATGCATTGGTTTTAGAATCCAAACTCTTTTGAAAACCTAATTCTTTGTGCATTATATTTGGAAAATCTTTTTGAGAATTTAGGTTTGAACCTTGCATACATTCATCACTTTCGGAATCAGTGTTGTATGCATTTTCATTTGAAAAGAGTTTTATCAAATCAAGCTAGCCTTTGGTTTTAAACTTTTGAATCATTTTAGGCTTTGTGTGTTTCATGTTTTTAAACCCTTAGAATGATTTGAAACATGTTTTTAAGCTTGATTTATTGGCCCAAATAGTTCTACAAAGAAATACTTTGAAACTTGCAAAAGTGGAAATTTTGGCCTGTGCAGTGTCGCCGGTCGACCGAGACCTGCTTCCCGGTCGACCGGGACCACTGTCGGTCGAGTGGACAATTTCTGAACTGTAACTTGCCAACGGTCAGAAATATGACCGTTGTGCCTTCCCGGTCGACCGAGACCTGTGTCTAGGTCGACCGAGGACTAGCCATTGGCAACTTTTTGGCTATAAAGTCCATTCATTTCCAACCTTTTTCAAGGCTTGAACTATGGACCTTTGAGACCATTTTGGAGCCAAAGAAAGGGGATGAAGTTGGAAAGGCTAGAGGGTCATTAGGAGAGCTAAAGCTTGGATTAATGAGTTAAACCACCAAGTAAGCTCTACCTTTCTAAAACATAGTTTACATGCTTTGTTTAAGATATTGGTAATTGATTTTGTGCATGTTAACTATGATGTGATGAATCCGTTCTTCTCTTAATCTTTGATGTAATTAAGATTGGATTCTTCACTTTGTTTTCATCCAAGTTGTTTTTAAATCTTCTTAATCATGCTTAGCCTAAATCTTTGATTTCCTTTATATAGCATGATTCATTTTCTTGGTTGAAACATAACTTGTTGTTTTCATTCATTTAAACATTAGTAAAATTAATTTGGTTTTGAAAACAACATTGCACATGCATCACATGTTCTAAGTTAGTCATTTTCATACAACTTGTGATTCTTTGATTTTCATATCATTAACAAGTTATTTTACATACATGTGATTTGCATTAAACTTCAATCAAATCTTTCATGTGCCTTAAACTTTGAAATGCTTTGAGCATACATTTGAATAAGCCTTCTTTTTAAACTTGATTGAAGTTATCACACACACACACATCATGAGCATTCATCTTTGCATTCATATAGTGTTTGTGTGAGTTTGTTTTAAACTTTCATATTAGCCTATTTAAGAGGCATTTTCATTGAGCTTAATTTGTATCTCTTAGAGTGATCTTTTGTGAAGACACTTTCTTAGAGAAATCTTTATTTGTAAAGGTTATTGCTTAGCCTAAGAAAAGCATCTTGTAAGGTTATTGCTTAGCCTAAGAAAAGCATTTTGTAAAGGTTATTGCTTAGCCTAGAAAAGCACATTGAGAGGTTGTTGTTTAGCCTAGAAAAACAACATTGTAAGGGTTATTGCTTAGCCTAGTAAAAAGCATAAATAGTGGAAATCCGGTGGGGTGATTAGATCACAAGCCGGTAGTGGACGTAGGCATTGAGGCCGAACCACTATAAATCTTTGTGTAGTGGTGTTTGCTTTGTGATGATTGTTTTATTAGCTTCCACATTTTGTTTGATTAATCATCACATGTGACTAGTTTATGTTAAGAAATTAAAATTGGCCTTAATTAGTCATAATTGTAGCTCACCCTATTCACCCCCCCTCTAGGGTTAGGATCCCGAGGACTTTCACTTTTTACCGTATCCCCGATAGGGTTGCCAGTCGAACTGCATACACAAAATTAGCAAGTTTCTACAGTCAGTATAGTATTTGTATAAAAGAATACAACAGGATTTAAAAAATGGAAAAAAAGAACTTTTTACATTACCCCATCAGCCTTCAGATTGTTCAACTGCTTTCTAACTTCTTTCACTGTTGCAAGAGCTGGTTGTTCTTTAAGCCTCTTCTGCCAGGTCTTAAACAATGGAAACTGTATATCCTTTTTCCACGTTTCGGTCGGTTTAGGACACCGCCCGATCGACATCCTAGTGTAAGCCCATAACTGAACCATTCCAAAAACAATTTATAGGTTATATAAGATTGAAGAAAATAAGCTACACCAAAACCCCAAAATGTAGTTGTTTAGATGGCAGACTGGACAATGTGTAAAGAATGAGAACAAGGACCTGTAACAGCTGAAGAGGCCCGGTGGGTGTCCTGAGTTGGTGTCCCTCTTCCTCTCCGTGTACATCCTTCCCCTCCTTTCCCTGTTCATCCTTCCCCTTCTCTTCTACCCCGATCTTTTCCTTATTCCACCGAGTAGCGTTTGCCAACATCCTATAAAGATTCGCAAGACAAGCCGGTGCCCAGGCGTACAGTTTAAAATCTTTAAACAACTCCAGCAGACAGGTAGGGCCTCGGGCACCAGAAGTTTGCGAGATGATTTGACCGGACACCAAGAAGAAGAGGTAGGCCCGTGTAGCCTGAATCTCTTATTCCTTGTATTTCTTCTTCTTCTTCTTCTTTTCCAGTTCCTCAGCCTTGAAATTGTCCTCAAGCCACTTAAATTTCAAAGTCATGCCGACGAAGTCAACCTTCTTTTGTGGGGTAATACCGAGCAACTCTTGACATACTATTTGAACTAGCCTCCCCGGGAAAGTTCGACCGGTTACTAGGTCCCCATCAATGGGTAGACCGTATATATAAGCCACGTCCTCAAGTGTTATAGTGGCTTCTCCGGATGGAAAATGGAAAGTATTTGTTTCAGGACGCCACCTCTCTACCAATGCAGTGATTAACGCGTGGTCTATGACCATACGACTTATCTCTGCCAAATGATGGAGACCCGTCTGCCTAACATATTCCTTCTGGGAGTTTGTAAGCCCCCATATTGCTGCGTCCGGGTTTGTTGGGATGCACCTGAGGCGACCGAACTCCTGCTAGTATCAAGTATTACAAGGCTAGTTAGGAATCATACACTAAAACGAAATACATTACTGATTGAGAAAGTTAAGGAAGTAAGTCTATATGTAGTTACAATATACCTCTCCTTGATGAATTCCTTCCGATATATGATTTTGTTGGTTATATAGGAGAACTTTCGGAGCCTTGGCGGTCTGTTCTACTGACGTCTGCAAAGTAACAAGCGTAACAATTAGTACATTGGAGACATGACGATAATATAATTTATGGATATGATTAATAATGCATAAGCATACAGCAAAAGCATAAGCATCCACCAAAAGGTATAAAACTACAGAAATCCAAATTGGCTTTTCCCTATTTGAAACAATCACAGTACACAAACTGCAGCCACCACCAGCAAGTGAGGTACTAGTCAATATATGTGTCAATTTCTTTTTTTCGGTCATATAGGTTTCGTAAACAATATTAAAGATGTGATGGAGTTACATAAACAGTAATATAATGCAAAGACAATCTGTGCGTGGACTCTTTAACCTTTATTCATTCAGCACTCTGTAAAGAGTTTCTTACAGGTTCGAAATCTCTCACTCTACGATTCCCAATTGCTTTTTAGGAATTTATTATTCTGTGTTCAAATGGTTGTATGGGTGTTGATTATGGGTTATGGGTTCTCAATTTTTCATTCATTGGTTTTATGAGTCAAGTTATGTTTTAACTGTTCCTCTGAATTGGCATTATAATGGAAGATTGAATTGACATACAGAGGAGTTTTAATTCAGAGAAGTTCACGTGGTAATCTGTTCTGTTGGCACTATCATCTTGACCATTTATGTGTAGGAAAGCCTTTCATTGGTTGAATTTTTGTGTTTGATTCATATTTTCTAAAAACTGACAATGAGTGGTAAGGGAAAGGGCAAAGAAAAAGTTCTCCCAACAAGTGAAGACAATGCTTGGGAGAAAAAGACAACTGGATTTCGATGAGTGATTTGCATTTGCATTGATGAAATTTTCATTTTTTTTTGTCTTTTGGATCCAAAATGGTGTTTGTTATCTTTGTTTGTTGCAGATTTATTTTGTTATTATCATGTATTATTGCGGATTTGTTTGAGATTCTCAGATCTTGTGCATTAGAAGCAGATCTGTTTCTGCACTGCAAGCTCTAGTTTCTGCAGTCCCTATCACAGCCTTCTCCACTTCATCTTTCAGTAGAAAATTCGTAACTTCCTCTTCTGAACTCGAAGCAATATGATTCTTGATCCAAATGAAAGATTTATCAGAGGGCTACAACTTTCATGTTTTGATATTTAACCCAGTTTGAGAGGAAAGTAGTGTAGGATCACCTTGAAGCTGACTGGTTTGAGAAAAACAGCAACCTGCTGAGTGAAGCAGAGCTGTCTCCAGTTGAAAATTCATAACTTCCTATTATGAACTCGAAACAACATGATTATTAATCCAAATGAAAGATTTATCAGAGGGCTACAACTTTCATGTTTTGATATTTAACCCAGTTTGAAAGTAAAGTAGTGTAAAATCACCTTGAAGCTGACTGGTTTGAGAAAAACAGCAACCTGCTGAGTGAAGCAGAGCTGTCTCCAGTAGAAAATTCATAACTTCCTCTTCTGAACTCGAAACAACATGATTCTTGATCCAAATGAAATATTTATCAGAGGGCTACAACTTTCATGTTTTGATATTTAACCCAGTTTGAAAGGAAAGTAGTGTAAAATCACCTTGAAGCTGACTGGTTTGAGAAAAACAGCAACCTGCTGAGTGAAGCAGAGCTATCTCCAGTTGAAAATTCATAACTTCCTATTCTGAACTCGAAACAACATGATTCTTGATCCAAATAAAAGATTTATCAGAGGGATACAACTTTCATGTTTTGATATTTAACCCAGTTTGAAAGGAAAGTAGTGTAATATCACCTTGAAGCTGACTGGTTTGAGAAAAACAGCAACCTGCTGAGTGAAGCAGAGCTGTCTCCAGTAGAAAATTCATAACTTCCTCTTCTGAACTCGAAACAATATGATTATTGATCCAAATGAAATATTTATCAGAGGGCTACAACTTTCATGTTTTTAGATTTAACCCAGATTGAATGAGAAGTAGTGTAGGATCACCTTGAAGCTGACTGGTTTGAGAAAAACAGCAACCTGCTGAGTGAAGCAGAGCTGTCTCCAGTTGAAAATTCATAACTTCCTATTCTGAACTCGAAACAACATGATTCTTGATCCAAATGAAAGATTTATTATAGGGCTACAACTTTCATGTTTTGATATTTAACCCAGTTTGAAAGGAAAGTAGTGTAAAATCATCTTGAAGCTGACTGATTTGAGAAAAACAGCAACCTGCTGAGTGAAGCAGAGTTGTCTCCAGTAGAAAATTCATAACTTCCTCTTCTGAACTCGAAACAACATGATTCTTGATCCAAATGAAATATTTATCAGAGGTCTACAACTTTCATGTTTTTAGATTTAACCCAGATTGAATGGGAAGTAGTGTAAGATCACCTTGAAGCTGACTGGTTTGAGAAAAACGGCAACCTGCTGAGTGAAGCAGAGTTGTCTCCAGTAGAAAATTCATAACTTCCTCTTCTAAACTCGAAACAACATGATTCTTGATCCAAATGAAATATTTATCAGAGGGATACAACTTTCATGTTTTTAGATTTAACCCAGATTAAATGGAAAGTAGTGTAAGATCACCTTGAAGCTGACTGGTTTTAGAAAAACAACAACCTGCTGACTGAAGCAGAGTTGTCTCAAGTAGAAAATTCATAACTTCCTCTTCTGAACTCGAAACAACATGATACTTGATCCAAATGAAAGATTTATCAGAGGGCTACAACTTTCATGTTTTTAGATTTAACCCAGATTGAATGGAAAGTAGTGTAAAATCCGTGGTATGGATTTAACTGTTTCATGTTTTCTTGATGGTCTAAGTCCGTGGTATGGATCAACCATGAATATATAATGGGCAAAATACCAATTAGTGGCTACCATACTTATTATTGACTCAATAAAAGCAATCTAAATATGACCATTATTGCAAGAAGACTTGTGAAAAGAAGGAATACTCACATAACAGAAACCTAGATCTAGTAATTCAGTATTAAAAGGGTTTGAAAAAAAAAACAAAAAAACGAACTGAGTCTTTAACGTCTCTGTGCATTGAGAGGGTTTGAAAAAAACAAAAAAAACATCTTCTCAGTTGGGTAACAATGCCATACAATCCCTTTTTTTCCTCAGAAAATCCAGTCAACAAACCTAATCAGTCAAAATCACTATGGGTTCGTTTAATCTAGAGATTGGGTTTCATGTTAAAGAATAGTGGAAAAAAATGAACTTGCATTTTCGAACCAATGCAGGGAAAAAAAAAAAACGGAATCTCTGTTTAAACCGAATGCAAACAAGAGAAAATGATTAGAATACATACCTCCATGTGCTTGCCAACTGTGTATAACCTTTGAAAGAAGGCGCCAAACGATGCTTGGGACCACTACCAGGGACCAGCGAAATGGAAAGTTGTCGACAGCGTCCGTGGAAGAGGGAAAAGGAAGATGACGAAATGGGGAAGAAAGGGTTTCTTGCGGTTAATGGAAAACCGCATTAATTGTCGATATCGACAATACCAAAAACGAACTAAAAAAAAACAGGAAGGGGCCCAGAGGGCCCCTTCAGTGTATTAACTCCTACTGGGCCGTCCAACTGCACCTGACTCACTATGGGGCTTTTTCCCGTAGTTTCCCCTATATATAAACTAAAAAAACATGCCCGTGCTAATATAATCATAATATTAAAATTTATAAAAAAAAATTTACGATCAGTTTCTTTAAAATTAAATGCGAAAGGTTTTAGTTTGAGAGAGAGGAAAAAGAAAGAGAAAAAAGAAGTCCATAAGAATTCAATACCAAACATAATATAATTAATTAAAAAAAACACAAGCCCGTATAAATTGAAGATTAATGATCAAGAAAACTAAAAAACAAAATCAAAACAAGCAAACAATATCAGTTATGAATAAAATCCAACGAAATTTGAAAGACACATAGAAATGAAAATTCATAATCAACTCAATAACATAAGTAATTTAAAGGAATCAAACACTCATGAGAAAAAAAAACTCAAAAATGGAGCACAGAAGGGCACAGACAAAAGAACCTACAAATTCATGAAAAACCATAAAAAAAAAAAAAAAACTAAAAACCCATCACAAGTGAGAAATTATAATACGGAATAAAATGAAATAAATTTTATTAAAAAGGCTATAAAGAAATATATAAATAAAGATTCATAGACAATACAATGATAAAAAAAGTTTAGAAGAACTAAACCAATTTATGAAAATCTAATACTTAAAAATGAAAATCTGAAGCCACAAAAGAAATAAGAAAAATCCATAAAAAGATTTCACAAAGAGAACTTAAAGAACCCAATTAATGGAAGTAAAATAAATAATTTACTCATAATAATAAGCATTGATTTTTTTTTTTTTAAAATAGAACAAGAAAATGAGAATTCACAAAAAATTCCATGATAAAAAGTGATTTAAAAGAAGAAAAAAAAACCAAGGAGAACCCAATACCCAAAAGTTGAAACAAAAAAGGGGAAAAAAGAAACTCACAATCTATGAAAACCATACAAATACAAACTATAAAAATAATGCAAATCTATAGAAATTTTAAAATGATGATTCTTTTGTATAAATCATATTAAAATAACATAACTAAAATTACTAAAATAAAATATGATGAACTCAAAAGTAAATGAATTAAAAAAGGTTTACCTCTCAAGTTGAAATGTTTAATAATTGCACCAATTGTCTCAAGATGCTCACATTTTAAAATGAGTTGAACACTATTCTAAACTAAGCATGCAAATGAGACACGAGACGGTACCAAAAAGAGGCGCAAAGAAACAAAAAAAATATTGAAGTTGCTCTAAAAAAAATACAATGAACTTAAAAGTAAATGAATGGAAAAAATGGAAGTTCTCTTGTTGACATAGAGAAATAGAATTATATTGGAGAAAGTAGAAAATGATGATAATAAGAATGAGCTTAATTCTTTATTTAGATGGACCAATATTATTGGAGATTCCTTTTAACATTAGTTCTGCATTCTTAAAAAAAAATAGTGTACAATCAAAATCAATAGACAAAAAAGAGAGCAGACAGCTCAGAACCGAGAGTGGGTTAAATAAAAAAGACAAAGAATTAAATAAACCAGACAACCCAAAAATCGGCATTTCACATTCTAAAAAAAAAGGAAAAAAAATCATATAATCTGAAGAAACAAAAATACTTGAAATTTCTTAGATTAGTGGCACTTATAGACGCTGGGACTCATTAGCACTCAAATACTATTTCCTTGATAGAAATAGGATAATATTGAGAGTTTCTTAATAGACAAATGACATGATGGAGAGTCCAAATCACACAAAAAAAAAAAATGAAAAACTTCAGTATTTTGTATTTTTATATCAGAGAATCAATTTTACCGTAGAAATAATTTAGAATGAGATGAGAATTTGAGGTATCCCATAAATAGTAAGGATGTTTGTCTTAATGATTATGATTTTTAATAGATGGGGTCTATCGTAGTGTTCCACACTTCCACTCCATTTATATCACGATTGATAAAAGTTAAAGCCACACAAAAAAAAAAAAAAAAAAAACTAGACTCCACCATTTCTCCCTCGGCAAGCGTGCATGGTAGCACATCAGTTACATGGAAAGTTTCTCGCCTCCTCTTAGCTCCATGCTGTTGTCGCGAGTTTTTCTTTTTTCAATAATATTGTCATTTTCTTATTAATTATGAAACTTATTATTTTTGTTGATCAATTCCATATATTATATATTTATTTGAGTTTAGTTTTATTGTAAAATGGTTTTCATAGAAAATTAATGACTATATAGGAAATCATATAAAATAGTTATTTCAAAAGTTTGATCATCTCTGTTGAAAGTACAATGTATAAGTATGAAAATAATAACAACAGTATTTATAGGGGTCAATATTCTGAAAATATAGTTATTTTTATAAATAACTCATAAATAAATTCTAACTCACGGTCAATATTCCAAAGTGGGGACGGGTCCCTTTCTCATTAACTAATTTTAAGTTTTTGTTGATAATTATTAACAAAAAGATGCTCTGTGGTGTAATGGTAGGGTTGCTCATTTGAGATCCATATTGTCTTGAATTCGAATCTCGGTATAAACTAAATTAATTTTTACCATATCATTAATAATACACATGTCAAGTTGGGTCCAAAAAGTGTATTTTATCTCTGCTAGAGTCAAACTAAATTAAATTGAATGAGTCAAATCAGTTGGAACTGATTTCAATTTGAAACCAATTCGCTTCATATATAATATAATATAATAATTGTATGGAGCTTCTATAGGAAATGGGGAGAGGGGAAATCCTTATTTAGATATGATTGTACAGTCAAAAGCTTGAATAAGAGTAATTCTCCTTTTAACTAACATTTGCAAGATGTAGGAGAAAAAAAAAAAAATTTCCTTCAAGAGGAGAGAAATGCACTTTTCTCTAGTGAACTTGTTTTATTTGTAAGATCTGATATTTATCAATTGAAAATTCACTTTTTATTTATAAAATACTTTTAAAAATAGTTTTCTCCTTGAGAGTTTTCTCCATTCAAAGTTTCAAATCAAATTAATGAAGATCAATCATAGAGAAAACTAGTAATTCTCCGTTCCCACTTTTCTCCTCATGATTTCTCCACCTAGTGGAGATTTTCCACTTGTCCTTCTCTCTGCATATAAATGGGCTCTAAAACACAAGTAAAAATGAGATTACCATAATATTACTGCAGCAACAACACAATGTTCTCAAAAGGCTAAAATTTAGAATCTTGGGATAGTTTGATGGCCCATTTAGATGTAGAAAAGAGTAGATAGAAGAAAGGTTTTTCACTGATGAATATGTTTTCCTTTTTTGGAACTACTTTTAGGAGGCAAAATGCCTATTTAACTATTGTTTTTTTAACTATCAGCTATTTTATAAATTGATTTCTCCTATTGAATTTTTCTTTTTCAAATCCAATAACATTTGAGAATCAGTACTATCAGAGAAAACTTGTAATATTTCTCTATATGGAGATTCTCCACACTTAAAATTTATCCTGATCATTTCTCCTCTTTGTGGAGATTCCTCACTGTTTCTTTGGATGCAAACAAGCCCTAAGTTACTAATTTTATTTTTACTTTCATGAGATACCATTCCTATAATAATTTAAGAAGAACCAATTGGAAAACCTCCCAATATTAATATATAATTTTCCATTATTAACCCATGAATGATGGTTATAGGCAGCAATGCCTAAGTTCTGTGATGGCGCTGATGCCTAAGTTGAATGACACCCTAACCCTCTTTCTGGTGTTTCTCCAGAATAAAGCAAGTTTACACTAAAATTCCAACCCATCTAAGATTCTAGGTCTGTTGGTTTGGTATTCCCTCTTTTGCAGCAATAACTCACCTTAAGTAAAAAAACGCCCCGAACTCTCCTCTCATTATAGTGTTAGTTCTTGTATACCACCCATTGTGGTGGCCAGCAAATAAAGTTGAAAGTGATAGTTTCAAGTATAAAACCACTTCTCAAAAGGCAAAATTCTCACAACAGTAGTGAAGCTTTTTCCCCTTCCCAATTATTCACTCTCAAAATTATTGAAGTTTGAAGTGCAGCATTAGTTGGCAGTGATTTCACTCCTCTTTTTTTTCTTTTTTTTTATAGCAATCTATCATTTTTTTTTTCCTTGGCAATAAGGCCAAAATCTCTCCACTCCAACCATTAATGCTCAAAACATGTTACCATACCTCTCTCTTCTATGGGGGGCTTGAATTTTGATGCCCCTTTACCCAGTGAGCTTTCAGCGCACAACAATGGTATGGTAGAGTTTAATCCCAAAAAGTAAAAAGATCCTACACAAAAAGGATCCCATTAATGTTAATCTTAGAATGAATGCTCCAGCTTGTTTAAATTCTAAAAAAACTATCAAAATGCTAAAAACCCTTTCTGTGTTATAACTGTCAAAATGCTAAAATAAGTGTCACTGGCCCAACTCAAGGTTATGGTTGACCCTTCTAAATCTTCTCCTTGGCTTTGGTTGACATTTCTAAGTCAACTAATAAATGAGAAGGGCTCCTTACCCAAGTGGTCAGGAGTATTGGTTCTCACTTGGTTGCCAGGATTTGACTTTGGATATGACACCTTTCCCGCGTGTGTGGTATAGTTGTAAATATCGTTTCGGGCCCATTTCGGTATAGCCTCGAAAATGAATAGTTTTGGCTGATTCGGGATTTTGGCATAACTCTTTTGAAATTACATTTCATGGAAATATAAAATAATATATATATAGGGGGACATTCATGTACATCCATCCCTCACCAAAGGGTGAGGGACACTTACATGGCTTTTCCTCTTTGCATATGAACATTCTTTTCATCCATCCATCATCATAGGGTGAGGGACACTTACATGACTTTCCCTCTTTGCACGTGAACATTCTTTTTCTACATATGACCATATATGACTTTTCCTCTTTTGCACATGAATATTTCTAATTATGTAAGTATCCCTCACCCTATGATGAGGGATGGATGCACATGAATATTATTCATACATGTGTGTATATATATATATATATATAAGAAAATAAGAAAACAATAAATATGAGTTTAACCCATTCTAGTAAGATTTTTTTGAATTACATTTTGGGGGGAATATAAGAAATAAAAAAGTATATATGTGTATAAAAAGTTAAGAAAAATAATTATATAAATACCATTTCGGCCGAAATCCAAGATCTCAGAAGAAATCAACTTAAATTCAAAATGAAAAAGGTACAAAATTAATAACTATGGTGTGCGGGCTCCACAAATACTCAAGTACTATATAGCATTTTGGAAACTAGGTATTTAATAAACTTACAAGCCAAATAGACATTTTTGTACTTCTTTTCCAAGATTGGCAAGGGTATTAGAGGTCTCCTCATTCTTTTTGTTCATCAGTTTTGTTGTATCGATCTATTTTCCTCTCAAAATATATAACTTTATCTCCTAAAAAGTGTGACATTTTATAGGATTGCTTTTATTAATTCTCACAATTCAAATACGGAATTCAAAACTCTTGAGAACAACAGAAGTATTGTTGTTTGGAATTTTCAACATATGAAATTTCCGTTTAAAAAAATACACCTCCAAACCAATGAGCCCTAATGCCCATTTATTTTGATAGATCTTTAACGAGAATCGAAAGTGTTGGGGATTTTTTACAAATGTATTAAAACTCTATGCTTTAACGTTAAGATTCACACAACCAACCTCCTGCAAACAAATAGGTCTTCTATTTTGGTTTTTAACAAGAGAGGTTTACAACATTTGAAGTGACATATGTGTTTCTACTTTACCAAACTGTTGTACTCATTTTATTTTTTTTTTGATAATTGGGTAATTGTATTAGAAAGGAGAAAGGAGAAAGAAGAATACAAGGGGCTACAGAACTGAAAAAAGACCTCCAAATGGGGAGGAGAAAGAAACAAACAAAAAACAGAACAAAAACCTGCAGAGATCCAGTCAGCTAAAGGAGACCAGGATCAAGCAGCAAGAATTTTCAAAAAACTTAGGATGGAGTGGAGCTGCTGGCTGCTAACAGGGGCCAAGATCTTCCTCAGAGAGAAGCTTAAATCTTCCTGCAGCTAGCCAAGGATCTGGTTGATGGTAGCTTGATGGTTGTAAAAAAAGGCCGAGTTCCTTGTCTTCCAAAGAGAGTATAGAACTGAGAGGAAGGTGGACGCCATGATCTTCATACCTGCAAGATCGTTTCCTCTTGAGAGAGAGGACCAGATTGAAGATAGGGAGCAAGGGAGAGGAGGCTAGACACTTGCTGCCCTGAGAAGCCATTTCCAGAGGGATTGAGCTGTTGAACAAGAGAAGAAAATGTGATGAGCTGAGTCAATTCCTTTGAAGCAGAGGCAGCATCTAGAGGCTAGGGAGAACCCAAGGTGCTGAAGATGAGTTTCAGTGGGGGTCCTGTTAAGCATTAGACGCCAGCCAAAACAACTGACTCTAGGGAGGGAGACTCCGTTTCAAATCAGGGGAGGCCAATTGAGGGGGGGAACTTCTAGTTCTGACTGCATTCCAAGCACTATGCTGAGAGATCTGACCGTTGGTGGAGTCTTTCCAGAAGAGAGTGTCACGAGCAGAAGAACTTGGGGAGAGGAGGGAGGTTGCAGAGGAGAGCTTGTCTTGGACAGCTATTGGCAGGTTAGAAGGGATGTACCAAAACTGCCTGAGAAGAAAAGGGAGGCAAGCTGCTGGTTCAGGGGGAAATGCAGACTGGGCCAAGCTTCTACTAGAGGCTTGTCTCCACACCAATTGTCATGCCAAAGGTTGATAGCTTCACCATTACCAAAAGTCCAGGCGCTGCCTTGATGGATGAAGTGTGCCAGGCGACGGATTCGTTTCCATATGCAAAAGCCGTAGATAGTGTTGGCTGTGTTCCAGATGTTGTTATTTTTGAAGTAACGGGTCTTGAACCAAGAAGACCATATTGAGTTCATGGAGGAAGCTTGCCAGCCTAGCTTGAGGAGGGAAGCATTGTTGACTTCAGAGATTCTCCTGATTCAAAGACCTCCTTCTAGCTTAGGGAGGGAGACTTGGGACCATTTCACATAGCTAAATTTGGAGGAAGTAGCATTGCCGGACCAGAGGAAGTTCCTCATCAGGCGCTCTATATCCTTACAGAGGGAGATAGGGAGAGGGAGAATAGAAGCATTGTGCATAGGAATGCTTGAGAGGACATGCTTGATGAGGATGAGCCTACCTGCAAAGGAGAGAAATCTAGCCTTCCAGGCAGTGAGCCTTGAGTTAATAGAATCCAGCAGGGGGAGGAAGTGAACGCGCTTGGGGGAGCCAAAGACTATTGGGAATCCCAAGTATTTGAGCTGAGCCTGAGATTCTTGGAGACCAAGGATGGAACTTATCCTAGCCTTTCTCCTATTACCACACTTACCAAAGAAAAGCTGGCTCTTAAGGAGGTTTATGTACTGGCCAGAGGAGTCTTGGTAGATATCTAGGAGGTCTTGAAGAGCAAGGACACCAGAAGTAGCACCTTTCATCAGGATTATGATATCATCAGCGTAGAGCAGGTGACAAGGTGAATGGGGGATGGTGGACAGGGGAGAAATGGTGCCAAGGGATTGAAGGTTGTGAAGATGGAGGCTTAGGATTTCTTCGACAATGATAAACAGGTAAGGGAATAGGGGGTCTCCTTGTCGTAGGTTGATCGTGAGCTCCAAGTATAGAGCTTCGATTGTAGTAATAAAACTGGTAAGACCAAGTCGATCCACAGGGAGCTTTAGAAATAAGGCTTTCCAACTTTGTCACCTGCCCTAAATAAAATCTAATTCTAGCCTAAAATCTAGAAAAGTACATTCATCATTCCTACTTTTAAAAAATCAAATTAGTTACAATCCAATGAAAAGAAAACTTCCTAAATCTAAAAATCCTAAACTAAAAAACTAAAATTGCTACAAAAGAAAACACAAGTTAGAACATCAAGAATAAAAATACTAAAAATAAAACTAAGAAACTAAAATAGAAACAAAAGAAACCTAAATTAGAAAGTTAGTAATGCAATGTATGCCATGAGATGCTAAAAATTTCAAGTCTGAAAAAAACTAGTATGCAGGGCTGTTTTTATGCATGATTTCTCCTAATTTAATGCAACCTAAAACTGAGTTTAATGGCTGGGTTTTGAACTAAAATGATGCATGAATCAAATAAAAAAAATGAAAGTGAAAAACGATTTAAAACGAATGAAATATGAGTGTATGAACATGACCTAACAAAAAAAAAAAAAACTGTGCAGAAATTCTGCACACAGGTGGGTCCGACCAACCATGTTTGAGCCACTGGTTCACCATCTTTCCAATTATTTTTTTCTTGAAATTCTGGGGTTTGAAAATTCACTGATCAAACTTTAATTTCTCCAAGTTTCATCGAAAAATAATGTGTTTTGATCAGGTTTCTAATCGCAAACTTTTTACACAAAATTTGTCCAGAAATTCCTGCAACAATGTGCTGAATGATATACTTTATATTAGGATCCGAATTTCCAAAAATTATTTGGCCAAGATTATTGACTCAAATCTCTTATTTTTCTTGCTTGTTCTATTTCAAACTCCAATTCCAACAACTTAAACATGTCTAAACTCCACCAATATGAATGTGCATGCAATGCTAATTAATTCCAACCATAAACTATGCATAAAATAAACATAAAATTGAATTGATCATAAAAATAAAGATAATAAACAAAAGTTCAAAAATTTAAATGTGTGGTGAAAACAAGAAAAGTAAATGTGTGGTTTTAACAGAAACTTAAATGTGTGGAATAGCATAAATTTAAATTTGTAGAAGTGTATTCTCCTCTTTCAAAATTCTTTTCTAAGCGGGGTCATAATTTGAATCATGCTCTTAGGGCCTTTGGGTCGTCAGTCCAAACACCAACAAGAAAATAAACATTAAACAAGCACCAATCACCCAAGGACAAGAAAGAAAAATTGAAAGAGTAAGAAACAATTTTACTAATATGCAAAGTCTTACATAAGATATAAAAAATAAACAATGACAATTACATACTAGGATGAGAAGCCTCTTCTAGATGAAAAACCCAAGGGTGTAGTGTGATTTCCGGCCAAAATCTCCTTGAGGACTCAAATGGAGAGAAAGAGAAAGGAAGAAGATGGAGTGTAGTCGTAATTCTAGAGAGAGTTGGTCTATCTTCCCATGAGAGGAGAGGGAGGCTTATGCCTTCAATTTATAAATTTTTGTTCTCTTTCTTTCCTTCTTTGCTCCAAGTTTGTAGCATGCAATTTTCTTTGTATGGCAAGTCCCTTCCTTGGCCAACAAGTTTTCAAAGAAATAGCAAGGTGAGTAAGAGATTTTTGGTGCTTTCCATGTGCAAAATTGCAATCCCGAGTAGAAATTATAGCACCAACTTTTATAGGCCATATCTTCCTTGTTTTAGCTCCGATTGACACAATCTTCGATTCTAAAGATATCTACTCGAAAAGAGCTTTCCAACGGTGTATGGATTGCACCAATCCAATGGCTGGATTAAGAGTTATGGCCAATTTAATCTTGCTGCCTCTGAAAAATCCGAAAATAATTGTGCACATATGGAATGTTAGTTGTGCAATGGCATGTGTGGGACCCATGTGGACATCCAAAGGCATCTTGGGATATTTCTTTCCTTGTTTCTTAATTCTCCTTCCCTCTTTGGTTTGCTTCCAAGTTTCTTTGATTGATTAGTCAACTCTTTTAGTACACTTTCCTTCCTTGAATTTCTTTCTTGATTTTTAAGTTTTCAAACTTAGTAAGAATTAGATCTTACCAAATCTAAAATTTCCTTTCTTGATCTTGAAATTACAAATCTAGCTTTCCATTGTTGACTTTTCAAACTCTCCAAAAATAGCAAGATATGTGGGTCCACCTTGAAAGATGTCCTACCTTGATCTCTCTCAAATTTCACCAATGTGGGTCCCATTCTTGATTTCTCCTACACAAATTAAAACAAATGGATTCAAGAATAATTTTATGTAAGGAATTTAAATGGACAATGCATGAGACCCTACTTGATGCACCCAAAATAATCGACTTTCCAAAAATAAATTTCCAAAAATGGCAGGTTTCATGAATTTATGCAAAAAGTGTGATTTTTGAGCAAATTATGCATGAATGCACTACAATGGACCCTAAATGCATAAAAACATGATTTGTCACTAAATAAAGCTCTTTAATATCAATAAGCCCTTAAAATGGTCCAAAATGTGTATGAAAATGTGCACTTTTTAGGACTCATCATAGGTCATTAGAAGAGCTGAAAAAACCCTGGGGAGATCGATTGATCAGAACTGAACACTTTGAGGTACAGACACATTCCATTATGAGGGAAATCCAAGTTTCTGAGAAGTTAAAGAATCTGAGGGTGGAGAAGAGGAAGGGCCAACTAAGTTTATCGAAGGCTTTGGAAATGTCAAGTTTGAGGCAGAGGGATCCTTTACTAAGCTTAGACTTGAGCTTTTGGAAGAGCTCAAAGGTGATGGCAGCATGGTGATGGATTGATCTGCCTTCAATGAAGGCAGCCTGGTTTGAGGAGATAAGAGAAGGAAGGAGAGAGGATAGCCTTGAGGAGAGGATTTTAGAGATGATTTTATAAGAGAAGTTTAGCAAGCTGATGGACCTAAAGTCTGCAAAGGTGGAGGGGGAATTGGATTTGGGAATGAGAGAGAGGAAGTAGGCGTTGGAGGCTCTAAGGAGCTTTTTGGATTGAAAGAAGTGCTTCATTGCTGAGATTACTGTTTGGCTAATGATACCCCAAGTAGAAGTGAAGAATACCCCATTGAAACCATCAGGGCCAAGGGAGCTACTCTTCTTAAGAGAGAAAACAACATCTTTAATTTCAGAGTTGGAAGGAATAGAGACCAGCATTGAATTATCTGAGTCTGAGACTTTTGGACTCTCTGACTAAAAGAGGATTGGGTGGGGCTAGGTTGTTTGAGAATTGAAAAGATTAGAAAAGAATAGCACTGTTTGATCTTGGATGATGAGGGGGTCATCTGTTAGGCACTCATTGACTGAAATGTGATGGATTTTGTTGAAGGAACCTCTGGCTTTGGCTGATTGATGAAAGAACTTGGTATTCAAATCACCCTCTTTGAGCCAAGAGATCCTGGATCTTTGCTTCCAGTGGATCTCCTGGGCTTTTAGGATTTCATGAAAATTAAGCTTGGTTGCCAGAAGCTCTAGTCTAGAGAGGACTCAGAGGGAGAGGAGTCAAGATTGTGTTGACACCTCAGGATGGAGGCTTCTGCTTCAAGGATTTTTAGATGGACTTGGCCAAAAGTGTTCTTACTCCAGGATTTGAGAGCTTGCTTGAGGGACTTGAGCTTTTGGGCGAGAATGAACTGGGGGTTCCCAACAACAAGAGAGTTCCAACTAGACTCAACTACCTCAAGGAAGCTAGGGTGGAGGAGCCATTTGTTTTCAAATCTGAAAGGAGCTATAGGGACAATGGGCTGATTGGAATGGCTAAATAAGATGGGGCTGTGATCAGAGGAGAGCCTAGGGAGGTGGAGAACAGTAGGGTCAGAGAAGGTATCTAGCCAATGGGAATTAACTAGAGCTTTGTCTAGTTTGGTTGCTACATAAGAGAGGCCCTATCTGTTGTTAGACCAAGTGAAGTTACTGCCTAAGGAGGGGATGTCTGAGAGACCAGCTTGCAGGACAGCTGATTGGAAGCCTTTGAGAGAAGAAGGAGTGGCCTGACGAAGACTAAGTTTCTCATGATGGGCAAGGGTGGCATTAAAATCTCCTATAACGCACCAGGGAATGGAGGTTGAAGAAGAATCAATAAGCTCTTTCCAGAGGTCTTTCCTGTGAGTAGGGTTGGTGGAGCCGTATACCCTTGTGATGAGGTAGGAAAGCCCAGAGATTTGGTTTTGGAGGATCATGGAGAGATGCTGAGAGGAAGCTTTGGATATGGAAGCTAGAAAGGGGTGGGAAGACTTGGAAAAGCACCAAAGATTTGGGGGGGGGGGGGGGAAATGGAAGTGGAGTTTGAGTGAAAAGAATCAAAACCAAAATTGGTTAGGCCAAGAGATTACATGGAGGAGAAAGCTGACATTGGTTCAGAGATAAAAATCAGGTCTGGGTGGTGGTTGCGAACTAAGTTTACCAAGGCTCTAATGGTAGGGGGATTGGCAATTCCCCTACAATTCCAGTATAGGACTTTTAACATGGATGAGGGGGAGGGGAGGAGGGGCGTTTGTTCTTAGTCCTCCTAGTAATTGGGCCAGTGCCAGTGGTAGTGGTGGAGTGTCTCCCTTTTCCTGGGGGAGGGGGCCTAGGGGGGGAGTCACTGGATTCTTAAGGGGCTTGGGGGCAGCTGGGAGCCCAGGGAGCTCTAGAGGGGAAGGGCTAAGAGTAGGAAGAGGAGAGGTTGCCAGGGACTGCCAGAAGAGGAGGGACAGAGGTAGGAGCAGGGGTGGAAACATTGACTGGGATAAGAATGCTGGGGGGTTCACACCCTGGAGGGGGAAAGGAGGAAGTGTTCTCAGAGAAAGCCTGGAGATTTCTACCATAGATGTTGGGGTTAGAAACAGGGTCCAAGAAGGAGTAATTCTCCAAAATGTCAAAAGGGTTGGAGGTGTCAATGGTTGGAGATATGGTTTTCTCCAAGATGACAGAGACTACATCATAAGGCAGATCATTGATGGAAGGAGTGCCCTGGGAAGTCTCGGATGATGAAGGAGTGGATATTATATCCTTGGAGAGGGTTGGCTTGATAGACACCTGCAGGATGACAGTGGAAAGAAGATGCAATGGTTGGGGGGAAGGGATGGGAGCAGGGGAGGCCAGAATAGTTGGAGAGGAGATTGCTAAGGAGGGAGGGAGGGGTGGAACCTCCTCTAGGAGGTGGTTGACAGAGTGAGAGTTGGGATCAAGAGGGGGTTGGGACAAAGATTGATTGGAGGTAGAATGACCTGTAATGGTCAAGGAGGTTATGTCTGAGAGGCCCAGGGGAAGGGAGTCTGGGCTGGCAATGTCAGGGCTGGTTTTGCCCGGGGAGAGAGAGGTAGGGTGAATAGCTAGGGGGCAGGATTGAGGGGGCAGGGGCAGTGCTCGTATGAGATAGAAATTTTCAGTTCACCTTCACCCTGCAGGTCTACTAGGATGGTTTGAGGTTTGGGTTTGGAGAGATCGATATTGACCAGGACTCTGGCGAAGGTAAGAATCCTTTGGGAAAAGGTTATATCATCCAACTTGATGGGATGGCCAATGGAGTTGGCTAGGGAGAAGATGATGTGTTGGCTCCAGCAGTGGTAGGGGAGCCCTGAGAACCTAACCCAGACAGGAGCAAAGGATGGCCAGACTGATTCATCTTGGCCAGGGGACCAGGGGAGGAAGAAGATTTTCCTCTTGTTAATGGACATGGGGGAGAGACCAAGGATGAGGGCTTTGTCTAAAGGAGAGTTGAATCTGAAGATGAAGTTACCTTTGATGGTGAGGGAAACCAGGCAGGGTCCAGAGAGAGGCCATAGCCTAGCTTTAGCTTCAACCCATTCCAGAGAAGGGCGTTTGCCTGCAAATTTACCAATAACAGCACAAGAGAAAGATTCCTTGCTAGAGGATAACATGGAATGGGGGATGGACAGGGATGGTTTGCCATTTTTCCAGGTGGTCGGTGGATAAATAGGGAGGTTGGAAGGCTGTGGAACTGGGAAGAGGTTGGCAAAGGAGAGGGGGGGTTGGGAGAGGGGGGGAGCTGGTTGAGGGGGGGAGGAGGTTGAAGGATGGTGGTTGAGCTGGGCAGGGGCAGGAATGCAGAGAGGTTCAGGTTCTGGTTTGAAATCTAGTTGTGGAAATGGGGGAAGACCGTAGAGGGGTAGGCGGGAGAGGGAGAGATTTGAATGTCTGGTGGGCGGGCCTGACTGGTGAGTTGGATCTGGCCTGGAGGTTGGGTCTGGCCTGGAGGGTGGGACGGACCTGGGGGCTGGTTTAGAAGGGGGGGAAGAAAACCAAGATAGTTGCATGCTGAAGGTGTTGGGAGAGGGTGAGCGGGAACTAGAGGGATTTGAAAGTTTGAAGAAAGGGACTGGAAGGGACGCAGAGACTGGGTGGGTGAAGGGGAAGGGGGGAGAGGTGAGGGGGCTGGAGGCTTGGGTGCCTGGGGGTGGAGGAGGGAGGAAGAAGGGGTCTGCGAGGTCATGACTGAACTTGACGACAAACTGTTGTACTCATGACTCTTAATACTTCCATGCACATGATGGCACCAACCTAACAAGAAAAAGGCCTCGCAGCAAACGGCCACGTCTTATTCTCATGAAAGTCATGGGGTTGAATTAAAACAATATTAACCCCAAGGGATTGGCCAAGTAGTCAGGACCACAGTTCCTCCCTTTTCCGGAGCTAGAGGTCTTGGTATCGACTCTCGGTTCCCCTTTCTTCAGAAATTGAAGGTTGAGTCCACTAGTGCTACCACCTCGGGGCCACAGGGGTGTTTACCCCGCTTCCCTCTGGGCCTGGAGATATTAGTCCAGCCTGAAGGTTTGAGAACCCTCCGATAGCAACAAAAAATAAATAAATAAATAAAAACTAAAACAAACATTTGCAAGCCATGGTTGGGCCTGACTTCCAAGCATGTGGGCTGTGTGTAGGACTGGATCTTAGGCCCGATGGATCAATGGTCTGGCCTTAGGCAAGGTCCAGCCTGGATAGACCTAGCCTGTGAACAACTCTTATTAGCTATTACATGATAGCATCAGGACCGTGTCCTTACATTCGATACACAATAACTTCTAACCTTTCATATAAAAGTGCCTCCTGTTCGTGACAAACTGGGCCATCAGCGAGAATCAGCTCATTTTGAAATCAGTCTGATTTATGTAATTGATTTTGACTTTGCTGCCAATTTATTTTGACCCTTTAATCTCTGTCTCTCACGTCTTCCTTCCCCACATTCGCTCATGACGGTTGTGAACAACCGCTTCTGGTGTCATGCCGCGTGCTCTACATTCTCCGCCTTTCTTCCTCTCACGTTTTTTAATTAATTCTTCTTCCTCCTCTCTCCCTCCTTCAATAATCCCTCTCTTCCTGTGAAAGCGCCAGCCAATCTCTGTTTTAAAATGGGTCTTTCTTCTTTCATGTGATGTCATCTTTCTTGTAGTTTCTTGCTATAGGTCTTGGCTGTTTTGATTGATTTGGAAATGCATATGTGGCTTTTGAATTTCCAAAAATTTTTTTGCAGCTTGTTCAAATGATTGTTTTTCTTTCCTCTCAGCTTACCACTTATGAAAGGATTATGAGTCCTTGGAAGTAGAATAGAGATTTTATTGTGTTCTACATTTTCATTTGGTTGATTTTGCATTTGTGCTTAGATTCTTGCAGATTAGCCTTGAAGGGAAAGTGCCCCTCTTGAAATTTGAGGATAAATGGGTGGCAGATTCAGATGTAATAATGCAGATGCTGGAAGAGAAATATCTCAATCCTTCATTGGTTACACTGCCAAAAAAGGCCTATGTGTATGTATTGATCTTCATCCTTCCATAACCTTTATAAAAACATGTTTACTTTTCAGATTAGACTTGCAGGTTATTTCATCCATGCTCTTTGGATAAATATAGTGATGCTTTAAAAAAAAATTGTTTATTTTGCTTTTATATTTTGGTTTTAGCCATGTACATGTTTCTGGTCTTATTTTCTAAATAATTTTCATATATTCATTGTTACAAGATGATACCCAGTGGAAAATATTGGCAACATGCATTTGGTTCTTACACTTCATATTTCCACTAAGAATGAGGGGTGTCCCTGTCTCAACTATTTAATAAAAAATTTCCTGAGTATGCTCCATCCGAGCTCCAACTATCCTATGTTGAAGTGCCAATGCTAGGGGAATCAGGATCATCTGAGGATTTTCTTCATGGTGACCGTGAGTGGACCAATCACGGTCCACCATGTCACCGCGGGCCCAACAAAGATGTAGTTTTGTAATTCAAAGAAGAGACACTTGAAATTTTGATTCTGGAACCCAAACCTGCTTTGCCCTCTTGTCAAACTTGTTGCATATATGATGAATGAAAGTGAAAAGGGCTTATTTGTTGGAATGCTAAACACATTTTTATACCTTCTTAAGAAACAATGGTATCTCCGTAACTACTATGTGTTGAGCTTTCGGAATAGCAGAACAACGATGTTGCTTTGGAAACCCATATGTTCGCGTATAACTTCTAACATGATAATTATTGATGATAAATGCATTGGTGTTTAGATATGTAGTCATACGATAAAAGACATGGGATATGAGGAAACATAGCAAGAAGTTCGGAAGATTGTAATGTAGAGGTTTGTAATAATTTTCTTCTAGCTGAACAAATGAGGATAAAACAGATTCTTATGCTAGGAATTTTTCCAATATTAACTGGAATTATAATCACATCCATTATATATTTGTTTCTTGGGTGGTAATTTTTTTTTCTCAGTCTAGTACATGTCTTCAAGTCATTATTATCAATAACCGATAACCTATCGACAAGTTTGTTGAACGATTCCAACTAAAATGATTGTTACATAAAATACTTTACAAGCTTTTGAAAGAAATAAATAGAATTCTCTTATATATTAATGTTTTTGATGAATATGCATTGAGCTTATCACTCACTCAATCAATGTGTTCTTTAAGAAAATTAATTTTATTTATTATTCAAGATGCATGAGACTATGATATGTATTTGAAAAACAATACACTTCAATTTTAATGTAACGTCTCAACCCCACATGCATGTATGATATTGTCCGCTTTGGCCCATAAGCGTCACGGTTTTATTTTTGGTAGGCCTCAGCCCACCAATATGCCTTATTCAAGGTAAAAGTGCAAGGTTTATATATAATTTTAGTCACTTTTCTCTCTATAGTTGATGTGGGACTCCAATGTGTCACAATTCGAGGGTGTCACATATAAAGTTAAAAAAAAAATGAACAACCTTGCTTGAATTTAAAAATTAGTCCAGGATATATACCCTGCCTGATTTTCCCACATCTATCAGATCTGTTGATACCTAGGTCCAATATTTTAATCCTTAAGACAGGGAGAACGAATAAGACTCCAATGAAGTGGTTAGAAAAGAAATGTAGGATTGTAGAATTATGGTGAACATAACCTCAAATTGAAGATAGGGTATAGTACAGTGTGTACGATAATTTTTATATTCATTTCTTAATGTAAAACTCTTTTAGTATAAATTATCATTGAATTTACTTATCAATTGGATCTTATCATATATAATACATCTCTAATCTTTTCTAATTTGAATGCAATTATTGTTCGATGTCTGCCCATGTTAACATGGGCATCTCTCACTGGTTTTTTATGAGAGGAAACCACATCTTACTATCACAAAAACTCTACATCGATCAAATCGGCAACATGAAGCCCTAAAATGAAGTCCTATAGCCAGATGAGTCCGGATCTCCTGTTTCAACGAAATAGGGAAATACTGTTTCATCCCATCAAGATCTGTCAAATGTATAAAATCTCTTTTTTTTTTCTTTTTTCATTCTAATAAGCAGTTGAGAGCTGTGCATTTCCCAGGCATGAGATTTTATACAGTTGGCAAACCTTAATTGGATTAACTAATATATCTTTATTTCTTTAAAACAGGGGATTCGGAGTACTCATAGCTAGATTACCTAACGTGTGGCCCAATACCATACCACAGATTTTGCTCTTATAGTGGAAGAAGCTACAAGCGGTTGCTTCATGCTCTTCTATAACATCTCATCACCCTTCCTGGTTTATGTACATCTTGTAAAGTCTGATATGAATATTAAACCCCTCTTAGCTATTGGATTGTCTGGATGAAAGCATAAATTTCTTAGTCCTACCAAGATGCCTCATGAATTTCTTAGCAACTTTCTAGTGATCCAAGGAACTCTATACCTGTCAATGCCATGCATACCTACTTTGGAGCTGATATTTAGGAGCGGGTCCAGAGAAATTCTCTTGGGGTCTATCATCATCATCATCATCATCTAAAAAAAGACTTATAGGCCTTGCTAATATCTGATCTTATATATGATTGAGCACATACAAGACTTGTATAGTATAAGAAACTTTCATCATTTGATCTTACCTTTTTTTTAATTTGCTGACACGGGAACTGAACTTCTCTCCTTTATTTAGTCATTTAAAGGTTGCGTAATGATTATTTCTCATCACGTTTATTTGTGCTCATTTATGCATGCGTAAATGAGGCCATTTCCACATACAAAATCCCACACCTGAATAGGTGTGATAATACTTTTCAAACCTTCTCCAAAAAGACACCATAATAGTCTCTTATAGGGTGATTGTAGTCTTATGGGCCCCATCTCAATCACCCTTCTTTCTCATTCTTGTGGGTTCATATTTGTAATCCAAACTATTCACTTTATTTATTGAACGAATAAAGCCCATGACTTGAGGTTGATTATCTTAGCTTTTCATAGATTTTGAGTAATTTGTAAAAATGTCTCAACCTATGGATCTAAGTTTTTGCATCTCTAAGGGCCCCCAATTGACGATTCGAATAACTCAATATTGTTGTCTTAATGATAAATATATGGGTATTTAGTTTCATATATTAATTCTTCATACTTTTTCGAGAAATTAAAGGAAAAATATTCGAGAAATCATAAGAAATACAAAATTGTTGGATGCACTCATTTACTCATATAAAAACATTGATTTTGACAAACATGATAATGTCTTCCACATGTGTAATGTTTTCATATGAAAAACTCATTTTCTTATCACAATTGTAAAGGCAAATCAACTACCCTCAGTGTATAATCAAATGCAAGACTTTGCAATTTATATATTCCAAACACCTTTTTAATAAATGAAATCTGACAAGCAAAATAGACTAAGCTCTCATATCCTTCATCTCAAAATACTTAGTTAAGATACTTGGACAGTCACTTTGTTTTTCTCAAAGACCCATGTTAAATAAATCTACTTTATATATCTTTGAGTATATACACTATTAACTATATTCTCCATAAATTCAAATTGTGTACTCACATCATTAAATTTAAGACACCATTTTCGGGAGGCTTGATTAAGTGTCTGGATAGCTCTTATTTTAAAAGCTTTCAAGTTTTGTTCTTCTTTTCTGGAATTCCAACAAGGGGGCTACGACTCAAATAGGGGCAGACCCACATGTTGGGAACCTGGGGCGTGCAATAAGGGGGCTAGGACTCAAGTAGGGGCGGACCCACGTATTGGGAACATAAGGCGGACACCCTAGGTTCACTAATAAGTGCTAAGGGTCGACGACCAATCGCCCCATGTATTCAATAACCATCACCCCAAGTTTTCTAAAGAAAACTAATTTTGGACATATCAACTTCTCTAAGATATCTTACTTCCCCTTCGCACCGGTCTCTTTCTCCCACTGCAGCGAGGCAACCAAGTATTCTTTCCTCTCTCTCTCTCTCTCAATCTCTCTATCATCCGATCTTACTTTCTCCAGATATCTCTCTCTTTCTCTCTCTCTCTCTTACACAAAACTGGATTCATTCCCAAACTCATAGATATGAAAACCTCAATATTGAGAAGTGAGCTCTACCCAAGGGGGAATATTGAAAAGTATTTCCGCTGCCTCTACTAACGCCTTGAGGTTTTGGTAGGAATGACTAGCTAAAGAAATTTAATATGGTATTAGAGCCAACCGGTCGTGAGTTTGAATCCCAGGAGGAACGACTCAGCGCAAAAAAAAAAAAAAAAAAAAATGCGTCGCCAAAAGTGCGCAGGCCGGGTTCCACCTGAGGGGGAGTATTGAGAAGTGAGCTCTACCCAAGGGGGAATATTGAAAAGTATTTCCGCTGCCTCTACTAACGCCTTGAGGTTTTGGTAGGAATGACTAGCTAAAGAAATTTAATACTCAATTCCTAAATCCCAAGACCCCAACTACAATTCCCTTTTTTCTAAATCTTAATACCAAAATCCCAATCCCTAAACCCTGACCTCTGTCCCCTTCCTCTAACCCCAAACCCCTAAATCTCAAAACTCAATCCCTAATCCCCAATCGTCAACTGATGCTCAATCAATCGATGCTATTTTGAACACTTTTTTTGTAAAAAAAAAATGTAGTTGGCATGACATCTTTTACAAAAACCCATCAACATTTTCTCCTTGTTTATTGATTTTCTTTTAGTTTGAAATTTGAATGTTTATTTTAGATACTCACATTTTCTCCTTGTTTATTGACTTTATTTTAGTTTGATTTAATGTCTATTTTAGAGTCTCGTCTCCAACTTGATCTAATTTCTTGGACTCATCAAGTAATTAGTGCCTTTGTTATTGAGGTACACGTACTGTGACTTTTTGTTCCTTTGTTGGGTTGAAATCCGGATATATATAAGCTTCTATCAATTTATACTTCACATTTCCCTTAGTTGCCTTTGCTGGTGGAATAGGTTCTGTACGCTTTTATTCATTTGGCATCTCAAAAGGGCAATCGCACTATTGTAGCGGGCTTAAGTAAAAATCTTCTTCTATTGGATATAATGAATGATAAAACTATAGTAGTATATTCCCTCAAATAATGAAATTACAGTTAGCCCACATTTGATTTTTCACATGCGTGAATAAGGCACCTTGTGATTTTCAGCCTCATAAAAACCCAAAATTCGCATAAAAATCTTGGATCTACTTCCAAACAATCTATATGAAAATTTGGGTCCGCCTCCAACATCCACATGAACATCCTAATTATGTCCATAAAATCCAACTAGCTATTTGGGTCCGCCCCACTCAAACGAAAATCACAGATCCTCCATTGGACTCAAGTTAGCCCATACATGTGGGTATGAGAGCCCACATAAGTGAAAAGGATGTCCACAAATGTAGGAAGAGCAGCCACCAAGGTAAACTATCCCTGGGTGTAGAGGTTGTCCATGAGAATTTACAATTCCCTTAATTGATTGGGCTTTATGTTGTTGGAAATTGGTGAGCTAACCAAGTAGAAAGTCACTTTTGGCCAACTGAATTCTCTAAATTTCGGAATTCAAAATACTATTTTTTTTTCACAGCACTCCTTAATTCCGTAGTGATTAGTCCGGCTCAAAGGACCAAGACACCTTCCGTTGTCATTAAAAAAAAAAAAAAAGATCAAAATACTATGTTGCCATTTGCATTTTTGAATTCTTATGTCTTGGAGGGCAACATTTGGTATTTTCCACGCTTCCAACCAAACAACCCCTCGATGAATTTGTTGGACTTTTGTCGAAATTATTCTTGCTATCAAACTCACAATTTAACCCAACTTGAGAGCTATACTATGACCCGCTATTCAATAGAACCTGGATTGTTAAATAATAGGGTAAAGGTTAATCCTTCTAACTTTTTGTTGATCTTAAGACGTGTTAGGTTGCAAGCAATATTTCTCATGGGAACTCTCCTTGTCTAGGAATCTTTGATAGAATGTAGAATATGTCCACGACAATTACAAATTATTTATTTGAGAGACTTTAAAAGGGTGAGAATTAGCTGAGTTGGCCATGTGAATTATCATATGAGGGCTTAAGAATTCTCAAAAATCCCAAATTTCTAGATGCTATTATTGGCCAAACATTCCAAAAATCAGTTTGTGGGACCCCAATTGAAATTTCCCAAATACTCAAAAACTTCAAAAATACTTGAAAACAAGCAGGCCATATTTGCATTTTCGACCCAATTAAGAAGTGAGTAGCGCTCATTTCAAGAATACATCTCATCTGCCTAACTGAAACTAGGCATGTAAATATGGCACGGCACGACCCATGAAAATTATACAAGTTGTGCCGTGCCATGCCCACTCCTTTAGGGGTCAGCCCAACATGGCACGACTGTGCTGCCCACAGCTCCCCCTCTCCTTTTTTTAATTTTTTAAAAAAAAATTATTAATTTTTTTTAAGTTAGATTTAGATGGACACAAACTTAGACTTATACTCTTGGACCAATTTCATTAAAATAAAAAAACTAAGAGAAATAAATAAATAAAATAACACTAATGATGTTTTGAACAAAAATACCTCAAATAGATTATATTTTCTTGAAATTTAAATTACAAAAGTTCAAAAAACTTACGAGTTTAAACTAGGATCAATATATAATGAAATTATAATTTTAAAAACCTATAATACATTCTAAAAATATATTATACTTTACAATAGAACATTGGGCCATGGTCGGGCCATGCTGGACCGTGCCTCGTGCCGGCCCTGCTGCCCGTGGGCTTGGGGCGCTGGCCAGCCCTGGCCCAACACGGCCCAGGAGGGGAAACCCAACCCGATCCGAACGGACTCCATCAATGGCCGCCGCAGCCCTGACTGTCACGGAATAGACCGTTCATTAAAGAACGAGCAGACTCCGTATTTGTATTCTCTCTTCTCCTTCTGATTTTCCTGCTGCATACCGACATGTTCCTGGGAGATCTCAGCCGTACACATGTCATCAGACTACGAGGATGCCCATCACAACTTTCAGTTGTCAGCTTTACTCACATAAACGTGCATCATTAAAAATAGTGCTGGTGAATCTTGTGGTTCCTCAGATTGAATTATTGAATGAGTGATCCATGGCCACCTCCAAATTTCAGACAGGTATAAATCGCACAAATCAGTTTAATGTATTTCATGGATTTTTACCATATTTCACCCACAAAATCACTTATAGCACGTTAATAAATTATTGTATACGTTCAAAATGTGCAACAGTGGGTCTACAGACTCCGGCTGGGAGCCCGACTTCCCATGAGGTCCATTGGATTTCAGCCCTCCGGGATCCAACGGACCCCATGGGAGCCAGGGCTCCCAGTCGGGGTCCGTTTGTCAGGGTTTATAGACTTTTTGAATGTGCAATATCATATGGTCCTAAAATACCGAACACATGATTACTTAAGTGGGAAGTTTTGTAACTTCAATTTTGAGACATTAGAATGCACAATTAGCACCACGTAAGTGAGAGTGCCTGAGTTGGAATTTTCAATATGGAAAAAATCAATGAGGAATTCTCAATAAGGCTTTGGAGTTTGGAGCATAAGCAAGCAATGTCCCATAATTGCAATTGGAGCAAATGGGGCCCGCAACTTTACCACATATTCGATTATAGAAAGCAAAGGAAAAGGTTCCTACTGCTATAGGCCCAGTCGATTTGCCTCCATAACCATAAGTTAACTGTTACTTATTTTATGAGTTGTGAGAGGAAAACAGTGCATTAAAAAAGTTTATTGCGTTTGCACGGGGGAGAAAATCGTCGTTTTGCTTTCAGAGTTTAGGAAAAGTGGAGAAACTAATTCCCCACCTACCTTTACAAATTATAACACTCACACAACAAACACAAGATTCTTATTTCTTCATTCCACAGAAGAAAACCAAATCCTTCTCTGTCTCCGTCTCTTTCTCATCTCATCCTTCTTGTCACAGATCTCAGCAATTTCTCTAATTACTCATCTGAGGAAAACCAAAATCTTAACCTGAACTTTCCCAATTCCCTTAAATTCTCACCCAGGAATCCAGATCTCGCGAAAATCCAGGAAAAGGCGCCTTTGGCTTTTGGCTGGATTCGATAAAGCTCCCTACAAAATGCAGCTGCTAATGTTTCGACGGAAACTTGCTAAAACCAGCTGAAAACCTTGTCGAAGAGAATTTTTAAGGAAACTCGAGAAAGTATTACAATTCGGTAAGCAAGTTTTCATGATTTTTTTCCGAGCTTGAGATTTTTCTTGGAAAGTATATTTACCTATTGGGAATTTGACTTTTTTTTTTTTTTGCAAAGATTGGAACGGATCTGGGCAGGAAGAGAGTATGCAGGGATTTCAGAGGGTTTTCGGGAACGGATCGGGTATGTACTACCGGCATGTATCGGCAACGATATATCGGGCAGTAAATAAAGCGCATGCAAGAACTATGGTGCTGTTTGTTGTGGCGGTTTGCGTCGGAGCCTTCATTTCCACACGTTGGATCGATGCTGTGAGTTCTTTCTCTCTCTTTCTTAAACCCTAAAACCTAATTTGTCCAACATTAGTGATAGATTCCAGGGAAAGTAAAATCCCTGGTCGGGTTTCTCTTCTGTTTTGTGAGAGTGAGGGACAATGAGGTGTTGAGTTAACGCGCGCCAGGGGTTCGACACATGACTCGGAAGCTGACAGTTGATGCACTGGCACGGGTTGTAGACATGTAGTCATGTCGGTCGGTGACTTTTGCTTTACCTGAAGTAGACTGACTGATGGAGGGAACTTTTTTTCCAACTTGTGCCACGTGGCATTGATTTTTAAGGTCTTATTCCACCGCGAGATCACGGATCCGATGGGGATTTTGAGTGGGGCCCACACGGTTTTTTTTCTTCTCCTTTCTGTGAGTGTTTTTTTTTTCTCTAATTCAGACAGGTTTTATCTAATTTCATAGGGATGAAAATGAATATTCTCTAATTATCTGGAGGTTCCGATCTGTTAAAAATTAGATCTAGGTTCTTATTTAGGCATCGATAAGTAAATGAGTTCGGGTCCGGTTCCACCTTGGTTCGAACCTGTGAACCCAAGACCTAACATATTATCTCAATTTTTAAAATTCTCTCTTAAAAGATATATATTTTTTAATAACATTTTCTATTTAGACCCGGACTTGGATTCAAACTCGTCCCATATATGGTTTTGGTTCTTGTTCCGGAGCCAAGAAATTGGTTCCAGGTCTGGATCCAATTCCACATTCTCCTTAACGGTTGCAGTTTCGGGTCTACCATGGACGCGGACCGGAACCGACCCGTTTACAACCCTACAATTTCAAGACATTGGTGATCATGTCTACTCTATTGAGTTTTTCTATATGTGAAAAATCGATGGACGATGGAGATTTGATTCTAAGTCTGGATTTGTTAGGGAAAATCCCACGGTGACCATGAGTGGACTATTCACGGTCCACCACGTCACCGCAAGCAGCATGGCCGCCTAAGACCATGTCACTGCAGGCAGCATGTCATGAACGCGGGCGGCCTGTCATGCATTCAGGCTGGGGCTACCCGTGATGATGTGGCGGACTTTAAGTTGTCCACTCAAGGTTACAGTGCGTAAGTCCACTCTGGGGATCCCCATTTTTCATCCTTGGTGTTTTCATTGGAAGAGTGGTGCCCCCACTGAGTTAAAGTGGATTGGCTAGAAAGTGGGGGCGTGTGCCAATGGTCTGGATTTTTCTATTGAAGGGCCCACTCATGGATTTTGCTTTTGCTATTAACGGTCTGGATGTTGCTTTGGAATTGGATAGTCCATATTCGAACAGTGAAGATGTCAATTGGATGGTGGTGCAATTCATCGATGCATGTTTGGGTGTTGGAAAAGCGAGTGCGGGTGGCCCATTTTACGTGGAAATGAAGGTTTATTCTGTTTGCATTTTCAACTATATATTACTTTAAAGGGTTGTTTTATTCATACCATGATCGACCCATCTAAACCGAAGGGGGGCCAACTTTTAATGGGTTCAAAATGGGTCTCAAAGTCTATTTGGTAGGAATTTTTGGGAAAGTAAGGACCACTAGACCCGTTTAGTAACTGTTGAAAATGTCAATTTCAACCCTATATCACTTGATTAAATTTGAGTTGATTTTGGCTCCTAGGAATGCAACAAGTCATGTTGATTTGCAAAGTGGGGTTTAGTCCGGAGTCAATATCAACATGACCCACTTACTAATGTGATTGAAAATGCTAATCTAACAATAATTTTCTAGTAAGGAATCACCACCTTTAGACAAAGGATATGAAGTGGAACTTTTTTCCCTCCATCCGAGGGTTCCCAACCATTTGGGCTTGGTTAATTCCTCCGTGGTCCAGAGGAAATGTTGGGTAAACACCCCTGTGACCTCTAAGTGGTAGCACTAGTGGACTCAATCTTCTATTCCTAAAGAGGGAGAACTGGTAGGGATGTAATAGTTACCCGATTCTCCGATTACTCGGAAGTTCCAACCCGTTAAAAATCGGATCTGAGTCCTTATTTAAGCCCCGATAAGTAAATGGGTCCGGGTCCGGGTCCGACTTGGTACGGACACGAAACATGACATATTACCTTAATTTTAGAAAATATCTCCTAAAAATCATATTTTTTTATATCATTCTCTATCTAAATCCGGACCCGGTTCCAAACTCATCCCATATATAGTTCTAGTTCTGATTCCAAAGCCAAGAAACCGGTTCCGGATCTGGTTCCACGTTTTTCTTAATGGTTACGGTTCTGGGTCCACAATGGACCCGGAATGGAACCGACCCGTTTACAACCGTAGAAATCGAGGGTCATACTAAGACTTCTAACTCTGAAAGAGAGAAGAATCGTAGTTCTGAAAACTCGGCCAACCCTTGATGTTAAGTGGAACTTGACTTAAGTAAACTACATCATGTTTTGAGGACTCTATTTGTATGGTGCTGTTTGAATTTTAAACGTCGTAAAGATGGTAAGTGTTTTAAGTCGTAGCATTTATTAAGAGAGAAGGCGAGTTCCTCTGATAGGAAATAGTATTCCGAAGAAAGTACTTTACTTGAATGCGAAAAGGCGCACATGGGATGTCCATAAAATGATAAAATTCTCTGTGGCAGGGGAATCAGAACAGGGCCATTGACAGTATCCACTTTGTGGGTTGAATAATTAAATACCATACCAGGTCATTTATAGGGGAAGGCTCATTTAGACCATGCCTTTCCCATACCTTGTAGATCTTCAATATTCAAGGCTAAACTTTAAACAATTACATTTCAACGCCTTGGTTCTCACAAACATGGATCCGTGTATGAATCCACATCCATTGTCCCTTTCGTTGTTGCTTTAGAATCCCGAGCCTCGGAGGGCGGGCCGAGCAAATCATTGCACCTTTTCATCGACTCCACTAAGTTTAATGTGTGGGCCACTTTGAGAGCTAAAACTACTTAAAAATCATGGTCCCTTCTCATTTATATCTGTCTAAATTTTATTTTGTTGGATTATCATAATATTGATCACTGGCTCTTTCTTTTTCCTTGTTTTTTACTAAACTTCACGTTGGGCATGTGGTTGATCTTGTTGTGGCCTAAAGTTACTGTGGTTTAAACTTTAATTATTATTATTTTTTTCTTGGCGTAGAATAGGGTTGTAAACGGGATGGACCCAGAACCGGAACCGTTAAAGGAAAAAGTGGAATCGGATCAGAACCCGAAATTGTTTCGAAATCAGTTTCTTGGTTCCGGAACCAGAACCCTATATGGGATGAGTCCGGATCCAATTCCGGGTCTAGATAGAGAGTGATATTAAAAAAAAAAAATGGTTTTTAGGAGGAATTTTCAAAACTTTATGTAGTATGTTGGGTCTCGGGTCCATGAGTCCGAACCAAGGTGGAACCGGACCCGGACTCATTTACTTATCGGGGTCTAAATAAGGACACAGACCCAATTTTTAACGGATCGGAACCTCCGGGTAATCGGAGGATCGGGAATCCATTTACATCCCTAGCGTAGAATAGTTTGAGCTTCAATTGAAGTGAAATTTGACCTATAGACATGACTTAAAGTATTACAATTTTTTTCTTTTCTTTCATTTAAACTTCAATTTCATCGTGGTCTGCCGAGGTGACATGTAGCCCAAAGAGAATAATGTAATTTATTGGTTTTATAGAGTTTGGATATGGGGCAATTTTGGTAACTTCACTTTACTAGTAAAGTGAGGTGAGTTGTCAATTCAAAAGAAAAGAAATGTAGATGAGTCGAATAAAAAAATATCAAACTTCAAAAAACACCTCTTCCTTTTAGTTAGGAAAAAGTCAAAAAATTATTTTCTCATGCAACTAAATGACAAAATAACTTATTTTTTGTTAAAAAAAAATTCATTAAAGTTATATTCTCATGTCATTAAAGGACAAAAGGTTATAACTTTTTCTTTTTTTTTTCATTTAGCACTTCTGATTTGATAACCTTTTTTTTTTTTTTTTTTTTTTTCCTCTCTTAAGTTGAGCACTCACCTTACTTTCCTAGTAAAGTGAAATTACTAAACAGACCCTTATAAGTGAGACAAATGGGGCACGGCTCATCTTTTGAGCCTGGAAACTGTCGAATGAGGTCTCATTTGCACTAATCAAAACCATTATTCTGGTCATGGGCCACCTAGTTTATTCATCTTTGCGTAAGTGCACAACAGTCACATTTGCCATCATGATGTTTCACTAATACTCACATTTTGACCTTTTTTTTTAAAGGACACTTGCCTTCGATTAGAAGAAAGAGATGGACGTTTGATCTGTTTGACAACCACCTTTTATGATTTTAACGTTACCATCAAGAACTCCATCTGCTTCTCTCATGCCTAATGATGATTATGGTAACATGCTTTTGAACCTGTAAAGGCCATGGCCAAAGTCATTATATAACATGATATTTCATAAACTATTTTATGAATAAAACTTTAAAAAGTAAGAGCTTTGTATCTCACCAATTTGAGAGCTTCTAATACTTTTTAAGATGTAAATAAATATAATAATGGTTTTTTTTTTTTTTTGCCTTAATATGAAAAGAATTTACTATTATATGCAATATAATATTACAAATAATATGCTTTGATAATGATTGACAATTTTATTTTTTGATCTATTTGACTTAAATCATATTCGAATAAAAAAAAAACCTTTATATGCCTGAAAAAGGTTTATATGACTGTCAATTGAATGACATGAATATCTAAATCAATAACGTATTTTTTTATTTATTTTTTTACAATATGGCAATTTTGTCTATACTACCTTTGCTTAATGAAAACTTTGTTCATATAAATACTATTTGACGAATTTGTTTCTCTTAATTGATTCATACAGACCAATTAGTCTAAAAACATAACTATGTGTACAAAGGGCAAATATGGACTCAAATCAAATGAGTCATGGTCACTGAAGTTATTGAAATTCATTTGCTTCTAAACTAGCTTTCCCTTTCATTCAATATTTTCTATAGCTGTCATGGTTGAGAATAAGAAGTCAATAGAGGCTAGCAAAGTTTCTATTTTCACCGTTGATGAGCTGCGAGCAAACTGTTTTCCCCTTCTTTTTTATTTTTCTTTTTCAAATGGTAGGCTCATTTCTTTATTAGAATTCATGTCTGGAAGAATTTCAAATTATCCAAAAGTTGTCCCTTTAGGTGAATTCCAAATTCCTCTTTTTTATGGGGGATTTGAAATTCCAACAAATGGAATAAAGAGTGAAATTCCAATAATTTCAAAAGGTTTTTTGAGTGGTTGGAATTTGAAATTCTAATGAAAGAAACATAATTTTTCAAATGCCAAAGGACAAGATACCACATCATGCCATACATATCAAAAAACCTCCAACCTCTCAAATTCTAGCCATAAATTCCGGTAAAGATTGCAGTGGATTCCAAATTCTGAGCCCTCTTATAGGAATGAAAATGCGTGATGTTTGGGCTGGGTTCATTGTATTCCAGACCCAAGTCCCAACCCAACCAGAGTCCCAATTAGTTATAAGGACTTGTGATGTGATCTCTACCCGGCTTGGATCATGGTCCTGAGATCTGTACGTGTACGGCTGTGGAAGCACCCAGTTATTTGAAGGCTCCAACCTAGACCACAAACTGGATAAAGGGCCTTAACCTATGAAAATAAGCCCCAGAAACTTTCTCGTACTGATGTATCAGGGCAATTTTCTTGCTTGCTATTTTTTAAAAATCTTTTTTAATCTTCTGATAACTTGGGCATTCATTAGGTTTTTGACCCCACAAAACTAATTCACGGGTAACACTCGCTAAACCTACACAAATAAACACCAAACAAACTTAGAGCGGTTTTGAAAACAAGATGTGGGGAGGAAAACTACCCCACTAACTCCTAGGGATGTAAATGGGTACTCGATTTTCTGATTATCTGGAGGTTACGACTGTTAAAAATTGAGTTTGAGTCCTTATTTAGGCCCCGATAAATAAATGGGTCCGGGTCCACCTTAGTTCGGACCCATAGACCTGAGACCTAACATGTTACCTCAATTTTTGAAAATCTATCCTAAACACCATGTTCTTTTAATATGATTCTCTACCTAAATTCGGACCCGGACCCGAATCCAGACCCGTCTCATTTATGGTTCTGGTTCCGATTATGAAGCCAAGAAATAGGTTCCGGGTCCGAATCTAGTTCCAACTTCTCCTTAACGGTTTCGGTTTCGAGTCCACCATGAACCTGAACCGGAACTCACCCGTTTACAACCCTACCAACTCCCAAGATGGGCCACTAGGTGATACATCCTTGCAATTTATTTAAAGGGCGGTGCAATATCTTGCATGTATATGCATGCTAGACAACTTGTGGGGCCCATTGGGGTCAACCAATGATGGGGAAGTGGGGGCATCAAAAGATCTTGCCAATCCATGTGCAAAATTTCAAGTCCATTAGATAATCTAAATGGACTTGAACAAGAAAAAGAAAATTGAAAAAAAAGGCCACAATTGAAAAATGATTCCAAATGTTGCCACTCCCTACTTAGGGTTGTAAACGAGTCGGTTCTAGTCCGGGTTCATGGCGGTCCGGGAACCGAATCTATTAAGAAAATTGTTGGAAAAGGTGGAATGGACTCGGAACCGTTTCGGAACCGGTTTCTTAGCTTCGGAATTAGAACCAAAACCATATATGGGACGAGTCCGGATCCGGGTCCGCGCCTAGATAGAAAATAATATTAAGAAAATATTATTTTTAGGAAAAATTTTAAAAAATTGAGGTAATATGTGAAGTCTCGGGTCCATGGGTCCGAATCAAGGTTTAACATCTAATAATCTTGGTGCTTAATTTTCAGAATATCTAATCACTACTTAATTCTCATTTTGCAGACCATCACAAGCAGCAAGAGCACAAAACCCATCCTCACTGCTAAAGCAGTCCTCCATGAGCCCTCCCACCCAAACCCCACCCCTCCCAAAAAGCCCCCTCACCATCACCAAACTCGCAGCAGAACACCCACACATCCCAAAAAGTTAAAATCCCAACATAAACAACAACAACCCCAAAATCCCCTTCTCTGCCCATCCGAAAACCACACCAGAACCTGCCATGCACGTGGCCCATCCCCTACCGTCCAATCCTACGATGATGTGGACCCCCCATCCTGCCCCGATTACTTCCGTTGGATCCACGAAGATCTACGGCCCTGGAAGGCCAGAGGGATCTCCAAGGAGATGGTGGAGAGGGCAAAACGGACCGCCACCTTTCGGGTCGTGGTGTTGGACGGTCGGGTCTACGTGGAGAGGTTCCAGCGGGCGTTCCAGACCCGAGACGTGTATACGCTGTGGGGTATTTTGCAGCTGGTGAGGCTTTATCCGGGTCGGGTGCCGGATCTTGAGCTGATGTTTGACTGCGTTGACTGGCCTGTGGTGATGTCACGTGACTACACGGGGAGGAATGCGTCGGCCCCACCTCCCTTGTTTCGGTACTGTGGAGATGAGGAGACGCTGGATATTGTGTTTCCTGACTGGTCCTTCTGGGGTTGGTAAAACTACTTCACTTCTCTTTTATCTCTCTTTTTCCTGTAGAGTAAAAGTCAATGGCCCTAAGATGTATCATGCACAATACAGCATGGATACGGCAATGACACGTTTTACATACGGAGTGATACAAATTTTTTACATAAAAAGTAAAATATCGGATATGATATGACACGATACGTTATCCATTTTAAAATATCCGTGCATCATAGTCTATTATTACGACGTCATCTAAAAGAAATCAATAAGAATAATAGAAATATCTAATCATGAACCCTAACGGGTTGGCCGAGTGGTCAAGACTATGGTTTCTCCCTCTTCCAAAGCTAGAGGTCTTGGTATCGACCCCCGGTTCTCCCTTCTTCAAGAATCGAAGGTTGAGTCTACAAGGGTGTTTACCTGACTTCCCTCTTGGCCCGGAGGGATTAGTCCAGTCCAAAGGGATGGGAACCTCCGATAGCAAAAAAAAAAAAAAAAATCTAGTCATGGACCCTCTTTTTCGACTCAGGTGGTAATCGGGTCTGTGTTTAGTGCTTACACATCTGGGTTGGTTTTAGATAGGCTGAAAATCCACACATGCATAAATGGCTTTACAATGCTAGATATGTTTGTAGGCCTGAGATCAACATCAAGCCTTGGGAATCTCTGCTGAAGGATCTGAAAGAGGGAAATGAGAGAGTCAAATGGATGAACAGAGAGCCCTATGCTTACTGGAAGGGGAACCCAGCTGTGGCAGCTACCAGACAAGACCTTCTCAAATGTAACGTATCCAAGATGAAGGACTGGAATGCTCGCTTATATGCACAGGTATTTGTCCTCAAAACTTAACTGTTGGACTTTGTTTCCTAAAGTATTGACCATTACAAGTTTACTACATAGAAGAAGATCTCTAAAGATGTGTTGCATATCTTGTCTAGACATATGGGTTGTCCTCCCATGAACAGTTCATTTGGTCAACCCCATTCTTAGTGGACTGTAAACTCCATTGATGGAAAATCCACCATACAAAAATCCCATTTATTGCTCAAATCTTGCAAGCCTTTAATTGATGGGTAGACATATAGTGAGGATTATCAAAGCAAATTCGGCAATACTTCCAGTGAACACGATCAGTTTATTCTAACTTTCTAATTTGTTGTGTATAAGCATCCATACAACAGACGATCAGTGATCCAATCGATATAATGTTAAGAATTAAGACTACTTGGTTGCACACTCGCACTCAGGTGACTGTTGGGATTTTTTTTCTTTAAGTAAGCATTGCATCGAGAATCAGGCCTATGTTTTCAGACCTTGGACAATTGAAATGGGCCCAAATGAACTGTAATTTTATGTAATCTTTACATAAGGAAACTTGGAGGTCTTATGACTATAATTCATCATTTGGTTTTGTGCCACAAGGAAAGATAAAAATGAAACCTGTAATTTGATAAGTAACTAATACAGGCAGGAAAAAAGCTTCAGTTTTCAATAAAACCTGCCTGTACTATGTACTACATTTCTGACATGGCCTGCATTGTGCGGCACAACTGGCCCACCACCATTCACAGGGCCTAAGGGGATACAGGCACATCATGGATGTCATGTTAATGAAGTTTCACCTTGATTGAATGATCCCATTTGGTTAGTTGCCTTCTAAACAAACAAATAGTTATGACCTGACCTATCTAAGAAAAGAAGGCAGTATGTCTTAGTTCAACCTTTTATTTTGCAAGCCCTTGCATTGATAGGCATGATCACACATACAATCATGGTGAAATTTCATCCATAATGCATCCTTGGGGTGCCATGCCATCTTAGCAGATCATTTTTTATGCAGGTTGTGGGAAATATAAGCATTCATCTAATAGAGTATCTTTATAGGACTGGATGAGTGAATCTCAGCAAGGATACAAGCAGTCTGATCTAGCAAGCCAATGTACTCACAGGTATATTTCCATATCAACATGTTTTCAATTCTTAATGTGTCTGCAGGTGCATTCTTTTCCTTAATAATAGATTTGTTATTTAAAATTTGTACTAGATACAAGATTTATATCGAAGGATCAGCTTGGTCTGTCAGTGAGAAGTACATTTTAGCTTGCAATTCTCTTACTTTAATTATGAAGCCTCGATACTATGACTTCTTCACTAGAGGACTGATGCCTGTGCACCATTATTGGCCGATAAGGGCAGATGATAAATGCAGATCTATCAAATTCGCTGTCGACTGGGGCAACAGCCACAAGCAAAAGGTGACCCTCCCTTATTTCTTCTTGTGCATATCCACTTTCACCTTTCCAAAACTTGGTAATATAGCATTTATCCAGAGGGATTATATGAGGAAATTTAAATGGTATTATAGCTAACCGGTCGAGAGTTTGAATCCCTGGAGGAACGGCTCGGCATGAAAAAAATACGTGTCACCAAAAGTGCGCCGACCAGGTTCCACCCGAGGGGGAATATTGAAAAGTATTTCTGCTACCCCTACTAATGCCTCGAGGTTTTCATACGAATGGTTAGCTGAGGGAATTTAATTTTATATTGGAGGCCTTTCATTGATGGACAATGGAATGGAAATCCTCATCCATTAAACATTCCAAAAATTTTATTTTGTTTTGGCCTACTGCATTCGGATAGCGGACACTTGGCTGTATTATATCTCGACAATTAATTCACAGCACAATTATCAGATGTCGCTGTAAAGCAAGAAAACAGAGCAGCGAGGTTATTGTAAACAGAAACTAAATAACCAGATACTATTGACTGAACAGCACAGACATACGCATACCTGATACCATGTTACCTGGAACTCTCTTACATATTGACAGATGTTAATATATAAAGGAGCTGAGCAACTAAATAGACGAACAAATGAAATCTATAGATACTGAACTATGACTTCATCGAAAGTGACCAAGTCCAACTGTGAAATTGTTGCAGAGAGGTGGCTATATTTTTGAACGGTGGCTAGGTTTGATGTATGACTTGTGAGCTCCTTGCAAAATAGTCATCCACATGAGACCTACCCTCTGTCGTTTACTGAAAAGGGCAGCACCATGGGCTTCTGTCATAATGAAATTGTCTAGTATGTACCTGTCTTATCCCTTCAATGGTGCTGCCTGCACTGTGGCCATGCATGGTCACCTGCATGCATGGTGGACTGTTGGACAGGGAAGGTAATTGTTATTGATGATAAATGGCTTAAATACTACTTGAATTGAATGGTTACTGAATCAAGTTCCTGCAACTCTTGCAACAATTATACAATAATCTGCTTTTGAGTTTTGACTCCCTCGCCAGATTTGATTAAAATTTTCAACCATGCTGATATACCTGTAGGTTATTGTGTGCAGAGGCATGAATTAGTTTTAAAAATATTTCTTGCCTTTAAATCATGAATTATGAACAAAATACAATTCTCTAGATTGATTCTGTGGCACAAGTTGCAGCACCTGTTTTGATGAGCGGCCATGCATGAGAATACCTTGGTCTTGTCCCACTATGACACTTTCATAGTGTTGATATTACTTGGTGTTGATCATTTTATGCTGCCCATGATTATTAGTACTAAAAGACAGTTTCCATTTCCACCTTAGACTCTCCACATTCTTTGCTCAGATTCCTTTTCTCAAACTCACCAGGCTCAAGCTATAGCAAACACAGCGAGCAACTTCATTCAGGAGGATCTGAAGATGGAATATGTGTATGATTACATGTTTCACCTTCTAAATGAATACGCTGAGCTATTAACATATAAACCTACAAAACCTAAAAAGGCGGTCGAAATCTGTTTGGAATCTATGGTTTGTCCTGCAAGAGGGTTAGAGAAGAAGTTCATGGTAGAATCCATGGTGAAGGCACCAAAAGAGTCAAGTCCATGCACTTTACCTCCACCCTTTGATCCTGTAACTCTTCAAGTATGGCTTAGAAGGAAGCAGAATTCAATTAGACAAGTGGAGATTTGGGAAAAGGGGGCTTGGGAAAGCAAAAACACCAAGCTTTAGATTTGTTACTTATTTTGTTTTTCTTTCTAGTAATGGTGGATAGGAGATATTTGTATTAGAGTCGATTGATTTGTTGTAATAAGGTAATTATCTTATAGAAGAGCTGCAATTAAATTATGATTATTTTTTGGGAGATCTTACTATGAATGGACCCCATCCAATAATCCTTGTTCCGGTATATTAACTTGTCATCTGTCAGTTCTTTTTTTCCCCAGAAGAAAATGGATGCCAAGACAACCTCAGGTTTTTTTTTTTTTTCCTTAAGCTTTCATTAGCTTTTCTTTGTAGTCATGTCCAATTGTAAGGGCAATCCACCTGGTTGATGTGTTTTTCTTTACAAGTTTCAGCAATTCATGTTGGAGGATATCTTCTTTCAGTATTAGATTTAGTTCTCTGATCAATTCAACAAGAAGAGAATATCTTTTACAAAAACTGGAGAATGTTGACCCATTTTTACCCAAAGTCAAACCATGCCATCATGAATCAGTTCCCAAGATTGCAATTACTTTCTTATCCTAAGAAAACAGAGGCTACAAATCTAAAATAACTTGGATAATCAAATAATGTAAAAGAATCACTATAATCAGCTCCAAATAGAACAAGAGGGCCTCTAAAGAATGATTTTGTTGTATTCAAATTCAATTTTCATTATTCAAGCAACCGACAGCAATTTAAATATGGAATGATGTGTTAATAGAGAAGTTATTGGTAAATGATCTGATTTCTCTGAAAGTAATCATTCTCCTGGATTGTCCTCATATCAGTAATGCTAAATCATCCTATGAAGCTGGACATTAAATGAAAGAACGTGAATCCAAATATAAAATAAGGTCATGATACAATATAAAGCCTTCTTGTGTTTGGGCTTCTGTACATACCAGGGAGAAAAAAAGAAACTGAAACCTCAATAGACTTTTTGGCGTATCTTGATGCTGAAGTTAGTTCATGATGGATAAAATAAGTATCAGAAAACAAAAGTTTGCAATTTCATTATTGATAACAATCCATTTTGCCAAGAAATTCAAATAGGATGCAAGTTGATAAGAAAGAAATAGAAATGATAGGATAGAAAATTGAATGGATTTAGACAACAGGAAGATGAACACCATCATCTTCTAATTTAAACAATCTTCTGATTGAGTACAGTGATTAGAATCAAAGTTGTGATATGTTAAGATCGAAACAATTTATAAGATATTATGTCCTGTAACAGAAAATGTAGTTCTACACATTCTAAAAGTTTTGCTGTCAAAGCAGAGAAAAAATCTTCTCTGTTCTGCAAAAATTCATCTGTAACTGTTGCTGTAACCCACAACCTTGACCTGCATTCAAACCCACAATTTGGTGTATATTCAAACACAATGCCAGAAATTACATTCAAGAAGATATATGACTATTTTGTCAACAAAGATTTGTTTCCAAAATAGCTTTACAACAAATACAAAACGTCACATGATTTCCAATGGAAGACAATATTAATAGGAGTTGTTTTATGGGGTAATAGGATGAGTGAGATTTAAAGGAAAGGTGCAGGAAAATATTCTTACTCCCAATTGGTAAAATAGAAATCAAAGATAAAAACAAGCAAAGAAAAAACTCGAAATGCGCTGACATATAAAACTCTGTCTTGGTTCTGAACTTTCCTCTCTCCAATCTTTGTCTTGGCTCAAAGATAAAATACTGCTTTTGATCATTATCTAAATTCATGCAAGGAGAAAGTTCCTCTTCTCTTTGTACACGCGCAACACAAATGTTATTTTTAACGAAAAAAACTTCAATAATTGGAGTAGGATTTCAAAATTCATAAAACTTACAGCACAGATCAATCCAAGAGGGCTCATCTGATGCAATGTTTGGACCATGAACTGTTGGGTTTTGTCATGACAATGTGGAAACCATTTATGGGGACATCAAATAAGTAAGGCAAACACATTATAACATAGATCTTATGTATTTTATCATGGGTAAGAAAATACTACATGTCTGTTACAATTAAAAGCAGAACACTAGAAAAACCTCTAGAACATAGATGTTTTATATTTAGCAAGTCTAAGAAAAGATTTTATCTCAAGTAAAAGCATCATATCTAAATAAACCTCCATATTCATTGTTGTCCAGGTATAGCACGCCTGAGATCTTTTTGTCGCTGATGAGTTTAGTCTCTCTCCATCTTCAATCTACGAAACATCAGCACAATCGCCACAAAGAACCTGTCTTTCATTGTATCAAAGAACAAGAAATAGGAATGTCTCCAGGACTTCTTGATCAATAAGATGCCTAAAAAGCTCCAGAATCCAACTGCAAATCCCGGACCCATGCCTATATAGAGCCAAAACATTTCAAACCCATCTTCATCTTCTTCACCATCAACACCACCATGCTCGGGTCCTCTGGTTGCTGGTTCATCTCCTGGGCAATTTTCTGTAAGTGGAGGACCACAAAGATCACGATTGCCCACATAAATGGATGGATCATTAAGCGTCTGAAGCTGGCTCCCAGATGGAATTCTTCCTGACAAGTTGTTGTATGACAAGTTCAAGTGACTTAAGGATGTTAAAGCAGACATGCTTGGAGGAATCGGACCAACAAGCATGTTATTTGAGAAATCAAGAGATTCTAACAATCTTAAGCCACCAATCTTCTTCGGAATCCTTCCACTCAAATGATTTATTGATACATTTAGCATGCGCAGTCCGAAAAGACTCATTAGTCCTTCGGGGATTCCACCAGATAGATTATTACTTGAAAGGTCAATGCTTGTGAGCAGTGAAAGAGTCGTGCTGTATTCAAGCTCCATTCCTTTTACAACCGCCAACAATCTCTCTTTGTACATACCTATTGAATTGATAATAGGTTTTAGTTCCTTAGAGTCCGCAGCCATGGCACTGAAGTTGTTAAAAGAGTTCGGTATTGTTCCTGATAGATTATTTTGCCCGAGATCCAGGACTTGAAGAGAAGTAAGATGTGAGAGTTCTGAAGGAATGCCACCGGAAAACATGTTCGACCGTAGGCGGAGAATCACAAGATGGCTCATGCTTTCTCCTATCCCAGGTGGTATTCTTCCTGAAAATCCATTCCCGCCGAGGTCAAGAGTCACCATCTCGGTGCAATTTTGCAGAGATAAAGGGAGTTCACCAGAAAGATTGTTGTTGCCCAAGTGCAATGTTTCCAACGAAACTAAAGAGCCCATTGAGCTAGGAATCACCCCAGAAAGATTGTTGTTTGAAAAATCAAGAGCTGCAAATTCAGATGATTCCCACATACAGTGAGGAAGCTGTCCTGATAACTGATTCTTTGACAGATCAAGAGCTATCAAGGTGTATATTTTACACAAGGACAAGGTTATGCTACCATTTATAAAATTACTAGAGAGTGACAACAATTGTAACCTTGGGAGCATCTTGTGGACCCTTGGATGAATAGGTCCTGAAAAGAAATTGTTGGAGAGATCCAAATATATGACATTTGAAGAGAAATGCGGTAATGGACCTTCAAAGAGATTAGATTTCAAAACTATCACTGACAAGGTTTTGAACTTCAGTGACCTAGGCATCTTTCCCTTAATTTGGTTGTCTGAGAGATCTAAGTAGGAGATGTGAGGAGAAGATTCCCAGAACCAATCAGGCATGTGATCTGAAATTGAAGCATTGGACATGTCCAGCCTGACAACGCCCTTTTGTGTTCGAAGCCAAGAAGGAAATAGAGGGCCTACTTGACAAGAGAACAGATGAATGTACTTGAGCTGAAACGGTGGAACCCAACCAACCCGAAAATTCAGAGCCAAGGAGTTGTTGGACAAGAACAAAAAATTCAATTTTGTAAGATTGGAAAAGTGAGCTTCAGACAGTGAGCCCTGTAGCATATTAGAAGCGATACGGAACTCGACTAGCTCTGAAAGTTGTCCAAGACTTTCCGGGACATTCCCACTCAGCTTGTTTCCAGTAAGATGCAACACTTGCAAGGATGACAATCCTCCAAGAGATGAAGGAATAGGACCTGTGAATAAGTTGAAACCAAGGCCAACCAATTTCAGATTTTGAAATCTCCCTAATGCGTTAGGCAAATACCCATGAAGTCGATTGCCAGACAAGTCCAACAACTGTAAACTATCCTCAATGCATCCAGATGAGCTCTCTATAAATTCTAGGATATCTCCGCTGATATTATTCTTTGACAAATCTAAACTCCTCAATTTGCAGAGACTCCCCAAGGTAACTGGTAATTCTCCATTGATGTATTCATTGGAGGATAAGTCTAGGAGTTCAAGAGAAGCAACCTTCCCAAAAAGATCTGGAATTTGGCCTCGAAACTGGTTGGATCCTAGATCAAGATGCACAAGTCTGCTGATATTGAACAACCATGAAGGTATTGTGGAATTGAAAGAATTAAGAGCTAGATCAAGGACAGTAAGTGATGTGAAATTGACAAATGTGAGAGTAGGGATGTCATTGAGCCTACAAGATGATAGGCGCAGCTCCGAGAGAGAAGGAAGTGTGTTCATCACATGCAGCCAGTCATCTGCTTCTCTAAGGTTCACCTTCCTCAAATCAAGGTGCTCAAGTGAACGCAGATGGGAAAGCCATTGAAAATTGTCGACGCTAAGTTCAGGAAGAAGGAAGTACCTGGGATCAAGGTGCAAGAAGAGACTAAGGACGCGTAAATTCGTGAGGTTTCCCAGGCTATGGGGGATTGTTCCTCCAAAACCAGCGTTGGAGAGATTGAGATGTCTCAAGTTCTCAAGTGAACTGATGAATTCTGGGACACTGATTCCTTCAAAATTGTTCATGCTTAGATCCAAGTACTGCAAATGCTTCAACTGCAGTAAAGAAGGATCGATCTCACCGCGCAATGACTTTCTATTGTAGGGTGAGTACTCGTCTATGTTGAATGCATATGGATTATGAAGATCGAGCTCAATTATGTGCCCAGTGCCATTGTCGCATCCCACGCCTCGCCATTGGCAACAGTGTTCACCAACCCACGAAGATAGCCTGTTTCCAGGATCTTGGAGAGATTGTTTGAAGGTGAGAAGTGCCTGTCTTTCTTCCTCCTTGCAACCCATGCAAGAACTTAGTTGCAAGGCTTGAATGCATGCAAGCACTAGAACAACTAGTTGTATGGATGGAGCCATGATCTATAGAGTAACCAATATACTTAGATATTCCCAATTGCAGCGACTTCTCTACGTGTAAACCTTTATATAAGCAAATTTCTTACAAACAACGAAACAAGAAGGAAACAATGATGAAATTGAGTAGATGGACTACCACTATCCTTTCCTAGGATTGGTTTGTTAGATTTCAACTTGTAATAGTGAAGGTAACGATGGTGGAGCTGACTACATACTTCATTGCTGGGTATTGCGTGGACTGACTTGTTAGATTCGTACGAGGGTCAAGGAAATTGCAATGAAATAGACAGCCACCGATATTGATATAATGACTGGTCTTATGAGAGTCCAAGCCTAGCCCATTTAGTTGTTAGGCCTGATGCTCAGGCTTGATCCAGAGAATGGGCCTGGACTCAGCCCAACAGTTAAAGATTTGGCCCACTTGTGTTGAATTTCATAGGCTGGGTAGGACCATCTATTGTGGCCGGGGCACTGTTAATAACCAACAAAACCCAAAGCTCGATCTGTTAGTGAACAACATAACAATTTATATCAAACCCCTCCCCATCCCCGACTGAATGGGTGGCAAAATTGCAGCATCAAGCCCTCTTATTTTGCGAAAGATTGGGTTCTATTGAGCATAAATGTGTGTTGTTTTCAGGCTGGGTCTGCTTGTACAGTACTGGTGTGACCATACAGGTAAGGAAATATAGGTGGGCCCTTTTCATCGACCGTCATTAATATTGATCATATGGGCAGGATGTTGAACATGTAGGGCTGTTCACAAGCTGGCCGGTTTGATATTGGGCTGCTTTTAAGTCAAATTGACAGGGCCTGGGCTTAGTTCTACATGATTACTACTATATGGGAATGCTTAATGGAATATCTGTAGGGAGATGAATCCTAATCCAATATAGGAGAAAGAAACACAGACAATTAGACTTTGTATTTTGCAGAGACAGGAAGCAAAGACCTGACTTTGGTACCAACCGAGGTCAATGTTTATTACTCACTGCTGTGAGTGGGAGGTTTCCTTGCTATGCGGGTTTCCATTTCAAGAGAGAGATTCAGCATTCTTAACCCCTCATCACGGTTTAGGTTTGCTGGAATTTAGGGCCTATTCTGTTTTTTTTAGCAGAATTCCTAATTAGAACTTGGACTGTTTAGAGTTTCTAGATGCAGTAATTTTTTTCGAAGAAGTTACCCAAAAAAATCACCTTAGATGTCTACTTTACCTTACAAAAAAGGCCCCAATAGTTTTTATGTAATAGAAATAGCCCTCCTGCTAAAGAAATGAGCTTGCCGTTAGTTTCTATCAACCACTTTGGTTTATCTGTTAGGAAGAACAAATTTCTTATATTGTATGATGAAATATATTACGGCCATCATAGGTGCTGAATTGCTGAATGATAAAATATAGGCCCCTTTTGTTGATTGATATTTGTACATGTAAACACATTAATAATCAAAGGGTTGTATGAGAGATCATGTGTGAAACTTTTGAAGTGCTTGGTGGTACCATCTGTTGGAGTAGTAATCAACATGACGGCCTCTTACATCTATACCCTACTAGATGTAAGAGGCGTCGGTTCTTACCTGATTATCCTAAGTTTGAATCCGGATAGACATCTGTCCTCACCCGAAGCTATATGCCTCACCAAAGTTCTATTTTCCTCATTAGAGGTTCCTCCACCTCACCCGAGGTTTACTCCCCTCACCCAAGGGCCCCTTCTCCAGAGGGCTAGGGGGCCAGCCCACACTAAGCTTGGATGAAAAAAAGAAAGAGAGAGAGAGAGAGAGAAAAAAAAAAGGACATCTTATATAACATATGAACAGTAGGCTCAGAATGGTGATAAGATGGTATTTTATTCATTAATCATTGGAGAAAGATGAATTGACGAGAGCTCTTTCCATGGATGCAAGCACATGAACCATGTAATTACCATGTTCTTCATAGATTATTTGCCTGTGATTGCGTGGATTTATGTTCCTGAGTTAATCGCAGGTTGTTCATTCCATTGCGTACTCAACAAAAACATCTTTCTTATAAATAGAAAAGATGGGTTGATTGAATCAAGTCACATTGAATATAAACAGATATGATGGGTTGAATCAATTCACATTGAATAGTAATCAAGCGTACACGGTTTTGCGTTTCGTGACCAGGTCCCAGAAATTTTAAAGGAGAAAACTCAGTCAACAGCTGAGTCAAGGTTGAGTCAAGTCAATTCAGTTGTAAAAGGTTGAAAGGAATCAGCCCAAACAAAGTTTCACTATTAATTAATCATAACAATGAAGCAAGATTGAAAGAAAAGCACAAAATATGACTTGATCAAGACCCTTGAGAGTGACAAGAACCCCCCCTGCTGAAGGGCTTGGTGTGATTGGGGTTAGCCAAGACTGCCTTTGTTGACTGGACTTGCTTTAGTTTTGAGGACTGTTGGCTGGGCTTCAGTGTTTTTTCTGGCCTAATGACTGAACAGTTTGACATTAAAACCCAAGTTTACTCCCACAACTGCCTACCATTAAACACAAGAGGAAGAGTTTTGCAAATGGGCTGGTTGTTAATGGATCAAAGTTTGGAATGTGAGGCCCACTAAACGAATAGAGCGAAACTGCATGCTGATACACGTACGGTATGTGTCAATTCGTTTAATGGGAAAGGTGTCTAATTAGGACTGTCAATTGCAAGGCATGAGTTCATAGGGGCCTTAATTTTGAACTGACTCAAGAGGTTAGGCCTATCCAAATTATCAGTTCCATTAAGCCTGGAACCATCCCATAGATATGGTTAGGTCCAATGATCACAATGAGCACCTTTCAACTTCGCTCCATGCTCTTTTCAAGGGCATAGAAATATGTATTACAACTACTTAAAAAAACAAAAAACTGGTGATTTCTAGTGGAAGAAGTAGTATTGTTAAAGACTCGGGCTGGGTCAAGCCCAGGTTTATCCAAGCCTTACACATTTGAACTTAAGACAGTCCTCTCCACCTTTTTTCCTCGTCAAAACATACCTGAGGACTTGCAATTTTCCCTTGAAATTTTCCCAAGTCTTACTATATATTTGCTGGATTTTTTTTCCTGATCATGAATTCAAAGGGTCATCACTTTGCCACGGGTTCCTTCTTATGAGTTGATGGGTGTAACACATGGAGCTGCATCCTCATTGGAGCAGTTATCTTTATCGCCTCTTGGTGATGCTTGTTTGAGAATGGATTTGACTGCCATACATGAGATATTGGAAAAGGTTGGGTATAAAGATGATGAGGGAACGGCAAATGAGGTTTGTGTTTGAAGCCTCTATCCTATAGATAAGTTCAGAGGACGAAAATTGCATTGCATGACTGTTTTTCAGTGTTTAAAGCCTTTGTTTTCTTAGTAGGGTATAGCTAGGTGTACTCATCTAACCATCATATGATGCTTAAAAGTGTGTATGGGCTGAATGGGAATTAATCAATTCATCGCATGGATTTTTTAGGGGAAATTATAATTTCATCTTTCCTAATTCAATCCATTAGTGGATATCAACCTAGCCTAAGGGGCACAGACAGACCACATTTAACTGCTCCCTCCTGTCCATCTTTCTCATCATTAGAAAGATCATAGCTATCTGACCTGGTGGGAGCCTCATTTAGAGACTGATTTGGGTTGACCAGGTGAGAGTTAGTAAATTTTTAAATATATTTGTTATATTATGATTCCTAATAACAAGTATAAAAAGACATATTATCATCATCATCAAAGCCTTGTCCCAACTCTGGCGAGGTCGGCTACTTGAATTGTGATTTATCCCGAGCCAAATCCTCGGATAGGTCGCACTGCTTCAGATCTCTCTGTAATACTTCTATCCATATCTTCTTCGGCCTACCCAATTTTCCCATTTAGAGCTATCCTTACTTCTTCAGATCTATCCTTGCTAATGCAAAATATATGTACTTAAAAATACATAAATTTCATGGACTTTTGGTTTTTTTAGTATATTTTCTTTTCAAATTTCATTTTGGTACTGTGCTTAGTACATGCTTGCTTCCCTTTGCATAGGGCAACATGAAGACCATAATGAATGACATCAAGAATCTCAATAAGTAGTATGAGTGGTGGGGGAACATTTTTTGGCTCATACTGATCGGTTGTATTAATAAATAAACTTTAGATTCAGTGCTATGAGTTGGTGATACATGTTTCTGTCTCCTAATCATTTTCTTAACCAAAAAAAGGGGATCTGATTGGACAAGAATGGCTAGCAACCAAAAACATGAACCCCAATTAGCACATAATGGGTAGAGAAACAAAGTTGGACAAAAACCTCCAAGCGAGGTTTTCTCTCCCAAGCCCGAATCACATAAGGTAAAGCTTATGTTCATAATCACAAAAAAGTAGGCCTATATTATAATTTGAGATAATTAGCGAAAGGTCCCTCATATAGGACTTGTAAGGCCTCCAGTCCACCAACTTTTCTTTTAAGGCCTGTAGTCCATGCAACTGGACATATTTTGGCGAGAAGTCCCTGAATATAATTCTCATGTCTAATTTACCCTTTCTTCAAATCATATCCCATGATTAGTGGGATAAGCCATTAATAATGGTCAACTACCATTAAATTAGTCACGAATAATAAAATTCCACTAATGAGATTTTCAAATAAAGTTCAAGAAATAGGAAACAAATTTCAAATAAATTTCTAAAAATGAAATAAATTTCAAACACGCAAATAAATTTCAAAAGATCCAAATAAATTTCAAAAGGCGAAAATAAATTTTAAAAAATGTAAATAAATTTCAAAAGAAGAAAATAAATTTCAAAAGATGAAATGTTCAGGGACCTCTCGTCGAATCCCCCTTATAATTTTGATGAAGGTGGGAAGCATTGTATTTCCTACAAAGGCAGACCTCATATTCTAATTCCCAAATATAGGCCCATATTATAGTCCATAAAGGTTGGTCACATGTTCCCAAGCACAAAAAAGTGAGTCCCTGTTCCAATTTGTACAAAGGTGGGGCCCATTCGGATTCCTAAATGCAGGTTCTATGTTGTGATTTCTAAAAGTGGGCCCATGTTCTAAAATTCTTGAATTGAAAACTTTTGAAAAAACTTAGGCACTAATTTGAAAACTCTTAGAACATTGAAATGTTATCCTGAAAATCACGAAGAAATCATCTTGACCATCAAATTGGCTGTCGATAGTGATACAAGGTAGAAGAAAATTGACAGCAGCATTACTAGATGTCTATTGGAAGCTTTCTAGCCTGTCTGTGTGTGTGCGATTGTGTGTGTGTGTGTGTGATTGTGCGTGTGTTTTTTTCTTCTCTAGTTCTCGGTCAAGAGAGATTAGATCATAGATGAAGTGTCACGACCCGGCCCCGAGATCAGAGTGATTAGGGTTAATCCCGGGTCGCGATCTTAATCATACTTACTCCCGTAGATCCGAAATAACCGAAGTTAAAACGAATCCACAATGGATCTTGCATACGTACCTGTCAATGTACAGTGCGGAATATACGAATAGCATACATTGACAATGATTTTAAACAAAATGAATTATCAGGTCCATGTACATAGTTTCATACATATAAGACCAACCACTGCATATTTAATACAATGCAGGGTATCAAAATTACATTCTTACAATACCAAAAATAATGTACTGAAAGTTCCAAAAGACTTAATGTTTTCTTTTCTAAAATTTACGTCCACTCCGCTAGACCTCCTGGAGGTAGCGCATGGGCCTCCTCCGCTGCCTGGACGGTCTCTGAGGGACCGGCACGGGTAGACGAGCCTGTAACATCATCAGTAATACCGTGAACACGACAGTTCAACAAGGTATACATATATTTATTGCATTTCATAATTCCTAACTATGCATTATTTAACAATGCTAAACAATTCATAATAAATACTATGAACAATACATATACTGGCAACTACACTAGCAAGGGTTTCAACTCCACTCATTTCTTCCCAAAGGAAGCATTTCATATTCATTCATATTCATTTATTCATAATGTTCCATATTTATTAATGGCTTTTCAGTGTATGACTTCTCAGTCAATGACCTTTCGGTCCAAATAAGGTGGGATCTCCCAGTGTCTTGATCAGAGATCACTGGTGTCACCACGGGCTCCGGAACACCCCATACTCATTTGCTGCAGCAGGAATAATCATTTCAGTTACTTTTCGTAACCATTCATTTATCATTTCTCATTTCCAGTCAATACGGAGTTCGGAAACCACTAGGTAGTGCCAGACCTGTTAACAACTCTTAGTAATCTCAATCTCGTATTCTATTCATACTTTAACCAACCATTGCGTGTAACTTTGGTCCTCAATGCAAGGATTACTCTTGATGACATTACTTATGTGATTATGCATTAAGGCACCCAAGTTAACACTCACGGAAGTATAACAATATTCCGAATCCTACTTGACTCATACACGATATGAGTTTTCATAAATTCCAAAACTCACTGGACTCGATTAGAGTCCCCCAAATCGCGAGGACCGTTAGGTCCGAGCGATTGGCCAAATTTTCCATACTACTAATAGAATGGTTAATCACTAATTGTAATTTTCTTAATTTCCGGGACTCAGAATTAAATAAATTGGCCGGAGATTTTTCCATTGGCCGGTTGACCGGCCTATACTGGCCGGTGGACCGGCAGTTGTAAGCAGAAATCGGTGAATAGTGTTTTCGTCAGGCGTTTTGGGCCTGATTCATGTAGCCCGGTAGACCGGCCTTGTACGGCCGGTTGACCGGCCACAGTGCTGTTACAGAACGTAGGTTCTGTTTCAACACTGTGGTGGATGGGTTTTCAACCCATTCATTTTCCTTTCTCCTTGAACCTGATTGACAATTAATTTAAGGACTTAAGGAAGCATTCGAAGGCTAAGAATCTAACTAATCTAATCATCTTTATCTCCATCCAATCCATTAAGTACATAATCCAATGAGGTTTTAAACCTCTAAAAATCCATAAAAATGTAAATCATCATTTCTTTTCCATTAAAATCCATGTCAACTCATCTATAAACATAAACATATGTAGAACTTGCCTTATTAGAAGCTTTGCTCCTTGTTTAGCTTAGATTCACTTCACTTGGAGCTTTAAAAACCCAAAAGAACTCTAAAAACTCTATGGAAGGGATGAAGTTGATGAAGAAGAAGGTGTAGACAACTCCTTTTCACTTCAAGACACTCCAATTCACTCTTAAGCAAGGAAGAAATGGAAAAAGAAGAAGAAGAAACGGTTGCAGAGATGTTGCCTAGGGTTTAGGATGAGATGAATGAATCCAATGACTCATTTAGGTTATATAAAGAGACTTTTTGCAATTAAGCCCCTCCAATTTCTTTTAATTCTACTTCAAGTCAAATGACGCCTCCTTTAATCCAGTTCTCGCCAAATCAATTCAAGTCTTATACGAAAGTTATCGTACGCGTCGAGATACACCTGCTGGTATCAAGACTTTCCGTATTCGACGAAATACGTATAAACCCGTATTTATACGCAAATCTTCATTTGCTTAACTAAATCGGCTTAATTAGTCTCAATTTTGATTAATTAGAGCTAATCAGGATTAGCTCGGGACGGAGCCTAACATGAAGTTTCAGTTTCAGTTTCTATTGATTGTATTGCAATGGATGACCAGTGAATCGAATGCCCAACGTGAATGCAAAGCCACATGACATTATTACTATGAAAATTTGAAGACTGCTGCAAAGCCAAATGACATTATTACTATGAAAATTTGGGGTATTTCCGGTTTGCTGTGCTTGTCTTCGAGAAGAAGGTACGCTTAAATTGTGTTCTATGGAGAATTGAATCAATCAACTCTCATCTGGTATATTCAGAATTTATCTTGTTTTGCAGTGCATTAGTGTTGGAAAGAAAAAAAAAAAAAAAAACCTGCAGTCAATCCACTTCTAGCTAACTTGGTGAGTCACCTTCTACACAGAAACAACCGGAGATGTGCCTGCCAAAAAACAACTAAAATGAAGTAGCCAAAATAAAACAGGCAATTAGAATGCCCCAACTTTGAAATTTCAAAGCCTTCCGAAGGTTGGCATATTCATATTCAGCCAGAATGACTCATTGGGCATTTTCAACCATCCCATATAACTAGATACAAGATCAAATCTTTCGACTGTCCCAAGCTATCATCTTCGACTAGATATAAAGAAATATTTAATGAGGTCAATTTTTAATAATTCATAAGCGACAGCCACGACCAATCATACCTGTTGGGGTCCAGTATGGAGAAAGATTGATTAAAATCAAACAAACTGCTAGGAAGTTGTTAAGTTAGATTAAACACTGAACTTATTGTTAATTTAATATTACCTGAACAAAATAGGAAGGAATATTTCTATTCTGCTGAGTTGAACTGATTTTAAAATCTTCAGTAACTGTATAATACATTCTTAGGTTTCCTTCTTACAAAAACCCATCATAGGTTCACCATGAATGAATTATCAATTGCTAGAGAACCATGTCATGATCAATTCCTCATTGAAGCAAACAACAAAATAAAACTTACACAAGAGGCTTCTAGCAAGGTTTGCCATGGTTATGCAACATTTTCTTGTGTTGCAATAACTTAATTGGTGACCTATGATACATGGATACTTCAAAATGGGTAATCTACTATGTTACATCATATCCATAACTACACTTTGTATGTGTAAAATCTGTATCCCCACCATGTCAACGGTCCCTACAGTATATGGGCAACATATACACCTGGCTTGATCCAAACAAAAATAAAAGGTATGTGTATTCCAAGCATTGGTTGAAGTTTGATCTCATAAATGACACTTTTGAGATTTCTGACCATTGACCGGGACTCGTCTACTTCACTGATCTTCATTCCATGCTTCATCAACAGCAATTGCATCCATCCTGTGCCAAGTGCAAATAATTTGTGCATAGCTTCATCAACAGCAATTGCATCCATCCTGTGCCGAGTGCAAATAATTTGTGCATGAGCATAGAGATCCAAGCTCTTGATATAACTAGTAAGTGTTAACACTTAGATATAGTATATACATATATGCAAATTGAGAATGCATCTGATTGCTTTGTCATACAAAAAGACAAGAATGACCATCTTCTTTTAAGATAATTACAAGTAAGTTGCCTGGTAAACTAATTTTCATTTAGTTTACTGAGTTCTTGTAAAGAAAAAACAATTGGCCATTTGGATGTCATGTACCCCAGGCTCCAAGTAGTCAGAATACTTTTGCATAATGTACAGCTACTGCTTCATCTAGAAAGAAGAATTAACATTAGCTGGATGTGAATTTCTTGACTTGTCCAATCAATTCAAAATTGATAACAGTATCAGCTCCATTGCACCAGATACTAGTTCATACACATCTCCCCACCCCAGCCTCCCTCTCTAAATTCTTCTTCTTCTTCTTCTTTTTTATGTATTTTCCGGTGACGGCAAAGCAAACATGACTAAAAAATAAAATGCATCTGGATATGCAGATACACATACTTTGGTGTGTATGATGCTACCCTGCCTAAATCAAAGCAGGCAACACTACAGGTCACACATAATGACTCATGAGCAATGAATTTGAAAAAAGGAAACCAACGTAATCCGGTTACCATTTCCCACATGACCTCAAACAACACAGAAGAATGGTAAAACATCCATCCTGCTAAAATATTGTGGTTCGCTTACAATTTGAAAGGCATCCAGAAAGACCCTATTAAGGGGTTACGAACGTAATAAATAAACACCGGTGAAGAATTTGTAACCCCATTTCATGTTGTCACAAATGGGCATGTGGGATGTGTTGCACAATTGCTATTCCAATGTTGCGTAGGTTGGTTACACATATTTGGAGCTATGGTTCCATAAAAGAAAGGAAATACGATGGAGCTCACTGCATGCTATAGATGTTTCATTAAGTATCCAATATTAGATCTTAATTGTAAGATTGGTGACTTACAAACTGAGGGCTAAGAGGATACAGAAATGGGCCAGAAACTGAAGAGATTTTTCAATCAAGGCGGGGCATCATCCATGGTAGGCTCCCCATTCGAGGCACTCAAGAGTATAAAGCAATCGTAACTCAAAACTTCATATTCCATGGATAGGTTAATACTTACATTTTAGCTCGAGGTATATGAGCTAGTATGAATTTGCACTGGCCTCCTCTAAGACGGAGGAGGAATGATGCAATGTGTTTTTTTTTTGGTAAAAGGAATGCTGCAATGTTGAAAGCTCATATATTATCAAGGAGTTAAAAACACAAAATTTGTAGTATAGAATTAAACAATGAACAAGAAGAGTTCAAAATTGAGGGTAAAAAGAGCTGTAAGATATAAATACCAGCACCAAGAACGAGGTCAAATCCTGTAGGGTATCTTTGTGTAATTCAGGCTCATGCTGTCATCATTTCGCGATTCTAACTTCTTAGCTACTAATCCTACAAGAAAATCTAAAAAGAAATGTAACCTCCAATTGGCATTGTGGTCCGATTGGGCAAACAAAAAGCCCAAGCAAGAGGGACTCCACCATTAGATTCAAAATAATGTGATTTAAAAACAAAAAAGGAGGCAGTTGCAATATGCATGGGTATCTGAGTGAATTTTGTTTGAGGCAAAAAAAAATCTGAAAAAAATATTGAAAAACCCAGGATATTAGGAAATGTTAAATTCTGATGTATTTTTCATTAGCAACTAAAATAAATGTATATGCCAATTACCAAACCCTTACATGTCATATAGATCTTGTATCAAGGTTGTATGATTTTAGATAAACAATACTTGGGGCCTATATTCATATTAGTCGTGTTTTGAGTTGGTGTCAGTGAACCTACCGTAGATTTTGTGAAAATCTTCAACTCAGTATATATATATATAAAAAAAAAAAAAAGATTTCGGCAAGTAGGCATCATCTTACTAACCATTTTTCTCCTCTACATACACAAATGCAATCATTGAAGTTATTTTCTAACCACATCTCTTAACAGTTTTACAAGCTTTGAAGACTTACAGCCAATTGCCTTACAAAGACATACCCTACAGCAACCTAACCTCCCAACATTTGAAGGAAAAACCACTTTAGTTGGCGGAGTCTACTGGATCATCAAGTGGCATTGCTCAACAAAATTTACCCATCCCCAAATCAAGGTCACTCCCAACATTCCTTTCATTCTAAGAAAGAGATATCTCCTTAGAATGAATCAACACACAGAGAGAGATTTCATCTTCTATTAATGGGTCTACTTTGTGTGGCGGTTGTCAAAAAAATCCAAACATAATCCTACCTTCCAAATGGTCCCCCTGTGGTTATGCATCCAATTGAGCCAATATGAGATGGCTACATAGAATGCAGTGTCAACTCCTCCATACTTTTATAATCATCTGCATTCTACTACGAATGATGGCCATGCCCAAATTTTACAGATATGGTAATTAGGAATTGATCAGGAGCGGAACTAGGTATTGGCAAAGGTGGGCCATGGCCCCCAAGAAATTGTGGAAAGCCCCTTTAATTTTTTGTAAAACCCCATATGTGATAGGAATCTCATAGTTTTTTTTTTTTTCTTTCACATATGCCGACCTCTCCCCCCTCCCCCCCCCCCCCTAGGAATCTCATGGTTTTTTTTTTTTTCTTTCACATATGCCAACCCAACCCCCACGCCCAACCCAAAAAAAAAAAAAAAGAGAGAATTTCCATGGTTCTGGCCTGGAATTTTAGTATAGGGGGACGCATTGCATGCCCACAGTTGCAAACAAATCTGAGCTAAGAACAAGAAAAAGAAGACAGAAATACACACTTCAATAAATCTTTAGCACTTTTGGAAGCATAGACATCAATCTGGTTTGGGATGACCTGGCAATCAGAAATAATATAAGTTCTGACATCCTTTTAAATTTTACTTTTTCCCAAATCCTCATCCTCAAATCAGTGTTAGCATCAACATTAAAATGCATTCTTTCAATTCCATCTCGACCACAAAAAACAAATAAATATATAAACACGCAACAGAAAAAAAAATTAACAAATCTCAATTTAGAAATCATATCATATAAAGGAAGCAAAAACCAATCGAACAAAATCTTGGATAAATTCTATTTCCCACCAACCATTCTCCGAAAATATCAAACCCATTGTGATTTGGGGCATGTCCAAAACACACCAATATCCATGGCCTACTCAGAAAACGTTGTAACCCCCATTTTTAGACAAATGAAAAATATACAACTATAATGCATCAAGCCATCAATAAGGATGGAAAATATGCGTACTTCAATTTATTCAACTGATTTATTTTTTTTTGTTGCATGAACCTTATTCCTCTTGCCTCTTATGGTTCAATACCGTGTCCCCCAAATTGCACAAGATCTGAGTTGTTGTTGGTTTTTTTTTTTTTCACACCCCCACCCCACGTCACATTGCAGAGCAAATAACCTGAAAAGCCTAAAGCAATTTCAATCATGCATAAATCATCCTTAAGATAAAAATCTGCACCAACTTCCATTAAACTAAAATGAAAACACCAATTAAACATAGTGTCTCCAAATGCTTATCCAAAGCCATCACCATCACTTAATAAAATGATACAACCCTCAACAAGAGGAATAAAATCAGATAATACGAACACTAATCGCATTATTTCCAAAGACGAAAAAAATAGAATCATAACAATAAGACATAAGTAAACACATTTCCTATACATTCCTATCATGAATACTACTACTCCTAAAAATGGATTTTCTTGAAATTACACTATATGCATCTTCCTCATGCTTAAGGCTTTCTATTTCCTTTTTCTTGGTTTATGAAGAAGAGTGGGAATTTTCCTTTTTCTGAGAAAACCTTCTTTAATTTCGTCTACTTGGTGAAGCCTCTAATTGCATTTTGAAAAAAAAAAAAATTACTCCTGCCCAATGGATTTTGTGTCCATCTGTGGGTCTGCATTTCTTTTTTTTTAGAAGTTCAATTCCAGATTTCTTCTGTTTCACTAGTATGAGTTCTTGTTCTGAGAAGAAACCTGAGTGCTTTTTCAGACTTTTTTGAGATGGGCTTTTGACTTCTTTTGGGACTAAAGTTATTCTATCTGGTTGCATTGATCATTAAATGGGATCTTTTGTTACTTTCATTTAAGGTGGGTTTTTGGTGATTCTTCAATGCAAGCATTCTTTTCCTCTCCATTTACAGTTTTCCTACAGAGTCCTTCCAAAGTTTTCTTTTTTGTTCTTGGGTGGGGTTGTTTGAAAAACTATCAATCAGGGCTTGAGAGGATCTTAAAAAGAAAATAAAAATAAAAATGAAGAGAGATATTTAATGGGTTTAGGAGAATCTTATGAAAGCATACTTGATTAAGTAGAGAAAATGGAGGAACTTCCCACGGGGTTTCACAAATGGGTTTTTACAAGTAGAAATGGGTTCCAATCGATTCAACAATAGAAATGGGTTTTCACAAACACCACGCAAATGCACAAACATCGTTAGGCCAAACACTGAGAGAGACAGAGAGAGAGAGAGAGAAAGGAAGGTATTCGTACCAGTGACTCTGCTTCTGGCTGTGAAAAAGAGAGGAGAGGAGAGGAAGAAGTTGCTTCCGGTGGTTATAGCAGCTGCTGGTGATGATCGATGTCGATGCCGGTAGATAGAGGAAGAGCAAGAAAGACTGAGGGAGAGAGAGAGAGAGAGAGAGAGAGAGAGATCAGGGGAGGGGGAATAATGATCTGTCAGCACAATCTCCTAACCAAACAAGCCCTTTTATAGTAATAACCGCCGTTACAGTAATAATCGCCAAAGGTTATGTGAGGCATGTCTGATATGTTACACTGATACCCGTTGCCTCCTTCTGCTAAGACCAGATACTTTTCCTCCAGCAAAGGACATTTCTTAATATATAGAGACCGAAGGGTGGTTAGTAGCTCCTCAGGTAAGGAAGGAATTTTTGGACAATCTCCAAGTTTCAGCACTTGTAGCCCTTTTGGCAAGCAAGTCGGATTGCTGTAATTTGAGTTTCCGAGCCCATCATCAAGAGTAGCGGGCAAATCCACATCGGTCAAGGATGTAAGCTCAGGACACTCACCAATTATCAAGGACTGTAGAGAGGTGAGATGTTGCAATCCATTCCCTAGCGATGTTATATTTGAACAATTGTGAATCGTTAAACGAGAAAGAGAGGTAAGATACCGCAATGAGCTCAAGCTCAGCTTGGTGCAATTGCAGATAACAATTCCACGAATATGCCTAATATCGCTTTCTAGGCCTGTCAATTCTTCCAGATCGGGCATAGAAAAAAAATATACTGCTTCCAATGGTGGAAAACCTGTCATAGTGCCATCCCCATAAAACTCACGGCCAACTTTTTTTAGCTCATGGAGATCTCCAAGAGTTAGATACTGGAGAGAAGGGAGTCGGCCAAAAGGTGGGAGGAGATGACATCTGCATTTCGTCAATGTGACATGAATTAGTTTGGAGAAGCTCAAGTCCCCCAACCATGTTGGAAATCTCACACCACAGTAGCCTTCTATATGAAGATCTTCGAGGTTGGTGTGAGGTTGGAGGGCATTGAGTACCTCCTCCTCAATACCTTTTTCCCGCGATTCCACACTGTCACATTTCCATTGCAACTTCAAGCTGTCAATTTTTTGCTTATTTTTCAACTGAGCCTCTTTGGCCTCCTCCACATTGACCACATTCTCAAGCTCTGAGATGCAAAGAAATCCTCTTGGATGTATCAAGTCCTTCAACTCGTTTATTCTATGTTCAATCTCCTTTCCCACAGTAAAATTAGTCAACGTTTGGAGGCCTTTTAATGTCCCAATTCTTGGCGGGATAGAAACTGAGGATGAATTAGGATGCATGTGTCTTAGGTTGACAAGGTTGCTCAAGTCACTGGGTAGCTCTACAAGCCGCTGGCATCCAGACAAGTTCAAGGTTTGTAGATTGTAGAGTCTGGTTGTTGATTTTGGTAACCTTACAATGTTCGTATCAGACAAGTCAAGATACCGCAGTTGTAACAAATCTCCAATTGATTCTGGAACCTCTAAAAGCTTCCAGCAACTCTCCAATATCAAGGTTTGTAGATTGTAGAGTCTGGTTGTTGATTTCGGTAACCTTTCAATGTCCGTCTCAGACAAGTCAAGAAACCGCAGTTGTAACAAATCTCCAATTGATTCTGGCAATTCAGTGATGCAATCTGCACGCAATTGCAAAGTCCGTATGTGCCTCAACTTTATAAACAAAGCAGCTGGGATATTCTCAGTGCAGAACAATGATAGAGTGCGCAGATTTTTCAAACGATAGAAATCATCAAAATTGCATGAGGTTATACAAACATCTGACATGTAGCGAGCCTTTTTAGCATTATTTCCATGTGATTTCTCATCTCCTAATTTCCAAAAATCATCTCCTAAAACAGAACGTGCGAGATCATGAGTGAGGTCATGCATTGTGTAATATAATATCTCGCCTATTTCTTCACGATTAAGTAGAGACCTTGAAACCAAATCAGCAAGATATTCCATGCCTATGTCTTCCATTTGCTCACTAATACTTTTTTTAGGCTGAATAAAACCTTGTGCCATCCACTTCAGAATTAATTTATTGCCTTCGACCCCACGCCAGCCTTTATCAACTACGCAAGCGCAATATGCAAAACACCGCTTCAAATGTACTGGCAAGTGATGATAACTCAATCTTAGAGCGGGCAAAATGTCATTTCTTTCTTCTGGCAAGTCCCATATCTCGCTTTTTAAGATTTTTTCCCAATGGACAACATCTACTACAGAGCATAACAGACCTCCCAGTGTCTTCACTGCCAAAGGCAACCCATTGCACTTGTTTACAATTTCTTTGCCTATCTTCACCAAGTCTAGATGTGCATCTGAATCCCCATCTACAAATGCTCGCCTTTTGAACAAAGACCAGCAATCATCATCTGACAGACCCCGCAAGAAATGAGTCGGAACTGTTCCCATGTTTGACGAAACCGTTTTGCTTCTTGTGGTTACTAGAATTCTACTTCCTGTTGCCCCAGCCATCAATGGAACTCGTAAGGCATCCCAATCATTGCAATTTTCATGCCAAACATCATCCAACACAAGCAAGAACTTCTTCTCTTGCAGAGCGCTCTGAATACGAACTTGAACTGCATCCAATTCCAAGTTGGTAAGAGGAGAAGAACTCTCAGGAAGAACCTTCACTGCAATGGCTTTTGTGAGCCTCATTAAATCAAAGTCTTCAGACACATAAACCCAGGCTTTTACCTCAAAATGTTTCACCACGCGTTCATCATTGTAGGCCAGTTGAGCAAGCGTCGTCTTCCCAAGTCCTCCCATACCACAAATGGGAACGACTTGGATACCTGAGTTGGCAGCCGAAGAGTCATCGTCCGATGTCAACAAACCAACCACCTTCTGTCTATCAGCTTCTCTTCCGAATACAATCGACTCATCTATGATGAAGCTTGTCGGATGCCTCTTTCCAGGTATGAGCATTTCAGACTTGAGCATCACTTTGAGGTGGAGGTGATTGCTTCTACGCTCAATCTCTTCTAATCTCTCTCTGATCTCCTTAATTCGAGGACCCAAGTTAAGATTGGAAAAAGAGCTAGAGACAAAGTCAAATACCGGACCAATCAACTTCCTCTTTCTTGTTTGCATTTGGGCTCCTTCTATTTTGGATCGAAGGAGGACTTGGTATTCGACTTCATCGACGATGTCCTCGGCGTCGTAGGCAGCATCCTTGAGTTCTCTCAGCCATAGGCGGACTAATTCCTCTTTGATTTGTCTGGCTTCTGCGTCGTTGAGAAGGGCTTGGATTCTGGAGAGGGTTGATTTGAGCTTTTCGGCCTCTCCTTCAACGCCGCCAAAAAGAAAGCCTAGGCTTTGGAGGAAATTGGGGGTCAAAGTATCAAACATAGCTTGGAAAAGGGAGCTTAAACCTTCATCTGCCACCTTTGAAATTGCAGAATCCATGGTTCCAATACTTGCTGAGTGAGATGAGATGAAACGAGGGATATGAAGGAAGGAGAAAGATCTGATCGATGAAGAGATACACAAGTAAAATAAACTCAAAAGCTAGCCAAGTCTCCTTGTGGGTCAAGAAGAGATTCCATTCCACACAATGGGGCCCGCAAGAATTAAAGCTCGACTTTGGGCACTTCATGGAAGTTGTGGATAAGGTTCCACATTATTCGCTAGAGCAGTAGTCTGGCCACGTCATATTCATATATAAATATAAAAGTCCTGAATTCTTAATCCATTTACAAAAATAACATTTTAATATTATGTTTTATAACTATAACTAATGAATTTGATGGTGGACTATGCAGTGAAATTTTATGGGAGGTAATACACGATGTGGGGCTTTTAGAATTAATTATTATTTTATATTTGTGAGCCGCACGGAGAAGCCTTTTAATGACCAAGATCCCTTACATTTTACGCACAAGTTTGAATCATGTGGGTTAGGACTTAGAAGAGCCTATCAAATATTAGGGCTTCAAATTCTTATAATTGTATTTTTTAAGTGACTTGATCCGTATAATGGACAAGTTAGTGACACAGATCATGTATTTGCATAGAGTTTGAATTGATCATTTGTGATCATTTAATTTGTGGCCGAATGAGTATAGCTAGAAAATTGGCACAATAATCATTGCTATTCATGGGCATCTCCACCTGTGATATATATATGCTGAAATAAATATACAGATAAAAGATTATGCTCCACACATACCAAGAGCACAAAACAACATGTACAGGTTAGCAAACTTAGATCTAATTGTTATTCATGATAAACTATAGACGTCACTAGGCTCAAATAAATATAATTATGTTGTTTTTGAATAAATAGGGACTTGAACCCACACCTGCTATATGTATGGATACAAGATTGGCTGACCTACCGGAAGTTTTGTTTGGCAAGTTTGATCTATTTAAAACGGAACTAGTTCGATTAGGTCTATTTGAAATGGAAGTTTTCCAATTAAACCCTGTTACAAAGAAGTTTTTTTTTTTACCAAGGTGGCTTGATCTTGAGATACCCGACTAACACGTAAGTGAATTCTAGCATATGCAATCCGATAGAAGCTTGTTAAAATAGAAAAAGAAAGCTGGTCATATGGTAGAAGTTATAATAACAAATCTGTCATATAGTAAAATTATTGGACAACTTGTAAAAGACACTAAAATTATATTTGGCTGCTTTACACAATTATGTTTGTATGAAAAAAAAAATTGTTACTGTTTTTTTAAAGAATATGCTAGTTTGAATCAAGTTTTCAAATATTAACTTTACCAGATAGGATAAAGAGGAATTTATGGGAAAAGTCACCGTAGAACCTCATAAGGCCTACCATGACCTAGTATTACATTGGACAAAGGAGGAGTCCTCATGTGGCCTTTTTCTTCCCTTTTTTTTTGTTGTATCGCCATATGATCGATATCGACCATGAAGTTGGTCTATATTGACCATTATGCGAAACTACTTTATGTCTTGCCCTGATTCTCTTTTTCGCAATCCTCCTTTTGGGCCGTCCTCAACTTGGCTCTGGTGATTTCCCCTTTTAGAAACCAGCATAAAACTCCATCACCTTGGTGGTTGGACTCCGTTATGCCTTCACCACACCTAATCATTTCCAGTGATGACCAAGACATGCCTCCCTCCCTCTGACCATCTCCAATTTTGTGCAAACAAATTGTTGAGAAATGATGCCCACAAGGGAATATGAGGTTTAACCATAGTGAAGCCACACATTTACCTGATTCAAGCCATTTAAACCACAGGCCCTGCTAGGTCTTGAATATGCAGTCTGGCAAATTTCATTTCATTCGAAGTGTTGTTCACTGTTGACAAGACGACCAGATCAATGAGGCATTACTAACTTTCACGGGCTAATTTGAGGAAGCAAGTATGAGAAACAGCAATACTATAGTGCACCAATTCAATAAAAAAAATAAAAAGATTACTCTGCCGAGATGTATACACTAAAGAGGAATGCTATATGGACAAACTGGGGGGACCGATTCATGGCCTGGTCCCCCCTGAGAACCTTCACAGGGGGGACCAGGCCATGAATCGGTCCCCACACTTTGTCCATATGGACTTTTTCTGCACTAAAAGCCAGGTCGTCTTGTGAATCAAAAAGAAATTCGGTGCAATGGGGCCTACAAGAAAGAAAAGCTGGGCTTTGCAATTCTAAAAGGCAGGCCGGCCTGTTTAGTCAAAAAGAACTTTGACACAATGAGCCCACTTATAAAAATGAAAGCTGAGCTTCCTCACCCACCCATTCAAGGAAGTTGCAAATTTCATGTTCCAGTAAGTGAGAAGAGAAAAATTACCTACATTTTTACATTTTTTCACTTGAGTGGTAGTTTGGCAAAGGTCAGGTTCATAAATGTAAAAGACCTAAATTTTTATTAATATTGTATTCGTTAATCTATTTATTAAAAAAATAACATTTTAATGATGTATTTTATAACTAATCAATCTAATCGTGGTGGGCTCTACAGTGGAATTTGGGTTGGGGGAGTCCATCAAATATTAGGGCATCAAATTCTTACAATTCTGTTTTTAAGTATAACCTAATCCGTTAATGGACAAGTTAGTGACACTGATGTATGTGCATGGAGTTTGAATTGATGATTTGCTAATCATAGGCATCTCCACCTATGATATTTGTTGAAATAAATAAATAAAAAGATAAAATATTTTGCTAAATAAAAAAAAATAACTTGACTTAAAATAGAGTTCCATGGCCCACACAGGCAGAGAGCTGAATTGCTCAACAACACGTACAGATGTGAGGAGGATTGAACCTAAGATTTGTCTTTAGCCTGAAAATCATCTTGGTTTAAATGATCAATGGATGGTCTGTCCATTTGTTCATGACAAATTGACCCATTTTTATTATCAACGGATCGTTTAGCTCCTAATGCAAAAATAAATCGATTCATCTGCCAGCAAAAGAAAACAAAAAAAAACAAAAAAAAACTCTGTGAAAAGCTATTCTGCTATTAAGTGCATCGAGATAGTTTTTGAAAAATGCTTGTTACATGGTATTATTTTATAATAAATGAAAGGTCATTAGGATATTCAGGAGAGTGCTTTTGCAAGGGTAGTTTGGAAAATGGAGACTTTCTTTATTGTAAAATTTTTGTTTAATGAATTTTAAAATTATCATATATAGTTTAATTTTTAAATAGCCTTTTTATATTTGGGCATTCAAAAATTCTACTAAAATTTAAAATGATCAAAATTCCTAAAATTAAAATGTTATTTGAGACCTTCTGGGCAGCCAAAATCTACAAATAGTTGGCCACCTCCAAAAAAAAAAAAAAAAAAAAGACAAAATTCACATCATGTGAAAAAGACCTTAAGTGCAGTCTTTGTCACAATAACGTGTGGGGGAAGCAATAATGCTGAGGAGCGATAATTCAACCGCATAAAGTAGAAGATTCCCACATCAATACATCGTGACACGCGCTACTCTCCCAAAAGTGATGATATTTACTGGCCCCACACGGTTCCCATCCAGTGTTGATACGTAGTGAAACACTTATTAATCCAACCGTTGAAATAATACAAATGGATGTAAAATTTTAACAGTCTCCGTTTAGCGGGTGTTCATTTTAAACGATTCAATCAGTGGGCCCTATTGAAGAATTGCGCGGATGACAAGCCGACGGACATGTTTGGTTGAATGATGAATTGAAGTAAAGCATTAAATTAATAAATAATAAAATATAAAAAATTATGGTGGTATTTTACTTTTAGTGACTTGATTGAATTTTTTTTAGTTTTTTGTTGAGATAAATGTTTTTTTATTTATTTAGTGGAGATAGGAGGTTGACTTTTTACTACTCTTTTTTTTATACATCTATAAGAATGGAATTTCAAATTTATGTATGTTTAATATGATAGGTGATCTTTTATTATGTAGATAATGAAGGTTTTACTTCACTTCAAATTATTTCACCACCCATCAAGGAGAAGGTGTAGAAGACATTAAATATCTAGATAATGAAGGTTTTACCTCACTTCAAATTATTTCACCACCCATCAAGGAAAAGGAGTGGAAGACTTTAAATGTACTTCGCTCCCATTGATTTTGACTCATCCAATTTACCAATTTAATTTAATCATAGCGTGTGCCAAAATTCAAACTCATGACAATATGGATTTCAAAGGAGCGACCCTACCACTACACCACAGAGACTCTTTTTGTTAATAGTTATCAACAAAAACTTAAAATTAGTTAATAAGGAAGGGACCCAGCCCCACTTTGGAATATTGATCGGGAGTTGGAATTTATCTACGAGGTATTTATAAAAATAACTATATTTTTAGAATATTGACCCATATAAATATTGTTGTTATTATTTTCATACTTATGTATTGTACTTTAAGCATAGATGATCAAAATTTTGAAATAACTATTTTATATGATTTCCTATATAGTCATTAATTTTCTATAACAACCATTTTATGATAAAACTAAACTCAAATGAATATATAAAATATGGAATTGATAAATAAAAATAATAAGTTTCATAATTAATAAGAAAATGACAATATTATTGAAAAAAGAAAAACTCACGACAACGGTGTGGAGCGAAAGAGGCGGGAAGAAACTTTTCATGTAACCAATGTGCTACCCTGCATGCTTGCCGAGGGAGAAAGCGTGGAGTCAGGTTTTTTTATTTTGTTTTGTGTGTGTCGCTTTAACTTTTATAAATCGCGATGTAAATGGAGTGGAACACTACGATAGACCCCATCTATTAAAAATTACAATCATTAAGACGAACATCCTTACTATTTATAGGATACCTCAAATTTTCACCTCACTCTAGGTTATTTCCACGGTTAAAAATTGATTCTCTGAAAAAAAATACAAAATACTGGAATTTTCCAAATAATATTTTTTTTGTTATTTGGACTCTCCATCATGCCTTTTGTCTATTAAGAAACTCTAAATATCATCATATTTCTATCAAGGCACTAATAATATTTGAGTGTTAATGAGTCCCAGTGTCTATAAGTACCACTAATCTAAAGAATTTCAAGTGTTTTTGTTTGTTCTGATTATATGAATTTTTTTTTTAGAATGTGAAATGTCGATTTCTGGGTTGTCTGGTTTATTTAATCTTTAGTCTTTTATATTGATTGATTTTAATTTTAAGAATGCGGAACTAATGGTAAAAGGAATCTCCAATGATATTCGTCCATCTAAATAAAGAATTAGGCTCATTCTTATTATCATCATTTTCTGCTTTCTCCAATATAATTCTATTTCTCTATGTCAACAAGAGAACTTTCATTTTTTTCATTCATTTACTTTTAAGTTCATTGTATTTTTTTAGAGCAACTTCAATAAATTTTTTGTTTCTTTGTGTCTCTTTTTAGTGTCGTCTCATGTATTATTTGCATGCTTAGTTTTTGTCACGTCTCCCGAACCCGATTAGAGAATAAACCGGATCCGGAGAATGAAATTTAGGGCTAATTAAAATTTTTGCCCTTTAGGCCCACGGATCGTAAGTCCGCTGTGAGGATATTGCATTTCAAACCTTAAGTAATATAAAAACTACGGAATTCATACAATTCAAGGTATATTTGGATATCAACAATGAATTATAATCTCATTAATAGTTTAAGTTGCAAAAGAACAAGTAAGCTAATCAAGAAGTTAAATTATTAATAATGGCCATCCCAATAACCAAGGCCATTAAACAACATAAAGTCAATGAAATAAAGGTCCAATGATGACTAATAAATGAAAAAATAAAAATCTAATAAATGTCCCAAGTGAGTCTCTCTTGTGCCAGATGTGATAACGCTACTCTACGTCATTGGCATGCCACTCTCGCTCCTCTTCTGGTTGGAGACCCCAGAGGATCTCCACACCTGCCTGCTCCTCATAGTACTATCCTGAGGTGTCTGCATACCAATGAACAGATTCAACGACATGTTGAGCAATAGATAAGCAAGATATAAATGAAATGGCCTGCATCAAGTATAAGAATAATGACAGGTATAACAATCATGTGAATACAAGGAAACGAAGTTAAGCATGAAAACATGAATTATAATAATCAGAAACAATAACACGAAATCCTAATATCACTAACAATAACCACTATCCAAGCAATGCGATGCAATAAACAAGAGGGAGACTCCGAGGGTGTCCTAGGCACCTCACGGGGTACCAGTAACAATCCAATCCCAACTACTGATACCAAAGTCCGACTCCAGGGGGATCCTAGCTCCCAGTCCTAGGAATAGCAGCACGGTCCTAACCCACTCTCAGTTATTCAACGTCATGGACGCCGTCTAAAGTCGACTGCCCATCTAGATGTTTGAGTAGCCGGCCCATCAATAAAACCCCAAATTGCAGTTGACCATGATATGCAAATAGTAACAAAATGGTGTTGACACAAGGAAAACCAACACAAGTAAGTCTGGCTAGTTCAACAAACAAGACATGTTCTTAGGGATTATCTCATTCAAGACTATACAAGACAAGTTCACCACATGATAATCCCTTACATGCTAGCTAGTCATGTTTATAAATTAATAACACACGGTTCCTACGGTACACCCTAAGTCAGGTCCAAGTCCTAGTTCTACAAGGATTTATGTTTCATAATTAGTTAAGTGTTTTATGCCAAGAGAGTGTACAAGGAACGATAACAACGGATACAATTCACAAGTCAAAGAGGAATTACAATGCAAACTTAGGCAAGTGGTGTCATCCCTGTACCCCACATGTTCTAACAGAGTACGTGTAGAATTGGATCAATGATGCTTTTAAGGAAATTCCTTGGTGTACAATCATGTGAAGCCATTTATTGAGACAATTCATGTACACAATAAATTCATGCATAAATAAAGAAATGCACTAAAATTCATTGGATACAAATTTCCATCCATTTAATGGGATGTTTTACATTCAATTTTGTGGGTACATCTTACTCCCAATTGTGAGAACTCATCGATCGTTAATTACATCCTCAATGGAAAACCTCTGATTATCAAGACATTGACTCAAATGAATTTACAAAGAAAATACAAGAATGAAATAAATAAATAAAAATTGACAAGTTCCTGCTCTTCGCTTTTGCTGTCAGAAGTAGTTCTTTAAATTCACTTGGATCTTCATGATCATTCTCGATTGGATTCATGAATTGATGAATTTGATGATGATGATTTTTTTTATTAGTGGGACATCCTTTGTATTTTATTGGCCCATCATATTGGATTTGAAATGACCAGACCTCTTTGCTAAACACGTTGAATTGGGTAGGTTGATCCTCCAATTCATACGTAGGAAGTTTGAATTGCTGGGAGATTGAAGAAGTTTGCATTAGAAATAAGAACACCTTGTAGAGATCAAAAGTGGGGTATGTTTGCTTTCCTTTTCTTTTTTTATCATTTAGTATTCCCATTTGTATTGATTAAAATAGCATGTCAATCTATATATATATATATATATATTTATAAGATCACATTTCAAAAAAAATTTATCATTTTTTTAGCCAGTATTGCAACCCAAATTTTTTGGTCACATTACATGATTTATAAGTATGGCATGATTTGGATCTTAGACCTGTAATTCTATCTTGATTTATGCTTATAATTCTGAGCCTAATTTAAGCATATAATTCTTTCCTGATTTAGACCTAAAAAAAAATCTGGTTTGATTTGAATCTGTAACTTTGGCCAAGAATTCTGTCCTGAGTCAGACCCAGAATTATGGCCCAAAATCTGTATTTGATTAGATCCAATATTCTAGCCTAATTTAGACCCAAAAATCTGGCCTGAGTTAGACCTGATATTCTATCTTAAATTAGACCCAAAATCTAGCCTTATTTAGGCCCAAAAATCTGGCTTAAATTGGACCCAAAATCTAGTCTTATTTAGGCCCAAAATCTGGTCTGAATTAGACTCAAAATCTGGCCTTATTTAGGCCCAAAAATTTGTCTTAAAATTGGACCCAAAATCTGGTCTTATTTAGGCCCAAAATCTTGTCTGAATTAGACTCAAAATCTGGCCTTATTTAGGCCCAGAAATCTGTCTTAAAATTGGACCCAATATCTGATCTTATTTAGGCTCAAAATCTGGCCTTATTTGGGCTCATGATTTTAGATTGATTCTGGCCTGAGTTGAATTTATAATTCTGATTAGGCTCATTTGTAATTATTATTTTCAGTTCCTTTACAAAGTTGTTTCCAATCCAAACATATTCCTAATCCGAAAATAAGCTGAGTTATGGGCCTATTTTCTGATTGGATATGGACATTGTAATGGCTTGTTGAGATCCATTTTACAGTCATGTATACTCCAATAAAGTGGTCTGGTTCTGACCATTGTTTAGACCATAGGTATGTTTAGGCATTTCGGGGACCAAATATTCTTTTTAGAGGTGAGAGATGTATGGTCCGCGACCTTACTGGGTCAATTGGGCCTAATAGCGGCTCGTTGACCCGTTTATTTTATTATTATTATTATTATTTGTATTTTAGATATTTAAGTGGGTTTCCCGGAACCCACAGAGGCATGTAAAACAGACTATTTTGGAACGCCCATAACTTTTAATCCGCCCATCAGGTTTCGACGTGTAATATACTGTTGGAAAGCCCTCGAGATGTACAATCCAATGGTTTTAATTTCGTTATGATCGGAGATTGGGAAGTGATGTACATACTTAGATTATTGCCTCAACTCATATTTTTATTGAAATTGAGACCGGTAACCTAGGTTTGGGCCCTAGATGTTGGAAACCATGAACTTACTCTCACATGACCATTATGGGGGTTGAAATCGAAGCGCGTGGCTTGATATGTTTTGGTTAGGTGTCTAGATATTCGTGTATTAAACATGAGGTAACCGAATGCGTATGGAATTGAATTAATGGATGCTTAACATGATTGTACGTACACCAAGGGATTTCCTTAGAAGCATCGTTGATCAATTCCACACGTACCACGTTAGAACATGTAGGATACATGGATGACACCCAGAGGCGGACCTACCTTTAAATGACCTGGGGCGGTCGCCCCAGGTCCAATTACAAATTCCTCTTCAATAGTAATTGGGCCTTGGCCCACGCCCCACATAAAGTTAAAAGACTCGCCCCAGGTCAAAAGGGGAGAACGAAAAAAAAAAAACCCAAAAGTTTCTCTGCTGTTTCAACCTTCCCTCTTCACTCTTCGCCGGTTTGCCCAGTCTACAGATCGACCCTCCTTCTTTCTTCGAGGCTTCGACGGTTCAAGTAACTCTCCCTCTCCCTCTCTCTGTAGCTTCTCTCCCCCTCTCCCTCTCTGGCTAGGGTTTGTGTGGTTTCCTCTCTTCCTCCTTTGCACATTAGGGTTTATGCTTTAGTTTTTCTTTTTTCATTTGAAGTGATGATCTCAGTGCCCTCTATCTATTAAAAATGAAAAAAAGGTGATTGAGAATGTATCAGGAGGTGCTAACTGAATTTTTTTTAGATTTCTTGATCAATTTCAGATACATTTTTTGGGATCTTTTGAGCAGTCGATTTTTCAGCAGTATATTATAATCAAGATTGTTAAATCTAGTGGATTGAACTCTGATTCAAATGGTTTCAGCTTCATTCGATGACTAAATCCATAGTGTTTGAATTTCTATGAATTCATTTGTGTTCAGACATTATTTTAGGAGGAATTGTTCCCCATCTTCTCCCAATATTTTGGTCGCCTGGACCTATTTCCAGTTCTGTTTTTGAACTTAAAGTGAAACAGTTAACAGGAACTACTTTGTTGTGCTAGTTGTCATCCTTGGAATCATATTTTGTGATGGCTGACAAATCTGAGGTTCAGCCGGTCAAGTTTAATGGGAAAAATTATTTCTCATGGGAATTCCAGTTTCAATTGTTTGTTGAGGGAAGAGGACTTTGGGGCCACATTGATGGTACGGTTCAAAAACCATCTGATAAAGATAAATCTGGAAAATGGGAAACTAATGATGCCAAGATTATGAGCTGGATAACTAGCTTTGTGGATCAAAAGATTGTTATCAATCTTCATCCTTATAAGACAGCAAATATCTATAACCAAGATAATAAAGCCAGCAAATATCAGCTAGAATGTGCCATGATTGTATATAAACAGGGCAACAAATCTAGTCTCAGGGTAATGACTAAGGGCCTAACCCGCTTATTAATTGGATGGAATATCTGTAATAAATCCCAAATTCCCACGGTCACTGATAAGGATGCTGGATGCAATGAAAGGAACTAGGAGGACCATTTATGAACTTCTCCCCTATGGCAGGACCCTTTTTACAAAAAAAAACATATGATCATTAAAACTATGGAATATGTAAATTAAATTTTATTTTAAAGATTTTGAATGATCAAGAATTGTCTATATTTTCTATGTCCTTGTTTTGAATAGATCTAGAATTGTTGGGAGCAAGTCTTATCTAATTGTCTTGATCTATGTTTAAGCTTTAACTACTTATTTCATTTTCCTTTTTTTCATTTTGGAAACTTTATTCTTGACCTGTAATTTGATGTTTATGATTATGTTGATAATGTTCATCTATAAATTATAAATACAAGTGCTCTCATTTGGAATCATATGATTAAGGAACTGTTTGGAGCATAAGGAAATAATAACGAGGTACTAATTTTTACATGATAATGTGTATTATTTCTCTAGAGTTTCTTTATCATCTGAATTTTTTGGAGGTTGTGAACCCTTTCTTTTTGGGGATGATTGTTTTTCCCTCATTTTTTGGGAGACTTTTTTGTTTTCAATATACTTCTCTTATATTGTAAAATTTGGAGAAATGAATAGTCCTCATTTCAAATAAGAAATATATAAAGTTGATGTAGTTAAATATTTTGCGCGTATTTACATGGAATACATTTTTTTCTTTTGTTACTGTTGATGTGAAAAAATTCTAGCTAAAGTTTAGCCCCACCTAAACGAAAATCCTGGGTCCGCCTCTGATGACACCACTTGCCTAAGGTTGGCTTGTAATTCCTCCTTGACTTGTTTAATTGTATACGTTGTAATTGCACCTTGCACACTCTCTCGGCATAATACACTTAATTAATTATGAAACATAATCCCTTGTAGAATTAGGACTTGGACCTGACTTAGAGTGTACCTTACGACCCCATGTTATGTAATTGATAAACATGATTGGCTAGACGGAAGGGCTTATCATGTGATTGAATTTGTCTTGTATTGACTTGAACGAGATAATCCCTATGAACATGTCTTGTATATTGAGCTAGCCAGACTTGCTTGTCTTGGTTTTCTCGTGTCAACACCACTTTACTATTTTTTGCATGCCATGGCCAACTGTAGTTTGGGGTATTATTGATGGGCCGGTTACTTGGACATCGGGGTGGGCAGTCGGCTTTGAACGGGTCCATGGCGTTGAATAGTTGAGACCGGGCATGAACCGTGCTACTATTCCCAGGACCGGGAGCTTGGATCCCCCTGGAGCCGGACTTTGGTATCAGTAGTCCGGGTAGGATTGTTATTGGTATCCCGAGAGGTGGCTTGGACATCCTCAGAGTCTCCCTCTTGATTATTGCATTGCATTGTTTGGATAGTGGTTATTGCTAGTATGTTAGGATTTCTTGTTATTGTTTCTGATTATTTATTCATGCTTTATGCCTAGCTTCGATTCCTTGTATTCTCTTGATTACCATTCCTGTCATTACTCTTATACTTGATGCATGTCATGATTATTTATATCTTATTTATCTATTGCTCAATATGTCGTTGACTCTGTTCCTTGGTGTGCAGACACCTCAGGTGAGTACTACTATGAGGAGCAGACCAGTGAGGAGATCGAGCGAGAGTGGCATGCCGATGACGTAGAGTAGCGTCATCATTCCCTGGCACGAGAGCGATTCATTGGGACTTCACTAGATTTTATTTCTTCATTTATTATTCTATCGTTGGACCTTTCATTTATTGACATCACTACTAGAGAAATGAGTATTCGCGACACTACTGGGCGGGCGACCGCCATACATCCCACTTTTTCATTTTTTCTTTCTTTTCCTTCCCTCCTTCTTTTCCTTTCGCTATTTCCGTTTCCCCTTTTCCTCTTTCCCTCCCGCGCTCCAGCATTTTCCTTCTCCCGCGCTCTCTCCCTCCTCGTCGTCGTCGATCGTCGTCGTCGGATCTCTCTCTCCCTTTCTCTCTCTGTCTCTCTCTGTCTCTCTGTTTCTCTCTGCAGTGAAGGAACTCGATCCTCTGTTTCTCTCTGCACCGATGGAACTCCGATCCCCTCCTGCCGCACCAGCACCAGCACGCCACCGCCGCAGCAGCACGACACGCCCTCTCTCTCCCCCTCCCCCTCTCGTTGCTCTATTTCTCTCTCTCTCACTCCCCCTCCCTTCCTCTCCCTCTCGCTCTGGACTGTGCCCTACCGCCACCAGTTCTCTTTGTTTCTCCTCCCTCCCTGCGCCGAAGCCGGATCTCTCTCTCTCTCCCTCTCTCTCTCTGTTTCTCTCTGCAGTGAAGGAACGGAGATCCCCTCTTGCCGCGCCAGCACCAGCACGCCAACGCCGCACCAGCACCAGCACGCCCTCTCTCTCTCCCTCCCCCTCTCGTTGCTCTATTTCTCTCTCTCTCTCTCCCCCCCTTCCTCTCCCTCTCGCTCTGCACTGTGCCCTACCGCCACCAGTTCTCTGTTTCTCCCTCCCTGCGCCGAATCCGTCACAGGTACTCATTCTCTCCCTCCTTCTTCCTCTCCCACTCACTTTATTTATGGTTGTCTTTGTTACATTACTTGATTATTGGTTTTTTGTGTTGTTTGATCTGTGAATGGGTGAGTGGATTATCGATGAATGAATGGGACTTTGTTTTTATATAAATGTTTTGTTGATGGCAGGGAAATTGATGGGTTTTTTGGTTTGTGATTTGGTTGATGTGTTTGAGATCTGTTTTCATGGGCTGATATAACCTCTAATTAGGGTTTAGAGGAAATGTTATAGTCCATCAGATCAGTACTAAGTGCCAATAGAACTGCACCCAAAACAAAAGGCCTGTAGCAAAAGTGATTGTTGGCCTGGAACTACAAAAATCCTCCAAGTGCTTGGTGGCAGGAGTGACTGTTGGAGGGGTTGCATTATTGCAATTTGAAGGAAGGGTTTCATCCAATGAAGATTTTCAGACAAAGAAGAATAAAATCACAACCACATAATGTATGGTTCTTCTTGGGAGAAATTGCGGTTGCTTCATTAAATAATTATCATTCAACAAAATCCATAATAGAAGAATGCGCAGTAGAGGAGAATCATCCTTACAGTCCCTTTCTACAAGAACAAAGATACTTCAAAATGTTCAAGCAACCAAGCTTTCAAACTTAATTTTTATTGAACGCTAACTTAAAACTTAGAAAAACGAGCCTCCGGTCGACCAAACTGAGCAAACGGTGTTCGTTGCTCTTGAAACTTGACGGGCACGAGCCCTTAGTCATTCGTGACTTACAGGAACTGACGGAACGAGATCCCGACTCCAGGATTGATGTTAATGTTGAAACGTAAGTTAAAATTTTAATTTTAATTCTTAATTTTTTATATTTAGTATAAATTGCCAATTTTTATACTTATCTTTTAATAATATTTATTTTTCTTTTTCTGTTCAGGTTTGAGAGCATCGGACATACCACAGCACCGGGCAAATTTTTTTTTCTTTTTCCTGTAAATGTAATGGATATATTTTATCGAAACTTTTGTAATGTTTTGAATGAAATTAATATAAGATTTTCTTTTTTTATTTGTGATTTTAATTGATGGTAGTAGTTGTATATATTTAGGTTTTGTTATTTGTAATTTTAATTGATGGCATGATTTTTATATACTCAGGTACATGTACAGGTACAAAAACAAGGAAATAATTTGAGAAAATTAAAGGAGGGTTTTTTAAATAAAAAAAAACCTTTAGCGGCCGCCATTGGCGGTCGCTAATAGCATCAGAAATACAAAAAAATAAAAAAATTAAAAAAAAACAATGTATTAGCGGCCGCCATAGGAGTATTAGCGACCGCCTTGGCGGCCGCTAATACTAGAAAAATTTAAAAAAAAAATAGAAATTCGAAAAAAAAGGGCATTAGCGACCGCTGTATAAGTATTAGCGACCGCCATGTAGCGGTCGCTAAAAGTATTAGCGACCGCCTTGGCGGCCGCTGATACTAAAAAAAATTTTAAAAAAAATAATAAAAGTTCGAAAAAAAGGGCATTAGCGACCGCTGTATAAGAGGCGGTCGCTAAAAGTCAAAAATGTTGTTTTTTAAATTTTTTGGCGACTGCCACTAATACTTTTAACGACGAGCTTTTCGCGGCCGTCGAGAGGCGGTCGCTAAGCGGTCGCTAAAGACTATTAGCGACCGCCAAGATACTTTTAGCGACGGCAAGTGGCGGCTGCTAAAAGTCAATTTTCTAGTAGTGTGCATCATGCTCTTTTAAAAAGCCTTGGTTATTGGGATGGCCTTTGTTAATACTTTAATTCCTTGATTAGTTTTATTATTTCCTTGTGCAACTTTAACTATTAATGAGATTTGTTATTCATTGCTTTGAAATTTAATATACCTCAAATTGTATGAATTCCGCAGTTTTATATTACATGAGGTTTGAAATGCAATATCCTCACAGCGGACTTACGATCCTTGGGCCTAAAGGGAAAAAATTTTAATTAGTCCTAAATTTCACTCCCCGGATTTGGTTTATTCTCTAATCGGGTTTGGGGGACGTGACACCTATTTTGTTCTAATTTGTGTACACTGCAGAGTCCCTAGAGACGCATAGCGTCATAAAACTAAGGTCGCTAGGGACGCTAGTTGAAAGTGCTAAAAAAAATACCTTTTCAGGCAAAATGACTGATCTGGTGCAAGGTCGGTTAAAATGATCTTTTAGGCCCACTGGTCACCTAAAGTGTTTTTTCTTCTTTTTGTAAAATCCTTGATAATTAAAAATGTCATTTCGAAAATCCAGTGCTGATTTTTCGTATCCTGCATATGGTGCTCTTCCAAAATAGAATAAATATATTAAATATTAAAAATTATTTAATTAAAATATTTCATAGAAATCAAATCAAAATAAGGGAGGAAGCTAGTAAAAGCTGAGATCAAAGAGGAAAGAAAAATTGATTTGCAATTTCTTTCATCGAATTATTCTACACCGTCATTCATACATCCTACTGCATTAGATTTTAGTGAATGTTTTAATTTCCTCTTTGTCACCGCGTAAGTCCTGCCGAATGCATGACAGGTAGGCTACAGTTGTCACAACGGACTATGAATGGTCCACTCATGGTCACCATAAAATTTTACCTCACCAGATTTAGACTCTTAATGTGTCCTCATGTGACTCATTGAAAAATCACCTTAGATGGACACAAACCAAAAAACGCCCCAGTAGTTCATATGATATGGAAGTGTTCCCTTTTTTTTTTAAGTTTTCAGTGAGCGACGACAACTTTGCTCGTTTAAACCCTACAAAATCCCTGAAACCATATTTTCCCTTTCTTCCTCCCTATCGTTTTCCCCTGTCACCTTAGACTCTTAATGTGTACTCATTTTTCCTCAACAGCCTCCGACGTTGTCCCTGAGGTCATTTTTCAACCTCCTATGGGTTGAAGCATCATATATTCGAGCATCCCATCACATGGAGATATTCTTTTTGTCGTCTTTCCATTGTTTATTTTTCAAAAAGACGATTTGTGAGGACTTCTTCATCTTCTTTCCATTTCCTTGAACATCCCAAAATAGTTCTTAAGATTTTTCAAGAGGAGCTGGGAGTTGAATGTGCACTGATTGAATCTTGAAGAGCTTCCAATTGATGTTGTTATACCTAAAGAGGATGTTGTTGAACCCTAAAGTTTTTTTTGCTCCTAAAGGATTTTGGCCTTTTTGTAGTAATCAGAAACTTTGTTGTATGTATTATTTTGTTAGCCACCCTTTAGATACTACTATTAATTCTCCCAGTTCTGAGCTTCTCGTAAGTGCGTCGAAAAGAAATTCGACGCAACGGGGCCCACAAGAAAGAAAAACTGGGCTTTGTGATTTTAAAAGGCTGGCAGGCCAGCTTGTTTAGTCAAAAAGAACTTTGACACAGTGAGCCCGCATATATATAAAAATGAAAGCTGCCTCTACCCATACCACCATTCAAGGAAGTTAGAGATTCCATGTTGCAGTAGGTGAGGAGATAAATTCTACAAAGGAAGTCGTAGATTTTTTATAGGCCTTACTCTCGATTTTGAGTCCATTGCTTTTATATAATTCTCACTGATAATTTTTCATCTATTTAATTTTCAATTATTTAGTTTCACTGTAGAATCCTATGTGAAGAGCTTCTAATTGTTTAATTTGCTTGGTAGAGTTCTACATTTGTCTTTTATCTTGCAAGAATATTCTTAAAAGAGATGCAAGTTGCGTCAGTAGTCAAAATTGACATAAATTTATCAAATTTCTTTTGAATGGTTAAACTTATCAAAATTGAATGCAAAACACATACACATGCAAAGAATTGTGTACATACAAGCAAATAATCGATGATGTTTGTATGACATGGAATAGAATAAAGATAGAGTATAATAAAATCTAATGGCTACATTTCTTTTTTATTAAAAACATAGTTGTGGAAATTACAAGCAACGAGTAAATATAGCTTAAGTAAGGATAACTTGGCCAAATAAGACATCCTTATATACTGCCTGCAATCTATACAAGCACAATTTTGAGTAAAAAAATAAAATAAAGAAGCAATCGTTAGATTTCTTTATTCTATGTATTTATATGCCTATAACCTATGCACATATATCATGAGAACCACCGATCTAGACCGTTGTAGAGGCTGGATTTCTCCTGAAAACTCACCGGCTACGAGAGCAGATGCTCAGTTCTCATGGGAATCGTTGTAGAATAACACTTTCCATATATATATTAATATATATATGAAAATATTCATATGCATCCATCCCTGACCATGTTATGGTGAGGGACAACATAGTTGGGCCGACCTTATGATACATTTGAACTATTCACACACATGGAGCCCACTTAAGAACACTAGACCCATTGATTTTTCACCTATCCAAATGGATTGAACTGTTGGATCGAGGGTCAAACTTCTTCTTTTAATACAAAGTCGTTAAATTTGTGGGCCACGGATGAAGGGGTTTAAGGCATGGGATTGACCCCAAATTTGATATATGGGTTCATCCAAGATGTATCTTTCCATCCCCCACAAGTCCCATGCTCAGTGGGTCCCTAGGTCAGCCCCATTATGTTTGTCCCTCACCATATAGTGAGGGAAAGATGCACAAGAATATCCCCATATATATATATATATATATGGGAAATTCTCAAAAGCTCCCCACTTAAAAAGTGGAGTTTCTGTCCCTTTTAACTTGTCCAATGAAACAATTGTTGGAATTAGGTGGGCCTCGTGGATAGGTTTACAAAACTTTTGACCCGCTTAATGCAGCGATCAAGTATCCATAAGGCTTCAAAACCTAATCCAGGATCCATGGCCTCTTTCTCATCATCATGTACAGTAGAATACTCTATCTAGAAGATAGAAACAACACCAAACATTCATAACAGTCCACAACATACAAGGAGTAGATCATACCTTTGGAGCTCGGTTGTGCTCTAATGGAGAAGTTGATCTCTTTCTCAAAGCGAATCAAAATCTCCAAACCCTCTTAGCCTTCCACGCTATGACCCACTTCAAATCTCTTTTCTCAAGAAGAATGGTGGGATCTCCAAGAGAAAATCAACTAGGACCTTAAGGGAAAAGACCCGGAACAGAAACTAAAAGAGAGAAGAGAGGAGAGGAGTGCAACTCTTACACACAAGGGGGTTGGACGTCCAGCCCTCTAATCTCCTCTATTTATAGCACTAAGGCATCTCACTTACTAATTAGAATTAGAAGTCCAACTTCCATAATAATTAGTAACTCTCTCTTACTACTATTACCACTATTAGAAGTCTCACTTCAAATAGAAATAGTAATCTTCCAATTCCTTTCCTTTTTTAGTTCAAGTAGAATTAGTAATGATCCAATCTTGGGCAAGCGTGGGGACCACTAAGGATTCCATAGAAAGATGGCTCCAACCGGGACATCCTGACCCCACATCTCATGTCCAATCCAAGCTCACAGTTAATTGCAAATAACTCCACTATATAAATGTAATTGAACCCCAGTCTTACAATAAATTACAAGAAGACCCTAAACTTCCACATCACCACAAGTAGGCCCCTCTATCAATATCCATGGATCAATTGGACTAAACCTATCTTACCAGTTTAGATCCACATCTTATTATCCGTGAGACCCAATTAATCAGAGTGATCATCAGTACCATCCAATTAACTCTTAATTGAGATGGGTATGCACTTACTAATGATAAATCCATTAATTGGCACAAGGGGATAATAGAGATAGATTTCATTTTGACCATTGAATGGTCCCACAATCCTACTACCACTTACCCAGGACATTGAGGTGTTGACCTACAGTTGCCCTCACTCATTGGTGACTCAAAGCAAATGAATAGATAGAAACTTGAGTTCATCAATATCTCAGGATTAAGAGCATATTGCCAGGGAATTATAAGAGCATACCTTACGGTAAAGACAATATTTCATAAGGTGTTTCTCATGGTCCTTCAATACATCCAATGTTCCAGCATAATGATCCAGAGTCTTACACTCTGATGATCGAGACAGATCACACTATCTCATAGTGATCAAAATGCTGCAACCTTATCAGATGAGATGTCTAATCTCACCACTGGTTGTGAAGTCATTTAAGTATAAGATTTGTGACACATGTCTCCTGTATGTAGATCTCATCCACACGCATGTATCACATCTAATATACTCGTGAGCTCCGATTCATCTCATGAACTTTTATGCCATTCGTATTGGTTGTGTGCAAACAATTAACAAAACATCATTCATCTCATGAAAAAGAAGCATGATTATATTGATATGAATCAATTTATTACATCATCTACTGGATTGAGACCACACAATCTAACAACAATGTCATCTCAAATAGTGCATGCCACCTCGAAAAGTGCAAATAAAGCAAGATATATATATATATATATATATCTATATGTATATATAGATATATATGGGAATCTCTCACTTGAATATCCCCCGATATATATATTTATGCATATATATTTATGAGAAATTCTCAAAAACTCCCTACTTAAATAGGGGATAATTTGTCCCTTTTGACTTATCCAATGAAACAATGTGCAAATAAATCTTGAGTGGTTTAGGAGGAACATATATTTTCTTTCTTTCCGTTCATTTTCACATATATCTTCTTTCTTCCTGCAAACTAACAAATGCCCGGAACTCTACCACGGGGCTCACATGATAAGTGTGAAGATGTGGATTAACATGTTTCAACCTGCAAATTAATGTGTTTCTTTCCTTTTGAAATTATATACGAGATGTGGATTCTTAAGGATTTGATAATTAATCGGAATTTTTTAATTGTCTGTCTTTTTTTCTTTTTTAATATGTTTTCATTCCAATTATATATATATAAGGGGTCCCGGGAGAGCGGGTCTCATCCTATAAGGACCGTCCTCTCCTTCTCATGTAAGGACTCCTCCACGTCGTCAGAGTGTGGGTCTCATCCAACGGCCCTCGTAGACTGTATTTAATACACGGAGGGAAACCAGTTGAAAAGAAAATTTTCGCCGGATCAAAAGAGGGTTTGGAATATGTCAACTTCATCTCAGCCACGCCCTCCCCACCTTCACCACGCCCTCCCCATTGCGATGTTGTCCTCCTCCAATCCAAAGCAAACCAACTTTGACGATCGACACAGGGAAAAACTGTTCTCCTCCATGAAAACCTCCTCATGTTTGGACCTGGGAGTCAGTATTGGGGCCAGGTGTGGTGGGGGAATCGGTATGGGACTTGGTGAGCGGATTTGGGTGCATAACCATTTCAATCTGTTGTTGGTGGTGGACATGGGTTTTGGCATTGGGCTTGGATTTGGGTACAGCCAAAGCCAGGCTTGGGTTTTGGGGTCAGTGATTTGGGAGATTCCCTTTTCAATCCAAGAAGAAGAAAAAGATCTGATGTTAGTAGATCGGTTGTTATCCACATTCTTGAAACTTTTCCTTTCACTTCTTTTTCTTCTATTTTTCAGTCAAATGAATGCAACTCCTTCCAAGACATGCTGTGTGATATTGTTATTCAAATCCATCAATAATGTAATGGCATATTTCAGTTATATACATGATGAGGAATTCATGTGGAGTGCTACTTTTTTCCTTGGAACATCATGCCCAACTCTTCTTATAATGGTCTTCTTCTACTCAAATTCTACGAACTCAGGCTCATCTAAAAAAAAAAACTACTGATTTGGATTAGGGGCTGAACATGTATGGTTGTTTGACAGTCTTGACTCTTGAGTGTAGACCAACTGTTTGAATTAATTAATCAAATAACAAGATTAAAAATAGAAAAACCAACAGGATTATATATGTGCACCCGATTGGGGTAACGGTGTCGGTTTGTATGTTTGGGGCACCGCAGGCTACCCTTTCTCCCAATGTAGCGGGGACCCATGGATGAATGAAATAATATTCAAGTGTTGAAAATGAATGAATGTACAGGTGTTTCAAAACGTCAATATGTAGTTGCAGTTGCAGTGATTCCAGGCTACAGGTTAAGTCTGTTACTTAATTTGGGTGCATGGTTGAGAAATCACCCAAGACAAAATAAAATCTCATGAGCAGATTGGCTGCAGAAACTTAAACGAGTAAATACTTCTCTATAAAAATCTCAATTGCTTATGCTCTTTACTAGCAAAGAACTATTCCATCTCATGTGCTGTAGGGATATCTTGAAAATGCAATAACTTACTAATTTAATTTCCATTCAATAACCATTTGAAGATACACCAACCATTCTGTCACGTTTCCATTAAAAAAATACTTCAACCTTTTGATTGAGAAATACACAATCCAATTAGAGCAACTTGAAGCAAATCAAATTACATTAATTCAATACAAAACTGAATACAGCAAGTCCAAGCAAATAAAATTACATCAATCCAATTCATATATGAATACAACATTAACCCATATTCAACACTCAACCGAAACTCAATCTGAACAACCATGTACATTGAAAATCACACTTGGTTTTATCCATCATCGATCATTCACATTCAACACGAATTGAATATTTAACATCAATTATCCCATTGTAAGATCAACATCAACATCAAGTTGGCTTCACCATCAAGTTCAAAATTCAACATAAACATGGCTTAACCATCACGCTTTCAATGACTCACTGTGTCTGCACAATATAAAGTTAATTAGGGCTTTAGGGGATTAGAGATTGGATTTGGGTTTAAGGCTTTCGGGTTCATGATTAGGGGGTTTTGGAGGTAAAGGGTTTGTGTTCGGTTATGGTCGGCTAAGCGAGAGAGGGTGAGGGATGGAGAGAGGAAAAGGGAGAAAGTAAAAAAAAATAGAAGAAGGTGAAGGAACTAATCTTAAAACAAATTAAAAAAGGAGGAGAAGGAACTAATGTTCCCTTGTACATGGCCTTTGATATGTTTTCTCTGCTTCTTCTCGAAACTCATATTTGAATGAAGAAACCCTAGACATTTTCATTTGGGTGAGAGTTCTGATTTAATGACCAAAACCCCAAATACGAGAGAAAGAGAGAAACAAAGAAGAGGGCCTGGTTTTTTTTGTTCAAATGATTGCCAAGCAGAGAGAGACGAGGAAAAGGGGGAAAGTGCATTTCGTTCAATCAATTTGGGCTTTTTTTTAAGCGTTGGATTGGAATCGTCCGGCTAGTGATTTGTGGTGGGAGAGAGGGAGGTGAAACGAAAGGGCAGAAGGAGAGATGGTTGAGATCGTTTTGATGGTTTTCTTCAGGCACTATTTTCAGGAGAGATACGGCTGAGATCGCGCGACCGACGTACTTCTCCCTATTTTGATCGTCAAAGCTGATTTTCTTTGGATTGGAGCAGGACGACATGACAGTGGGGAGGGCGTGGTGAAGAGGAGGCGACGTACCAGTGGATGTATTCAAATTTCAAAACCCTCTTTTGATCTGAAAATTTTTCTGTTATTTGGTTTCCCTCCATCAGCGGTGCTACCCACCTCAACCCCAGACCCCGACTGGGAGCCCGGGCTCCCATGGGGTCCAACACTCCCAGTCGGGGTCTAGGGTCGGGATGGGTAGACTTTTTCTTCCCTCCATATATTAAATGCGGTCTACGGGGAGCGTTGGATGAGACCCACATTCTGACGGCGTGGATGAGTCCTTACATGACAAGGAAGGACCGTCTCTCGTATATGTCTGCATATATATATATATATATATATATATATATATATATATAAGAAATTTTCAAAAACTCCCTACTTAAAAAGGGGAGAATTTGTCCCTTTTGACTTATCCAATGAAACAATGTGCAAATAAATCATGAGTGGTTTAGGAGGAACATATATTTTCTTTCTTTCCGTTCATCTTCACATATATCTTCTTTCTTCCTGCAAACTCACACATGCCCGGAACTCTACCACGGGCCTCATATGATAAGTGTGAAGATGTGGATTAACATGTTTCAACCTGCAAATTAATGTGTTTCTTTCCTTTTGAAATTATATGCGAGATGTGGATTCTTAAGGATTTGATAATTAATCGGAATTTTTTAATGGTCTGTCTTTCTTTCTTTTTTAATATGTTTTCATTCCAATTATATATATAAGGGGTCCTGGGAGAGCAAAAATAAAAATGAATGCCCTTCCCATATATTGGTGTTTTCTTAAATTTCAATACAATAAGAGTTTGTACAACCATTCAATACAATTAATGATCATGTCGTTAATCACATTCACTAAGCCAAGTGGATCCGGATCACCTGTGTGGTCCAAACAGGGAAACCCTGTTTGGACCACACAGGCCTTGCCACATATGGGGGAGATGTGACATCTCCCCCCTCTCTCTCATCTCACTTAAAAAAAAAAAATTTTGAAGGGGATGTGGATCCCCTTCATTGGTCCAAACAGGGATCCCCTGTTTGGACCAAACAGGGGATCCACTTCCCAAGTGATGCCAAGGCAGGGGCGGACCCATGTTATGAATACCTGGGGCGAATTCTTGGACTTTGTTACAAGTGACATGGCCCATGCATCAGTTCATGGCTTGATGCCCAATCCCGCCCCACCTCATTGCACGCTGCCCCATATATAAAAGTCTTCCCACCACATGTCACCCTCTACTCATTATATTATATAAAGCAATGATAGACAAAACCCATTTTTATTCTTTCTTTAATTTGTTTTTTCTAGACATTTAAAAGGCATCTTTCCAATCATAACTTATGAAGCAGTGGCATGGAAAAAAAAATGGAACCATAATATCAGTAGCATGCATTTTAGATTAGTTTGGATGGGATAGAAATGTGAGAAAATGAAGGCATAGCTATTGAAGTATTGCCACGTTTCATTATGCTTTGTTATTATCTATATGTAGAGATTGGGTTGTGACGCCTATGGAGAAAGGAATTGAATAGTAGAAAAAATTATGTTTAAAATCATGTCTTTCTTTTTATTTATCTATTATCCCTATGCGGAGATCAAACTATGTCACCCTTTGTGTTTTCTATGGTTAATAGGTTTATCTGATATTAATCTATTTTTATTTAATCTTTTTCTTTATCCCTCTCTGTTTTTTTATTTTTATTTTAATGAGATTTATCTAACCATTATCCACAGTTGGATTCTATTACCAAAATTCATGCACTAAAAAAAATTAAATTTATAGATTTTTAAATGAGAGATTTGATTATCTAACTAGAGGTAGATTGTGCTACGATAATATAGCGGATGGAGCTAAAGGAAATAACCAAAGACGTATTATTTTTATATGATAATTTTTTAATGGCTTGTATGATAATAGTTAATATTTCCCTGGAGTTATCTAGAGTTTGTTTATTATCGTTACAGTGTGATTGCTAATTTCATTTTCATCCCATTAATTTGAATAAAAAATTATTTTCTCAAGGAGAAATTGGTTGGCGTAGTTAAAAAGCTTATGTAGAAATTGAGCATTAGTAGTAAGATGTAAGTTATTTATATTTTATTTATCAAAAAATAAAAAATAAAAAAATTGTCTTTAAACCATATAATAAGTGGAGATTTTTGATAGTTGGTGTTGATTTTGACCTTTGTATTTGAGCATTGTTATGCCCCACCTAATAAAAAATCCTGGATCTGCCACTGTGCCAAGGCCATCTTTTTTGTCCAAACTTTAACTGGAAAAACAGCACGCAGAGAGAGACCGAGAGATCATCGGATACGAAGTACACTGAGCAGGTAAAAAACAGCTTCTTCATTTCCTGTTTTCTCTTTTCCCCAAACGTCTTCTAAGAATCGAGAATCCTTCCTTTTTAGTCATTTCATGTCTACTTCTGATACAATTTCAAGGTTCGTTTGAATTCCCAACATTTTCTTTTCTCCGATTCCAAACAGATCCTTTCTTCTTCTTCTACAACTTGATGCTGATGTTTTCATGGGCATCCTGTTTGGTGGGGGTCCAAGAATTACATGCAATTGGGCCATGCCAACCAAGTGTTTGATGGAATGCCCCATTGGTTTTCAGTTCCCTTTTCTTCTTCTTCTTCCTTTTTTTTTTTTTTTCCCTGTGATCGTTTGCAAGGAAGATGTTTGAGTTAAATTTTCTCAGTGTGACCAGTGATCCTTCTGAAAACTTTCTGTTTTTTTCTGGACATAAAAATTGATTGAATACTGATTTGCAACTTTATTGCATTTGTAATATATGTGAATTTGACACGGACATGTGGGGGCAATGTTGCTGCATCCATTTTAAAAACCCAATGCAATGGTGCCTCCATACATCTGTAGGATATCATTTTTTTGGGGGGTGTTTACAATTTACATGGGGGAAGAGGGCAGGGAATGCCAGATAAAGGTGCTGTGTGGACTATTTTGTAAGTCTGTGATACTCAATCCATTGGTAAAAGACTTTATCCTCCATTGGACTTTAACACCATATGGTGTTAATAGTAATCAAATCATATAATGTGGGTCATGTCTGTCAATTAAGTTCAAGCTCACCAATGTTGTTCCATTATGATCTGTCAAGCGGACAATGCCACGGGTGTATGTCTACTAGGTTAGCCTTCTTGCATAACCATCTTCGCTAATGACTTGATTGAAGTGGTCAAATTTCATCTTCCATAATTGCTGTATCTGGCACGTATGATGTGGTTCTTTTGTCTTTTCTTGACATTGTAACAGCTCAAAAAGAAAGAATAATAGTATAAGTAGCTGAAATTTTAGTGTGACGTGTGCAGTGAAGAGGGTTCATCGGAGGTGCAGCTTGGCCAAACTCATGTCATGCCCTTTGTGACTTCTCAACTGGTGCAGCCTTATTCACTGAGTTCTCACCAATAGATGATCTTTCGTTTGAGCCAGGGCGTCCTGGAGAATATGCTGTGGAGCTAGGATGCATGGTTGATCGTGGCCTAAGGTGGGAACAATTTATTTTTTGCTTAACCACCTTTACTTAGAGATTTACTTTGTGCCGCGAATAAAATTCCATTATTATTAAGATTTATAGTGCAATGGACAAATTTTTTAAAATTTTTCTTCGTCACGTTTATTTATAGATTTAATTTATGTCATTGATCATCTACACACGACATATTTATGTACCTATCACTCATTTACACTGGGCCGATAAAAAAGCTACTTATTACGTAAGCATATATGTTAATGTCTAATTAAGTAATTATGCCATAGTCCTTTATTTGATTGACAAAGACTGTTCTATTAAAGGAATTGTTATTAGTTTCTTAGATTTTATGAGTTGAATCTTATGATTTAAATTGAATATTATGTATCTATTGTTCATTTTCACTGGGCTGATAAAAAGTTTCTTATTATGTAAGTATTATGCAATAGTCCTATATTTGACTCACAAGATTGCTCTATTGAAGGAATTGTTATTAGTTTCTTAGACTTTATTACTTGAATCTTATGATTTTGTCACGACCCGGCCCCGAGATCAGAGTCATTAGGGTTAACCCCGGGTCGCGATGTTAACCATACTTACTCCCGTAGATCCGAAATAACCGAAGTTAAAACGAATCTACAAGGGATCTTGCATACGTACCTGTCAATGTAAACTGCGGAATATACAAATAATATACATTGACAACCATTTAATCAAACTAATCAAATACTTTACTTTGAACAGTAAAGTTACTGTACATCATCTCAGTTTCTTACTATCCACCATTGCACATTTAGAATACAATGCAGGGAATATACTTACAATACTTACAATACCAAAATGAATTTATAAAATCATTTCTAAAAAAGTTCTCAAAAGATTCCCACGTTTCGCTCTCACATCATGTCCATTCGGCTAGACCTCCTGGAGGTAGCGAATGGGTATCCTCCGCTGACGGGACGGTCTCGGAGGGACCGGCATGGCCAACTGAGCCTGTAACATCATCAGTAATACCATGAACACGACGGTTCAACAAGGTATACATATATTATGACATTTCATAATTCCTAACAATGCATTGCTTAACAGTGCTAAACAGTTCATAATAAATAACATTAACAATACCATATACTGGCAACTACAGTAGCATGGTTTCAACTCCATTCATTTCTTCCCAAAAGGAAGCATTTCATATTCATTTATTCATAATGTTCAATATTTAATGATGGCTTTTCAGTGTATGACTTTTCAGTCAATGACCTTTCGGTCTAGTGTGGTGAGATCTCCCAGTGTCTTGATCAGAGATCACTGGTGTCCCACGGGCTCTGGAACACCCCATTCTCATCTGCTGCAGTAGGAATAATCATTTCAGTTACTTTTCGTAACCATTCATTTATCATTTCATTCATTTCCAGTCAATACGGAGTTCGAAAACCACTAGGTAGTGCCAGACCTGTTAACAACTCCTATTAATCTCATTCTCGTGTTCAATCCATCCTCTAACCAACCATTGAGTGTAACTTTGGTTATCAATGCAAGGATTACTTTTGATGACATTACTTATATGAGTATGCATTAGGATAACCCTAGTTAACACTTATGGAGGTAGAATACTACTATTAGTCATACTTGACTCATAAGCGATCTTAGTTTTCGTAAAATCCAAAACTCACTGGTCCTCGCGATTGGCTAAATTTTTCCTTAATACACCTAATCTGGTCAATCTCTAAGCTTAAACTCTTAATTCCGGACACTTAGACTTATACTACACATTTTAGACAATTTTCAATGGTCTCGGTCGACCTAGACTAGTCTCGGTCGACCTACAGTTGTAACTGAAAATTCGGAACAGAAATTTTGTCAGGCGTTTAAGATTTATGCCAGTGGTCCCGGTCGACCGAGACCTGCTGGTCGGTCGACCGGCCCCACTACAGAAACAGAACACAGGTTCTGTTCTGCAATGCAGTGAATGGGATTTTTCACTCCATTCATTTTTTTCTTCTTTCTGAACCTGATTGACAATGAAATTATAAATTTAACCAAAGCATTTTAAGACTAATAATCTAACTAATCTAACCATTCTTATCTCAATCCATTCCATTAACTACATAGCTTAACGAGGTTTTAAACCCCTAAAATCCATTAACAGGTGAATATCATTTCTTTTCCATCAAAATCAATGAGAATACATCCATAAACATAAACACATGCATAGGCTTGCCTTAAGTGAAGCTTTTATCTTTGTTTAGCTTGGATTTAAGATAAAAATCCACTCTTTGAAGCTCAAAATCTAAGAAAACTCAAGAAAGTGATGAGGAAGAGGAAGAAGATGAACTCCTTCACTTGCTCCTTCACTTGATTCACCCTTAATGATGAAGAAATAGAGGAAGAAAGAAGAAGAAAAGAAGAAGAAACGGCTGCTGGAGGAGGTGTTTAGGTTACAGGATGAGATGAATGAAATTCATCTCATCTTATAAGGTAAGTTTTGCATTTAACCCCCCTTTTATTCCCTTAATTCCAATTCAAGTCAAATCAAGGTCCATTTGATTCATTTCTCGCCGAATCAATTCAAGTCTTATACGAAAGTTATCGTACTCGTCGAGATACACATGTTGGTATCAAGACTTTCCGTATTCTGCAAAAATACGTATAAATCCGTATTTATACATAATTCTTCATTTGCTTAACTAAATCGGCTTAATTAGTCTCAATTTCAATTAATTAGAGTTAATCGAGATTAACTCGGGACGGAGCCTAACAGATTTAGATTGAATCTTATGGAAAAGAATTTGAATCTTTTTTTTTTTTTCAGATTTTTTACGAAAATCTTACAATTTACAATTTTTCTCTTATGACTTACGAATCCTTGTATAAGGTCATGGTTCTATTCAACACTGTAACCAATATGGCCGATTTCTATCTTTTCCTCCCTTTTTTTTTTTATTTTTTTCAAATTCCAAGGGCCTTTTGATCTCCGTACAATCTTCTTATACTTATGTAATGGAACCATGAAACGGTTTAATTTGTCTTAGTTTTAAAATAAGTCAAAGGTTAGAACGTAGAAATTTGGAGTTACAACCAAAAAAGACAATGTATTTTTTCCACATTCTTAGTTATATTTTCTTGTTTTCCTTCATTTTTTTTTTGTGAATTTCTTATGTTCCTTCAATTTTATCTTCGTGTATGTAGTTATTTATTTCTTCTAACAGGAGTGCACAGCCATTCCTGCAGCGATGCAATACCATTTTCTATGTGTCATTTGAAAGCATAAACAGACAATTGATACACCACAGATTTGGGTCTAGGCCTTGTTTTTTTAATCAATACCATTTACTCTTATGTTCTAACAAGGCCATTTTTTTTATTTTTGAAATCAATATGCACCACAGAATTGGATCTAGGTCTTTTTGACAGTGTGGAAGTGGTATTGCAGGGAAAGCAGGGCAGCAGATGCAGAATCACTTTGTGTCCTTGCTGGGAGGTTGGTTTGGGCCATTCGTGTTGACCTTCACATTCTGGATAATGGAGGGTATATTATGAAATCTCAACTCCATCGAACCAATATTAAGTCCAAGATCATTGTTTTCTTATATATCTCGTCTATTAATATTTCAGAAATCTTGTTGATGCTGCTAACATTGCAGCTTTAGCTGCACTAATGACATTTTGAAGGCCTGAATGTACTCCAGAGGGTGACAATGGCCAGGAAGTGACAGTACATCCACCCGAGGTTAGTTGTTACCAGTGTTTGCTATATTAGCAACATGCAGAGGCTATTGATGTAAAATAGCATTTGTCATGTAGAGTAGTCCACATTGGCAAGATGTGTAAAATAAGGAAGTATATTTGTTGCTTTCAGCATTACCTGTGGGCACAAGGACTATATCTATTATATGTTTTTCTGCACATTTATGGTTTTTTTAAAAATGGTAACTTGTATTAATTAAAAGCTTTTGCTGTAGTATAAAATATAAAATGCAGATTTCTTTCAATACTACAGTTTCTTTGGGCCATCATTTCATATAGTCAATGGGTTTTTCTTCCTTCTTGCGTAGAGGTCTTTTATTTAACAGCAGTAGCTGATAAGACATTGACAATAATGACCACCTTCATGGTAGTGGTCATCTTATCCTAGACATTCGTACAATGTCTTTATGAGAGAATGAGATGTTGTATCATCTCTTCATCCACTTTGCATGATCTGGGCTCTTATGTGACAGTCGTTTGACCAGTTTGACGGAAGGGAATGGAAGTGTGTCCAATAACAAGGATACTGCATGAAAGGAGGCAGTGGAGTTTTTCTTTCTGGTAGAAGGTGGCGGTGGAGTTAGTGGACATAATGGTTGCATATTGATTATTTGTAAAAATCAGTTTAAAATATTTAAGTTGATGGATATTCGTGGAAATTGGGAAGGGTCTCTTTTAGCTGGATCATGTAAGGGAGAATCGACCTATGGCAGGTATCTCCAATTTTGATGGAGCTTCTTAGGGAAACTTTGGCTGGGTAGGATTCTTAGAGATGAAAGGTGGAAATTAAACATGTTTTTGCAGGTCCCGTGGGAGTAAAGTTCTTGAATGAGTTGGGCTTTTACAATAAGAGAAGTCTTGAGGAGAATGAATACTATTAATAAGGGGTGGTTATTGTTGTGGGGCATCACATGCCATCACATGGACTAGTGGAAGCAGAAAGTACCTTGGAGACTCTCTTTTTTTTTTTAATGTTAAATTAAAAGGGATTGTTTACCTTGTGAATGGTGTTCTCTTTTCTCATGTGGGAAGAGATGTAAATTTTGTGTTGGATAGATTTGCTGAGGAAGTAGTTAACATTCATCATGTGTTGTTGGGAAGTTAGTTAATTATTTTAGTCAATGAAGTTTTTAATTGTATTAATATTGTGCATTTATATTGTGTAACTAATACAAATTACAGTTACTGGTAGGTAAACAATATATAGCAGATGGAATGGAATTATCCTCCATTTTACAATTCCAATTGTCCAACTGGTGGATTTTTGCATCTAAGTATGGAATTTTTGGTAGAATGTCCTGTTGACCGACCATTTGCTAATGCTAACCATTTATCAGATGGCTATAATTTCCAGTAGGAGAGCTCTTTGCTGTGTCATCCTTCCTCATTAGGTCCACGTAACTTGACTTGAACCTGCAACCTTGTGGTTGCGAAAACAAGCACTGAAATGAGCACCTTCCAACTGTTATAGAGGCTCATCTCATGGGACATACGATTTTGGGAATACTTGTCGCTAATGATATATACATAATACATTCTTGCAATCCAAGCATTCATATTCATCATCATCAAAGCCTTGTCCCAACTTTGTTGGGGTTGGCTACATGAATTCTACCTCTCCATTCCAATCTATCAGGAGTCAAATCCTTGGATAGGTTGCTCTTCTTCAGATCTATTTCTACATTCAAATCTCCAAGCATTCATATTATATCATTAAAAAACTTCCACATTATGCCTGATGTGTTCTCTTCAGAATGAAAGATATGCTGCGTTCGTGTTGTTTTTGAAGTCTGTTTCTCATTTTGACAGGTCAAGGAGCCACTTCCATTAATAATACACCATCTTCCTGTAGCAGTAACCTTTGCATTTTTTGGTAGCGGTGACATTCTGGTATGCAAGTGGAGTCCCGAAGCTGAAGCATGCCATTCCAGTTTTAATTTCTCTCAATAACTTTATTGCTTAATCTAGCAAGAGTTGTTTGTGGTTAGCATTACTTCAACATCATGGAACGATGCGTAGGTCATTGATCCTACTCACTATGAAGAAGCTGTTATGAGAGGACGGATGACTGCTACAATTAACGCAAGTGGTGATGTCTGTGCTGTTCAAAAGGCTGGAGGAGAGTGTCATGCAGAGTGTAATCATGCAGTGTATGCGTGTGGCTTCTTTGAAAGCTGCTGATATTACAAGCAAAATAAAAATTCTGTGAGTCTCGCTGATAATGTTATTTTTGCAATTTAGGCTGCTTTTCTGATTGTGTTTTTGGTTAGATCTATCACTGGTCAAGTATAAATACTGTTCAGCAATAGTAACCCCAAATGCTCAAGATTGAGAAATGAGTGAACAAGGAAATAGGCAAATGTTTTCAATTGGATGTTTTTGTTGATTGTTTTTTCCTTAACCTAATGGAGGTATGTTCCCTGTAAATACCTAAGACTTTTGTGGGCCATTCTCTGTGCTTGCTCATCCTAAAGGCTATTGGACTTCCAATCACTATGATTTCAAGGCTATTGGATTTGGGGTCCATTTTCGAAAGATACAAATAGTAAGTTTGCAGTGATGCCATTTTATCTACTGTATTCATTGTCATGGTTAAAACGAACGGCCGCAAAGAGTGTTGCAGTTGGCCTAAAAAAAGCGATATCTTGTAGCGATATGCGACAGTTGGCGGCCGTTTTTAATTTGGCTAAAAATTCTACAAAAAGTTTTTCACAAAACAAAAAATATTGGTAAATGTTAGAATCTAATGTTTATTAAGACATAATTTTAGGGTATTTAGAGGACCCCCAAAGTTACATAATTCTTGTATTGCTATTTTACATTAAACTGTTGAATTTGTTCAGGTTTGATAATTGAACCAGTAGTGTTTCAAGGAATTTTTGTGGCATTCTAAGCTTGCTCTTGCCACTAAATTTAAGGAGATGTTCAGATGTGCTGCAAACTGTCGTGCATATGTTAGTGATTATATGGATAGGGCTGGAGATTGTGTTGTACGGGGTCCCATTCTTCAAAGAAATCTGATGGAATTGGAAGAAGGCCAATTCCAGGAGATGCTTTCTCTTCTAAATGACATGTATATTTCTGTGTATGGAATTGATAGAATGGTTTGGAAAGGCGCTATTCGTGTGGAGTTTTCAGTCACATCTCTTTTGTGGCTCCACGCTTTCATCTCATTTGGCTAGGCTTTGGTCTTTCAAAACTCCATGTGGAGTTGTGGTTTTTTGTTGGTTGGCTGTTGCGGGAAAGATCCTAATCATGGATAACCTATGGTGTCGCAAAATGATTATTATAAGTGGTTTCAATATGTGTTCGGCAGATGTAGAAACTGTGAATCATTTGTTTCTAAATTGCATGGTGGCTTATTGCTTATGGACTTCAGTGTTGGCGTGGTTTGGTTGCAACTTATGATGCCATATATGGCATGGGTATAGAAGGGACACTCCATAGATATGGCAGGGACACGAATTTTACATGTAAAAAGTGAAGTATCAGATATGATATGAGACGATACATTGTCTATTTTGAAGTATCTGCGTATCATACTTGTAGCTGGTATGTCCTAATAGTTTGTCACCGAGCAAGACTGGAATCTAGTGGTAGGATCGGCTAGGGACAGAGTTATGTGATGGGTCTCTTTCTTGGTGATCATTTGGGTTTGAAAGGAGAGGAGTTAATCGTATTTCAAGGGGTTATGCTCCTCTATGGGTGGGTTGATAGAGAAGGTGCAGTCTTTGGTGGCTTTTGGGGTTTCTGTCCTCCTTTATTCCATGATTTTTCTATGACTTCCATTGTTGAGATGTTGGGAGGAGGTGGCATTCCCTTCATCTCTCAAGTGTCAGTGTCTCCGTAGATGGTAGGCTTCTGCATCGGGCATCTATAAGATAAATTTTGAGGGAAATGCTATTGGAAATCCACAATCAATGGGCATGTGAGGAATCATTAGGGATAGTATTGGGGTGCCTATTCTATCCTTCTCACGTCCGGTGGGTGTTTGCTCCATCAATAAAGATGAAATGGAACCCATGAGATTTGGACTTCATGAATCGAAGTAGTTGACCCTCCAAAATGTTGTTAGTGGTGGGAGATTCTCTTTGTGCTATCTAGTCGGCATCGGGGTTATGTGAAGCTCCTTCGTCTTTGGAAGCTATATTTGTGGAAGAGTTGGTTGATATAGGGAATTAATCTGGCCAAGGAAGGAATTAATCGCCCAAACGTATTTATAGAGAAGGATGAGGTTCTTTCCACTATCTAGGCTTGCTGTTTTTTCTGTTCCTATGGTGTTCTTTTGGTGTTAGCTTTTTTTGTATAGCTCTCTTGTATTGCTTAAGCTATTTTTATAATATTAGACCATTAAAAAAGAGAACCCTAATTTTTTAATTTGTAATTTATTAATTTTGTTTTGGAATCGCAGTCATTGCGGCCATGGCAGTTTATAACATTGGTCATTGCAGTCGTTGCGACCATGACAGTTTATAACACTGGTCATTGCAATCGTTGCATTTGATATTGGGAATAAAGGGTTGATACCAAGTTATATTCCAAATAGCATATTGTGGTGGCCGATACTTTGCATATAGACCAAGATTTTAAACCATGTTCATTTGGCTAGAAACAGTGAGACTATCGGAAGGTGCTCGCTGTTGCAACCACAAGGTTGTGGGCATTAGCAATCAAAGATATATTGATATACATTGTTATGCCGTTCACTAAAAGCTCGAGCTTTTGGTGTTACTAGCGATTAACATGGTATCAAAGGCGGAGGTCATGAGTTTGAAACCTCTATGAGGCATGTTACCTCCATCTGTTTGTCACCAACAACTCGAGCTTTTAGTGTTGCTGATCATTAACATGGTATCCGAGCCAGAGGTCATGAGTTTGAAACTCCTGGGAGGCATATTATCTCCATCTTTATGTCTGGTCTGTTCCATTTCGTCTCTTTGTTGGGTTTCGAATTTGAACGGCCTCCCTTTTGAGGGGGTTTGTTGATATACATTGTTATGCTGTTCACTAAAAGCTTGAGCTTTTGGTATTATTGGCGATTGACATGGTATCATAGTTAGGGGTCATGAGTTCGAAGCCCCTGGGAGGCATGTTACCTCCATCTATTTGTCACTAAGTCACTAACTATTCGAGCTTTTGGTATTTCTAGTTATTAACAAGATACACACACATACTCTATTCATTTGGCATTGGATTATTAACCGCATAACCTTTCTTCTTATTATTTGAAATTCACTTACTAAATATTTTTCTTGAACGATTGTACTTACTAAATATTTGCTTACATACATTATAAGGGAAAAAGATGGCTTATGTAGATGACCCAAAATTCTCATAACAAAAGGGGTGGCTGATTGATTACTTGTTTGCCGATGTGTCTTTAGGAGTTTCTATGTTGCTGGATACAACCTATAACCTCTATATACAGTATTCTCCCAACTTGTGCACATCATTTGTCTTGATTTTCTGTAGTTATTTCTGTAGAATTGCAAGGGTAGAAATTAACTACAATATGTGCTAGAACTGCTTGAATTTGAGATATTATATCTATGAATTAGTGTTTATTATAATCATAAATTATTTATCCTCACATATTTAAGTTTCTGTTACTACCTGTGTAGTTAGAAGCATACAACACAGAAAGAGCACTAAAAAAGGTTAAACGGCACTCATCCTCTGATGCTATAGAAGTTGATGAACTAGACATTAAACTGAAGGAGCACAGGAATCCCTATGTTTTCAAGGAGATTGGTGAATCATTAAAATATCATGAGAATAGATTGAAAGAGGAACTAGATTGAAGACGTAGTGAGAATGACGGTGTTGAAATTCAAACCTTCTCATCCCAACAAGGTGCCAGCATTAGTGACGAAAATGTTGAAAGTCAGATTAGTGGTCCTTTAAATTGATATTTTTATCACGATGTCTTATTTGTGTTCAATCAACCAGCATATTGCATTTTTTTAATGCAAAATATGTTCTTGTTCAACTTATTTATATGCATTCAATTTGCAGGGATCCATACTCAAAGGGTATTGCTCCAGATTTCTTTAGAAGATTGAAGGCTTCTCCTGGTATTCTCTCCTTCAACCCTCTTAATTTGAAAGATGCATTCCTTTGCATCTTTTAATGCTTGTTTGAATGGACCAATAAAGAAAGTCTGGATGGATTTGTTTTCCTGATTCTCTTTGTTGTGAATTGTCATTACTTATTATTTATCTATAGTTTTTTATCCAGCTACATTGGAAACTTGAACGCATGCACTCCCATTCACGCACCTATGTCCTAACCTGCTGATCTATAGCTTGGGACATATATCTGTACGTTTTATTTACAAAACATTAGTGCTTGATTATATGAATCTGATTATGTATTCTTTTTTTTAAAGGTCGATATTTCTTACCATTATTATTAGTATTTTTTTAAAAACATATATAGAGAAAAAGATTGGGCAACAACCAAGGAACGACAAGATAAAGTGCGTGTGTTTGAGATGTGTATTCTAAAATTGATAAGTTGAATAAAAATAAAGGGTAGTTTTAAGAATGAGTATATAAGATGAAATCTATAGGTGGTTCTGATAGTAGACAAGATCAAGGAATTAGTTATAAATTCATGGATTTGGGAGGCCAATAAAGAATCGGAATAAAGTAGTTAGGAAGGACACGCTAGATTGAGGTGTGACAAAGAGCACGACTTTAGATAGGCCTAAATGCAAAGTATAACTTATAAAGCCGATCTTCAATGAAGGGATAAGGTTTCATAATAAGGATGATTTTTAGACTTTTTAAAGATTGGTTTAATATCATAGTTTTATGATCGGGATAAGGTCAACTGAAGGCATTTTTATCTGTGCATATTAAAAACAAGTGAAAACTATATATTAATCCTTACATTAGTAGCATGCAAAAAGTTAATTTTTTTTTAAATCAAAACTGAGAATTTAACATTATGGTCGATATGGAGCTTTATGCATATTTCTAAAAACAATTTTCTAAATGTTTACAAATTTTGATATCAGTTAAATAAAATTATATGTTTCTAATTAAAAAATGTTTGAATTTCATTTACTAATCTGCTGGGTTGACTTGGCCTAATAAGTAGGCAAAACTGCTCGATCACCGGGTTGGAAAACTTTGATTAATTTTTTATTTGAATTACGTTTATTGTCATACATCCATTGGATGGTGCAATAAAAAGTATGAAATGCATAAAAGATATTGATATTTTCATTCCTTTTTCAACATCACAGTAGAACACCATTAAGGTTACACCAATGTGGTCAAAGATAAACTAGGGCATTCCTACCAAGTGGGGGAAATGTAGAGAAAGCAGACGAGAAAATGGATGTGGTTAAAGACAATAAAACTTTATTTGGTTTGACATTTATTGTAGAAAATCTTATATAAGGAAAATGCCAGAAGATAAGTTCTTACTGCCACTACCGAACATTATGCTCTTGAGAAGATTATTTCATGCATTTGAGGAGAAAATTCCTGTGACTGGGGCTACATTTCTCCTCCTCAATGCAATTCCAATTTTCAAATGAGTGAAAACCCGATTCACTTGTGAAAACCCTTCTACCAATGGGGTTTGGCATCCTTCATTGAAACACTCCCAAAACCATATGATGCTTCAACTTCAATGTTCTATCAAAGCAACATCTTTTATATTTCTTTTGATTGCAGACAGACTCTCAAGATGTTTTTGAACAAGACATCCGACAATTGCGGACATGCTAACAAGATTCGTAACCTTATGGACATGGTTAGAGGCCTCAGTTATTGTGTCTGCCACAAACTTAGTTGTGGCAACTCATCCCTCCACATGCAACATTTATATGCTAATGTCAACCCTCTGGATGATAGACCCCGTTTGTGGACACAGCATACAAAAGGCCTCTTTGATCAGACAATCACAGTAGAACCCATGTGTTTTATGGTTTAGATCTATAAGGAATGAGTCACGTGTATGGTGGGTTTTAGACGCTTTGGACTGGTCTGCTCTTTGCACATATGTGGTAGATTTGTGGCAAATGCACATTGCACTCTACAGTCTACAGTCTACACCAAACTCTTAGCAGTTTATTATTTTCAGCTGTCATCTTGGTTTCCATCTTTTTGTCATATCTATGGCAGTTTTGGATCAGTCATATCAGCTTAGAGCTTCATTTTTTTTTTTTAATTCCTCACATGAAACTATATGTGTAACACTTAGGATCGTTAGCAGTGGATAAGGAGCAAAAGAATGGAAGGGCCTTCAAAAGCCGAATGATTTAAGACTGAGAAACCAGCTGTAGAACAAAATGCTTTAGTCCTGCATCAGTTGAAGCATCTGATGCGGGACAACAAGTGAGCAGCAAGAAGAGTCTAACGGATGCTGTGAAGCCGAAAAACAGAAGGAAAAGATAAAAGCTTGACACGCCCTGATGGGAGCTAGTTCAATTCATTTTTTACAGCACTTGTAAAAGAGGTCTCACCTATTACCAATATGTGATGGTGAGACAGGTACTGCATCTTTGGTTCACATTTCTATCGACATACTATTTTGGCTTTAATCTTCTATTAACATGACATTGTGAGCATACAAAATCATTTCTTTCCAATATCTATGCTGTATTTTTACCAATTTCTGATCATCGAATCTCCTCTGCGGATGTGAATGAGTACAATTCTTATTACCTCAACCACATGTAGCTCGAATGACTAGAATTTTTGCATGTGGTGTTTGATCTAAAACACCAAACTGCAAAACCGGGAAATGAGGACTCTCATGCTGCTTCTTGATAGTGATGAAGATGCTGTTGAGAATTAAATCACCATTTGAAACATTTCTCAAATTATATTATTTACCAATGTAAAGGATATCAGTATAATGAGAAATAATAAGAGATTTTAATCGTACTTCCACTGGCTGTTTTATAGTTCGTACAAAAGCTTTGATTAATGAGTGATAATGCCAGTTTTTATCTACCATTTATCTTTACTACCTGATCTTGCATTCTCATTTATGTGCCTTCAGACTGATTCTAGGTAGCTGGCCAATGTTTTTGTGCCTTAGTATACTGGTGTCTTCTTTAACAGCTCCTCTTTCTTTCTTTTCTAGGCAAGTGATCGTAAATAAACTTCGATTTTTCCTTTTCCTGAGTGCAATTTTCAAGTTGTCTTCCTCATTGTCAACATCATCGCCACCAAAGCCCATCCAACCTATTTGGATTTGGCTTTGTCAGTCTACTTTTTATCTCAGCCCTATTTAACAATGTCCTCTCACTGTACAATTTAACTTGTCCTTTTCTACGAGTAATTCTAAGAATGCATTTGTGCAACAAGAGGAATCCGCAATAGTGAGGAAAATTGTTTGGGTTTTATGTATCAGTGGGTCTACAGACCTTGACTCCGGGACCCCAGATGGGATCCCGACTCCCCTGGGGTCCGTTGGATCCCAGCCTTGGGATCCAACGGACCCCAGGGGAGTCGGGCTCCCATCCGGGGTCCGGGAGTCAGGATCTTTAGATTTTTTGTTTATGTATAGTCCTTTTTTCGGTCATTAGGTGCGACACATTTTCCTTACAGTCAAGGGAAAAAATGAACTGATTTTCCTCAGTGGAGAGGATTTCGGTTTCTTTTATTAGGGGTAGGAATGCGAAATTCCTCTCTTCTGGAAAGAATCCTCTCACTGCACAGACACACCTTGGGGTTATGTTTGTATGATGAGAAGATTTCACGATAAAGCGGAAAATTTTATGGATTTTCTGTGGAGCCCACTCTTCTATCATTTTGTGCGACTTTCCATGCAGAAAAAGAAAAAAAATGACTTGATTTTCCTCAATAGAGAGGATTTCAATTTTCCACTGTAGAGGTGGGAATGTAGGTTTCCTATCTATTGTAGAAAAGGAAATCCATGGTGTGTGGAATCCTTTTGTCCACGGAAGAGGAAACAAGATGCTTTTTTTAACCTCCCTCATGGAAAACGCATGTCCTTGCCAGTGAGGAAAATCGTGTCTTTTTTACCCTTATCCTCGGTGAAAGAGAGTTGCCCATCCTTTTGCGGTTTGCCTGACTACCAGAGCTGCAAGAAAGTAAACCGTGTAGATCTTCAACCAATATTTAGTCCTCTGTTTCACCACTGTATTTGGGTTCTCCAATTTCGGTGTCTTTTCATGTAACTGAGATTTTAGCAGGCCTTCTTACTTGATGCCCTTCTATTCTTATGGATTGAAAAATCCATTGCTACCTGTTACTTTTCCATTTTTTTCTATGGTAAACATATGGATGCTTCTTGGCATGAAGTGGCACAACGGACCCCAAAAGGGACAAAGTTCCTTAGTGTTTTATCTAAAAGTTTCTCGTATGGGACATTTTAGGTGGGACGTGTTGGCATTTATCCATCTTCACAATGTTTCTAATCACGATTTTTTTTTTTTAAACATGGGAGTGTTGGTCATAATCAAGACTTTTGTGGGCCCTACAATGGAATAGGTTAGCAAGAAATGAAGATGGATGGCACTACATTATAAAGGAAGACATTGTATGCTGGAATGCATTTTTTTTCGCTTCTAATCATTTGAATATTGCTATGCTACGCTCTTCTGTTTTTCTTTTTCTAGTATTGCCCATTGTTTTGACGGAAATACTTTTTTTTACAGAACAAAGGGTTATGCGCTTGTGATTAAAAGAGCCACTGAGAGGAGTAACTGTTCGAGGAGATCTAAGCTGCAAACTAAATATACATGTTCTCGAACTCGACAAGTAAATTCTTAAGATACTCTTGCTTATATCGATTGAAACCAGATGTTTGTTTAAATTTGATGATGTGGTGAGGTGGGTTTTGAGATACTGGTATGTTTGGATGTTTGGATCCATTTTTGCAGTGGGGCATGTTTGATGATCATGATGTTTACAAGAGCTTGATGCATGGATAGACTCTAAACGACTGATTTCACACATCCAAAAGTTTCGCCGCACTATAAGAGAATGTCCTTTTGTGCTAATTGCTGATTCTGTTCAGGAGTTATGGTTTCATTAACAATTAATCATAGTGATCCTGCAGTACCTATAGTATTTTAAGTGCTGTTTACCATTACTTGTGAACATAAACATAGCTAAGACGGGTGCTCTTTGTTGTGTGGCCTTAAAGCCGCATGGAGCAAAATCAATTACAAATAGTCGAGATTGTTCCTTTGATCCAAATGAACCTCATTGGCGAACTAATTCAAGCTTTTCACCTCCACTGTCAAGGAGATGGGATTGCAGGTTCCAGTCCGATGGAGTGTCTATCGGAGATCCTGTATATGGTTCTTCATTATCCTCAAATAGTAAAGGTAGCAGAAGCAGGGTAAGTAGTGACCAATACCCCAACCATCACCATTCAGTGTCTTTCTTATTTTGGTAGCCCAGCAGAAAGCTTCCAGGCCCCCTGGTGGACCCCACCTGTGCAAAAATTTAACTTTGAGTTTGCAACTCCATCTGCAGGAGGTAATTCAATTCCTACTAGTCTAATAGTTGTCATGTTAAGTTGCCATAGCTTTTAGTTGTAATATAGTTCTCTGAGGGTTTTCATTTGTTTATTATTTTGTATGCATATAGAGCCACTGTTTCGTTGGTATTCCAATGTTTTTTGCCCCTACTTTTGGCTCTCAAATGCTTTGTTGGTATAATATGGACTCAAAGAAGTCTCTTTATCTCGAGGCATACCTGAACTTGAGGATTAGATATTAAACATTAGTGATAAGATTACTCTCAATTGATTTGTATTTAAGGTGTACAAAATTGTTGCACAACTTGCTTGTGATAAAAAATTGGTCTTTATACCTCAGATAAGATTTTATGGTTTGTGTGATGCCCTATGATGCCCGGATACGGACACGGGTACGGATACGGGACACGGGAAGGAGCGTCCGATATGTCAACTTCAAAATCTTAGGATACGGATACGGGTACGGCATTCCTAGAAATATATAAATATAAATATTTGGTTATTGCATACTGTAGTAGGTAGCCTGTGCATCATCTGTTGTAGAATATGAGATCCAAATTCGCTTCTTTTCAAATAGACAAGCTATTTGGGTTTGTGTATTTCTATTTACTACTACTATTAATGGTAGCTGTTGAGTGGTGACTGGATTGTCCCACTTATCTTTTTAGCGGTACCATGCCGCACCTTTACCATTTGGGCCCATTTTGATATTTGTAAATCTTAGTGCAATTGATGTGGTTTATTGTGTAATAGATGTTTCATGCATTTGAATACTCTTTAAGTTGCAGATGTGTTAAGGTTCTTAAATTTTATTAGTATTTGGTTTCCGTCTCTTACACATTTCTTTATCACTCATTTGAGATGTCATGTCCTATTTTCTACATTTTTTTGAGTGCCATATTGGGCTAACTGGGCTAGGAGTCCTACTTTCACTTGAGGACCCAGGGATCGAATCCCTGGGGGGTTGTGTGTGTGTGAGTAAGGTGCCAACCCCACTTATCCATGAGTATGTTGGCTTTTTCTTCTACTTTTTCTGGACTTTTGCTGACATAGCAGAAGTTAAGCTATGTATGTAGCAAGGACCCAACTTATATTATTTCTGCCTCTGCCTTTTCACCATTTGGGTCACATTTTGCAGTTGGACCGTTAATATAAAAAACAGTATTTATGGAATATTAGATGAAATGATTCTAGTCATCCGACAGTTAACTTCACTTGAATCCTAGTCACATATCAGAACAAGTAACTGTTGCATTGAGAGACTGTGCTTAAACTGCCAACTTTTTTTGGTATTAAAAATGCTGACTTATCTCAGAAGTTCCATGGCCTGTAATGACCATTTCTCTTTCATCTTAATATTGCCTTACTGTTACATATTTCTATAATAAACATGACCCAAGGAAGGAAACAAAAGCTAGGATCTTCAGTTTTCACTAGAAAGTGGGGCCTCCTTTTATGCTTAGGGGCCGTTGGATTGCATAGGGTGGGCTGTCATTGATGCCCTACAGTGGTTATTTCACTTGTTCATGTGTACAATCAACACTGTATGTTGTTCTTGACAGGCGACTAAGATCATCATTATCATCGAACTTTGTGAGCTTGTTTGCTCAGTAGTTACTAAATCCTAATTTGCTTATTCCTGGGGGCTGAGTTGTTTGTATTTCTGGTGGTGAAACATTTCCTCTTTTTTATTTTTCCCACAGAACACTCCTTTTAGTTCACGTGTGGGCTGGTGCTGTCTCAAGCCATGTATTGCATGGGATTGAGATCAAACCTTTGAATGCTATTGCTGAAATGTCACATGATGCAGTAAACCAGCATCCCGTCTGTCTGTCAATACTCACGTTGTTAAGTTTTCATTTTTGGTAAAACACCTTGTTAAGTTGAACCACTTTAAAGACTCTGGACCCAATAGAAGATGAACTTAGTAACTGAGAATATAGTAACGAAGGTTGGGTATGGAAAATGAATATTGGATATGGAAAGAGGATATTGCAAATAATATTGGATATGAAAATGATGAATTCATCCCAGATTAGATTATGCTAGTTTGGATTATTTTAGGATGCTGATGTATTATGCTTAGTTTTTTTTTTATTATTATAATGTGATTTGGTTTTCTATTAGGGATGTGATAGGGTTTCTCAATTTGAGTCGGATTAGGTATTTTCTTTTGATTTTTGAGCCATTGTATTCTTATAAGCATCTATTGGCTATTCTGAATGAAACCACTTAGTGGTTTCATTAGTCCTAGTTTGGATGGATGATAATCAGAGTATTTGTCAAGATTAGTCCTAGTTTTCTACACTAAGTGTATTTAGTGTAACAAATTTAGATGTGGAATCAATTTGGATGCATGACAATCATATGGGAGGGGGTCGTGGAATGTGCTTAGTTGCACACCCGGACACATGGCAATTATGAAGGTGGCCAGATAGAAATAATTAATTACCCCATTGGCAGCTCCATAAAGATCAATCCAACCCATGTTCTTTAGCCCACCAAGTTGATAATAACCCAAGTAATTGGATTGTGAACTACTCACTGAGGCATCATTGTGTGTAAACCCGGAACATCGAAATGTTATCCTGAAAATCACACTGATGAAATCATCTTGACAGTCAAATTGGCTGTCGTTAGTGATACAAGATAGAAGAAAATTGGCAGCAGTATTACTAGTGTACACCTGGCTTGATCCAAACAAAAATAAAAGGTATGTGTATTCCAAGCATTGGTTGCAGTTTGATCTCATAAATGACACTTTTGAGATTTCTGACCATTGACCGGGTCTCGTCTGCTTCACTGATCTTCATTCCATGCCAGATAGCTTCATCAACAGCAATTGCATCCATCCTGTGCCAAGTGCAAATAACTTGTGCATGAGCATAGAGATCCAAGCTCCTGATATAACTAGTAAGTGTTAACACTTCGATATAGTATATACATATATGCAAATTGAGATTGCATCTGATTGCTTTGTCATGCAAAAAGACAAGAATGACCATCTTCTTTTAAGATAATTACAAGTAAGTTGCCTGGTAAACTAATTTTCATTTAGTTTATTGAGTTCTTGTAAAGAAAAAACAATTGGCCATTTGGATTTCATGTACCCCAGGCTCCAAGTAGTCAGAATACTTTTGCATAATGTACAGCTACTACTTCATCTAGAAAAAAGAATTAACATTAGCTGGATGTGAATTTCTTGATTTGTCCAATCAATTCAAAATTGATAACAGTATCAGCTCCATTGCACCAGATACTAGTTCATACACATCTCCCCACCCCAGCATTTTCTGGTGACGGCAAAGCAAACATGACTAAAAAACAAAATGCATCTGGATGTGCAGATACACATACTTTGGTGTGTATGATGCTACTCTGCTTAAATCAAAGCAGGCAACACTACAGGTCACACATAATGACTCATGAGCAAAGAATTTGAAAAAAGGAAACCAACGTAATCCGGTTACCATTTCCCACATGACCTCAAACAACACAGAAGAACGGTAAAACATCCATCCTGCTAAAATATTGTGGTTCGCTTACAATTTGAAAGGCATCCAGAGAGACCCTATTAAGGGGTTACGAACGTAATAAATAAACACTGGTGAAGAATTTGTAACCCCATTTCATGTTGTCACAAATGGGCATGTGGGATGTGTTGCACAATTGCTATTCCAATGTTGCGTAGGGTGGTTACACATATTTGGAGCTATGGTTCCATAAAAGAAAGGAAATACGATGGAGCTCACTGCATGCTATAGATGTTTCATTAAGTATCCAATATTAGATCTTAATTGTAAGATTGGTGACTTACAAACTGAGGGCTAAGAGGATACAGAAATGGGCCAGAAACTGAAGAGATTTTTCAATCAAGGCGGGGCATCATCCATGGTAGGCTCCCCATTCGAGGCACTCAATATCGTGTCCCCCAAATTGCACAAGATCTGAGTTGTTGTTGTTGTTGTTTTTTTTTTTTTTCACACCCCCACCCGACGTCACATTGCAGAGCAAATAACCGCTATTCAACCTGAAAAGCCTAAAGCAATTTCAATTAGGCATAAATCATCCTTAAGAAAAAAATCTGCACCAACTTCCATTAAACTAAAGTGAAAACACCAATTGAACAGAGTGTCTCCAAATGCTTATCCAAAGCCATCACCATCACCTAATAAAATGATACAACTCTCAACAAGATGAATAAAATCAGATAATACGAACACTAATTGCATTATTTCCAAAGACGAAAAAAACAGAATCATGACAATAAGACATAAGTAAACACATTTCCAATACATTCCTATCATGAATACTACTACTCCTAAAAATGGATTTTCTTGAAATTACACTATATGCATCTTCCTCATGCTTAAGACTTTCTATTTCCTTTTTCTTGGTTTATGAAGAAGAGTGGGAATTTTCCTTTTTTCTGAGAAAACCTTCTTTAATTTCGTCTACTTGGTGAAGCCTCTAATTGCATTTTGAAAAAAAAAAAAAAAAACTTTACTCCTGCCCAATGGATTTTGTGTCCATCTGTGGGTCTACATTTTTTTTTTTAGAAGTTCAGTTCCAGATTTCTTCTGCTTCACTAGTATGAGTTCTTGTTCTGAGAAGAAACCTGAGTGTTTTTTCAGACTTTTCTGAGATGGGCTTTTGACTTCTTTTGGGACTAAAGTTATTCTATCTGGTTGCATTGATCATCAAATGAGATCTTTTGTTGCTTTCATTTAAGGTGGGTTTTGGTGATTCTTCAATGCAAGCATTCTTTTCCTCTCCATTTACAGTTTTCCTACAGAGGCCTTCCAAAAGTTTTCTTTTTTTCTTGGGTGGGGTTGTTTGAAAAACTATCAATCAGGGCTTGAGAGGATCTTAAAAAGAAAAAAAAATAAAAATAAAGAGAGATATTTAATGGGTTTAGGAGAATCTTATGAAAGCATACTTGATTAAGTAGAGAAAATAGAGGAACTTCCCACGGGGTTTCACAAATGGGTTTTCACAAGCAGAAATGGGTTCCAATCGATTCAACAATAGAAATTGGTTTTCACAAACACCATGCAAATGCACAAACATCGTTAGGCCAAACACTGAGAGAAAGGAAGGTATTCGTACCAGTGACTCTGCTTCCGGCTGTGAAAAGGAGAGGAGAGGAGAGGAAGAGGTTGCTTCGGGTGGTTATAACAGCTGCTGGTGATGATCGCTGCCAATGCCGGTAGATTGAGAGAGAGAGAGAGAGAGAGAGGGGGAATAATGATCTGTCAGCACAATCTCCTAAACAAACGGACCCGTTTGTCAGGGATGTCTGATATCTTACACCGATACCCGTTGCCTCCTTCTGCTAAGACCCGTTTTCCTCCAGCAAAGGACATTTCTTAATATATAGAGATTGAAGGGTGGTTAGTAGCTCCTCAGGCAAGGAAGGAATTTTAGGACAATTTCTAAGTGTTAGCTCTTGCAGCCCTTTTGGCAAGCAGGTCGGATTGCTGTAATTTGAGTTTTCGAGCCCATCATCAAGAGTAGCAGGCAAATCCACATCGGTCAGGGATGTAAGCTCGGGACAATAGGCAATTTCCAAAGATTGTAGAGAGGTGAGATGTTGCAATCCATTCCCTAGCGATGTTATATTTGAACAATTGCGAATCGTTAAACCAGAAAGAGAGGTAAGATACCGCAATGAGCTCAAGCTCAGCTTGGTGCAATTGCTGATGACAATTCCACGAATATGCCTAATATCACTTTCTAGGCCTGACAATTCTTCCAGATCGGGCATAGACAAAAAACTAAATGCTTCCAATGGTGGAAAACCTGTCATAGTGCCATCCCCATAAAACTCACGGCCAACTTTTTTTAGTTCATGGAGATCTTCAAGAGTTAGATACCGGAGAGAAGGGAGTCGGCCAAAAGGTGGGAGGAGACGACATCTGCATTTCTTCAATTCGACACGATTTAGTTTGGAGAAGCTCGAGTCCCCCAACCATGTTGGAAATCCGACACCACAGTAGCCTTCGATCCGAAGATGTTTGAGGTTGGTGTGAGGTTGGAGGGCATCGAGTACCTCCTCAATGCCTTCTTGCCACGATTCCACGCTGTCACATTTCCATTGCAACTTCAAGCGGTCAATTTTTTGCTTATTTTTCAACTGAGCCTCTTTGGCCTCCTCCACATTGACCACATTCTCAAGCTCTGAGATGCAAAGATATCCTCTTAGATGTATCAAGTCCTTCAACTCGTTTATTCTACGTCCAATCTCCTTTCCCACAATAAAATTACTCAACGTTTGGAGGCCTTTAAATGTCCCAATTCTTGGCGGGATAGAAACTGAGGATGGATTAGGATGCAGATGTCTTAGGTTGACAAGGTTGCTCAAGTCACTGGGTATCTCTACAAGCCGCTGGCATCCAAACAAGTTCAAGGTTTGTAGATTGTAGAGTCTGGTTGTTGATTTTGGTAACCTTACAATGTCTGTAAAAGGCAAGGAAAGATACCGCAGTTGTAACAAATCTCCAATTGATTCTGGAACCTCTAAAAGCTTCCTGCATTGAACCAATATCAAGGTTTGTAGATTGTAGAGTCTGGTTGTTGATTTCGGCAACCTTTCAATGTCCATCAAAGACAGGTCAAGATACCGCAGTTGTAACAAATCTCCAATTGATTCTGGCAATTCAGTGATGCAATCTGCACGCAATCGCAAAGTCCGTATGTGCCTCAACGTTATAAACAAAGCAGCTGGGATATTATCAGTGCAGAACAATGATAGAGCGCGCAGATTTTTCAAACAATAGAAATCATCAAAATTGCATGAGGTTATAGGAACATGTGACATGTAGCGAGCCTTTTCAACATTATTTCCATGTGACTTCTCATCTCCTATTTTCCAAAAATCAGCTCCTAAAACAGAACGTGCGAGATCATGAGTGAGGTCATGCATTGTGTAATAAAAACTCCCTTGGTATCCTTCTTCACAATTAAGTAGAGACCTTGAAACCAAATCAGCAAGATATTCCCTGCCTATGTCTTCCATTTGCTCACTAGTACTTTTTTTAGGCTGAATAAAACCTTGTGCCATCCACTTCATAATTAATTTATTGCCTTCCACCCCCAACCAACCTTTATCAACTACACAAGTACAATATGCAAAACACCGCTTCAAATGTGCTGGCAAGTGATGATAACTCAATCTTAGAGCTGGCAAAATGTCATTTCTTTCTTCTGGCAAGTCCCATATCTCGCTTTTTAAGATTTTTTCCCACTGGACAACATCTACTACAGAGAATAACAGACCTCCCAGTGTCTTCACTGCCAAAGGCAACCCATTGCACTTGTTTACAATTTCTTTGCCTATCTTCACCAAGTCCGGATGTGCATCTGAATCCCCATCTACAAATGCTCTTCTTTTGAACAAAGACCAGCAATCATCATCTGACAGACACTGCAAGAAATGAGGGGCAACTGTTCCCATGTTTGATGAAACGCTTCGGCTTCTTGTGGTTACTAGAATTCTACTTCCTCTTGCCCCAGCCATCAATGGAACTCGTAGGGCATCCCAATCATTGCAGTTTTCATGCCAAACATCGTCCAACACAAGCAAGAACTTCTTCTCTTGTAGAGCGCTCTGAATACGAACTTGAATTGCATCCAATTCCAAGTTGGTAAGAGGAGAAGCACTCTCAGGAAGAACATTCACTGCAATGGCTTTTGTAAGCCTCATTAAATCAAAGTCTTCAGACACATAAACCCAGGCTTTTACCTCAAAATATTTCACCACGCGTTCATCATTGTAGGCCAGTTGAGCAAGCGTCGTCTTCCCAAGTCCTCCCATACCACAAATGGGAACGACCTGCATACCCGAGTTGACAGCCGAAGAGTTGCCGTCCGATGTCAACAAACCAACCACCTTCTCTCTATCAGCTTCTCTTCCGAATACAATCGACTCCTCTATGATGGAGCTTGTCGGAAGCCTCTTTCCAGGTATGAGCCTTTCAGACTTGAGCATCACTTTGAGGTGGAGGTGATTGCTTCTGCGCTCAATCTCTTCTAATCTCTCTCTGATCTCCTTAATTCGAGGACCCAAGTTAAGATTGGAAAAAGAGCTAGAGACAAAGTCAAATACCGGATCAGTCAGCTTCCTCTTTCTTGTTTGCATTTGGGCTCCTTCTATTTTGGATCGAAGGAGGACTTGGTATTCGAGTTCATCGACGATGTCCTCGGCGTCGTAGGCAGCATCCTTGAGTTCTCTCAGCCACAGGCGGACTGATTCCTCTCTGATTTGTTTTTCTTCTGCGTCGTTGAGAAGGGATTGGATTCTGGAGAGGGTTGATTTGAGCTTTTGGGCCTCTCCTTCAACGCCGCCGAAAAGAAAGCCTAGGCTTTGGAGGAAATTGGGGGTCAAAGTATCAAACATAGCTTTGAAAAGGGAGCTTAAACCTTCATCTGCCACCTTTGAAATTGCAGAATCCATGGTTCCAATACCTGCTGAGTGAGATGAGATGAAACAAGGGAGATGAAGGAAGGAGAAAGATCTTATCGATGGAGAGAAACACAAGTAAAATAGACTCAAAAGCTAGCCAAGTCTCCTTGTGAGTCCAGAAGAGATTCCATTCCACACAATGGGGCTCATTGTGTCAAAGTTCTTTTTGACTAAGCTTTTCTTTCTTGTAGGCCCCATTGCACCGAATTTCTTTTTGACTCACAAAAAGTAACCATCTTTTTATTTTTTATTGAATTGTTGCAGTATAGTATTGCTGTTTCTCATACTTGCTTCCTCAAATTAGCCCGTGAAAGTTAGTAATGCCTGATTGATCTGATCGTCTTGTCAACAGTGAACAGCACTCCGAATGAAATGAAATTTGCCAGATTGCATATTCAAGACCTAGCAGGGCCTGTGGTTTAAATGGCTTGAATCAGGTAAATGTGTGGCCTCACTGAAGTTAAACCCACTTGGTTTGGACCCACTAGGCTAATAATTAACACAATCGTATGCATTATTTATTTAGTTAGTTATAGTGAACTCAAACTCACACACCCTTACTACTTATTGCTTGATATCCATAACTAACTAAGCTATGGTAGAGGAATAATCTTATGAGTTTTTAATCACACATTTTATTCACATTATTAATCATTTGTTCAATCTTAAGATTGGACTGACTCCTATCACCCTAAACTTTGAATTTATTTAACTAAATAAGGGGGCATTAATTCTGGGTGGTTCAAATTTTCAACAGGTGAGTCTCACTATTTTGAGTTCACTCTTCTTACTTCATATGAGTAAGACACCGCATGCAGTACTGCTCACAAGGAGACGAGTGTAGGATGAAACTAAACTAATGATAAGTGGGTCCTCCATCTCTCTAAAGCATATAACTATGTAAAATAAGGTGTGAATTTTCAAGAAATTGTGAGGTGGTCCCACAATTTAGGTGGTCCCACAATTGTTAGATGTATGCTTAGGTTTAATTAAGGGTCTGCTTGTTTGTATTAGAACACGGAGGAACTCATGGTCAAATGATCTCCTTAGGGCCGTTTGGTAATTTACTTTTAAAATAAAGTGGAGTGAAGTGAAATGAAAAGAATGAATAAAATATAAGTGAGTTATGATGTATTTTGTTTTTAGTTGTTTGGGATGAAATATTTTTTACTATGGGGAAATGGAGTTTTTTTGTCTTTTAGTGAGTAAATGTAGTTGCTTTTTGACTTTTTTTTTAAAAGATTGATGGAGTTTTGGTAAAATGTGTTTTTGATGGGATATTTAACTTGACTTCACTTCACTTGACTATATTAGTAAAATTACCAAACGGGCCCTTAAAGGATTCTTAAAAGGAGAGAAGTGTGATGAAAAGATTCGAGAGGTGAATGATACAAGGTAGCAACGTAGATGGGTAGTCATTCCCCATCATTATTTGACTCACTTTCAAATAAAGGGACGATATTGAAAATTCGTTTTTTATTATTCACATTGTATATTCATTATCTACCACTTACGGCATGAATTTCTATATATTCAATTTATTTATTGAAACGATCAGGCATGATCAATCTTCTTTCTTGTGAGAGATACCGATGTCCTTTCTTCCCTCTAAAATCAACAAATAGGAATTCATTGTTCCCTGTTATTGATAGAGTTTGTCAAGGAAGTTTAACCCATCATTCGATTCGGTGACGTTCGAAGTGATATGCCTAACTTCTTCTCTAATTTGTCCTTTTGTGATTATTGACTCAAAGATTCAACCACAATAGCTATAAAATTAAAAACTATAACAAAACTTTCTAATTTGCTATAGATGTCATTCAACCACGGTAAGTATAAAATTAGAAATTATGACAAAACTTTCAAGTTGTCATAGATGTGTTAAGTGTTTTCTTGTCTCAACATGTAAGGTTTATGCATGCCATATAATGGGGCATAATTTGAACGGCAAAGTAGATAATGGTCGACACGCATGCAACAATTGGCAGGGAATCCTAGGGTATGCTAGTGCATATTATCTAATTTCTTTGAACAGAGATTGAGTACCACAGAGTGATGAAGAGTAAAAGAGGCATGACGAGACATGATTATTGGAGGTGGCAAATTGCTAATTTTCTTCTCTCTCTCTCTCTCATCAGATATCTGAGATCTCATGTTCATCTTTGTGTAAAGTCGTTCTCCTTTTTCCTTTTTCTTTTTACCTCGAACAAGATCAATTGGAGTGAAATTTGGAGCTTCATGTCAACTGAACGTGAAATTTACTAATCTACGGACAGGAATATAAGCGGTGGGGTTTAGTTCTAATCTAGAGTGACCGACTGGTCCCAACTGGCGGGCTTACATGCAGTCACTGCTACTGTTTAGATTAGCTGGCTAAAATGAAAAAAACAGTTTTGGTTATCAAGTGGGTCAACAGTTGGAGAAACTCACCAATCACACAATAAATTTGAATGCCTGACCCAATTGACCAATGGAAGTACTAGTTTTATGGCTGAAGTCATCCGCACCTAGTGGGTTCTTCTAGGTGTGGGTGAAGTCAAAAACAAAGGGTGGTGGGTCATAGATATGACTTTTATTATATGTAGTGGCTTTGATCCATAATCAAAGGTCACCAGCCATGCATCCATTGAATTTGAAAGTTAGTGGTTCTTCTGACCTTGCATGTGGCTTTGTGGGACCTTTGTGGTTCATCTCTTCTAAAAAGGTACGCAAGAGTCATTTTGCTTACTTTTTCCTCAGAAATCAATGCCGGTGAACCTTTGCATGGTCGTGGATTTAAGAGCTTCACATGCCCCAATATGGGCATGCCTTTGTTGAAGGAGACCCCTTGGAAAGGCACCTTTCCATGAACTTTACATGTATTCATTCTTTTCATTGTTGGTATTTATATTGTATGTATCTAATACATGTAAAGTTAAGGTGCCCCAACCATGAACTATACAGTCAAAAGTAACTCCCTTCTTTAACATCTTGAATTTTTACCACAGGTGCATGAACTAATAGTATGAAGTGAAAATTGACTCAAATGCCCATAATATATGTGATATCATAGGTTTTTTATGTGATATTTCACAAATCACACATGGAAATCAATGATAAGATATCACCTAAAAAGAAGGTTTAGTTTTCAATATCATAAAAATAAAAAATGGAATGTCACACTTTTTAAGGGCATTTTCATTTATTCCCATAACATACAACTAGCGAAAAGGCCCTCGTGCTAAGCATTGGCAACATAATTAGTGGTAGTTATAATTTAAATGTCTAAAATAAAAAATCGATAGAGGTAGTTTAGAGTGTAACCCTAATAAAAAAAATCAATGAGTTATTTATTACCTTCAATGAAAAGAAAAATCAAGCTACATTAACCTAAAGTAGAAGATAACCAATGTGAGAAAAGAATTGAGAAAATTAAAATAGATGTAAACATGAAAAACGAGAAGCAACAAAAGATCTAGTTGTAGATTCAATTGTCTATGGTGATTTAGATTCAATTGTCTATGTTGACGATATCACCTTGCAGATCTTTGAGGAAGCTAAGGAACCTTTTGTTTCCTAAATACAATTCAAAGTAGCTACACATTGGACATGGATTAACCTACCTGAAGAAACTTCAAATTAACTCTTGATTACTTTCCCTCACCCTCCATTGGTGTGCCCATTAATTATTTGTTTCGCAACATATCCATTTGAGTTTGATCATTAAAATTTCCTTCAATGTCATAGATTTGTAATTTAGTAACATCAATGAATCTTAAATTAAACATCAATGAAGTCATATTTAACACAATCTGATCGATAGCTATGGATGTGAGGGCCTCACATTTGGTATTGGATATGGATGTGAGGGCCCTCACCTTATCTCTCATAGTAAGGTGAGAGTGTCTCTCACAAGAGCAGCGGCAACTCTTGTAAGACAGCTCTTGTGAGAGACACTCTCACATTGCTATGAGAGATAAAGGTAGAGGCCCTCATATTTAAGTTGTTGGCATTAGATATGGATGTGAGGGCCTCCACCTTATCTCTCATCGTAAAGTGAGAATGTCTCTCACAAGAGCACATCATTTCCATAATTTTTGCAAATTCAATAAATTGACAATATGTTTTCTTTCAAATCCAGCCAGTCTCACACATCATATGACCCACTCATGTTTCTAACTAACGATAACTAAAAATGGAATTTTAATTTAGTGCATTTTGTAAGAACTTTCATTTTCATGGCCCCCTTTTCAACTTAAAAAATCTCTTCAAATCATTATCAAGTAAATTTTCCATGAGCATTGATGGGCCAGGCCCAAATGACTCGGCCCGTAGTGGCAGGTTAGGCCTAAGTGGCTCGGCCCACGATAACGGGTCAGGTCAAATCGACCTTAGCCTATGGTGAGCCCGGGTCGTCATCTACCTGTTAAAGGCCGGGTCCGGATCCACTGAAGGACAAAGTCAGCGCACGTCGTTCCATCTACCTGCTCTTACCAATTCCCGCGGAGGATATCTTATCTCATCTTATCTCCTCATCCGTTGAGGACAGTTCGGAGGACTCCACCAGACTGGAGCGTACATCATTGGAGATCCCTGGAGAATCTCCCCACCCGTTGGAGAAAAAGTATAAAAGGAGGAGTACTGTCAAAGAGAAGATCTCTCGAATTCTACACATCATTATTGTATCTGACTACTTTGTAATCTCCTCCTCAGAGCAGTAAAGTGATCATTTAAAGTGGACGTAGGTCATACTGACCGAACCACTATAAATCCCTTCTCTCTTTCTCTCTCTCTCCATTAAGTTTTACATTAATTACATATCACTTGACCGGTGGTGCCCGAAACCATTTTTTGGCATCATCAGTTTGGCGTCGTCTGTGGGAATCGAAAAGAATTTCCTTTTTTCAAAAAGCCATGCCGATCACCAGGTCAACAAGGCGACAGGATGGTAACCCTTCGCGTGAGGGCGAGGGTAATCCTCCACCAACCAACCCAGCATCGAATGCTCCCGCTCCCTCTCCCCAGCAGATGCTGGAGACCATGCAGCAGTTGGTAACTCAAAACCAACAAATACTGCAGCTCATACTGGCAAGTCAAGGAGGAGCACTAGGTGCAGGACCGCATGAAGCACCACTCTCGGAGCAACTGGTCTCTCCACGCAGAGGGGCACCTCACCCGGGCGCCCGTCAACACGCCCGGGGCCGAGGCGCCAACCGAGGCCGCCACCACCTGGGCGCCCAATCCCTGGGCGCCCAGGGTCGAGGACTGCTGGGTGCCCAAGCCCTGGGCGCCCAACCCCCGGGCGCCCAAGCCCTGGGCGCCCATCCTCATGGAGCCCTGGGCGCCCGTCATCAAGGCGCCCACGCCCAGGGGACGTCTGCTGGAGCTCCGCCGGTCGTCCCGCACGGAAGACTCCTGGTTGATCCTGACGGCCGTGCTCATCTCGACGTACCCCCTCCCCCGGGTGGGTCGAATCGCGGTGGACTTCCACCTCCTCCCTCTGCTTCCAATCATGAGGATCCTGATTTCCAAGAGATGGGAAGTGGAAATTACAGCCTGGAGGACGAGAGTCAGTTCCAAGGTCAATCCAAAGAAGCCCCCAACCTTTGGGATGAGAAGTTCAAAAAGATGCAAGATCAGATAGGCAATGTCTTCAATGCCATGAAGGCACAGAGCTAAGCAAGTCCTTCGTGTCGCACTTCATTGGAGGACGCCGCCCCCAGAAGCCTGCCGCCCACCTGCTCAACATAAAACAGGACCGGGATGAGAGTCTGAGGAGTTACCTCACTCGTTTTAACGAGGAGGTCCTCCAAGTCGAGGAGCCCAATGACAAAGTCGCCATGACCGCCTTTCTGGGAGGCCTCCGTTCATCCAGATTCCTCTTTTCAGTAATGAAGCGACCACCAAAGAGCATGCCAGAACTATTGGCAAAAGCTCAAAAATATATGAACGCTGAGGAAATCAACAGGTCTAGGCGAGGTGAATCATCTCGTGGGTCGCCCAAAAAAGCGTGACCTGCCTCTGCACTGTTTTCAAACAGGCAGCCTATCTCCAACTTAGCGGCTCTCTCGCGGGTCGTCAAAAAAGCTTGGCCTACCTCTGCACTGTTTTCAAACAGGCAGCCTATATATCCAGCTTAGCGGCTCTCTCGTGGGTCGCTCAAAAAAGCTTGGCCTCTGCGCTGCTCTCAAACAGGCAGTCTATCTCCAGCTTAGCGGCTCTCTCGCGGGTCGCCAAAAAGCTTAACCTACCTCTGCACTGTTCTCAAACAGGCAGCCTATCTCCAACTTAGCGGCTCTTTCATGGGGCACCAAAAGCACGGTCTCAAGCTCTCTCACGAGCAATCCTCAGACTCTGTCTTTGCTCTCACGCAAGCAGTCTGCCTCTTTCACCAGGTAATCATGTTAAATATTTTAATATTTCGCATAACATCATTTTTGCCATCTCTAGGCAGGATCTTGAAACTCAGGTCATCTGCAACCCGGATGACTACATTAAAATAGCGTACCCAACTGTCTGGCCGCCCAAATGAGCCAAACCAGCTGGAACAACGCCTATAAGGGCACCGACACGGTCTGCTCGCCCAAAACAGTTTTCCTTTTACTCGCCTGGATCAGCATCCCTCCTTGGTGTCTAATGGACTAGGCGGTGCTCGCCCACATTGGCACACAACAGCTTGGCGCTCAGTTCCTCCTCTGCAGACCATGGGCAGCCCTTTCCCCTTTGTTTCACAGCATCAGAGACACCGCCAACTGGGCAGCATTAGGGGCGCCACCCATCCGTGGCTCATCGCAGGAACAGGCGCAACCTGGACGCCCCTTCCATTGCTTGTTACAGCCTCGCCCGCGCCCAAGGGGGCGTCCCGGCCAGCAGCTCCTCGCCCACACCAACAGGGCTGGGCTAATTTTGCCACATGGGCGCCCAGGGCCTCTCCATGTGCTCGCCCATAAATAAATAAAAAAAGAGGGTGCCACATGTGGGGCGCCCCTTACACCCTTCCAAGTGACGGGCGCCCAATTGCACTTGGGCGCCCCTGCCCCCATCAACAAAAAAAAAAAAAAGGCAAACAAAAACCTGCTCGCCCATGGCTGGGCGCCCAGCACAGCACGCCCCCAGCGTCCAAGTCCACTACCTGGGCAAGATTCCTTTGATTTTGCTTCACTTATGTACATGAATACACCAAGTCAAAAGGCATCATCAGTGAAGTACACAGAGTCAAAAGGTACCATCACATAAAGCCTTTGATGTCAAATAAACAATACTTTGTTGTGGGTTTTTGTCACCAACTGTACATTGGTGCGTCACATCATAGACCATGGAAAACAGTTTTATTCCTGCTATGGTATTCCCAAACATTCTCAAGGAGTACACTTAAATCTAACCATTGAATATTTTATAACAATGGTTATGATTGTCTTTTACTGTAAAAAAAAAAAAAAAAAAGTGATGGGCGCCCAAGTGCTGGGCGCCCCTTCCAAGTGCTGGGCGCCCAGCTAGTGATGGGCGCCCCTGCTGCCACCAATATAAAAAAAAAAAAAAAATGCCACATGATGGGCGCCCCTTCCAAGTGCTGGGCGCCCATCACAGTGCTGGGCGTCCCTGCCTCTTGCTCCCATCATAAAGAACATAAAAAAAATAAAAAAAAAAGCGTCCCCATATTCATGGGCATGCTCGCCCAACATGTGTCATTAATAATCCTTGGTTGACTTTGTTGGTGTTGTCCACCTGATCAGCACCCCAAAGTTAATGGAGAGAGTCTGCCATCTAGAAAGTAAAGGCAGTGGGGCCCACTTGCCTATTTGCTCATCAAATCTTGACATGATCTGCACTTGTTTTGGCCTACAGAAATTTCCCAAATAAAAAAAATATATATATATATAAACAGCAGTGCCCTCGGCGCGCCCGCGCCCCCTTGGGCACCAGCACCTGCTCGCCCACGTGCCCGCGCCCGCGCGTCCTCGCCCGCGCCACAGCCTCGCCTAGGCTGGGCGCCCATCTCCTCCATGCTCCTCGCCCAGGCTAGGCGCCCAGCTCCTTCGCGTTTCTCGCCAGCACCAGCGCCCCGCCCAGTGCTCTATGGGCATATATTAAAAGGGGGTTCAGTGTTCAGAAAAGCTACAAATTGTTTGACATGAAGAAGCTTGGATTGTACTAATGTCTCCCTTTCAAACCCTTCTTTGACGCAAGACATTGAGGGGCAAATGATGGGCCAGGCCCAAATGACTCGGCCCGTAGTGGCAGGTTAGGCCCAAGTGGCTCGGCCCACGATAACGGGTCAGGTCAAATCGACCTTAGCCTATGGTGAGCCCGGGTCGTCATCTACCTGTTAAAGGCCGGGTCCGGATCCACTGAAGGACAAAGTCAGCGCACGTCGTTCCATCTACCTGCTCTTACCAATTCCCGCGGAGGATATCTTATCTCATCTTATCTCCTCATCCGTTGAGGACAGTTCGGAGGACTCCACCAGACTGGAGCGTACATCATTGGAGATCCCTGGAGAATCTCCCCACCCGTTGGAGAAAAAGTATAAAAGGAGGAGTACTGTCAAAGAGAAGATCTCTCGAATTCTACACATCATTATTGTATCTGACTACTTTGTAATCTCCTCCTCAGAACAGTAAAGTGATCATTTAAAGTGGACGTAGGTCATACTGACCGAACCACTATAAATCCCTTCTCTCTTTCTCTCTCTCTCCATTAAGTTTTACATTAATTACATATCACTTGACCGGTGGTGCCCGAAACCATTTTTTGGCATCATCAAGCATATTAGTTTTTGCTTCTTGTGTTGGAGTAACCAATGTCTGATATTTTGGGGTCTGGAGCATAGCTTTCATCCAAGTATTTCCCAATTGAAAATTCTAGGAAAAATTTCCTGCAACAATGTAAGAAGTGGAGACATTTCCATTTGATTTCTAAATTCATAACATAACTCATACACAAACAGATGTGATAAGAAATAAATAGATATAAAAACATATACAAAGAGAACAAAATATAAATTTCTTCTTATTCACATGTAAAGATGCATGCAAAAGTGTACCCATGTTTGCCATGATACTTATGAATTCCAACTCTTTGAGGATTGTAGTGTGTTTTATGTTTCCCATTCATGAACTGATGGAACTTTGGTTGATATCATCAACAATTGAGTTAATACCCAAAGAAACAATTATTAAAATTTACAAACACTAAATACAGTATATAAAACACAAAAGTTGATGTATAATAGTGACGTGCTTGAACTCCATAGATGGAATCTCTTATTTATCACATAAATTACTTATTTAAAAAAGAAAACCAGAAGCAATTTATTAGTCTCAATTCTATTTTTCCTTTTTCTTTTTTTTTTAAACATTGACTTTCATTGTTAATTTGTGAACATATATTAGCTTCTACAGTTGAACATTTGTTGACATGTGAATCGATATTCTATTTTACAGACCATATTCATGTAAAGCAACAAAAAAAAAAAAAAAAAGAAGCATGTAGGGTTTACCTAGGTGCTAATGGTGGGGTGATCCATATACAGACTTCAATGCATTATGCTAACTCACAAAAACTATTATGTTAATTAACAGAACTCATTTACATCTTTAGCCATTTTTTTTTCTTTTATAGTTACTTCATATGTTTCAGCTGACCTTATGGAGTGGAGAAAATCATTGATGACAATGATGGTGGTGGTTTCTTAATGCATTCAGCAATGTAGCCAAGGAAAGTGTTCGTTTCCACTAAACATAAATAAGATAATTAATTTGAAAAAAGTTATACTGGTTTATGGAACCAACCCTAATTTACTGTCACCATTCATCACCAGGAGAGGTCACTAGTGCCAAATCTACGAATTTATTAATGGTATCCAATGATGACAATTAGAAAAAAAAATAAAGAAAGAAAAGTAGAAAAAAAGTTCTACCAATCATCCCAATTAGTGCCAAATCTACGAATTTATTAATGGTATCCAATGATGACAATTAGAAAAAAAAAATAAAGAAAGAAAAGTAGAAAAAAAAGTTCTACCAATCATCCCAATTAGTGCCAAATCTACGAATTTATTAATGGTATCCAATGATGACAATTAGAAAAAAAAATAAAGAAAGAAAAGTAGAAAAAAAAGTTCTGCTAATCATCCCAATTAGTGCCAAATCTACGAATTTATTAATGGTATCCAATGATGACAATTAGAAAAAAAAAATAAAGAAAGAAAAGTAGAAAAAAAAGTTCTACCAATCATCCCAATTAGTGCCAAATCTACGAATTTATTAATGGTATCCGATGATGACAATTAGAAAAAAAAAATAAAGAAAGAAAAGTAGAAAAGAAAGTTCTACCAATCATCCCAATTAGTGCCAAATCTACGAATTTATTAATGGTATCCAATGATGACAATTAGAAAAAAAAAATAAAGAAAGAAAAGTAGATAAAAAAGTTCTACCAATCATCCCAATTAGTGCCAAATCTACGAATTTATTAATGGTATCCAATGATGACAATTAGAAAAAAAAAATAAAGAAAGAAAAGTAGATAAAAAAGTTCTACCAATCATCCCAATTAGTGCCAAATCTACAAATTTATTAATGGTATCCAATGATGACAATTAGTACCAATGAAACACATCAAGTTAAAATTCAAAAGAAATTTAAAAAATTAGAACCAAACAAACAATCATTACAACGCAATCGTACCTCTAGCAAAAACCAACACCTTTAACCATAAGATTTCCTTTGTATAATACCCATGGTTATATGAACCGGTATCGGCCCATACCGCGACGATATTTTGCTGCGATACCGAGTCAGGCAAAATATCGGCTGATATGGTCAAAATATTGGTTTAACCGATATTTCGACCGATATTACCGATATCTCGGCCGATATTTTGAAATATCGGCCGAGATGGAGTAATGTTCAAAAACCTTGATTTTTTGTAACTTTTTCCCTATTTTTCCATTTTCTTCTCCTCTTCCCTCATCTCCTTAGAGCAACCATATCTCCATAGCTCATTCTCTTATATATTTCCAACTTCCAACACTATTTCTTGAAGAAATCATTTTATTTAGTAAGAAAAAATCAAATTAACTCCCTTATTTTTACTATTATGTGTTTTCAATTTTTTATTTTTAGATAAAGCATAGAAATGAATAAAACGATTATTGGCATGTCATTTTTTGGTTTTTTGTTGTGTTATTCACTTAGATCTACACACTTTCATGCGATATCTACTTATAATTAGTTATAAACATGATTTTGGGTGAAGAAAAATGGTTTTTTTTTAAATCTTCTACTTAAAAAAAAATTATTGGAGTATTTATGATACTAAATAGTAAATACTAATAGCTTATTAATAATGTATAGATAATTATTATGTTATCTTTATTTTCTTATATTTTACACTAATAAATTGATGATGGGCATAAATAATAGTTGGATTATATGAAATACTGGAGAAGACAGCGAGCTGCGACACAGACATGACTCATAACATAAGGTGACCGAGATTTTAATTTATTGTTGTTACTAATGGAAAAAAAATATTATTTTCTAGCATTTTCTAATATTTTAGATTTTTTTAGATATTTTTGCAAATTTTTTTTATTAAAAAAAATCACACCGCAACGACCGCGACGGATCAATATCCGCGACCGATATCGATATCATATCGGTTTTTCGGCTCGCCGATACTGCGATTGAGACCAAGATTTTAAACCATGATAATACCTTGTCAAAAAATTAAAATTATCCAGATATTCACTCGCTTCAACAATAATTTTCCTATGCACCTGATGTGAAACTCTTAAGGATCTAAGTTATTATCCTTCAGCCTCCATACGACCAAGACTTAACCTTGCCCAATTCTTCCCACCGTCTACTGCGTCCATTTCACACTTCTATCATCGATTTCCTCCTCCTGAATTTCCATGAATCTCATAATAGATTTTGCTTGCCATATAGGCTTCATTTCTCACTAAACAAAAGGATAAGATAACAAGAGAAAAATACAACAGCCCATTGATGCCATAGAAGAAACAAAGAGAATGGAGAGGGAGATTCATACCTCTCGGAGGCCACATAGTGCCTTAGATATTTGCAGTTCTATGAATTGGATATTACCGGTATAAGGAATCTCATATTGATATGCATTTATATGATCGAATTGGACGTTACCATTAAATGAATCTCATTTTGATCTCATTTATAAGGAAAGGGAGAGAGTTATTCATGTCACCATTATATACGATCTCATTTTCAATGAAAGAGAGTGAGAGAGTTATTTTATGTTTTATGAATTGGACATTACCAATACCATTATAAGAAATATCACTTTTATCTCATTTACAAGCGAAGAGAGAGAAACGGTTAAGTATGCCCCATGTGGTATTTATGAAGAACATGAAACGTACAGTAGTGGAGGATCCTTTCATTATTGTGGGGCAGAAGTACATATCAAATCTTTGCCTTCAAAATAATTTGGATAGTCAAAATAAATTGGGCAGTCAAAATCAAATCCAAAATTGCCAATTGAAACCAATTTGCTTCATATATATAAACTAGAAAAACACGTCTGTGCTAATATAATCATAATATTAAAATTTATAAAAAAGAATTATGATCAATTTCTTTAAAATTAAATGCAAAAGGTTTTAGTTTGAGAGAGAGGAAAAAAAAAGTCCATAAGAATTCAATACCAAATATAATATATTAATTAAAAAAAAAACACAAGCCCATATAAATTGAAGATTAATGATCAAGAAAACTAAAAAACAAAATCAAAACAAGCAAACGATATCAGTTATGAATAAAATCCAATGAAATTTAAAAGGCACATAGAAATAAAACATAGAAATGAAAATTCATAATCAACTCATTAACATAAGCAATTTAAAGGAATCAAACCCTCATGAGAAAAAAAAAACTCAAAAATGAAGCACAAAAGGGCACAGACAAAAGAACCCACAAATTCATGAAAAACCATAATAAAAAAAAAACTAAAAACCCATCACAAGTGAGAAATTATAATACAAAATAAAATGAAATAAATTTTATTAAAAAGACTATAAAGAAATATATAAATAAAGATTCATAGACAATACAATGATAAACGAAGTTTAGAAGAACTAAACCAATTTATGATAATCTAATACTTAAAAATGAAAATCTGAAGCCACAAAAGAAATAAGAAAAATCCATAAAAAGATTTCACAAAGAGAACTTAAAGAACCCAATTAATGGAAGTAAAATAAATAATTAACTCATAATAATAAGCATTAAAATTTTTTAAAAAAATAAAACAAGAAAATGAGAATTCATAGAAAATTCCATGATAAAAAGTGATTTAAAAGAAAAAATAACCAAGGAGAACCCAATACCCAAAAGTTGAAACAAAAAAGGGGAAAAAAGAAACTCACAATCTATGAAAACCATACAAATAAAAATCATAAAAATAATGTAAATCTATAGAAATTTTAAAATGATGATTCTTTTGTATAAATCATATTAAAATAACATAACTAAAATTGCTCAAATAAAATATGATGAACTCAAAAGTAAATGAATTAAAAAACGTTTACCTCTCAAGTTGAAATGTTTAATAATTGCACCAATTGTCTCAAGATGCTCACTTTTTAAAATGAGTTGAACACTATTCTAAACTAAGCATTCAAATGAGACATGAGACGGTACTAAAAAGAGGAACAAAGAAACAAAAAAATTATTGAAGTTGCTCTAAAAAAAATACAATGAACTTAAAAGTAAATGAATGGAAAAAATGAAAGTTCTCTTGTTGACATAGAGAAATAGAATTATATTGGAGAAAGTAGAAAATGATGATAATAAGAATGAGCTTAATTCTTTATTTAGATGGACCAATATTATTGGAGATTCCTTTTAACATTAGTTCTGCATTCTTAAAAAAAAAGAGTGTACAATCAAAATCAATAGATAAAAAAGAAAGCAGACAGCTAGCCCAGAACCGAGAGTGAATTAAATAAAAAAGACTAAGGATTAAATAAACCAGACAACCCAAAAATCGGCATTTCACATTCTAAAAAAAAAAGGAAAAAAAATCATATAATCAGAAGAAACAAAAATACTTGAAATTCCTTAGATTAGTGACACTTATAGACACTGGGACCCATTAGCACTCAAATACTATTGCCTTGATAGAAATAGGATAATATTGGGAGTTTCTTAATAGACAAATGGCATGATGGAGAGTCCAAATCACAAAAAAAAAAAAAAAAAAAAAAGAATTAAAAACTCCAGTATTTTGTACTTTTATATCAGAGAATCAATTTTACCGTGGAAATAATCCAGAATGAGATGAGAATTTGAGGTATCCCATAAATAGTAAGGATGTTTGCCTTAATGATCATGATTTTTAATAGATGGGATCTATCGTAGTGTTCCACTCCATTTATATCATGATTGATAAAAGTTAAAGCCACACACACAAAAAAGAAAAAACTAGACTCCACCATTTCTCCATCGGCAAGCGTGCATGGTAGCACATCAGCTACATGGAAAGTTTCTTGCCTCCTCTTAGCTCCATACTGTTGTCGCGAGTTTTTCTTTTTTCAATAATATTGTCATTTTCTTATTAATTATGAAACTTAATATTTTTGTTGATCAATTCCATATATTATATATTTATTTGAGTTTAGTTTTATTGTAAAATGGTTTTCATAGAAAATTAATGACTATATAGGAAAACATTTAAAATATTTATTTCAAAAGTTTGATCATCTATGTTGAAAGTACAATGCATAAGTATGAAAATAATAACAATAGTATTTATAGGGGTCAATATTCTGAAAATATAGTTATTTTTATAAATAACTTGTAGATAAATTCTAACTCACAGTCAATATTCCAAAGTTGGGACGGGTCCCTTTCTCATTAACTAATTTTAAGTTTTTGTTGATAATTATTAACAAAAAGATGCTCTGTGGCATAGTGGTAGGGTTGCTCCTTTGAGATCCATATTGTCCTGAATTCGAATCTCGGTATAAACTAAATTAATTTTTACCATGTCATTAAAAATACACGTGTCACGTTGGGTCCAAAAAGTGTGTTTTATCTTTGATAGGGTCAAATTAAATTAAATTGGTAAATTAGATGAGTCAAATCAGTTGGAACATTTCAATTTGAAACCAATTCGCTTTATATATAATATAATATAATAATTGTATGGAGCTTCTATAGGAAATGGGGAGAGGGGAAATCCTTATTTAGATATGATTGTACAGTCAAAAGCTTGAATAAGAGTAATTCTCCTTTTAACTAACATTTGCAAGATGTAGGAGAAATTTTTTTTTTTTCCTTCAAGAGGGGAGAAATGCACTTTTCTCTAGTGAACTTGTATTATTTGTAAGATCTGATATTTATCAATTGAAAATTCACTTTTTATTTATAAAATACTTTTAAAAATAGTTTTCTCCATTCAAAGTTTCAAGTCAAATTAATGAAGATCAATCATAGAGAAAACTGGTAATTCTCCGTTCCCACTTTTCTCCTCATGATTTCTCCACCTAGTGGAGATTTTCCACTTGTCCTTCTCTCTGCATATAAATGGGCTCTAAAACACAAGTAAAAATGAGATTACCATAATATTACTGCAGCAACAACACAATGTTCTCAAAAGGCTAAAATTTAGAATCTTGGGATAGTTTGATGGCCCATTTAGATGTAGAAAAGAGTAGATAGAAGAAAGGTTTTTCACTGATGAATATGTTTTCCTTTTTTGGAACTACTTTTAGGAGGCAAAATGCCTATTTAACTATTGTTTTTTTAACTATCAGCTATTTTATAAATTGATTTCTCCTATTGAATTTTTCTTTTTCAAATCCAATAACATTTGAGAATCAGTACTATCAGAGAAAACTTGTAATTCTCTATATGGAGATTCTCTACACTTAAATTTATCCTGATCATTTCTCCTCTTTGTGGAGATTCCTCACTGTTTCTTTGGATGCAAACAAGCCCTAAGTTACTAATTTTATTTTTACTTTCATGAGATACCATTCCTATAATAATTTAAGACGAACCAATTGGAAAACCTCCCAATATTAATATATAATTTGCCATTATTAACCCATGAATGATGGTTATAGGCAGCAATGCCTAAGTTGAATGACACCCTAACCCTCTTTCTGGTGTTTCTCAAGAATAGAGCAAGTTTACACTAAAATTCCAACCTATCTAAGATTCTAGGTCTGTTGGTTAGGCATTCCCTCTTTTGCAGCAATAACTCACCTTAAGTTAAAAAGCCCCAAACTCTCCTCTCATTATAGTGTTAGTTCTTGTATACCACCCATTGTGGTGGCCAGCAAATAAAGTTGAAAGTGATAAAACCACTTCTCAAAAGGCAAAATTCTCACAACAGTAGTGAAGCTTTTTCCCATCCCAATTATTCAGTCTCAAAATTATTGAAGTTTGAAGTGCAGCATTAGTTGGCAGTGATTTCACATTTTTTTTTTTTTTTTTTATAGCAATCTATCATTTTTTTTCCCTTGGCAATAAGGCCAAAATCTCTCCACTCCAACCATTAATGCTCAAAACATGTTACCATACCTCTCTCTTCTATGGGGACTTGAATTTTGATGCCCCTTTACCCAGTGAGCTTTCAGCGCACAACAATTATATGATAGAGTTTAATCCCAAAAAATAAAAAGATCCTACACAAAAAGGATCCCATTAATGTAAATTTTAGAATGAATGCTCCAGCTTGTATAAATTCTAAAAAAAAACTGTCAAAATGCTAAAAACCCTTTCTGTGTAATAACTGTCAAAATGCTAAAATAAGTGTCACTGGCCCAACTCAAGGTTATGGTTGACCCTTCTAAATCTTTTGCTTGGCTTTGGTTGACATTTCTAAGTCAACTAATAAATGAGAAGGGCTCCTTACCCAAGTGGCAAGGAGTGTCGGTGCTCACTTGGTTTCCAGGGTTTGACTTTGGATATGACACCTTTCCTGCGTGTGCAGTATAGTTGAAAATATCGTTTCGGACCTCATTTCGGTCTAGCCTCGAAAATGAATAGTTTTGGCTGATTCGGGATTTTGGCATAACTCTTTGAAATTACATTTCATGGAAATATAAAATAATATATATAGGGGACATTCATGTGTATTCATCCCTCACTATAGGGTGAGAGACACTCACATGGTTTTTCCTCTTTACACATGAATATTCTTTTTCTGCAAATGACCATATATGACTTTTCCTCTTTTGAACACGAATATTTTTAATTATGTAAGTGTCCATTATCCTATGATGAGGGATGGATGCACATGAATATTCTCCATATATATATGTGTGTGTGTATAAGAAAACAATAAATATGGGTTTAATCCATTCTAGTAAGATTTTTTTTAATTACATTTTGGGGGAATATAAGAAATAAAAAAGTATGTGTATAAAAAGTTAAGAAAAATAATTATATAAATACCATTTCAGCTGAAATCCAAGATCTCAGAAGAAATCAACTGAAATTAAAAATGAAAAAGGTACAAAATTAACAACTATGGTGTGCAGGCTCCACAAATACTCTAGTACAATAAGCATTTTGGAAACTGGGTATTTAATAAACTTACAAGCCAAATTGACATTTTTATACTTCTTTTCCAAGATTGGCAAGGGTATTAGAGGTCTCCTCATTCTTTTTTTCATCATTTTTGTTGTATCTATTTTCCTCTCAAATATATATAAACATATCTGCTAAAAAATGTGACATTTTATAGGATTGCTTTTATTAATTCTCACAATTCAAATATGGAATTCAAAACTCTTGAGAACAACAGAAGTATTGTTGTTAGGAATTTTCAACATATGAAATTTCCGTTTAAAAAAATACACCTCCAAACCAATGGGCCCTAATGCCCATTTATTTTGATAGATTTTTAACGAGAATCTAAAGTGTTGGGGATTTTTTACAAATGTATTAAAACTCTATGCTTTAATGTTAAGATTCACACAACCAACCTCCTGCAAACAAATAGGTCTTCTATTTTGGTTTTTAACAAGAGAGGTTTACAACATTCAAATTGACGTATGTGTTTCTACTTTACCAAACTGTTGTACTCATGACTCTTAATACTTCCATGCACATGGCACCAACCTAACAAGCAAAAGGCCTCGCAGCAAACGGCCACGTCTTATTCTCATGAAAGTCATGGGGTTGAATTAAAACAATATTAACCCCAAGGGGTTGACCAAGTGGTTAGGACCACAATCCTCCCCTTTTCAGAACTAGAGGTCTTGGTATCGACTCTCGGTTCCCCTTTCTTCAGAAATCGAAGGTTGAATCCATTAGTGCTACTACCTCGGTGCTACCACCTCGGGGTCACAGGGGTGTTTACCCTGCTTCCCTCTGGGCCCGGAGAGATTAGTCCAGCCCGAAGGATTGGAAACCCTCCGATAGCAACAAAAAAAAATTAAAAATTAAAAATTAAAACAAACATTTGCAAGCCATGGTTGGGCCTGACTTCCAAGCATGTGGGCTGTGTGTAGGACTGGATCTTAGGCCCGATGGATCAATGCTCTGGCCTTAGGCAAGGTCCAGCCTGGTTAGACCTAGCCCGTGAACAACTCTTATTAGCTATTACATGATAGCATCAGGACCGTGTCCTTGCATTCGATACACAATAACTTCTAACCTTTCATCTAAAAGTGCCTCCTGTTCATGACAAACTGGGCCATCAGCGACAATCAACTGATTTTGAAATCAATCTGATTTATGTAATTGATTTTGACTTTGCTGCCAATTTATTTTGACCCTTTAATCTCCGTCTCTCACGTCTTCCTTCCCCACATTCGCTCATGACGGTTGTGAACAACCGCTCCTGATGTCATGCCGCGTGCTTTACATTCCCCGCCTTTCTTCCTCTCACGTTTTTTAATTAATTCTTCTTCCTCCTATCTCCCTCCTTCAATAATCCCTCTCTTCCTGTGAAAGCGCCAGCCAATCTCTGTTTTAAAATGGGTCTTTCTTCTTTCATGTGATGTCATTTTTCTTGTAGTTTCTTGCTATAGGTCTTGGCTGTTTTGATTGATTTGGAAATGCATATGTGGCTTTTGAATTTCCAAAAAGTTTTTTGCAGCTTGTTCAAATGATAGTTTTTCTTTCCTCTCAGCTTACCACTTATGAAAGGATTTTGAGTCCTTGGAAGTAGAATAGAGATTTTATTGTGTTCTACATTTTCATTTGGTTGATTTTGCATTTGTGCTTAGGTTCTTGCAGATTAGCCTTGAAGGGAAAGTGTCCCTCTTGAAATTTGAGGATAAATGGGTGGCAGATTCAGATGTAATAATGCAGATGCTGGAAGAGAAATATCCCAATCCTTCATTGGTTACTCTGCCAAAAAAGGCTTATGTGTATGTACTGATCTTCATCCTTTCATAACCTTTATAAAAACATGTTTACTTTTCAGATTAGACTTGCAGGTTATTTCATCCATGCTCTTTGGATAAATATAGTGATGCTTTAAAAAAATTTGTTTATTTTGCTTTTATATTTTGGTTTTAGCCATGTACATGTTTCTGGTCTTATTTTCTAAATAATTTTCATATATTCATTGTTACAAGATGATACCCAGTGGAAAATATTGGCAACATGCATTTGGTTCTTACATTTCATATTTATGAGTAAAATCTATTTTCCACTAAGAATGAGGGGTGTCCCTGTCTCAACTATTTAATAAAAATTCCTGAGTATGCTCCATCCAAGCTCAAACTATCCTATGCTGAAGTGCCAATGCTAGGGGAATCGGGATCATCTGAGGATTTTCCTCATGGTGATCGTGAGTGGACTAATCACGGTCCACCATGTCACCAAAGGCCCAACAAAGATGTAGTTTTGTAATTCAAAGAAGAGAAACTTGAAATTTTGATTCTGCAACCCAAACCTGCTTTGCCCTCTAGTCAAACTTGTTGCATATATGATGAATGAAAGTGAAAAGGCCTTATTTGTTGGAATGCTAAACACATTTTTATACCTTCTTATGAAACAATGGTATCTCCGTAACTACTATGTGTTGAGCTTTCGGAATAGTAGAATAAAGATACCACCTTTTAAACACGTAAATAGGTAGTTCTCGATGTTGCTTTGCAAACCCATATGTTCGCGTATAACTTCTAACATGATAATTATTGATGATAAATGCATTGGTATTTAGATATGTAGTCATACGATAAAAGAAATGGGAAATGAGGAAACATAGCATGAAGTTCGGAAGATTGTAATGTGAAGGTTTGTAATAATTTCCTTCTAGCTGAACAAATGAGGATAAAACAGATTTTTATGCTAGGAAATTTGCCAATATTAACAGGAATTATAATCACATCCATTTTATATTTGTTTCTTGGGTGGTATTTTTTTTTTCTCAGTCTAGTACATGTCTTCAAGTCATTATTATCAATAACCGATAGCCTATCGACAAGTTTGTTGAAGGGTTCCAACTAAAATGATTGTTACATAAAATACTTTACAAGCTTTTGAAAGAAATAAATAGAATTCTCTTATATATTAATGTTTTTGATGAATATGCATTGAGCTTGTCACTCACTCAATCGATGTGTTCTTTAAGAAAATTAATTTTATTTATTATTCAAGATGCATGAGACTGTGATATGTATTTAAAAAACAATACATTTCAAATATAATGTAACGCCCCACTCCACACACATGCATGATATTGTCCGCTTTGGCCCATAGGCGTCACGGTTTTATTTTTGGTAGGTCTCGCAACCCACCAATAGGCTTTATTCAAGGTAAAAGTGCAAGGTCTACATATAATCCTAGTCACCTTTCTCTCTATAGTCGATATGGGGCTCCAGGGTGTCACGCCAACTCCAGGGTGTCACATATAAAGTTAAGAGTAAAACGATAGTTTTTTTCTTCTTTTGGGCTAAGATACCTATTTAGTAAGGTGTACTTGTGCGCACCTATCAACCCATGATCAACCTTGCTTCAATTTAAAAATTAGTCCAGGATATATACCCTGCCTGATTTTCCCACATCTATCAGATATGTTGATATCTAGGTCCAATATTTTAATCCTTAAGACAGGGAGAACAAATAAGACTCCAATGAAGTGGTTAGAAAAGAAATGTAGGATTGTAGAATTATGGTGAACATAACCTCAAATTGAAGATAGGGTATAGTATAGTGTGTACGATAATTTTTATATTCATTTCTTAATGTAAAACTCTTTTAGTATAAAATATCATTGATTTTACTTATCAATTGGATCTTATCATATATAATACATCTCTAATCTTTTCTAATTTGAATGCAATTATTGTTCGATGTCTGCCCATGTTAACATGGGCATCTCTCACTGGTTCTTTATGAGAGGAAACCACATCTTACTATCACAAAAACTCCACATTGATCAAATCGGCAACATGAAGCCCTAAAATGAAGTTCTATAGCCAGATGAGTCCGGATCTCCTGTTTCAACGAAATAGGGAGATACTATTTCATCCCATCAAGATCTGTCAAATGTATAAAATCCCTTTTTTTTTCTTTTTTCATTCTAATAAGCAATTGAGAAGGTGCATTAGCAGGCATGAGATTTTATACAATTGGCAAACCTTGACTGGATGAACTAGTATATCTCTATTTCTTTGAAACAGGGGATCCGGACTCATAACCAGATTACCTAATGTGTGGCCCAGTACCATACTATAGATTTTGCCTTATAGTGGAAGAAGCTACAAGCGGTTGCTTCATGCTCTTCTATAACATCTCATCAACCTTCCTGGTTTAAGTACATCTTGTAAAGTCTGATATGAATATTAAACCCCTCTTAGCTATTGGATTGTCTGGATGAAAGCATAAAATTCTTAGTCCTACTGAGATGCCTCATGAATTTCTTAGCAACTTTCTAGTGATCCAAGGAACTCTTTAGGGCATGTTTGGTAAACATCATCAGAGATGAATCCTCTCTGGTTTTCCTCGCTTTGTTCGGTGATTTTTCCTCGCCCCACTTATTCCTGCCTGAAGACTTAGAAAATCTGTGAAGGAGAGGATTCCCCCAGTCAGACCTCGCCCCATCAGAATGGATAAATCATCGATTTTAAAAGAGGGGCATTTATATCACTTTCTCCAGCGAAGAAAATCAATCGATCTGAGCCCTAGTTGTGAGAGACAATCTTTATCCCAAGCGAAGTTGCTCCATCGCCTTCTTCATCTTCCTCTTCCTCCTGTAACATCGCCTACTCTGGCTTGGATGCAAATTCATCTCTATCTCCCTCTCTTTCTGGCCCAAATCCAACCTACCAAACACCCCCTCTCTCTCGCCTAAATCTAGAGCCACCAGAGGTCTCTCTCCCAAATCAAAGCTACCGGATCTCTCTCCCCAAACCCAGGCTCTCTCTCTCCAAACCCAGCCCTAGCTACTAGAGATCTCTCTCCCAAATCCAAAGCTGTCAGATCTCTCTCTCTCTCTCTCTCTCTCTCTCTCTCTCTCTCTCTCTCTCTCTCTCTCTCCCCAAATATCGAAACTTAACCCCCTCTCTTGTAGCCCCATTTCCATCTCTCTGTCGCCTAACCCCATTTGCAACGATCATCAGAATCTGATGACTTTTGTTCATCAAACATCTTGGGTTGAATTTGGGATCTTGGTTCTTTTACCTAAATTTGGATGATTATTTAACATTTGGATATGAATGAGTTTGTGCTTTGGGTTATTGTATGCTCATTATTGGAAGCCATCTAGTAATGTGACCCAGTTATCATGGATAGTAATGTAGACTAATTAATTATCATCTTATATATGCATTGTATTGAGCATTACATGAATCTATATAAATCCGATTGCATTAACTTATATTATATCAGTTTTCTAGAAATCAATTATCTTTGACAAAAACTATTTAGTTATGCCCTTCCGGGCTTGGGAATGGATGTTTTTTTTTTTTTTTTTTTTTTTTTGTGTTTTTTGGTAGAAGACCTGGGAATGGATGTTGTATATGATTTGTTCTGTTAGTCATGCTTGTTGGTGTCATGAGTTATATTGATTTGGTGTCATTAAGATCTTGTAATTCTTGTTTGCTTTGTACAATTTAATCTTCCTAAAGTTTTCTAAAAAATAAACAAGTAATTTTTTGCATTAGTTATGAAACTGTGGAATTTAATATGCGTACCAAACATGGATTTGAAGAAATCATCACAAATTCCTCTGTGCCAACCAAACATGGAATGCAATGAATCCTCTCCCTCATAATTCCTCATTGAGAAAAGCCTAATTTCATAACACCAAGGAATCATCCGAAAAGAGGATTCCTCTCCCGTTACCAAACGTGCCCTTAATACCTACCAATGCCATGCATTCCTACTTTGGAGCTGATATCTTGGAGCGGGTCCAGAGAATTTCTCTTGGGGTCCATCATCATCATCATCTAAAAAAAGACTTATAGGCCTTGCTAATATCTTATCTTATATATGATTGAGAACATACTGGACTTGTATAGTATAAGAAACTTCCATCATTTGATCTTACCTTTTTTTAATTTTCCTGACACGAGAGCCTACTGAACTTATCTCCTTTAATTAGGCATTTAAAGGTTGCGTACTGATTATTTCTCATCACGTTTATTTGTACTTATTTTATGCATGCATAAACGAGGTATGTAAATAAGGCCATTTCCACAAACAAAATCCCACACCTGAGTAGGTGTGATGATCACTCATACCTTCTCCAAAAAGACACCAGTACAGTCTTTTATAGGGTGATTGCAGTCTTATTATAGGGTGATTGCAGTCTTATGGGGCGCCCCATCTAAACCACCCTTATTTCTCATTCTTGTGGGTTCATATTTGTAATCCAAACTATTCACTTTATTTATTAAACTAATAAAGCCCATGACTTGAGGTTGATTATCTTGGTTCTTCATAGATTTTGAGTAATTTGTGAAAATGTCTCAACCTATGGATCTGATTTTTTGCATCTCTAAGGGCCCCCAATTCACGATTCGAATAACTCAATATTCTTGTCTTAATGATAAATATATGGATATTTAGTTTCATATATTAATTCTTCATACTTTTTTGAGAAATTAGAGGAAAAATATTGGAGAAATCATAAGAAATACAAAATTGTTGGATGTACTCACTTACTCAAGTGAAAACGCTGATTTTGACAAACATGATAATGTCTTCCACATGTGTAATGTTTTCATATGAATACTCATTTTCTTATTACATGTGTAAAGGCAAATCAACTACCCTCAGTGTATAATCAAATGTAAGACTTTGCAATTTATATATTCCAAACATCTTTTTAATAAATGAAATCTGACAAGCAAAATAGACTATGCTCTCATATCCTTCATCTCAAAATACTCAGTCTGGATACTTGGACAGAGTCACTTTGTTTTTCTCCAAGATCTGGAAAGAGTTTAAACTCTGGAAGAAAACTAATCTCAAAAATCTTAATGAGAATTAGCCTACATGTTAAATTTAAATAGAATATACATGAAAGCTATTACAACAGAGATTATAGCAGATCCTATTTAATAGGAGATTTGAAAATATTCAAAAGTATACAATTCATAACAGATTCAATCACTCCTGATTTTCTGCTTCAATTCCATAACAGATTCAGTCACCCTTGATTTTCTGCTTTTGATCCCTCATCTGTTGATTTGGATAGCTGTACGTTATCACCCCCCTTCAAATTCAAGGGCCAGGATTGGACTTGCAATTTGTGTCTTAGAGTCTTGAACCGAGCCACACTTAAAGCTTTTGTCATAATATCAGCAACTTGAGTCTCACTTGGAGTAAACAGAACCTGTAGTGTACCATCTTCTACGTGGTCCCTAACATAATGAACATCCACCTCTATATGCCTTGTGCGAGCATGATAGAGTGGATTGACTGTAAGATAGGTAGCACCCAAATTGTCACAATATAATTTTGGTGTAGTGTGCATTGGAATGCCAAGTTCCTTCAAGAGATAAGTTAGCCATTTTACTTCAGATCCAGTATACGAGAGGGCCCTATATTCAGCTTCAGTGCTTGATTTTGACACAGTGGGCTGCTTCTTGGCAGTCCAAGAAATCAAGTTGGATCCAATGTAGATCGCAGAGCCTATGACTGAGCGGCGATCATCAGGATTGGAGGCCCAATCAGCATCAGAGAAGGAAGTAAGAGAGACGTGACTAGATTTGCAGAAATGCAGTCCAAAAGCAATTGTCCCTTTGACATAGCGAATAATTCGCTTGACGGCCTCAAGATGAATAGTCCGTGGGGCATGAAGGAACTGACATACTTGGTTAATAGCAAAGGTTAAATCTGGCCTTGTCATTGTGAGGTATTGTAGAGAGCCAACCATGGAGCGATAGAGAGTACCATCAGGAAGGAGGTCACCATCATGTTTGGAAAGTCGACGCCCAGTAGCTATTGGAGCAGAAACAGGTTTGCAGCCTTCCATTTGGAATTTGGATAAGAGATCCATGGAGTATTTCAACTGATTGAGAAAAATAGTGTCTTTGGTGCGACAAACTTGCATCCCAAGGAAATATGACAACAGCCCCAGATTTTTCATGTCAAATTGGGATGTGAAAGCTTCAATAGTAGCCTTGATGTCATTGGATTATTGCCCGTGAGTATGATGTCATCGACATAAACTAATAAAATGGTTTTGATGGAACCTTTGTTTCTCACAAACAGGGAATGATCTGCATGTGTGTTGTGGAAGCCTAACTTCTGGAGATGGGTACTTAGGCTTTGGAACCATGCCCGAGGGGCTTGCTTCAAACCATAGATGGTTTTCTTCAGCTTACAAACATAGTTGGGGAGTAAGGGGCTGGTGAAACCTTGTGGTTGGGACATGTACACATCCTCATCTAAATGGCCATGTAAGAAAGCATTTTTAACATCTAGTTGATAAAGCGGCCAGTTGAAAAGGTTGGCCAGAGAAAGGATGATACGAATGGTTTGTGGTTTCACAACGGGGCTGAAAGTTTCATAGTAGTCGATGCCGGGATGTTGATGAAAACCTTTGGCCACAAGTCGGGCTTTGTAACGCTCAAGACTACCATCAGCTCTTTGTTTCACTTTGTAAACCCATTTACATCCCACTATGTGTCCATGAGAGGGACGCGGTACCAATGTCCAAGTACCTTGCTTAAGGAGAGAGTTAAACTCATCAGACATGGCTTTTTGCCAATTTGGATCTTTGCAAGCTGTGGAGTAACAAGAGGGTTCTGTGGGAAGGGTGGTATTGGTAAGAAGGAAGCACTGGGGAGATAGTGGATGTTTGGTGACAGAATGAACTTTTGGCTTATGGATTCCATCTTTGGCCCTTGTGACCATAGGATGAACATTAGTTGATGGGTTATCACCAACCTGTGTCGCAATAGGTGGAGATGAATCAGCATCACGATGTTGGAAGGGCAGGGGGTCGGCTGGTGGTTGTGGGGGTGTTGATTGAGGTGGTGTTTGAAGAAGTGATGGAGAGGTAGGAATAGGAACAGGAGGTGTGATAAGAAGTGGATGTTTAATGGTAGTTACTGATGGTGGAGTTGGGGAGGGTGTAGATGAAGCTAAGTAAGGGAAGCGAGATTCATCAAACTTCACATGTCTAGACATAAAAACTCGACCATCAGTCATGCGTATACACCTGTATCCTTTGTGATTCGGACTATACCCCAGGAACACACAAAAGGCTGATTTGGGAGAGAATTTGTTGGTTCCATAGTCTCGGAGATAAGGAAAGCAAGCGGACCCAAACACGCGCAAATAATCATACAAAGGTTGTTCTTGAAAGGGGAGAGAAAATGGGATTTCCTTGTTAAGTAGTGGAGAAGGAAGTCGATTGATGAGATAAACACTAGTGAGGAAAGCATCAACCCAAAGATTATTGGGACAACCACTGTTTAATAACAAAGTGAGACCCATGTTTGTGATGTGACGATTTTTCCTTTCTGACACATCATTTTGTTCCGGTGTGTTGGGACAGGAGACATGCCATATAATGCCACATTTCTGTAAATGAGTGAGAAAAGCTGTAGAATTGTATTCACCACCACCATCACTATGAAGTATTTTGATTTTGGCACTAAAATAATTTTCAACCATAGACTGAAATTGAAGAAAATATTTAAAAACATCAGATTTTGAGTGCATGGGATAGAGCCAAGTATAACGACTAAATGAATCAACAAAGATGACATAAAATTTGTAGCCAGAAACAGAAGAATCGGGAGAAGGTCCCCAAACATCTGAATAAATTGTATGCAAAGGATACATGGCTCTTTTATTTAATACTGGAAAAGGAAAGCGAGTCCGTTTTCCAAGTTCACAACTATCACAAACAAAAGAAGTCCTAGGAACAGGAAAAACTAAGTGAGAAGCAGTAGCGATCATGCGCAGTACTTCGGGCGAAGCATGCCCAAGACGTTGATGCCAGAGAGTAGTGGTTGACGCTGTGAGAGCCATGGGATTTTGAAGAAGGGTGTAGAGACCTCCATCACGGGTGCCCCTGATCAGCGTGTTCTTGGTGTCCAGATCCTTAACCACAAAGGAAGAAGGTGTAAATTCAACAGTGCAATTATTCTCATCTGTTAATTTGCTAACTGAAAGAAGATTTTTTTTTTAGAGATGGAATTAAGAGAACATCACTGAGAACAAGAGGTTTTGAAGGGGTGTGAAGAGTATGATGCCCGGTATGGGTTATGGGTAGAGGCCGGCCATCTCCAACCATGAGAACATCATTCCAAGGGGTCAGGTTAGAAAGTTTACCTGAGTCATGAGCAACATGTGTAGTAGCCCCAGTGTCAGCGATCCATGATTCAGTCCCATGGTTATGCAGGGAAAGAGCAGCAAACACTTGATTAGCTTCTTCGCTAGAAGATGATTTTTCTTGGTAAGACTCATCAAACCGATACCAGCACTTGAGGGCAGTGTGTCCTATTTTCCCACAGACTTGACAGGTTGGGCGAGAGGTCATGTTTTTGCCTCCAGATTGGAGTTGTTGACCTCGTCCACGTCCATAGATTCTGCCACCACGATGAGTATTTGATCTGCCACGATTGTAAGGTGGGCGTCCTCCTCTTTGGGCAACAAAGGCAGTGGATGCGTGATCTGTTGGCAGAGCATCATAGGATTTGAGGAGTGCTTCTTGTGCTAAGAGCATGAAGGTAGTTTCTTTGAATGTCGGGTATTTGTCCCGAGTTTGAATGTTGGTTTGCACCGCATTATAGTCACGATCCAGTCCTTTGAGAATCCAAGAAACCTTATCTTCATCAGTGAGAGGCTTCTGGATAGCATTCAATTCATCACATAACAGCCTGAATTGTTGGATGTATGCAGACATGGACGTTGATCCTTTCTTGAAGGATTGAATTTTCTGTCGGAGCTCCAATTCTCGTAGTCGGCTGTGTTGCACAAACCGCTCGTGAAGGGCATCCCAGACCTCCTTGGCAGTTTGGAGGTTGACTACCTCAGGGAGTACTGCCTCTGTTATGGTAAAGAAGAGCTAGGAAACAATGAGTTGATCAATCTGTTTCCAGTTGGGGTTGGTGGTATCTTCCGTATGGGATCCATCAACAAAGTGAAGGAGATTATATCCTTTGAGTAAAGGCATAAATTGGAGATTCCAAAGGATGTAATTGGTTTCGGTGAGTTTGATGGATACGAGATTGACAAGAGTGGGCAATGCCTTAGTGAGGTGTTGAACCTCATCAGAGGATTGAGGGACAGAGGTTGTGGAAGAGGAGGTGGCCATGGAAGAGAAAGATGATATGAAGGGTAGGGAAAAAAAAAAACCTTATTGTCTGCACACCAGAATCGTCTGGTGCTCTGATACCATGAAAGAGTTTAAACTCTGGAAGAAAACTAATCTCAAAAATCTTAATGAGAATTAGCCTACATGTTAAATTTAAATAGAATATACATGAGAGTTATTACAGCAGAGATTATAGCAGATCCTATTTAATAGGAGATTTGAAAATATTCAAAAGTATACAATTCATAACAGATTCAGTCACTCCTGATTTTCTGCTTCAATTCCATAACAGATTCAGTCACCCTTGATTTTCTGCTTTTGATCCCTCATCTGTTGATTTGGATAGCTGTACGTTATCAGACCTATGTTAAATAAATCTACTTTATTAATCTTTGAGTATATACACTATTAACTATATTCTCCATAAATCCAAATTGTGTACTCACATCATTAAATTTAAGACACCATTATCGGGAGGCTTGATTGTCTGGATAGCTCTTATTTTAAAAGCTTTCAAGTTTTCTTCTTCTTTTCCGGTATCCCAACAAGGGGGCTACGACTCAAATAGGGGCAGACCCACATGTTGGGAACCTGGGGTGTGCAATAAGGGGGCTAGGACTCAAGTAAGGGCAGACCCACATATTGGGAACATAAGGCGGACACCCTAGGTTGAATATGAAAATCACTAATAAGAGCTAACGGACGACGGCCAATCGCCCCATGTATTCAATAACCGTCACCCCAAGTTTTCTAAAGAAAACTAATTTTGGACATATCAACTTCTCTAAGATATCTTGCTTCCCCTTCGCACCGGTCTCTTTCTCCTACCCATGGTCTAAAATCTCGGTCGCGGTCGCGGTAACGGCCGGGCCGAAAAACCGATATGATATCGATATCGATCGCGGATATCGGTCTGTCGCGGTCGTCGCGGTGTGAATTTTTTTTAATCCAAAAAAATTCACAAAAATATTAAAAAAAACAAGAATATTAGAAAATACTGGAAAACAATATTTTTTTCATTAGTAACAATAATAAATTAAAATCTTGGTTACCTTAAGTTATGAGTCCTATTTGTGTCGCAGTTCACTGTCTTCTCCAGTATTTCATATAATGCAGCCATTATTGATGCTCATGATCAATTTATTAGTGTAAAATATAAGAAAATAAAGATAGCATAATAATTATCTATACATTATTAATAAGCTATTAGTAATTATTATTTAGTATCATAAATACTCCAACAATTTTTTTTTAAAGTTTAAAGTAGAAGATTTTAAAAAAAAACCATTTTTTACACCCAAAATTATGTTTATAAGTAGATCTAGCATGAAAGTGTGTAGATCTAAGTGAATAACACAACACAAACCCAAAAATGACATGCCAATGATCGTTTTATTCATTTCTATGCTTTATCTAAAAATAAAAAATAAAAAACATATAATAGTAAAAATAAGGGAGTTAATTTAATTTTCTCTTACTAAATAAAATGATTTCTTCAAAAAATAGTATTGGAAGTTGGAAATATATAAGAGAATGAGCTATGGAGACATGGTTGCTCTAAGGAGATGAGGGAAGAGGAGAAAATGGAAAAATGGGGAAAAAGTTACAAAAAAATCAAGATTTTTGAACATTACTTCATCTCGGCCGATATTTTCAAAATATCGGCCGAGATATCAGTAAAACTGATATTTTGACCATATCAACCGATATTGGCCGATATTTTGCCTGACTCGTATCGCGGCAAAATATCGTCGTGGTATGGGCCGATACCGACCGGTTCATATCGGCTGATATGAACCGGTGTCGGCCGAGATTTTAAACCATGCTCCCACCGTAGTGAGGCAACCAAGTATTATTTCCTCTCTCTCTCTCTCGACCTCTCTATCATCCGATCTTACTTTCTCCAGATATCTCTCTCTTTCTGTCTCTCACACACAAAATTGGATTCAGTCCTAAACTCATAAATATGAAAACCTCAATTCCTAAATCTCAAGACCCCAACTACAATTCCCTTCTTCTAAATCTTAATACCAAAATCCCAATCCCTACACCCGAACCTTTGTCCCCTTTCTCTAACCCCAAACCCCTAAATCTCAAAACTCAATCCCTAATCCCCAATCGTCAACTGATGCTCAATCAATTGATGCTATTTTGAACACTTCTTTTGTAAAAAAAGAAAAATGTAGTTGGCATGAAATCTTTTACAAAACCCATCAACATTTTCTCCTTGTTTATTGATTTTCTTTTAGTTTGAAATTTGAATGTTTATTTTAGAGACTCACATTTTCTCCTTGTTTATTGACTTTATGTTAGTTTGAATGTCTATTTTAGAGTCTCGTCTCCAACTTGATCTAATTTCAAGGACTCATCAAGTAATTAGTGTATTTGTTATTGAGGTGCACTGTGACTTTTTGTTCCTTTGTTGGGTTGAAATCCAGTTATATATATAAGCTTCTATCAATTTATACTTCACCATTTCCCTTAGTTGCCTTTGCTGGTGGAATAGGTTCTGTGCTTTTATTCATGAGGGGTGCTACAGACCCGGACTCCCATCCGGGCTCCCAGTGTTGGGTCCGTAGACTTTCACTTTATTCATTTGGCATCTCAAAAGGCATCAACCAATCACACTATCGTAGCGGGCTTAATTAAAAATCTCCATCTATTGGATATAATGAATGATAAAACTATAGTAGTACATTCCCTCAAATGATGAAATTACAGTTAGCCCACATTTGATTTATCACATGCGTGCGTGAGCAACCATGTGATTTTCAGCCTCATAAATACTCAAAATTCGCATAAAAATCTTGGATCTACTTCCAAACAATCTACATGAAAATTTGGGTCCGCCTCCAACATCCACATGAACATCCTAATTTTGTCCATAAAACCCAACTAGCTATTTGGGTCCACCCCATTCAAACGAAGATCAAGGGTCCTCCACTGGACTACAGTTAGCCCATACATGTGGGTAGGAGAGCCCACATAAGTGGAAAGGATGTCCACAAATGTAGAAAGAGTAGCTACCAAGGTATACTATCCCTGGGTGTAGAGGTTGTCCATGAGAATTCACAATTCCCTAATTGATTGGGCTTTATGTTTTTGGAACTTGGTGAGCTAACCAAGTAAAAAGTCACTTTTGGCCAACTGAATTCTCTAAATTTCAGAATTCAAAATACTATTTTTTTTTTCACATCACCCCTTAAGCCTGTAGTGATTAGTCCGGCTCAAAGGACTAGGACACCATCCGTTGTCATTAAAAAAAAAAAAACAATCAAAATACTATGTTGCCATTGGCATTTTTGAATTCTTGTTTCTTGGAGGGAAACATTTGGTATTCTCCATGCTTCCAACCAAACAACCCCTTGATGAATTTGTTGGACTTTTGTCGAAATTATTCTTGCTATCAAACTCACAATTTAACCCAACTTGAGAGCTATACTATGACCTACTATTCAATAGAACCTGGATTGTTAAATAATAGGGTAAAGGTTAATCCTTCTAACTTTTGTGTTGATCTTAGGACGTGTTAGGTTGCAAGCATTTCTCATGGGAACTCTCCTTGTTTAGGAATCTTTGATAGAATGTAGAATATGTCCACGATAATTACAAATTATTTATTTGAGACACTTTAAAATGGAGAGAATTAGCTGAGTTGGCCATGTGAATTATCATATGAGGGCTTAAGAATTCTCAAAAATCCCAAATTTCTAGATGCTATTATTGGCCAAACATTCCAAAAATCAGTTTGTGGGACCCCAATTGACATTTCCCAAATACTCAAAAATTTCTAAAATACTTGCAAACAAGCAGGCCATATTTGCATTTTCGACCCAATTAAGAAATGAGTATCGCTCATTTCGAGAATACATCTCATCTGCCCAACTGAAACTAGGCATGTAAATATGGCACGGCACGACCCATGAAAATTATACGGGTTGTGCCTTGCCATGCCCACTCCTTTAGGGGTCAGCCCAACACAGCACGACTGTGCTGCCCACGGCTCCCCCTCTCCTTTTTTAAAATTTTTTTAATTTTTTTTTATTTTTTTTTTAAGTTAGATTTGGACGGACACAAACTTAGACTTATACTCTTGGACCAATTTCATTAAAATAAAAAAACTAAGAGAAATAAATAAATAAAAGAACACTAATGATGTTTTGAACAAAAAAACATCAAATAGATTATATTTCCTTGAAATTTAAATTACAAAAGTTCAAAAAACTTACAAGTTTAAACTTTGATCAATATATAATGAAATTATAATTTTAAAAACCTATGATACATTCTAAAAATAGATTATACTTTACAATAGAACATTAGGCCATGGTCCGCAGTGCAAGACCGTGCCTCGTGCTGGCCCTGCCGCCTATGGGCTTGGGGCGCTGGCCAGTCCTGACCCAACACGGCCCAGTCGAGGACTCTGGTTTTTTCCATCTCTAACTGAAACCCAACCCGATCCGAACGGACTCCATCAACAGTGGTGCTACACACCCCGACCCAGACGGGGTCCCAGTCGGGGTCTGGGTCGGGGTGTGTAGACATAATGCTCCATCAATAGCGGCCCAAAAAGTCTACTTGGACAAACTTTTTTGGCCAGAATTTGGCCAACCTATATGGTTTGCATTGAATATCATAGTGATATTCAATGCAAACCATATAGGTTGGCCAAATTCTGGCCAAAAAAGTTTGTCCAAGTAGCATTACTCATAGCGGCCGCAGCCCTGACTCTGACGGAATGGACCGTTCATTAAAGAACGAGCAGACGCCGTATTTGTATTCTCTCTTCTCCTTCTGATTTTCCTGCTGCATACCGACATGTTCCTGGGAGATCTCAGCCGTACACATGTCATCAGACTACGAGGATGCCCATCACAACTTTCAGTTGTCAGCTTTACTCACATAAACGTGCATCATTAAAAATAGTGCTGGTGAATCTTGTGGTTCCTCAGATTGAATTATTGAATGAGTGATCCATGGCCACCTCCAAAATTCAGACAGGTATAAATCGCACAAATCAGTTTAATGTATTTCATGGATTTTTACCATATTTCACCCATGAATTGGTATAAGATGTACAATATCGCACGGTCGTAAAATATCGAACTCATGAATACTAAATTAGGAAATTTTGGTAACTTCAATATTTTGACATTAGAAAGCACAATTAGCAATGTATAAGTGAGGGTGCGTGATAGGGGTGTAACTGTTTGATTAATCGGTAAATTTAAAAAAATCGTTAACCGAACCGTAAACGTGGTTTTCTATCTTTCAAAACCGTAACCGTAACCGTATTCACAAAAACCGTAGAAAACCATAACCGCGGTTAACCATATTAAACGGTTCGGTTACGATTAATAACCGTGGAATGCCTTTCTCACATAAAGGGATAAATGTGAATGATTGAAGGTAAAATGACAAATAAGAAACATTTAAATAAGATAAAAAAAAATATTTCATTTAGCCCCCTTATTTTTTTCTTTTCTCAATAAGACTTTGGAGTTTGGAGCATAAGCAAGCAATGTCCCATAATTGCATTTGGAACAAATGGGGCCCGCAACTTTACCGCATATTCCATTATAGAAAGCAAAGGAAACGGTTCCTACTGCTATAGGCCCAGTCGATTTGCCTCCATAACCATAAGTTACTATTACTTATTTTATGAGCTGTGAGAGGGAAACAGTGCATTAAACAAGTTTATTGCGTTTGCACGGGGGAGAAAATCGTCGTTTTGCTTTCACAGTTTAGGAAAAGTGGAGAAACTAATTCCCCACCTACCTTTACAAATTATAACACTCACACAACAAACACAAGATTCTTATTTCTTCACTCCACAGAAGAAAACCAAATCCTTCTCTGTCTCCGTCTCTTTCTCATCTCATCCTTCTTGTCACAGATCTCAGCAATTTCTCTAATTACTCATCTGAGGAAAACCAAAATCTTAACCTGAACTTTCCCAATTCCCTTAAATTCTCACCCAGGAATCCAGATCTCGCGAAAATCCAGGAAAAGGCGCCTTTGGCTTTTGGCTGGATTCGATAAAGCTCCCTACAAAATGCAGCTGCTAATGTTTCGACGGAAACTTGCTAAAACCAGCTGAAAACCTTGTCGAAGAGAATTTTTAAGGAAACTCGAGAAAGTATTACAATTCGGTAAGCAAGTTTTCATGATTTTTTTCCGAGCTTGAGATTTTTCTTGGAAAGTATATTTACCTATTGGGAATTTGACTTTTTTTTGCAGAGATTGGAACGGATCTGGGGAGGAAGAGAGCATGCAGGGATTTCAGAGGGTTTTCGGGAACGGATCGGGTATTTACTACCGGCATGTATCGGCAACGATATATCGGGTAGTGAATAAAGCGCATGCAAGAACTGTGGTGCTGTTTGTTGTGGCGGTTTGCGTCGGAGCCTTCATTTCCACACGTTGGATCGATGCTGTGAGTTCTTTCTCTCTCTTTCTTAAACCCTAAAACCCTAATTTTTCCAACATTAGTGATAGATACCAGGGAAAGTAAAATCCCTGGTCGGGTTTCTCTTCTGTTTTGTGAGAGTGAGGGACAATGAGGTGTTGAGTTAACGCGCGCCAGGGGTTCGACACATGACTCGGAAGCTGACAGTTGATGCACTGGCACGGGTAGACATGCAGTCATGTCGGTCGGTGACTTTTGCTTTACCTGAAGTAGACTGACTGATGGAGGGAACTTTTTTTCTAACTTATTCCACCGCGAGATCACGGATCCGATGGGGATTTTGAGTGGGGCCCACACGGTTTTTTTTTCTTCACCTTTTCGATGCGTGTTTTTTCCTTTTTTCTCTAATTCAGACCGGTTTTATCCAATTTCATTGAGATGTAAATGGTTATTCGATTTTCTAATTACTAAGAGCTTTGATCCGTTAAAAACTTGATCTAGGTCTTTATTTAGGTCCCGTTAAGTAAATGGGTTTGGCTCCGATTCCACCTTGGTTCAAACACGTAGATCCGAGACTCAACGTATTACCTAAAATTTTGAAATTCTCTCTTAAAAGCTATATATTTTTAATATCATTTTCTATCTAGATCTGGACCCGGATCCAAACTCATCCCATATATGGTTCTAGTTCCTATTCCGGAGCCAAGAAACTGGTTCCGAGTCCGGGTTTGGATCTAGTTCCACCTTCTCCTTGACAGTTCCGAGTCTACCATGGACCCGGACCGGAACCGACCTGTTTACAACCCTACAATTTAAAGACATTGGTGATCATGTCTACTCTATTGAGTTTTCTATATGTGAAAAATGGATGGACGATGGAGATTTGATTCTGAGTCCGGAACTAGTGAGGGAAAATCTCATAGTGACCGTGAGTGGACTATTCACAGTCCGTCGTATCACCGTGGTCAACATGCCATGCACACGGGCGGCTTGTCATGCTTCTGGATAGGGACTGCCTGTGGTGACGTGGCATACTCTAAGTAGTCCACTCACGGTCACTGTGCGTAAGGACAGGGGATCCCGATTCTTTGATCCTTGGTGTTTTCATTGGAAGAGTGGTGCCCCCATCGAGTTAAAAGTGGATTGGCTAGAAAGTGAGGGCTTGTGCCAATGGTCTGGATTTTACTAGTGAAGGGCCCACTCATGGATTTTGCTTTTACTATTAACGGTCTGGATGTTGCTTTGGAATTGGATAGTCCATATTCAAACAGTTAAGATGTCAATTGGATGGTGGTGCAATTCAATCGATGCATGTTTGGGTGTTGGAAAAGCGAGTGCGGGTGGCCCATTTTTCGTGGAACTGAAGGTTTTATTCTGTTAGCATTTTCTACTATAAATTAATTGAAAGGGTTGTTTTATTCATACCATGATCGACCCATCTAAACCGAAGGGGGGCCAACTTTTAATGGGTTCAAAATGGGTCTCAAATTGGTAGGAATTTTTGGAAAAGTAAGGACCACTAGACCCGTTTAGTAACTGTTGAAAATGTCAATTTCAACCCTATATCACTTGATTAAATTTGAGTTGATTTTGGCTCCTAGGAATGCAACAAGTGATGTTGATTTGCAAAGTGGGGTTAAGTCAGGAGTCAATATCAACATGACCCACTTACTAATGTGATTGAAAATGCTAATCTAACAATAATTTACTAGTCAGGAATCACCACCTTTAGACAAAGGATACGAAGTGGAACTTTTTTTTTCCCAATCCGAGGGTTCCAACCATTTGGACTTGGTTAATTCCTCCGTGGCCCAGAGGAAATGCTGGGTAAATACCCCTGTGATCCCTAAGTGATAGCACTAGTGGACTCAATCTTCTATTTCTAAAGAGAGAGAACCGGTAGGGATGTAATAGATACCCGAATCTCCAATTACTCGGAAGTTCCAACCCGTTAAAAATCAGGTCTGAGTCCTTATTTAGGTCCCGATAAGTAAATGAGTTCGGATCCGATTCCAACTTGTTACGGACCCGAAACCTGACATATTACCTCAATTTTAGAAAATATCTCCTAAAAATCATATTTTTTTAATATCATTCTCTACTTAAATCCGGACCCGGATCTAGACCCATCCCATATATAGTTCTGGTTCTGATTCCGGAGCCAAGAAACCGGTTCCGGATCTTGTTCCACCTTTTTTTTAATGGTTGCGGACTGGAACCGAGCCGTTTACAACCCTAAAAATCAAGGGTCGATGCTAAGACTTTTATCTCTGAAAGAGGAAGAAATCGTACTTATGACCACTAAGCCAACCTTCGGGGTCAAGTGAAACTTGACTTAAGTAAACTACATTATGTTTTGAGGACTCTATTTGTATGGTGCTGTTTGAATTTTAAACGTCGTAAAGATGGTAAGTGTTTTAAGTCATAGCATTTATTAAGAGAGAAGGCGAGTTCCTCTGATAGGAAATAGTACTCCGAAGAAAGTACTTTACTTGCATGCGAAAAGGCGGACATGGGATGTCCATACAATGATAAAATTCTCTGTGGCAGGGGAATCAGAACAGGGCCATTGACAGTATCCACTTTGTGGGTTGAATAATTAAATACCATACCAGGTCATATGTAGGGGAAGGCTCAATTAGACCATGCCTTTCCCAATACCTTGTAGATCTTCAATATTCAAGGCTAAACTTTTAACAATAACATTTCAACGCCTTGGTTCTCACAAACATGGGTCCGGATATGAATCCATTGTCCCTTTCGTTGTTGCTTTGGAATCCCGAGAGCCTCGGAGAGCGGGCCGAGTAAATCATTACACCTTTTCATTGACTCCGGCTAAATATCATGTGTGGGCACTTTGAGAGCTAAAACTACTTAAAAGTTATGGTCCCTTTTCATCTATTTCTCGCTAAATTTTACTTTGTTGGATTATTATAATATTGATCACATGCCTCTTTCTTTTACCTTATTTTTTACTTCTAAACTTCACGTTGGACAAGTGGTTGATCTTGTTATGGCCTAAAGTTACTATAGTCTAAACTTCAATTATTATTATTTTTTTCTTGGCGTAGAATATGGTTGTAAGCGGGATGGACTCAGAACCAGAACCGTTAGAGAAAGTGGAACCGGATCAGGACTCGAAACCGTTTTGAAACCGGTTTCTTGGCTCCAGAACCAAAACCATATATAGGATGAGTCCGGATCCAAATTCGGATCTAAATAGAGAGTGATATTAAAAAAAAAAAGGTTTTTAGGAGAAATTTTCAAAACTTTATGTAGTATGTTGGGTCTCGGGTCCATGGGTCCGAATCAAGGTGGAACCGGACCAAGACCCAGACCCATTTACTTATCGGGGCCTAAATAAGGACCAATACCCAATTTTTAACTGATCGGAACCTCTGGGAAATCGGAGAATCGGGAATCCATTTACATCCCTAGTGTAGAATAGTTTGAACTTCAATTGAAGTGAAATTTGACCTATAGACATGATTTAAATTATTACAATTTTTTTCTTTTCTTTCATTTAAACTTCAATTTCATCGTGGTCTGCCGAGGTGACATGTAGCCCAAAGAGAATAATGTAATTTATTGGTTTTATAGAGTTTGGATATGGGGCAATTTTGGTAACTTCACTTTACTAGTAAAGTGAGGTGAGTTGTCAATTCAAAAGAAAAGAAATGTAGATGAGTCGAATAAAAAAATATCAAACTTCAAAAAACACATCTTCCTTTTAATTAGGAAAAAGTCAAAAAATTATTTTCTCATGCAACTAAATGACAAAATAACTTATTTTTTGTTAAAAAAAAGTCATTAAAGTTATATTCTCATGTCATTAAAGGACAAAAGGTTATAACTTTTTTTTTTTTTTCATTTAGCACTTCTGATTTGATCCCCTTTTTTCTTTTTTTTCTTTTTTTCCTCTTAAGTCGAGCACTCACCTTACATTCCTAGTAAAGTGAAATTACTAAACAGACCCTTATAAGTGAGACAAATGGGGCACGGCTCATCTTTTGAGCCTGGAAACTGTCGAATGAGGTCTCATTTGCACTAATCAAAACCATTATTCTGGTCATGGGCCACCTAGTTTATTCATCTTTGCGTAAGTGCACAACAGTCACATTTGCCATCATGATGTTTCACTAATACTCACATTTTGACCTTTTTTTTTAAAGGACACTTGCCTTCGATTAGAAGAAAGAGATGGACGTTTGATCTGTTTGACAACCACCATTTATGATTTTAACGTTACCATCAAGAACTCCATCTGCTTCTCTCATGCCTAATGATGATTATGGTAACATGCTTTTGAACCTGTAAAGGCCATGGCCAAAGTCATTATATAACATGATATTTCATAAACTATTTTATGAATAAAACTTTAAAAAGTAAGAGCTTTGTATCTCACCAATTTGAGAGCTTCTAATACTTTTTAAGATGTAAATAAATATAATAATGGTTTTTTTTTTTTTTTTTGCCTTAATATGAAAAGAATTTACTATTATATGCAATATAATATTACAAATAATATGCTTTGATAATGATTGACAATTTTATTTTTTGATCTATTTGACTTAAATCATATTCGAATAAAAAAAAACCTTTATATGCCTGCAAAAGGTTTATATGACTGTCAATTGAATGACATGAATATCTAAATCAATAACGTATTTTATTATTATTTTTTTTTACAATATGGCAATTTTGTCTATACTACCTTTGCTTAATGAAAACTTTGTTCATATAAATACTATTTGACGAATTTGTTTCTCTTAATTGATTCATACAGACCAATTAGTCTAAAAACATAACTATGTGTACAAAGGGCAAATATGGACTCAAATCAAATGAGTCATGGTCACTGAAGTTATTGAAATTCATTTGCTTCTAAACTAGCTTTCCCTTTCATTCAATATTTTCTATAGCTGTCATGGTTGAGAATAAGAAGTCAATAGAGGCTAGCAAAGTTTCTATTTTCACTGTTGATGAGCTGCGAGCAAACTGTTTTCCCCCTTTTTTTCTTTTTCAAATGGTAGGCCCATTTCTTTATTAGAATTCATGTCTTGAAGAATTTCAAATTATCCAAAAATTGTCCCCTTAGGTGAATTCCAAATTCCTCTTTTTTGTGGAGGATTTGAAATTCCAATAAATGGTATAAAGAGTGAAATTCCAATAATTCCAAAAGGTCTTTTGGGTGGTTGGAATTTGAAACTCTAATGAAAGAAACACAATTTTTCAAATGCCAAAGGACAAGATACCACATCATGTCACATCATGTCAAAAAACCTCCGACCTCCTAAATTCTAGTCATAAATTCCGGTAAAGATTACAGTGAATCCAAATTCTGAGCCCTCTTATAGGAATGAAAATTGGTAATGTTTGGGCTGGGTTCATTGCACTCCAGACCCAAGTCCCAACCCAACCAGAACCCCAATTAGTTACAAGGACTTGTGATGTGGTCTCTACCCGGCTTGGATCATGGTCCTGAGATCTGTACGTGTACGGCTGTGGAAGCACCCAGTTATTTAAAGGCTCCAACCTAGACCACAAACTGGATAAAGGGCCTTAACCTATGAAAATAAGCCCCAGAAACTTTCTCGTACTGATGTATCAGGGCAATTTTCTTGCTTGCTATTTTTTAAAAATCTTTTTTAATCTTCTGATAACTTGGGCATTCATTAGGTTTTTGACCCCACAAAACTAATTCACGGGTAACACTCGCTAAACCTACACAAATAAACACCAAACAAACTTAGAGCGGTTTTGAAAACAAGATGTGGGGAGGAAAACCACCCCACTAACTCCTAGGGATGTAAATGGGTATTCGATTTTTTGATTATCTGGAGGTTACGACTGTTAAAAATCGAGTTTGAATCCTTATTTAGGCCCCGATAAATAAATGGGTCCGGATCTACCTTAGTTCGGACCCATAGACCCGAGACCTAACATGTTACCTCAATTTTTGAAAATCTATACTAAACACCATGTTCTTTTAATATGATTCTCTACCTAAATTCGGACCTGAACCGGAATCCAGACCCGTCTCATTTATAGTTCTGGTTCCGATTCTGAAGCCAAGAAACAGGTTCCGGGTCCGAATCTAGTTCCAACTTCTCCTTAACAGTTTCGGTTTCGAGTCCACCATGAACCTGAACCGGAACTCACCCGTTTACAACCCCACCAACTCCCAAGATGGGCCACTAGGTGATACATCCTTGCAATTTATTTAAAGGGCCGTGCAATATCTTGCATGTATATGCATGCTAGACAACTTGTGGGGCCCATTGGGGTCAACCAATGATGGGCAAGTGGGGGCATCAAAAGATCTTGCCAATCCATGTGCAAAATTTCAAGTCCATTAGATAATCTAAATGGACTTGAACAAGAAAAAGAAAATTGAAAAAAAAAGGCCACAATTGAAAAATGATTCCAAATGTTGCCACTCCCTACTTAGGGTTGTAAACGAGTCGGTTCTAGTCCGAGTTCATGGCGGTCCGGGAACCGAATCTGTTAAGAAAATTGTTGGAAAAGGTGGAACGGGCTCGGAACCGTTTTCTTAGCTTCGGAATTGGAACCAGAACCATATATGGGACGAGTCCGGATCCGGATCCGCGCCTAGATAGAAAATAATATTAAGAAAATATTATTTTTAGGAAAAATTCTAAAAAATTGAGGTAATATGTGAAGTTTCGGGTCCATGGGTCCGAATCAAGGTAGAACCGGATCCGGACCCATTTACTTATCGAGCCTAAATAAGGACCTAGACCCGATTTTTAACGGGTTGGAATCTCCGAAAAATCGGATAATCAGGTCCCATTTACATCCCTATCGCTACATGAGCATCATTGTACATTGTTTGTTTTTAACATCTAATAATCTAGGTGCTTAATTTTCAGAATATCTAATCACTACTTAATTCCCATTTTGCAGACCATCACAAGCAGCAAGAGCACAAAACCCATCCTCACTGCTAAAGCAGTCCTCCATGAGCCCTCCCACCCAAACCCCACCCCTCCCAAAAAGCCCTCTCACCATCACCAAACTGCCAGCAGAACACCCACACATCCCAAAAAGTTAAAACCCCAACATAAACAACAACAACCCCAAAATCCCCTTCTCTGCCCATCCGAAAACCACACCAGAACCTGCCATGCACGTGGCCCATCCCCTACCGTCCAATCCTACGATGATGTGGACCCCCCATCTTGCCCCGATTACTTCCGTTGGATCCACGAAGATCTCCGGCCCTGGAAGGCCAGAGGGATCTCCAAGGAGATGGTGGAGAGGGCAAAACGGACCGCCACCTTTCGGGTCGTGGTGTTGGACGGTCGGGTCTACGTGGAGAGGTTCCAGCGGGCGTTCCAGACCCGAGACGTGTATACGCTGTGGGGTATTTTGCAGCTGGTGAGGCTTTATCCGGGTCGGGTGCCGGATCTTGAGCTGATGTTTGACTGCGTTGACTGGCCTGTGGTGATGTCACGTGACTACACGGGGAGGAATGCGTCGGCCCCACCTCCCTTGTTTCGGTACTGTGGAGATGAGGAGACGCGGGATATTGTGTTTCCTGACTGGTCCTTCTGGGGTTGGTAAAACTACTTCACTTCTCTTTTATCCCTCGTTTTTCCAGTAGAGTAAAAGCGAATGGCCCTACGATCTATCATGCACAATACAACATGGATACGGCAATGACACGTTTTACATACGGAGTGACACACACAAATTTTTCACATAAAAAGTGAAATATCGGATACAATATGACACGATACATTGCCCATTTTAAAATATCCGTGCATCATAGCCTATGATTACGACGTCATCTAAAAGAGATCAATCAGAATAATAGAAATATCTAATCATGAACCCTAAGGGGTTGGCCGAGTGGTCAAGACCATGGTTCCTCCCTCTTCCAGAGCTAGAAGTTTTAGTTTCGACCCCCGGTTCTCTCTTCTTCAGGAATCGAAAGTTGGGTCTACAGGGGTGTTTTTCCTGGCTTCTCTCTAGGCCCCGGAGGGATTAGTCCAACCTAAAGGGATGAAAACCTCTTATAGCAAAAATAAAAAATAAAAAAAAATCTAGTCATGGACCCTCTTTTTTGACCCAGGTGGTAATCGGGTCTGTGTTTAGTGCTTACGCATCTGGCTTGGTTTTGGATAGGCTGAAAATCCACACATGCATAAATGGCTTTACAATGCTAGATATGTTTGTAGGCCTGAGATCAACCTCAAGCCTTGGGAATCTCTGCTGAAGGATCTGAAAGAGGGAAATGAGAGAGTCAAATGGATGAACAGAGAGCCCTATGCTTACTGGAAGGGGAACCCAGCTGTGGCAGCTACCAGACAAGACCTTCTCAAATGTAACGTATCCAAGGTGAAGGACTGGAATGCTCGCTTACATGCACAGGTATTTGTCCTCAAAACTTAACTGTTGGACTTTGTTTCCTAAAGTATTAACCATTACAAGTTTACTACATAGAAGAAGATCTCTAAAGATGTGTTGCATATCTTGTCTAGACATATGGGTTGTCCTCCCATGAACAGTTCATTTGGTAAACCCCATTCTTAGTGGACTGTAAACTCCATTGATGGGAAATCCACCATACAAAAGTCCCATTTATTGCTCAAATTTTGCAAGCCTTTAATTGATGGGTAGACATATAGTGAAGATTATCAAAGCAAATTCAGCAATACTTCCAGTGAACACGATCAGTTTATTCTAACCTTCTAATTTGTTGTGTATAAAACATCCATACAACAGACGATCAGTGATCCAATCGATATAATGTTAAGAATTAAGACTACTTGGTTGCACACTTGCACTCAGGCGACTGTTGGGATTTTTTTTTCTTTAAGTAAGCATTGCATCGAGAATCAGGCCTATGTTTTCAGCCCTTGGACAAGTGAAATGGGCCCAAATGAACTGTAATTTTATGTAATCTTTACATAAGGAAACTTGGAGGTCTTATGACTATAATTCATCATTTGGTTTTGTGCCACAAGGAAAGATAAAAATGAAACCTGTAATTTGATAAGTAACTAATACAGGCAGGAAAAAACCTGCCTGTACTATGTACTACATTTCTGACATGGCCTGCATTGTGCGGCACAACTGGCCCACCACCATTCACAGGGCCTAAGGGGATACAGGCACATCATGGATGTCATGTTAATGAAGTTTCACCTTGATTGAATGATCCCATTTGGTTAGTTGCCTTCTAAACAAACAAATAGTTATGACCTGACCTATCTAAGAAAAGAAGGCAGTATGTCTTAGTTCAACCTTTTATTTTGCAAGCCCTTGCATTGATAGGCATGATCACACATACAATCATGGTGAAATTTCATCCTTGGGGTGTCATTTTATTCCACTATCCCATGTGGTAGATGGTTGATCCTGGGGGCACCCACAATGCAAGCCATGCCATCTTAGCAGATCATTTTTTATGCAGGTTGTGGGAAATATAAGCATTCATCTAATAGAGTATCTTTATAGGACTGGATGAGTGAATCTCAGCAAGGATACAAGCAGTCTGATCTAGCAAGCCAATGTACTCACAGGTATATTTCCATATCAACATGTTTTCAATTCTTAATGTGTCTGCAGGTGCATTCTTTTCCTTAATAATAGATTTGTTATTTAAAATTTGTACTAGATACAAGATTTATATCGAAGGATCAGCTTGGTCTGTCAGTGAGAAGTACATTTTAGCTTGCAATTCTCTTACTTTAATTGTGAAGCCTCGATACTATGACTTCTTCACTAGAGGACTTATGCCTGTGCACCATTATTGGCCGATAAGGGCGGATGATAAATGCAGATCTATCAAATTCGCTGTCGACTGGGGCAACAACCACAAGCAAAAGGTGACCCTCCCTTATTTCTTCTTGTGCATATCCGCTTTCACCTTTCTAAAACTGGGTAATATAGCATTTATCCAGAGGGATTATATGAGGAAATTTACATGGTATTATAGCTAACCGGTCGAGAGTTTGAATCCCTGGAAGAACGGCTCGGCATGAAAAAAATATGTGTCACCAAAAGTGCACCGACCAGGTTCCACCCGAGGGGGAATATTGAAAAGTATTTCTGCTACCTCTACTAATGCCTCGAGGTTTTCATACGAATGGTTAGCTGAGGGAATTTAATTTTATATTGGAGGCCTTTCATTGATGGACAATGGAATGGAAATCCTCATCCATTAAACATTCCAAAAATTTTATTTTGTTTTGGCCTATTGCATTCGGATAGCGGACACTTGGCTGTATTATATCTCGACAATTAATTCACAGCACAATTATCAGATGTCGCTGTAAAGCAAGAAAACAGAGCAGCGAGGCTATTGTAAACAGAAACTGAATAACCAGATACTATTGATTGAACAGCACAGACATACGCATACCTGATACCATGTTACTTGGAACTCTCTTACATATTGACAGATGTTAATATATAAAGGAGCTGGGCAACTAAATAGACGAACAAATGAAATCTATAGATACTGAACTATGACTTCGTCGAAAGTGACCAAGTCCAACTGTGAAATTGTTGCAGAGAGGTGGTTATATTTTTGAACGGTGGCTAGGTTTGATGTATGACTTGTGAGCTCCTTGCAAAATAGTCATCCACATGAGACCTACCCTCTGTCGTTTACTGAAAAGGGCAGCACCATGGGCTTCTGTCATAATGAAATTGTCTAGTATGTACCTGTCTTATCCCTTCAATGGTGCTGCCTGCACGTGGCCATGCATGGTGGACTGTTGGACAGGGAAGGTAATTGTTATTGATGATAAATGGTTTAAACACTACTTGAATTGAATAGTTACTGAATCAAGTTCCTGCAACTGTTGCAACAATTATACAATAATCTGCTTTTGAGTTTTGACTCCCTCGCCAGATTTGATTAAAATTTTCAACCATGCTGATATACCTGTAGGTTATTGTGTGCAGAGGCATGAATTAGTTTTAAAAATATTTCTTGCCTTTAAATCATGAATTATGAACAAAATACAATTCTCTAGATTGATTCTGTGGCACAAGTTGCAGCACCTGTTTTGATGAGCGGCCATGCATGAGAATACCTTGGTCTTGTCCCACTATGACACTTTCATAGTGTTGATATTACTTGGTGTTGATCATTTTATGCTGCCCATGATTATTAGTACTAAAAGACAGTTTCCATTTCCACCTTAGACTCTCCACATTCTTTGCTCAGATTCCTTTTCTCAAACTCACCAGGCTCAAGCTATAGCAAACACAGCGAGCAACTTCATTCAGGAGGATCTGAAGATGGAATATGTGTATGATTACATGTTTCACCTTCTAAATGAATACGCTGAGCTATTAACATATAAACCTACAAAACCTAAAAAGGCGGTTGAAATCTGTTTGGAATCTATGGTTTGTCCTGCAAGAGGTTTAGAGAAGAAGTTCATGGTAGAATCCATGGTGAAGGCACCAAAAGAGTCAAGCCCATGCACTTTACCTCCACCCTTTGATCCTGTAACTCTTCAAGTATGGCTTAGAAGGAAGCAGAATTCAATTAGACAAGTGGAGATTTGGGAAAAGGGGGCTTGGGAAAGCAAAAACACCAAGCTTTAGATTTGTTACTTATTTTGTTTTTCTTTCTAGTAATGGTGGATAGGAGATATTTGTATTAGAGTCAATTGATTTGTTGTAATAAGGTAATTATCTTATAGAAGAGCTGCAATTAAATTATGATTATTTTTTGGGAAATCTTACTATGAATGGACCCCATCCAATAACCCTTGTTCCGGTATATTAACTTGTCATCTGTCAGTTCTTTTTTTCCCCAGAAGAAAATGGATGCCAAGACAACCTCAGGGTTTTTTTTTTTTCCTTAAGCTTTCATTAGCTTTTCTTTGTAGTCATGTCCAATTGTAAGGGCAATCCACCTGGTTGATGTGTTTTTCTCTACAAGTTTCAGCAATTCATGTTGGAGGATATCCTCTTTCAGTATTAGATTTAGTTCTCTGATCAATTCAACAAGAAGAGAATATCTTTTACAAAAACTGGAGAATGTTGACCCATTTTTACCCAAAGTAAAACCAGGCCATCATGAATATGTTCCCAAGATTGCAATTACTTTCTTATCCTAAAAAAACAGAGGTTACAAATTTAAAATAACTTGGACAATCAAATAATGTGAAAGAATCACTATAATCAGCTCCAAATAGAACAAGAGGGCCTCTAAAGAATGATTTTGTTGCATTCAAATTCAATTTTCATTATTCAAGCAACCAACAGCAATTTAAATATGGAATGATGTGTTAATAGAGAAGTTATTGGTCAATGATCTGATTTCTCTGAAAGTAATCATTCTCCTGGATTGTCCTCATATCAGTAATGCTAAATCATCCCATGAATCTGGACATTAAATGAAAGAACGTGAATCCAAATATAAAATAGGGTCATGATACAATATAAAGCCTTCTTGTGTTTGGGCTTCTGTACATACCAGTGAGAAAAAAAGAAACTGAAACCTCAATAGACTTTTTGGCGTATCTCGATGCTGAAGTTAGTTCATGATGGATAAAATAAGTATCAGAAAACAAAAGTTTGCAATTTGATTATTGATAACAATCCATTTTGCCAAGAAATTCAAATAGCATGCAAGTTGATAAGAAAGAAATAGAAATGATAGGATAGAAAACTGAATGGATTTAGACAACAGGAAGATGAACACCATCATCTTCTAATTTAAACGATCTTCTGATTGAGTACAGTGATTAGAATCAAAGTTGTGATATGTTAAGAACGAAACAATTTATAAGATATTATGTCCTGTAACAGAAAATGTAGTTCTACACATTCTAAAAGTTTTGCTGTCAAAGCAGAGAAAAAATCTTCTCTGCTCTGCAAAAATTCATCTGTACCTGTTGCTGTAACCCACAACCTTGACCTGCATTCAAACCCACAATTTGGTGTATATTCAAACATAATGCCAGAAATTACATTCAAGAAGATATATGACTATTTTGTCAACAAAGATTTGTTTTCAAAATAGCTTTACAACAAATACAAAGCGTCACATGATTTCCAATGGAAGACAATATTAATAGGAGTTGTTTCATGGGGTAATAGGATGAGTGAGATTTAAAGGAAAGGTGCAGGAAAATATTCTTACTCCCAATTGGTAAAATAGAAATCAAAGATAAAAACAAGAAAAGAAAAAACTCGAAATGCACTATAATATAAAACTGTGTCTTGGTTCTGAACTTTTTTTCCTCTTACCAATCTTTGTTTTGGCTCAAACATAAAATACTGCTTTTGATCATTGTCTAAATTCATGCAAGGGGAAAGTTCCTCTTCTCTTTGTACACGCGCAACACAAAAGTTATTTTTAACGAAAAAAACTTCAATAATTGGAGTAGGATTTCAAAATTCATAGAACTTACAGCACAGATCAATCCAAGCGGGCTCATCTGATGCAATGTTTGGATCATGAACTGTTGGGTTTTGTCATGACAATGTGGAAACCATTTATGGGGACATCAAATAAGTAAGGCAAACACATTATAACATAGATCTTATGTATTTTATCATGGGTAAGAAAATACTACATGTCTGTTACAATTAAAAGCAGAATACTAGAAAAACCTCTAGAACATAGATGCTTTATATTTAGCAAGTCTAAGAAAAGATTTTATCTCAAGTAAAAGCATCATATCTAAATAAACCTCCATATTCATTGTTGTCCAGGTATAGCACGCCTGAGATCTTTTTGTCACTGATGAGTTTAGTCTCTCTCCATCTTCAATCTACGAAACATCAGCACAATCGCCACGAAGAACCTGTCTTTCATTGTATCAAAGAACAAGAAATAGGAATGTCTCCAGGACTTCTTGACCAATAAGATGCCTAAAACGCTCCAGAATCCAACTGCAAATCCCGGACCCATGCCTATATAGAGCCAAAACATTTCAAACCCATCTTCATCTTCTTCACCATCAACACCACCAAGCTCAGGTCCTCTGGCTGCTGGTTCATCTCCTGGGCAATTTTCTGTAAGTGGAGGCCCACAAAGATCACGATTGCCCACATAAATGGATCGATCATTAAGCGTCTGAAGCTGGTTCCCAGATGGAATTCTCCCTGACAAGTTGTTGTATGACAAGTTCAAGTGACTTAAGAATGTTAAAGCAGACATGCTTGGAGGAACAGGACCAACAAGCATGTTATTTGAGAAATCAAGAGATTCTAACAATCGTAAGCCGCCAATCTTCTTCGGAATCCTTCCACTCAAATGATTTATTGATACATTTAGCATGCGCAGTCCAAAAAGACTCATTAGTCCTTCGGGGATTCCACCAGATAGATTATTACTTGAAAGGTCAATGCTTGTGAGCAGTGAAAGAGTCGTGCTGCTGTATTCACGCTCCATTCCTTTTACGACTGCCAACAATCTCTCTTTGTACAGATCTATTGAATTGATAATAGGTTTTAGTTCCTTAGAGGCCGCAGCCATGGCACTGAAGTTGTTAAAAGAGTTCGGTATTGTTCCTGATAGATTATTTTGCCCGAGATCCAGGACTTGAAGAGAAGTAAGATGTGAGAGTTCTGAAGGAATGCCACCGGAAAACATGTTCGACCGTAGGCGGAGAATCACAAGATGGCTCATGCTTTCTCCTATCCAAGGTGGTATTCTTCCTGAAAATCCATTCCCGCCGAGGTCAAGAGTCACCATCTCGGTGCAATTTTGCAGAGATAAAGGGAGTTCACCAGAAAGATTGTTGTTGCCCAAGTGCAATGATTCCAACGAAACTAAAGAGCCCATTGAGCTAGGAATCACCCCAGAAAGATTGTTGCTTGAAAAATCAAGAGCTGCAAATTCAGATGATTCCCACATACAGTGAGGAAGCTGTCCTGATAACTGATTCTTTGACAGATCAAGAGCTATCAAGGTGTATATTTTACACAAGGACAAGGGTATGCTACCATTTATAAGATTACTAGAGAGTGACAACAATTGTAACCTTGGGAGCATCTTGTGGACCCTTGGATGAATAGGTCCTGAAAAGAAATTGTTGGAGAGATCCAAATATTTGACATTTGAAGAGAAATGCGGTAATGGACCTTCAAAGAGATTAGATTTCAAAACTATCTCTGACAAGGCTTTGAACTTCAGTGACCTAGGCATCTTTCCCTTAATTTGGTTGTCTGAGAGATCTAAGTAGGAGATGTGAGGAGAAGATTCCCAGAACCAATCAGGCATGTGATCTGAAATTGAAGCATTGGACATGTCCAGCCTGACAACGCCCTTCTGTGTTCGAAGCCAAGAAGGAAATAGAGGGCCTACTTGACAAGAGAACAGATGAATGTACTTGAGCTGAAACGGTGGAACCCAACCAACCCGAAAATTCAGAGCCAAGGAGTTGTTGGACATGAACAAAAATTCCAATTTTGTAAGATTGGAAAAGTGAGCTTCAGACAGTGAGCCCTGTAGCATATTAGAAGCGATACGCAACTCGACTAGCTCTGAAAGTTGTCCAAGACTTTCCGGGACATTCCCACTCAGCTTGTTTCCAGTAAGATGCAACACTTGCAAGGATGACAATCCTCCAAGAGATGAAGGAATAGGACCTGTGAATAAGTTGGAACCAAGGCCAACCAATTTCAGATTTTGAAATCTTCCTAATGCATTAGGCAAATACCCATGAAGTCGATTGCCAGACAAGTCCAACAACTGTAAACTATCCTCAATGCATCCAGATGAGCTCTCTATAAATTCTAGGATGTCTCCGCTGATATTATTCTTTGACAAATCTAAACTCCTCAATTTGCAGAGACTCCCCAAGGTAACTGGTAATTCTCCATTGATGTATTCATTGGAGGATAAGTCGAGGAGTTCAAGAGAAGCAACCTTCCCAAAAAGATCTGGAATTTGGCCTCGAAACTGGTTGGATCCTAGATCAAGATGCACAAGTCTGCTGATATTGAACAACCATGAAGGTATTGTGGAATTGAAAGAATTAAGAGCTAGATCAAGGACAGTAAGTGATGTGAAATTGACAAATTTGAGAGTAGGGATGTCATTGAGCCTACAAGATGATAGGCGCAGCTCCGAGAGAGAAGGAAGTGTGTTCATCACATGCAGCCAGTCATCTGCTTCTCTAAGGTTCACCTTCCTCAAATCAAGGTGCTCAAGTGAACGCAGATGGGAAAGCCATTGAAAATTGTCGACGCTAAGTTCAGGAAGAAGGAAGTACCTGGGATGCAAGAAGAGACTAAGGACGCGTAAATTCGTGAGGTTTCCCAGGCTATGGGGGATTGTTCCTCCAAAACCAGCGTTGGAGAGATTGAGATGTCTCAAGTTCTCAAGTGAACTGATGAATTCTGGGACACTGATTCCTTCAAAATTGTTCATGCTTAGATCCAAGTACTGCAAATGCTTCAACTGCAGTAAAGAAGGATCGACCTCACCGCGCAATGACTTTCTATTGTAGGGTGAGTACTCGTCTATGTTGAATGCATATGGATTATGAAGATCGAGCTCAATTATGTGCCCAGTGCCATTGTCGCAGCCCACGCCTCGCCATTGGCAACAGTGTTCACCAACCCACGAAGATAGCCTGTTTCCAGGATCTTGGAGAGATTGTTTGAAGGTGAGAAGTGCCTGTCTTTCTTCCTCCTTGCAACCCATGCAAGAACTTAGTTGCAAGGCTTGAATGTATGCAAGCACTAGAACAACTAGTTGTATGGATGGAGCCATGATCTATAGAGTAACCAATATACTTAGATATTCTCAATTGCAGCGACTTCTCTACGTGTAAACCTTTATATAAGCAAATATCGTCTTACAAACAACGAAACAAGAAGGAAACAATGATGAAATTGAGTAGATGGACTACCACTATCCTTTCCTAGGATTGGTTTGTTAGATTTCAACTTGTAATAGTGAAGGTAACGATGGTGGAGTTGACTACATACTTTATTCCTGGCTAGGGGGCCAGCCCCCACTAAGCTTGGATGAAAAAAAGAAAGAGAGAGAGAGAAAAAAAAAAAAAAAGGACATCTTATATAACATATGAACAGTAGGCTCAGAATGGTGATAAGATGGTATTTTATTCATTAATCATTGGAGAAAGATGAATTGACGAGAGCTCTTTCCATGGATGATAGATTATTTGCCTGTGATTGCGTGGATTTATGTTCCTGAGTTAATCGCAGGTTGTTCATTCCATTGCGTACTCAACAAAAACATCTTACTTATAAATAGAAAAGATGGGTTGATTGAATCAAGTCACATTGAATATAAACAGATATGATGGGTTGAATCAATTCACATTGAATAGTAATCAAGCGTACACGGTTTTGCGTTTCGTGACCAGGTCCCAGAAATTTTAAAGGAGAAAACTCAGTCAACAGCTGAGTCAAGTCAATTCAGTTGTAAAAGGTTGAAAGGAATCAGCCCAAACAAAGTTTCACTATTAATTAATAATAACAATGAAGCAAGATTGAAAGAAAAACACAAAATATGACTTGATCAAGACCCTTGAGAGTGACAAGAACCCCCCCTGCTGAAGGGCTTGGTGTGATTGGGGTTAGCCAAGACTGCCTTTGTTGACTGGACTTGCTTTAGTTTTGAGGACTGTTGGCTGGGCTTCAGTGTTTTTTTCTGGCCTAATGACTGAACAGTTTGACATTAAAACCCAAGTTTACTCCCACAACTGCCTACCATTAAACACAAGAGGAAGAGTTTTGCAAATGGGCTGGTTGTTAATGGATCAAAGTTTGGAATGTGAGGCCCACTAAACGAATAGAGCAAAACTGCATGCTGATACACGGTATGTGTCAATTCGTTTAATGGGAAAGGTGTCTAATTAGGGCTGTCAATTGCATGGCATGAGTTCATAGGGGCCCTAATTTTGAACTAACTCAAGAGGTTAGGCCTATCCAAATTATCAGTTCCATTAAGCCTGGAACCATCCCATAGATATGGTTAGGTCCAATGATCACAATGGGCACCTTTCAACTTCGCTCCATGCTCTTTTCAAGGGCATAGAAATATGTATTACAACTACTTAAAAAAACAAAAAACTGGTGATTTCTAGTGGAAGAAGTAGTATTGTTAAAGACTTGGGCTGGGTCAAGCCCAGGTTTATCCAAGCCCTACACATTTGAACTTAAGACAGTCCTCTCCACCTTTTTTCCTCGTCTAAACATACCTGAGGACTTGCAATTTTCCCTTGAAAATTTCCCAAGTCTAACTATTTTCTGGATTTTTTTTCCTGATCATGAATTCAAAGGGTCATCACTTTGCCACAGGTTCCTTCTTATGAGTTGATGGGTGTAACACATGGAGCTGCATCCTCATTGGAGCAGTTATCTTTATCGCCTCTTGGTGATGCTTGTTTGAGAATGGATTTGACTGCCATACATGAGATATTGGAAAAGGTTGGGTATAAAGATGATGAGGGAACGGCAAATGAGGTTTGTGTTTGAAGCCTCTATCCTATAGATAAGTTCAGAGGATGAAAATTGCATTGCATGACTGTTTTTCATTGTTTGCAGCCTTTGTTTTCTTAGTAGGGTATAGCTAGGTGTACTCATCTAACCATCATATGATGCTTAAAAGTGTGTATGGGCTGAATGGGAATTAATCAGTTCATCGCATGGATTTTTTAGGGGAAATTATAATTTCATCTTTCCTAATATAATCCATTAGTGGATATCAACCTAGCCTAAGGGGCACAGACGAACCACATTTAACTGCTCCCTCCTGTACGTCCATCTTTCTCATCATTAGAAAGATCATAGCTATCAGACCTGGTGGGAGCCTCATTTAGAGACTGATTTGGGTTGACCAGGTGAGAGTTAGTAAATTTTAAATATATTTGTTATATTATGATTCCTAATAACAAGTATAAAAAGATATATTATCATCATCAAAGCTTTGTCCCAACTCTAGCGGGGTCGGCTACTTGAATTCTGATCTATCCCGAGCCAAATCCTCGGATAGGACGTCGCACTGCTTCAGATATCTCTATAGTACTTCTATCCATATCTTCTTCAGCCTACCCAATTTTCCCATTTAGATCTATCCTTACTTCTTCAGATCTATCCTTTCTAATGCAAAATATATGTACTTAAAAATACATAAATTTCATGGACTTTTGGTTTTTTTAGTATATTTTTCTTTTCAAATTTCATTTTGGTACTGTGCTTAGTACATGCTTGCTTCCCTTTGCATAGGGCAACATGAAGACCATTATGAATGACATCAAGAATCTCAATAAGCAGTATGAGTGGTGGGGGAACATTTTTTGGCTCATACTGATCGGTTGTATTAATAAATAAACTTTAGATTCAGTGCTATGAGTTGGTGATACATGTTTCTGTCTCCTAATCATTTTCTTAACAAAAAAAAAAAATGGATCTTGTAAGTGCAAAAAATATCACTCACAAGATTAGGGGGTGCCTTTGAGGACTTATCCAAACAGTTGGAGAGAGCTATCCGCTTCAGGGAGGATCTCAGATGATATGGAGCTGTTGGAAGCTTGGGAGAAGGATCAGACGCCTGGAACCTGGAAAAGAGAGGAGAAGCAACGGTCAGGGACCCTGGCTGTTGGCAGCGCAAGGCCCTCCGACGCCTAAGTTAGTGCTGGCACTGAACAAAGGGTGAAGTGAGGTGGAGAAGAAGAAGAGAGGACTCAGAGTAAGGGAGGTCCCTGTGTCTGAACCTCCCTGCACTGTGTGTGTGAGCCTCTATTACCTGCCATTGAAGTTACCTCTTGCCTGTATATGTAGGGAGAGAAGTCCAATCGGAAGCTTCCTTAGTGGAGGTAGGTGAAAAGTAGATGTCCCATCTGCCCATACCTCGATCTCTGGTGGATGTGACTGTTCGGCGCCCATCCTGTCTGTCAGTTCGTACTGCAGCGTGGCTGTCTTGTTATCTACTTGACCGAGATGGAGCTGTCTGGCCGAAGTGAACTATCTGACCGAAGTGAAGTACTGTGCCGAAGTGCCTTTTTCGAGGCCTAAACGATGGAATTAGGCCTAAAAACCAAAAGTCCATTGCGTAGTAATGGATCTTGAAGATCTCGCCGTTTCCTTTCCAGAATGGGGTTCTGTTCGCGATTCTGACTCCGGAACCCTAATTAGGGCGAGATGGGCCGAGCCGGGGTGCCGAACTGGTATTGGTATTGTGATAATATTGTGAAATTATCCCCGCACAAAGCCCCCCAGCTTCTGACTTCTTGAGTCCTGACTCTTTGAAGTCGGAAGTTATTAAGATGAGAGGGCTTCCTGAACTGAGTTTGGAGCTCAGATTATGCCTTGGTGTCGACTGGCGACATGGGACCTTTCTGGCTGCAATTGCTGGTGATGCCACCGAGCTGAAACTGTAACCGAGCTGGAACTGTCCGAACTGGTGCTGCTAGAGGCCGAAAATGGCTTTATGCCGGGGTGGGACTCATCCTGACCCCAGGGCGATCTCATCAGGGTGTCCGAACTCGTGCTGACCGAGCTGGTGATGTAACCGAGCTGGAGCTGTACGAGTCGGAGCTGAAACCGAACTGGAGCTGTACGAACTCGTGCTGGCCGAGCTGGTGATGTAACCGAGCTGGAGCTGTACGAGTCGGAGCCGTCCGAGCTGGTGCTGGAACCGAACTGGAGCTGTCCGAACTCGTGCTGACCGAGCTGGTGATGTAACCGAGCTGGAGCTGTACGAGTCGGAGCTGTCCGAGCTGGTGCTGGAACCGAACTGGAGCTGTCCGAACTCGTGCTGACCGAGCTGGTGATGTAACCGAGCTGGAGCTGTACGAGTCGGAGCTGTCCGAGCTGGTGCTGGAACCGAACTGGAGCTTTCCGAACTCGTGCTGACCGAGCTGGTGATGTAACCGAGCTGGAGCTGTACGAGTTGGAGCTGTCCGAACTCGTGCTGACCGAGCTGGTGATGTAACCGAGCTGGAGCTGTACGAGTTGGAGCTGTCCGAACTCGTGCTGACCGAGCTGGTGATGTAACCGAGCTGGAGCTGTACGAGTTGGAGCTGTTCGAACTCGTGCTGACCGAGCTGGTGATGTAACCGAGCTGGAGCTGTCCGGACTCGTGCTGACCGAGCTGGTGATGTAACCGAGCTGGAGCTGTACGAGTCGGAGTCTTCGTCTTTATCTCCTGCCCCACAGTTCGGTTGCGCCTAGGGGGCGTAACTGGAGTTGTCGACCTTTCCCGTAGCTGCTGCTGGAGGTGACGAATCAAGTCGTCTTGCTCTTGGATAACAAGGTTTCGGGCTCTGATGGCCGTGACGAGAGAGTCGGCATCGTCATCTTCGCTGTCAGTCCAGCGATAGGACTGACGAGATTTGGATAGCACTGGAGTTTTATTTCGTCCGGGAGGCTCCAGTTGAAGATCGTCTGGCCGGGGCTGCTTCAGTTGAGCTGGACCAGATCTTGCTCGGGATCTCCTCTGGCGAGGGGCTGACGGTTGCTCTGGCAACGCAAGTGGTGGCGGTGGTAAGGCCTTCGATGATTCTCCGCCCTTCTTCTTAACTCTCGGAGGCATGGCGTTTTTGTATCGTTTCCCACAGACGGCGCCAATTGTAAGTGCAGAAATAATAATACTCACAAGATCAGGATGCCTCTTGGGACTTACTCAATGCATGGAGGAGATAACTGCGACGACCTGAGCCTGAAAGAGGAGAAAGACAAAGGTCAGAGGACCCTGGCTATGGGCAGCGCAGGGCTCTCCGATGCTTAAGTCAGCAATGGATCGGAGAAGAAGAAGAAGAAAGAAGAAAGACTGAGTGTCCAGGTGAGAATGCTTACCCCTTGCTCCCTTTGGCTCGTGCCTTATATATGGAACAGTCTGGGGTGAGTGCCAGTGGGCTTGGTGATGTGACCTGGGTCACATCAGCCCACAAAGTCATTAATGAAGGTCCATCATAGCCCTCTTTGCATTCAATGTGGGTTCGATCAGCCCATAATGCATTTAATGCCAGTCACATTGGGCTTGATCTTGCCCTGATCTGGTGGTGGCTGAAGTCCCATCAGATCCCTTCCTTGGGCCTAGCCACGAGAGGGCCGTGGCTGTGAGCTGCAAGCGCAGTACTGCATTGCCGAGCTCGCGTTGCCGAGACTGAACGGTATGCGCGGCCGAACTGAATTCTGTTTGGCTGATACCAGAAGGTAGTGCCGAGACCGATATGGATCGGATCGTAGCCGAGATCAAGGGACGTGGTCCCCCATACAGTAGCTAACCGAGCACACCCTAGCCGAGACCAAGAGAAACTGGTTCACGAAATGGGCCCCCACACAGATCTGATTGGACAAGAATGGCTAGCAACCAAAAACATGAACCCCAATGAGCACATCATGGGTAGAGAAACAAAGTTGGACAAAAACCTCCAAGCGAGGTTTTCTCTCCCAAGCCCGAATCACAGAAGGAATGGCTTATGTTCATAATCACAAAAAAGTAGGCCTATATTATAATTTTGATGAAGGTGGGAAGCATTGTATTTCCTACAAAGGCAGGCCTCATATTCTAATTCCTAAATATAGGCCCATATTATAGTTCCTAAAGGTAGGTCACATGTTCCGAAGCACAAAAAAGTGAGCCCATGTTCCAATTCGTACAAAGGTGGGGCCCATTCGGATTCCTAAATGTGGGTTCTATGTTGTGATTTCTAAAAGTGGGCCCATGTTCTAGAATTCTTGAATTGATAACTTTCGGAAAAACTTAAGCACTAATTTGAAAACTCTTGAACATTGAAATGTTATCCTGAAAATCACGAAGAAATCATCTTGACCATCAAATTGGCTGTCGATAGTGATACAAGGTAGAAGAAAATTGACAGCAGCATTACTAGATGTCTAATGGAAGCTTTCTAGCCTGTCTCCGTGTGTGTGTGATTGTGCGTGTGTTTTTTTCTTCTCTAGTTCTCGGTCAAGAGAGATTATATCATAGATGAAGTTTCAGTTTCAGTTTCTATTGATTGTAATGCAGTGAATGCAAAGCCACATGACATTATTACTATGAAAATTTGAAGACTGCTGCTGCAAAGCCAAGTGACATTATTACTATGAAAATTTGGGGTGTTTCCAGTTTGCTGTGCATGTCTTCGGTGCGCTTAAATTGTGTTCTATGGAGAATTGAATCAATCAACTCTCATCTGGTATATTCAGAATTTATTTTGTTTTGCAGTGCATTAGTGTTTAAAAAAAAAAAACTGCAGTCAATCCACTTCTAGCTAACTTGGTGAGTCACCTTCTACACAGAAACAACCGAAGATGCGCCCGCCAAAAAACAGCTAAAATAAAGTAGCCAAAATAAAATAGGCATATAGAATGCCCCAACTTTTAAATTTCAAAGCCTTCCAAAGGTTGGCATATTCATCTTCAGCCAGAATGACTCATTGGGCATTTTCAACCATCCCATATAACTCGATACAAAATGAAATCTTTCAACTGTCCCAAGCTATCATCTTCGACTAGATATAAAGAAATATTTAATGAGGTCGATTTTTAATAATTCATAAGCGATAGCCATGACCCATGATACCTGGTGGGGTCCAGTATGGAGAAAGATTGATTAAAATCAAACAAACTGCTAGGAAGTTGTTAAGTTAGATTAAACACTAAATTTATTGTTAATTTAATATTACCTGAACAAATAGGAAGGAATATTTCTATTCTGCTGAGTTGAACTGATTTTAAAATCTTCAGTAACTGTATAATACATTCTTAGGTTTCCTTCTTACAAAAACCCATCATAGGTTCACCATGAATGAATTATCAATTGCTAGAGAACCATGTCATGATCAATTCCTCATTGAAGCAAACAACAAAATAAAACTTACATAAGAGGCTTCTAGCAAGTTCGCCATGGTTGTGCAACATTTTCTTGTGTTGCAGTGACTTAACTGGCGACCTATGATACATGGATACTTCAAAATGAGTAATCTACTGTGTTACATCATATCCATAACTACACTTTGTATGTATAAAATCTGTATCCCTGTCATGTCAATGGGTCCCTACAGTATATGGGCAACATATACACCTGGCTTGATCCAAACAAAAATAAAAGGTATGTGCATTCCAAGCATTGGTTGAAGTTTGATCTCATAAATGACACTTTTGAGATTTCTGACCACTGACCGGGTCTCGTCTGCTTCACTGATCTTCATTCCATGCAGATAGCTTCATCAACATCAATTGCATCCATCCTGTGCCAAGTGCAAATAATTTGTGCATGAGCATAGAGATCCAAGCTCTTAATATAACTAGTAAGTGTTAACACTTAGATATAGTATATACATATATGCAAATTGAGATTGCATCTGATTGCTTTGTCATACAAAAAGACAAGAATGACCATCTTCTTTTAAGATAATTACAAGTAAGTTGCCTGGTAAACTAATTTTCATTTAGTTTACTGAGTTCTTGTAAAGAAAAAACAATTGGCCATTTGGATGTCATGTACCCCAGGCTCCAAGTAGTCAGAATACTTTTGCATAATGTACAGCTACTGCTTCATCTAGAAAGAAGAATTAACATTAGCTGGATGTGAATTTCTTGACTTGTCCAATCAATTCAAAATTGATAACAGTATCAGCTCCATTGCACCAGATACTAGTTCATACACATCTCCCCACCCCAGCCTCCCTCTCTAAATTCTTCTTCTTCTTCTTCTTTTTTATGTATTTTCCGGTGACGGCAAAGCAAACATGACTAAAAAATAAAATGCATCTGGATATGCAGATACACATACTTTGGTGTGTATGATGCTACCCTGCTTAAATCAAAGCAGGCAACACTACAGGTCACACATAATGACTCATGAGCAATGAATTTGAAAAAAGGAAACCAACGTAATCCGGTTACCATTTCCCACATGACCTCAAACAACACAGAAGAATGGTAAAACATCCATCCTGCTAAAATATTGTGGTTCGCTTACAATTTGAAAGGCATCCAGAAAGACCCTATTAAGGGGTTACGAACGTAATAAATAAACACCGGTGAAGAATTTGTAACCCCATTTCATGTTGTCACAAATGGGCATGTGGGATGTGTTGCACAATTGCTATTCCAATGTTGCGTAGGTTGGTTACACATATTTGGAGCTATGGTTCCATAAAAGAAAGGAAATACGATGGAGCTCACTGCATGCTATAGATGTTTCATCAAGTATCCAATATTAGATCTTAACTGTAAGATTGGTGACTTACAAACTGAGGGCTAAGAGGATACAGAAATGGGCCAGAAACTGAAGAGATTTTTCAATCAAGGCGGGGCATCATCCATGGTAGGCTCCCCATTCGAGGCACTCAAGAGTATAAAGCAATCGTAACTCAAAACTTCATATTCCATGGATAGGTTAATACTTACATTTTAGCTCGAGGTATATGAATTTGCACTGGCCTCCTCTAAGACGGAGGAGGAATGATGCAATGTGTTTTTTTTTTTTTGGTAAAAGGAATGCTGCAATGTTGAAAGCTCATATATTATCAAGGAGTTAAAAACACAAAATTTGTAGTATAGAATTAAACAATGAACAAGAAGAGTTCAAAATTGAGGGTAAAAAGAGCTGTAAGATATAAATACCAGCACCAAGAACGAGGTCAAATCCTGTAGGGTATCTTTGTGTAATTCAGGCTCATGCTGTCATCATTTCGCGATTCTAACTTCTTAGCTACTAATCCTACAAGAAAATCTCAAAAGAAATGTAACCTCCAATTGGCATTGTGGTCCGATTGGGCAAACAAAAAGCCCAAGCAAGAGGGACTCCACCATTAGATTCAAAATAATGTGATTTAAAAACAAAAAAGGAGGCAGTTGCAATATGCATGGGTATCTGAGTGAATTTTGTTTGAGGCAAAAAAAAATCTGAAAAAAATATTGAAAAACCCAGGATATTAGGAAATGTTAAATTCTGATGTATTTTTCATTAGCAACTAAAATAAATGTATATGCCAATTACCAAACCCTTACATGTCATATAGATCTTGTATCAAGGTTGTATGATTTTAGATAAACAATACTTGGGGCCTATATTCATATTAGTCGTGTTTTGAGTTGGTGTCAGTGAACCTACCGTAGATTTTGTGAAAATCTTCAACTCAGTATATATATATATAAAAAAAAAAGATTTCGGCAAGTAGGCATCGTCTTACTAACCATTTTTCTCCTCTACATACACAAATGCAATCATTGAAGTTATTTTCTAACCACATCTCTTAACAGTTTTACAAGCTTTGAAGACTTACAGCCAATTGCCTTACAAAGACATACCCTACAGCAACCTAACCTCCCAACATTTGAAGGAAATACCACTTTAGTTGGTGGAGTCTACTGGATCATCAAGTGGCATTGCTCAACAAAATTTACCCATCCCCAAATCAAGGTCACTCCCAACATTCCTTTCATTCTAAGAAAGAGATATCTCCTTAGAATGAATCAACACACAGAGAGAGATTTCATCTTCTATTAATGGGTCTACTTTGTGTGGCGGTTGGTCAAAAAAATCCAAACATAATCCTACCTTCCAAATGGTCCCCCTGTGGTTATGCATCCAATTGAGCCAATATGAGATGGCTACATAGAATGCAGTGTTAACTCCTCCATACTTTTATAATCATCTGCATTCTACTACGAATGATGGCCATGCCCAAATTTTACAGATATGGTAATTAGGAATTGATCAGGAGCGGAACTAGGTATTGGCAAAGGTGGGCCATGGCCCCCAAGAAATTGTGGAAAGCCCCTTTAATTTTTTGTAAAACCCCATATGTGATAGGAATCTCATAGTTTTTTTTTTTTCTTTCACATATGCCAACCTCCCCCCCCCCTAGGAATCTCATGGTTTTTTTTTTTTTCTTTCACATATGCCAACCCAACCCCCACGCCCAACCCAAAAAAAAAAAAAAGAGAGAATTTCCATGGTTCTGGCCTGGAATTTTAGTATAGGGGGACGCATTGCATGCCCACAGTTGCAAACAAATCTGAGCTAAGAACAAGGAAAAGAAGACAGAAATACACACTTCAATAAATCTTTAGCACTTTTGGAAGCATAGACATCAATCTGGTTTGGGATGACCTGGCAATCAGAAATAATATAAGTTCCGACATCCTTTTAAATTTTACTTTTTCCCAAATCCTCATCCTCAAATCAGTGTTAGCATCAACATTAAAATGCATTCTTTCAATTCCATCTCGACCAGAAAAAACAAATAAATATATAAACACGCAACAGAAAAAAAAATTAACAAATCTCAATTTAGAAATCATATCATATAAAGGAAGCAAAAACCAATCGAACAAAATCTTGGATAAATTCTATTTCCCACCAACCATTCTCCGAAAATATCAAACCCATTGTGATTTGGGGCATGTCCAAAACACACCAATATCCATGGCCTACTTAGAAAACGTTGTAACCCCCATTTTTAGACAAATGAAAAATATACAACTATAATGCATCAAGCCATCAATAAGGATGGAAAATATGCGTACTTCAATTTATTCAACTGATTTTTTATTTTTTTTTGTTGCATGAACCTTATTCCTCTTGCCTCTTATGGTTCAATACCGTGTCCCCCAAATTGCACAAGATCTGAGTTGTTGTTGGTTTTTTTTTTTTTTTTCACACCCCCACCCCACGTCACATTGCAGAGCAAATAACCGCTATTCAACCTGAAAAGCCTAAAGCAATTTCAATCATGCATAAATCATCCTTAAGATAAAAATCTGCACCAACTTCCATTAAACTAAAATGAAAACACCAATTAAACATAGTGTCTCCAAATGCTTATCCAAAGCCATCACCATCACTTAATAAAATGATACAACCCTCAACAAGAGGAATAAAATCAGATAATACGAACACTAATCGCATTATTTCCAAAGACGAAAAAAATAGAATCATAACAATAAGACATAAGTAAACACATTTCCTATACATTCCTATCATGAATACTACTACTCCTAAAAATGGATTTTCTTGAAATTACACTATATGCATCTTCCTCATGCTTAAGGCTTTCTATTTCCTTTTTCTTGGTTTATGAAGAAGAGTGGGAATTTTCCTTTTTCTGAGAAAACCTTCTTTAATTTCGTCTACTTGGTGAAGCCTCTAATTGCATTTTGAAAAAAAAAAAAATTACTCCTGCCCAATGGATTTTGTGTCCATCTGTGGGTCTGCATTTCTTTTTTTTTAGAAGTTCAATTCCAGATTTCTTCTGTTTCACTAGTATGAGTTCTTGTTCTGAGAAGAAACCTGAGTGCTTTTTCAGACTTTTTTGAGATGGGCTTTTGACTTCTTTTGGGACTAAAGTTATTCTATCTGGTTGCATTGATCATTAAATGGGATCTTTTGTTACTTTCATTTAAGGTGGGTTTTTGGTGATTCTTCAATGCAAGCATTCTTTTCCTCTCCATTTACAGTTTTCCTACAGAGTCCTTCCAAAGTTTTCTTTTTTGTTCTTGGGTGGGGTTGTTTGAAAAACTATCAATCAGGGCTTGAGAGGATCTTAAAAAGAAAATAAAAATAAAAATGAAGAGAGATATTTAATGGGTTTAGGAGAATCTTATGAAAGCATACTTGATTAAGTAGAGAAAATGGAGGAACTTCCCACGGGGTTTCACAAATGGGTTTTTACAAGTAGAAATGGGTTCCAATCGATTCAACAATAGAAATGGGTTTTCACAAACACCACGCAAATGCACAAACATCGTTAGGCCAAACACTGAGAGAGAGAGAGAGAGAGAGAGAGAGAGAGAGAGAGAGAGAGAGAGAGAGAGAGAGAGAGAGAGAGAGAGAGAGAGAGAGAGAGAGAGAGAGAAAGGAAGGTATTCGTACCAGTGACTCTGCTTCTGGCTGTGAAAAAGAGAGGAGAGGAGAGGAAGAGGTTGCTTTCGGTGGTTATAGCAGCTGCTGGTGATGATCGCTGCCGATGCCGGTAGATAGAGGAAGAGCAAGAAAGACTGAGGGAGAGAGAGAGAGAGAGAGATCGGGGGAGGGGGAATAATGATCTGTCAGCACAATCTCCTAACCAAACAAGCCCTTTTATAGTAATAACCGCCCTTACAGTAATAATCGCCAAAGGTTATGTGAGGCATGTCTGATATGTTACACTGATACCCGTTGCCTCCTTCTGCTAAGACCAGATACTTTTCCTCCAGCAAAGGACATTTCTCAATATATAGAGACCGAAGGGTGGTTAGTAGCTCCTCAGGTAAGGAAGGAATTTTTGGACAATCTCCAAGTTTCAGCACTTGTAGCCCTTTTGGCAAGCAAGTCGGATTGCTGTAATTTGAGTTTCCGAGCCCATCATCAAGAGTAGCGGGCAAATCCACATCGGTCAAGGATGTAAGCTCAGGACACTCACCAATTATCAAGGACTGTAGAGAGGTGAGATGTTGCAATCCATTCCCTAGCGATGTTATATTTGAACAATTGTGAATCGTTAAACGAGAAAGAGAGGTAAGATACCGCAATGAGCTCAAGCTCAGCTTGGTGCAATTGCAGATAACAATTCCACGAATATGCCTAATATCGCTTTCTAGGCCTGTCAATTCTTCCAGATCGGGCATAGAAAAAAAATATACTGCTTCCAATGGTGGAAAACCTGTCATAGTGCCATCCCCATAAAACTCACGGCCAACTTTTTTTAGCTCATGGAGATCTCCAAGAGTTAGATACTGGAGAGAAGGGAGTCGGCCAAAAGGTGGGAGGAGATGACATCTGCATTTCGTCAATGTGACATGAATTAGTTTGGAGAAGCTCAAGTCCCCCAACCATGTTGGAAATCTCACACCACAGTAGCCTTCTATATGAAGATCTTCGAGGTTGGTGTGAGGTTGGAGGGCATTGAGTACCTCCTCCTCAATGCCTTTTTCCCGCGATTCCACACTGTCACATTTCCATTGCAACTTCAAGCTGTCAATTTTTTGCTTATTTTTCAACTGAGCCTCTTTGGCCTCCTCCACATTGACCACATTCTCAAGCTCTGAGATGCAAAGAAATCCTCTTGGATGTATCAAGTCCTTCAACTCGTTTATTCTATGTTCAATCTCCTTTCCCACAGTAAAATTAGTCAACGTTTGGAGGCCTTTTAATGTCCCAATTCTTGGCGGGATAGAAACTGAGGATGAATTAGGATGCATGTGTCTTAGGTTGACAAGGTTGCTCAAGTCACTGGGTAGCTCTACAAGCCGCTGGCATCCAGACAAGTTCAAGGTTTGTAGATTGTAGAGTCTGGTTGTTGATTTTGGTAACCTTACAATGTTCGTATCAGACAAGTCAAGATACCGCAGTTGTAACAAATCTCCAATTGATTCTGGAACCTCTAAAAGCTTCCAGCAACTCTCCAATATCAAGGTTTGTAGATTGTAGAGTCTGGTTGTTGATTTCGGTAACCTTTCAATGTCCGTCTCAGACAAGTCAAGAAACCGCAGTTGTAACAAATCTCCAATTGATTCTGGCAATTCAGTGATGCAATCTGTACGCAATTGCAAAGTCCGTATGTGCCTCAACTTTATAAACAAAGCAGCTGGGATATTCTCAGTGCAGAACAATGATAGAGTGCGCAGATTTTTCAAACGATAGAAATCATCAAAATTGCATGAGGTTATACAAACATCTGACATGTAGCGAGCCTTTTTAGCATTATTTCCATGTGATTTCTCATCTCCTAATTTCCAAAAATCATCTCCTAAAACAGAACGTGCGAGATCATGAGTGAGGTCATGCATTGTGTAATATAATCTCTCGCCTATTTCTTCACGATTAAGTAGAGACCTTGAAACCAAATCAGCAAGATATTCCATGCCTATGTCTTCCATTTGCTCACTAATACTTTTTTTAGGCTGAATAAAACCTTGTGCCATCCACTTCAGAATTAATTTATTGCCTTCGACCCCACGCCAGCCTTTATCAACTACGCAAGCGCAATATGCAAAACACCGCTTCAAATGTACTGGCAAGTGATGATAACTCAATCTTAGAGCGGGCAAAATGTCATTTCTTTCTTCTGGCAAGTCCCATATCTCGCTTTTTAAGATTTTTTCCCAATGGACAACATCTACTACAGAGCATAACAGACCTCCCAGTGTCTTCACTGCCAAAGGCAACCCATTGCACTTGTTTACAATTTCTTTGCCTATCTTCACCAAGTCTAGATGTGCATCTGAATCCCCATCTACAAATGCTCGCCTTTTGAACAAAGACCAGCAATCATCATCTGACAGACCCCGCAAGAAATGAGTCGGAACTGTTCCCATGTTTGACGAAACCGTTTTGCTTCTTGTGGTTACTAGAATTCTACTTCCTGTTGCCCCAGCCATCAATGGAACTCGTAAGGCATCCCAATCATTGCAATTTTCATGCCAAACATCATCCAACACAAGCAAGAACTTCTTCTCTTGCAGAGCGCTCTGAATACGAACTTGAACTGCATCCAATTCCAAGTTGGTAAGAGGAGAAGAACTCTCAGGAAGAACCTTCACTGCAATGGCTTTTGTGAGCCTCATTAAATCAAAGTCTTCAGACACATAAACCCAGGCTTTTACCTCAAAATGTTTCACCACGCGTTCATCATTGTAGGCCAGTTGAGCAAGCGTCGTCTTCCCAAGTCCTCCCATACCACAAATGGGAACGACTTGGATACCTGAGTTGGCAGCCGAAGAGTCATCGTCCGATGTCAACAAACCAACCACCTTCTGTCTATCAGCTTCTCTTCCGAATACAATCGACTCATCTATGATGAAGCTTGTCGGATGCCTCTTTCCAGGTATGAGCATTTCAGACTTGAGCATCACTTTGAGGTGGAGGTGATTGCTTCTACGCTCAATCTCTTCTAATCTCTCTCTGATCTCCTTAATTCGAGGACCCAAGTTAAGATTGGAAAAAGAGCTAGAGACAAAGTCAAATACCGGACCAATCAACTTCCTCTTTCTTGTTTGCATTTGGGCTCCTTCTATTTTGGATCGAAGGAGGACTTGGTATTCGACTTCATCGACGATGTCCTCGGCGTCGTAGGCAGCATCCTTGAGTTCTCTCAGCCATAGGCGGACTAATTCCTCTTTGATTTGTCTGGCTTCTGCGTCGTTGAGAAGGGCTTGGATTCTGGAGAGGGTTGATTTGAGCTTTTCGGCCTCTCCTTCAACGCCGCCAAAAAGAAAGCCTAGGCTTTGGAGGAAATTGGGGGTCAAAGTATCAAACATAGCTTGGAAAAGGGAGCTTAAACCTTCATCTGCCACCTTTGAAATTGCAGAATCCATGGTTCCAATACTTGCTGAGTGAGATGAGATGAAACGAGGGATATGAAGGAAGGAGAAAGATCTGATCGATGAAGAGATACACAAGTAAAATAAACTCAAAAGCTAGCCAAGTCTCCTTGTGGGTCAAGAAGAGATTCCATTCCACACAATGGGGCCCGCAAGAATTAAAGCTCGACTTTGGGCACTTCATGGAAGTTGTGGATAAGGTTCCACATTATTCGCTAGAGCAGTAGTTTGGCCACGTCATATTCATATATAAATATAAAAGTCCTGAATTCTTAATCCATTTACAAAAATAACATTTTAATATTATGTTTTATAACTATAACTAATGAATTTGATGGTGGACTATGCAGTGAAATTTTATGGGAGGTAATACACGATGTGGGGCTTTTAGAATTAATTATTATTTTATATTTGTGAGCCGCACGGAGAAGCCTTTTAATGACCAAGATCCCTTACATTTTACGCACAAGTTTGAATCATGTGGGTTAGGACTTAGAAGAGCCTATCAAATATTAGGGCTTCAAATTCTTATAATTGTATTTTTTAAGTGACTTGATCCGTATAATGGACAAGTTAGTGACACAGATCATGTATTTGCATAGAGTTTGAATTGATCATTTGTGATCATTTAATTTGTGGCCGAATGAGTATAGCTAGAAAATTGGCACAATAATCATTGCTATTCATGGGCATCTCCACCTGTGATATATATATGCTGAAATAAATATACAGATAAAAGATTATGCTCCACACATACCAAGAGCACAAAACAACATGTACAGGTTAGCAAACTTAGATCTAATTGTTATTCATGATAAACTATAGACGTCACTAGGCTCAAATAAATATAATTATGTTGTTTTTGAATAAATAGGGACTTGAACCCACACCTGCTATATGTATGGATACAAGATTGGCTGACCTACCGGAAGTTTTGTTTGGCAAGTTTGATCTATTTAAAACGGAACTAGTTCGATTAGGTCTATTTGAAATGGAAGTTTTCCAATTAAACCCTGTTACAAAGAAGTTTTTTTTTTTACCAAGGTGGCTTGATCTTGAGATACCCGACTAACACGTAAGTGAATTCTAGCATATGCAATCCGATAGAAGCTTGTTAAAATAGAAAAAGAAAGCTGGTCATATGGTAGAAGTTATAATAACAAATCTGTCATATAGTAAAATTATTGGACAACTTGTAAAAGACACTAAAATTATATTTGGCTGCTTTACACAATTATGTTTGTATGAAAAAAAAAATTGTTACTGTTTTTTTAAAGAATATGCTAGTTTGAATCAAGTTTTCAAATATTAACTTTACCAGATAGGATAAAGAGGAATTTATGGGAAAAGTCACCGTAGAACCTCATAAGGCCTACCATGACCTAGTATTACATTGGACAAAGGAGGAGTCCTCATGTGGCCTTTTTCTTCCCTTTTTTTTTGTTGTATCGCCATATGATCGATATCGACCATGAAGTTGGTCTATATTGACCATTATGCGAAACTACTTTATGTCTTGCCCTGATTCTCTTTTTCGCAATCCTCCTTTTGGGCCGTCCTCAACTTGGCTCTGGTGATTTCCCCTTTTAGAAACCAGCATAAAACTCCATCACCTTGGTGGTTGGACTCCGTTATGCCTTCACCACACCTAATCATTTCCAGTGATGACCAAGACATGCCTCCCTCCCTCTGACCATCTCCAATTTTGTGCAAACAAATTGTTGAGAAATGATGCCCACAAGGGAATATGAGGTTTAACCATAGTGAAGCCACACATTTACCTGATTCAAGCCATTTAAACCACAGGCCCTGCTAGGTCTTGAATATGCAGTCTGGCAAATTTCATTTCATTCGAAGTGTTGTTCACTGTTGACAAGACGACCAGATCAATGAGGCATTACTAACTTTCACGGGCTAATTTGAGGAAGCAAGTATGAGAAACAGCAATACTATAGTGCACCAATTCAATAAAAAAAATAAAAGATTACTCTGCCGAGATGCATACATTAAAGAGGAATGCTATATGGACAAACTGGGGGGACCGATTCGTGGCCCGGTCCCTCTCAGTTTGTCCATATCGCATTCCTCTTTAGTGTATGCATCTTGGCAGAGTAATCTTTTTATTTTTTTTATTGAATTGGTGCACTATAGTATTGTTGTTTCTCTGGGATCCAAGGGCTCTCAGGGGGGACCGGGCCATGAATCGGTCCCCCCAGTTTGTTCATATGGACTTTTTCTACACTAAAAGCCAGGTCGTCTTGTGAATCAAAAAGAAATTCGGTGCAATGGGGCCTACAAGAAAGAAAAGCTGGGCTTTGCAATTCTAAAAGGCAGGCCGGCCTGTTTAGTCAAAAAGAACTTTGACACAATGAGCCCGCTTATAAAAATGAAAGCTGAGCTGCCTCAACCACCAAGGCCGGTCCTGAATTTTTCAGGGGCCAGGGCAAGAGTAAAAGTTAGGCCTCTTCAGCCATCATATATGATAATATCATTGGTGGGTTCCACTGATGTGAAAAATTGGCAATGGGCTGATGATGCCCAAGTATAACTATTTGAAAAAAAAGAAGAAAAGAAATAAAACTCAGACCATAATTTAAGCATCATATATGGGGAATTAAAAATCATTGGTGGGCCCCACTAACAAATGAGAAGAACGGGTGTAGTACTGAAGGCTTGATGATCTATTTGTAAAAAAAAAAAAAAAAAAGCCCTAAATCATCCCAACACTAGACCAGATTCTCCCAGAATTTCAACCATCAAATATAAAATATCATTGGTGGGCCCCTCTGATGGATGCTCAAATAAGTGATGCAACAAGCACTCTCAGATGATTTGATGATGGGTCTATTGATGCCCAAGACGATGGAATCCATAGGATGAGTCATGCCCTCACCAAATGATTGAAAGAAAAAAAAAATAGAAGGGATTTTGGGGATTTTGGGCCCCCTCAAAAAATGGGCCCGGGGCAAGGGCACTTACAGCCCTTGCCCAGGGCCGGCCCTGTCAACCACCCATTCAAGGAAGTTGCAAATTTCATGTTCCGGTAAGTGAGAAGAGATAAATTACCTACATTTTTACATTTTTTTCACTTGAGTGGTAGTTTGGCAAAGGTCAGGTTCATAAATGTAAAAGACCTGAATTTTTATTAATATTGTATTCGTTAATCTATTTATTAAAAAAATAACATTTTAATGATGTATTTTATAACTAATCAATCTAATCGTGGTGGGCTCTACAGTGGAATTTGGGTTAGGGGAGTCCATCAAATATTAGGGCATCAAATTCTTACAATTCTGTTTTTAAGTATAACCTAATCCGTTAATGGACAAGTTAGTGGCACTGATGTATGAGCATGGAGTTTGAATTGATGATTTGCTAATCATAGGCATCTCCACCTATGATATTTGTTGAAATAAATTTAAAAAAAAAGATAAAATATTTTGCTAAATAAAAAAAATAACTTTACTTAAAATAGAGTTCCATGGCCCACACAGGCAGAGAGCTCAATTGCTCAACAACACGTACAGATGTGAGGAGGATTGAACCTAAGATTTGGAATTAGCCTGAAAATCATCTTGGTTTAAATGATCAATGGATGGTCTGTCCATTTGTTCATGACAAATTGACCCAGAATTTCAAAAGAAAAAAGAAGAATATCTTTTTTTGAAAAAAACTGATGATCGGTACCATTATTGACCTAACTTAGATCTAATTGTTACTTTTTTTTTTTTTTTAAATATGCTGCTTTGAATCGGGTTTTCAAATATAAACTTTACCAAATAGAATCCAAATAGAATAAAGCATGTGTGTGTGAGCAGTTTTAATTTAAATAATCAAAGCATAATTCATGTAGATGATCAGCCTATTTGAGGAAAAAATAGCAAAACAAAATTCAAGTAGATGATTACAACATAGTTGGGGCTAAGCTTTGATGATGATGACGACACCTGTAAAGTAGACCTATCAAATGATACCATAGACATTCACATAAACTTTTCCAAACGATCTAAAGCGCTTAGATTATTTATTTTATTTTAAAGTCAAATGAACCCAAAAAGTAGATCGACTTGGCACCTTTAGATATAATTATTATTAAGGTTACAACTATGGACCTCACCAAGCCCTAAGAACTATATTTTTGTTGGATCTCAGTGAATTAGGACTTAAACCTAGATCTGTTATATGGAAAAAAGTTAGATACTTGATTGCATTTTGTAAAGTCTATTACATGACCTAGACCCATTTTATTATTGGGTAAGGGTCTTGGTCAATGTTCCAATTATAGGCCTTGGTCTCGATTTTGAGGTCATTGCTTTTTATATAATTCTCATTGATAATTTTTTATTTTATTTAATTTTCAATTATTTAGTTTCACTATAGAATTCTATGTGAAGAGCTTCAAATTGTTTAATTTACTTGGTAGAGTTCTACATTTGTCTTTTATCTTGCAAGAATATTCTCAAAAGAGATGCAAGTTGGTTCAGTAATCAAAATTGACATAAATTTATCAAATTTATTTGAATGCAAAACGCATACACACGCAAAGGAGTTTCTGCCTGTTTTGATTTGTCCAGTAAAATAACGTCATCTCACACTGTTCATGCCCCCTCAAATAGTGCAAATAAAGCATGAGTTGTTTAGGAAACATATATTTTCTTTCTTCCCACTCATATTCACATTTATCTTCTTTCATCCTGCAAACTAACACATGCCAGGATCTATACTGTGGGGCTCACATGGGGCCCACAAGAAATTAAAGCTAGGTATGCTCTTCGATTCTAAAAGCAAGGCCGCCACTAGCCCACTTATTAGCAAATTCCATGTTCTGGTGGGTAAGATTAAGATGATAAAAATGCCTCCATTTTTCATTCGAGTAAAGTTTGGCCCACGTTGCATTCATAAATGTAAAAGACCTGAGTTTTTACTAATGATAATATTTTGTATTCATCAACCCATTTATAAAAATGACATTTTACATGGTGGTGGGCTTTACTGTGAAATTTGATGTATGTTCATGAAGTCTAAATTGATCATTTGTGGCCCAGCGAGCATTAGTAGAAAACTAGCACAATAACCATTACTAATCATAGGCATCTCCAGCAATGATATTTTCATAAATAGATATGAAAAAACAAGAAATATTGTGCTAAATTATAAAAAAAAAAACAATAATTTGACTTAAGCTCCACACAGACGGGGGGTTCAAAACAAGATGTGCATGTTTGCATTGCATGTGAGGAGGATTGAACCTAAGAACACGTTTCGACCGTTCTCAAATTTTGACGTCATGCTAATATTCTCCATTGCTTTTCATCAATCCTCATTAGACCTCTTACTAATATCAGCCATGGTCCCTCATAACTCAACGGATCGTTTAGTTCCTGATGCAAAAATAAACCGATTCATCTGCCAGCAAAAGAAAACCAAAAAAAAAAAAAAAAAAAACTCTGTGAAAAGCTATGCTATTAAGTGTATCGAGATAGTTTTTGAAAAATGCTTGTTAAAGGGTATTATTTTATAATAAATGAAAGGTCATTAAGATATTCGGGAGAGTGCCTGTGCAAGGGTAGTTTGGAAAATGAAGACTTTCTTTATTGTAAAATTTCTGTTTAGTGAATTTTAAAATTATCACATACAGTGTAATTTTTAAATAGCTTTTTTATATTTGGGCATTTAGAAATTCTACTAAAATTTAAAATGACTGAAATTTCAAAAATTAAAATGTTATTCTCGACCTTCCAGACGACCAAAATCTACAAATAGTTGGCCACCTCCAAAAAAAAAAGAGAAAAATCACATCATGTGAAAAAGAGTCTTTGTCACAATAACGTGTGGGGAAGCAATGCGGAGGAGCGATAATTCAACCGCATAAAGTAGAAGATTCCCACATCATGACATGCTCTACTCTCCAAAAAGTGATGATATTTCCTGGCCCCACACGGTTTCCATCCAGTGTTGATACTTATTGAAACACTTAAATATCGATAACGAAGGTTTTACCTCACTTCAAATTATTTCACCACCCATCAAGGAAAAGGAGTGGAAGACTTTAAATCAGTACCACTTTGCTCCCATTGATTTTGACTCATCTCATTTACCAATTTAACTTAATTATAGCATGTGCCAAAATTCGAACTCATGACAATATGGATTTCAAAGGAGTGACCCTACCACTACACCATAGACTCTTTTTGTTAATAGTTATCAACAAAAAACTTAAAATTAGTTAATAAGGAAGGGACCCAGCCCCATTTTGGACTATTGATCGGGAGTTGGAATTTATCTACGAAGTATTTATAAAATTAACTATATTTTTAGAATATTGAACCCTATAAATATACTGTTGTTATTATTTTCATACTTATATATTGTACTTTAACCATAGATGCTCAAAATTTTGAAATAACTATTTTATATGATTTCCTATATAGTCATTAATTTTCTATGACAACCATTTTACAATAAAACTAAACTCAAATGAATATAAAAAATATGGAATTGATAAATAAAAATAATAAGTTTCACAATTAATAAGAAAATGACAATATTATTGAAAAAAGAAAAACTCGCGACAACGGCGTGGAGCGAAAGAGGCGGCAAGAAACTTTTCATGCAACCAATTTGTTACCATGCATGCTTGCCGAGAGAGAAAGCATGGAGTCAGGTTTTTTTTTTTTTTTTGTTTTGTGTGTGTCGCTTTAACTTTTATAAATCGTGATGTAAATGGAGTGAAACACTACGATAGACCCCATCTATTAAAAATTACAATCATTAAGACAAACATCCTTACTGTTTATAAGATACCTCAAATTTTCACCTCACTTTGGGTTATTTCCACGGTTAAAAATTGATTCTCTGGAAAAAAAAAACTACAAAATACTGGAGTTTTCCAAATATATATATATATATATATATTTTTTTTTTGTTATTTGGACTCTCCATCATGCCTTTTGTCTATTAAGAAACTCCCAATATCATCATATTTCTATCAATGCACTAATATTTGAGTATTTATGTGTCCCGGTGTCTATAAGTACCACTAATCTAAAGAATTTCAAGTGTTTTTGTTTGTTCTGATTATATGATTGTTCTTTTTAGAATGTAAAATGTCGATTTCTGGGTTGTTTGGTTTCTGGGTTGTCTGGTACGTTTATTTAATCTTTAGTCTTTTTTATTTAATCCATTCTCGACTCTGAGTTATCTGGTTTCTTTTTTATTGATTGATTTTAATTGTATACTTTTTTTTTATGAATGCGGAACTAATGGTAAAAGGAATCTCCAACAATATTCGTCCATCTATATAAAGAATTAAGCTCATTCTTATTATCATCATTTTCTACTTTCTCCAATATAATTCTATTTCTCTATGTCAACAAGAGAACTTTCATTTTTTCCTTTCATTTACTTTTAAGTTCATTGTATTTTTTTAGAGCAACTTCAATAATTTTTTTGTTTCTTTGTGCCTCTTTCTATTTCATCTCATGTCTTATTTGCATGCTTAGTTTTGTCACGTCCCCCGAACCCAATTAGAGAATAAATCGGATCTAGGGAGTGAAATTTCGGACTAATTAAGATTTTTGTCCTTTAGGCCCAAGGATCGTAAGTCCGCTGTGAGGATATTGCATTTCAAACCTTAAGTAATATAAAAACTGCGGAATTCATACAATTCAAGGTATATTTGGATATCAACAATGAATTATAATCTCATTAATAGTTTAAGTTGCAAAAGAACAAGTAAGCTAATCAAGAAGTTAAATTATTAAAAATGGCCATTCCAATAACCAAGGCCATTAAACAACATAAAGTCAACGAAATAAAGGTCCAACGATGAATAATAAATGAAAGAATAAAAATCTAATAAATGTCCCAAGTGAGTCTCTCTTGTGCCGGATGTGATGACGCTACTCTACGTCATCGGCATGCTACTCTCGCTCCTCTTCCGATTGGAGATCCTTTGGGATCTCCTGACCTGCCTGCTCCTCATAATACTCACCTGAGGTGTCTGCATACCAAGGAGTAAAGTCAACGAACTGTTGAGAAATAGATAAGCAAGATATAAATGAATATGGCATGCATCAAGTATAAGAATAATGACAGGTATAACAATCATGCATGTGAATACAAGGAAACGAAGTTAGGCATGAAAGCATGAATTATAATAATCAGAAACAATAACACGAAATTCTAACATCACTAACAATAACCACTGTCCAAGCAATGCGATGCAATAAACAAGAGGGAGACTCCGAGGGTGTCCTAGCCTCCTCACGGGGTACCAGTAACAATCCAATCCAGACTACTGATACCAATGTCCGGCTCCAAGGGGATCCTAACTCCCAGTCCTGGGAATAGCAGCACGGTCCTAACCCGCTCTCAGCTATTCAACGCCATGGATGCCGTCCAAAGTCGACTGCCCATCTCGATGTTTGAGTAGCCGACCCATCAATAAAACCCCAAACTGCAGTTGACCATGATATGCAAATAGTAATAAAGTGGTGTTCACACAAGGAAAACCAAAACAAGCAAGTTTAGCTAGTTCAATAAACAAGACATGTTCTTAGGGATTATCTCATTCAAAACAATACAAGACAAGTTCACCACATGATAATCCCTTACATGCTAGCCAGTCATAGTCATGTTTATCAATCAATGACACACGGTTCCTACGGTACGCCCTAAGTCAGGTCCAAGTCTAGTTCTACAAGGATTTATGTTTAATAATTAGTTAAGCCAAGAGAGTGCACAATGAACGATAACAACAGATACAATTCACAAGTCAAGGAGGAATTACAATGCAAATCTAGGCAAGTGGTGTCATCCCTGTACCCCACATGTTCTAACAAAGTACGTGTAGAATTGGATCAATGATGCTTTTAAAGAAATCCCTTGGTGTACAATCATGTAAAGCATCTATTGAGACAATTCCTGTACATAATAAATTCATGCATAAATAAAGAAATGCACCAAAATTCATTGGATACAAATTTCCCTCCATTTAATGGGAGGTTTTATATCAATTTTGTGGGTACATCATACTCCCGATCGTGAGAACTCATCGATCGTTAATTACATCCTCAATGGAAAACCTCTGATTATCAAGACATTGACTCAAATAAATTTACAAAGATAATATAGAATGAAATAAATAAATAAATAAAAATTGACAAGTTCCTGCTCTTCACTTTTGCTGTCAAAAGTAGTTCTTTAAATTCACTTGGATCTTCATGATCATTTCTTGATTGGATTCATGAACTGATGAATTTGATGATGATGCTTTTTTTTTTATTAGTGGGTCATCCTTTGTATTTTATTGGCTCATCATAATGGGTTTGAGATGACCAGACCTCTTTGCTAAACAAGTTGAATTGGGTAGGTTGATCCAAAACCTTTGGTTAGATGTTTGACCTTTTCTCTTAGAGAGATTCTTTTTGAAATTTGAAAAGTGGTGGTTTGGGCTCCCTTGTATGAAGGAGAAGTTCTTAACTTCCTCCCTTTTATCTCTTTAAACTTCTTATATCCAATTCATACCTAGGAAGTTTGAATTGCTGGGAGATTGAAGAGGTTTGCATTAGGAATAAGAACACCTTGTAGATATCAAAAGTGGGGTATGTTTGCTTTCCTTTTTTTTATCATTTAGTATTCCCATTTGTATTGATTAAAATAACATGTCAATCTATATATATATATATTTATAAGATCACATTTCAATTTTTTTTTTTATCATTTTTTTTAGCCAGTATTGCAACCCAAATTTTTTGCTCACATTACATGATTTATAAGTATGGCATGATTTGGATCTTAGACCTGTAATTCTATCTTGATTTATGCTTATAATTCTGAGCCTAATTTAAGCATGTAATTATGGCCTGATTTAGACCTAAAAAAAAATCTGGTTTGATTTGAATCTGTAATTTTGGCCAAGAATTCTGTCCTAGGTTAGACCCAGAATTATGGCCCAAAATCTGTATTGGATTATATCCAATATTCTGGCCTGATTTAGACCCAAAAATCTAGCCTGATTTAGACCTGATATTCTATCTTAAATTAGACCCAAAATCTGGCCTTATTTAGGCCCAAAAATCTGTCTTAAATTGGACCCAAAATTTGGTCTTATTTAGGCCAAAAATCTGGTCTGAATTAGACTCAAAATATGGCCTTATTTAGGCCCAGAAATCTGTCTTAAAATTGGACCCAATATCTAGTTGTATTTAGGCCCAAAATCTGGTCTGAATTAGACTCAAAATCTGGCCTTAGTTAGGCCCAAAAATCTGCTTAAAATTGAACCCAATATCTGATCTTATTTAGGCCTAAAATCTAGTCTTATTTAGGCTCAAAATCTGGCCTTATTTGGGCTCATGATTTTAGATTGATTCTGACCTGAGTTGAATTTATAATTTTGATTAGGCCCATTTGTAATTATTATTTTCAGTTCCTTTACAAAGTTGTTTCCAACCCAAACATATTCCTAATCCGAAAATAGGCTGAGTTATGGACCTATTTTTTGATTGGATATGGACATTGTAATGGCTTGTTGAGATCCATTTTACAGTCATTTATACTCTAATAAAGTGGTCTGGTTCTGACCATTGTTTAGACCATAGTTCAGCCCAATTTTAGCCAATATTTGGGCTATAACTCAGCCCAATTCCAGTCAATAATTTGGGCTGAAACTCAATTCAATTCATCAAGTATCTGGGTTAAACCCAACCCAATTCCCCTCATTTTTGGGGTGTCTCTTGACACATTCAGAATCAATTACCACAACTGGTTGTTCTAGAAAATTCTATCTATTTGTTTGGGTGGATACAAAGTGTTTGTAGGCTTTTTGTTTGAGTGGATTTGGGCTGATCATTTGTAGGAATTCAACTCATTTGATTGTGGGAATCCATGTTTTAAAGCAACGCTTAGGACAAATTTCAGGTTCATAGTAGACCTTGTCAGGCTCATGACAAGCCCTGTTTGGGACATTTACAGTCCATGCCTCATGCCAATTCAAATCATTTTGCCTGTGATTCAGGCTGGGTTCATTTTTTTACAATGGGTTGAAACTTGGACTCTTTTATGAATCGGGTTCTTGAAATGGGTTCATATCTTAAAGCGGGCTCACCTTTAGATAATTTCATGGTTGAGTTCATATATAGGGTTAATTTTATGAAATAAATTCATACATAGGAAAATATGATGAAATGGGTTCAATATTTGTTTTATTTTGGGCCCATTTATGTAAGTCATTTGAGCCATTTAGAATCCAAATCCAGCCACTATTTGTACAATATTTTAGGCCAATTATAGACAATTTCTGGTTGATAATCAGTCTTATTTTTACTATTGTTCGGGCTGATTTTCAACACCTTTAAAAGCAAATATGACTTGATTTTTAACCCATTTATAGAAAACAGTTTGGGTCAAGGTTCAACCCATTTAGAGAAAACAGTTTGGGTCAAGGGTTCAGGTCTATAAACCCATTGGTAATTAATAGACCCATGTAGGCAATTAGTCTTTTCTTGGATTGGTTGTGGTCTATAATTCTGATTCAATTTTCGAACCATAAATCTGGTCTAGTTTAAAATTATAGGTCTGGAATAGAGCTAGCCTGACTTGAAGTTATAATTATGGCCTGAATTAGGCCTAAAATCTGTCTTAGATTAGACCTCATATTCTGACATGATTTGGACCCAAAACCTAGCCAGATTCAAGGCCCAAATTCTGTCTTAGATTAGACCCAATATTCTGACCTAATTTGGACTCAAAACCTAGCCGGATTCTGTCTTAGATTAAACCTAATATTCTGACCTGATTTGGACTCAAAACCTAGCCGGATTCTGTCTTAGATTAGACCCAATATTCTGGCCTGATTCAGTGAACATTTGAATTAAACCCAGCCTAATTCCAGTTACTAACTGGGCTGTCTCTTTACCCATTCAGAACCTATTCACAGGACCTATTTATTTAGAAAAGTTCTGCTTTGTTTATTTGGGTGGATCCAGGTTGTTTGTGGGTTGCTTGTTTGTGGAGAATTCAGGTTTGTGGGTTATTTGTTTATGGAGAATTCAGGTTTGTGGGTTGTTTGTTTGTGGAGAGTTTTTGCTGTTTATTTAGGTAGACTCTGCCTACTTGTAGGGTGTTTGGTTGGGAGGATTAAAGATTATGTGGAGCGCAGAAACCTTTAAATAAGGATCTGAATTTCCATTTTTAATGTTAGCCAAATCATTTTGTACATAAGATTTTAGCAAAGGGCAGAACCTTTTAAATCCTTGAATCTCTTTTTTTTTTTTTTTTTTTTTTTTGAGTTTTCTTATGGGAGGGCAGACTTCTTAAAAAAAAGAAATCCGAATCTCCATTTAAAAAGGGAAACAGGATGGGGAATAATTGAAAGGTGCAAGACTATGGCTATATATTTTTTTAGGCAGGCAGATTTCTTATTTTTGTGAAATCTGAATCTCCATTTTTTTATGATAGGTGTAGATTTTTTTTTTTTTTTTTTTGAGAGAGGATGGCAGAACTCCCTTGTCATGGGATTCCGAATCTCCATTTACAGAATAGCTATGATATATGAGGAAGATGAGATGATGTGAAGGAGGAGATGAAATGGAGATGATGCGGTGTAGGTGTAGGTGTAGATATATACATATATATATATATATATATATATATGTGTGTGTGTGTGTGTGTATTTTGAGAGAGAGGAGGGCAAAATTCCCTTGTCATGGGATTCTGAATCTCCATTTACAAAATAGCTATTATATATGAGGAAGATGAGATGATGTAATGGAGGAGATGATCTGGTAGTTGGGAGGGCGGATCCCTTAAACAAGGGTCCGAATCTCCTTTCAAAGTTTGTGGTATAAGGGATGAAATAGAGATGGGATGAGTGTGATGGAGGGAAGAAGGAGATCTGTGTGGAAAGGAAAGTGAAGAAGATGAAGTAAAAGATGAATAATTATTTTTTTTTTCACCTTGTCTACTTCTCTGTCTTCTCCTTTTGTCTTTCTCTTTTCTCCTTTTCTTTACTTCTCTTTCTCCTCTCTCTGCAAACACCAAACGAAATCCTCCCTCTCTCTTTACTTCTCCTCCTTTTATATCTCTGTTTGAGAAGTTATGCAACTTCCTACATGATGAGATCGTGCAAATGTGTGGGGAGTTTCAAAAACTTCCCACAACAACGATCTCTATTTGAATGGGTCAAATGGTCTCTTTCATTGGATCATTTTGTGGGGCCCACATTTGGATTTTGAGGAATAAAAATAGTTTATGTAGGGATACAAAACTTAGACCTTTGAGATGATGTACATTGGCTTCGACCACTTTACCAGCAACTACTCATGTAGTTTTTATTTTTTTATTTTTTTTACTTTACTAAAAGAAATGTTTTGAAATTTTGATGACTCATGTCATTGAATCATGCTAATTTAATGGGCTTAAACCAATTTCCATCTACATCTTTTGTTTGGCAAAATTTTGACATCAACAATTCCATATGCATTCAGTTATACCACACGTAATATAGGAATACCTAGACAACCTATCGGAGCGTACCAAGCCACATGCTTCAATTTCAACCATTAATGGTCATAAGAGACTAGGTTCATGGTTTCCAACATCTAAAGCCCAAACCTAGGTTAACAAGTCTCATTTCCAATAAAACATGAACTGGATCATTAATCTGAATCATCACCCTACTTCTCGATCTCTAATCTTAATGAAACTAAAACCATTGGGTTCTATATCTAAAGAGCTTTCCAACGGTATATAGCCCACCACGAAATTCCGACGAGCGGATTAAAAGTTATGGGCATTCAAAATGGCCCATTTTACATGTCCCCACAGGTTCCTGGCATCCGGACACCCGGAACCAGTATGGGCACCCTAAGGCTCTACCTTTTGGCGTCTGGATGCCGGAACCCTGGCATTCGAACGTCTGGAGGCAGAAACCCTCCCTAGACGTCCAAAATTAGCCTGTTTCTTCCACTAGCCTTCACAAGCACCATAACCTGCACAAAAATGAGTCTCCTGCTTTCCCAACAATCCATTCCCATCATTTTACATCTATTCTAGCAAATTAAAATATTCTAGGATTACCCATTACGAATTAAACCAACCCAAATCCCCAAAACCTAATCTAGCATGTTAATGCCCAAATCAATAACATAAATAGGCTTGGAATTAGAGAAATCTAACAAGAAAGCATAGCCAATCAATAGGAAATATACACACATGCTTAATTAAAGAATGCAAATCTACTTGCCTCAACCAAGAAGAAGATGGAAATGGGGAAAAACTTGAGGGGAAGTCTTCTACCACAAAACCCTCCTATCTAACCCGCTCAAAAGCAATCTAGAACATCATGAAGAGGAAGAATGGAAGGAGAAAGATTAACAACATACCTAAATCTAAACTGAAAGGAAATGATTGGAAAGATGAGGGTAAGAAGAAGCTTACCAAACTTGCATCAATGGAGAGAGGAGATTGAGAGGATAAAGATGTGCGGTTCAGATCTTCGAGATGATCTCTTCCGGACAGAGTTCTGGAGCTTTGAGAAAATGAGGAAGATGAAGAGGGCTGTTGGAGTTCCTTCGTTGCAGAGATTAGTAATGAAATTAGGGCTAATCTATGCTTAAAGAGAAAGGAGGGGAAAAAGACTAATTTGCCCGTAAGCGGGTTTGATGAAGGAATAGACCACTTGAAGGGTTTCTAATCATCGGATCGAGATGAGCCAAGAGAAAAAAACGATCAACGCGATGAGACCTTTCCAACGAACCCAAAATCACGACGATAGGAATTTTCTGGAAAAACACTCAATTTTTCCTAAATTACAAACTACCCCCTGCTAAAGTCAAATGGACTCGAAATCGCACGAAACTTCGCAGACACTATTCTAATGCTAAAATAAACTCGTTCAAGGTCTAAACCCACTTAAATATCGAACAATGCAATTAAGTAAATAATAGGTAAATAACGGGCCTGCTATCGTGCCCAATTGACCCAGTACGGTCGTGGACCTTAAAGTTTTGATCAGTGTTCAACCCATTTTAAAATGTTAACATTTTGAGACAATTTGTGCAATTATTAAACATTTCAATTTGAGAGGTAAAGCTTTTTAAATTCATTTACTTTTGAATTCATCATATTTTATTTGAGCAATTTTAATTACGTCATTTTAATAAGATTTATACAAAAAAATCTTCATTTTAAAATTTCTATAGATTCGCAATATTTTTATGATTTGCATTTGTATGGTTTTCCTAGATTGTGAGTTTTTCCCCCTTTTTTATGTCAACTTTTGGGTATTGGGTTCTCTTTCTTTTTCTTTTTTCTTTTAAATCACTTTTTATCATGGGATTTTCTATTAATTCTCATTTTTCTGTTGTATGGTTTTTAATGCCTTACAATTAATGAGTTAATTATTCACTTTACTTCCATTTGGTTCATTAAGTTCTCTTTGTGAAATCTTTTTATAGATTTTTCTTATTTCTTTTGTGGCTTCATATTTCCATTTTTTAGTATTATGATAATTAGATTATCATAAGTTGGTTTGGTTCTTCTAAATATCTTTTATCATTGTATTGTCACTGAATCTTTATTTATATATATTTTTATAGCCTTCTTATTAAAATTTACTTCATTTTACTTTTTATTTCTTTTATTATAATTACTCACTTGTGATGGGCTTTTAGTTTCTTTTTTTATGATGGTTTTTCGTGAATTTGTGGGTTCTTTTGTCTGTCCCCTTTTGTGCTCCATTTTTTACTTTTTATTTTTTTTATCTTTTATTTTTTTCTCATGAGTGTTTGATTCTTTTAAATTTCTTATGTTATTAAGTTGACTATGGATTTTTCAATTCTATGTTTTATTTATATGTGTCTTTCAAATTTCATTGGATTTTATTCATAGTTTATATTGTTTGTTTTTTTTGATTTTTTTTTTAATTTTCTTTATCATTAATCTTCAATTTTCATTGGCTTGTGTTTTTTTAAAATTATATGGTATTAGGTATTGAATTCTTATGGACTCCCTTTTTTTTCCTCTCTCTCGTACTAAAACCTTTTGCATTTAATTTTAAAGAAACTTATCATAATTTTTTTTATAAATTTTAATATTATGATTTTATTGGCACGGGCATGTTTTTCTAGTTGCATGTGAGGAGGATTGAACCGAAAGGCATGTTTGTGTACATGCAATTTCTATGGATAAATGATATTGTCACATCAGTAAAGTCTATGATTTTTAAATACCTCGAAAAGGGTTTTCCGCAGATTCATGTTTGGTGCAAATCTTTTTTCCTCAATCAATTGGTGCTAATGATGTTTGGTGCGGCTGTGGATTTCTTATTGAAAACTAGTATAAAAGAGAAGAGTGAGGAAATTAAGTAATAAAGAGGGGAGAAGTTTTATGAGAAAATGTACTTCACATACCTTAAGGAAAATGCTGACGCGGCAAAAGAGAATTTTCCTCACCAAACGCATGAAAAAAAAAGTTTCCATAGAAAAATAATACATTTTGTGTGGAAATGGGTTACACAAACGTGCCATGAGATTTGGAACAACCAGAAAATCATAATTCACAGAGTCTCTAGATTTCACTTCAAAAATAATTTGGCACATGTTAGATTCATAACTCTAAAAAGACTTGAGATCTTAATAATATTGAGTTCATTAACCCATTATAAAAATAACATTTTAATGATGTATTTATAACTAATCAAAACCTTTTAAAGACTATAATAAGCTCACTTGCATGTTAGACATAAGCGTGATGTCATTTGGGTTAGGGGAGTCCATCAAATATTAGAGCCTCAAATTCTTACAATTGTATTTTATGTGACTTAATACAGATGGATGTGCATGGCATTTGAATTGATCATTTTTGGCCAGATGAGTATTAAGTAGCTAGATTGCTGGCACAATAACCTGTGCTGATTCACGAATGATATTTGTTGAAATAAATATAAAGACAAAAGATTATGCTAACTTTTTTCAAAAAAAATTAAAAAAAGACTTAAAATAGAGTTCCATGACTCTATAGACAGAGAACTCAAAACAACATGTACAGGCTTGCTTGGTTTAAATGGTTGGTCTGTTCATTGTTCATGAAAAACAGACTCACCTTTCAAAAGAAAAGAAGAAATAATTAAGAGGATTTTACAAAAAAAAAAAAAAAACACTTTAGGTGACTAGTGGGCCTAAAAGATCATTTTAACCGACTTTGCACCAGATTAGTCATTTTGCCTGAAAAGGTATTTTTTTTAGCACTTTCAACTAGCGTCCCTAGGGACTTTAGTTTTATGACACTAAGCGTCCCTAGGAGCCCTGCGGTGTACATAAATTAGAACAAAATAGGCGTGTTTACTCGTGTTTCGTTGTCAACAAGTCTATTTTCCTTCACCACGTTCGTCTGCACCCATTTCTTCTACCCAACCGTGCAATTGTGGTCCCCCTCCAACATCCTCTTCGTTTGCTGCTCCTGCTCCTCGCCCTCCTACCAACTGTAGTCCCCTCCCACATCCTCTTTGTTGAAGGTATGTGCTATTGGATGCTCCTCTTTGGCCCTTTTTGAGTCATTTGGGCTAGATTGTTGTCTAGGTTGGGCCCTTATTACGTCTCCATGCCTTTTGGTTTGGTTAATGTTTCCTCATGGCAGACATCTACTCTCCACTCTAAAATCTCTTTCTAAAAGGGTCTCTTTTATTTCCTTGTGTAGCATTACCCCTCATAGCAAGAAAAATGCCCTAAAAATGGCGTTTGCCCTTTCTGGAAGACAATGGGCAAAGACAAATGCATGATCTGTTTTCTTTTGTTTCCGATTCTTAATCGCTTGCCAAAGGCAAATGCATGATCTTGTTTAAATTGTTTCCGGTTCTGATTCGCTTGCTAAATACAAATGCATGATCTGGTTGTCAAAGACAAATGCTCATGTAAATTAGGAATCACATTGTAGTCCAAAATAGGATTTATTTTTGAGAGCCTAGGCAGTAACAAAGTTGTTTATTTATCACGAAGGTTTTAGTTATCACTAATAATGATTTTAAATAGGTTTCGAACAAAATGAAAAATGGAAATCTATCCTCTTGGATGGCTGGGTCGGAAGAAATCTATCCTTTTGGACGGTTGGATCGGAAGAAATGGGTGCAGACGAACATGGTGAAGGAAAATAGACTTGTTGACAACGAAACACAAGGAAACACGCCTATTTTGTTATAATTTGTGTAAACCGCAGAGTCCCTAGGGACGCATAGTGTCATAAAACTAAGGTCGCCAGGGACAATAGTTGAAAGTGCTAAAAAACACATTTTCAGGCAAAATAACTGATCTGGTGCAAGGTCGGTTAAAATGATCTTTTAGGCTCATTGGTCACCTAAAGTGTTTTTTTTTCTTTTTCTAAAATCCTCGATAATTAAAAATGTCATTTCGAAAATCCAGTGCTGACTTTTCGTATCCTGCATGTGGTGCTTTTCCAAAATAGAATAAATATATTAAATATTAAAAATTATTTAATTAAAATATTTCATAGAAATCAAATCAAAATAAGGGAGGAAGCTAGTAAAAGCTGAGATCAAAGAGGAAAGAAAAATTGATTTGCAATTTCTTGCATCGAATTATTCTACACTGTCATTCATACATCGTACTGCATTAGATTTTAGTGAATGTTTTAATTTCCTCTTTGTCACCGGGTAAGTTCTGCCGAATGCATGACAGGTAGGCTACAATTTTCACAACGGACTGTGAATGGTCCACTCAAGGTCACCGTAAAATTTTACCTCACCAGATTTAGACTCTTAATGTGTCCTCATGTGACTCACCGAAAAATCATCTTAGATGGACACAAACCAAAAAACGCCCCAGTAGTTCATATGACATGGAAGTAGTCTTTTTTTTTTTTTTTAAGTTTTCATTGAGTGACGACAACTTCGCTCGTTTAAGCCCTACAAAATCCCCGAAACCATATTTTCCCTTTCTTCCTCCCTATCGTTTCCCCTATCTGACGATTTTGTTGCCTCCTTCTTCCTCAACAGCCTACAACGTTGTCCTAGAGGTCATTTTTCAACCTCCTATGGGTTGAAGCATCATATATTTGAGCATCCCATCACATGGAGATATTCTTTTTTGTCGTCTTTCCATTGTTTGTTTTTCAAAAAGACGATTTGTGAGGACTTTTTCATCTTCTTTCCATTTCCTTGAACATCCCAAAATAGTTCTTGAGATTTTTCAAGAGGAACTAGGAGTTGAATGTGCATTGATTGAATCTTGAAGAGCTTCCAATTGATATTGTTATACCTAAAGAGGATGTTGTTGAACCCTAAAGTTCTTTTGCTCCTACAGGATTTTGGCCTTTTTGTACTAATATGAAACTTTGTTGTATGTATTATTTTGTTAGCCACCCTTTAGATTTTACTATTAATTCTCCCAGTTCTGAGCTTCTCGTAAGTGCGTCAAAAAGAAATTTGACGCAACGGGGCCCACAAGAAAGAAAAGTTGGGCTTTGCGATTTTAAAAGGCTGGCAGGCCAGCTTGTTTAGTAAACAAGAACTTTGACACAGTGAGCCCACATATATATATATATATATATATATATATATATATATAAATGAAAGCTGCCTCTACCAGTACCACCATTCAAGGAAGTTAGAGATTCCATGTTGCAGTAGGTGAGGAGATAAATTCTATAAAGGAAGTCATAGATTTTTTTTAGGCCTTACTCTCGATTTTGAGTCCACTGCTTTTATATGATTCTCACTGATAATTTTTCATCTATTTAATTTTCAATTATTTAGTTTCACTGGAGAATCCTATGTGAAAAGCTTCTAATTGTTTAATTTGCTTGGTAGAGTTCTACATTTGTCTTTTATCTTGCAAGAATATTCTTAAAAGAGATGCAAGTTGCATCAGTAGTCAAAATTGATATAAATTTATCAAAAAAAAATTTGAATGGTTAAATTTATCAAAATTGAATGCAAAACACATACACACGCAAAGAATTGTGTACATACAAGCAAATAATTGATGATGTTTGTATGACATGGAATAGAATAAAGATAGAGTATAATAAAATCTAACGGCTACATTTTTTTTATCAAAAAAATAGTTGTGGAAATTACAAGCAACGAGTAAATATATATAGCTTAAGTAAGGATAACATGGCCAAATAAGATATCCTTATATACCGCTTGCAGTCTATACAAACACAGTTTTGAGTAAATAAAAAATAAAAATGAAGGAATCGTTAGATTTCTTTATTCTATTTATTTATATGCCTATAACCTATGCACATATATCATGAGAACTACTGATCTAGACTGTTGTAGAGGCTGGATCTCTCCTAAAAACTCACCGACTACAAGAGCAGATGCTTAGTTCTCATGGGAATCGTTGTAGAATAACACTTTCCATATATATATATATATATATATAGAAATATTAATGTGCATCCATCCCTCACCATGTTATGGTGAGGGACAACATAGTTGGGCCGACCTTATGATACATTTGAACTATTCACACAAATGGAGCCCACTTAAGAACACTAGACCCATTTATTTTTCACCTATCCAAATGGATTGAACCGTTGGATCGAGGGTCAAACTTCTTCCTTTAATATAAAGTCATTAAATTTGTGAGCCACGAATGACGTGGTTTAAGGCATGGGATTGATCTCAAATTTGATATATGGGCTCGTCCAAGATTTATCTTTCCATCCCCCACAAGTCCCATGATCAATGGGTCCCTAGGTCGGCCCGGCCATTATGTTTGTCCCTCACCATATAGTGAGGGAAAGATGCACAAGAATATCCCCCATATATATATATATATATGAGAAATTCTCAAAAGCTCTCCACTTAAAAAGCGGAGTTCTTGTCCGTTTTAACTTGTCCAATGAAACAATTGTTGGAATTAGGTGGGCCTCGTGGATAGGTTTACAAAACTTTTGACCCACTTAACGTAGCAATCAAGTATCCATAAGGCTTCAAAACCCAATCCAGGATCCATGGCCCCTTTCTCATCATCATGTACAGTAGAATACTCTATCTAGAAGTTAGAAACAACACCTAACATCCAAAACAATCCATAACATACAAGGAGTAGATCATACCATTGGAGCTCGGTTGTGCTCTAATAGAGAAGTTGATCTCTTTCTCAAAGCGAATCAGAATCTCCAAACCCTCTTAGCCTTCCACGTTATGACCCGTTTCAGATCTTTTTTCTTAAGAAGAATGGTGGGATCTCCAAGAGAAAATCAGCTAGTACCTCAAGGGAAAAGACCCGAAACAGAAACTAGAAGAGAGGAGAGGAGTGCAACTGTTGCTCACAAGGGGGTTGGACGTCCAACCCTCTAATCTCCTCTATTTATAGCACTAAGGCATCCCACTTACTAATTAGAATTCGAAGTCCAACTTCCATAATAATTAGTAACTCTCTCTTACTACTATTACCACTGTGAGGCCCCACCCCTTGTGGGCCCCTCAGTTTGATTTGGATCATATTTAATAGTATATATTAGTTAATTATATTAATTAAGGGGTTAGTAAGGGTAGTACATTTTCCCTAAGTTTTAGTTAGATTAGTCTAGTTTTGTTAGTAATAGGATTTTTAAGGGTCTTTCGCAATTTCTAGGTGAGTTAGTGAGTGGAGGCCATAGCCAGGAATTAGTGTGTTCTATAAGGGGTAGTTGCAAAACACTCTTTTAGAACCTTCCCACCTAATTACCTAAAAGCCCTCTACCCTAACCCTAATCCCATGCAATCAAGAGGGACATTTCAGTCTCTAGCCAATCCCCAATCCTATAAATCCAGCACTATTCCCAAGGCACCTTAGCTACTATTCCTCTTCATTTCCCTCTTCTTCCTCTCTCTCATTTCTCCCCTATAGCTGTGTTTTGGCCTGTTCTTGTGCTGGGAAAGACACTAGGAGCTGCAACTTCATCTTCTTCATTGGATTGGTTCTTTATTTCTCTCTCTCTCTACAACCTTCTATTACAAACCAAGGCAAGTACAATATACGGATTTAACATAGAATATATGTTCTTTTTCCTTGATTCTGTGTTTTAAATTTAGTAGATGTATATTTGCTAGAACTACCCATGAGCTTCGTATTAATGGATTTTTGGCATTGATTGATGGGTTTGACCCATTTGGAAGATCAATGGCCCATGTGGGTGTTGGATGGAACTACATTGAAGTGTTTTTGGTGTTTTTAATGATTTGGTGATGTTTAGGAGAGATTGGAGATGGTTTGATGGAAAAAGGCGAGATTGGAGATGGTTTGATGGAAAAATGGGTTGGAAGGAGAAGAAACCCTGAATCTGGGTTTTCTGCAAATCTGCGTGTACCCGGTCGACCGGCCTGCAGGCAGGTCGACCGAGCACACTGAAACAGGTGAAAAACCAGGTCTTAGTTAAATTTCTGCAGAGCTTAAAGATCAGTGTGCGCGGTCAACCGAGCCCTGTGCCAGGTCGACCGAGCACACTGTTTCTGCAGGGATCAACTGAGAATGGATTTTTCTTCAGATCCAGGAAATCCAGTGTGCGCGGTGGACCGAACCCTGCTCCGTGTGGACCGAGCACACAGGATTTGCAAGGGAGAAGGCTGAGAGCTGGGACATCAAAGTTCCAGGGTTTCAGTGCACTCGGTCGACCGAGCACACATGAAATTCCTGAGATTTGAACATACCTGCCAAGTGCCTGACTCGGGTTTCTCAGTGCACTCGGTCGACAGACCAGGCCAGGAGGTCGACCGAGCACACTGCACCAAGGTCGACTTGGGGCTCAACCCCCAGTGTACTCGGTCGACCGAGCCCTGTGCCCGGTCGACCGAGCACACTGGGAAATTGTGATTTTCCAGTTTTCAATAGTTTGAAGTTGTGATCATCTGTGGGGCCCATTGACCATCCAAATGGACATTTATTGATGTGCCAAGCCTGAGTCAACGGTGTGGCTCAACCTTGACTCGTGGGGACCACCAAGTAGGGTTTTGGTCATTTAATCTAAAGATGATCCGATCATTAAAGATTGTCGATGATGCCCGTAACCTCAGGAACACCAAACACAGTATCATTTGGCATCTGAGACTTCGTTTAGAGATCTAATTACCGGGGATGGACCTGGACCTGAAGGTGATCCATTACCTAGGATTGGACTATTGTTACTTTCCTTATTGATTCTCTTATTTGAAGTTCATACTTCACCTTTCTTGTTACTGTCGCTCTTATATCTTTACTGTAGATAATAACTGTTAATTAAATGGAAATGGATGACCTGAACCTAGGATATCTAGTGGTGACCCGTTGGTGTGATTGGGAGAATAATGACCCGTGTTTGTGGTTAGGCGGGCCCTTTTATGACCTAAGTATGGATATGTGTACCCTTAGAATTGGAGAGGTAGATTGTATTAGTCTTATAACTCCTTATGGATGAGAATGAGCTGTTTATCATTGAAAATGGATTTGATGCCTCGTTTGGACTGTTTTAGACCAGGCCATGTGTTGATGGGCCTTGGTATGGATCAAACGAGTGGGCTTGGACTTGGATTGTAATCCATGAACTAATTGATATATGAACCTCTTAGAGACATGGTTAGGACCTTGTTCACGCAAGGTAAAGCCTAGACAGACACAGACCTTTAGAGTTTCTTGAGTCGGCATAGACATTCACTCAGTTGATTTAAGCTCAGCCTGTAGACTGATCATCCTCGGTAGGAGCTATTATGAGTGTTGAGGAGCTATCATGATGAGCTGCGTTTTAGACGGACGGTGTGATACCGAATCCAGTCTCTCCGAGTGATGAGTGTGGTGAGACTGATGAGTGATTTGTAGGGTTAGTAATCCCCAGCACTGGTGAGATTCCCCGCCGCAATTGTGTTCAGTATGGGAGGGCAGCGGCATAATATCCCGCAGTATCCAACCTGTATGAATGTGCCATTTTGTATTAGACTAGATGTTATATTTTATCCTGATTCTATATGTTATCTTGCTCAACTGCCTAGATCGTTTACCTTGTTATTCCTTAATTTATATAACTGTCTCTACTTTATATATATATATATATATCCTATGTTACTTGTATACTGTGACTTGCCAGATCTTTAGATCTGACTCATCTTTGGTGCTTAGGCCTTGACTTTGAGTACGCGGAGGACGCGCTTGCGCTCGTAGAGGCGCCCATAGTCGGAGATTACAGCTGGGGACCGGCCGACCACGACGTCGAGCCAGAGGGTGGAGAGCCAGGGCCAAGGCTTTGAGCGTTATCTTTGTTTGGGCTTTTGAGCGATTTTGTAGTGAGCTGGGTAGCAGATAAAATGTAATTAACTTTTGTTCTTAACAATTGATACCTTTAAACTAGACTACTGTTCTGCTCTTATTTGATATAATATAATACCTTTTATTTCCGTTACACATCTTATGCTTCCGCAATTTAACCGTTGTTATTATCTTGTGCAAAAGTTTTAAATTGGACCTCACTGCGGGCCTACGATCTTGGAAGTTCTCGGATTTTCCGGGAAGTAGCGCGCCAACTTCGGATATTCCGACGACTTTCTCGGTATCCGGAATTGGGGTGTTACAACCACTATTAGAAGTCTCACTTCAAATAGAAATAGTAATCTTCCAATTCCTTTCCTTTTTTAGTCAAGTAGAATTAGTAATGACCCAATCTTGGGTTAGCGTGGGGACCAGTAGGGATTCCATAGAAAGCTGGCTCCAACTGAGACATCCTGACCCCACATCTCATGTGCAATCCAGGCTCACAGTTAATTGCAAATAACTTCACCATATAAATGCAATTGAACTCCAGTCTTAGGAATAAATTACAAGAAGATCCTAAACTTCCCTATCACCACAAGTAGGGCCCTCTATCAATATCTATGGATCAATTGGACTAAACTTGTCTTACCAATTTAGATCCACATCTTATTTTCCTTGAAACCCAATTAATCATAGTGATCATCAGTACCATCCAATTAACTTTTAATTGAGATGGGTGCGCACTTACTAATAATAAATCTATTAATTGGCACAAGGGGATAATAGAGATAGATTCCATCTTGACCATTGAATGTTCCCACAGTCCTACTACCACTTACCCAAGACACCGAGGTGTTGACCTACAGTTGGCCTCACTCATTGGTGACTCAAAGCAAATGAATAGATAAAAATTTGAGTTCATCAATGTCTCAGGATTAAGAGCATATTGCTAAGGAATTATGAGAGCAAACCTTAGACAGTATTTCATAAGGTGCTTCTCATGGTCCTTTAATACATCCAATGTACCAGCATAATGATCTAGAGTCTTACACTCTAATAATCGAGACAAATCACACTATCTCATAGTGATCATAATGCTGCAACCTTATCAGATGAGATGTCCAATCTCACCACTCGCTGTGAAGTCATTTAAGTATAAGATTTGTGGCACATGTCTCCTGTATGTAGATCTCATCCACACATATGTATCACATCTAATATACTCGTGGGTTTCGGTTCATCTTATGAACCTTTATGTCATTCGTATTGGTTGTGTGCAAACAATTAACAAAACACCATTCATCTCATGAAAAAGATGTATGATTATATTGATATGAATCAATTTATTACATCATCTACTGGATTGAAACCACACAATATAACAACAATGTCATCTCAAACAGTGCATGCCACCTCAGAAAGTGCAAATAAAGCATGATATATATATATATATAAATATCTATATGTATATATAGATATATATGGGTAATATTCAAGTGAGGGATTCCTTTACCATAGGGTGAGGGAATCCCTCACTTGAATATCCCTCGATATATATATATATATATATATATATATGAGAAATTCTCAAAAACTACCTACTTAAAAAGGGGAGAATTTGTCCCTTTTGACTTGTCCAATGAAATAATGTGCAAATAAATCATGAGTGGTTTAGGAGGAACATATTTTTTCTTTCTTTCTGTTCATCTTCACATATATCTTCTTTCTTCCTGCAAACTAACACATGCTCAAAACTCTACCACGGGGCTTACATGATAAGTGTGAAGCTGTGGATTAACATGTTTCAACCTGCTAATTAATGTGTTTCTTTCCTTTTGAAATTATATGCCAGATGTGGATTCTTAAGGATTTGATAATTAATCCAAATTTTTTTTAATGGTGCGTCTTTCTTTCTTTTTTAATATATTTTCATTCCAATTATATATATATATATATATATATAGAGAGAGAGAGAGAGAGAAAGAGACAGCAGGTCCTGGGAGAGCAAAAAAAAAAAAAGAATGCCCTTCCCATATATTGGTGTTTTCTTAAATTTCAATACAAAATAGGAGTTTGTACAACCATACAATACAATTAATGATCATGTCGTTAATCACATTCACTAAGTCATGCCAAGGCCATGTTTTTTGTTCAAACTATAACTGAAAAAACAGCACGCAGAGAGAGATCGAGAGATCATCGGATACGAAGTACACTGAGCAGGTAAAAAACAGCTTCTTCATTTCCTGTTTTCTCTTTTCCCCCAACGTCTTATAAGAATCGAGAATCCTTCCTTTTTAGTCATTTCATGTCTAGTTCTGATACAATTTCAAGGTTCGTTTGAACTCCCAACGTTTTTTTTTTCTCCCATTCCAAACAGATCCTTTCTTCTTCTTCTACAACTTGATGCTGATGTTTTCATGGGCATCCTGTTTGGTGGGGGTCCAAGAATTACATGCAATTGGGCCATGCCAACCAAGTGTTTGATGGAATGCCCCATTGATTTTCAGTTCCCTTTTCTTCTTTTCTTCTTTTTTCCTGTTATCGTTTGCAAGGAAGATGTTTGAGTTAAATTTCTCAGTGTGACCAGTGATCCTTCTGAAAAGTTTCTGTTTTTTTTCTGGACATAAAAATTGATTGAATACTGATTTGCAACTTTATTGCATTTGTAATTTATGTGAATTTGACACGGACATGTGGGGGCAATGTTGCTGCATCCATTTTAAAAACCCAATGCAATGGCGCCTCCATACATCTGTAGGATATCATTTTTTTGGGGGTTGTTTACAATTTACATGGGGGAAGAGGGAAGGGAATGCCAGATAAAGGTGCTGTGTGGACTTTTTTGTAAGTCTGTGATACTCAATCCATTGGTAAAAGACTTTATCCTCCATTGGACTTTAACACCATATGGTGTCAATAGTAATCAGATCATATAATGAATGGAGCAAAGATCAGCTAACAGCTGTCGAATGACAATCAATGAGAGGAAATTCATTGAGAAAGCATTGCTTTCAGAGCTTAGATTTGATGGCGGCCGTCCCTTTGCCTATCGTCAATTAACTATCAAGTTTGGGAGGCATGTATTCTCTCTCTCTCATAATCCATTATGATCTGTCAAGTGGACAATGCCACTGCTGTATGTCTACTAGGTAAGCCTCCTTGCATAACCATCTTCGCTAATGACTTGATTGAAGCAGTCAAATTTCATCTTCCATAATTGTTGTATCTAGCACGTATGATGTGGTTCTTTTGTCTTTTCTTGACATTGTAACAGCTCAAAAAGAAAGAATAATAGTATAAGTAGCTGAAATTTTAGTGTGACGTGTGCAGTGAAGAGGGTCCATCAGAGTTGCAGCTTGGCCAAACTCATGTCATGCCCTTTGTGACTTCTCAACTGGTGCAACCTTATCGAGATCGGCCAAATGAAGGGACTCGTTCTATATTCACTGAGTTCTCACCAATAGCTGATCCTTCGTTTAAGCCAGGGCGTCCTGGAGAATATGCTGTGGAGCTAGGATGCATGGTTGATCGTGGCCTAAGGTGGGAAAATTTTATTTTTTGCTTAACCACCTTTACTTAGAGATTTACTTTGTGCCACGAATACAATTCCATTCTTATTAAGATTTATAGTGCAATGGACAAATTTTTTAAAATTTTTCTTCGTCACCTTTATTTGTAGATTTAATTTATGTCATTGATCATCTACACATGACATATTTATGTATCTATCACTCATTTACACTGGGCCGATAAAAAAGCTACTTATTATGTAAGCATATATGTTAATGTCTAATTAAGTAATTATGCCATAGTCCTTTATTTGATTGACAAAGACTGTTCTATTAAAGGAATTGTTATTAGTTTCTTAGATTTTATGAGTTGAATCTTATGATTTAAATTGAATATTATGTATCTATTTTTCGTTTTCACTGGGCTGATAAAAAGTTTCTTATTATGTAAGTATTATGCAATAGTCCTATATTTGACTCACAAGATTGCTCTATTGAAGGAATTTTTATTAGTTTCTTAGACTTGATTACTTGAATCTTATGATTTAGATTGAATCTTATGGAAAAGAATTTGAATATTTTATTTTCAGATTTTTTATGAAAATCTTACAATTTACAATTTTGCTCTTATGACTTACGAATCCTTGTATAAGGTCATGGTTCTATTCAACACTGTAACCAATATGGCCGATTTCTATCTTTTCCTCATTTTATTTTTATTTTTTTCAAATTCCAAGGGCCTTTTGATCTCCATACAATCTTCTTATACTTATGTAATGGAACCATGAAACGGTTTAATTTGTCTTAGTTTTAAAATAAGTGAAAGGTTAGAACGTAGAAATTTGGAGTTACAACCAAAAAAGACAATGTATTTTTTCCACATTCTTAGTTATATTTTCTTGTTTTCCTTCATTTTTTTGGTGAATTTCTTATGTTCCTTCAATTTAATCTTCGTGTATGTAGTTATTTATTTCTTCTAACAGGAGTGCACAGCCATTCCTGTAGCGATGCAATACCATTTACTATGTGTCATTTCAAAGCATAAACTGACACTTGATACACCACAGAATTGGGTCTAGGCCTTGTTTTTTTAATCAATACCATTTACTCTTATGTTCTAACAAGGCCATTTTTTTTATTTTTAAAATCAATATGCACCACAGAATTGGATCTAGGTCTTTTTGACAGTGTGGAAGTGGTATTGCAGGGAAAGCAGGGCAGCAGATGCAGAATCACTTTGTGTCCTTGCTGGGAGGTTGGTTTGGGCCATTCATGTTGACCTTCACATTCTGGATAATGGAGGGTATATTATGAAATCTCAACTCCATCGAACCAATATTAAGTCCAAGATCATTGTTTTCTTATATATCTCGTCTATTAATATTTCAGAAATCTTGTTGATGCTCCTAACATTGCAGCTTTAGCTGCACTAATGACATTTCGAAGGCCTGAATGTACTCCAGAGGGTGACAATGGCCAGGAAGTGACAGTACATCCACCCAAGGTTAGTTGTTACCAGTGTTTGCTATATTAGCAACATGCGGAGGCTATTGATGTAAAATAGCATTTGTCATGTAGAGTAGTCCACATTGGCAAGATGTGTAAAATAAGGAAGTATATTTGTTGCTTTCAGCATTACCTGTGGGCACAAGGACTATATCTATTATATGTTTTTCTGCACATTTATGGTTTTTTTAAAAATGGTAACTTGTATTAATTAAAAGCTTTTGCTGTAGTATAAAGTATAAAATGCAGATTTCTTTCAATACTACAGTTTCTTTGGGCCATCATTTCATACAGTCAATGGGTTTTTCTTCCTTCTTGCGTAGAGGTCTTTTATTTAACAGCAGTAGCTGATAAGATATCGACAATAATGACCACCTTCATGGTAGTGGTCATCTTATCCTGGACATTCGTACAATGTCTTTATGAGAGAATGAGATGTTGTATCATCTCTTCATCCACTTTGCATGATCTGGGCTCTTATGTGACAGTCGTTTGACCAGTTTGAGGGAAGGGAATGGAAGGGTGTCCAATAACAAGGATACTGCATGAAAGGAGGGGGTGGAGTTTTTCTTTTTGGTAGAAGGAGGCGGTGGAGTTAGTGGACATAATGGTTGCATATTGATTATTTGTAAAAATCAGTTTAAAATATTTAAGTTGATGGATATTCGTGGAAATTGGGAAGGGTCTCTTTTAGCTGGATCATGTAAGGGAGAATCGACCTATGGCAGGTTTCTCCAATGTTGATGGAGCTTCTTAGGGAAACTTTGGCTGGGTAGGATTCTTAGAGATGAAAGGTGGAAATTAAACATGTTTTTGCAGGTCCCGTGGGAGTAAAGTTCTTGAATGAGTTGGGCTTTTACAATAAGAGAAGTCTTGAGGAGAATGTATACTATTAATAAGGGGTGGTTATTGTTGTGGGGCATCACATTCCATCACATGGACTAGTGGAAGCAGAAAGTACCTTGGAGACCCTTTTTTTTTTTTAATGTTAAATAAAAAGGGATTGTTTACCTTGTGAATGGTGTTCTCTTTTCTCATGTGGGAAGAGATGCAAATATTGTGTTGGATAGATTTGCTGAGGAAGTAGTTAACATTGATCATGTGTTGTTGGGAAGTTAGTTAATTATTTTAGTCAATGAAGTTTTTAATTGTATTAATATTGTGCATTTATATTGTGTAACTAATACAAATTACAGTTACTGGTAGGTAAACAATATGAGCAGATGGAATGGAATTATCCTCCATTTTACAATTCCAATTGTCCAACTGGTAGATTTTTGCATCTAAGTATGGAATTTTTGGTAGAATGTCCTGTTGACCGACCATTTGCTAATGCTAACCATTTATCAGATGGCTATACTTTCCAGTAGGAGAGCTCTTTGCTGTGTCATCCTTCCTCATTAGGTCCACGTAACTTGACTCGAACCTGCAAACTTGTGGTTGCGAAAACAAGCACTGAAATGAGCACCTTCCAACTGTTATACAGGCTCATCTCATGGGACATACGATTTTGGGAATGCTTGTCGCTAATGATATATACATAATACATTCTTGCAATCCAAGCATTCATATTCATCATCATCAAAGCCTTGTCCCAACTTTGTTGGGGTTGGCTACATGAATTCCACCTCTCCATTCCAATCTATCTGGAGTCAAATCCTTGGATAGGTTGCTCTTCTTCAGATCTATTTTTACATTCAAATCTCCAAGCATTCATATTATATCATTAAAAAAATTCCACATTATGCCAGATGTGTTCTCTTCAGAATGAAAGATATGCTGCGTTCGTGTTGTTTTTGAAGTCTGTTTCTCATTTTGACAGGTCAAGGAGCCACTTCCATTAATAATACACCATCTTCCTGTAGCAGTAACATTTGCATTTTTTGGTAGCGATGACATTCTGGTATGCAAGTGGAGTCCCGAAGCTGAAGCATGCCATTCCAGTTTTAATTTCTCTCAATAACTTTATTGCTTAATCTAGCAAGAGTTGTTTGTGGTTAGCATTACTTCAACATCATGGAACGATGCGTAGGTCATTGATCCTACTCACTATGAAGAAGCTGTTATGAGAGGACGGATGACTGCTACAATTAACGCAAGTGGTGATGTCTGTGCTGTTCAAAAGGCTGGAGGAGAGTGTGTCATGCAGAGTGTAATCATGCAGTGTATGCGTGTGGCTTCTTTGAAAGCTGCTGATATTACAAGCAAAATAAAAATTCTGTGAGTCTCGCTGATAATGTTATTTTTTGCAATTTAGGCTGCTTTTCTGATTGTGTTTTTGGTTAGATCTATCACTGGTCAAGTATAAATACTGTTCAGCAATAGTAACCCCAAATGCTCAAGATTGAGAAATGAGTGAACAAGGAAATAGGCAAATGTTTTCAATTGGATGTTTTTGTTGATTGTTTTTTCCTTAACCTAATGGAGGTATGTTTCCTGTAAATACCTAAGACTTTTGTGGGCCATTCTCTGTGCTTGCTCATCCTAAAGGCTATTGGACTTCCAATCACTATGATTTCAAGGCTATTGGATTTGGGGTCCATTTTCGCAAGATACAAATAGTAAGTTTGCAGTGATGCCATTTTATCTATTGTATTCATTGTCATGGTTAAAACGAACGGCCGCAAAGAGTGTTGCAGTTGGCCTAAAAAAAGCGATATCTTGTAGCGATATGCGACAGGTGGCGGCCGTTTTTAATTTGGCTAAAAATTCTACAAAAGTTTTTCACAAAACAAAAAATATTGGTAAATGTTAGAATCTAATGTTTATTAAGACATAATTTTAGGGTATTTAGAGGACCCCCAAAGTTACATAATTCTTGTATTGCTATTTTATATTAAACTGTTGAATTTGTTCAGGTTTAATAATTGAACCAGTAGTGTTTCAAGGAATTTTTGTGGCATTCTAAGCTTGCTCTTGCCACTAAATTGCAGGAGATGTTCAGATGTGCTGCAAACTGTCGTGCATATGTTAGTGATCATATGGATAGGGCTGGAGATCGTGTTATACAGGGTCCCATTCTTCAAAGAAATTTGATGGAATTGGAAGGCGGCCAATTCCAGGAGATGCTTTCTCTTCTAAATGACGTGTATATTTCTATGTATGGCATTGATAGAATGGTTTGGAAAGGCGCTATTCATGTGGAGTTTTCAGTCACATCTCTTTTGTGGCTCCACGCTTTCATCTCATTTGGCTAGGCTTTGGTCTTTCAAAACTCCATGTGGTGTTGTGGTTTTTTGTTGGTTGGCTGTTGCGGGAAAGATCCTGATCATGGATAACCTATGGTGTCGCAAAATGATTATTGTAAATGGTTTCAATATGTGTTCGGCAGATGTAGAAACTGTGAATCATTTGTTTCTAAATTGCATGGTGGCTTATTGCTTATGGACTTCAGTGTTGGCATGGTTTGGTTGCAACTTATGATGCCATATATGGCATGGGTACAGAAGGGACACTCCATGGATATGGCAAGGACACGAATTTTACATGTAAAATGTGAAGTATCAGATATGATATGAGACGATACATTGTCTATTTTGAAGTATCTGGGTATCATACTTGTAGCTGGTTTGTCCTAATAGTTTGTCACCGAGCAAGACTGGAATCTAGTGGTAGGATCGGCTAGGGTCAGAGTTATGTGATGGGTCTCTTTCTTGGTGATCATTTGGGTTTGAAAGGAGAGGAGTTAACCGTATTTCAAGGGGTTATGCTCCTCTATGGGTGGGTTGATAGAGAAGGTGCAATCTTTGGTGGCTTTTAGGGTTTTTGTCCTCCTTTATTCCATGATTTTTCTATGACTTCCGTTGTTGAGATGTTGGGAGGAGGTAGCATTCCCTTCATCTCTCAAGTGTCAGTGTCTCCTTAGATGGTAGGCTTCTGCATCGGGCATCTATAAGCTAAATTTTGAGGGAAATGCTATTGGAAATCCATGATCAATGGGCATGTGAGGAATCATTAGGGATAGTATTGGGGTGCCTATTCTATCCTTCTCAGGTCCGGTGGGTGTTTGTTCCATCAATAAAGATGAAATGGAACCTATGAGATTTGGACTTCATGAATCGAAGTAGTTGACCCTCCAAAATGTTGTTGGTGGAGGGAGATTCTCTTTGTGCTATCTAGTCGACATCGGGGTTATGTGGAGCTCCTTGGTCTTTGGATGCTATATTTGTGGAAGAGTTGGTTGATATAGGGAATTAATCTGGCCAAGGAAGGAATTAATCGCCTAAACTTATTTATAGAGAAGGATGAGGTTCTTTCCACTATCTAGGCTTGCTTTTTTTTTTTTTTTTTTTCTGTTCCTATGGTGTTCTTTTGGTGTTAGCTTTTTTTGTATAGCTCTCTTGTATTGCTTAAGCTATTTTTATAATATTAGACCATTAAAAAAGAGAACCCTAATTTTTTAATTTGTAATTTATTAATTTTGTTTTGGAATCACAATCATTGCGGCCATGGCAGTTTATAACATTGGTCATTGTAGTCGTTGCGACCATGACAGTTTATAACATTGGTCATTGCAATCGTTGCATTTGATATTTGGAATAAAGGGTTGATACCAAGTTATATTCCAAATAGCATACTGTGGTGACCGATACTTAGCATATAGACCAAGATTTTAAACTATGTTCATTTGGCTAGAACCCGTGAGACTATCGGAAGGTGCTCGTTGTTGCAACCACAAGGTTGTGGGCATTAGCAGTCAAAGATATATTGATATACATTGTTATGCCATTTACTAAAAGCTCAAGCTTTTGGTGTTACTAGCGATTAACATGGTATCAAAGCCGAAGGTCATGAGTTTGAAACCTCTAGGAGGCATGTTACCTCCATCTGTTTGTCACCAACAACTCGAGCTTTTAGTGTTGCTGATCATTAACATGGTATCCGAGCCAGAGGTCATGAGTTTGAAACCCCCGGGAGGCATGTTATCTCCATCTTTATGTCTGGTCTCTTCCATTTCGTCTCTTTGTTGGGTTTCGAATTTGAATGGCCTCCCTTTTGAGGGGGTTTGTTGATATACATTGTTATGCTGTTCACTAAAAGCTCGAGCTTTTGGTATTATTGGCAATTGACATGGTATCATAGTCAGGGGTCATGAATTCGAAGCCCCTGGGAGGCATGTTACCTCGATCTGTTTGTCACTAAGTCACTAACTGTTCGAGCTTTTGGTGTTTTTAGTCATTTACAAGATACACACACATACTCTATTCATTTGGCATTGGATTATGAACCGCTTAACCTTTCTTCTTATTATTTGAAATTCACTTACTAAATATTTTTTTTGAATGATTGTACTTACTAAATATTTGCTTACGTACATTATAAGGGAAAAGGATGGCTTATGTAGATGACCCAAAATTCTTATAACAAAAGCGGTGGCTGTCTGTTGCTGGATACAACCTATAACCTCTATATACAGTATTCTCCCAACTTGTGCACATCATTTGTCTTGATTTTCCGTAGTTATTTCTGTAGAATTGCAAGGCTAGAAATTAACTACAATATGTGCTAGAACTGCTTGAATTTGAGATATTATATCTACGAATTAGTGTATTTTATAATCATAAATTATTTATCCTCACATATTTAAGTTTCTGTTACAACCTGTGTAGGTAGAAGCATACAACACAGAAAGAGCACTAAAAAAGGTTAAACGGCACTCATCCTCTGATGCTATAGAAGTTGATGAACCAGACATTAAACTGAAGGAGCACAGGAATCCCTATGTTTTCAAGGAGATTGGTGAATCATTAAAATATCATGAGAATAGATTGAAAGAGGAACTAGATTGAAGACATAGTGAGAATGACGGTGTTGAAATTCAAACCTTCTCATCCCAACAAGGTGCCAGCATTAGTGACGAAAATGTTAAAAGTCAGATTAGTGGTCCTTCAAATTGGTATTTTTATCACGATGTCTTATTTGTGTTCAATCATCCAGCATATTGCATTTTTTTAATGCAAAATATGTTCTTGTTCAACTTATTTATATGCATTCAATTTGCAGGGGTCCATACTCAAGGGGTATTGCTCCAGATTTCTTTAGAAGATTGAAGGGTTCTCCTGGTATTCTCTCCTTCAACCCTCTTAATTTGAAAGAGGCATTCCTTTGCATCTTTTAATGCTTGTTTGAATGGACCAATAAAGAAAGTCTGGATGGATTTGTTTTCCTGATTCTCTTTGTTGTGAATTGTCATTACTTACTATAGAGAAAAAGATTGGGCAACAACCAAGGAACGACAAGATAAAGTGCGTGTGTTTGAGATGTGTATTCTAAAATGGATAAGTTGAATAACAATAAAGGGTAGTTTTAAGAATGAGTATATAAGATGAAATCTATAGGTGGTTCTGATAGTAGACAAGATCAAGGAATTAGTTATAAATTCATGGATTTGGGAGGCCAATAAAGAATCGGAATAAAGTAGTTAGGAAGGACACGCTAGATTGAGGTGTGACAAAGAGCACGACTTTAGATAGGCTTAAATGCAAAGTATAACTTATAAAGCCGATCTTCAATGGAACGGATAAGGTTTCATAATAAGGATGATTTTTAGACTTTTTAAAGATTGGTTTAATATCATAGTTTTATGATCGGGATAAGGTCAACTGAAGGCATTTTTATCCGTGCATATTAAAAACAAGTGAAAACTATATATTAATCCTTACATTAGCATGCTAAAAGTTTTTTTTTTTTAATCAAAACTGAGAATTTATCATTATGGTCGATATGGAGCTTTATGCATATTTCTAAAAACAATTTTCTAAATGTTTACAAATTTTGATATCAGTTAAATAAAATTATATGTTTCTAATTAAAAAATGTTTGAATTTAATTTACTAATCTGCTGGGTTGACTTGGCCTGATAAGTGGGCAAAACTGCTCGATCACCGGGTTGGAAAACTTTGATTAATTTTTTATTTGAATTACGTTTATTGTCATACATCCATTGGATGGTGCAATAAAAAGTATGAAATGCATAAAAGATATTGATATTTTCATTCCTTTTTCAACATCACAGTAGAACACCATTAAGGTTACACCAATGTGGTCAAAGATAAACTAGGGCATTCCTACCAAGTGGGGGAAATGGAGAGAAAGCAGACGAGTAAATGGATGTGGTTAAAGACAATAAAACTTTATATTTAGTTTGACATTTATTGTAGAAAATCTTATATAAGGAAAATGCCAGAAGATAAGTTCTTACTGCCACTACCGAACATTACGCTCTTGAGAAGATTATTTCATACATTTGAGGAGAAAATTCCTGTGACTGGGGCTACATTTCTCCTCCGCAATGCAATTCCAATTTTCAAATGAGTGAAAACCCGATTCACTTGTGAAAACCCTTCTACCAATGGGGTTTGGCATCCTTCATTGAAACACTCCCAAAACCATATGATGCTTCAACTTCAATGTTCTATCAAAGCAACATCTTTTATATTTCTTTTGATTGCAGACAGACTCTCAAGATGTTTTTGAACAAGACATCCGACAATTGCGGATATGCTAACAAGATTCGTAACCTTATGGACATGGTTAGAGGCATCAGTTATTGTGTCTGCCAAAAACTTAGTTGTGGCAACTCATCCCTCCACATGTAACATTTATATGCTAATGTCAACCCTCTGGATGATAGACCCCGTTTGTGGACACAGCATACAAAAGGCCTCTTTGATCAGACAATCACAGTAGAACCCATGTTTTTTTTATGGTTTAGATCTATAAGGAATGAGTCACGTGTATGGTGGGTTTTAGACGCTTTGGACTGGTCTGCTCTTTGCACATATGTGGTAGATTTGTGGCAAATGCACATTGCACTCTACAGTCTACAGTCTACACCAAACTCTTAGCAGTTTATTATTTTCAGCTGTGATCTTGGTTTCCATCTTTTTGTCATATCTATGGTAGTTTTGGATCAGTCATATCAGCTTAGAGCTTCATTTTTTTTAATTCCTCACATGAAACTATATGTGTAACACTTAGGATCGTTAGCAGTGGATAAGGAGCAAAAGAATGGAAGGGCCTTCAAAAGCCGAATGATTTAAGACTGAGAAACCAGCTGTAGAACAAAATGCTTTAGTCCTGCATCAGTTGAAGCATCTGATGCAGGACAACAAATGAGCAGCAAGAAGAGTCTAACGGATGCTGTGAAGCTGAAAAACAATAGGAAAAGATAAAAGCTTGACACGCCCTGATGGGTGCTAGTTCAATTCATTTTTTACAGCACTTGAAAAAGAGGTCTCACCTATTACCAATATGTGATGGTGAGACAGGTACTGCATCTTTGGTTCACATTTCTATCGACATACTATTTTGGCTTTAATCTTCTATTAACATGACATTGTGAGCATACAAAGTCATTTCTTTCCAATATCTATGCTGTATTTTTACCAATTTCTGATCATCGAATCTCCTCTGCGGATGTGTATGAGTACAATTCTTATTACCTCAACCACATGTAGCTCGAATGACTAGAATTTTTGCATGTGGTGTTTGATCTGAAACACCAAACTGCAAAACCGGGAAATGAGGACTCTCATGCTGCTTCTCGATAGTGATGAAGATGCTGTTGAGAATTAAATCACCGTTTGAAACATTTCTCAAATTATATTATTTACCAATGTAAAGGATATCAGTATAATGAGAAATAATAAGAGATTTTAATCGTACTTCCACTGGCTGTTTTATAGTTCGTACAAAAGCTTTGATTAATGAGTGATAATGCCAGCTTTTATCTACCATTTATCCTTACTACCTGATCCTGCATTCTCATTTATGTGCCTTCAGACTGAATCTAGGTAGCTGGCCAATGTTTTTGTGCCTCAGTCTACTGGTGTCTTCTTTAACAGCTACTCTTTCTTTCTTTTCTAGGCAAGTGATCGTAAATGAACTTCGATTTTTCCTTTTCCTGAGTGCAATTTTCAAGTTGTCTTCCTCATTGTCAACATCATCGCCACCAAAGCCCATCCAACCTATTTGGATTTGGCTTTGTCAGTCTACTTTTTATCTCAGCCCTATTTAACAATGTCCTCTCACTGTACAATTTAACTTGTCCTTTTCTACTAGTAATTCTAAGAATGCGTTTGTGCAACAAGAGGAATCCGCAATAGTGAGGAAACTTGTTTGGGTTTTCTGTACAGTCCTTTTTTCAGTCATTTGGTGCAACACACTTTCCTTACAGTCAAGGGAAAAAATGAACTGATTTTCCTCAGTGGAGAGGATTTCGGTTTCTTTTATTAGGGGTAGGAATGCAAAATTCCTCTCTCTTCTGGAAAGAATCCTCTCACTGCACAGACACACCTTGGGGTTATGTTTGTATGATGAGAGGATTTCACGATAGAGCGAAAAATTTTCTGGATATTCTTTGTAGCCCACTCTTCTATCATTTTGTGCGACTTTCCATGCAGAAAAAGAAAAAAAATGAATTGATTTTCCTCGATAGAGAGGATTTCAATTTTCCACTATAGAGGTGGGAATGTAGGTTTCCTATCTATTGTAGAAAAGGAAATCCATGGGGTGTGTGGAATCCTTTTGTCCACGGAAGAGGAAACAAGATGCTTTTTATAACCCCCCGTCATGGAAAATGCATGTCCTTGCCAGTGAGGAAAAATCGTGTCTTTTTTACCCTTATCCTCGGTGAAAGAGAGTTGCCCATCCTTTTGCGGTTTGCCTGACTACCAGAGCTGCAAGAAATTAAATTGTGTAGATCTTCAACCAATATTTAGTCCTCTGTTTCACCACTGTATTTGGGTTCTCCAATTTCGGTGTCTTTTCATGTAACTGAGATTTTAGCAGGCCTTCTTACTTGATGCCCTTCTATTCTTATGGCTTGAAAAATCCATTGCTACGTGTTACTTTTCCATTTTTTTCTATGGTAAACATATGGATGCTTCTTGGCATGAAGTGGCACAATCGACCCCAAAAGGGACAAAGTTCCTTAGTGTTTTATCTAAAAGTTTCTCGTATGGGACATTTTAGGTGGGACGTGTTGGCATTTATCCATCTTCACAATGTTTCTAATCACGATTCTTTTTTTTTAAACATGGGAGTGTTGGTCATAATCAAGACTTTTGTGGGCCCTTCAATGGAATAGGTTAGCAAGAAATGTACATGGATGGCACTACATTATAAAGGAAGACATTGTATGCTGGAATGCATTTTTTTTCGCTTCTAATCATTTGAATATTGCTACGCTCTTCTGTTTTTCTTTTTCTAGTATTGCCCATTGTTTTGACCGAAATACTTTTTTTTACGGAACAAAGGGTTATGCGCTTGTGATTAAAAGAGCCACTGAGAGGAGTAACTGGTCGAGGAGATCTAAGCTGCAAACTAAATATTCATGTTCTCAAACTCGACAAGTAAATTCTTAAGATACTCTTGCTTATATCGATTGAAACCAGATGTTTGTTTAAATTTGATGATGTGGTGAGGTGGGTTTTGAGATACTGGTATGTTTGGATGTTTGGATCCATTTTCGCAGTGGGGCATGTTTGATGATCATGATGTTTACAAGAGCTTGATGCATGGATAGACTCTAAACGACTGATTTCACACATCCAAAAGTTTCGCCGCACTATAGGAGAATGTCCTTTTGTGCTAATTGCTGATTCTGTTCGGGAGTTATGGTTTCATTAACAATTAATCATAGTGATCCTGAAGTACCTATAGTATTTTAGGTGCTGTTTACCATTACTTGTGAACATAAACATAGCTACGACGGGTGTGCTTTGTTTTGTGGCCTTAAAGCCACATGGAGCAAAATCAATTACAAACAGTCGAGATTGTTCCTTTGATCCAAATGAACCTCATTGGCGAACTAATTCAAGCTTTTCACCTCCACTGTCAAGGAGATGGGATTGCAGGTTCCAGTCTGATGGAGTGTCTATCGGAGATCCTGTATATGGTTCTTCATTATCCTCAAATAGTAAAGGAAGCAGAAGCAGGGTAAGTAGTGACCAATACCCAAACCATCACCATTCAGTGTCTGATGGTGCACTTTCTTATTTTGGTAGCCCAGCAGAAAGCTTCCAGGCCCCCCGGTGGACCCCACCTGTGCAAAAATTTAACTTTTAGTTTGCAACTCCATCTGCAGGAGGTAATTCAATTCCTCCTAGTCTAATAGTTGTCATGTTAAGTTGCCATAGCTTTTAGTTGTAATATAGTTCTCTGAGGGTTTTCATTTGTTTATTATTTTGTATGCATATAGAGCCACTGTTTTGTTGGTATTCCAATGTTTTTTGCCCCTCCTTTTGGCTCTCAAATGCTTTGTTGGTATAATATGGACTTAAAGAGGTCTCTTTATCTCGAGGCATACCTGAACTTGAGGATTAGATATTAAACATTAGTGATAAGATTACTCTCAATTGATTTGTATTTAAGGTGTACAAAATTGTTGCACAACTTGCTTGTGATAAAAAATTGGTCTTTATACCTTCAGATAAGATTTTATGGTTTGTGTGATGCCCAAATGGATGAGGCAAGTGCAGGATATCAGTGCCTTTCTTGCAACAGATTTTGTTCACCATTTAAGGTGTACAAAATTGTTGCACAACTTGCTTGTGATGGCCTTTATACCATCTGATCATATTTTATGGTTTGTGTGATGCCCAAATGGATGAGGCAAGTGCAGGCTGTCCGTTAATTTCTTGCAACAGATTTTCATTTCTCTACCGAGAGTGGTGAAGATGATGTGATTTCATCATCCTTTTTTAAGAAGAATTGAAAGAAATAGTCAATTTAGATTTTAGTCTAAGTTGTTAGCTACTTTTGAGTATCTGATCTTGGTAAAAATGAAAACACAAATGATATTTTTGTGATTTTCTGTTTTAATCCCTATTTTTATTTAAGTACCTAGCTATTGGCTGCTGCCACTAATGTAGAATCTCTCTTTTGACAGGGTCAGGATCAAGGCCCGAGAGTTCTCTATTGCCTCATTTTAGCGAGGTAACTTCTATAACTTTGTGGGCGTGTTTGGTTTTGATAATCAACAGTTAACAAATGCATCTACTACCCTGCTAATACTGAGTGAAAGACCGATATTGGCCGGACACTATTCTCCTTAGAAAATGAAGGTGAGGTGCCATTGTTGGATGCTTATATTCCTCCATGCGAAACAAATAGTGCATTTAGCGCTTTTGTGGATACTTGAACTGAAGGTCTGTTGACATTAAAAACCAAGCAGCCCCTCTAGTTAACAGGTTAGATTGAATATTATTGCTGAGCATCTTCTGATTGTTTCCTCTTGTTGTAGACGCGCTTTACTGCCGGGGCATATGCAGTGTCCAATAGTTTTGGGTCTCCTTCACCTCTTTCTGAATCTTGGGAATCCTCCAACAAACAGCCTCCCTCCTTTATGCATCGTAACTTTTCAAGCAGGCGCTCATTCATGTCAAAACCTGTTTACCCGCTTGTGTATCAGAATCCGGTTTCAGATAGTGAAGCGTGTGGGTCAGTGGATGAAACTAATTGTATCATGCTGGCTCCTAACAACAAACGTTCTCCCATGTGGAGCGAGAGCCCTTCAAGTCTCGATCTCAAGTTCCACAACACTCTTACTGAACTTCAGAAAATGGAGGCTTCACCGGACCCCAGTATGAGTTCTAGAAGAGAAGGGTTTCGATGGAGCAATGCTAGCAGTAATGATATGGGGTTTGATGGACAAAGCATTGATATGACTGAGCGATTATATTTAGAGAATGTTAGGCTGCCTTATAATCCTACTGATGATCAGAAATGTGGGTTGTGTGGAAGACTTTTGGTGCAGAAATCGCCATGGAGCTCTTATCGGATCGTCAGAAGTGGTGATATGCCCATTGCAGCAGTACTCCCTTGCAGTCATGTTTTTCATGCAGAACGTTTGGAGCAGAAAACACCCAAGACTCAAGTCCATGATCCCGGTCCTGTGTGTCAAAAAATTGCTAATGGCGCTGAGGCATCCTCACCTGTTTTGGAACCACTGCAGATTGCCCTTAGAGCAGTGCGCATGAACCAAGGGGTCGACATTGAAGCTAATGGCGAGGGGAATGATGATCAATTACTGTATCAAATGGAGAGTAGAATGACAAGAAATCGGTCCTTATCAATACCAAGGCAAGGTGGTAATTCCTCAATAAAGAATCATTTTAAGAAGCATTTTTCTTTCAAAGGGAAGATGGGAAAGGATCTTTTTGGTGTGAAACTTTTCCTCCGAGCTGGGTCATCTTCATCAAATCCCCATGATAATCAGAACCCAGTTGGTTGCTTATGAACTGGTCATTCCTCCTAAGAATAGTCATGGTGAGGTCTTTTGGCATTGGATGCCATACATACGTGTGTTCACTGTTCTTCTGTTGTTCATTTTGCAGACTGTAGTAGGTAGCCTGTGCATCATCTGTTGTAGAATATGAGATCCAAATTCGCTTCTTTTCAAATAGACAACCTATTTGGGTTTGTGTATTTCTATTTACTACTACTATTAATGGTAGCTGTTGAGTGGTGACTGAATTGTCCCACTTATCTTTTTAGCAGTACCATGTCGCACCTTTACCATTTGGGCCCATTTTGATATTTTTAAATCTTAGTGCAATTGATGTGGTTTATTGTGTAATAGATGTTTCATGCATTTGAATACTATTTAAGTTGCAGATGTAGTTAAGCTTCTTAAATTTTATTAGTATTTGGTTTCCGTCTCTAAGACATTTCTTTATCACTCATTTGAGATGTCATGTCCTATTTTCTACATTTTTTTTTAGTGCAACATTGGGCTAACTGGGCTAGGAGTCCTACTTTCACTTGAGGACCGAGGGATCGAATCCCTGGGGGGTTGTGTGTGCGTGAGTAAGGTGCCAACTCCACTTATCCATGAGGATGTTGGCTTTTCTTCTACTTTTTCTGTACTTTTGCTGACATAGCAGAAGTTAAGCTATGTGGCAAGGACCCAACTTATATTATTTCTGCCTCTGCCTTTTCGCCATTTGGGTCACATTTTGCAGTTGGACTGTTAGTATAGAAAACAGTATTTATGGAATATAAGATGAAATGATTCTAGTCGTCCGACAGTTGACTTCACTTGAATCCTAGTCACATATCAGAACAAGTAACTGTTGCATTGAGAAACTGTGCTTAAACTGCCAACTTTTTTTGGTAGAAAAAATGCTGACTTATCTCAGGAGTTCCATGGCCTGTAATGACCATTTCTCTTTCATCTTAATATTGCCTTACTGTTACATATTTCTATAATAAACATGACCCAAGGAAGGAAATAAAAGCTAGGATCTTCAGTTTTCACTAGAAAGTGGGGCCTCCTTTTATGCTTAGGGGCTGTTGGATTGCATAGGATGGGCTGTCATTGATGCCCTACAGTGGTTATTTCACTTGTTCATGTGTACTATCAACACTGTATGTTGTTCTTGACAGGCGACTAAGATCATCATTATCATCAAACTTTGTAAGCTTGTTTGCTCAGTCGTTACTAAATCCTAATTTGCTTATTCCTGGGGGCTGAGTTGTTTGTATTTCTGGTGGTGAAACATTTCCTCTTTTTTATTTTTCCCACAGAACACTCCTTTTAGTTCACATGTGAGCTGGTGCTGTCTCAAGCCATGTATTGCATGGGATTGAGATCAAACCTTTGAATGCTATTGCTGCAATGTCACATGATGCAGTAAACAAGCATTCCGTGTCTGTCTGTCAATACTCACGTTGTTAAGTTTTCTTTTTTGGTAAAACACCTTGTTAAGTTGAACCACTTTAAAGACTCTGAACCCAATAGAAGATGAACTTAGTAACAGAGAATATAGTAACGAAGGTTGGGTATGGAAAATGAATATTGGATATGGAAAGAGGATATTGCAAATAATATTGGATATGAAAATGATGAATTCATCCCAGATTAGATTATGCTAGTTTGGATTATATTAGGATGCTGCTGTGTTATGATTAGTTTTTTTTTTATTATTATTATAATGTGATTTGGTTTTCTATTAGAGATGTGATAGGGTTTCTCAATTTGAGTCGGATTAGGTATTTTCTTTTGATTTTTGAGCCATTGTATTCTTATAAACATCTATTGGCTATTCTGAATGAAACTACTAAGTGGTTTCATTAGTCCTAGTTTGGATGCATAATAATCAGAGTATTTGTCAAGACTAGTCCTAGTTTTCTACACTAAGTGTATTTAGTGTAACAAATTTAGATGTGGGATCAGTTTGGATGCATGACAATCATTTGGGAGGGGGTCGTGGAATGTGCTTAGTTGCACGCCTGGATTCATGGCAATTATGAAGGTGGCCAGATAGAAACAATTAATTACCCAATTGGCAGCTCCATAAAGATCAATCCAACCCATGTTCTTTAGCCCAACAAGTTGATAATAACCCAAGTAATTGGATTGTGGACTACTCACTGAGGCATCATTATGTGTAAACCCGAAACATCGAAATGTTATCCTGAAAATCGCACTGATGAAATCATCTTGACCGTCAAATTGGCTGTCGTTAGTGATACAAGTTAGAAGAAAATCGGCAGCAGTATTATGTCTATTAGAAGCTTTCTAGCCCGTCTCTCTGTGTGTGATTGTGCGTGTGATTGTGCGTGTGTTTTTTTCTTCTCTAGTTCTCGGTCAAGAGAGATTAGAACATAGATGAAGTTTCAGTTTCTATTGATTGTATTGCAATGGATGACCAATGGATCGAATGCCCAACGTGACTGCAAAGCCACATGACATTATTACTATGAAAATTTGAAGACTGCTGCAAAGCCAGATGACATTATTACTACAAAAATTTGGGGTGTTTCTGTTTGCTGTGCGCGTCATCGAGAAGAAATTACGCTTAAATTGTGTTCTATGGAGAATTGAATCAATCAACTCTCATCTGGTATATTCATAATTTATCCTGTTTTGCAGTGCATTAGTGTTTAAAAAAAAAAAACCCTGCAGTCAATCCACTTCTAGCTAACTTGGTGAGTCACCTTTTACAAAGAAACAACCGGAGATGCGCCTGCCAAAAAACAACTAAAATGAAGTAGCCAAAATAAAATAGGCATTTGGAATGCCCCCACTTTGAAATTTCAAAGCCTTCCGAAGGACTCATATTCTTATTCAGCCAGAATGACTCATTGGGCATTTTCAACCATCCCATATAACTAGATACAAAATGAAATCTTTCTGACTGTCCCAAGCTATCATCTTCAACTAGATATAAAGAAATATTTAATGAGGTCGATTTTTAATAATTCATAAGCGATAGCCACGACCCATCATACCTGGTGGGATCCAGTATGGAGAAAGATTGATTAAAATCAAACAAACTGCTAGGAAGTTGTTAAGTTAGATTAGACACTAAACTTATTGTTAATTTAATATTACCTGAACAAATAGGAAGGAATATTTCTATTCTGCTGAGTTGAACTGATTTTAAAATCTTCAGTAACTGTATAATACATTCTTAGGTTTCCTTCTTACAAAAACCCATCATAGGTTCACCATGAATGAATTATCAATTGCTAGAGAACTATGTCATGATCAATTCCTCATTGAAGCAAACAACAAAATAAAACTTACACAAGAGGCTTCCAACAAGGTTCGCCATGGTTATGCAACATTTTCTTATGTTGCAGTAACTTTACTGGTGACCTATGATACATGGATACTTCACAATGGGTAATCTACTGTGTATTCCAAGCATTGGTTGAAGTTTGATCTCATAAATGACACTATTGAGATTTCTGACCGCTGACCGGGTCTCGTCTACTTCACTGATCTTCATTCCATGCCAGATAGCTTCATCAACAGCAATTGCATCCATCCTGTGCCAAGTGCAAATAATTTGTGCATGAGCATAGAGATCCAAGCTCTTGATATAACTAGTAAGTGTTAACACTTAGATATAGTATATACATATATGCAAATTGAGATTGCATCTGATTGCTTTGTCATACAAAAAGACAAGAATGACCATCTTCTTTTAAGATAATTACAAGTAAGTTGCCTGGTAAACTAATTTTCATTTAGTTTACTGAGTTCTTGTAAAGAAAAAACAATTGGCCATTTGGATGTCATGTACCCCAGGCTCCAAGTAGTCAGAATACTTTTGCATAATGTACAGCTACTACTTCATCTAGAAAAAAATAATTAACATTAGCTGGATGTGAATTTCTTGACTTGTCCAATCAAATCAATTCATACACATCTCCCCACCCCAGCCTCCCTCTCTTAATTCTTCTTCTTCTTCTTTTTTATGTATTTTCTGGTGATGGCAAAGCAAACATGACTAAAAAATATAATGCATCTGGATGTGCAGATACACATACTTTGGTCTGTATGATGCTGTTCTGCTTAAATCAAAGCAGGCAACACTACAGGTCACATATAATGACTCATGAGCAAAGAATTTGAAAAAAGGAAACCAACGTAATCCGGTTACCATTTCCCACATGAACTCAAACAACACAGAAGAATGGTAAAACATCCATCCTGCTAAAATATTGTGGTTCGCTTACAATTTGAAAGGCATCCAGAGAGACCCTATTAAGGGGTTACGAACGTAATAAATAAACACCGGTGAAGAATTTGTAACCCCATTTCATGTTGTCACAAATGGGCATGTGGGATGTGTTGCACAATTGCTATTCCAATGTTGCGTAGGGCGGTTACACATATTTGGAGCTATGGTTCCATAAAAGAAAGGAAATACGATGGATCTCACTGCATGCTATAGATGTTTCATTAAGTATCCAATATTAGATCTTAATTGTAAGATTGGTGACTTACAAACTGAGGGCTAAGAGGATACAGAAATGGGCCAGAAACTGAAGAGATTTTTCAATCAAGGCGGGGCATCATCAAGAGTATAAAGCAATCGTAACTCAAAACTTCATATTCCATGGATAGGTTAATACTTACATTTTAGCTTGAGGTATATGAGCTAGTATGAATTTGCACTGGCCTCCTCTAATAAGACGGAGAAGCTATTCTACACTATCAAAAAGTGGAGGAATGATGCAATGTGTTTTTTTTTTTTTTGGTAAAAGGAATGCTGCAATGTTGAAAGCTCATATATTGTCAAGGAGTTAAAAACACAAAATTTGTAGTATAGAATTAAACAATGAACAAGAAGAGTTCAAAATTGAGGGAAAAAAGAGCTGTAAGATATAAATACCAGCACCAAGAACGAGGTCAAATCCTGTAGGGTATCTTTGTGTAATTCAGGCCCATGCGGTCATCATTTCGCGATTCTAACTTCTTAGCTACTAATCCTACAAGAAAATTTCAAAAGAAATGTAACCTCCAATTGGCATTGTGGTCCGATTGGGCAAACAAAAAGCCCAAGCAAGAGGGACTCCACCATTAGATTCAAAAGAATGTGATTTAAAAACAAAAAAGGAGGCAGTTGCAATATGCATGGGTATCTGAGTGAATTTTGTTTGAGGCAAAAAAAAAATCTGAAAAAAATATTGAAATACCAAGGATATTAGGAAATGTTAAATTCTGATGTATTTTTCATTAGCAACTAAAATAAATGTATATGCCAATTACGAAACCCTTCCATGTCATATAGATCTTGTATCAAGGTTGTATAATTTTAGATAAACAATACTTGGGGCCTATATTCATATTAGTCGTGTTTTGAGTTGGTGTCAGTGAACCTACAGTAGATTTTGTGGAAATCTTCTACTCAGTATATAAAAAAAAAAGATTTCGGCAAGTAGGCATCGTCTTACTAACCATTTTTCTCCTCTACATACACAAATGCAATCATTAAAGTTATTTTCTAACCACATCTCTTAACAGTTTTACAAGATTTGAAGACTTACAGCCAGTTGCCTTACAAAGACATACCCTACAGCAACCTAACCTCCCAACATTTGAAGGAAATACCTCTTTAGTTGGTGGAGTCTACTGGATCATCAAGTGGCATTGCTCAACAAAATTTACCCATCCCCAAATCACGGTCACTCCTAACATTCCTTTCATTCTAAGAAAGAGATATCTCCTTAGAATGAATCAATACACAGAGAGAGATTTCATCTTCTATTAATGGGTCTACTTTGTGTGGCAGTTGGTCAAAAAAATCCAAACAAAATCCTACCTTCCAAATGGTCCCCCTGTGGTTATGCATCCAATTGAGCCAATATGAGATGGCTACATATGAATGCAATGTCAACTCCTCCATACTTTTATAGTCATCTGCATTCTACTACGAATGACGGCCATGCCCAAATTTTACAAATATGGTAATTAGGAAGTGATCAGGAATGGAACTAGGTATTGGCAAAGGTGGGCCATGGCCCCCTAAGAAATTGTGGAAAGCCCCTTTAATTTTTTGTAAAACCCCATATGCGATAGGAATCTCATAGATTTTTTTTCTTTTTTCTTTCACATATGCTAACCTTCCCTTCCCCCACCCACCACAAAAAAAAAAAAAAAAAAAAAAAAAAAGGGAATTTCCCTGGTTCTGGCTTGGGATTTTAGTATAGGGGCACGCATTGCATGCCCACGGTTGCAAACAAATCTGAGCTAAGAACAAGACAAAGAAGACAAAAATACACACTTCAATAAATTTTGAGCACTTTTGGAAGCATAGATATCAATCTGGTTTAGGATGACATGACAATCAGAAAATATATAAGTTCTGACATCCTTTTTATTTTTACTTTTTCCCAAATCTTCATCCTCAAATCAGTGTCGGCATCAACACTAAAATGCAATCTTTCAATTCCATCTTGACCACAAAAAATAAATAAATATATAAACACGGAACAAAAAAAAAATAACAAATCCCAATTTAGAAATCATATCATATAAAGGAAGCAAAAACCAACCAAACAAAATCTTGGGTAAATTCTATTTCCCATCAACCATTCTCCGAAAATATCAAACCCATTGTGATTTGGGGCATGTCCAAAACACACCAATATCCATGGCCCACTCAGAAAACGTTGTAACCCCCATCCTTAGACAAATGAAAAATATACAACTATAATGCATCAAGCCATCAATAAGGATGGAAAATATGTGTACTTCAATTTATTCAACTGATTTTTTTTTTTTTTTTTTTTGTTGCATGAACCTTATTCCTCTTGCCTCTTATGGTTCAATACCATGTCCCATAAATTGCACAAGATCTGAGTTGTTGGTTTTTTTTTTTTTTTTTCACACCCCCACCCCACGTCACATTGCAGAGCAAATAACCGCTATTCAACCTGAAAAGCCTAAAGCAATTTCTATCATGCATAAATCATCCTTAAGATAAAAATCTGCACCAACTTCCATTAAACTAAAGTGAAAACACCAATTGAACAGAGTGTCTCCAAATGCTTATCCAAAGCCATCACCATCACCTAATAAAATGATACAACCCTCAACAAGATGAATAAAATCAGATAATACGAACACTAATCGCATTATTTCCGAAGACGAAAAAAACAGAATCATAACAATAAGACATAAGTAAACACATTTCCTATACATTCCAATCATGAATACCACAAGTCCTAAAAATGGATTCTCTTGAAATTACACTATATGCATCTTCCTCATGCTTAAGACTTTCTATTTCCTTTTTCTTGGTTTATGAAGAAGAGTGGGAATTTGACTTTTTCTGAGAAAACCTTCCTTAATTTCGTCTACTTGGTGAAGCCTCTAATTGCATTTAAAAAAAAAAATATTTACTCCTGCCCAATGGATTTTGTGTCCATCTGTGGATCTGCATTATTTTTAGAAGTTCAGTTCCAGATTTCTTCTGCTTCACTAGTATGAGTTCTTGTTCTGAGAAGAAACCTGAGTGTTTTTTCAGACTTTTCTGAGATGGGCTTTTGACTTCTTTTGGGACTAAAGTTATTCTATCTGGTTGCATTGATCATCAAATGGGATCTTTTGTTGCTTTCATTTAAGGTGGGTTTTTGGTGATTCTTCAATGCAAGCATTCTTGTCCTCTCCATTTACAGTTTTCCTACAGAGTCCTTCCAAAGTTTTCTTTTTTTTCTTGGGTGGGGTTGTTTGAAAAACTATCAATCAGGGCTTGAAAGGATCTTAAAAAGAAAAAAAATATTAAAAATAAAGAGTGATATTTAATGGGTTTAGGAGAATCTTATGAAAGCATGCTTGATTAAGTAGAGAAAATGGAAGAACTTCCCACGGGGTTTCACAAATGGGCTTTCACAAGCAGAAATGGGTTCCAATCGATTCAACAATAGAAATGGGTTTTCACAAACACCACGCAAATGCACAAACATCGTTAGGCCAAACACTAAGAGAGACAGAGAGAGAAAAGAAGGTATTCGTACCAGTGACTCTGCTTCCGGCTGTGAAAAGGAGAGGAGAGGCGAGGAAGAGGTTGCTTCCGGTGGTTATAGCAGCTGCTGGTGATGATCGCTGCCGATGCCGGTAGATTGAGAGAGAGAGCAAGAAATCCGGAGGGAGAGAGAGAGATCAGGGAGGGGGAATAATGATCTGTCAGCACAATCTCCTAACCAGACTTATAGTAATAAGGTTTAAAGGTTATGTGAGGGATGTCTGAAATGTTACACCGATACCCGTTGCCTCCTTCTGCTGATACCAGATACTTTTCCTCCAGCAAAGGACATTCCTCAATATATAGAGACCGAAGGGTGGTTAGTAGCTCCTCAGGCAAGGAAGGAATTTTTGGACAATTTCGAAGTTTCAGCTCTTGCAGCCCTTTTGGCAAGCAGGTAGGATTGCTGTAATTTGAGTTTCCGAGCCCATCATCAAGAGTAGCGGGCAAATCCACATCGGTCAGGGATGTAAGCTCGGGACAGTGGGCAATTATCAAGGACTGTAGAGAGGTGAGATGTTGCAATCCATTCCCTAGCGATGTTATATTTGAACATCTGCGAATCATTAAACGAGAAAGAGAGGTAAGATATCGCAATGAGCTCAAGCTCAGCTTGGTGCAATCGTGGATCACAATTCCACCAATATGCCTAATATCACTTTCTAGGCCTGACAATTCTTCCAGATCGGGCATAGAAAATAAACATAATGCTCCCAATGGTGGAAAACCTGTCATAGTGCCATCCCCATAAAACTCACGGCCAACTTTTTTTAGTTCATGGAGATCTTCAAGAATTAGACACCGGAGAGAAGGGAGTCGGCCAAAAGGTGGGAGGAGACGACATCTGCATTTCTTCAATTTGACATGATTTAGTTTGGAGAAGCTCGAGTCCCCCAACCATATTGGAAATCTGACACCACAGTAGCCTTCTATCTGAAGCTTTTTGAGGTTGGTGTGAGGTTGGAGGGCATTGAGTACCTCCTCCTCAATGCCTTCTTGCCGCAATTCCACGCTGTCACATTTCCATTGCAACTTCAAGCTGTCAATTTTTTTCTTATTTTTCAACTTAGCCTCTTTGGCCTCCTTCACATTGACCACATTCTCAAGCTCTGAGATGCAAAGAAATCCTCCTAGATGTGTCAAGTCCTTCAACTCGTTTATTCCACGTCCAATCTCCTTTCCCACATTAAAATAACTCGACATTTGGAGGCCTTTAAATGTCCCAATTCTTGGCGGGATAGAAACTGAGGATGAATTAGGATGCAGATGTCTTAGGTTGCAAAGGTTGCTCAAGTCAATGGGTAGCTCTACCGGCCATTGGCATGCAGACAAGTTCAAGGTTTGTAGATTGTAGAGTCTGGTTGTTGATTCCGGTAACCTTTCAATGTTCGTATGAGTCAAGTCAAGATACCGCAGTTGTAACAAATCTCCAATTGATTCTGGAACCTCTACAAGCTCCCTGCAATCCTCCAATATCAAGGTTTGTAGATTGTAGAGTCTGGTTGTTGATTTCGGTAACCTTTCAATGTCCGTCGAAGTCAGGTCAAGATACCGCAGTTGTAACAAATCTCCAATTGATTCTGGCAATTCAGTGATGGAAATTCCACCCAATCGCAAAGTCCGTATGTGCCTCAACTTTATAAACAAAGCAGCTGGGACTGGGATATTCTCGTTGCAGAGCAATGATAGAGAGCGAAGATTTTTCAAACAATAGAAATCATCAAAATTGCATGAGGTTATATCAACATTTGACATGTAGCGAGCCTTCTCAGCATTATTTCCATGTGACTTCTCATCTCCTATTTTCCAAAAATCAGCTCCTAAAACAGAACGTGCGAGATCATGAGTGAGGTCATGCATTGTGTAATAAATATTCCCTCGGTATCCTTCTTCACAATTAAGTAGAGACCTTGAAACCAAATCATCAAGATATTCCCTGCCTATGTCTTCCATTTGCTCACTAGTACTTTTTTTAGGCTGAATAAAACCTTCTGCCATCCACTTCAGAATTAATTCATTGCCTTTGCCACCTTTATAAATTAGGCAACCACAATATGCAAAACACCGCTTCAAATGTGCTGGCAAGTGATGATAACTCAATCTTAGAGCGGGCAAAATGTCATTTCTTTCTTCTGGCAAGTCCCATATCTCGCTTTTTAAGATTTTTTCCCACTGGACAACATCTACTACAGAGAATAACAGACCTCCCAGTGTCTTCACTGCCAAAGGCAACCCATTGCACTTGTTTACAATTTCTTTGCCTATCTTCACCAAGTCCGGATGTGCATCTGAATCCCCATCTACAAATGCTCGTCTTTTGAATAAAGACCAGCAATCATCATCTGACAGACCCCGCAAGAAATGAGTCGTGACTGTTCCCATGTTTGACGAAACCCTTCGGCTTCTTGTGGTTACTAGAACTCTGCTTCCTCTTGCCCCAAACATCAACTTGTGCCAATCATCAAAATCCTCAGTCCAAACATCGTCCAACACAAGTAAAAACCTCTTCTCTTTCAGAGCCTCCTTAATACTAACTTGAATTGCATCCAAGTTGGTAAGATGAGGATTACTTCCAGGAACAGACTCTGCAATGGCTTTTGTGAGCCTCATTAAATCAAAGTCTTCAGACACATAAACCCAGGCTTTTACCTCAAAATGTTTCACCACGCCTTCATCATTGTAGGCCAGTTGAGCAAGCGTCGTCTTCCCAAGTCCTCCCATACCACAAATAAGAACGACCTGGATACCCGAGTTCGCAGCCGAAGAGTCGCCGTCCGATGTCAACAAACCAACCACCTGCTCTCTATCAGCTTCTCTTCCGACTATAATAGACTCATCTATGATGGAGCTAGTCGGATGCCTCTTTCCAGGTATGAGCATTTCAGACTCGAACATCACTTTGAGGTGGAGATGATTGCTTCTGCGCTCAATCTCTTCTAATCTCTCTCTGATCCCTTTAATTCGAGATCCCAAATCAAGATTGGAAAAAGAGCTAGAGACAGAGTCAATCAGCTTCCTCTTTCTTGTTTGCATTTGGGCTCCTTCTATTTTGGATCGATGGAGGACTTGGTATTCGACTTCATCGACGATGTCCTCAGCGTCGTAGGCAGCATCCTTGAGTTCTCTCAGCCACAGGCGGACTGATTCCTCTTTGATTTGTCTGGCTTCTGCGTCGTTGAGAAGGGCTTGGATTCCGGAGAGGGTTGATTTGAGCTTTTCGGCCTCTCCTTCAACGCCTCCAAAGAGAAAGCCTATGCTTTGGAGGAAATTGGGGGTCAAAGTATCAAACATAGCTTGGAAAAGGGAGCTTAAACCTGCATCTGCCACCTTTGAAATTACAGAATCCATGGTTCCGATACCTGCTGAGTGAGATGAGATGAAACAAGGGAGATGAAGGAAGGAGAAAGATCTGGTCGATGGAGAGAAACACAAAAAAAATAAACACAAAAGCTAGCCAAGTCTCTTTGTGAGTCAAGAAGAGATTCCATTCCACACAATGGGGCCCCGCAAGAAATAGAGGCTCGGCTTTGGGCACTTCGCCCATTAGCCCACTTAGTCAAAAAACATAATTTTTTTACAGAGTCAGAGTGGGCCCACTTATGGAAAGAAAGCAAGCAAGCTGTCTGCCACCACAGATAACATTAATGGAAGTTGCGGATAAGGTTCCCCATGATTCGCTAGAGCAGTAGTCGGGCCACGTGCATTCCCATTGGCGGCCCACATCACCGGGCTGTGATCGTATAGTAATATTATTATGTGGAAAGTGAATAATGAATGATAGGTGTATTTGAAGCTTTGGAATTACTCAACTCCTACTGTCAATAGTGTAGTGCATATCGGACCCTCTTTTTGTATTAGGCCCCTACTGATGTCTAGCAAGGTCTCCAGTCCAGTGGAGTGGACCATATAATTACCAGTGCCTAACAATAGTATTGGTATTCCATCGCGCATAATATTGTGATAATGTCATAATCTTGTCATATTGCGCATATATTTTTAATACCAAAATTGGAAAGCCTAAAAATATGGTTATGCAACTCTCTAGTTTATAAATTCACATACAAAGAAAGACATTGAAAAATGCAGACACAAAAAAATGGACCCAGGAAATGCCAATCAAAGGTGGTTATCAATTTCGATTACCTCTTTTCTCGAGGTCAAATGGTCAATTTCGATTTCATGGTTATGTTTGCTGCAACACCACAAATCATATCACATCACTTTATTTTATGTTAACCCTCCCAACCAACTCTTGCATTTCTGCATTAACACTCCCAGTGGAGTGTCACAATATGCATAAAGTTAAAAAGAGGGGGTTGAAATAAAATGAGTAGATAGAATAATTAATTTGCATAATAAAGGATTTTAAATTAAAAGAGTTGCCCATCGTGCTGGAACACCCTCCATTATATATATATATATATATATATATTTAAAACCTCCCCACAGTAGAGTGAAGTGTAATAAAAGAGAAGTCCACAGCAACAAACATATTTACCATATTTGTCTACTTACACAATCCAACAAATAAGGCCATAAGTTTATTCAACTCTTTCAAATTAGGGTCTAAAGTTTCCACATAAGTTTCAAATCCATTTACAAAAATAAAATTTTAATATTATATTTTATAACTATGACTAATGAATTTGATGGTGGACCATGCAGTGAAATTTTATGGGAGATAATACACGATGTGAGACTTTTAGAATTAATTATTATTTTATATTTGTGAGCCTCATGGAGAAGCCTTTTAAACACCAAGATCCCCTATATTTTACACACAAGTTCGAAATAATGTGGGTTAGGACTTAGGAGAGCCTATCAAATATTAGGGCTTCAAATTCTTATAATTGTATTTTTTAAGTGACTTGATCCGTGTAATGGACAAGTTAGTGACACAGATCATGTATTTGCATGGAGTTTGAATTGATCATTTTTTATCATTTAATTTGTGGCGGAATGAGTATAGCTAGAAAATTGGCACAATAATCATTGCTATTCATGGGCATCTCCACCTGTGATGTTTGCTGAAATAAATATACAGAAAAAAGATGATGCTCCACACATGCCAAGAGCTCAAAACAACATGTACAGGTTTGCATGATAGTCAATGGGTTGGTCTATCCATTGTTCATGATGACAAATTGACCCAGAATTTCAAAAAAAAAGGAAGATGATTTTTTTTTTAACCTGATAATCGGTACCACTTTTGAGCAGACTTAGATCTAATTGTTATTCATGATAAACTATAGACGTCACTAGGCTCAAATAAATATAATTATGTTGTTTTTGAATAAATAGGGACTTGAACCCACACCCTGCTATATATATGGATACAAGTTTGGCTGACCTACCTGAAGGCTTGTTTGGCAAGTTTGATCTATTTAAAACAGAACTGGTTCTATTAGGTCTATTTGAAATGGATGTCTTCCAATTAAACCCTATTACAAAAAAGGCTTTTTTTTCACCAAGGTGGCTTGATCTTGAGAAACCCGACCAACACGTAAGTGTATTCTAGCATACGCAATCCGGTAGAAGCTTGTTAAAGTAGAAAAAATAAGCTGGTCATATGGTAGACATTATATTGGCAAATCAGTCGTATAGTAAAATTATTGGACAACTTGTAAAAGACACTAAAATTATATTTGGTTGCTTTACACAATTATGTTTGTTTGAAAAAAAAATTGTTATTTTTTTTTTTTAAGAATATGCTAGCTTGAATCAAGTTTTCAAATATTAACTTTACCAAATAGAATAAAGAGGAATTTATGGGAAAAGTCACCGTAGAACCTTATATGACCTACCATGACCCAGTATTACGTTGAACACAGGAGTCGTCCTCATGTGGCCTTTTTTTTCTTTTTTTTATTTTTTATTTTTTTTGTTATTTCGCCATATGATCGATATCGACCATGAAGTTTGTCTATATTGACCATTATGCGAAACTACTTTATATCTTACCCTAATTCTTTTTTTCGCAATCTTCCTTTTGGGTCGTCCTCAACTTGGCTCTGGTTATGTCCCCTTTTAGAAACTAGCGTAAAACTCCATCACCTCGGTGGTTGGACTCCATAATGCCTTCACCACACCTAATCATTTCCAGTGACGGCCAAGACATTCCTCCCTCCCTCTGGCCATCTCCAATTTTGTGCAAGAAAATTGTAGAGAAATGATGTCCACAAGGGAATATGAGGTTTAACCCCAGTGAAGCCCCACATTTACCTGATTCAAGCCATTTAAACCACAGGCCCTGCTAGGTCTTGATTATGCAATCTGGCAAATTTCATTTCATTCGAAGTGTTGTTCACTGTTGACAAGACGACCAGATACTATAGTGCAACAATTCAATAAAAAATAAAAAGATGGTTACTCGGCAGAGATACATACACTAAAAGCCAGGTCGTCTTGTGAGTCAAAAAGAGATTCGGTGCAATGGGGCCTACAAGAAAGAAAAGCTAGGCTCTGCGATTCTAAAAGCCGGGCCAGCCTGTTTAGTCAAAAAGAACTTTGACACAATGAGCCCACTTATAAAAATGAAAGCTGAGCTGCCTCAACCACCCATTCAAGGAAGTTGCAAATTTCATGTTCCGGTAAGTGAGAAGAGATAAATTACCTACATTTTTACATTTTTTTCACTTGAGTGGTAGTTTGGCAAAGGTCAGGTTCATAAATGTAAAAGACCTGATTTTTTATTAATATTGTATTCGTTAATCTATTTATTAAAAAAATAACATTTTAATGATGTATTTTATAACTAATCAATCTGATCGTGGTGGGCTCTACAGTGGAATTTGGGTTAGGGGACTTCATCAAATATTAGGGCATCAAATTCTTACAATTCTGTTTTTAAGTATAACCTAATCCGTTAATGGACAAGTTAGTGACACTGATGTATGTGCATGAAGTTTGAATTGATGATTTGCTAATCATAGGCATCTCCACCTATGATATTTGTTGAAATAAATAAAAAAAGATAAAATATTTTGCTAAATAAAAAAAATAACTTGACTTAAAATAAAGTTCCATGGCCCACACAGGCAGAGAGCTCAATTGCTCAACAACACGTACAGGTTTGCATGTGAGGAGGATTGAACCTAAGATTTGGAATTAGCCTGAAAATCATCTTGGTTTAAATGATCAATGGATGGTCTATCCATTTGTTCATGACAAATTGACACAGAATTTCAAAAGAAAAAAGAAGAATATCTTTTTTCGAAAATAACTGATGATCGGTACCATTATTGACCTAACTTAGATCTAATTGTTACTCTTTTTTTTTTTTTAAATATGCTGGTTTGAATCAGCACTACACCAAAAATCGGAAATTGGAACGGAAAAGCGTTCATAATCCTTCCGTTCCTAATCCGTTAAAGTGTTTCAATTTCCGTTCCAATTTGGTACCAACCGTTCCTAATCCAAATTGGAACGGAAATTGGAACACTTTAACGGATTAGGAACGGAAGGATTAGGAACGTTTTTCCGTTCCAATTTCCGATTTTTGGTGTAGTGCAGATTTTCAAATATAAACTTTACCAAATAGAATCCAAATAGAACAAAGCATGTGTGTGTTTGTGCGCAGTTTTAATTTAAATAATTAAAGCATAATTCATGTAGATGATCAGCCTATTTTAGGAAAAAATAGCAAAACAAAATTCAAGTAGATAATTACAACATAGTTGGGGCAAAGCTTTGATGATAATGACGAGACCTATAAAGTAAACCTATCAAATGGCACCATAGACATTCACATAAACTTTTCCAAACGATCTAAAGTGCTTAGATTATTTATTTTATTTTAAAGTCAAATAAATCCAAAAAGTAGATCGCTTTAGATCTAATTATTATTAAGGGTACAACTATGGACCTCACCAGGCCCTAATAAATATACTTTTATCGGATCTCAGTGAATTAGGGCTTAAACCTAGACTTGTTATATGGAAAAAAGTTAGATACTTAATTGCATTTTGCGAAGTCTATTTACATGACCTAGACCCATTTTACTATTGGCCATGGTCACTGTTCGAATTATAGGCCTTGGTCTTGATTTTGAGGTCATTGCTTTTATATAATTCTCACTGATGATTTTTCATTTTATTTAATTTTCAATTATTTAGTTTCACTATAGAATCCAATGTGAAGAGCTTTTAATTGTTTAATTTACTTGGTAGAGTTCTACATTTGCCTTTTATCTTGCAAGAATATTCTTAAAAGATATGCAAGTTGCCCCAGTAGTCAAAATTGAATGCAAAACGCAAACACACGCAAAGTATGGTGTACATACAAGCAAGTAATCGATGATGTTTGTATGACATGGAATAGAATAAAGATAGAGAATAATAAAAATCTAACGGCTACATTTTTTTTTTACTCAAAAACATATTAATTTGTGGAAATTACAAGCGACAAGTAAATATAGCTTAGGTAAGATAATTCAACCAATAAGTTATTCTTATATATTGCTTGCAGTCTATGCAAACACATTTTGTAATATAATCGTTAGATATATATCATGAAAACTACCAATCTAGACGGATTGTTGTAGAGGTTGGATCCCTCTTGAGAAATCACCGGCTATGGAAGCAGATGTTTAGTTCACATGGGAATCCTTATAGAAGAAGAACACTTTCCTCTCTCTCTCTCTCTATATATATATATATACATATATATATGGGAGATGCTCATATGAGTGATATCTCTCACGTTATATGAGAGATAAAGGTGGGGCACTCACATTTAAGTTGTTGGCATTGAATATGGATGTGAAGGCCCTCACCTTATCTCTCATAATAAGGGTGAGAGATGCTTTCATAGGAGCATATTCATATATATATATATATATATATATATGAGAAATTCTCAAGAACTCCCCACTTAAAAAGAGGAGTTTTTGCCCCTTTTGACTTGTCCAATAAAACAATGTCATCACTGTCCATGCCAACCTTTAACTGTGCAAATATAGCTTGAGTTGTTTAGGAAATATATATTTTCTTTCTTCCAGCTGATATTCACATTTTCTTCTTTCTACCCGCAAACTAACCCATGCCAAGAACTCTATCGTGGGGCTATTATGATGAGTGTGAAGATGTGAATTAACATGTTTCTTCCTAAATTAATATATAATTCGACAACCGCGTGTACTCTGGTTCACCTATAGGTATAGTACAAACTCAAAAGCTACCCAAGTCTTTTTGGGAGTCAAAAAGAGATTCGATTCCAGACAATGGGGCCCACAAGAAATAAAAGCTAGGTATGCTCTTCGATTCTGGTGGGTAAGATGAGATAAATGTTTACATCTCTGTTTAAAAAAGGAAGAGAGAAAAGACTTAAAATAGAGTTCCATGACCCCATAGATAGAGACATCAAAACATCATGTACAGGTTTGCTTGGTGTAAATGGTTGGTCTGTCCATTGTTCTGGAAAAACGGACCCACCCTTTCAAAAGAAAAGACGAAATAATTCAAAAACAGGGAGATTGGTCAAGTGGCAAAGAAAATAAGGTGAGTCGTCCATAAGAATGGTGAGGATGGTACTCATCTGATTATTTTCTGTACAAACAAATGGATGTATACGTCTAAAACTGCCAAAAGGCGAGATGTTAAACCAATGGACTGGATTTGATTACACTTGCCATTGCTAATAATGCACCCATGCATACCCATGGTCTCTAATCAAGCGGATGTCAGTTATTCATTCATTAAGCTCTCCTACTGTCCCTCATATATATATATAAGATCAACCAAAGATTCAACTATTTGAAATTGTTGATTTGGGAGAAAGATGTTGATATCTTTTGACGTGGGCGGGACATTGATAACAGCCTTTCCCAATTAAAAATCTGCGGTGACTGACAGGCATGAAAAACACATTGTAACTGGTCCCAAATTACTTCAAGGAGTGGGGAGCACTGTCGCTAGTGGCCACAGGGGGTACAATAATGTAGGGGCTACAGTATTCTCATGGTACAGTAATTGCTAGTTTTTGTTTTGGTAAAGACAAAGTTCCACGACTAAGGCCATGGAAATATGAAATTGTCACATCAGTAAAATTTATGATTTTTAAATTTCTTAAAAAAGGTTTTAAGAGGAAGTTAGAATTCATGTTGGTGCAAAAAAACTTTCCTCAATGAATTAGTACTAATGTTATTTGGTGTAGTTGTGGATTTCTTTAGTAAAAAATACTGGATAGGTGGGTTGGTATGTGTGTGGGGTAGGTGGGGTCGGTGGGGTTGGGATTGGGGGGGAGAAAGAGGATAGCTGGGTAGAGTGAGGGTGAGAGCGAGGAACCGGGGTCAGTTTTCAGTGGAAATGAACTTCTCCTTTCTCTCATAGAAAGTCTTTTTTCATGCATAAAAAATGAAAAGCTTATGTAGCGAAAAAGTAGTTCTGCTGAAAAATGTCATACCAAATGCATGAAAAAAAAAAATTTCTACATAAAACTACGTCTTTTTCCGTGAAAATGAGCTTAGACGAACATGCCCCGAGTGTCCCCCTAAGTGCATCGAATGGATCTATCCAAGCAATCAGCATGAAATTTTACCTCATCAGATCCCGGACTACGAAAGTGTCCTCGGGTGACTCACGATGCACTAGTTTTACAATCATGGATTAAAATCTCGGCCGAGATTTTCAATATCTCGGTATTTTTTTCATCTCGGCCGAGATATCGGCCGAGATGACCATTATCTCGGTTTTTTTTTTTTTTTTTTTTTTTTTTTTTTTTTTTTTTTTTTTTATAGATGAAGCATAGAGGTTTGTCACTTACTCACTTGTGTAATTGTGTTGTTTTCTTCATTTATAAGTTAGATCTATATACTTTCATGCTAGATCTACTTATATACATGATTTTGAAATTTTTTTTCAATTTTTTTTATTTTCGGATTTTTTAATATTTGAATTATAATATATCATTTTTTGGGGATTTCATCATAAATATGTTGTTTTAATGATTCATGATCATTGTATGGTGTGTAAATGATAGATCTACATACTTTTATGTTAGATCTATATATTTAGGATTTTGAAAATGATATTATTAATTTTTGTTTTGCAAAAAATAATAGTTGTTACTTGTTAGGATATTTGTGATACCAAAGGCTTATTAATAGTATGTAGATGATATATCTACATCTACTCATGGTCATAAATAATGTTTGCATTATATGAAATACTGGGAAAAAGATAGTGAACTGCGAGTCTGTAACACAGACAGGACTCATAACTTAAGGTGACCGAGATTTTGATTTATTGTTGTTACTAATGGAAACAAATATAGTTTTCCAGCATTTTCTAATATTCTGGATTTTTTGGATATTTTTGCGAAATTTTTTGGATTAAAAAAAAAATTCACACCGCGATGACCGCGACGGACCGATATCCGCGACCGATACCGATATCATATCGGTTTTTCGGCCCGGCCGATACCGCGACCGAGACCGAGATTTTAAACCATGTTTACAATAATTGCAATGGGGTTTGCTGTCCATATAGTATTCTCATGACTTCAGGTGGCCCTGAAAGCAAGTGGTGACTGATAGGCATGAAAAGCACATGGTAACTGGTCCCAAATTACTTCAAGGAGTGGGGAGCACTGTCGCCAGTGGCCACAGGGGGTACAATAATGGAGGGGCTACAGAGTAATTGCTAGTTTTTTGTTTTGGTAAAGACAAAGTTCGCTGTGCAGTGGCGATTTCCACGGAAATATGAAATTGTCACATCACTCAAATCTATGATTTTTAAATTCCTTAAAAAGGGTTTTTGGGGAAAGTTAGAAATTCATGTTGGTGCAAAAAGTTTTTCCTCATATGAATTAATATTAATATTGTTTGGTATAGTTGTGGATTTCTTTAGTAAAAACTACTGGGTGGGTGGGTTGGTATGTGTGTGAGGTGGGTGGGGTTGGGATGGGAGGGGGGAGAAAGAGGGTGGATGGGTGTGAGGTCCCACCCTTGGTGGGCCCTCTAAGGGCTATTTTATAGACTAATTAACTCTAATTTATGTTAATTATTATTTAATTATGTTAATCTTCGCCAATCTTCGCTAATCTTCGCTAATTATTGCTAATTATGGCTAATCATTGTTAATTACTGTTTTAATTGAGTTTAGTTGGGGCTAATTAGATGGACTAGTTAGATTTCCTAAGTTAGTTAGATTAGCTTAGTGGTTAGTGTTTTTAATTGATTGGGGGTTGTGTTAATCCTAGGCTTTTAGAGTTAGGTTAGTTGTTAATAGAGTTTAATTAAGTTAATTAAGAGGGTTAGTGTAAGCTAAAGGTGCTTTCTAGAAACTTCCTAACCTAATGACCAACCTGCCCTAAACCCTAACCCTAATCCCAAGTTAAACCCAAAAACCCTAAGGGTGTTATAGTCCTTAACCGCTCCCCCCCTAGACCTATATAATATCTCTTAATCCCATTTGCAAGAACCCTAAACCTAATCTCAGCCCCCATTCCCAAGAAAACCTCCAGCCCTCTTCCCAAGAAAACTGCCCCAGCCCATTACTGTTCCTCCCAACTACCTTCATTCCCATTGCAACTCTCTTCCTTCCTCTTCATTTCCTCCCCTACGTTTGAGCTAAGAGTTGCAACAGTCCCTGTTGCTGGAATTTCCACCTTGAAGACCATAGCTGCTGCTGTGTTCATCATCTTCTTCTTCCATCTTCTCTGTCTGCTGGAACCCCATCACCCTGCTGGAATCTCAGTCTTGGGAGCTACTACTGCTGTAATCCTCCTTCTTCTTCATCAACCTCTGCTGGAATCCATCTTAGGAGTTGTTGCTGGGTCATCTCCTTTTTCTTCACTTGCTCTGTGGTGCTGGAATTTCCCATTGGAGCTACAGCAGCTGCCATTTCTCTTCTTCTTCTTCTTCTTCAGTTCAGCTGGGAGCAACCATTAGCTCATCTCCTTCTCTCCATTTCCCTACTGTTACTCTGCTGAAATTTTCCCCTGGGCTGTGCTGCAACTGTTTCTTCTCTGCTGGACTGATTTCTGCTGGAATTCTCCACTAAGTAGCTGCAGCTGCTACATCTCCTCTTCTCCTTCTTCCTTGCTGAGCTGGGACCACCCCAGTTGGACTGGGATTGCCTTGAAGCAACTGCTGCCATTCTGCTGTTCATCTTCTCCTTCTTCTCTGATTATTTCTCTCTACAACTCTCTCTCTAATTATCAAAAGGCAAGTGCATCAAACTCCTAACTTAGGATGTGTATTTTAATTCATGATTCAGTAGTTTTCCATTTCATTAAATGTTCTGTTATGGTTTAGTTTCTACCTGAGCTTGTTTGTGTATGTTTGGATGGAAAGGTCACTGATGGATGGGGGTTTTCACCCCCCATTTGGAAGATCAGTGGGCCATAAGGTGTTAATGGATGGTTTATGGAGTTATTTATTGATTAGAAGTGGTTTGGGGAAGTTTGAAAGTGATTGGAAGTGATTTGGGCGAAAACGGAGCTGAAACGGAAAAGTTGCAGAAAATGCAACTGGGCTGATTTTCCGAAAAATTTCAGCCTCAGTTATTTTCTGCAGTTTTCCCTGACACGCCCGGGGACTCGCCCGACTGTGTTCTAGGTCGACCGGGAACCCTCTCGGTCGACCGGGAACACTGAAAAATGGGAAAATGAAGCTCCCAGTTAGCTCTGTTCTGCAGTCTGTGTTTCTGTTGTCTGGGTCGACTGGGACCCATCCTGGTCGACCGAGACAACTAGGTTTTGGATGGAAAATTGGCCATCAGCCACTTTCTTGTTGAAAACCAATTTTAATCAATATGGTTGACCCGGCTTAGCCCAGGTTGACCCGTTTACATGGTTTCGCAAGAAATGACTAAAAGTTGGTTTTTCACCCAAAACTCAGACTGTTTACACCCAAACCAACCTGAAACTAAGAGTTATCATTTAGAAAGTGCTTAAAGCTGAAACATCAACTTTTCTAAGGTTTTTAGAGTATGCGGTCAATCACCTAGGCCTGGTTGTTTGACCGGACACGCTATAAGCCTTTAGAAATGGATTGGGTTGTCCAGGAAGCCCGATTCAGATTAGTTAGTGCACTCGGTTGATCCTCCCGGCCAGGAGATCAACCGAGCTCACAACACATCAGGTTCACCTGGAAAACCCTGATTGTTCCAGTTTTCAACACTTAGGAGATATGATCAGTTGTAAAGCCCATTGACCATCCAAATGAGTATTTGTCAGTGTCCTTAGCCCGAGTCAACGGTGTGGCTCAACCTTGACCACTGTTTAGAGTTTTGGTTGATTATCTAAGATGATTCGACCTCTAAAAGTTGTCAGATAATGCCCTTAACCCACTAAGCACCAAATACGGTATTTTACGGCATTAATGACATCGTTTAGAGATCGAATTACCGGAGATAGACCCGAACCTAAAGTGGCCCATTTACCTAGGATTGGACTGTTGGATTTCCCTATTGATTCCTATGTTGAAGTTTATACTTCATTATTATTGCTCTGTCATTCTTAGATCTTCAGTTTAGCTGTATACCGTTAATTAATCATAATTGGAAGACCTGAACCTAGGGTATCTAGAGGTGACCTGATGGTGTGATCATTGACCCGTGTCTGTGTCTATGCGGGCCCTTATTGGGCCTAAGTGTGGTGATGTGAACCCTTTATCTTGAAGAGATAGTTTCTATTGGACTGTTAAGTTATATGGATTATAATGGAACTGTTTGTCAGTAGTAGATGGATTGGTTGCCTCGTTTGGACGGTTTTAGACCAGGCCATGTACTGATGGGCCTTGGTATGGATCCAACGAGTGGGCCTGGACCTTGAATGAGATCCAGAGTTTGTATTGAGATGAGTAGACCTCTTAGAGATATTGTTAGGACCTTGTTCACGCAAGGCAAAGCCTAGACAGACACAGACCTTAGAGTTATTCTCGAGTTGGCATGAACATTCACTCGGTTGATTTAAGCTCAGCCTGTGGACTGATCATCCCTGGTAGAAGCTAGTTGAGTATTGAGGAGCTATCATGATGAGCTGTGTGGTTAAGATGGCAAGGTGTCATACCGTGCCGATCTGGAGTGATGAGATGATGAGTGATGAGTGAGATTCGGGATTAGTTATTCCCTGGTGAGATTCCCCACCGCGACTGTGTTCAGTATGGGAGGGCCGCGGCATAATATCCCGCGGTATTCCAGCTCGTGTGAATGTGCCACTTAGTTATAGTTGTGTAGATGATTTCCTTATACTGATTCCTTATGCTTTACATGCACGATTGCCTAGTTCTCTTTCCTTGTTATTCATTTAAATTATGTACCCGTCTTTATTCCTTTGATATATATATATGCTATGTTAGTAGTATGCTGTATCTTGCCAGATCGTTTAGATCTGACCCATTCTATGGTGCTTAGGCCTTGACCCAGAGATTCCCAACGACGCATTAGCCCTCGTGGAGGCACCTGCAGCCGGAGAGTACGCATAGGGCCCGGCCGACACGGACGTCGAGCCGGAGGGCGGAGACGAGTATCCACAGGGGTTTTGAGAGACACTATTTGTTTTGGGTTTGAGTGTTTTTTTTGTAGTGAGTTGGGGGTAGAACACAATGTATAACTTTTTATTAACATTGAACCATTTACAAAGTAGACTGTAGTCTTGCTCTTACTTTATATATACATGATACCTATTGCTTCCGCTCTATTTAAATGTTATGCTTCCGCAAGTTTTAACCATTGAATGTTATTTGGTTCAAAAAGTTTTAAATTGGACCTCACTGCGGCCTACGATCTTGGAAGTTCTCGGATTTTCCGGGAAGTAGCGCGCCAATTTCGGGTGATCGAACGAGTTTATCGGTATCCGGAATTGGGGCGTTACACTGGGTGGAATAAGGGTGAGAATGAGGAACTTGGGTCAGTTTTCAGTGGAAATGAACTTCCCATATCCTCTCATAGGAAGTCTATTTTCATGCATAGGAAAGAAAAAGCTCATATAGCGAAAAAGCAATTCTACTGAAAAATGTCATACCAAATGCATGAAAAAAGAAGTTTTCTATAGAAAAATACATCCTTTTCCGTGAAAATGAACTAGACAAACATGCCCTAAGTGTCTCCCAAAGTGTGAATAGGGATCCTCCAATGGATCTATCCATGGTAACCTTGGGCCATGTCTCTGCAGATAGCTTGTTATGTATTAGGCACCTATCCAAAATGGACCATGAATGATCCACTCAAAATCACCATAAAATTTTACCTCATCAGATCCCGGACTACGAAAGTGTCCTCGGGTGACTCACGATGCACTAGTTTTACAATAATTGCAATGGGGTTTGGTGTCCATAGTATCCTCGTGACTTCATGTGGCCATGAAAGCAAGCCCCACATCTAAAAGCACTTCCACTAATGAAAAAGTAAAGGGAAACACCCACCAACCACCAACCCAATTGGCTCGGCATCGTAAAAATCATACATACCGGAACAACTTCTGAAAGTCTACTTTTCCAAAGCGACATTTTAAGAGAAAATATTATTTGATTAGCTCAAATTTTGTATTTACTTCTTAACAAGTAAAAGCATCTAAAATTATTTGATTATATGTCTAGAAAGCAACTTTTATTATATAATAATAAAAGAAATTATATGAATCTTTGTAAAACATTAATTATACAATATGCACGAGCCTTTTAATTAGTAAATAAAATGACCCCATATCAAACCATAGATGCACTATTTCATTTAGGCCCTAGCTCAAAGCTAGTATTTAAATTTAGCATTCTTTACAAAATCAATAGAAATTATAAATTTAATTGAATGTTATTTTGCATTCATATATATAAAACCATCAAATATATTCGGGAAAAGTTTACAATATACTTTAATAAACGTTTATCCAAGGAAAAAAAAGAAATATAAAGATAATAAGAACTTCCAAATAAATTAATGCAAGATGTGATTGTCGGTTGATATGGTTCTTAGGTTAGGTTAGGGTGTGACGTGTCTCATGTCTCATGAGTATTCAATGGATCGGACAACTAAAGCCCTTTATTTGTTACTGTGGAGGAGGGAGGCAGGGAGGAAAAGGAGTCCGGATTGTCTGTCCAACCAACTATTAGTATTACATCATAACCGTATAACACTTATAAACTCTAGATTTCTATGTGGACCCTATCATAGATTTCAGACAAGTGTTGCACGGTTTTGGTAGTTTATTTACATCTAACTATTTAGTGTTTTTATCTTAGATACAACTCAAAGTTTGGAAGACACTAGAAATAATGAAATCGTAGGAATTGCTTTCAAGTAATCAAGTTGCTCTTATAATTGCTAAAAAAAAAAAAAAATTGCTCTCTAAATTGCAAAACTTGCTAAAAAGAAAAAACAGTTTAAAGATTAGCATGGATCTGCTATAAAACTTTCTTAATTTTACCCCACAAATATTTTACTTACAAGTGGGGCTTGATTGATTTAAACTTTTGCAAAGTGTGATTGCATTGAGGAGGATTGAACCTAAGGACACGTTTGCGTAGGCAATTGAATGTGAGGAGGATTGAACCTAAGGGCATGTTTGTGTACATGCAATTTCTATGGAAAGATGAAATTGTCACATCAGTAAAGTCTATGATTTTTAAATACCTCGAAAAGGGTTTTCCGCAGATTCATGTTTGGTGAAATCTTTTTTTCTCAATGAATTGGTGCTAATGATGTTTGGTGTAGCTACGGATTTCTTATTGTAAACTAATATAAAAGAGAAGAGTGGGGAAATTGAGTAATAAAGCGGGGAGAAGTTTCATGAGAAAATGTACTTCACATACCTCCATAGGAACTCTATTTTAGGCTTTTCAAGGAAAATGCTGACGCGGTGAAAAAGAATTTTCCTCATCAAATGCATGAAAAAAAAATGATTTTCCATAGAAAAATAATACCTTTTGTGTGGAAATTAAATGGGTTACACAAACATGCCATGAGATTTGGTCCCAACCAGAAAATCATAATTTGAAGAGTCTCTAGATATCACTTCAAAAATAATTTGGCGCACGTTAGATTCATAACTCTTAAAAGACTTGAGATCTTAATAATATTGAGTTCATTAACCTATTATAAAAATAACATTTTAATGATGTATTTGTAACTAATCAAAACCTTTTAATGACTATAATAAGCTCACTTGCATGTAGGACATAAGCGTGATGTCATTTGGGTTAGGGGATTCCATCAAATATTAGAGACTCAAATTCTTACAATTGTATTTTATGTGACTTGATACAGATGGATGTGCATGGCATTTGAATTGATCATTTTTGGTCAGATGACTATTAAGTAGCTAGATTGCTGGCACAATAACCTGTGCTAATTCACCAATGATATTTGTTGAAATAAATATAAAGACAAATGATTATGCTAATTTTTATTTTAAAAAAAAGGACTTAAAATAGAGTTCCATGACTATAGACAGAGACCTCAAAACAGCATGCACAGGTTTGCTTGGTTTAAATGGTTGGTCTGTCCATTAATTTTTCATGAAAAACGGACCCACCCTTTCAAAAGAAAAGAAGAAATAATTAAAAAAACAGGGAGATTGGTCAAGTGGCATAGAAAAATAGGGTGAGTCATCCATAAGAATGGTGAGGATGGTACTCATCTGATTATTTCTGTACAAACAAATAGATAGATCTATATATATATATATATATGTGTGTGTGTAAAACTGCCAAAAGGCGAAATGTTAAACCAGTGGACTGGATTTGATTACACTTGCCATTACTAATAATGCACCCATGCATGTCCATGGTCTCTAATCAAGCTGACGTCAGTTATTCATCCATTAAGCTCTCCTACAGGCTCTCATAAATATAAGATCAGCCAAAGACTCAGCCATTTGAAATTGTTGATTTGGGAGAAATATGTTGATATCTTTTGACGAGGGCCATTCCCAACTAAAAATGTGTGGTGACTGATAGGCATGAAAAACACACTCTGCAAGGAGTGGGAGCGTTGTCGCTAGTGGCTACATGCAAAGGGAGAGGTGGGTTGTGAGGGGTATCATGTCATTCCTAAAAAGTCTTTCATGTCAAAGAAATATAGAAGAAAAAGAATGCATGCTTTGAGGTTCATTCAACCATCCTTCCTCACTAATACATGGAATACTTGTATATGAATTTTGAATCTCCAAAACTTTCTCTCTAAGGCGTAAAATATCTCTTTGAATTCCTAAAATCTTCTTAATAGTAGGAAACCTTATCATCTAAGTAGAGCACAAAAACAGAATATGGGATTTAGAAATATAGATGCTCTTATAGTGATCTCATCCGTCTATAAAAAGAGTGCAAGGCAATCTGGACCGTCTAATTGCTACATGGGTGTGCCTAATTATTCATGTGGGCCCATTAATACATGCCCATCTTGGCTTGATCTTCCATTGGTTGTTAATACCTGTCAATTGATCTGGGACATCTAGCTATACAAAATACTATCCATCTGGTCCATTCAATTTTTGATGATGTGGCAGGACGAGGAATACTTGAACTTGCTTACCACATGTAAAAAAATACATGAGACGTGCCATCTTTATACACAACACAATGCACCTTTATGAATTAGGATAAGAGGCCCACTTTTAAATATTATATCATGTGTCCCACCAAGGCTCCTTGGAACACCACATCAACAAGAGCCTACTGTCCAAATGTCCAATTGGACACACCTTTAGAGATTTGGATATGGGGCCTACCTTAGATGTTACATCATGTGACCCACTAGGGATCCTTGGAATGCCACATCAGCAAGGTCTCACTGTCAAATTGGACACACCTTAAAGGAATTAGGATATGGGGCCCACCTTTAGATGTTACATCATGTGACCCCACCAAGTTGGTTATTCTTTTTTTATTAAAGTTATAAATATATATAATAAATATAAATAATTTATTCATTTCTGTAAAATTTATTCTTTTCCAATAACATCTCAGAGAAAAAAAAAATCATAATTTCATTATATTCTTAGTTATTTAGCCGCGCACCACACCTCTCTAAATCTCATCCCTAAATCTCGTCATTTAAATTTTTTTATAATGGTGGAGAATTTGATTTTCTAATCTAATCTTTAGAGCTAAGATTTATCATCTTCAAATCATAGGTTTAGATGACGATTAGTACTCTCTCTCTCTCTCTCATTATCCTTTTTATAAATTATTATTATATCAAGATATATGTTGTACCATACCAAGAGAAGTAGAGGCAAATGTAGTGATATTATCTACAGAAACCCCAACAACCATTTTTCCTTCCACACTATAACTAAAAAATAATGATGATTCAGAAAATCCTTTCCACTAACTCAAGTGGGGCATGGAGTACAAAGGTGTCTATGGCTTCAATGCAAGTAATTTGATCACGATAACAAATTAGGAAACTTATATTTTGGCATTGTATATTATGGAAATTCTAGATTTGTTTTTTATATTTACATCATGATTTCAAAATTATTATATTATTTTTTCCCATAAATCATGTTTTTGGTTTATTGTCACAACGTGCAGTTTTTTATTAGATTTATACTTTCCCTATTAATTAGTTTATTTTTTTTTCTATTAATTAGTTTTTCAAGCACCACAATATCTTTCAATTTGGATTTTAAGATTATGTTTTATAGGTCATAATTTTCATCTAATGTACTTACCTATCAAATTTTGAAGAAAGTTAGAAAATCAGGGGTTAGTAAGGTGATTAATTTAAAAATAAATTTAAGACTATGCCTTCTTAGATGGATTTTTAATTTCATGTCCTTAATAAAGTTAGAAAATCAAAGGGTTGTTCAAGTAAATAATCTAAAATGGTTTGGGATATTATTTGATTTATTTCTTTGGGGTATGCCCCTTTGGGAGGTTCTATTAGCCATGTTGGGTTTATTAGACCCCCTTTTCTATAAATTGTTTGCTTGAGAAAATGAATAACTATATTACTCTTCAAAAAAATAAAAAATAGAAAACAGCCCTTATTTCTCAATAAAGGGTCTGATAAACATAAAATAAGAGCTTGTTAGAGGGGCACTTATTCATTATTTCTTAAAATGGGGTCCACCTTTATAGGAATTGGAACATGGGCTCGCCTTACTAGGAAATACCATGTTGCCCACCTTTATAGAAATTATAAAATAAGTTCACCATTTTGTGATTGTGGATATGAGACTTACCTTCGGGGCTTGGGGGAGAAACTTGGATTGGAGGAGAGAAAAAGCTTGAGGGGCATTTGCATTATTTTGAAAATCTTATGAGGACATTTTTACCGGAAACACGAAAAATCTTGCACTGTCCACTTCCTCACATATAAGAAAAGCCAATTGATAACTTGTTTCTGTTTGCACATTTTCAAGGCCCATAGACTAAACCATGGATGTGTATGTGGTTGTAATTCAGAACAAAACCCAATTGCAACGTTGTTGTGATGATAAAACTGCTAGCAAAGAGATTTGTTTTGGATGTGTGTATTAGAACTCAAAATCTAGGGCAATTGATTTTTGGGCACTATGATGAAATTGACGTAAGGCAAAACAATGATAATAAATGGATTGCTTTGATTGGATGGGTCGCTCTCGATAACGCTATAAATGCTGAGTAGTAATATAGCCACTGGAAGAAGTTTGTGAGAACTTGGTATGGGCGGCACCTTTAACTAGGGAGCATAGCGTGTCAATCGTGTGCTTTTAACGGTGAGTCTCCGCTAGTCTCGCATGGAAATATCCAAGTTTTAATCATGAGTTTTTAAGTAAAATTCCGCCTTAACACAATATAACGCATTTTAAAGCAGTGCGGCCCTGATCCCATAAGAACTCGCCCACTCACACGGTGCAATACTGGGATGGGTTACCGCCTGCAAAGTCCACCGTGAAGAGACGTAGGAACTTAAAACTTTAATATGGTTGTTGAGAGTTAGCGAAGTATACTTATTAGGACATTTGGTGGTTGAAACGTCCATGGTCAACTATAGTCCCATCAAATCAAACCTACTCCATTAGTAGTCCGACTAGGACCAATAAAAGATTGAGTCAACTAGGCCCAGAAGAAGCCCAACTCAGCTCAAAATGGGACCGGGTCAACCTGAGTCCGGCCTAATAAATTCCAAAATCAAGACCCCATTAAAGCTAGGGGTGTTCATGGGCTGGGCTGGGCCGGCTAAGGACGATCCAGGCCTGACCCGCCTTCTAAACTACATGTCCAAGCCCAGCCCAGGATCGACTTAGTCTATAAGGGGTTGGCCCAAGCCCAGCCCGTCTGGAAACCTATAAGCCCGAGCCCAACCCGATATTGATATCTTATTATATTATGAAAGAGAGTAAGATGTAGTACGGTTTCAATACACACCTGCCCAATAAAAAGGGAGTAATCTGCATCTAAACCCTATTATAAAGGAGAGTAAGATGTAGTATGGTTTCATTACACACCTGCCCAATAAAAAGAGAGTAAGATGCAGTAAGGGTGAAAATAGAATGAGATAAAGGAAAGAGAAAAAAAAGAAATAAGAGAGAGTGAAACAGATGGATAAAGATGGGGACATAATGGGAATTTCCCAATTTGTCTAAAATAGACTTTGGGTCAGGCTTGGATTTAGAGGGATTTTGAGGATCCGGATCAAGATGAGCTAGAAGACTAAAGTTTAGGAATTGAAAATATCTACACAACGGTACCATAATCTCAAAAATCTAAAATTACAAAAAAGCCCTCTAAATTCTCTAGAAAATTGCTAACTACGCCCTACTATACCCAAATGAATCCGGGTCTAGACCAAACTTGGCACACACAATCCTAAGAATTTTTTTAATCTCTTCTATTGAGTAGATGCTGATATTTTAAACGTAATAAAATTTTATTTTAATACATTCCAATAAATCGAGTAATTTTTTTCGGTTTCTTTGTGCTTTTTTTTAAGGTGGTGGAGAAAAGAAAAGGAAAATGTGGATAAGATTGGGATCTATCTCAAATGTTTTTTTCCCTCTTCTTTTTTTCAATTTTCTTTAACATTCTTCTTATTCAGATACTACAAGATTTTCAATGCAAGAAATTTTGTGAGTATGAGGTTTTTTCTCTGTGAGTAATTGTGTAGGGAAGAACATGGCATTTTAACAGATTCTTCATTGAATCTTCGCCTCTTTTGGAATAGAGGCAGTTTTCATAAATGTAAGTGAGCACTGTCTACTGAAATTAATATTGTTTGATTGTGTCTTCTTCTTCAATTTTTTTAATGTTGCAATAAAATCTTCATTCTAAGAAAAATGGGTGCAACTAGAGTTAATAAAATGATGATGAAGAGCTGGTTTTTTCTTTCTCATTCCTGTTTGGGCCAAAGTTAGGCCCATTGATAGCCTTTGCTGATCATTTTAATTATATGTCTGTTTTATTTCTTGAATCTTAACTACAGGCTTCCAAATTGTGCGTGTTTCGTGTTTCCTTATTGTAGAATTTTGTATTTAGTTCTTACTCTATGTTTGGAATATGAATTTGTGCATATCATTTAAAATGTAAAATTGATACTGTTTTGTTATGTGAGATAGGAAAATGGAAAACTCAAACAGGAAGTGTCCTGGTTGAAAAAAGAAAAGTAGACAATAACTAAAAAGACGATAATATGAGGCATGGAAAAGCTTTTCATTATTGTCAGAATTTGTTTTCCTTCTCCATAGAGTCGAAGGGGAAGCGCTTTTTTTTAAAGCAGTACAGGTGCTAATATTCAAAAGGCCAAAAACATAATTCATATTTGTATAAGAATCTGACATTTTATTTTGTTTATTTTTCCTGTTTTAGTTTATGTCAGTTAAATTCTTACAAAATCTTACGCTTTAGACCAAGACCTCTTCAATCGTCACCCTCCAAACCCCTCAAGAGTGGGATAAGACCAATAAGCATTCATTCGTGGATCTCATTGAACCATTTTTTTCACTAATTTCCAAGTTTTTATTCAGTTATTTTTTTATTTTTTTTTGTCTTTTGTAAAATTAATTGTGAGATATGGTGCTATTAAAGAATCATTTCAAAGGAAAATTATTTCAGATTTTATCATTCAGAAAGTTTTTTTAGTCTTTCTTTGCGCTATTTTGTCCACCCCGGTTAATAAACTAAGCCAAGGTGGGAAAAACAAAAGATCGATTTTAACTATGCACTATTTACTCCAGTATGTACATACTGCCTTTTAACTCTGAAAACTTAAATGGCATGTGCTTTTTCAATGTTAAACCTTGAACTAAGACGGGATGAAAATAACAAAAAAATAATAATAATAGTGTATTTTATAATGGATTAAAAGAAAAGGAATCAAGTGTATTTTACTTACTACCTTTTGGTGTTCAATACTTACAATTTTGTGGGCACTTTAAATACTTTGTCATCATCTTAAAAATCAGTTTAAAAGTCGCAATAAAAGGTATTAGCTAGCTTGCTACTTTTGTTATTGTTGCTGGTGGCCAATTGGCGGTTGTGTTATAATTCAAATACCAAATTGCTTACACACAAGAGAATTAACATTCTTTTTTTTTCACCTGAAACAATGCTAAATGTGCAAATAGTTTCTATTTATTTTTATTTTTATTTTTTGGTGGAACTTAAAGATACTTGAGTGGTATTTGGAATTGGAATTTGAGAGTTCAGAACATCAGAGGGCTCCGGGAGGTTTCCAGAAGATATGAGATTATTTTCTTTGTACAGATGTAACCCTGTTATTATTTCTTAAATACTAACCCTTTAATCTTTTGTACACTAACCTTAAATATTTGTAATTTGATGTTCCTTCAGTTGTATATTATTTATTATGGCCTTTGAAAAAGGTATGGAGACCTCCAAAACTTATAAGCACATCCCATATATACAAGTACTTCGTTTTCATTATTGCTTTATGTTTAGTTTTTTTCTTTTTCTTCTTTATAAAAAAGTAGCAACTGACAAAATATCATAAATAAGAAAGTAAAATGTACAAACTTAAACAAATTTTATGTCCGCCCTGTTTTTTCTCTCTTTTAATGAAAGTTACCATAAGAAAAAATTAAATATTCTTTTCCCTTTTGCTTCATGTGTTTGTATTTTATTTAGTTAGAATAATTGAGTTTTCAATCTGACATAATAGTTGTATTGACCTTGATTTATACCCCTGTTGGAAGAATAATCACAAGTTGGATAATTTGATAACTACTACTAAATATTGGTTTTCTTCTGATATTAGTGATTGCTAAAGATAATTCCATAAATGCAATTTAGTAGTATGTCTTATAGATTGCTATCGTAAAATTGTTGTTGTTCTGTACAATTTTTAGTTTCTCAATATACAACTTTTGTGAATTTTTTTATTATAAAAGGGCATTTCAAGGGCATGAATATATTTATTTATTATTGCTCTTACTCATGAGGTTTAAATTTGATCATTTTCTAACACATCTATTTCTTTCATCATTGAAAGCTTCTTGTTGTTGTTGTTATTCTTCTTCTTTTCATATATTTCATTGAAGCGACATGCCTTTCCTTAAAGGTAAAACGAGAATCTCATAGAAACTGCTTGTTATGCTGGCGTTACTACTAACTTCAGAGTCAATGAATGAAGTGGTTGCTTTAAGTGTAAACAACTAAAATAAGTATTTGATGCTGAGCTGCAACAAATTTATTTTGTCTTTGTTCGTTTCGAATTTTTCTTACTCTCATCAGCACTCCCATCCTCTATACAGAACAGAGCAGAAGAGTTGATCTACAATACCTAGGTTACATTCTTATGTATTTCTTAAGAGGAAGGTCCAATTCTTTTGGCAAATTTGTATTTGTAGTTTTTTGTTTTTTGGTATTTTTTCCCTATGGATATCTCCATTTGTGAGCTTCCATTTAACTAAACTTCTATGATTACTTTGTATTATCATTTTCTTACAGGGTATAAAATATAGCACTTTGTATCAAGCAAAAGAAGATGCTGACTCATGGAGAGGTATTGCCTCTTTTTACTTGATAGCGGTCCGTCTTATAAAATAAAACAAAGCACATGTTAAATACTCATATTGATCAATAGGTGCTCTGCAAATTTTACCCGTCAGAGTTCATATCATAGTTCCAATATTGTTGATTCCTGTCGCTTGAGGACAAGCCGGATTACTTCATTATTCTTGATGGTCGGTGTGAGATGTTATTCTTCTTTGTAAGTTAAGACTTAAACCACCATCTCAGTTTTTTTTTTTTTTATTCTGATGTCCTTAGGTAGGATATAATTATTTTTTTTCCTTAATAGAATCTGATTTTGTAGTGAACATATAATGTTCATGGTAATTGGTTAGAACAGCAAGCTCATCTGGTTCTTAGTTTATATTTTTAATTTTTATAAAACTGTAGGTTATCAATTTGACTATACTTTCGATTGAACTCCAACTTTAGCATGTCAAATCTACCAAGAAACTGATAAATTGACCTGACAGATTAAATAAAGTAAATTTAAATTTCTTTGTACACATTCATGATAAAATATCTAGAAATATTTGATTTATATACTCAAAAAGTTATATAAAGTTCCATATCGATTGTCTTTTGAGATCTCATGTTTCTCACTATATCATTGTTTCATTGTTTTCAAATGTATAGGAAAAAAGCAGTGTCAGCTGTATTTGGACATTGCACGGGCCTTGCAATTTACAATCACTCATTTTCTATTGAAATTTGATTTTTAAATGTATTAAAGCTTCTACTGAATTTTTTAAGAACTTTATTTTTTTAATATTTTCTTAGTAAAACTGTGTGTTTGGTGCACGTGCAATCTCCACTGGTTTAATTTAAAAAGAGAGTAAAATTATATGATCTTGGGTGTAGCTAAATTGGTTTTGTCTGTGAGAGTACTCTTGTTTGAATCTCGCTCACTACATTTTTCCATCATTATTTTATCAAACCGGTCTGGGCTTTGGGCTCTCTACAGCTAAGTCCAAGCCCAGCCCATCTATTAAGCAAGCTGGATAAAATGTTCGAGACCGGCCTGAATGCTAAATTAAAAGGCCCAAGCCCAGACCAAATCAGGCTAGGCACAGGCTCGGCTCGGGCTAGCCCAGTCCATGAGCACCCCTAATTAAACCTCCAAGCCGAAGCCTAAGTCCAAACCTTTCATACGAAGAGCTCTTTTTTCCCTCAATTTTGAGGTCTTCTTGTTCATTGTTTAATTCTATACATACTACAAATTTTGTATTTTAAATCCTTGACAATATATAAGCTTTCAACATTGCAGCATTCCTTTTACCAAAAAAAAAAAAAAAACACACATTGCATCATTCATCCACTTTTTGATAGTGTAGAATAGCTTCTCCGTCTTAGAGGAGCCCAGTGCAAATTCATACTAGCCCATATTCCTCGAGCTAAAATGTAAGTATTAACCTATCAATGAAATATGAAGTTTTGAGTTATGATTGCTTTATACTCTTGAGTGCCTCAAATGGGGATAAGGAATAATGTCCTGCACTGGATTCCCCACCAGCTGCAAAGCATGTGGGGTTTGTTAATAAAGACCGTTGGAGTTTATTCAGCCTACCATGGATGATGCCCCGCCTTGATTGAAAAATCTCTTCAGTTTCTGGCCCATTTCTGTATCCTCTTAGCCCTCAGTTTGTAAGTCACCAATCTTACAATTAAGATCTAATATTGGATACTTAATGAAACATCTATAGCATGCAGTGAGCTCCATCATATTTCCTTTCTTTTATGGAACCATAGCTCCAAATATGTGTAACCACCCTACACAACATTGGAATAGCGATTGTGCAACACATCCCACATGCCCATTCGTGACAACATGAAATGGGGTTACAAATTCTTCACCGGTGTTTATTTTTTACATTCGTAACCCCTTAATAGGGTCTCTCTAGATGCCTTTCAAATTGTAAGTGAACCACAATATTGTTGGAATATAGGTGGGCCTTTCAGACAGGTTTCAAAAACTTTTGACCCACTTGATGCAGGGATCAACAATCTAAAAAGCATTAAACTCAATCCAGGATGTAATCTCTCAATCTCATAAACCATGTACAGCAACATAACCTATCTAGAAGATAGAAAATAGCACATAAACATGCAACCACGAAATCTACAGCATACAATGATGTAGATATACCTTTGGAGCTTTGCTGTGCTCTAATGGAGAATTTGAGTTCTTTCCTTTGATGATGAACACCTTCACTATCCAATTCAGAATCTCCAACACCTTTTGATCTTCCACACTATGACCCGTATTAGATCTCTTTTCTCAAGAAGATGGTGGAATCTTCAAGAGAAAACTCAACTAGTAACTCTAAGGAACTAAAGGTGAAAGAGAGGGGAACTTAGAGAGGAAGAGAACTTGTGCAACTCTTGCACAAAGGGGCTGGACTTGCTCTATGTATTATGCACGACCAAGAGGGGTTTATTCCCCTTTATATAGCCCTCCAATCCACCTCTTTTCCTATTTGAAATAGAAGTTTAACTCCCATTACAAAATAGTAAACTTTTCCCTTGCTAGTTGTCATAGAAGTCTCAATTCCACAACACTTTGTAGCTTTCTCATTTCTAATTAAAATAGAAGTCCTACTTCCATTAATAATTAGTAGCTTACCATTACCACTATTAGAAGTCTCACTTCAAATAGAAATAGTAACCTTCCTTTTAGAGTTCAAGTAGAATTAGTATCTTTCTAAAAAATCGGGCTAGCGTGGGGACCACTAGGGATTCCTTAGAAAGCTGGCTCCAACTGGGATATGCGACCCCACATCTCATTTGCAATTCGGGCCCACAGTTAATTGCAAATAACTCCACTATATAAATGCAATTGCACTCCAGTCTTAGGAATATATTACAATGAAGACCATAAACTTCCACAGTACCACAAGTAGGCCCCTCCATCTATATCCATGGATCAAATGGACATGTCCACCAAATTAGATCCCTATCTTATTATCCTTGAGCCCCAATTAATTATAGTGATCATTTGGTACCGATCCAATTAACTCTTAATTGGAATGGGTGCGCACTTACCAATGATAAATCCATTAATTGGCACAAGGGGATATTAAAGATAGATTCCATCTTGACCATTGAATGTTCCCACAGCTCTACTACCACGTACCCAAATCACCGAGGTATTGACCTACAATTGGCCTCACTCATTGGTGACTCAAAGCAAATGAATAGATAGAAACTTGAGTTCATTAATGTCTTAGGATTATGAGCCTATTTCTAGGGAATTATGAGAGCAGACCTTAAAATAAAGACAGTGTATATAAGGTGCTTCTCATGGTCCTTCAATACATCCAATGTACCAGCACCATGATCCAGAATCTTACATTCCGATGATCGAGACAAATCACAATATCTCATAGTAATCAAAGTACTGCAACCTTGTCAGATGAGATGTCCAATCTCATCACTGGTTGTGAAGATATTTAAGTATAAGATTTGCAATACATATCTCCTGTATGTGGATCTCATCCATACATATGTATTACATCTAGTATACTTGTGGACTCCGGTTCATCTCATGAACCATTATGTCATTTGTATTGGTTATGTGCAAGTATATATAAAACACCATTCATCTCATGAAAGGAAAAACATGAATTGTATTGATAAATAAAGAAATTAATCAATTTATTACATCATATACCCATGGTATTGAGACCATAAACTAACAAATATTTTAGCAGGATGGATGTTTTACCATTCTTCTGTGTTGTTTGAGGTCATGTGGGAAATGGTAACCAGATTACGTTGGTTTCCTTTTTTCAAATTCTTTGCTCATGAGTCATTATGTGTGACCTGTAGTGTTGCCTGCTTTGATTTAGGTAGAATAGCATCATACACACCAAAGTATGTGTATCTGCACATCCAGATGCATTTTATTTTTTTAGTCATGTCTGCTTTGCCATCACCAGAAAATATATAAAAAAGAAGAAGAATTAGGAGAGGGAGGCTGGGGTGGGGAGATGTGTATGAACTAATATCTGGTGCAATGGAGCTGATACTGTTATCAATTTTGAATTGATTGGACAAGTCAAGAAATTCACATCCAGCTAATGTTATTCTTTTTTCTAGATGATACTAGTAGCTGTACATTATGCAAAAGTATTCTGACTACTTGGAGCCTGGGGTACATGATATCCAAATGGCCAATTGTTTTTTCTTTACAAGAACCCAATAAACTAAATGAAAATTAGTTTACCAGGCAACTTACTTGTAATTGTCTTAAAAGACGATGGTCATTCTTGTCTTTTTGCATGACAAAGCAATCAGATGCAATCTCAATTTGCATATACGTATATACTAAGTGTTAGCACTTACTAGTTATATCAAGAGCTTGGATCTCTATGCTCATGCACAAATTATTTGCACTTGGCACAGGATGAATGCAATTGCTATTGATGAAGCTATCCGGCATGGAATGAAGATCAGTGAAGTAGACGAGACTCGGTCAGTGGTCAGAAATCTCAAAAGTGTCATTTATGAGATCAAACTTCAACCAATGCTTGGAATACACATACCTTTTATTTTTGTTTGGATCAAGCCAGGTGTATATGTTGCCCATATACTGTAGGGACCCGTTGACATGGTAGAGATACAGATTTTACACATACAAAGTGTAGTTATGGATATGATGTAACACAGTAGATTACCCATTTTGAAGTATCCATGTATTATAGGTCACCAGTAAAGTTACTGCAACACAAGAAAATGTTGCATATAACCATGGCGAACCTTGCTAGAAGCCTCTTGTGTAAGTTTTATTTTGTTGTTTGCTTCAATGAGGAATTGATCATGACATGGTTCTCTAGCAATTGATAATTCATTCATGGTGAACCTATGATGGGTTTTTGTAAGAAGGAAACCTAAGAATGTATTATACAGTTACTGAAGATTTTAAAATCAGTTCAACTCAGCAGAATAGAAATATTCTTTCCTATTTGTTCAGGTAATATTAAATTAACAATAAGTTTAGTGTTTAATCTAACTTAACAACTTCCTAGCAGTTTGTTTGATTTTAATCAATCTTTCTCCATACTGGACCCCACCAGGTTTGATGGGTCGTACGTTGCTGTCGCTTATGAATTATTAAAAATCGACCTCATTAAATATTTCTTTATATCTAGTCGAAGATGATAGCTTGGGACAGTCGAAAGATTTCATTTTGTATCTAGTTATATGGGATGGTTAAAAATGCCCAATGAGTCATTCTGGCTGAATATGAATATGCCAACCTTCGGAAGGCTTTGAAATTTAAAAGTTGGGGCATTCTAAATGCCTATTTTATTTTGGCTACTTCATTTTAGCTGTTTTTTGGCAGGCGCATCTCCGGTTATTTCTTTGTAAAAGGTGACTCACCAAGTTAGCTAGAAGTGGATTGACTGCAGGTATTTTTTTTTTTTTTTTTTTCAACACTAATGCACTGCAAAACAAGATAAATTATGAATATACCAGATGAGAGTTGATTGATTCAATTCTCCATAGAACTCAATTTAAGCGTACTTTCTTCTCGAAGACACGCACAGCAAACCGAAACACCCCAAATTTTCATAGTAATAATGTCATCTGGCTTTGCAGCAGTCACGTTGGGCATTCGATCCACTGGTCATCCATTGCAATACAATCAATAGAAACTGAAACTGAAACTTCATGTATGATCTATTCTCTCTTGGCCGAGAACTAGAGAAGAAAAAAACACACGCACAATCACACACACAGAGACAGGCTAGAAAGCTTCTAATAGACATTTAGTAATAGTGCTGCCAATTTTCTTCTACCTTGTATCACTAACGACAGCCAATTTGACGGTCAAGATGATTTCATCAGTGTGATTTTCAGGATAACATTTCGATGTCCCGGGCTTACACACAATGATGCCTCAGTGAGTAGTCCACAATCCAATGACTTGGGTTATTATCAACTTGGTGGGCTAAAGAACATGGGTTGGATAACTTGGATTGATCTTTATGGAGCTGCCAATGGGGTAATTAATTGTTTCTATCTGGCAACCTTCATAATTGCCATACATCCAGGTGAGAGCTCCGCAGGAGGTGTGCAACTAAGCACATTCCACGACCCCCTCCCATATGACTGTCATGCATCCAAACTGGTCCCACATCTAAATTTGTTACACTACATACACTTAGTGTAGAAAACTAGGACCAATGAAACGACTTAGTGGTTTCATTCAGAATAGCCAATAGATGTATATAAGAATACAATGGCTCAAAAATCAAAAGAAAATACCTAATCCGACTCAAATTGAGAAACCCTATCACATCCCTAATAGAAAACCAAATCACATTATAATATATAAAAAAACAAAACTAATCATAATACAGCAGCATCCTAATATAATCCAAACTAGCATAATCTAATCTGGGAGGAATTCATCATTTTCATATCCAATATTATTTGCAATATCCTCTTTCCATATCCAATATTCATTTTCCATACCCAACCTTCGTTATTATATTCTCTGCTACTAAGTTCATCTTCTATTCCAGAGTCTTTAAAGTGGTTCAACTTAACAAGGTGTTTTACCAAAAAAGAAAACTTAACAACGTGAGTATTGACAGACAGGCAGGGAATGCTGGTTTACTGCATCATGTGACATTGCAGCAATAGCATTCAAAGGTTTGATCTCAATCCCATGCAATACATGGCTTGAGACAGCACCAGCCTACATGTGAACTAAAAGGAGTGTTCTGTGGGAAAAATAAAAAAGAGGAAATGTTTCACCACCAGAAATACAAACAACTCAGCAGTCAGCCCCCAGGGATAAGCAATTTAGGATTTAGTAACGACTGAGCAAACATGCTCACAAAGTTCGATGATAATGATGATCTTAGTCGCCTGTCAAGAACAACATACAGTGTTTCCACATGAACAAGTGAAATAACCACTGTAGGGCATCAATGACAGCCCATCCTATGAAATCCAACGGCCCCTAAGCATAAATGTGACCCAAATAGCAAAAAGGCAGAGGCAGAAATAATATAAGTTGGGTCCTTGCTACATAGCTTAACTTCTGCTATGTCAGCAAAAGTACAGAAAAAGTAGAAGAAAAAACCAACATACTCATGGATAAGTGGGTTTGGCACCTTACTCACACACACACAACCCCCCAGGGATTCGATCCCTGGGTCCTCAAGTAAAAGTAGGACTCCTAGCCCAGTTAGCCCAATATGGCACTCAAAAAAATGTAGAAAATAGGACATGACATCTCAAATGAGTGATAAAGAAATGTCTTAGACACAGAAACGAAATACTAATAAAATTTAAGAACCTTAACTACATCTGCAACTTAAAGAGTATTCAAATGCATGAAACATCTATTACACAATAAACCACATCAATTGCACTAAGATTTACAAATATCAAAATGGGCCCAAATGGTAAAGGTGTGGCATGGTACCGCTAAAAAGATAAGTGGGACAATCCAGTCACCACTCCACAGCTACCATTAATAGTAGTAGTAAATAGAAATACACAAACCCGAATAGCTTGTCTATTTGAAAAGAAGCGAATTTGGATCTCATATTCTACAACAGCTGATGCACAGGCTACCTATACAGTCTGCAAAATGAACAACAGAAGAACAGTGAAAACACGTATGTATGGCATCCAATGCCAAAAGACCTCACCATGACTATTCCTAGGAGGAATGACCAGTTCATAAGCAACCAACTGGGTTCTGATTATCATGGGGATTTGATGAAGATGACCCAGCTCGGAGGAAAAGTTTCGCACCAAAAAAATCCTTTCCCATCTTCCCTTTGAAAGAAAAATGCTTCTTAAAATGATTCTTTATTGAGGAATTACCACCTTGCCTTGGTATTGATAAACACCGATTTCTCGTTATTCTACTCTCCATTTGATACAGTAATTGATCATCATTCCCCTCGCCATTAGCTTCAATGTCGACCCCTTGGTTCATGTGCACTGCTCTAAGGGGCCATCTGCAGTGGTTCCAAAACAGGTGAGGATGCCTCAGCGCCATTAGCAATTTTTTGACACACAGGACCGGGATCATGGACTTGAGTCTTGGGTGTTTTCTGCTCCAAACATTCTGCATGAAAAACATGACTGCAAGGGAGTACTCCTGCAATGGACATATCACCACTTCTGACGATCCAATAAGAGCTCCATGGCGATTTCTGCACCAAAAGTCTTCCACACAACCCACATTTCTGATCATCAGTAGGATTATAAGGCAGCCGTACATTCTCTAAATATAATCGCTCAGTCATATCAATGCTTTGTCCATCAAACCCCATATCATTACTGCTAGCAGTGCTCCATCGAAACCCTTCTCTTCTAGAACTCATACTGGGTCCGGTGAAGCCTCCATTTTCTGAAGTTCAGTAAGAGTGTTGTGGAACTTGGGATCGAGACTTGAAGGGCTCTCGCTCCACATGGGAGAACTTTTGTTGTTAGGAGCCAGCATGATACAATTAGTTTCATCCACTGACCCACACGCTTCACTATCTGAAACCTGATTCTGATACACAAGCGGGTACACAGGTTTTGACATGAATGAGCGCCTGCTTGAAATGTTACGATGCATAAAGAAGGGAGGCTGTTTGCTGGAGGATTCCCAAGATTCAGAAAGAGGTGAAGGAGACCCAAAACTATTGGACACTGCATATGCCCCAGCACTAAAGCGCGTCTACAACAAGAGGAAACAATCAGAAGATGCTCAGCAATAATATTCAATCTAACCTGTTAACTAGAGGGGCTGCTTGGTTTTTAATGTCAACAGACCTTCAGTTCAAGTATCCACAAAAGCGCTAAATGCACTATTTGTTTCGCATGGAGGAATATAGGCATCCAACAATGGCACCTCACCTTCATTTTCTAAGGAGAATAGTGTCCGGCCAATATCGGTCTTTCACTCAGTATTAGCAGGGTAGTAGTGTAAAAGTAACAGACCCAGCAGGCCCGACTCATGAAGTAATAGGCCCAGCAGGCCCAGCAGGCCCGAATCTGTATAGGATACGTTTTGTAATCCCTGTTTTCTCTCCTCTTATTTTCCTCCGTTTGTACAGTATCTAATTGATTCTTTCCTCTGTGTAATATTATGATTTGTAACAGTTGCTTTATTACAGCCTTGATTAAGGCATTTTATGATTATAAAAGATTAGTCGTTGCTATGAGAAAGGCACGACCTTCTCCCATATTGGTTCTCTGTTTCTTCTTCTTCTCTTCCACATTTCCTAATTCTAATATGGTATCAGAGCCATGGTTATGAGCAATCCCTCTTCTATTATCTTCTATCATTGATCATTCTTCTTCCTGGAGTGTCTGATCATCTCTGATAGTGTCTGATCATCCCTGATCAAGACGTGGCCCACTTGCGATCGTCATGGACTCTCCAGCACCTACTACGGCAGTGGTCGACTGGGATTTCTAGGAATTATGGTGGTTTTTCTGGATTTTTCTATCACCTTTTGAGGTAGTTTCTAGCCACTTCTCTCTCTGACGGTTTTGATGTTTCTGTACAAAACTGTTTTCATCACCACCGTCCAATATTGTGGATCTGTGTCCGATCTTCATCAATCTTGGACTAGGAGGTAGATCTTTTTATCATCTTCCAGGAATGTCTATCTGATGTGTGAATAAATCAGATAGTAGGGCCCACGAACAGATCCAGATTCAAGAGTGCAGGTCGTCTGGCACTACTTTAGTGCAAAATTGCACTCTGTGTGCTCTGCTCTGCTATCCTACTTTGATTTCCACTACTTCTGATTGTGCTGCATGCTGTGAACTATCTGATCTGGGCTTAGATCAGACTGTGGGGTCCACGTACCTCCTCTGCCATTAGATTCAAGGTCTTCTGGGTGTTGGAATTGAGCAATTTTTTTTTGCTGGTTTTTGTTTTCTGTCTGTGCTGGAATTGGAGTGGATAGCTGGTTGTGTATGCTTTTCTGTTCTTCATTCGAAGCTGTCCAAGTTATATTCTCTTGCTGCCTCTCTAAGCTCATCCTTGGTTATTTGTTGCTGGTTCATACTATTTTAATATGGAGAAATATGATGTTATTCCCATTAAATTCAATGGAAATAATTACATGGCCTGGTCATTTCACCTGAAGAATTTCGTAGAAGGCCAAGGACTGTTTGGTTATCTTGATGGGACGATACCTAAACCTACTACAACTGATACCAAAGCCTTAGCCACCTGGACTAAAGAAAATGCTAAGGTTATCACTTGGATTCTTAATTCCATTGATCCTTCTCTTGCTATTGCTCTTCAAGCATATGCTGCTGCCTGTGATATGTGGGGTCATTTAAAGAATGTTTATCACCAAACCAATAAAGCTCGCAAATTTCAACTTGATAGTGAAATTGCGAAATTCAGTCAAGGTGATAAAACAGTGCAAGAATACTACAATGGATTTCTCACATTATGGACAGAGAGGGATGCTATGATAATTCAGTCCGTATCTGTTGGGTTTCTGAATGAAGCTCTCAAATTACAAGAAGAAACTCACATTAGTCAGTTTCTTATGAACCTCAGATCAGAATTTGAATCTGTCCGCTCAGCCCTTATGAATAGAGAAGTCACAGCAAATCTGGACACTTGCTTCCAAGAAGTTCTTAGAGAAGAACTTCGCCTGAACTCTCAGCGTGTCATCCTAGACGAACCAAAGACTTCTCTTCAGGCTGAGACTGCTCTTCTTGCAACCCCCAATCAGAAGCCTACTCAATGCTATGAATGCAAAGGCTTTGGTCATCTCGCCAAGAACTGTCGGAAGAAATTGGTTTGCAGATATTGCAAACGCTCAGGTCATCTTATTGATGATTGTCGTAGTTTACAAAGGAAGACTGGACCCCAGCAGAAGCAACATCCTCCCACTGCGTCCAGACAACATACTCCAGCTGCATTCCAAGTTCAAGCTCCTTTCCCTGATCCAGGCAGCACTTCTTCCGGGACTGTATCCATGACTCCAGCCCAGATTCAAGATCTGATTCAGAGCACGGTCACTTCTGCATATACATCTATGGGCATCTCTGGTGGTCGGTACCAAATTTCTTCTCCTATAGCATATCCTGTATTTCATTCATCTGCTTACCTTTCTTCTCCTATTACATCTTCCACCTGGTTTTTAGATTCAGGAGCCTCCAATCATATGACATCTGTCGAGCATAGCTTTACAGATTCTAACCCTTATCTTGGAAAAGAGAAAATAACCACTGCTAATGGTGATCAACTTCTCATTTCAGGAGTTGGTAACATTACTTTGTCCAGTGTTTCTGGCCAGTCCTTCACTCTTTCAAATGTTTACTTTGTTCCCAAATTATCAGCCAATCTTCTTTCTGTCGGTCAACTTATCGATGATGGCTATCTTGTTCACTTTTCTTCCTCTGGTTGTGTTATACAGGGGCGACAAACTGGGAAGGTGATCGCGACGGGGAGTAAATATGGGCGCCTGTTCTTGCTGGATATTGGACAACATTCTTTTTATGCTTCTTATTCTGATTTCAATCAATTGTGGACTGTTTGGCATAAACGTCTTGGTCATGTCAACAATGCAAATTTGCTTTCCTTGTTTAAACTTGGTGATTTGGATTCTAAGTTTGATAATAAAATGATATCTTCTTTCTCTCAATCCAAGTGTGAAACTTGTTGTTTAAGTAAAAGTCATATTTTACCTTTTCCTGTTCATAATACTCGTGCTTTAGCATCATTTGATATCATTCATTCAGATGTTTGGGGAATTGCTCCTACCTTGAGTAGGACCGGATTTAAATACTATGTGACTTTTATTGATGATCATTCTCGTTATACTTGGATTTACTTTATGCGCATGAAATCTGAAGTTTTCTCCATTTTTCAAAAATTCTATAACATGGTCCAAACCCAATTTCAGAGAGCTATCAAAATTCTTCGATCAGATTCTGGTGGTGAATACATGTCTCATGAATTTTCTGCCTTTATGTCTAATAAAGGAATTATTCACCAAAAATCGTGTCCACATACTCCTCAGCAAAATGGGATTGCGGAACGCAAGAACAGACATATTCTTGAAACTGTTCGTACTTTGTTGCTTGCATCTTTAGTTCCTCCAAAATTTTGGTGTGATGCTGCACAGACTGCTGTGTATCTTATCAACCGTCTTCCTAGCACTATTTTAGGCAAGATTACTCCTTACGGAGTTCTCTTTGGTAAAACTCCTTCATACTCTCACTTACGTGTTTTTGGTTGCTTGTGTTTTGTTCATCTTCCTCCTCATGAACGCACAAAATTATCTCCACAGGCTGCTAAATGCATTTTTTTGGGTTACAGTCCTGAACATAAAGGATTTTTATGTTATGATCAGTTGGAAAAACGTATGCGCATCTCTCGAAATGTTGTTTTCTTGGAACATATTCCATTCTTTTCTTTACATTTGGATCATCATCCTATTGCTGTATCCTATCTGCCACAATTCTCAGAATCTCCTTCTTCATCACCTCCTCTCAAAGTTTATGTCCGGCGGAACAAGGTCCCTCTTCTGGCAACTCCCTCTCCTGATCCTCTCCCACTGCCGCCTACTGACTCTTCAGGTATTAACACTTCTTCTGATAGCACCATCTCTTTGCGACGCTCTAGTCGTTCTTCTGTTGCTCCTAACCGCTATGGCTTTCCTGCTCTTTTTACTTCTTTGGATAGCACTCCCATACCCACCTCCTACTCACAGGCCTCCAAGATTGCTTACTGGCAGGATGCTATGACTGAGGAATTAGTTGCTCTTGAAGCCAACCAAACATGGGATTTGGTCCCGGCTCCAGATGGCGCTTCTATAATTGGCAGCAAATGGATATACTCTATCAAAGTACACTCTGATGGGAGTCTTGATCGCTACAAAGCCCGATTGGTTGCCCAGGGATATAAGCAGGAATATGGTATTGATTATGAGGAAACATTTGCACCGGTGGCGAAAATGACCACAGTTCGTACTCTTCTTGGTGTCGCGGCAGCCCGCAATTGGCCTCTATGGCAAATGGACGTCAAAAATGCTTTTCTACATGGGGACTTGCGCGAGACTGTTTATTTAAAACCTCCACCGGGATATGCTTGTCCTCCAAAGCATGTGTGCAAATTACGGAAAGCTCTTTATGGGCTTAAACAAGCTCCCCGGGCTTGGTTTGATAAATTTCGTGCAGCACTTCTTCAAGCCGGATTTCGTCAAAGCCACTCTGATAGTTCCCTCTTCCTACGATGGACATCGAAGGGCTACACATTCCTCTTGGTCTATGTTGATGATATGATTATCAGTGGCAATGATACGTCTGGCATCACGGCTCTCAAACACCACCTTACTCGCCACTTCCGAATGAAGGATCTTGGTCCTCTTACCTACTTTCTGGGGCTTGAGTTTGTGCGTAATAGATCAGGCATTCGGGTTCTTCAGCGAAAATATGCGCAAGACTTGATCACGTCAGCCAGGCTTGGTGAGGCTAACTCTTTTGATACACCCCTGGAATTGAACACTAAAATCAGTTCCGATGATGGCACTCCCCTGGAGGATCCTTCTCTTTTCCGGCGAATAGTTGGTAGTTTACTCTACTTAACTATGACTCGGCCGGATATTTCTCATGCAGTTCATACAGTGAGTCAATTTGTTAGCAATCCTCATAAACCGCACCTTGCTGCTGCATTACGCATCCTCCGCTATGTGAAAGGGACTCTTCATCATGGTCTCTTCTTCTCTTCTGGTAATTCTCTGCAATTATCAGCTTATGCGGATGCTGACTGGGCTGGCTGTCCTGATTCTCGGAGGTCTACCACTGGCTGGTGTATGTTTCTTGGCAACTCTTTGATCTCTTGGAAATGCAAGAAGCAAACCACTGTCTCCAGGTCTTCTGCTGAGGCAGAATATCGAGCGATGTCTTCTGCCAGTGCTGAAATTATCTGGCTCCGTCGCCTACTGTGTGAATTGGGTATTCCTGTTGGTAGTTCTACACCTCTCCATGGAGATAATACCAGTGCTACCAGAATTGCCAACAATCCTGTCTTCCATGAAAGAACAAAGCACATTGAGCTTGACTGTCACTTCATCCGTCAACATGTCGTTACTGAGAAAATCTCTCTGCCTCATGTGTCTTCTCTTAACCAGTTGGCGGATATCTTCACCAAAGCACTTCCCAAACACCGTCATCATGATCTAACTACCAAATTGATGTTTTCCATCTCCCCACATCAATTTGAGGGGGAGTGTAAAAGTAACAGACCCAGCAGGCCCGACTCATGAAGTAATAGGCCCAGCAGGCCCAGCAGGCCCGAATCTGTATAGGATACGTTTTGTAATCCCTGTTTTCTCTCCTCTTATTTTCCTCCGTTTGTACAGTATCTAATTGATTCTTTCCTCTGTGTAATATTATGATTTGTAACAGTTGCTTTATTACAGCCTTGATTAAGGCATTTTATGATTATAAAAGATTAGTCGTTGCTATGAGAAAGGCACGACCTTCTCCCATATTGGTTCTCTGTTTCTTCTTCTTCTCTTCCACATTTCCTAATTCTAATAAGTAGATGCATTTGTTCTGTTGATTATCAAAACCAAACACGCCCACAAAGTTATAGAAGTTACCTCGCTAAAAATAAAATGAGGCAATAGAGAACTCTCGGGCCTTGATCCTGACCCTATCAAAAGAGAGATTCTACATTAGTGGCAGCAGCCAATAGCTAGGTAATTAAATAAAAATAGGGACTAAAACAGAAAATCACAAAAATATCATTTGTGTTTTCATTTTTACCAAGATCAGATACTCAAAAGTAGCTAGCAACTTAGACTAAAATCTAAATTGACTATTTCTTTCAATTCTTCTTAAAAAAAGGATGGTGAAATCACATCATCTTCACCACTCTCGGTAGAGAAATGAAAATCTGTTGCAAGAAATTAACGGACAGCCTGCACTTGCCTCATCCATTTGGGCATCACACAAACCATAAAATATGATCAGATGGTATAAAGACCATCACAAGCAAGTTGTGCAACAATTTTGTACACCTTAAATGGTGAACAAAATCTGTGGAAAGAAAGTCACGGATATCCTGCACTTGCCTCATCCATTTGGGCATCACACAAACCATAAAATCTTATCTGAAGGTATAAAGACCAATTTTTTTTTAATTTTGTACACCTTAAATACAAATCAATTGAGAGTAATCTTATCACTAATGTTTAATATCTAATCCTCAAGTTCAGGTATGCCTCGAGATAAAGAGACTTCTTTAAGTCCATATTATACCAACAAAGCATTTGAGAGCCAAAAGGAGGGGCAAAAAACATTGGAATACCAACGAAACAGTGGCTCTATATGCATACAAAATAATAAACAAATGAAAACCCTCAGAGAACTATATTACAACTAAAAGCTATGGCAACTTAACATGACAACTATTAGACTAGTAGGAATTGAATTACCTCCTGCAGATGGAGTTGCAAACTCAAAGTTAAATTTTTGCACAGGTGGGGTCAACCGGGGGGGGGCGGGGGGCGCGCGCCTGGAAGCTTTCTGCTGGGCTACCAAAATAAGAAGGTGCACCATCAGACACTGAATGGTGATGGTTGGGGTATTGGTCACTACTTACCCTGCTTCTGCTTCCTTTACTATTTGAGGATAATGAAGAACCATATACAGGATCTCCGATAGACACTCCATCGGACTGGAACCTGCAATCCCATCTCCTTGACAGTGGAGGTGAAAAGCTTGAATTTGTTCGCCAATGAGGTTCATTTGGATCAAAGGAACAATCTCGACTATTTGTAATTGATTTTGCTCCATGTGGCTTGAAGACCACACAACAAAGCGCACCCGTCTTAGCTATGTTTATGTTCACAAGTAATGGTAAACAGCACTTAAAATACTATAGGTACTTCAGGATCACTATGATTAATTATTAATGAAACCATAACTCCCGAACAGAATCGGCAATTAGCACAAAAGGACATTCTCTTATAGTGCGGCGAAACTTTTGGATGTGTGAAATCAGTCGTTTAGAATCTATCCATGCATCAAGCTCTTGTAAACATCATGATCACCAAACATGCCCCACTGCAAAAATGGATCCAAACATCCAAACATACCAGTATCTCAAAACCCACCTCACCACATCATCAAATTTAAACAAACATCTGGTTTCAATCGATATAAGCAAGAGTATCTTAAGAATTTACTTGTCGAGTTCGAGAACATGTATATTTAGTTTGCAGCTTAGATCTCCTCGGACAGTTACTCCTCTCAGTGGCTCTTTTAATCACAAGCGCATAACCCTTTGTTCTGTAGAAAAAAGTATTTCGGTCAAAACAATGGGCAATACTAGAAAAAGAAAAACAGAAGAGCGTAGCAATATTCAAATGATTAGAAGCGGAAAAAAATGCATTCCAGCATACAATGTCTTCCTTTATAATGTAGTGCCATCCATCGTCATTTCTTGCTAACCTATTCCACTGAAGGGCCCACAAAAGTCTTGATTATGACCAACACTCCCATGTTTAAAAAAAAAATCGTGATTAGAAACATTGTGAAGATGGATAAATGCCAACACATCCCACCTAAAATGTCCCATACGAGAAACTTTTAGATAAAACACTAAGGAACTTTGTCCCTTTTGAGGTCCGTTGTGCCACTTCATGCCAAGAAGCATCCATATGTTTACCATAGAAAAAACTGGAAAAGTAACAGGTAGCAATGGATTTTTCAAGCCATAAGAATAGAAGGGCATCAAGTAAGAAGGCCTGCTAAAATCTCAGTTACATGAAAAGACACAGAAATTGGAGAACCCAAATACAGTGGTGAAACAGAGGACTAAATATTGGTTGAAGATCTACACAGTTTAATTTCTTGCAGCTCTGGTAGTCAGGCAAACCGCAAAAGGATGGGCAACTCTCTTTCACCGAGGATAAGGGTAAAAAAGATACGATTTTTCCTCACTGGCAAGGACATGCGTTTTCCATGAGGGAGGTTATAAAAAGCATCTTGTTTCCTCTTCCGTGGACAAAAGGATTCCACACACACCATGGATTTCCTTTTCTGCAATAGATAGGAAACCTACATTCCCACCTCTACAGTGGAAAATTGAAATCCTCTCTATCGAGGAAAATCAATTCATTTTTTTCTTTTTCTGCATGGAAAGTCGCACAAAATGATAGAAGAGTGGGCTACACAGAAAATCCAGAAGATTTTCCGCTCTATCGTGAAATCCTCTCATCATACAAACATAACCACAAGGTGTGTCTGTGCAGTGAGAGGATTCTGCTCTCCGCAGATTTTCACTTCCAGAAGAGAGACGAATTTTGCATTCCTACCCCTAATAAAAGAAACCGAAATCCTCTCCACTGAGGAAAATCAGTTCATTTTTTCCCTTGACTATAAGGAAAATGTGTCGCACCAAATGACCGAAAAAAGGACTGTACAGAAAACCCAAATAATTTTCCTCACTATTGCGGATTCCTCTTGTTGCACAAACGCATTCTTAGAATTACTAGTAGAAAAGGACAAGTTAAATTGTACAGTTAGAGGACATTGTTAATTAGGGCTGAGATAAAAAGTAGACTGACAAAGCCAAATCCAAATAGGTTGGATGGGCTTAGGTGGCAATGATGTTGACAATGAGGAAGACAACTTGAAAATTGCACTCAGGAAAAGGAAAAATCGAAGTTTATTTACGATCACTTGCCTAGAAAAGAAAGAAAGAGTAGCTGTTAAAGAAGACACCAGTAGACTGAGGCACAAAAACATTGGCCAGCTACCTAGATTCAGTCTGAAGGCACATAAATGAGAATGCAAGATCAGGTAGTAAGGATAAATGGTAGATAAAAGCTGGCATTATCACTCATTAATCAAAGCTTTTGTACAAACTATAAAACAGCCAGTGGAACTACAATTAAAATCTCTTATTATTTGTCATTATACTGATATCCTTTACATTGGTAAATAATATAATTTGAGAAATGTTTCAAACGGTGATTTAATTCTCAACAGCATCTTCAGCACTATCGAGAAGCAGCATGAGAGTCCTCATTTCCCGGTTTTGCAGTTTGGTGTTTCAGATCAAACACCACATGCAAAAATTCTAGTCATTCGAGCTACATGTAGTTGAGGTAATAAGAATTGTGCTCATTCACATCGGCAGAGGAGATTCAATGATCAGAAATTGGTAAAAATACAGCATAGATAATGGAAAGAAATGATTTTGTATGCTCACAATGTCATGTTAATAGAAGATTAAAGCCAAAATAGTATGTCAATAGAAATGTGAACCAAAGATGCAGTACCTGTCTCACCATCACATATTGGTAATAGGTGAGACCTCTTTTTCAAGTGCTGTAAAAAATGAATTGAACTAGCTCCCATCAGGGTGTGTCAAGCTTTTATCTTTTCCTTCTGTTTTTCGGCTTCACAGCATCCGTTAGACTCTTCTTGCTGCTCATTTGTTGTCCCGCATCAGATGCTTCAACTGATGCAGGAGGACTAAAGCATTTTGTTCTACAGCTGGTTTCTCAGTCTTAAATCATTCGGCTTCTGAAGGCCCTTCCATTCTTTTGCTCCTTATCCACTGCTAACGATCCTAAGTGTTACACATATAGTTTCATGTGAGGAATTCAAAAAAATGAAGCTCTAAGCTGATATGACTGATCCAAAACTACCATAGATATGACAAAAAGATGGAAACCAAGATGACAGCTGAAAATAATAAACTGCTAAGAGTTTGCTGTAGAGTGCAATGTGCATTTGCCACAAATCTACCACATATGTGCAAAGTGCAGACCAGTCCAAAGCGTCTAAAACCCACCATACACGTGACTCATTCCTTATAGATCTAAACCATAAAAAACATGGGTTCTACTGTGATTGTCTGATCAAAGAGGCCTTTTGTATGCTGCGTCCACAAACGGGGCCTATCATCCAGAGGGTTGACATTAGCATATAAATGTTACAAGTGGAGGGATGAGTTGCCACAACTAAGTTTGTGGCAGACACAATAACTGATGCCTCTAACCATGTCCATAAGGTTACGAATCTTGTTAGCATGTCAGCAATTGTCAGATGTCTTGTTCAAAAACATCTTGAGAGTCTGTCTGCAATCAAAAGAAATATAAAAGACGTTGCTTTGATAGATCATTGAAGTTGAAGCATCATATGGTTTTGGGAGTGTTTCAATGAAGGATGCCAAACCCCATTGGTAGAAGGGTTTTCACAAGTGAATCGGGTTTTCACTCATTGAAAAATTGGAATTGCATTGAGGAGGAGAAATGTAGCCCCACTCACAGGAATTTTCTCCTCAAATGCATGAAATAATCTTCTCAAGAGCATAATGTTCGGTAGTGGCAGTAAGAACTTATCTTCTGGCATTTTCCTTATATAAGATTTTCTACAATAAATGTCAAACCAAATAAAGTTTTATTGTCTTTAACCACATCCATTTTCTCATCTGCTTTCTCTACATTTCCCCCACTTGGTAGGAATGCCCTAGTTTATCTTTGACCACATCGGTGTAACCTTAATGGTGTTCTACTGTGATGTTGAAAAAGGAATGAAAATATCAATATCTTTTATGCATTTCATACTTTTTATTGCACCATCCAATGGATGTATGACAATACACGTAATTCAAATAAAAAATTAATCAAAGTTTTCCAACCCAGTGATCGACCAGTTTTGCCCACTTATTAGGACAAGTCAACCCAGTAGATTAGTAAATTAAATTCAAACATTTTTTAATTAGAAACATATAATTTTATTTAACAGATATCAAAATTTGTAAACATTTAGAAAATTGTTTTTAGAAATATGCATAAAGCTCCATATCGACTATAATGTTAAATTCTCAGTTTTGATTTTTAAAAAAATTAACTTTTAGCATGCTACTAATGTAAGGATTAATATATAGTTTTCACTTGTTTTTAATATGCACGGATAAAAATGCCTTCAGTTGACCTTATCCCGATCATAAAACTATGATATTAAACCAATCTTTAAAAAGTCTAAAAATCATCCTTATTATGAAACCTTATCCCGTCCATTGAAGATCGGCTTTATAAGTTATACTTTGCATTTAAGCCTATCTAAAGTCGTGCTCTTTGTCACACCTCAATCTAGCGTGTCCTTCCTAACTACTTTATTCCGATTCTTTATTGGCCTCCCAAATCCATGAATTTATAACTAATTCCTTGATCTTGTCTACAATCAGAACCACCTATAGATTTTATCTTATATACTCATTCTTAAAACTTCCCTTTATTGTTATTCAACTTATCCATTTTAGAATACACATCTCAAACACACGCACTTTATCTTGTCGTTCCTTGGTTGTTGCCCAATCTTTTTCTCTATATATGTTTTTAAAAAAATACTAATAATAATGGTAAGAAATATCGACCTTTAAAAAACAGAATACATAATCAGATTCATATAATCAAGCACTAATGTTTTGTAAATAAAACGTACAGATATATGTCCCAAGCTATAGATCAGCAGGTTAGGACATAGGTGCGTGAATGGGAGTGCATGCGTTCAAGTTTCCAATGTAGCTGGAAAAAAAAAACTATAGATAAATAATAAGTAATGACAATACACAACAAAGAGAATCAGGAAAACAAATCCATCCAGACTTTCTTTATTGGTACATTCAAACAAGCATTAAAAGATGCAAAGGAATGCCTCTTTCAAATTAAGAGGGTTGAAGGAGAGAATACCAGGAGAAGCCTTCAATCTTCTAAAGAAATCTGGAGCAATACCCTTTGAGTATGGATCCCTGCAAATTGAATGCATATAAATAAGTTGAACAAGAACATATTTTGCATTAAAAAAATGCAATATGCTGGTTGATTGAACACAAATAAGACATCGTGATAAAAATACCAATTTGAAGGACCACTAATCTGACTTTTAACATTTTCGTCACTAACGCTGGCACCTTGTTGGGATGAGAAGGTTTGAATTTCAACACCGTCATTCTCACTACGTCTTCAATCTAGTTCCTCTTTCAATATATTCTCATGATATTTTAATGATTCACCAATCTCCTTGAAAACATAGGGATTCCTGTGCTCCTTCAGTTTAATGTCTGGTTCATCAACTTCTATAGCATCAGAGGATGGCTGCCGTTTAACCTTTTTTAGTGCTCTTTCTGTGTTGTATGCTTCTACCTACACAGGTTGTAACAGAAACTTAAATATGTGAGGATAAATAATTTATGATTATAATATACACTAATTCATAGATATAATATCTCAAATTCAAGCAGTTCTAGCACATATTGTAGTTAATTTCTACCCTTGCAATTCTACAGACATAACTACGGAAAATCAAGACAAATGATGTGCACAAGTTGGGAGAATACTGTATATAGAGGTTATAGGTTGTATCCAGCAACATAGAAACTCCTAAAGACACATCGGCAAACAAGTAATCAATCAGCCACCCCTTTTGTTATGAGAATTTTGGGTCATCTACATAAGCCATCCTTTTCCCTTATAATGTATGTAAGCAAATATTTAGTAAGTACAATCGTTCAAAAAAAATATTTAGTAAGTGAATTTCAAATAATAAGAAGAAAGGTTAAGCGGTTAATAATCCAATGCCAAATGAATAGAGTGTGTGTGTGTGTGTGTGTATCTTGTTAATGACTAGAAACACCAAAAGCTCGAATAGTTAGTGACTTAGTGACAAACAGATGGAGGTAACATGCCTCCCAGGGGCTTCGAACTCATGACCCCTGACTATGATACCATGTCAATCGCCGATAATATCAAAAGCTCGAGCTTTTAGTGAACAACATAACAATGTATATCAACAAACCCCCTCGAAAGGGAGGCCGTTCAAATTCGAAACCCAACAAAGAGACGAAATGGAACAGACCAGACATAAAGATGGAGATAACATGCCTCCCGAGGGTTTCGAACTCATGACCTCTGGCTCGGATACCATGTTAATGATCAGCAACACTAAAAGCTCGAGTTGTTGGTGACAAACAGATGGAGGTAACATGCCTCCTAGAGGTTTCAAACTCATGACCTCCGGCTCTGATACCATGTTAATCGCTAGTAACACCAAAAGCTCGAGCTTTTAGTGAACGGCATAACAATGTATATCAATATATCTTTGATTGCTAATGCCCACAACCTTGTGGTTGCAACAACGAGCACCTTCCGATAGTCTCACGGGTTCTAGCCAAATGAACATGGTTTAAAATCTTGGTCTATATGCTAAGTATCGGCCACCACAGTATGCTATTTGGAATATAACTTGGTATCAACCCTTTATTCCCAATATCAAATGCAACGACTGCAATGACCAATGTTACAAACTGTTATGGTCGCAACGACTGCAATGACCAATGTTATAAACTGTCATGGCCGCAATGGTTGCGATTCCAAAACAAAAATAATAAATTACAAATTAAAAAATTAGGGTTCTCTTTTTTAATGGTCTAATATTATATAAATAGCTTAAGCAATACAAGAGAGCTATACAAAAAAAGCTAACACCAAAAGAACACCATAGGAACAGAAAAAAACAGCAAGCCTAGATAGTGGAAAGAACCTCATCCTTCTCTATAAATACGTTTGGGCGATTAATTCCTTCCTTGGCCAGATTAATTCCCTATATCAACCAACTCTTCCACAAATATAGCATCCAAAGACCAAGGAGCTCCACATAACCCCGATGCCGACTAGATAGCATAGAGAATCTCCCTCCACTAACGACATTTTGGAGGGTCAACTACTTCGATTCATGAAGTCCAAATCTCATAGGTTCCATTTCATCTTTATTGATGGAACGAACACCCAGCGGACCTGAGAAGGATAGAATAGGCACCCCAATACTATCCCTAATGATTCCTCACATGCCCATTGATCGTGGATTTCCAATAGCATTTCCCTCAAAATTTAGCTTATAGATGCCCGATGCAGAAGCCTACCATCTAAGGAGACACTGACACTTGAGAGATGAAGGGAATGCCACCTCCTCCCAACATCTCAACAATGGAAGTCATAGAAAAATCATGGAATAAAGGAGGACAGAAACCCCAAAAGCCACCAAAGACTGCACCTTCTCTATCAACCCACCCATAGAGGAGCATAACCCCATGAAATACGGTTAACTCCTCTCCTTTCAAACCCAAATGATCACCAAGAAAGAGACCCATCACATAACTCTGTCCCTAGCCGATCCTACCGCTAGATTCTGTCAATCCAGCCAAAGCAAGCCCAGGCCCATTCTGGGCCCAGACTTCATATATTACTTAGTCAAAGCCTTTTAGTTTGTAAAACAGTTTTTTAGGATCTGATTAGTGATACTTACATGTAATCAGGGATTTCATCCCCTTTATAATGAGAAGAACAGTCGACCAAGAAGGTCACTGCATTCAGCACATCTCTTCAGAATTCTTTCCATCTCTCTAAATAATATGGTATCAGAGCCTTGATATCTAGATCATTCAAGGCAATCTTCCACGTCTGGAAGCACTCAGTGCATCTCCGATCATCCTAGATCATCCCAGATCATCTCCCATCCGGTGTGGCCCACCTGAGATCTTCTTCATCAACTCAGTAGAACCAGACCATGTTGGTCGACTGGAATTGCCTGTATTTATGGTGATTTTTCCGGAATTTATTTCCCATCAGAAGTAGGTTTTCCATCGCATTTTCTGGTTCGTCAGATTTCTCAATCTGATTTCATCTCGGCCGTCTAAAATCAAGGATCTTGGTTATTTTTGGCTGAATCTTCTTCCCTCACTTGCGAAAATATGCTGTGGCTTCATCCCCGACCTCTGATTTGTCCTCTGATGATCTGGTGGGGCTTCCGTTTATGGAATCATACTGACAGAATGGTCGTCAGTCAGTTTTAGTGCAGATCTGTGCACTGTTTCGATTGCACCTTCTCTATTTGTGCATCTTCTTCATTATCAGACACATATTCTTCACTAGAAGACATTTTCTGCCACCTGATCGTCTGTGATCATACCTGATCATCTCCGATCAGCCGTGGCCCACCTGCGATCATCGACCTCATATCAGCGGAAGCAGCTCATCTTGGTCGCCTGGGTCTCTTCTTATTTCTGGACATTTTTTCAAGATTTATGGATCATCAGAGGTAGGCCTTCTACTATTTTTTGTGGAAATTCAGTTTTATCAACTTGTTTTCATCTCAGCCGTCCAGAATTTTGGATTCCTGTTTGTTCTGTCTGGGACCACTTCCATTAGGTGCGAAAATAGTCCACCCTTCCATCCCCACCCTTTGATCTGGCTATTGATCAGTTGCTGGGGAACACGTGGGAATCTACCCACTGAACGACAGGGACGTCGTGCACTCTGTTGTGCATTTTTTTTGTTCTGGCTATTTTTTATGCTACAGTACTGTGCTGTGTGATATCTGCACTGGTCGTGTTTCTGCTGCCTGGAGAAAATTGCATTTTCTTCTCAATACAGCTACTGTGAGACGTTTTTCCTGGTCCGACTGGTCTCTGTTCTTGTTCATTCCGGTGTGAAGTTTTTTTCTCTCTGTCTGCTCATCATGGACAAATCTGACATTAAAATGATTAGATTTGATGGAAACAATTATAACTCCTGGGCCTTCCAATTTCAAATTTACTTAGAAGGCAAGGAACTCTGGTCATATATTGATGGATCTGAACTTATACCGGCAGAAGATGACAAAAAGATTTTAGCTTGGAAAACTAAGGATGCTAAAATCAAAACCTGGTTGTTAGGCTCGGTTGAGCACCATTTTATCCTCAACCTCCGACCTTGCAAAACTGCCAGGGAAATGTGGGATTATCTTAAGAAGATCTATCAACAAGGCAATGCTGCTCGTCAATTTCAATTGGAACTTGACATTTCTCAATTCACTCAAGGCACCCAGTCTATTCAGGAGTATTACAATGGTTTTCGACGACTGTGGTCAGAATATGATGAGATTAAGTTTGCCAAGGTGTCTGATGCACTCCTACCTGAACTCCTTCCCTTACAACAAAGTAGCCATCGGGATCAGTTTCTGATGAAACTTCGTCGGGAGTTTGAGACAGTTCGCTCTAACTTAATGAGCAGGGCTTCTCTTCCCAGCTTGGATGACTGTCTTCAGGAGCTTCTGCGGGAAGAACAACGTCTGGTCACGAAAACTACTCTGGAACAACAGGGTTCTACTGAGGCTCCGCTTGCATATGTTGCTATCACCAGACCATCTCCCCGGGATATCAGTAAAGTTCAGTGCCATAACTGCAGGAAATATGGTCACTATGCAAATCAATGCAAGGCAAAAATCTGCCGATATTGTAAGGCAACTGGTCATGTTATTGAAGAATGCCGGAAGAAGAATCGCAATTCTACTTCCCGCAATTATGTGCAGTCAGGCCCTGGTACTTCCACCGTGTCGTCAGCTCCCACTGCTTATACAATAACCACTCCACCATATGCATCATCTGACTTCAGTGGTTCTCTGCAGTATGATTCATCCTCACAGCCTGGTTCCTCATCACAATCTGCGTCTCCGGCTCCTCTCACCCCTGAGATGGTTAACCAAATGATCATCAATGCATTGGCATCCATGAACATCACAGGTACTGATTCCTCTCTTTCCAATACATGGTACTTAGATTCTGGTGCAAGTAACCATATGACCTCTTCACCCATAACATTACAGAATGTCGTTCCTTACACTGGTCATCTCACTGTTCAAGCTGCCAACGGAGATCATCTCCCTATCACCTCTGTTGGTGATACCCCTGGCCCCTTACCCTTAACCAATGTTTTAGTTTCTCCTCATCTTGCTACCAATTTGGTTTCTGTGGGTCAACTTGTTGAAAATAATTGCAATGTCTCCTTTTCTTCTTCTGGCTGTGTTGTGCAGGACCAGGAGTCGGGGGAAGTGATCGCGAGGGGGCCTAAGCGTGGCAGACTTTTTTCCTTACCAATGTCTTCCGTTATTGAGAATAAAACTTTACATCAGTTATTTTGTTTTTTTATTCAGAATAATTCTCGATTGTGGCATAATAGACTTGGTCATCCGAATGCTTCTACAATGTCTACTTTATTTCAATCTGGATTAATAAATAAACCTGTTGACTCTGCTTCTTTTGAATGTGATAGTTGTAAATTAGGAAAGAGTAAAACTTTACCTTTTCCACACTCCACCACAGGGAGCACTGCATGTTTTGACTTGATTCACAGTGATGTTTGGGGCATTGCTCCGACCCTTTCCCATAGTCATTTCAAGTACTTTGTCACATTCATTGATGACTACAGCAGATTTACTTGGATTTATTTATTACATTCGAAGTCTGATGTTCTTAATGCATTTAAATTTTTTGTTAACTATGTTGAAAACCAATTCTCTAAATGCATTAAAACTTTGCGATCAGACTCAGGGGGGGAGTACGTTTCCAAGGATTTTCAATCCTTTTTAAACAATAAAGGAATCATTTCTCAACGTACATGTCCGTATACTCCACAACAAAATGGAGTTGCGGAACGGAAAAACAGGCATCTTCTTGATGTAACTCGAACTCTTCTGATTGAATCATCCGTTCCCCCTCGTTTTTGGACTGAAGCTCTCACCACGGCTGTCTATCTCATTAACCGCCTTCCATCACATACCATTGCTCATTTAACGCCTCATTTTAAATTGTTTGGTCATCATCCTGTCTTTGATCACCTACATACATTTGGTTGTGTTTGCTTCGTTCATCTACCTCCCACAGAGAGAACGAAACTCACAGCACAATCTCGCAGGTGTGCTTTTTTGGGTTATGCCACTAATCAAAAAGGTTTTGTTTGTTATGATCCCATTGGTCGTCGTATCAGGGTTTCTCGAAATGTTGTTTTCTTTGAAAATCAATATTTCTTCCAAACTCACATAGATTGTCCTCACCCCTCTTCACCAGCTCTCTTACCAGGTTTTTCGGATCAAACCTCTGTTACTAGGTTTAATCCTGCTTTTGTATACCACCGACGGGATAAACCTCCCATTGCAGATGGCCCTCCCCCTGATCCTCCACCGACAACTGGTTCCACGCCTACTCCTGCTTTACGTCGCTCCTCCAGAAATTCTAGACCGCCTGAGCGGTATGGCTTTACCCATACTTCTTTGATGACCACTCTCTCTTCTATCTCTATCCCAAGTTCTTATTTGCAGGCTGTCCAACAAGATTGCTGGAACCAGGCCATGAAGGAGGAATTAGATGCATTGGCTCTGAATCACACATGGGATATTGTGGAGTGTCCTACGACAGTTAAGCCTATTGGTTGCAAATGGATCTACTCGATCAAACTTAAATCTGATGGGTCCTTGGATAGACACAAAGCTAGACTTGTGGCACTTGGAAACAGACAGGAGTATGGCATTGACTACGAGGATACATTTGCACCTGTGGCAAAGATGACCTCTGTGCGGTTACTTCTTGCCATTGCTGCATCTCAGTCTTGGCCATTATACCAAATGGATGTCAAAAATGCATTTCTCCATGGGGATTTGCACGAAGAAGTCTATATGCGTATACCACAAGGCGTCCCCTCTCCCTCCAAGAGGTCTGTCTGTCGGTTGCGAAAATCACTTTATGGTCTCAAGCAAGCTCCTCGGGCGTGGTTCGAAACATTCAGGGGTCGATTATGCGAAAGTGGGTTCACTCAGAGCCCTTATGATCCATCTCTCTTTCTATGCCACACATCTACAGGGGTTACTGTACTTCTGGTGTATGTTGATGATATTATTATCACTGGCACGGATGATGGTATGATCAAATCTCTCCAAGCTTCCCTCCGGACTTACTTTCATATGAAAGATTTGGGTCCTTTGCATTATTTCTTGGGCTTAGAGGTGCATCAATCTCCCAAAGGTCTTTTTGTTAATCAACACAAATATACTTCAGACCTTATCGAGTTGGCTGGCCTCCATGATTCTTCGCCTGTTGATACACCCGTCGAGGTAAATCTCAAGCTGAGTAAAACTGATGGAGACCTTCTTCCTGATCCTCATACATATCGGCGCCTGGTGGGCAGTCTTGTCTATCTCACCATCACTAGACCTGACATTTCCTATGCTGTTAATCTGGTGAGCCAGTTCATGACCGCTCCTCGACACTTTCATTTGACAGCTGTGAAGCGCATTATCCGTTATCTGCTAAGCACTGTCTCTCGTGGCTTATATTATCCAAAGGATAATCCTCTTCATCTAACTGCTTATGCAGATGCTGACTGGGCAGGCTGTCAAGACACGCGTCGTTCTACTACTGGTTGGTGCATGTACCTTGGCAATTCACTCATTTCTTGGAAATGCAAGAAACAAGCACGTGTATCCAGATCTTCCACAGAAGCTGAATATAGGGCGATGTCTTCTGCTTGTTCTGAAGTCTTATGGCTACGGGGCCTTCTTTCAGAACTTGGATTCACTCAGACCTCTCCTACTCCATTGCATGCAGACAATACTGGGGCTATCCGAATCACTGAAAATCCAGTATTCCATGAACGCACCAAGCATATTGAAGTTGACTGCCACTTTATTCGGGATGAATTTAAGCGGGATGTCATTAGTCTACCTCATGTCCCTACAGAGTTTCAGTTTGCAGATATCTTCACAAAGGGACTTCCTCGGCCTCGACATCAATTTCTTGTTTCCAAATTGCTGCTTTATGACTCCCCAGCATCAATTTGAGGGGGGGTGTCAATCCAGCCAAAGCAAGCCCAGGCCCATTCTGGGCCCAGACTTCATATATTACTTAGTCAAAGCCTTTTAGTTTGTAAAACAGTTTTTTAGGATCTGATTAGTGATACTTACATGTAATCAGGGATTTCATCCCCTTTATAATGAGAAGAACAGTCGACCAAGAAGGTCACTGCATTCAGCACATCTCTTCAGAATTCTTTCCATCTCTCTAAATGATAGATTCCAGTATTGCTCGGTGACACAAACTATTAGGACAAACCAGCTACAAGTATGATACCCAGATACTTCAAAATAGACAATGTATCGTCTAATATCATATCTAATACTTCACATTTTACATGTAAAATTCGTGTCCCTGCCATATCCATGGAGTGTCCCTTCTATACCCATGCCATATATGGCATCATAAGTTGCAACCAAACCACCCCAACACTGAAGTCCATAAGCAATAAGCCACCATGCAATTTAGAAACAAATGATTCACAGTTTCTACATCTGCCAAACACATATTGAAACCATTTACAATAATCATTTTGCGACACCATAGGTTATGCATGATCAGGATCTTTCCCGCAACAGCCAACCAACAAAAAACCACAACTCCACAAGGAGTTTTGAAAGACCAAAGCCTAGCCAAATGAGATGAAAGCCTGGAGCCACAAAAGAGATGTGACTGAAAACTCCACAGGAATAGCCCCTTTCCAAACCATTCTATCAATGCCATACATAGAAATATACACGTCATTTAGAAGAGAAAGCATCTCCTGGAATTGGCCTTCTTCCAATTCCATCAAATTTCTTTGAAGAATGGGACCCTGTACAACACGGTCTCCAACCTTATCCATATAATCACTAACATATGCACGACAGTTTGCAGCACATCTGAACATCTCCTGAAATTTAGTGGCAAGAGCAAGCTTAGAATGCCACAAAAATTCCTTGAAACACTACTAGTTCAATTATTAAACCTGAACAAATTCAACAGTTTAATATAAAATAGCAATACAAGAATTATGTAACTTTGGGGGTCCTCTAAATACCCTAAAATTATGTCTTAATAAACATTAGATTCTAACATTTACCAATATTTTTTGTTTTGTGAAAAACTTTTGTAGAATTTTTAGCCAAATTAAAAACGGCCGCCAACTGCCGCATATCGCTACAAGATATCGCTTTTTTTAGGCCAACTGCAACACTCTTTGCGGCCGTTCGTTTTAACCATGACAATGGATACAATAGATAAAATGGCATCACTGCAAACTTACTATTTGTATCTTTCGAAAATGGACCCCAAATCCAATAGCCTTGAAATCATAGTGATTGGAAGTTCACAACTCCCAGTCCATCAGCCATTTTAGGATGAGCAAGCACAGAGAATGGCCCACAAAAGTCTTAGGTATTTACAGGGAACATACCTCCATTAGGTTTAGGAAAAAACAATCAACAAAAACATCCAATTGAAAACATTTGCCTATTTCCTTGTTCACTCATTTCTCAATCTTGAGCATTTGGGGCACTATGATTTGCTGAACAGTATTTATACTTGACCAGTGATAGATCTAACCAAAAACACAATCAGAAAAGCAGCCTAAATTGCAAAAATAACATTATCAGCGAGACTCACAGAATTTTTATTTTGCTTGTAATATCAGCAGCTTTCAAAGAAGCACACGCATACACTGCATGATTACACTCTGCATGACACTCTCCTCCAGCCTTTTGAACAGCACAGACATCACCACTTGCATTAATTGTAGCAGTCATCCGTCCTCTCATAACAGCTTCTTCATAGTGAGTAGGATCAATGACCCATGCATCGTTCCATGATGTTGAAGTAATGCTAACCACAAACAACTCTTGCTAGATTAAGCAATAAAGTTATTGAGAGAAATTAAAACTGGAATGGCATGCTTCAGCTTCGGGACTCCATTTGCATACCAGAATGTCACCGCTACCAAAAAATGCAAAGGTTACTGCTACAGGAAGATGGTGTATTATTAATGGAAGTGGATCCTTGACCTGTCAAAATGAGAAACAGACTTCAAAAACAACACGAACGCAGCATATCTTTCATTCTCAAGAGAACACATCTGGCATAATGTGGAATTTTTTTAATGGTATAATATGAATGCTTGGAGATTTGAATGTAAAAATAGATCTGAAGAAGAGCAACTTATCCAAGGATTTGACTCCTGATAGATTGGAATGGAGAGGTAGAATTCATGTAGCCAACCCCAACAAAGTTGGGACAAGGCTTTGATGATGATGAATATGAATGCTTGGATTGCAAGAATGTATATTTCATTACCGACAAGCATTCCCAAAATGGTATGTCTCATGAGATGAGCCTGTATAACAGTTGGAAGGTGCTCATTTCAGTGCTTGTTTTCGCAACCACAAGGTTGCAGGTTCGAGTCAAGTTACGTGGACCTAATGAGGAAGGATGACACAGCAAAGACCTCTCCTACGGGAAATTATAGGCATCTGATAAATGGTTAGCAAATGGTCGGTCAATAGGACATTCTACCAAAAATTCCATACTTAGATGCAAAAATCCACCAGTTGGACAATTGGAATTGTAAAATGGAGGATAATTCCATTCCATCTGCTATATATTGTTTACCTACCAGTAACTGTAATTTGTATTAGTTACACAATATAAATGCACAATATTAATACAATTAAAAACTTCATTGACTAAAATAATTAACTAACTTCCCAACAACACATGATCAATGTTAACTACTTCCTCAGCAAATCTATCCAACACAATATTTGCATCTCTTCCCACATGAGAAAAGAGAACACCATTCACAAGGTAAACAATCCCTTTTTATTTAACATTAAAAAAAAGAAGAGAGTCTCCAAGGTACTTTCTGCTTCCACTAGTCCATGTGATGGCATGTGATGCCCCACAACAATAACCACCCCTTATTAATAGTATTCATTCTCCTCAAGACTTCTCTTATTGTAAAAGCCCAACTCATTCAAGAACTTAACTCCCACGGGACCTGTAAAAACATGTTTAATTTCCACCTTCATCTCTAAGAATCCTACCCAGCCAAAGCTTCCCTAAGAACCTCCATCAACATTGGAGAAACCTGCCATAGGTCGATTCTCCCTTACATGATCCAGCTAAAAGAGACCCTTCCCAATTTCCACGAATATCCATCAACTTAAATATTTTAAACTGATTTTTACAAATAATCAATATGCAACCATTATGTCCACTAACTCCACCGCCTCCTTCTACCAAAAAGAAAAACTCCACCGCCTCCTTTCATGCAGTATCCTTGTTATTGGACACCCTTCCATTCCCTTCCCTCAAACTGGTCAAACGACTGTCACATAAGAGCCCAGATCATGCAAAGTGGATGAAGAGATGATACAACATCTCATTCTCTCATAAAGACATTGTACGAATGTCCAGGATAAGATGACCACTACCATGAAGGTGGTCATTATCGTCGATGTCTTATCAGCTACCGCTGTTAAATAAAAGACCTCTACACAAGAAGGAAGAAAAACCCATTGACTATATGAAATGATGGCCCAAAGAAACTGTAGTATTGAAAGAAATCTGCATTTTATACTTTATACTACAGCAAAAGCTTTTAATTAATACAAGTTACCATTTTTAAAAAAACCATAAATGTGCACAAAAACATATAATAGATATAGTCCTTGTGCCCACAGGTAATGCTGAAAGCAACAAATATACTTCCTTATTTTACACATCTTGCCAATGTGGACTACTCTACATGACAAATGATATTTTACATCAATAGCCTCTGCATGTTGCTAATATAGCAAACACTGGTAACAACTAACCTCAGGTAGATGTACTGTCACTTCCTGGTCATTGTCACCCTCTGGAGTACATTCAGGCCTTCGAAATGTCATTAGTGCAGCTAAAGCTGCAATGTTAGCACCATCAACAAGATTTCTGAAATATTAATAGACAAGAGATATGTAAGAAAACAATGATCTTGGACTTAATATTGGTTCGATGGAGTTGAGATTTCATAACATACCCTCCATTATCCAGAATGTGAAGGTCAACACGAATGGCCCAAACCAACCTCCCAGCAAGGACACAAAGTGATTCTGCATCTGCTGCACTGCTTTCCCTGCAATACCACTTCCACACTGTCAAAAAGGCCTAGATCCAATTCTGTGGTGCATATTGATTTTAAAAATAAAAAAATGGCCTTGTTAGAACATAAGAGTAAATGGTATTGATTAAAAAAACAAGGCCTAGACCCAATTCTGTGGTGTATCAAGTGTCTGTTTATGCTTTGAAATGACACATAGTAAATGGTATTGCATCGCTACAGGAATGGCTGTGCACTCCTGTTAGAATAAATAAATAACTACATACACGAAGATAAAATTGAAGGAACATAAGAAATTCACCAAAAAAAAGAAGGAAAACAAGAAAATATAACTAAGAATGTGGAAAAAATACATTGTCTTTTTTGGTTGTAACTCCAAATTTCTACGTTCTAACCTTTGACTTATTTTAAAACTAAGACAAATTAAACCGTTTCATGGTTCCATTACATAAGTATAAGAAGATTGTATGGAGATCAAAACGCCCATGGAATTTGAAAAAAAATAAAAATAAAAGGAGGAAATGATAGAAATCGGCCATATTGGTTACAGTGTTGAATAGAACCATGACCTTATACAAGGATTCGTAAGTCATAAGAGCAAAATTGTAAATTGTAAGATTCTCGTAAAAAATCTGAAAAAAAAAAAAAAGATTCAAATTCTTTTCCATAAGATTCAATCTAAATCATAAGATTCAATTAATAAAGTCTAAGAAACTAATAACAATTCCTTTAATAGAGCAATCTTGTGAGTCAAATAAAGGACTATTGCATAATACTTACATAATAAGAAACTTTTTATCAGCCCAGTGAAAACGAACAATAGATACATAATATTCAATTTAAATCATAAGATTCAACTCATAAAATCTAAGAAACTAATAACAATTCCTTTAATAGAACAGTCTTTGTCAATCAAATAAAGGACTATGGCATAATTACTTAATTAGACATTAACATATATGCTTACGTAATAAGTAGCTTTTTTATCGGCCCAGTGTAAATGAGTGATAGATACATAAAAATGTCGTGTGTAGATGATCCATGACATAAATTAAATCTATAAATAAAGGTGACGAAGAAAAATTTTAAAAAATTTGTCCATTGCACTATAAATCTTAATAAGAATGGAATTTTATTCGTGGCACAAAGTAAATCTCTAAGTAAAGGTGGTTAAGCAAAAAATAAATTCTTCCCACCTTAGGCCACGATCAACCATGCATCCTAGCTCCACAGCATATTCTCCAGGACGCCCTGGCTCAAACGAAGGATCAGTTATTGGTAAGAACTCAGTGAATATAGAACGAGTCCCTTCATTTGGCCGATCTCGATATGGTTGCACCAGTTGAGAAGTCACAAAGGGCATGACATGAGTTTGGCCAAGCTGCACCTCCAATGAACCCTCATCACTGCACACGTCACACTAAAATTTCAGCTACTTATACTATTATTCTTTCTTTTTGAGCGGTTACAATGTCAAGAAAAGACAAAAGAACCACAACATACGTGCTAGATACAGCAATTATGGAAGATGAAATTTGACTACTTCAATCAAGTCATTAGCGAAGATGGTTATGCAAGAAGGCCAACCTAGTAGACATACACCCGTGGCATTGTCCACTTGACAGATCATAATGGATTATGAGAGAGAGAATACATGCCTCCCAAACTTGATAGTTAATTGACGATAGGCAAAGGGACGGCCACCATCAAATCTAAGTTCTGAAAGCAATGCTTTCTCAATGAATTTTCTCTCATTGATCGTCATTCGACAGCTGTTAGCTGATCTTTGCTCCATTCAACTCTGGGCTTCTCTGAGACAACAGTACCCAAAAAAATTAACTTAAATTAGGAGGAAGAAGAGGACAAAGAAGATGATGACCATGAGAGAGAGGGTGGGGGGGGGGGGGTGGTGTGAACAACATTGGTGAGCTTGAACTTAATTGACAGACATGACCCACATTATATGATTTGATTACTATTGACACCATATGGTGTTAAAGTCCAATGGAGGATAAAGTCTTTTACCAATGGATTGAGTATCACAGACTTACAAAATAGTCCACACAGCACCTTTATCTGGCATTCCCTTCCCTCTTCCCCCACGTAAATTGTAAACACCCCCCAAAAAAATGATATCCTACAGATGTATGGAGGCGCCATTGCATGGGTTTTTAAAATGGACGCAGCAACATTGCCCCCACTTGTCCGTGTCAAATTCACATAAATTACAAATGCAATAAAGTAGCAAATCAGTATCCAATCAATTTTTATGCCCAGAAAAAACAGAAAGTTTTCAGAAGGATCACTGATCACACTGAGAAAATTTAACTCAAACATCTTCCTTGCAAACGATAACAGGAAAAAGAAGAAGAAGAAGAAGAAGAAGAAAAGGGAACTGAAAATCAATGGGGCATTCCATCAAACACTTGGTTGGCATGGACCAATTGCATGTAATTCTTGGACCCCCACCAAACAGGATGCCCATGAAAACATCAGCATCAAGTTGTAGAAGAAGAAGAAGAAAGGATCTGTTTGGAATGGGAGAAAAAAAAAATGTTGGGAGTTCAAACGAAACTTAGAATTGTATCAGAAGTAGACATGAAATGACTAAGAAGGAAGGATTCTCGATTCTTATAAGACGTTTGGGGAAAAGAGAAAACAGGAAATGAAGAAGCTGTTTTTGACCTGCTCAGGGTACTTCGTATCCAATTATCCCTCGATCTCTCTCTGCGTGCTGTTTTTTCAGTTATAGTTTGAACAAAAAACATGGCCTTGGCATGACTAAGTGAATGTGATTAACAACATGATCATTAATTGTATTGTATGGTTGTACAAACTCTTATTGTATTGAAATTTAAGAAAACACCAATATATGGGAAGGGCATTCATTTTGATTTTTGCTCTCCCAGGACCTGCTGTATTTATATATATAATTGGAATGAAAACATATTAAAAAAGAAAGAAAGAAAGACAGACCATTAAAAATATTCCGATTAATTATCAAATCGTTAAGAATCCACCTCTCGCATATAATTTCAAAAGGAAAGAAACACATTAATTTGCAGGAAGAAACATGTTAATCCACATCTTCACACTCATCATGTGAGACCCGTGGTAGAGTTTCAAGCATGTGTTAGTTTGCAGGAAGAAAGAAAATATATGTGAAGATGAATGGAAAGAAAGAAAATATATGTTCCTCCTAAACCACTCATGATTTATTTGCACATTGTTTCATTGGACAAATCAAAAGGGACAAATTCTCCCCTTTTTAAGTAAGGAGTTTTTGAGAATTTCTCATATATATATATATATATATATATATGTATGTATGTATGTATGTATGTATGCATATATTTATATATATCGGGGGATATTTAAATGAGGGATTCCCTCACCCTATGGTAAAGGAATCCCTCACTTGAATATTACTCATATATATATATATATACATATAGATATTTTATATATATCATGTATTATTTGCACTTTTTGAGGTGGCATGCACTGTTTGAGATGACATTGTTGTTAGATTATGTGTTCTCAATCCAGTAGATGATGTAATAAATTGATTCATATCAATATAATCATGCTTCTTTTTCATGAGATAAATGGTGTTTTGTTAATTGTTTGCACACAACCAATACGAATAACATAAAGGTTCATGAGATGAACCGGAGCTCACGAGTATATTAGATATGATACATGTGTGTGGATGAGATCTACATACAGGAGATATGTGTCACAAATCTTATACTTAAATGACTTCACCACTAGTGATGAGATTGGACATCTCATCTAATAAAGTCGCAGCATTATGATCACTATGAGATAGTATGATCTGTCTCGATCATCAGAGTGTAAGACTCTGGATTATTATACTGGTACTTTAGATGTATTGAAGGACCATGAGAAACGCCTTAAGAAATGCTGTCTTTACCTTAAGGTCTGCTCTCATAATTCCCTAGCAATAGGCTTTTAATCCTGAGACATTGATGAACTCAAGTTTCTATCTATTCATTTGCTTTGAGTCACCAATGAGTGAGGCTAACTGTAAGTCAACACCTCGGTGTCTTGGGTAAGTAGTAGTAGGACTGTGGGAACATTCAATGGTCAATATGGAATCTATCTCTATTATCCCCTTGTGCCAATTAATAGATTTATCATTAGTAAGTGCGCACTCATCTCAATTAAGAGTTAATTGGATGGTACTGATGATCACTCTGATTAATTGGGTCTCAAGGATAATAAGATGTGAATCTAAATTGGTAAGACAGGTTTAGTCCAATTGATCCATGGATATTGATAGAGGGACCTACTTGTAGTAATAGGGAAGTTTAGGGTCTTTTTGTAATTTATTCCTAAGACCGGAGTTCAATTTCATTTATATAGTGAAGTTATTTGCAATTAACTGTGAGCCCGGATTGCACATGAGATGTGGGGTCAGGATGTCCCAGTTGGAGCCAGCTTTCTATGGAATCCCTAGTGATCCTCACGCTGGCCCAAGATTGGAGCATTACTAATTCTACTTGAACTAAAAAAAAAAAGGAATTGAAAGATTACTATTTCTATTTGAAGTAAGACTTCTAATAATGGTAATAGTAGTAAGAGAGCCTCTATTTATAGCACTAAGGCATCCCACTTACTAATTAGAATTAGAAGTTCAACTTCCATAATAATTAGTACCAAATAGTCTTTTCTTGGATAGTATATGATTTCCTAGTCATCAACCTACTAAATCAAATTGTAGTTAAGTGTAATTCTCATCAACCCCATGTTGGCTATTACATTGCACTAGCGGTTCCAAGCTCTGATTGAAAAAAATAATAATAATAAAGGTTCTTGTCAAGTTCACAGTCATTGCCAAGCAATGTAAAAAAAAAAAAAAAAAATTAAAACTGATTCATCTCTTTAAGCCCTGGTCGAGCCTGCCTAGCACACAAGGGCCAAGTAACGACCTATGTGGTGTAGGCCCTCAAAGGCTTATAGCCTGCCCTAAGCATGGCCTACATATATTAAGGGTAGGGCTTGAACAACGCTATTGAGGAAGGTGGTGGGTCAAATATCACTCTAATAAAAACAAATCAATTTTTATATGCAAAGTGACTTAAACCCACAACCTCAAGATTACAATATTGAACACATGCAACCATACCACAAACTCTTCTCTTAGTTAAAAATAAATAAATAAATAAATAAATAACGCTAAAATAAAACATTACAACTTTATATGCTTGAAAATAAAAAATAAATAAGCTGGCGTCCAGACGCCAAGCCTGTAGGGATCGGACGTCCGCAATCAGGAGCTTGAAAGTTCCCTTGCACACAAAATTTTTTAATACCGTCCCCTTTGGACCAAAGGACACAATGTATCAGGATTTCCATAAGATCTCCATCGCTGCACTTGTTACCTCACATGGAGCCAATCTGGATAGGCTAATCCTTCTATTGAATTGAATTGTCTTTGGGTGAGGATCTTCAAAGCTGATTATGAACTTTTGAGTGAAGGCTTTTAATCTCCGAGCTTGAAATCACAGATTCCGGGGAGATTTATTAGGAGAATTTAAAATTCTTGACAAAGCTGGATCGGCCTCAATCATGAGAAAAGAAAGATGGTCAGGAATAAGATGCATCAGTTGTAATATTCCCGGATAATAGTCCAAACCTGATCGAATTGCTCCGTCAATTGGTTGTTCAATACTACTCCAAAGTATTCCAACTAGAACTTGTCTAGTGAGGACAATGGACAATCTCCACCCTAGCTTTATAGCAGGAAATATATGAGGACGAGTGCTAAGAATTGAAGGAATATCCCAGTGACAAGAAACATTATCCGGAAGCAAGATTCCAAGGAACACCATCCTACGATCTGGATAACCTGAATATTACTGTGCAGCACACTAAGAACTGGTTTAGACTTAGCTCTAAAGATTCGCTTGTTTCTTTCATCCCATATATGCCATATGAAAGCATAGCAAATTATCTTACCAACTGTTTGATTACTCTTGTGACGCTGATCAACTCGAAAAATAACTGACTCCAGCAACTCTAGAGGAGAGTTACAATCAAAAGAGTTCAGGTTGAACTTTGCCAAAAAGGAGCGACCATACGGTTTGAGAAAAAAGGGCAGTGTAGCATGAGATGTGATCCAGATTCCCAGGTACAGTCACACAACATACAACTGGTGTCACAGTCCACATTTCGCTGAAGGAGGAAGTCCTTTGTCTTCAATTTCCCATGAATAAATAAACGTCCAGGCACGAATAGAATGGTTTTTTATACAACCCTGAAACCAAATTAAAGGAGCCCACTATAGGTGTTGATCACAATTCCCACTTATTATATGGTAAGCAGATTTCAAGGTAAAATGACCATCCTCTTCTGGAATCCAAACAATTTCATCAGCAAATTCACTGGGGTTGGACTTCATCCTATATATCCCGGAAAATGTCCATAAGAGCATTAGAGCTTGCTACCGGAAAGTCCCACTTATGATTAACAATGAATTGATGAAGCATAACATCCACACCCAAGCGAAGATCATAAATTGCTCTACCTCCAAATCTATCTTGCAATCTTCCTCCATTTAACCAAGGATCCATCCAAAATTTAACCACATGACCACTTCCCACAAGGATTTTTATTTGAGGCAAGGCTATCTCGCGGAGAGCAAGAATTCCCTTCCACCACCAAGAGGCAGCCTTTGGGATAGAAACATCCCAAAAAGATTTACCCTTCAAATATTTAGCATTTAACCAGATATTCCAGCAAGTTGGTTTGTTTTGGACCACATTCCAAAGTTGCCTCAATAAAGCAGCCCTAGAAGTTCCCACAAAAGATTTGATATTCAACCCTCCTGAAGAAAAATGCTGACAGATAGAATCCCATGCAACTGGATGAAGATAATGATGAGACCACTTGTTCCAAAGGAAATCTCTCACCTGCCTATCCAAAGCATTTAGAGTGGCTTTAGGAAGCAGAAAAAATTGTTACCCAATAAATATGAATGGTAGATAAAGTAGATTTGATGAGCTCCACCCTCCCTGCATAAGATAAAACCTTGGAATTCCACCCAGCTAGACGCTGCTGAATTTTTGCAAGAAGAGGTTGACAATCATTGAAACCCAGTCTCTTAGGTGAAAGAGGCACACCCAGATATCTCATTGGAAAGTTCCCAATTTGAACATGAAGAATGTCCGAAATCATCAATTGCTCGAGTAGTACAGTTAGAAAAGAAAATTCCACTTTTCCCCTAATTAACGCCAAGGCCCGAAAAAACTTTGAAATTATCAAGAAAGAATTTAAGGTGCACAGCAGCAACATCTGTAGCCTTGTAGAACACAAACAGATCATCAACAAACATACGGTGAGAGAGCCACTTAAGTCTTTTGAAAAGGAGTTGGAATCAGATGTGAAGAGCATATTTAGACATCATTATAGAGAAATATTCCATAACTATGGCAAAGAGGAAAGGAGATAAAGGGCAGCCTTGTCTTAATCCTCTCGTGCCTTTAAAATAGCCTTCACCAGAACTGAAAAATGAGCATCAGAGACACATGCCATGATTAGCTTTATGAAGTGGTGATGAAATCTCATACCCAGAAGAGCTACCTCTAGAAAGTCTCATCTGATGCTATCATAAGCTTTTGACCGGTATTATCAGGATCATCAATCAAGCATTTCTGAAGATCATCCAAACTTGCCCTGGCTTCCTGCAACTTTGTAGAAACTGGATATTTATTCTTTTTCCAAGCAATAATTTGTTCTTTAACTCACCATAATTTTGTGACCACTCTAAATAAAGGAGTACCCTGAACATCTGCAGCCCACACCTTCTGAATGACTTTAGAAAAACCCGGCAGCTTAGCCCAGTAATTAAAATATCTGAAAGGTGCCCTGAAGTGCATTTTTTCATTGAATTTGAATATCATAGAAGAGTGATCCGATATATATACTGGAAGTATATTTTCCCCCTGAAACAAAACAGACCTTACAAAACAGACTAATTATAACATTACAAAACAGACTAATTATAAATTAGGACTTAAAATTAGAGCTTTTGTCTTAGACCTTAATCTAATTAGTCTATTAGCTAGACTAGAATTCCCAAATGGCCACTATATCGGGTTAATGTGTTATTCAAGTATCTATCCAACAAACTTAAGATTATGATATTTTGACAGTATTTAGGGGGTAATTTTCACTTGTAAACATTTCTTATGTTTGATTTGTCGCATTCAACACCGTTAAATTTAGGAGGTTCCTGCTCTTTAAATTGGTAGGGGTCGACCCGTATCAGAGATATTATGACCCTTTTCCTGATCAGAAGTAACCAATTACGAATTTGGTTAGATTTTGTTCTTAAGTTAGAGTCTGTTATGATCTAGAGCTACGAGAAGAGTCAATCACGCACAGAGAACACGAGATTTACGTAGTTCGGCTTTTGGCCTACGTCCACGGGGAAGACAGAAAAATCACTATGCAATCAGAATAGTTGTGTATACATCATAAAGACTCTGATTCTCTATTTATAATATCAACCCCAAACCCTGTTACACCCAAACCCTACTTCTAATCTAAGTAGACTTACTATAATAGGCCTACTTCTAATCACAGTACAACTTGGGCACTCCAGGAGCCCGGTTAGCCAAGACTTACTAATTAATAGTGAGCCATACTAATTAACAAATCTCCACCTTGGCGAACATTGAAGCTGATCCTCATGCACAGAACATGTCTCGCTGTCTCCACCTGCCCCTAAGGGCACTCAGGTACTGACCACATTGATCAAGTCCAAGCAATGCTTGAACTTGACTGCTGGAATAGTCTTGGTCATTATGTCTGCTGGATTATCTGCCGTAGCAATCTTAATTATTGCAATAGCACCCTCGACGATGACATCTCGAATGAAGTGTGCCCTAACATCAATGTGTTTGGTCTTTTCATGATACTTAGGATTGTGTGTCAGATCAATCGCACTTTGACTGTCACAGAAAACAGTTGTCAACTTCTGTTTCAATCCCAGATCTCCAACCAAGCCTGTCAGCCAAATAACTTCCTTCACTGCCTCTGTAGTTGCCATATATTCTGCTACAGTGGTAGACAAGACAGCTTTGGATTGCAATGCTGCCTTCCAACTAATGGCACCGCTAGCAAAAGTGAAGACATAACCTGTTAAGGACCTTCTTCTGTCTAAATCTCTAGTAAAATTTGAATCAACATATCCAATAACACTTCCAGAAGTATTGTTGCTTCTGTCATACACTATCCCAACATCAGTAGTACCTTTCAAGTAACGGAGTATCCATTTCACTGCCTGCCAATGCGCCTTCCCGGGGTTATCCATGTATCTGCTAACTACACTAACCGCATGAGAAATATCTGACCTTGTTCAAACCATGGCATACATGATACTCTCAATTGCACTAGCATAAGGAACACGAGACGTATGCTCCACCTCTTCCTCAGTTTGTGGTGATAAAGCAGTGGAAAGTTTGAAATGAGCTGCCAATGGAGTGTTTACGATTTCGAACTTTGCATACAAAAGCGCTCCAGAACCTTCTCAAGGTACCCCTTTTGTGACAAAAATAATTTACCCGCTTTCCGGTCCCTTCGTAGCTCCATTCCAAGAATTTTCTTTGCAGCACCTAAGTCTTTCATCTCAAATTCACCATTTAACTGAGCCTTTAACCTGTTGATCTCAAACATGTCCTTTGCAGCAATCAACATATCATCAACATATAACAGCAAATAGACATATGAGCCATTTGAGTGCTTCTTGTGATAGACACAATTGTCGTATGCACTCCTGCAATAACCGTTTCCAACCATAAAGGTATCAAAACGTTTGTACCACTGTCTAGGAGACTGTTTCAGGCCATATAACGATTTCTTCAGCAAACATACGTGGTCTTCCTTTCCATGAATTTCAAACCCCTATGGTTGATGCATATAAATCTGTTCATCTAACTCGCCATGTAAAAACGCAGTCTTGACATCAAGCTGCTCCAATTCTAAATTCAATTTAGCAACCATAGCAAGTAGTACCCGAATAGAACTATGTTTCACCACAGGAGAGAACACTTCATTGAAGTCAACAACCTCCCTCTGAGTATAGCCTTTTGCAACCAGTCGTGCTTTGAACCTAGCATCTTCCACCCCTGGAGTTCCTTCCCTTTTCTTGAAGACTTATTTGCAACCAACAATCTTTTGGCCTTCTGGAGGTTTCACCAGCTCTCAAGTTTCATTTTTGTGAAGAGATTCAATCTCCTCACCCATGGCTACAACCCATCTTGCTGATTCTTTGCTAGTGACGGCATCCCGATATGTAACCGGCTTTGACTCAATACTCTCAGTTGTATTAAGAGCGTAGGCAACAATATCTTCATACACGTATCTCTGAGGTTGCTTAATCTACCTCCTCTCTCTGTCCCTGGTAAGCATGTAATCATTTGAAATTGCAGTTTCCTCATTTGAGCTTTGCATCTCCTCTACATCCTGTCGAACTGGGACATCTGCTTGCACCTTATCCTGCAAGTTTTCTGAAGCTTCATTCTCAAGCTCCACCTGTTTACTGACACCATCGTTTTTATCCTCCACCTTTTTACTGACATCATTTTTGTTTCCAGCATCATAACACTCCTTTGGTTTGAACATAGTAGACTCATCAAAGGTCATATCTCTGCTTATAATGCATTTGGGAGATTTCCTATCTAGGCACCACAGCCTATATCCTTTCACACCATCTGCATATGCTAAAAATATGCACTTTCTTGCCCTTGGTTCAAGCTTTCTATCATTCACATGAGCATAGGCAGGACAACCAAATATTCGCAAGTTGTGTAATCAGCAGGAGATCCAGACCATACCTCTATAGGAGTTTTACATTCTATAGCTGTTGATGGAGACCGGTCAATCAGATAACAAGCTGTGTTAACAGCTTCTGTCCAGAACTTCCTTGGTAACCCTGCATTGGAGAGAATGCACCGGGTCTTTTCTAGAATAGTCATGTTCATCCGTTCTATAACTCAGTTCTGTTGCGGTGTATGCCGGACTGTGCGATGTCTCACAATCCCTTCATTCTTGCAGAACTCATTAAAAGCACTGTTACATAATTCCAAGCCGTTGTCAATTCTCAAGCGCTTGATTTGTTTACATGTCTGCTTTTCAATCATAGCTTTCTAATGCTTGAACTGCGCAAAAGCTTCATGTTTGTGCCTTAAAATATACACCTAGACCTTCCGATAATAGTCATCAATGAAAGTCAACATGTATAAGCCACCACCAAGAGATGGAACACGAGAGGGACCCCAAAGATCAGAGTGGATGTAATCCAAAGTACCTTTGGTCCGATGAACAACTGTCCTGAACTTGACCCTACACTGCTTTCCGAAGACACAATGCTCACAAAAGTCCAGCTTTCCTGTTTTCTGACCACACAGCAAACCATGTTTAGTCAATTCATTCAAACCTCTCTCACTCATATGCCCAAGCCGCATATGCCATAACTTGGTAGTTTCTAAATCTGAATCCGAGGACGATACAACTGCAGTACCTGTAATTGTACTACCTTGAAGAAAGTAAAGTTCATTCTACTCCAGTCCCTTCATCACTACAAGAGCACCCTTCGAAATTCGCATAACTCCACCTCCAGCTTTGTAGGTACAACCGTTGGAGTCAAGCGTACCGAAGGAAATCAGGTTTTTCTTCAACTCTGGAACATGCCTAACATTTGACAAAGTTCTCACAATACCGTCATACATCTTAATTTTTATTGCACCTATCCCAACAACCTTACAGGCTGCATTATTTCTCATAAGTTTTTTATTACCATCAATCGATTGATAATTGGTAAACCAATCTCTGTAAGGACACATATGATAGGAACACCCCGAATCAAGAATCCACTCAGTAGCTGAGCCACAAACAGTAACCGAAAGAACTTATGCACCATCAGAATTACTCTTTGTTGCTTCGGTTGCAACTCCGGCAATTTCTACAGAATCAGATTTCTCCTTCCCTTTTCGCTCTGGACGATCTTTTCTAAAGTGTCATTCCTTGTGACATTTGAAACACTTTAATTTTTTAGTTTTTGATTTTGACCTAGATCGGCCTCTTCTATTCTGTTCTGCCACGTGCTATCAAACTCTCACCAGAATTGTCAGTATTTTCAGTGGCAACCTTTTTCTTTAACTACTTAGAGTTCAAGGCTGACTCAACATCTTCCTTAGAAAGAGTTTCTCTACCATACATCATGGTATCAACAAAATTCTTATACGAGGGTGGTAAAGAGCAGAGCAACATTATAGCTTGGTCCTCATCATTAATATGAACATCTATATTTTCAAGATCCAAAACAACTTTTGTAAAAGAATCAAGATGGGTTGAAACAGACGTACCTTCCTGCATTTGTAAGGGAAACAATCGCTTCTTCAGGTACAAGCGATTTGTGAGGGACTTCATGATGTACAAGTTCTCCAATTTCTGTCATATGCCAGCAACAGTTTTCTCCTGGACAACCTTTCGCAGTACACCATCACTTAGAAACAGCAAAATCTGATTGTATGCCTTCTCCAGGAACTCATCCTTCTCTTCATCTAACAGTTTATCAGACAAAGCATTCTTTCCTTTCAAAGGTTTCTGCAAACCATTTTGAACCAGGAAAGCGTGCATCTTCAAACGCCATAGACCGAAGTCATTGTTTCCGTCGAATTTTTCAATCTCAAATTCAGCAGCCATTCCCCGGATCTTTCACTACATCTACGTAGATCTCCTCGAGACGAGTCTGTAGGTTCAAACGGATCTCAAATCGGACTCTGGATCGTCAAGATATCGCGAAAACAATTTCAGCCGTTGATTTTGGTCAAATCGACCTTTGATCGTACCGCTAACGTCAGCGCCTTGCTGCTGCTCTTGGGCCTTGCTGCATGCGGGTCGGGTCAGACTTGGACTGCCCAAAGAATGGGCTTCTTTTGCTAATGGGTTGGGCTGACCTGGGTCCAACCCGGAAACAGACCCAACCCAAAATTTGTCTTCTTCACTTCACTTCTGTTTTCTATTCTGGTTCAGAACCAGAACCCAAATAAAGAATAGAACAGAAGCTTGACGCAGTGCACACTCTGGCCACGGCAACGTGCGACACGCAGCGGCGACGACTCCGGCCGGTTGTGACAGCGAGGTGGGGCCCAGCCGAGATAAAAATAAAATACCCAAATCGCTGCAGATCGTTTGCTGCGATTTCACCTCTAGGATTTCTCTTCTCCGGCGACGGCGACACGCAACAGATCAGCCCTCTGTTTCTCTTGATCCTGCGATGCACAGCGGCAACCTCTTCTTCCTTCGACGATCGCGACCCACCAGATCGTTAGATCTTCGTACGATTCGTAGCCCTTTTGAAATTCGATCCAACGGATCTCCTTCGATCACACTAAAAAGCGCTCTGATATCAGTTTGTTATGATCTAGGGCTACGAGAAGAATCAATCACGCACAGAGAACACGAGATTTACGTGGTTCGACTTTTGGCCTACGTCCACGGAGAAGACAGAAAAATTACTATGCAATCAGAATAGTTGTATATACATCATAGCGACTCTGGGTCTCTATTTATAATATCAACTTCAAACCCTGTTACACCCAAACCATACTTCTAATCTCAGTAGACTTGCTATAATAGGCCTACTTCTAATCACAGTACAACTTGGGCAATCCAGGTGCCCGGTTAGCCAAGACTTACTAATTAATAGTGAGCCATACTAATTAACAGAGTCCAATATTTCCATTGTGAATTTTGCGAGTGTTGTGTGTTGCTTCACTCACTATTGGGGATAAAATTTCATCATATCCCAAATTAAGGATTATGCAAAGGGTGGATAATAGGAAAAAAAAAACCTATGAAACCAATGCCCCACTAGATAAGAGGGATGTCCAAAATGTATTTCTTTTTTTTTCTTTTTTTTTGTACCCAGGTTAGGGGCTAGGACCCAAGCCATCTGATGAGGGAAGAAGACCTTGGGTGAGGAAATGTGCCTGTCCAGGTTCGAATCCAAGATGAGCAGATAAGAACTAACATCTCCTATTTCTTACTCTTCGGTGGGCTATTTAGAAAACTAGAAATGTTAAAGCACAGATTCTTACTCTTTGGTGGGCTATTTAGAGAACTAGAAATGACCATATTTTCAAAGGAATAATGTAAACAACACCCATCAAGTCCCTTAAGCTCGTTAGGGGGACCACCAACAACACCCATAAAGTCCCTTAAGTTCGTTTTGGATAAATCTGATGAGACCTTAATCTTGTCGGATGTAGCATTTTTGAAAGCAAATGGTATGTTGGCTTTCAGTTTTATCATGATTCTTAATGGTATTCTTGTGGGCCACAAGTTACACCAACGGACTTAGAGGTCAGATAGCGCTTGTCAAAACAAGCCACAACAGAGGGAGTCTATATCCTCTAAGATTTCCCCCAACGGGGACCTTGAGGATGCCAATCAAGCTCTGTCACATCACCATGGAGAGCCTGCCAATCACTGTAGGGACCCTGCCAAGTCCATGTGCATTGGCAGGCTACCCACTATCACCATGGGAAAAAACATCAGAGGGATTCTCTTTGTGCTAAATAAAGAAAGAGAAGGACCTTTCAAGAATTCGTGTTGTCACGAATGTTCTTGAAGTAATTAATGTCATTAATAAATATGAATGTTTGGGAGCTGGGGCCTCAAGTCTTTGACATTTTGGAGTTGGCTACATCTTCTGGTAAGGTTAGATTTAGCTATATTCCTAGAAAAGTCAATGGGGCTGCTAATTTGATTGCCAAAATGAAATTGTTTTGTGATGGTGATGATGAGTTTTGGACTAAGGACTTTCTAGAGTGGATGTCTAAATCTCTCTCTTAATATATTGTTGTTTGTTTTGTGTTTTCAATGAATGATCCTTTTTATCCTCAATCTAAAACATGGATCCTAGCTCTTTTGGTGTGCTATTTGAAAGATCAGCAGAAATGATTTAATTTACGAGGACAAAGAAGTTCGTCCCCTCATTACTTTGTGTATAGCAAAAAGAGTTGTTGCGGAATTTCGAACTCTGCTTGATTACTCGAAATATTTAAATAAAGAGGGCGACAGTAAATGTAGATTGAGGATGAAAGAGGACGTGACCCGCATTTGCTCAGATGTTGCCTTTAGATCCCTTGATGGGTAGGGTGACTCTTCCTATGCAATATGGTTTAATGGCTCTGTTTTGACTTTAGGGTTTATTTATGCTTGCTCTTGGATGCGGAGTCTCAGACTCTCAGATCTATAATTCAAAGTTTTGGCTTGGGATTTGACCTTCAGGTTTTGATTTGATGTCTCTTTCAACCCTCAACTTAGGACCCGACTTCAAGTCTTGTCGAATTTGCACAACCATAAGCTACATGATCTTATGACAATTAACATCCACTAAAAGGTACTTTTATGGGATGGGGAAAAAAAATTGCGGAAAATTAGAGATTTCTCATTTCTCATTTCTCATTTATGAGGATACTGTACAAACATGTCTTAAATTAGCCTTTTTCTTACAGATTAAATGGTATTAAAATAATTAAGAAAGTTTTGTATTTTAATATAATATAATTGGTTTAGATTTCAATTATCAGCTCTAACACGATCTCATGCTTAACAAAAAATAAAAAAACATCCCATTGAAGGCAAAATTAATCTCCACATGTGTGTTTTTTTTTTTTTTTTTGCTTTTTTGATTGATTTCAAAGTGGTAGCACCAAAATGGATGTTTTGACTTGGAAGCATAGGCATCAACGTGGAAATAGAAAGAGAAACAACCGATCTCTCTACAAAAACTGTGACCGTTGGATTAAAATTATTTTAGTGTGGGCGCAAGTTTCGTTTGCATTGATCATTTTCTTTTAATCGAGGTTTCTTTTTCAGTAAGAATTTGGATCATACAGCTTCATTTCCAAACACCACAAATTTGCAACAGATGACATGTGGCATGTTTTTGAGAAAGTGAAATGAATTGTCAACTTGCAATCTAAAAAATTTGAGTCAGGATCACATATTTCGATGAAACAGAGAGATATCTGAAATAGAGAGGATCGCCTGTTTCATTGAAATAGATAGATATCGTTTCATCCTATCAACCTTCGTCAAACTGTAAAAAAAAAAAAAATTTATTTTTATTTATTTTTTAAGCAATTGAGAGGGTGAGGGTGCATTAGCTAGCATATAATTTTATACGGTTGGTGTGTTGATAGGATAAAACAATATCTCCATCCCTCTTTCAACAAACAAGGGATCCGAACTCGAATAATTTTTATAGGAGTTCGAATTTGATGAGGTTTTACCACGTAACTATGAGTGAACCTTAGTGTCCGGAACCTCCTCTTAACCCTCTCGATCCTGTTCCGAAAACGCGGATCGGCGCTTTCGGAGTGGATCCGTCTTTGGAGCGCGGTTCGATCATTTTTTGTGCGCAGTTCAATCATTCTCGGAGCACAGTTCAATCGAATATGGAGCGAACCGTGCATAATTTTGGTTTTTTATACATTTTCTTTTTCTGTAGGCTTGATATTTATTTTTTGGATGAAGAAAATTCTTTTGACTTATTAATTATTATCTATTTTACGTAATCAAATTGCAAAGTTAATTTTATTCTCTATTTGTTATACTTGAATATATGGATAAGATATATTTGTTCCTATTAGTTAATTATTTATAATTTTAAAAATATTATATTGTATAAGCGCTCCGAATATATAATTATTTTACAACTTAGTATTTCGGGGCTCCCACTCACACTCCACTCTCTGGGCAAGTAGGACCGAACAATAATGATCTTCCAAACCACCGTATGTGTAAACCCCCTCATAGGATCCCGATTCATATAAGTAGGCATCCTCTATTGTCGTGTTATATGTCATATAGATGAGCAGTTTGTGGGGAACTTGTCGACGGTCCACGCGCCTTGCGATTATCAAGGCGTGCTAGAATGCCAATTGCCAATCAATACTCCAGATCCTCGGCGGCAATAGCACAGTCACTTTATTAGAGGTTGGTTAATGTGTATGACCCCAACCCTGATCCCCGCCAGGGTTGCAGACGTCTTTGTACTATAAATTCTAGGGGTCAGGTTATAGTGGCGATGTAGTTTTGACTAGTAGAATCAAACTATCAAGCGTCACCCCCATCCTATCACAGAGAAAAACACTCCCCAATTACATAATCACTCCAACCAACCAAGAAACTTAGAGATCAAATCTGAAGTTGATGGAGAAGAGCTCCTGGAAATCCTATCATTTCTTTCCTTCCATAACAATAATTGAGTTAGATAAAGTGGTCGTTCATGGGATTAAATCAGCTCAAGTAATCAAAGGCCTGATCGATTATAGGATCCATAAAATCTAAACCATCTCCTCTTACATCAACTAGGTTAGAATATTAAAGTGGAATAATTAAGGGGGTTGGGTGCATATCATTTATGTCCAAACAGCCCCTGTCTAGATGCATGACAGGCAGCCCGCGGTGACCTAGCAGACTGTAAATGGTCGACTCCTTGTTATTGTGGGATTTTCCCTCACCAGGCCCGAACTCTTGAATTTTAGGGTGAATCCCTTCAATTTATGGGGAGAAGGGAAGAGGTCTCCCGCATCCCATTGTTCGGAGAAGAAAGAATTTCAGACATACCAACATCTTGGAAGTGCCACATATATATATATATATATATATGTATATATATTGCATGTACAAGTTAGGTTCGGAATATTTGCTCAACCTTGGACCACACCCAACTCTTATCTTAGTTAGGGACATATTGATCCCTGTATGAGCCGAATCTTGGTCCCACCCATTTATTAATTGGCTTGGATATGTAAGTTCAAATTATCCTGGGCTGGGTAATTAAGGAAGAACTAGCAAAAGAGGCTGAACAAGAGGCTGAACCATGTTCAGCCGCTTTGCAATAATTAGAAAAGATGAAGGGCAATTATTGTATGACGTTTGTCAATATTATAATGCACATTTAATTTAAAAGTATATTGAATCTAGTTTTATATGTTTTTTTATATTAAAAATTAATACTAATGTGATAAGAAGTTTAATACAATATCTTGTTCCTATCATATTAAATTATAATAAATCTTATATTAATATTAAATTAATACTGTAATAATATTGGGCCGGCCGGCCGGCCTAAGGCCCAGTAAGCCCGAGCACAGCCCGAGATAACATTATAATAAAGTTTTATGCCTTTTGTAAATGCTAAAGGCCTTCTCTCACCTAGTTTGGTCAGTTATGAAGTGTTCAAATCCTACCTTCGTCTCTTTTTCTACAATTAATTTTATAGTCGGGCATGGCTTGGGCTATCTACAATCAATCCAAGACCGGTCCATTTATTAAACATGCCCAAATACATAATCCAAGCCAGGCCCAAATAGTAAATTTTAAGGTCCAAGCCCAGCTAAGCGGACTGTGCTGGATTCGGGCTCAGGCTGGCCCTGTCCATGAACACCCAAATGTAATGCGCTCCCTTTTGGTCTAGTACTGGTTATATTTCTCTTTCTTTTACCTAATAGATCAGTTACCACTAAAAACAAAACGCACCAACCTAACGTGAGCGCGACCCTCAGCTCCTTCAAATCCCACATGGACATGCCTATGTGATCTTTGGCATGGTGGACCACTCTAACAGTCATTTCAAAAATAACATGGCAATTGGCTAGTTGGAGGAAAATGGCAAAATTGGCATATGGGAAGGCCATGCCAAATATTATTTTGTGATATTTTATTCCAAAAGGGGCCCACAAGAATGCAAGAATACTTCTTTCTTTTTCCCTTTTATGATGTGATCCCATAAAAAGATAAAAATAATTAATTTGGCATATGGGGTGGAGTCTCATACTTTAGAGATGCAAAATCCCAAACCTTCAAACTACCACATAAGTATTCAATCGGAGTTTGGCATCTCCAAATGGACATATCTATTCGACATCATGCTCTAAAAAACAAAGTTTATCTATAGTAGTCCTCTAAATCACTAATTCAGATGACTCAAAACCACGTCCATCAGTGTCTCGGCACCAGGCCAAATTCTTCTCCAATTAGGCCTACAACAATAAATTGATCATAAGTGCACAACACATGAACCATATGATCCACTTCCATTAGCTTCTGTGTTTCAATTATGTATTTACTAATAATCAATGTAACAGCGGGTCCAACTCGAATAATAATCAAACACAGTCTCTATATTTAAGTGGACCCCACTCATAGATTTAGATGTCACCAATCTAAATCTGTTCACCAAGGATGTGGACGCAGCTTTATTGACTGATTGTACATGTAGATAGCCATCTTAATCATCATCCAAAATCAAATCAATATCAAACGGATGGTCAGATGTAACGATGATCACCACGTATTAGCTTAACATTAAAAGATTATGGTTAAGAGCTTAGGACCACTAATTCAAAACCATTCTTGAAATAGGTGACTGGCATGGAGTGGGAACATATACATATCATCATATGAAATGTTCAGTCTTAAGTTTAGTCACTATAATGTTTTTTTTTTCTTCTGCTAGCATGAAGCCCCTGGGCATCGCACAGGTTAAGTCTTCAATAATATATTAAAACTAATATCCCTTCAATATAAATTTATGTATAACAAACTAATTAAAAATTTTAAATTAACCAAAAAATTATGAAAACCAAACATTTCTTCGCTTAATCCACTTCAGTATTCACGTTTCATCTTAAAAACAAACAAATGATTCATATGCATTTATGCTCATTTTGAATACTATATGAAAACTTTGAAAATAACCTTCCCTGTGCATTGCACAGGTTAAGTCCTCAATAATATATTAAAACTAATATCCCTTCAATATAAACTTACGTATAACAAACTAATTAAAAATTTTAAATCAACAAAAAAATTGTGAAAACCAAACATTTCTTCGCTTAATTCACTTCGGTATGCACGTTTCATCTTAAAAACAAACAAATAATTCATATGCATTTATGCTCATTTTGAATACTATATAAAAACTTTGAAAATAACTTTAATTTATAGAGTTGGAACGCATCCCTTTGAATTGGGTTTACATCCATACAAATGGGCTTAAGATACATTTTAATAAAAAGACAGATATTTAGCTCAAGAGACATGTCTTATTGAAAATGCACATATTATGTGTTTTTTGAAAGAACACATCCACAAATGGGCCCCAAAAACTGATGTGGCTTCTTCTAAGGCAAGAATTTAGAAAATCTTTTTAGGTTTTTTTTTAAACCAACTTCCAGCTTTAAAGAGAAATGATAATGTAGAAGTCATACATCATTTCTATTAAAGTCCCAAGAGGAAGAAGACTCGAACTTTCTCACCAGAAAAATTCCACGCAGAGAAACGATTTTCTTTTCTCAAGGAATATTCCTACCCAACTCATCTTTCTCTCTCATCTGAACCAAGTACATAGAATGTAGCAGCAAGAAATCTTTCCAAAAACATCCAAACATCTCCTGAAGAAGATTTTCTCAGAAGAAAGTGTGGGGAATCGGTGAGTAGTCTTTTTTTTTTTTTTTTATCTTTATTAGAATCTCATTTGATTTTTCATGGATTTTGAGAATTACTTGTTGAGTTTTCCTTGTGTTTTTGAAAGATCGGAACGGATCGGGGAAGGTGAAGAGTATGAAGCGGTTTCTGAGCGTTTTCGGGAAAGGGCCGGGAATTCATGGGCTTATATCGGACACGACGTATCGGGGATTGAATAAAGCGGGTGCAAAAGCTTTTACGGTGGTGTTCGTGGTCGTCGTTGTCGTCGGTGCCTACATTTCGGCTTCTTGGAGCGATGCTGTAAGTATTCTTTTCCAAAACCAGGTTCAACTCGGCTCGGCTCGAGGCCAGCTCATTGAACTCAGCTCGGAGTTTTTTAAAATATATTTATTTTATATTTTATATTTTAACCCATCGTGATTTCTCTCATCCCTATCTGGACCTTAAAAGTTGAATAGTCGATAGTCCATTCGGATCGGTTAAGTGTCGATCTAATGAACCAATAAATTCGGATCTAACCGAAACTTAGTGGACATATACAATTCCAGAGTCGTGTGTTTGTTTCATTTAGATGGACTAAGGGGCGACCAAGGGTGATCGCTACATGCATAAGCTTTTAGAATCTTATCCCAAACTCAATGCATTATTTATTGTAATAGTGGGAAAAAATGAAGAGGAGGACAAACTTGGCTTCGCTTGTCTCATTTATGGTCAAGATTTGGAGTTTTAAATAGTTGATTCGAAATAATGTTTTAGATATTTTTTATGCTCAGTGGTTTCCATCTTTAGGTGGGAGAGAGATTTCAACTTTATTGGTTTCACAGTAGGATCCCATATAGGTAGGTTTTGAAGAAATGTACGAGTCCAGTGCAGCGTGTGGGCGGAGGGGAGACGGAGGAAAGAGAATTTCCGGATCCAAATCCGTAAGATTTAAGACATTGATCCAATTCAAGTTGAATCCACGCATGACATTTGACGGTTTGTGCTATACATTATTGACCTCTTTTGTTTTCGCTGATTAGAGTGAAATGTGTCAATTGGCATAGAGATAAGACAAGGTGGATGCCATTGGATGACAAATCTGGTTTAGATTTCAAATGATAGTCCCGAAGATCCTTCTTTTATTACAACTTTGTCCCAGCTCATTTAGTTACTTCTACAGAGTAGATATGTGTGGTGGCCTAGAGATCCAAAAAAAAAAAAAAAATTTACGGAGCCACCATCATAAAAATTCAAATTTTAGGTAATGATAATTACATCCACATCTCAACCTTGTATATTTCATCCCTCACGAGTCAGAGTGCTCCTTGGAGCTTATGTGACTATAAATTTCTATGCATTCAATGCCTCTTAGGACATATTGTATAACGCCGTAGAAGAGGAAACTTGTGTTTCGACTTCCACCGAAATGGAAGTCTAAGTAACTGTGAAAAAGAAGCCCTAACCAAGAGGCAATGCAAACAACACCAAAACGGGGTGACATGGAGTCACCATCAACAAAGCCCAACCAGAACTATCACATGGACGCACATTGCCACAATGCGACTTCACCTTTTTATTAGGATTCTACTGAACGTTATAAACCTCAAAGCCTTCTTAAACCATCACTCCTCATGACAGGCTGCCTGCGGTTGTCAGTGTTAACTCTTCCTTCATTTCCTTAGATCCACTGTTTCGTCCAAACAAAAAAATCTTATTTGGACGAATCAGGAGGCGCCGCCACGCAAGGGGATAGAGGAGAGAGACCCTTGCGTGGCGCTTCCTGATTCTTTCCTAAGACATTAGGACTTTGGATCCGGATCCCTGTTTGGACCAATCAGGAGGTGCCATATGGGGGAGAAAATGTCAAATCAAATGGCATCCCATCTCCTCCAATAAATAAAATAAATTTTCTCTACCCCATGTGGCACCCCCTGATTGATCCAAATAGGGGATCTGTTTCTTAGGAGTTTGGATCCTCTTAAAATCTCAAGTAAATTTAATGCCTCTGACCTCTCCATCCATGACCCATAATTTTAATAGTTTAAAAAAATTAAAACTTTTAAAAACGACCCTCAATCCAATGATTTAATCCACATGCTTCTGAGTGCAAACCAATGAAAACCACGACATACTGGGGAGGGGGCTGGCTGGTTTTGGATGGTCTATTTAGATCAGTGATGAGGTGAGTCTCACTAGGTGATGTGCACAAGATAGTTATCCATAGACACACACACACTAATGGACAAAACATCCCTATTATCTTGTGGGGGCACCCAGCAACATGACATGTATTTTCTTTTATATGTAGTTTTTTTTTTATGGTAGAACTTTCATGAGGAGTTGTCAAAGTGTCTTGACTTCTGTTTTTTGGTATCCCAGCTGAAGGGGGTGGGACCCCTAGCCCTCGGGTTAGGAGTTCACACCTTGGGTGAGGTGGGGACCCTTTCTTAACCATCTACTTGATAACCCCTTTGGCTACCAAGACAAAAAGAAAAAAAAGCTTAGTAGTTTGCGTCATTACCTCATCATCCTTATCATCATCTTTCTCTTTTATTCGAATTCATTTTTCTCACCTTTTCTTTTGTTCCTCTTCCAAGTGCTCAACCTTTTTTTTCCTTTTTCGCTCGGTTGGCCTAGCGACCAGGAGAGGAAAGTAGAAACCACCCTCCCAGAAATTGATTATGTGGCAGGGGCCATGGGAGCGGGAGTTGCTATCCACGACAACTCCTTAAAATTCCCTTTCAATTGCCCTACTCAAAAGCTTAAAGTTTCAAAAGAAATGTAGTGTCAAATTGTGGCAGAAATGCTGTAAAAAAAAAAACGGAGATTGTGGTAGAAATCCATTTCCCAACCTGGACGTGCTTGTGTCCAGTGGTGGACTCAGGATTTTCATTTGAGGGGTGCGGGCTCAAACAGGTAATTGGTTTTTTGGAACAAACCCTGAATTTTCTTATGTGTTTTGGGGGCATATGCGGGATTTTTATATAGATTTTCAAAGCAGAGTTAGAATTTTCATTATAGTTTTAGAAGTAGACCGAGGTCCAACGGGTGCGTCCGCCCCCACATGGATGTATGTGGGTCCGCCCCTGCTTGTGTCTGATGGCCCCTAAATTAAAAGATGCTACATGACCCAGAACTAGAAGGACCAAACAAATCTTCCAAACCCAAATGTGGCCATAGGTATAAAATGAAGAGAGGCTCAAGTCCATTACATTAACAGTTTAATAGAATCAGTGGCGCTAAAACTTTCATCCTGGGTTGGGCCATCTATATATTAAGGCCTTAGATCATCATCCAACTGTTAAGCTATCAAGCCAGAGTATTAGATGGGATTAAGCAGTAACTTCCTCATTACAGTGATGGGCTCGGGCCTTGTCTTAGCCCAGACAATGTGCAGACTTAGTGATTGACAATTACATACTAATGATGAGGTCATGCTTTACTTTTTATTTTTTTTCCCCAATCCAAACTGTTCCACAAAACACTATTCTTGATTTTGTTGGTTGACTAACTCCACCCAAAAGGGTAATGCCTCAGGTCAATTGAAAGCCTAGACTAATCTTGGTCCAATTGGTAAGGGCCCATTCGTTTACTCGGCATTAAATTTATAGGAATTCATGGTGAATGAAGGTCTAACAATGAAATGACTGAGAGATGAGGAGTGCGGCATATAAGGTTGAGGTGTAGATGGGACTTTCACTTTTCTAAGATTTGATTTACTCTAGTTTGATGGCTAGGTAATTATTTCCGTAACAAGGGATGCTATTTTAAGATCTTGACCTTTTGTATCTTCAGTTTTAACCTCTTTGATAGAAATGAATTACTTAGAGTTTCTATAAATTCAGTACTTGAGTTGAGCAAACAAATGGGCATAATGAAAACTCAATATAAAATACAAGCAATTATTACAATGTTTTCCTCATATTCTTTGATTTCTTACTGGGCGTTGATTAAGTCTAAAGCAAATCATCCAAGTCTTAGGTCCATTCAATAGAATATTGACCAATATCTTAAACTCTTACAAGTTTTTCATTAACAAGCTCTCAACCACACGTTTAAAGTAAATTCCATAGTTGAATCATGAGTGGAGCACTTGTAGTCGTAGGAGGACATGAGTGATTTCAACTAAATTCCATAGTTTATGTGATTCAGGATGCTTTTTTTTTGCCATGGAATTATTGGAGTGGCATTTCACTCCATCATATTGACATCATACTGGTGGTAATGTTTGATTTAATGGTGTGGATCCAGGACAGTAATGGGCCCCTAGGCCCATTTCAAAGTCCAGTAATGGGTGGCTTGAACCCACCCATTTTACGAACTTGGAAGCCCAAACCAACAAGTTAGAGATTGATATTGAGCCGAACCACAAGCTATGTGGATCAGGCAATCAAGCTCGAGCCCAGCTCGTTTAGACCCCCCTACAAAAGTTGGACCATTTGCTCATGATTTCTAAAGCATGGTACTTAAATATTTGTTACTAAAATGGATGCAATTTGATCACATTTTAATTTGAGTGAGCATATCATCAAGTTACTTGAACTTAGGATTGTAAAAGGGTTAGTTCCAGTCCGGGTCCATGGTGAACCTGGAATCGGAAACGTTAAGAAAAATGTGGAACTAGATCAGGACCAGAACCGTTTCGGAACCACTCTCTTGGCTCCAGAACCAGAACCATATATGATCCCGGTCCGGATCTAGGTAGAGATTGATATTTAAAAAATATAATTTGCATGAGAGATTTTTGAAAATTTAGGTAATATGTCGGGTCTCGGGTCCACGGGTCCGAACCAAGGTGGAATCGGACCCGGACCCATTTACTTATCGGGGCCTAAATAAGGACCTAGACTCGGTTTTTAACGGATCGAAACTTCTGGATAATCGGAGAATCGGGGACCCATTTACATCCCTACTTAGAAGTGTATTTTAAAACCATTCTCATATCTAGATTCTTTTCATTTTGCAGGATGTTTTTATAAGCAGCAAGAGCATTACTAAACCCTTACTTCATCCCCTCATCTGCGCATCTGATAACCAGACTCAAACCTGTCCACCGAAAAGCTCAATCCCAACCGTCCAAATCCTCGATGATGTGAAATCCCCATCTTGCCCCGACTACTTCCGCTGGATCCACGAAGATCTACGGCCCTGGAAGGCTACAGGGATCTCCAAGGAGATGATGGAGAGGGCGAAACGGCCCGCCAATTTTCGGCTTGTGGTCTTGAATGGGACGGCCTATGTGGAGAAGTTCCGGGCCGCGATCCAGACCCGAGATGTCTTCACCTTGTGGGGTATTTTGCAGCTGCTGAGGTTGTATCCGGGTCAGGTCCCGGATCTTGAGCTGATGTTTGACTGCTTTGACCGGCCCATTGTGAAGTCAAGTGACTACAGGGGAAGGAACTCGTCGGGCCCACCACCGTTGTTTCGATACTGTGGGGACAAGGATACACTGGACATTGTCTTTCCAGATTGGTCCTTCTGGGGTTGGTAAATTAGCTGTGACTCCCTTTTCCTTTGTGCATGTTTTGTAGTGGGTGTTCATGAGCCGGGTTGGACTGGGCCTGATCTTGTCCTGTAACGAGAAACTTAGCTATCAGGCCAGATATTCAGGTCAGGATCCCAGCCCACTAGCCTGAAACTGAAATCCAGTCATCCAGGTGCACCCCATTAAATGCAACATTTTTGTTAAAATGTGTCTGGTTGGGATGGGCCTTTAAGCATGTAAAGGAATATGCCTGGCCCATTTAATGATAGAGCTAGAAACTAGGTCTGGGCCAATATAGCCCACAAGTCTAAAAATAGAGACAAAATCAAGTTCAATGCAAGCTGAGCTCAGGATTGGGCTGGCTAGGCGCATTGCACACCCCTACTGTTTCACCTTGGCAAGTCATCGTTCATGGAAAATGTTATTCTTTGAGCAGACTGCATGCGCAGCCCAGCTATTTGGAGCCCATCTTTAATCTGTGCATGCCTTTTGATAATCTTGTTATACCCTGAGCTGGCATCAGGCCTAATTTTACACTCATTGGACCTTTACTCTCCATGATTGAATCTCAAATATATAAAAAAAAAAAAAATCTACAGTTAAATTGTAATTAAACTTTTAAAGCTGTTAAATCAAAGCTTAGAATAATTTGATGTGTCTGATGTTGCTTGCTCCCCTTCCTCCTAGTCCATAAAGAGACTTTTTCATGTGCCCTCTGCCATTGATAACACATTCATCTAAAAGGGCCCGCCGACTTAGGCAATATGCAATTTGCTCATAGGAGAACGCTCCGATTAAAAACATTTATTTGATTGTCCATTTCAAAGCCCTTATGTCAGCTTTTCATATTTCTTGCATTAAGGAAAGGCCGTGACAGCTATTCACTTTCTCACACTGAAACATTTTACAAGAACCAGGAGAATCATGTCATCAATAAAGACTTGAATGTTTACCAAAAATATAAAAAAAAAGACTTGAATGAAAGAGGGTCAAGAATTATATACATGAATAAATAAAAAACTTCGTTTAGTAGGTTTGGCAGAAAAGTACTCAAAGCCAACTCCAAATAGATGGGATGAGCTTTTCTCTCATGTTGTTTTTAGTGATGATGATAGTGGTTGTGACAACAATGAATATAATTGATATCAATTGCTCAGATATTGGAATGGTGGGTCTTAAATGCATTAAGATCAGACATTAGTAAATTGCACATTGGAACTTGATACTAACTATATTGAAAACAACATGAAGGCCCTATGAGAGTTTATGAATATTCTGGTGCTACACATGAATGACACTGCCAGTGTAATATTCAAGGTCTCACCTTCATCAGGGAGAGTTTGATGCAACAATTTGCATTTATGAAAGGTTGTCCAGCCTAATGATTTTGATTGAATGTGTTTAAAACTTCTGATACATGTAGTGTGTGATCATGCAAATTTTAATGCCGTTTTAAGAGATTAATATACCCCTTGCTTCTTTTTTTGGTTAAGGAGGACTCCAACATGGGTTAGATGGCCTTAATGCAAAGGAAAAAAGAAAGAAAAAGAAATTAATACTTAGATTTAAATAAAAACTGTGCCAATTTAGGGTCATGTTTGATATTTTAATCCGGATCCCCTGTGAAACCCTGTTTGAACCAATCAAGGGGTGACACATTGGTCCAAACAGGGGATCTGGACTCTAGATATTTGGGTCTGGACATGCAAATCTTGCACATCTGGGTTCAAGATTTTACAAGTCTAGTATGTCTTTTCAGGGCTGAGATCAACATTTCTCCTTGGCACTTGCTGCTTAAAACTCTGAAAGAGGGCAATGAGAGGATTAAATGGATGGACAGGGAGCCCTATGCTTACTGGAAGGGGAACCCATCTGTGGCTGCTACTAGGCGTGACCTTCTCAAATGTAATGTATCTGAGACACAGGACTGGAATGCTCGCTTGTATGTGCAGGTATGTGTCCTTGAAACCAGAGTTTTAATGTTGGTTTTGCATTTTCTTTATTTTCACCAATGAATGTAAGATTTTCCTTCATAAGAAAGGCAATAATATAGTGCAAAAATAAAGTAAATGATACAAGGTAAATAACAAAAACATATAAGATTAACCGCAAACAATGGCAGATCCAGAATTTTCATTTGGGTGGTGCAGGCAATGATCAAGTTAAAAAAGCAAACAATAAAATAAAAATTTTAAGGCATTATTTAAGGACTTCACCGAATCTTGCGGGTGCGACCGCACCCGTGTGATTACACTTAGGTCCACCACTGGGCGCAAAATGTGACAAACTATAATACAATTATGTATCTTTTAACTACCCGTTTTACCAATGAGTCCACTACCTTAGCATGGTGCTTAAGGTGTCTTAAAATTCAGAATCCGATCCTAGTGGGTTCCCATAATCCAATGCTTATTATCTTAATGGATCATTTCTCTTGCAATTTGTACAAGATATAAATACATATACATCCACATACATATATCATACTTAAAACTACATATACATATATGCTAATCAAGCGTATCTATAGGATTGGATCAGTGAATCTCAGCAAGGATTTAAACAGTCTGATCTCGCAAGCCAATGTACTCACAGGTAGATATGCATGTCAACTTGTTTCTCAACTTTAGTTCTTCATAGTTTCTTTCTCCCTCTTTCTTTCTATACATAACAATAGTGTTGTGATTTGCATATTAGGTATAAGATATATATTGAAGGGTACGCATGGTCTGTCAGTGAAAAATACATTTTAGCTTGTAATTCTCCCACTTTGATAGTGAAGCCTCAATATTATGACTTCTTCGTGAGGGGTCTTATGCCAATGCACCATTATTGGCCGATAAGGGGTGACAAGAAGTGTCAATCTATCAAATTCGCTGTTGACTGGGGCAATGACAACAAGGAGAAGGTGACCCTACCTCCCTTAGTTATTCTTACTATGCAGATTATTTAACTTGCATATTTGTATTAGTGTTGCTTCTGTGAGCTTGATTTTCAACTCAATATTATACAAAGTCATGCTCTCAGCAGTCCATAAAACGCTATACCTTTCCTCAGTAATTATCTGAGGTTTTAATCAATCTCCCTCTTCTCATACTTTATTGCTTTACTTTCTAATGAATATGGAAAATAGAATTGACCAAGGTGGACATCTTGGGGGTTGAATTTTCAAGGGGTTGAATTTTCAAGGCTCTAGAAGGGTGGTGTGGGAATTTCAAATTTCCACCATCTACAAAGTGAAAACAGCTTGGGGTGGGATTTTCAAATCCCCATCATCTACAAAGTGAAAACCCCTAAATTAAGGACAGGGACGAAGAACCGTAATGCCCCACCTTACATGCATGCATGATATTATCCGCTTTGACCCACAGGCCTCATGGTTTTGTTTCTGATGAGCCTCAACCTATCAAAATGCTTCATGCAAGGGTATAAGCTCTACAATCTCATTCATTTTTCAGCACGTCCCTGTGCAGTAGCCTGCCAGCCCTCTTAGCTCGCCCATAAGAAAATTCGCCCACGGCAGGGGCCCTCTTGGCCCGCCCACATGGAAACTCACACACGACACAGGACCTACACTCAAACTAGTCGAAAGTCAGTTCTGATACCATTTGTAACGCCCCACCCTACACGCATACATTATATTGTCCGCTTTGGCTCATTGGCCTCGCGGTTTTGTTTCTGATGGGCATCAACCCATCAAAAGGCCTCATGTTTGTGTTTAATCAAGTACATATAACAATATTTGCTGTAGACATCAATAAATGTGACAAAATAGTCCTATCCCGTTCTATTTTGGACATTCAATGGTCCACAAATATCAAAATGAATTATGGTCAATATCTCTGACCCTATAGTAGGAGATTGAAACCGCATCTTTGGGGGCATTTCATGGACAAGCAATGGATTGCAAAACATCCTCCATTGAATATTCCATCCATCTTAATGTATTTAGCCTATTGAATTTGAATAGTTAGTTTTATTATCCTTCTAACTCATAATTCACAGTACAATTACCAAGTGACTAGGATTATTTTATGCCTGATTTCATTGTAACATAGCCCATTCACATCCCACCACCATCAGCAGTTCACAGAAGGATGGGTCTCGCCTGCTTAGAGTTTGAAAAGAGCTGTTGTTTTAGTAAAAAGGTCCAATGTGTCTTCCTGATCCCTACATTTGATGTGAGTTGCATCATGGATCGCAAAGACATCTTGCATTCAAGAATCAAGGCCACTTCACCTTCAAGTCTTCACATATTTATTATTGTATTTCCTTATGTTTATATACTGATCACCAGGCACAAGATATGGGAAATGCGGCAAGCAGCTTCATTCAGGAGGAGCTGAAGATGGATTATGTGTATGACTACATGTTTCACCTTCTAAATGAATATGCTAAGCTCTTAAGATATAAGCCTACAAAACCGAAGAACGCAGTTGAGCTCTGTTTGGAATCCTTGGCTTGCCCTGCAAAAGGGTTAGAAAAGAAGTTCATGGTGGAATCTATGGTAAAAGCTCCAAAAGAGTCAAGCCCATGCACTTTGCCTCCACCATTTCGTCCTTCAGCTCTTCGAGGATTGCTTAAAAAGAAAGAAGATTCAATAAAACAAGTGGAGGTTTGGGAAAAAGAAGCATTGGAGAGCCAAAACAGCAAGATTTAGATTTTGTTTCTTAACGGAGTGTAATCTAGTGAAAGTAATTAGCTGCAATAAGAAGATAATGTAATATAGAAATCCAATAAAATTATGAGTCTTTTCAAATGATTCTTGTTTTGTCAAACATTTTCTAGATTAAGGTATTAATAACCATATCTAGGTGCACATTGTGCATGTGAGGATCTAATATATGCTATGATGTAAAGATATAGCATGGATATGGCAAGACACGCTATAGACACGGTAGGGACAAGGATTTTACATATAAAAAGTGATACAATACGACACGATACGTTGCCTATTTTAAAATATCGGTAGTGTAAAAGAAAATTGACGTCACTAAAACCATTCCTCTGCTTTTCTTAAAACTAGCAGCATGCACCTGCTGCAATGCAAGTGTCCAGCACATCAGAAAACATCCAATTTGTGCCTTTGAATGGTTTGCAAAGTTTGGAACATGTGAACTCTTATCCCAGGCCCACCTACATGCATGTCAATCTAGCCAAGGGTTTGTTTCTAGGTGGGTTGGAAGCTAGTTATATGAATTAATAGTGGGCCAGATAGGAGTACAGTCCAATGGTCATAATCATCTCTCTAAGAGCCCCAAAGTAAAACAATTTTATAACGTACTTGTTCTATGAGAAGATGAAAAAAAATTCAAAAATAAAAGAGGAAAGAAATATATACAAAGGGATGATAATGGTATGTGCAGCCCACATTGTGCTGGATTTGGTTTTACTTTTGGCTCATGGGCTGTGCCAACCTAACAATTTGGCCCTACTGAAAAATGCACCATGCTTGGGCCTATATATGCTTGAAAACCCAGTCTGGCCTGACATTTAATACAATGGATGTCTATTCAACAATGGGCTGTGTTTGTGCCGGCTTTCAAGCCCTTGGGTTGGATATGGGCCTGAATAGTAAATAAATGGGCTCAGTTTCGAGAAGCTCCAGCCTTGCCCATGAACACCCCAAACATATATCAATGAGAGAGAGATCATATTAAAACCCCTAAAAACAAGAATAGGGCATCAGGTGGGCCTTACTAAGAGGATACTCGGTCCGACCCTCAAAACCCTTGCAAAGAGAGGGCCTTTTATTTTCTTAGAAAGCCCAAGGTATAGTCTTGGAAGAGATTTTTGAAGGCCCTACCAATTTGAGGGTCGGGCTTGGACAATGCTAGGCCTGCACAGCTCAGCCCTCGTGTTTTTCTTATTTATATATGTATATCATAGAAATATTTTTTAATTATTAAAATACTCTGATTTTTCCTTCTAAACGGTTTTATAATGGGGATATGAATGCAATTTTATGCCCAACATTAGAACCTTACCACAGCTGAAATAGCTGCACTACTTTCATGGTTGCCAATCAATGATAATGGATCTAGTGGGTTCTTATGTTAGCCAATCTAGTGCATTGAAATTTAAGCTAAGTCAATGTTGCAAACTTAAATGTCGATCATTACCTTCCAACTATAATTTGTTTGCTATATACTTGTAATCTGTTTGTTATTTATTTATTTATTTATTTTTATATTGTTCTACCATTGTTCTATTTCTCTATTGGAGGTCAACATGGGGGTAAGATTCAATGTTTATCATTCCTAAGTTGATCCTATAGGTCGCATTTGCCAGTCAAATCCTCAGGGAAAATATTTCTGCTTTCCACAGAGTCATAGAAAACCCATGTTTAGTAATTATAAATCCTTAAAATTTCATACCAATACAAATCTGTATTTTTTGAGGATTTTCAGATCTAAAACTCCCCCTATATGATTTGAAAATCCTCACTTTTATAGATTTGCACGACAACACCAAATATTCTTAACCATATGCATAAATACACACCAATATTGATGTGAAATCCTCGACCATATGAATTCTCAGCGAGAAATCTTGGTTCCAATAGCACTAATAAATTCTCATATCTGTCAGGTTCCTCACCTGTTGCCAAACAAGCTCATAGTGTGCAGCATTCTTCCCTAATTTAAAAAGCCGATAAGCATATGGGCACTTTTTAAATGAAAAAAAAAGAGCCAAATTATATATAATATGAAGCTAGATTTCAATTTAGAAATCAGTCTGATGTATGCAATTGATTTTGACTTTGTTGCCAATTTATTTTGTCCCCTTAATTCCCATCTTGCACGTCTTCCTTCCTCATGTTCATTCATGATGGTCCTGCTACCCTTTTATCAAGTCTTCCTTCCCTACCTTTTGAACACGTAAATTGGTAGTTCTCAGTGCTGCTTTAGAAATCCATATGGTCAGCTTATAGCTGCTAACATGATAACAAGTATTTTTTTTTTTTTTTTTTTTTTTTTGATAACATGGGAACCCGCCGACCCCCTTTGGGGGATCATTGGTAAATCCACGGATACATAGAACCACCCACTATAATAGTTGTTGTTATGTATTTAGATATGTAGTCAAAGAATGAAAACGTTTGTAGGTTACATACCCTACCTGATTTTCCTGCATCTATCTATCGGATATGTAGAATTCTATGTCCATTTTAATCCTTAAGATGGGGAGACTAAAAAGACTCCAATGAAGTGGTTAGAAAAGAAATGTAGAATTGTGGAATTATAATGAACATAACCTCAAATTTAAGATATGTTATAGTACACCGTGTACAACAATTTTTATATTCATTTCTTTATGTAAAACTCTTTCAATATAGAATATCATTGATTTTACTTATCAATTGGATCATATCAAAATACGTCTCCCAATATTTTATAGCTTGAATGCAATTGTTATTTTGAACATGGGCATCTCTCACTAGTATTAAATGATATGAGAACAAGTTGCTATAGATATTAAGAAATTATGTCAATCCGACTGTCCAGTCCATTTGAATGGGCCCTGCACGTGGACTCCTCGAATTGATGAGCATGGTGCACACCTGATAATTTTTGTATATTATATATGTTATAGGGACATTTATCAAAAAATTCCCACTAAAAGTGGAAACCACAACTGAGGACCCAAAGTTTTTATAATATCACAGGAGGACCTCCCACCCAAATCTTCTAATTTTTTTCCGGTTTTACCCATTATTCTTTGATGTCAACAAACAGTAGTGTTATCTGGACAAATTTTTTTGCCAGAATTTTGGACAACCCCTATGATATCTCTCGAATATCCTATGATATTCGAGAGATATCATAGGGGTTGTCCAAAATTCTGGCCAAACTAGGATATTCAAGAGATATCATAGGGGTTGTCCAAAATTCTGGCCAAAAAGTTTGTCGGTAGACTTTTTAGTCAACAAAACTCATAACCCAAATCAAAAGCAAAAGTCTAAATGGCCGGCGGTCCCCCAGTCGGGCCGTTTAGCAGGGCTCAAATCAAAATTGACGAGAAAGAAAAACAATAGGAACAAAAAAAGAAGAAGAGAAGATCGGCTCCACCGTTCAATGTCGATTTCCACTTCTTCGCAGCAGATTTCCATCGACACCATCCTCTTCTTCATACTGTGGCCTTCTTCGTTCCGCCGACACCGTCCCCTTCTCCGTTTCAGTAGAAATTAATGTCACCCTTCCTCCGATCGAGTAAAAATTGATGTCATCACCTTCTCTACTCTTTCTCTGCTCATCCTTGTCCACTCTCCTTCTCCATCTCTCCAAGCATTTGCAACAACAATGAGATGTCATCTCCACTTCAAAAACCCATTTTTTGTTATCTTTCGCATTGCCCAACATCCTTTTTTTGTCTTCATTGTTTTTCCTCCATCTACCACATAGTTCCCATTGATTTTTGAAAGAAGAGGGATAAAGGCGACGATAGCCCTAGAATGATGGAAGTGAATATGTGTTGCCTTCCATGTGTTTGTTGAAATGCCTAAGTGACATTTTCTTGAATTTCCTTTGTAGAGAGTGTCTTCTTTTTTTCTTTTTTTTTTCCATTGATGTCCAGAGTTGAAGTGGGAGAAGAGGAATTGGGTTTTATTCTATGACCATGATGTTACATAAAGTGTGTGTTTGAACAACTTATATTATGTACCATTGCAGAAATGAAATGTATTTATATACAAAGTTGATTATGATGTTTGTGCACAATTCATAATGAGTTTGACGAATTAGTGGATGGATGTTTGATGATTTGAATGTGGAACAAGTTATTAATGTATATGGATGTTTTTTATTTTTTGGTATAAATCTGTATGGATGTTGATTTGAATGTAGAACAAGTTTTAATATGGAAGGTTGTTATTGCTAATGTCTATTGTTAGAATGTAGATGGATATTGATTTGATTGTGGAGTAGGCTGTTTATGTTGATGGCTATTGATGGTCATTTGTTCGTGCAATATAGATTATTTTTTTCAAATGAAGTTGTGAAGAAGAATATAAGTTGATAGGAAAATAACTTCTCATGTGGTATGAAAATTAGAAGTGACTTTTTCATTAATATCAAGTAGTTATTAGTCAATACCGATGGATTTTTAGGGAACGACGACGAATACAGTATTTTCACATGGACTTAAAAAATTTAGATATCATTGATTATTCGTAGATTTCGACTAGTTATTACTTGATATGATGAATCTTTAGTTGATATCGACGAATACTGTATTTTCCTATATGACCTTAAATTTAGTCATCAGTGATTATTTGTCGATATTAAGTAATAAATAATTGATATCAATAAATCTTTATTTGATATCAATGAATATGGTATTTTCTAAACAACATGAAAATTGCATATTTGTGTCTATTGGTTGATGTCAACTAATATATCGAATAATTAGTTGATGTCAACAAATATCGTGTTTTCCTGTATCCCATCATATTTGACTTTTCAGACTGATATGAACTTCATGTACCTATCAATTTGCATTCACCATCCGCCATTCACCAAAATGCAGACTAATCGAATAAAAATACAATTCCTTCACCCCCTTAAAAATTATATCCACCATCACAAAATCATACACTACACCAAAAATCGGAAATTGGAACGGAAAAGCGTTCCTAATCCTCCCGTTCCTAATCCGTTAAACCGTTCCAATTTCCGTTCCAATTTGGATTAGGAACGGTTGGTACCAAATTGGAACGGAAATTGGAACGGTTTAACGAATTAGGAACGGGAGGATTAGGAACGCTTTTCCGTTCCAATTTTCGATTTTTGGTGTAGTGATAGTTCAGACATCCACAAAAACACATCCACCATTACAAGGAAAAAAAACCATGATTCCATCATTCTTCACTAGCCATTCACCAAAAATATAAATGGTATAGTCACATCAAAACACAATCCATTAAGATGCAAAACAAGCAAAAACATGATTCCTCCAATACAAAAAAGGCATGGAAACCACCTTTTGCCATTCATCTTTCACCCAAAATAACAAAAAATGAGTGGAGAAGATGAGAAGATATGAAAAGGTGGTTGAGGATTATAGATGGGAAGAGGTGTAGGTTAAGATTCTTGCATTTTGATGATGGGATCAAGGAAGATCAAGCTCTTGCAGGATTTTCTTCTTCTCCTCTTCTTCTTATCCTTCTTTTTTTTTCTCTTCAGTTGATTTGGGGATTATGGGTTTTGTTGCCATCAACGAATAATGGCCAAAACGGGAAAAGAGTTAGAGAATTTTGGGCAGGAGGCCCTCCTATGATATTATAAAAACTTTGGGTCCTCAAATGTGGTTTTCACTTTTAGTGGAATTTTTTGGGTAAATGTCCCTAATATGAGAAGTGCTTTTGCATGTGGTAGACACTACCGTACAAGATACCATCTAAGACAACTGTTGTGGCTTACCTGGGGCCCCACAAACTATAGAAGAGATGGGGATCAAACTATTCAAGTAATATCACCCTATATATAAAATTTCAAGTCAATCCAATGATCCTAACCCCTATATTTATGGCTCACAAGCTCAATGGTTTTAAATAAAAAAAATTTACATTATATCCACCAGTCCAGTCTATTTGAATCAGTGCAAACTCTATTAAGATTGATCAAATAATGGGCCCCACTAGGTGTCTCGCATAGTAGGACCACGTAGACATATACACAAGAGCAAATGATATGTAACAATATCTATACCTCTATTGGAATGTATTTTGCTTTCGTTTAACCACATGCCTCTAAACTACAATTCCTCATTTCATAAAATACATCAAGACAACTGTCAGAATCTCCATCCACACTCCACTCTCCTCTCTCTCCAGTCTCCTCTCTAAAATATAACTAAACAACATAACTTCCAAAAAAAAAAAAAAATTCCCACTTCATATCTAAACTCCTATCTACTACTCCAGATACATAAACGGAAACCAGAAAGGGATTGTAGCACGGCAGAAACCAGAAAGGGAATATCTAGGTTGTAAGGTAGGGGTGGTTTTAATGGCTACAGTAACTTATGTGATTTACAATCATTCGCGGAATGCTAACCACTTTCATGTAGGATAAAGAAACCCCAGATTAGAAAATTAAAAAATACCCAATGTCAGCCATGGATGGACACAAAACATAATGTAGAAAGCAGTAACAAACTCAAGAACCCATTAGAAAACTACATGCATGGATAAAAATTAAATAAAAGAAAAATAAAAGCTTTCAAATCAAGAGCACCATCTAATCCAAGATCCTAAAGATTCACCACAAGAATAATGATTGATCAAGATCTTTTCAGGCCAAAATCCAAAGACCTAGATGAATGCATCCGTCAAAAGAGGGCATGAGATCACTAAAACAAGACTAAGAACAGAGAATCATGTAAAATATGAGAAAACACACCTAGTCTCTTCCTCTGAAAATCCTTCAAACGAGGCCAAGGAGACCCCCAAATGCGCTAAAAATATATGATGAGACTTGGTCATTTCTCTTTCTCAGCCTACATGGTTTCTTCCACAATTAGACCCATCATGTCAACCCTCGTGATGACTATATCATCTGCTTGATTGGCTCCCATATATAAAGAAGATTAGCCATGATAAAGTACACAAATATCTATGAACTTCTTAATGATAAAAAATTCAAGAATGGAAAAAAATTGTCACTTAGCATGAGAATTTAATGGGTTATTTTTTGACATGCTGACATATTCAATCTCTAGGAAATGATAATAAAATCTTGGCCAAAAAAAAAAAAAAAGAACTATATCCGCATATGGACCGGGGCTTGGATTAAAAAATTTTCAACTGCACTTAGGAAATTGGATATGGTCATTATGTTCACCGAAAATGAACATAAAAAAATATAATGACCATATCCAAAAAAAACAAAAGAATTAAGCTAAAAGGAGAAAAACCCACCATAGGTCAAACAAAAAAAATAATAATAAAAAGAAATATTACAAAATATTGACAAAATGAACTTTAATGGCAATACATGTAGCTGAAACACATTCTTACAGAAAGGACAGTGATATAAATAACTAAAAAATGTTTGAGAAATTTAAAAAAGACCCCAAATACAATAACAACGTTTAACAAAATAAAACCCTAAGCTATCTGGTGAACAAATTTATTTTAAAGGATAAATGGATATAGATAGGTAGGATTACTACTGCAATAAAAGCACAAGTGTATATTGTGAACCCCGTGTTATTCAAATTAAATCTACTTGCTTTATTCTTTTGTTTTATTTGTGAATATGTCTTTTATTTTATTTTTTACAAGTGCCCGATCTTAATCAAACTCCATTTATACCTCACCTAAAGAATAAAACATCTGGAAAAAAACATAAAAATCAAGTAAGCAACAAAAAGAAGGACTCACAAGTTTACTAATTAATAAATTTATTAAAAATAATTCATATTAGTCTATACATTTGGTGGTTCTGTGGTCCGTGCATAACACGGAGTTTTGCTAGTTTTATAGAAATATATGGGTGTATATGCCATTTGTCCATTATGCATATGACATGCGTATGAAACTGATTTTTGTAATTATGTTAAATAAAATATTCTTCTTCTATATATGAATTCAATTCCATGCAAAGAAGCACTTGAATTAATTACTTTTTATACATTTCAATTTAGTGCAAACAAATAGGCACTAATTGAATCAATTATTTTCTTTGTGTTTCAATTCCATGCAAACAAACAAGGTCATTACATCAATGAATTTCTATAAAATAGGCCAATTTGAACAATAAATTCCCATGTATCTGAATTTCGTGCAAATAAATATGCCTGTCTAAATTAATAACTTCCTACGTATTCCAATCTTGAAGCCTTGTCAACCCTTTAGAACCTCCTCTATAATAGAAACTTTACCTATTGAGTTTGGGTATTTAGGTCTGGCTAGTTATCTAAGTTAACCCAACACGGCTTACTTTACTATGAGTCAGGTTTACCTAATCCATGATTAACCTATGTAGGAAACGGGTTAGGTTATGTGGTTCAAATGTCTTTGATTTGTTCATACAACTTGTTCCGTTCTCAAGTGATAAGGAGTGGGAGCTCTCACTTGGCTGCCCAGGGTTTGAATCCTGGGTACGCCACCTCTTTCTGCATGTGTGGGCTTCCTTTTCTATTTGTGTGGGCTTTCTTTTCGTGTGTGCGAACTCCTTTCCCACTTAAATGAGCTGTCTTATTGTGTGTACACGGGCTCTCACTGGGATCTTGGCCCTCTTGGGTGGGTTAGAAAGAAAAAGAAACTTGTTCCAAAAACTATCCTTTCCTATTAACATGTTTGGAAACTATTTAATCATTGTTTGCATAACCCACGCCCAGTCCCAAGTCCCAAAGGTCCCATAATTTTATACCATGTTGAAATTGCTTACAATAAATTGCAAGCGAGAGGGTGCTACCAATATAAAAATAAATAAAAACGACAACGACAACGACAACAACAACAAATTGCATTGATTAGCATCAACTTGACAATCGATGGTGGTGTTAAATTTCCTTTTTTTTTAAATTGTGCTTTTCTTCCGCTTTGCATAACCTTGGTCCTTGAAGGTAGGATGAGGACATAGCATATGAAAGCCCACTAAGGGCTTTGGCTGTGCCTAGGTCCGGCCCCCTAGCATGATCCTTTGATAGCCTTATCCACTAGGGATTTATTTATAACTTGGCAAAAAAGCAGAAGTTATTACATATGTATCTATACCATAAAATCCAACCCTAATCCCCGCAAAGTAGGGGTGTTCATGGGCCCGGCTAGGCCCGGCTAACTTTGGGCTAAGCTTAGATAAGTAATTTTGTCCCATTTAATAATTGGCCGGGCTTGGATTAAGTGATAAAAAGCCCAAAGCCCTGCCCAGCCCAACCTGTGTAAGGAATGCGAGTAATTTAATTTAATTAGTCCAAAAAATTCCTCGAATGCCCACAAAATTGAAAAAAATCCACTTTGGCGAGACCCTATTGATTAAATTAGTGGGCTTGGGGCTAACTTTTTACAGCCCGTGTCGGGCTTGGGGCGGGCTTGGGCCGATGTTTCTAAAGTCAAGTCAAACCTAGATACGCCTTACCTTGGCCCATGAACCCTACTACATAGTCTAGGTATATGAATTGGCCCTTCTTATGAGGATACCTGGCCCGCCCTATCTCTGAAAAAGCCTATAAAACGAGGGTTTTTTTCTTTAAAAATCTTGAAGGCTATGCTCTGAAAAGCTCTTTGTGGGAGTGCCAATTTGAGGGGTTTTGGATTGGACCATACTAGACCTAACCCTATTATTTTCCTTATTCACATTCACACACACAGTGTGCATCTTGCGCACCGGGGGTGTAGCCCACCTGATGGTCTATCTGAACGGACCACACATACATACAACCCACCTTGAATTTCACATTGGGTCCACCTTTGCACCCATTCGATGTATTGTACACCGTTATACTTGTGGGGCCCATACGGAGGTGATGATGATCAGGGATGGAGATTGGTTTTTGAAGAGATGAAGGGTCAGGAAAGATCTTTCAATCCTCCCGGTCCCAATCTAACGTGGGGCCCCATGTGGGCACCACGTTGAGGTGCACATGCTGATCCAGTGCGCAAGTCGCGCATTGGACCAGTACTCTAAATATATAAAATTAATGGCATATATGTGGGTTTATTTAAGCGTGATTCTCATATGATTCTTATGTGAGTTCTTCTTTGAGTATTATATTAAATTATTAGTATGATACTTATGTGATTTTCACGAGATTCTTATCTAGAGAAGCCAAGCACGATTCTTATTATTTTTTCCATAATGGCTCATATATGAAGATTTAATTGGGCACATATGCGTATGGGATTCTTATAAAGCTCTTAATAGTCAAGGATCACTTCTATTTAATTGTTAGGTCTAATAAATATTTAGCCTCATATTCATATTCAACTCCAATAAGCCACCTCTTGAATGGACCATGCTCCAAAAAATAAAGTGATACAAAATCCAAATAGTATGTTGTAGCGGAAATTATATGACAAAATCTTTTCTCTTTACTTCTTAATATAAGATATATCTGCTTGTTCCATTGCATTGGGGTCTCAAGCTCGGATAAGAAAGAGGGTTAACATCGTATTTACACTCATTACGTAGGGACAATATAAATAGAATTAAAAATTAACTTTCTTTTCTTCAATGACCCATTAGAGTTCCCAAGCTGAACTCAAAATAGTTGGGACTTGGGACAAGACATGATGATAAGGACAATGATAATTTTCATTTCATTAACACTTAAGCTTTGCCCTAGCCTTTGTGGGCTTTGAGGGGAGGGCCACATACCTTTCTCTCCCATGTCCCAACCTTAAAAACCTAAGATAATAAAACTGCATCTCATCCGCGACTGGAAGTGGAAGAATCAAGCAAATTAGACGGACACCAATCTCTCTATCTTCCAGTACTAGGGGTGCACAAACAATCTATCGATCCGTAAATCCAATCCGATTTGATTCCTGGATCTTTAACCGATCCGAAGGTAAACGGATTAGTGACGGATTGAAAATCTTGTAATATGTTAGCAACGGATCAGTAGCGAATTTCACCCTCAATCCGCGGATTCAATCCGATCCAATCCGTTGACATCTAAAATTTTTTTTAAGGTCTAAATATAAATTATGATGTCTAAATAAAAAATAAGGAAAAATTTTAAGGGGTCAAAATGTAATTCCCTACGAACCTTTATCCCCAAAACTCTACCCCCATCGTCAACCTTCATCTCCCAAACCCATCCTAGGCTCCTAGCAACAAGTAGCAAACCCCAGACTAGGCATGTCAAATGGGCCGAGCTGGCCCAGTTCGGCACTATAAAACGGTCATATAAGGGGTATTTTGTGTCATTTTCAATTTTACAAACTCTATAAATACTTTAACTCTCCCATTTTCATTCCTCAACAATTTATACAACTCTCTCACTCTCCCTCAAAGCATTCAACTCTTTCACTCTCTCTAAGAAGTTTTTGGAGGGCAAAAGATTAAGTCATCAAGAGATAAGATTAAGGGGGCCTTCAAAGATTTAGAGGTATTTATATTATTTAACTTTGAGATTCCATATATATAAGTTTATAATATATTATATTAACTCTCATATTCTCCCCTTTCTTATATTAATTATCACAAAAGAAGGCTATTAGCCTATTGTTGTTATTCTTTTTAAATTTTATTTTTTGAAATATGGCTAGAAGATTTCACACATAATCTTTTTCCGTTAATTTAGGGGTAGAAGAAGATTTTATTGAATTAGAAGATGAAGTAGGTGATTTATCATCACCCTTTCCTCAGAGATCCCGTAAACCTACCAAGAGGAATAGAACAGTAGTTTGGGATATATATACAAAGTTTGATGTTATTGAAAATGGAAAGAAAGTTGAAAAGGCAAAATATAAATTTTGTAGTAAGATAATATTGTGCCGATTCAAAATTAGGTACTGGCCATTTGTGAAGACATATGCAAAAATGTTTAGCCTTACATAAGCCGGCCGATGCAGGAGCAGGGAGGCCTAGTTCACAAACCCAAATTTCTACTACCGGTGGTGGTAGTAATAGTAGCATTTTGGGACTTTTTTTCTTTTAATGAACAAAGTGTCAGATAAAATCTTGTTAAAATGATTATGTTATCCGAATTACCATTTTCTTTTGTTGAAAAATGAGTTTTTTGAAGAATGAGTCCAGAAATACTGTCAATCACAATTTCACAGTATTTCAAGAAATACAACTAGAAATGATGCTATTAGACTCTGACAGGAAGATAAAACAAATATTAAAAATTACATTGCAGAAATTCCTGGTAGAATAACAATAACTACTAATATGTGGACTTCTAAAGGGGGTGATAGTTTTCTTTGTATTACTGCACATAACATAGATGCAAAATGGATTATTAATAAATGTATAATTAGTTTTAACTGTCTTGAATGGCCACACAATGGCAGTATAGTAAGTATATTTATTTTGGAAAAACTAGATAAATACAATATTAAGGAAAAAGTTATATCTATAACTTAAGATAATGCTAGTAATAATACAGTGTCATTGAATTAATGAGAATGTAGATGCTACTTACAACTTTGATAGATAACTTTATCTTTCAAAATAGATGTGTATGTCACATCTTAAATCTCATTGCAAAGGTTGGTTTAAAGCATATTGTAAGTTACACAGATGCTATTAAAGACATTACTAAATTTATTTTCTGCTCCGCACAAAAAAGACAATTGTATGCCCAAATATGTGCGAAGCAAGGCGTATCAGTTATTAAAATACTTAAAGAGGTATAACATAGCTGTCATTCTATGTATGATTTGTTAAACAAGGCACTTGACCGGAAAATTGTTTTGAATGAATTTTGTGCTTTTCATGCACAAGATTTGATGATTAGTGATGAACATTGGGAGTTATGTACCCGTATAAGAGATTTATTAGAAGCTTTTTATACTTCAACATTATTTTTTCCAAGATATATTATTCCACATCTAATGAAGCTTTAATGAAGCTTTTTAAAATTACTTTACAATTCAATAGATTTAAAGATCATTTTTTTTACTGAGTAGCACTATTAGAAACATAGAAGAAAAATTTAATAAATATTGGAAAGCGGCTTCAATGACATTTTCTTTAGCTGCTGTTTTTATCATATGTTAAAATTAAGTGGTGTACAGTTTTTTTTATTGATGAAATAAATAAAAATATGAATTATATAGATTTAAATATTTAATTAAATATAAGGGCAAATTTATAAGTACTTTTCCAATTTTATTTTGAGCAAATAGGTACAACTGGGCTTCATATGAGCCATTCAGAAGTCCAGCAAACAAGTGTTGGTGAGTGGGATGTGTGTTATTCTTTCATGTCCACAGATATGACATCCAACTCAAGCTCAAGTAACACATTGATGGAGTTATCATCGTATCTTGACATTGGTGTAATACGAGTGCAAGATGCATATAGTTTTGACTTTTTAGCCTGGTGGAAGCAACAAGGAAGCGTTTATCCGGTGTTGGCCGCCATGGCTCGTGATCGATTGACTATTCCAATGTCTTCTGTAATACCAGAACATGCTTTTAGTGCAGGTGAACGTGTGGTGGATAACAGAGAAATAAATCTAACCGAAGAAACGTTGAAGTGTTGTGTTTGCCTACGAGATTGGTATTTGGCAGATAAGAGGAAGTAAGAGCTGACATCAATGGAAGCTTATGATCTAGCAGAATACATTAGTGGATTACACATTTGATTTTTTACTTTTTCCTTCATTGTAATTTGTAAATATATAAAATTTTTATTTTTATTTATTTTTATTTTCTAAAAAAGATTGTAAGGTTTTGAAGGTAATCCCATTTAGAAACTTTCAAGAAGTTAAGATTCAAATGGTTCTCTTTTCTCAGTGGAGTAGGTCGAGTTTGACCGAACTACCTAAATATTTTTGTCATTCTCCGTACTTGTATTCTAATTTTTAATTTTAATATTAAAAAAAAAATGGAAAAAAAGATGATAGAGGCACGCTTGGCACGGAGGCCGGCACGGCCCAGCCCGCTCCATGACCTCGGCCGGCCCGGCCCATTTGACATGCCTACCCCAGGCCTTCATCTCCCATCTCTTCTATCTCTCTCTCTCTCACATACTCTCGTGTTTTCTTCATCTCCCAAGAAAAACCCTAGCCGCGGAGAAAACCCTTCCCTCAAAGAGGCGACAACAAGAAGAAGAAGGAAAAGAAGAAGAGAAGGGGAAACCGTCTCTTTTGAGGTAAGACTGTTCCCGCAGCCAATACCTGCGGGAAATGGTAGATTTCTACTGCAGTTTCTTTATGCTTGCTGGAAATGGTAGATTTCCTTGTCGATTTATGGGTTTTGGGGGATTCATTGATTCGGAGAATTTGTGGATTTAATGTTCCTTTGATATTAGGGTTTTGGGGTTTCTGAGATTCAGGGTTTATGGTTTCTTTGATTTTTGGTAAGTTTAGATTTTCCGAGATATCTTTCTGGGATTCTAGAAACTTAGTCTGTATATGAAGTGCAGGTCATGTTGTCTGGTTTTTATTTTTTCAATCCTCTCTCTCAATCTCAACTCTCAAGTAATGTGTTGATTGTTTCTTTGATTTATAATAGTTGAGTCAATTCTGTTCTTAAAATTTTATGTTTTTTCTCTGAGAAGATATATTGATTCGTTTTCGTTTTTTCCTTTCCTCTTAGATTGATTGCAAGTTTCCTGAACTTTTCTATCTCATTTTCATGTACCCACTGCAACACTTTGTGACCATTATTACAGAGGCCATTGTTGAAAGGGCCAGAACTTTGGGCTGACAAATTTTTTTTTTTGGGTGAAATGTTGCTAATCAACCACAGGCCTGACCACATCAACAGCCATTTATCCGAGTCATAAGAACATCAGAAAGTATCATATCTACTGTGGGTCCCACTGATGGTGACCACAGCATTGGATATCCTCTACAACAAGTAATACATCTACTTGCATAATATACTAATCAGATTAAGGAGGAACTAAGCATATAACAGCTTAGGATGAGATTAGATTACATATTATATATATATGTGTGTGTGTGTGTGTGTGTGTGTACTAATCAGATTAAGGAGGAACTGTGTGTGTGTGTGTGAGAGAGAGAGAGAATTGAAAATGCAAATGTAGAGCTATCTTCTCTAAATTTCTTTGTGTGTGTGTGTGTGTGTGAGAGAGAGAGAGAGAGAGAGAGAGAGAGAGAGAGAGAGAGAGAGAGAGAGAGAGAGAGAGAGAGAGAATTGAAAATGCAAATGTAGAGCTATCTTCTCTAAATTTCTGTCTGTATTTGTTCCATGTTCTTGCACTATTTTGTTGATTAGATCTCTTTTGGTTGTAATATAGATAAAAACAACTCTTTGTATTGATCAATTGGTAATTTGTATTTTTTTGTGGATTGTTAGCTTGTATGCTGAGGTTTTTTTTTTTTTTTTTTAAACATGTTTGATATTTTAATTTTAACATTAGATGGAATGGATTGAATGGATTAATCCTATCCGATCGGATCGGATTTTAACAGCCACGGATTGGTGACGGATTCCAAATTCATCAATCCGTAGGTAACGGATTGGTGACGGATCTGGCACCAATCTGCACCAATCTGATCCGTGTACACCTGTATGACTTCCACTGGCTATAGGCATATTCCATTGCAATTCAATCCAAGTCAGGTAACTCTTCCATCCCTATTATTCTCACTCTCTCATTCGTATGTTCTTCATAACCTATTTAAACCCTAACCCTAGAAATCCTTTTACCACAATTCTAACCCTAGAGGTCCGTCTCTATATCTCCTTTCCATTGATCACTTTCATTGAATTCCTTCGTGCAAAGAAGCAGATTTTTTTTTTTTTGATCTCATCACTCCTTTTATTGTCTAGTTTGCCATATAGATGAAACAAGAAGTTTCCTTTATTTACTTTTATTTAGCTTTCTTTGATTTTTAGAGGAATTTTCTACTTTGTATTATTAATGGAAGTGCAAATTGCTGCTTTAGTATTTTACTTATACTGATTTTGGAGGAAGAAAAGGGAAATCAGTATATGGGCTGATTAATTCTTGCTTAGATATTTATTTATGTTGTCTTCTTTGCAGACATTGCATCCGAAGGTTTATGCCCTTAGGACTCCTGGAAATCCTCTCTCCGTTTTGTGATGTTACAATAGAAAAGTGGGCAGAAGAGATGTTCTGTTAGTTGTGAATCCAGTCATCATATCCACTTGGAAGAGGGTAGGAGTGAAATGATGAGTGGGTTGTAATTCTTTCTAGACATTATTTCCAAGTAACCATAGATTGCTGGTAGTAATATTTTTCCAAGAAGAGAAGGATAGAAAAGAAATGTTGGGTGGGTTGTATGGGGACCTTCCCCCGCCTTCATCTGCTGAGGAAGAGAGAAGCAGCAATTCAGCGGTATGGTCGAGCAGTGCGAAAATGGCGCCAACCACACTGCGCAAGCCAGCATCTGTCTTTGCTCCACCTCCGTCAGTCTTGAAAACCACACAAAACAAGCCCAAGACCCAGGTCACACCCCAGGTGAAACCACTTATTTCTGCATCTGTGTTGCCGTCCTCATTGCCTGATGATGGGATTAGAAGCCCATCATTTCAACCTGCACTTGTTGGAGTCACTTCGACTGTGGTTGAGGAGTATGATCCTGCGAGGCCTAATGATTATGAGGAGTACAGGAGGGAGAGGAAGCGGCGAGCGATGGAGGCTGAGATGAAGAGGGAGCTCGAGAGGAGGCGGCAGGAAGAGGAGGAAAGAGAGAAGGAGCGGGAAGAGCAGAGACAACGGGAGGCCGCGGAGAGGGAGAAAGAGAAAGTAGCAGCACTGAACATTTCCGGTGAAGAAGCTTGGAAGCGGCGGGCGGCCATGAGTGGGAATGTGGGGGGTGTGGCTCCGAGATCACCTTCTCCACCTGGTAATGGAGACGGGTTTAGCATTGGCAAGTCAGGTACGGTTGGGCTGGGTGTGGGTGCAGGTGGACAGATGACTGCGGCTCAGAGGATGATGGCGAAGATGGGTTGGAAGGAAGGACAGGGGCTTGGAAAACAGGAGCAGGGAATTACCACTCCTCTGATGGCTAAGAAGACTGATAGACGGGCTGGGGTGATTGTGAATGCAAGCGAGTCTAAACCAGAGAAGAAACCAAAGAGCGTGAACTTGAATGGCCCTCCAACTCGTGTTTTGCTGCTCCGGAACATGGTATGTCTGTTGCTTCTTTCTGTGGAAAAGTTTAATATTTATATGGCTTGAGATTGCCCGTACCTTTGTTTACTCTGAAAGGTTTCTTATTCATAGTCTTTTCTTTTATTCCCAACATGTTTTATATTGCTGTGAGCATCAATGCTGCCTAAGGCTGATGCCTCCTTGAACAACAGTCGTGTGCTTGTGCCGCCATCGCAATTGTTTTGTAATTCAGGGTATTCAGTAGTAGTAAATAAGTATAGATTTCTGCTTAGATGCATCAAGATTTTCTACCCTTGACGTAAGGTTTTTCCATCATCATATGAGCTCACTTTAACAAACGCCATATTGTACTGGTTTTTATTATAGCATGCAAAAGGTTTGCTCTTTTTTTTTTTTTAATGTTGTTTGTTTGAAATTTGAATAGAAAAAATTTAGAAAGGAGTTTTTTTTTAATCTTTATATAATCTCATTTATGTGAAGATAAATATTCTTTTATCATAGCAATCTCTGACTGAGGATTGCCTAAAAAGTAAAGAATCCCATGCTCTTCAATCATTTATTTATGAAGGTAGAAAAACTATATGTGTAAGTTGGCGCATATCTAGTGACTAGTGAAACATAACTAGATATGCCCAAGTTATTATATCATTCTTTTTAAGTAAATCTTGTATGGGGCCAGCTCTCCTAAGCTCAAGCTTAGGATAAGGTAAGCTCAAGTGTGTGGTGGAGCCCACCTGGGGACCCAAATGGAGATGGGGGTGGGGGGGATTTCAAGGACTCCCTTGGATCTTCCTCTCTACAAAAAATCAGCCCAAAATGCGATTTATATCATCTCCATATGGGCCCAAAAGTTTAATGGTCAACGGTTCATTTTGATTGACACATAGTCAATCCAACGGTCCAATAAATTCGGATCTGACCGAAAGTTGGTAGACGTGTGTAATTTAGGGAAGCCATGTGTTTGGTCCATTTGGATGGACAAAAGGTGGGCCCCACAAGCATGAGCTTACGGAATTTTTTTCCTAAGCTTGAGCTTAGGAGAGCCTTGCTCATCTTGTATTTTATTTTGGGCCTCATGTGCGCGGGTCCCAAGACCTGGTAGTAGTTTCCTTAAATGGGACAATGCCATACCATCATGCCATGCGCGTCGTAGGCAAAATAGCGACTAATTCATAGTTCTTGTGTTCTCTTCAACAAGGAGTCTATTTTAATGGTTTATTTTGATATGGGTTCATACACAGACAGAAAAAAAAAAAAGGGGGACGAATCCCTGCTTACAGAAGTCTCAGTATTTACAATTGAAACGAGTTCAAATATTTGTTTGATGTTTATTTTGTCATAACAAATATCATTGCCTATCATCTTAATTAATTATTTTTATAATATGAGTCCAATTTGAAAGAATTTAAAATTTTTGACTTTGTGATTTTTTACATCTAAAACAAATCTCTTTAGGGCCTGTTTGGATAACTAAGGAGTGGAGTGAAGTGGAGTAAATTTCACATGAGAAGTGAAGTGGGTTGAAGTTAATTAGAGTACTTCACTTCACTTTGGTTGGTTGCTTTGTGTAAAGTGAAATCTAAAAAGCTTTGTATGTGTTTGGATACTTATGAGTAAAGCAAAAATGGGACAACACTAGCAAGTGAAAAAATGGCAATAATTCTATTTTAGGACGTGCATGAGAATTGGACCCAAATATTCATCGAGTTTAGATCCTCTGCTCATGTTCATTGTGGGCCCCATCTATTTAAAACTTTATCTGTAGAGTGGCCCATCTAATTAAAAAACTGAGTTCTGTAAAAAAAAATTTGTCCGCAGGGGGATGAATTTTAGCTGAATCTGCAGACTAGGGTCTCTGTTTTATACCATAAAATGTGCAACCAAAGGGGTTTATATGGGTTTTCCCTGAAATTGTTTCAACATATGTAAACACAAATGAACTATTTTGGAGAGAGTATTTCACTACAAATCATGTTTCCTTTACCAGTTCATAATTTTCTGTGAAAATGAGTTCCATGCAACCTTATGTTCTAATATTTCCCAACCCCGCCTGAAAGTATACCATCAGCTAGTTTGTTATCCTACGACATTCATATCAATGGTATTAGCCCAAAAGTAAGATTGAAGTGTTGGAAGTTCTACTGGGCCACAGTCACAGAGTGTGATTTCTTATTAGTAATAAGAATTGAGCCTTACCATGGTGAATTTACCATTCCCCATAGACACAACATCTCTGGACCAATAATGCTCTGTAAAAATAATGCTCTCCTCAAATCTCAAACAAACCAAAGCCCAAATATCATTTTCCAATATCCAACTTCAAATCAAAGAGAACAAAAAAACAATTTAATAACATGAAGCAACCACCAACAGAATCAAGAACATGAAAAACCGATGAAAAAGAAGTCTAGTCCAACAGCTTATGGAAATTAAAAGTTTCAACACTGGGAAAAAAACACAAACATAACGGAAATAGAGACACAAAAGTCAATATAAGTCCCTTCCCACCACCGTCTGTCTAGCACCCCAATAACAAACCAATATACCAGCACAGAAACTAAGAAATAAAATCAACCTAATCTCATGTTATAAATGTGATGTTAAATAAATCCTGCCTAAGGAAAGGATGCAGCATGCATTCTATGCAAGCGTCTTAGTATCCATTCCTTCTTATCTCCATGCGATAAGAAGACTGCAGCCATCTCCTTTCTCAATGTTAGCCACTCATGTGTAACTTCTATGTCATCTCGAGTAAGACCCTCTATCTTCATCAGTTCTCTGTAAACTTCGTCACTTATTCGCTTATGTGGCTCTGAGTTCTTAATGCTATCAGCAAGATTGTCTAATGCATGTTGCACCAAAGTCGCGACATGCAACTGTTACAGCAAAAGAATATTTCCAAAATCAAATCAGCCTACAATCTATAGCACCAGTGAATATGACAATAAAGAGATGCTTCTTTTCTCTGACTTGTCATGATTGTGGATAAATAGATATATCTGACTATTAGCCTTTGCTTCAGCTGTGAAATGATGGGACCATATGGATTGTAATATATGTGATAATGGGCTATGTCACTTTGGAGTCTATTGAGTTGTGATAACCATCTGGGTCCTCACAATTATTTGCAAAAACTTTATAGGAAGAAAGTTAGTTGAACACTTGACATCTGTTTGCTTTCAGATTTTAGTTAACATTTTTTACTATTCTCAGCGCCTTTGATTAATTGGTTGCTTTCTTGACTGCGTTACTTTCTATTTTCTTAAATCAAAACCCATCAGGAGGGGCCAATTTGTGCTGTAAAATACTCAGAAACAAGAATTGTTTTTTTAATTAATTTTTTTCTACAGTGGGGATTCAAACTTGTCCTCTCTCACACACACCCAATGTCCTAAACCAGCTGAGTCTCAAAAATTGAGTGCTTTTGAGATTTATAGAAAGGAACCCTGCCCATGATGGATTTATGAGCAAATTAGATTTCAGAGGAAGGCCCTATGATGGATTTATAGGACTGGCCTGTGAGAATTCTATAGTTGCAGAGAATCTGGATTTCTTCTCTTTGGAAGCCTACCTTATCCCTTGTTCAATTCCCATTCCCCTCCTCTACTGCCAATGACTACCAAATGCACGCACTAATTTTCCTACTGTATATTTTTTGAAGACAGGTAGCATGCTTAAACAGTAACCTTGGAGATGGTTGCATGTTTGAGCTCTGGTTGGTACAGAAAGTTACCAGACATTTGCACTCCAAAAGATAATGACAGTTTAGATAGTATACACTCACTTATCCTCTCCAAAACCTCAGACCTAACCAAATCAGCCCTAAACCAAGTCCCATTCACCAAAACTGCAACCCAAACCCCCCAAACGAACATCACACTTGCACTCGTCCCAAATTGTCCCAATCCTAGTCACCCACCCCATCTCCAAACCCTACAACCTCACTAGTCCTTCAATCCCATCTATCCCAAAGCCCCAAAATCATTCCAAACCCAGCATTCCAAAAATCCCAAACCCTCTCATCAAATAATTACCCAACCCCAATACCCCTTTCCCCTTACCAAACCAGACCCAAACCTTAAACCTAGCCAACATCCACCACACTTCAATCCAACCCCAAATCGAACCTAACCCACCAGAACCCTGCATCAAAATCATATGCCCTAATCCAATCCTTGAAACCATGTCTAGAAACCAGAAATCGTAACCCATTATCAAAAGAGAGGGAGGGAGGGGGAGAGAGAGATTACCGGAGTTGTGGAAAGGCAAAACACTTCATCCAGGTTGGAGAGTAGAAACGACTTTTAGTGAGAGGAGAGGAGAGGAGTATAATTGATTTTACTCATGGAAACAGAAGTGTTTAGGGTTGAAGTGAAATCATATGCACGTGGGCCAACCAGACTACTTCATCTGTTGGGCCAGCCCGATCCAAACAACGTTGAGTTGAAATTTTAAACCATTGGGCCTCATTTAACTTAACTTTATTCCATTACTTGCCTATCCAAACAGGCCCTTAGGTAAAACGGATCAATAGGGTTCTGAGTTCCGGAGGGATATCATGAAAATGGATAATGATGAAGTCTGTAACCACGTAGGGCTATACATATGAGTTTCTGTAGATTTCTAGATGCATGCTCATAGTTTTCAAAATTGGAATCGTATCACAAATCGTTCATCCCCATGAACCGAATTGCGAATCGTATGATTTTTTTATATTTCTTATAAAATGAAAAATAATTAAAAATTAAAAGAAAAAGAAAAAAGTAATTATTCATTACCATTCATTTTCCCAGTTATAGTAGTATAAATATAACAACAAGTAAGTCTAACATACAATCATATCAAGAACATCATGACATATATATATATATAATAAATGATGTGTAAATAGTTAAATAAGTTTAAAGTATCAATATATATTTTTTATTATTTTTAAATCAAAATAGAAAAAATAAAATAAAATCGAAACCATCAGCCTTACGGAGTAGGATATCTCTTAAAGTTAAGAAAGTGTTCATGAAGAAAAAGAGCAAAAATAGATTTAAAAAAGAAGAAGATATAAACAAGCACCATTCGTACGGTCGAATGCTTTAGTTAAATGTATGTTGTTTATCCATCTTTAAAACCTGATTAAAACCGCAAAAAATTCTTATGAGGTTTCGGTAACTATTTAATAACATTTTAAAACTACAAGCGATAAAAGAAAGCGAGAATAAAGAAAGAAAAAAAGGTAAAAGATTATTAATATTAACTTATTGGCTGTAGCGATTCTCGCTTAGCTGAATCGCTTGAATTGTAAGAATCAATGAAACGAGTATCGAATCGTAGGATTCACTCCTGAATTCTAAGATTCATTTGTAAATGGGATTCATTATAGATACGTATCGTTTTCCTTAAGATTTGATATACGAACCGGGATTTGGGATACGAATCGTAGGATTCTGATAACTACGTGCACGCTTACATCTCATTCACTAACAAAAGTTACTGCTTACTACCTTTTTATTTGGTTTATTTGTTTGAGCATTGTGCATTTCTTGGACTCATTAAAAGTTGTTTCCAAGTTAAATTGAATTTGTGATGAGGACATCAGAGCATTACAGTTTAAAACCTATTAAAGGAGGAAGTACAGGGCCCCTGCACAAATATCATTATGGTTGGATGATACTTGTTTGGGCCCAGTTTGAGGTTTCATAGAGGACTCACCGTTGGATCATGGTTTCAGAGAGGATCCACCGTGGGATAATGGTTGACCACATCCCCGTTATCAGTTGAAGACCCTACACTGGGATGGTTTCTGAACCCGTTTCGGTTTGGCTCCAAAGTGAAACATTTCGGCCGATTCAGGCATTTCGCTTTTCAATTTGGAAATTCATTTTGGAAAATTATATATATATATATATATATATATATATATATTGAAAAAACATACAAAATTCCATTCAACAGGTGGTGAGCCAGGGCGCATTGCTCAATTTGCTAATCGAATTTTTCAGTGGGCCACTTATATAAAATCAAAACTATTTAATTCTGCATAAACAGTACTAATTAAACTTTATTACTCTACTCAAATTAAATGGCCCACTTTAGATTGATATTTTTTCAAATGATTTCATAAAATGTTTAATAACACCAAACATTACTATAACTTGTGATGGGCCTTGATCATAGGCATTTTCTTTTTTGGTCCCTTGATTTTTTTTCTAAGTGGGCCTCTTAAATACTCAACAGTAAGTATCATTCCAATCTTATCATTGATTAAATATAAGTGGGCCTTTGAAGAATTTTTCAGCAGTTAAAAATCAGTGGGCCTCACTTTCAGGAACTCATCACGACCCCTCAATCCCTCATTCATGAAGGCAACATTGAAATGCCTTTATAAAGATAGCGTCCCGAGTTCTGACCCCTTAGGCCCTTTATCAAAACATACTAAAGAAAGTAACGAAGCAAAAAAAAAGAAGAAATGGAAGAAGACGTCGAGATTTGACATTTCTGGCGCTCTGACGAGATTTTTGCAACGAAATCTGACTTGGGCAGCAGTGACCACCTTTGGCGAGGGAGGAAATGCAGGTAGATAGTCTCAGCTCGGGCAAGGATTACACCTTTGCTTCGGCAGTGAACAATCTCAAAAGTAAAAAGGGCAAGATAAGATTTTGTGGTTGATATTTGTAGTTTGGAGTCCAATTTATAGATGGAATGAGATTTTGAAGCTTTTGTGCTACTGAAGAAGATGGAACGAATGATTGCCTGAAAAAAGGTAATTACAATGATATTTTTTATTTTTTATTTTATTTTTGTTCAGATTCGTTCGAATGCCCAATCCATTTTATCTTCTTTTAATGTTTGACCCCTCGATTCGTCTGAATCGTCAGATTCGGAACTAGTTTGTTCGAAATTAGTGGTTTTGGATGGAAACCCTATAGTTCGGGTGAAATCAAACGAAATCTGAACCGAACATCTTCAAGCGGGATGTTCGGTTCGGTTTTGACTTTGAGACGAACAAATTCGGACATTTCGTCTGAACCGGAACGAATTTGATAACTATGGACAGATGACCACCATATGCATGACATCAGGAAGGCCCTTGCCTGGGAAGATGCACTTGGGCTGTTATTGGAGCAAGTTGGGCCCATTGCTTCCAACTTGAGTGGGATGTCTAGCCCAAAGGGGAAGGGGGAGGGGGACCACTTTAGGATTTACATTAAATTTATTTCGTGTTTTTGGGTTTTTTTTTTGCAAAAATCTTGGAGTCAAGTTGCTTATCTTTCAATCCTACCAATTGATGTGTTTTAATGGTTTGAATTGGATCTTGGGTTGGTAACTCATTATATATTCATTGTAATGCCTTCTTTAAGTTTTTATGAAATACATGAATAAGAAAACTATGCTTTTGGGTTCTCTCTTGTGATTGGAATGTAGTGTGAAGCTATTGTGAACCCAAGAAAACCAACCCTATTCATCAGAAGGGCATCCCACCATAGCTGATCCCCTCCCAAACCCTAATTCACCTTGGCTGACACTCTAAAACCCATTCCTTACTTTGGCCGACCTAAACCCAAACCATATGTAACCAAAACTCACCTAACTAGCATTTTTTTATAACGATTTATAAATGTCGATTGTTATTTGATCTCAAATTCATCATACCAGGACAGTTTTCACGGTCCTACAACAACTTTTTTTATTTTTTTTATTTTCATTTTGATCTTACAACTCACTTCTTTGAGATAAAAGATCTTTCTGGTGTTTTAATCTATTCTCACTTCATGCTGAGAAGTTATCAGCATGTATGTTGATTCGTATTTGAACTTGTAATGGAAAATTGGCATTGACATTCACCCATTTGGTTTTGGATGACCGAATGAGGTTTTGTTTTTCCTTGCCTTTCAAAGTCTGAATCATAGTTATATACTCCTCATCTGAAATTCGTGATTGCTAATTCAGATTTATTTAATTATAAGTTCATTACTCCTTAATTCAGTTGTGTAGCCTCTTTTAATCATAGTTATTATTAAAAAAGTTTTAAGTTCATGACTCCTTAATCCCTATTTCCTGGAATTTTAATTACCTTGTAGAAAAATGGCTGCTTTCTTTCTCATTCCACATATTGTCATGCACTTTATGTCTAGGCTCAGCTATTACATTGCATATTTTGGTTTTGAGCATAAATGCTTCTAATTGTAACAACCATGGATGCATCTACATCTGAAGATCTGATTGTATCTTGGAACCTTTGGCTTTATGAAGTGATCAGATTTCTAAATCCAAATTCACCCTAAAAAATTGTAAAAATGTACTGACAAGATATCCTGTTTCGATATTTATTAGATTCTTGTCTATGAGATTCTGGAAATCTTGGATATCTAATTCTTGCTTGGATACCTTATGGATGGTTTTCTTTCTTTACCATTACACTTGTTTCTCTCGTTAGAAATGCGTAATTATTATCACATTGTATATATAATTGGAAAATGCTAAAGGAGATGAAGCCCACTTTAAAACGAAGAAAATGAAAGAATGTAATAGGTCATTCCAATCTTCTATTCCGAGATATGATTGAAAGACTTTTAGGAGACCAAAGAGTAGAAGAGCCCTTTATTTTTCACTTTCTTTCCAAGGTTGCCCTCTTCTTTTCACTTCCAAGCTAGAAATTCTAACCTAATAACATTGGTCCCACCAATGGAAAATATGGACCTTCTCACTCTCTTTTCAAACAATGGGCCCACCAGTTGGCATGTATCACTCAAGTACATGACCTCTTTCATGGGATGCGGCCAAATTTTACTCTATTGTGAATTGGCCCAACCATGAAATTAAACTTGTATAAAACACCATGAGATTATACATCAGGACCCAATTTCTCAAGCATGTAAATGCAATATAAATTAAATTATAAAATTATAAAATTAAATTTATGTCCAATACTTCAACCCATTTTAATTTGAGATTTGATAAAAAATCAGTTCTGAATTTGAATAAATCAGACTTGAGTAAAATATCAAGCTTAAATATTAAGTTGAATTTAGGGCCCATTGCAATGGGCTAGATGAAAATCACTAAACTCGTAAAAAATCTGTGAAGTGTGAACAGAAGAGAAAATTTTTAATTATTTTTTTGTTGAAAAGTACAAAAATAGCTTATTTAAGAGGAAAAAATATATTTATATTTGCAGTGGCTATTCAATTTCTAAAAATTTGAACTCCATGATTCTACACTTTGTAGTTTGGATCAAAGGATGACATGCAAAAAGTAGCCTTAATAGATAACATACTATACTTTTATGATTGTTCTTCATATCTGGCAGTGGGCCCCACTTTTAATGGGTAAAATTTGGCTGAAGTCCCCATACAATAGGATTTCAATAAATTAGGCAGGCCCACTATTAGAAGGTTTTTTGTTTAAAGGGAGGGAGCAAGGGAGGGAGAATAGGGCTCATCTCCCTAACACTACTCTATATAATTAGCCTCCTACAAAGTATAACAGCATTCACTTCAGACTTTTATCAAATACTACCTCAAGTGCCTAAATTTATTTCATGATTGCCTGTAAGAAATTGATAATTTATTTTGCAATGGTCACATAATCGCATGTCACATAATCGCATCATGGGAGTTTGAAAAGTGAACACCCATTAGCTATGCACAACCTTTTGGATTTTGTACTACTCTTAGTGTTCAGTTTTCTGAATCCAAATCACCTGAAAAATTCTAAAACTCAATATCATGTTTGCAAATTTGTTGGATTTCTGGAACCTTTTTTCTCAAGCCCTACTGGACTAGGAAAGATCATGTGATGAGCTCATAATCATCTCTCGAGGACATCATTGAAGCTAGAAGGGCCTTCCTCTACGAAGTGCCGTCATCATTTAGCTTCACCTACTAGATCCTAACAGTTGAACTTGCCATTAAGATTTTTCCAGTGTCAAAAATTTGATTCTCGAAGTTTTTGGACACATCAGATTTAGATCACCCAATAAGCCTTAACGAAGGAAGAATCTGTAGGTTTGGGTTTCTTAAGTCATTTTGTATGGCGGTGAGATTATGATGATAAAAATGTTGAGAATGGAGATTGTGGATGAAGTTGGTGATGGTACATTTGAATGAGTGTGGAAGCCTGGAAGGCACATTCTGGAATCAACATAGGCCCTCCTAGTATTTTGTGTTCTTGGAGCATAAGGAAGGAGATCGTGGAGATACCTTCTTGTAGTTTAAATGGTTTTAATAAAGTTAACTGTGGAGGTGATTTCTTTGGTTTCCATTAGTCGTATGGAGCCATAGAGTGAGCCTTGGTTTCATCTTTGATGAGATTCGAGATATTTCTGTGAAGGGGCTCATTTTTGTTTTAGCATTTTGGGTGCAGTACAAATGAATTAATCTACTTATTAGATCTATAGACTCCTTGTATACCCTTTACATTGTTTTTCATTTACTCTTCATTCTATATATGATATTCTCCTTACTTACAATTCTTGTTGCCTATTGAAATAATAATGATAATAAAAAAAGTTAGGCTTCCAACTACAGGTTTGAGGGTTATACCTTTTTGCCACAGGGTATGAATATCAGTTCATATGTATCACATAATGGTGCTTATATATATGATAAGCTTGTTTGGCGGCCTTATTCAAAATTAACATGTATCAGCTGATACATATCAATCACAATACATTGTTTGGAAAACCTGCATGGGACCCTTGTTTGGTGGATATGGATCCGCTTTTTGGGATCTGTCAAGATTTTGGATCAGCATCGGAGGATTAAACAACCAATCATTGCCCTTAGAAACTTCTGAGTATGAGTAATTCCAGTTATGGTTTCACAACTCATGGAGCATGAACTGAATCAGCGTTCTGGTCCCAGTGATCATTGAACTGGATCTCATGGAAATAGTCATTGGACAAATTGGAATATTGATGAGACTCTTCATAAAAAATGGTTTATCTAGCTCTGCATGATATACTGCTATGTCCATCCTGGTCCAAATGCTTTTGTTTCTTATTTGATAAATAAGCTCCGTTATACCAGCCTTCTCTGTTCATGTATTTAGAAGTTTTGGTAACATCAACTTATGTGTTAAGGGACGATGTGTTTTACCTTCTGCCATACTATTTGAATTGAATTGGCTGTTATGGTTCCCTCAATAATTTGGGTCCCTTGGAAACAACTGTCAGCGAAACTGGAATTTTCTATGACGCTACATCACCATCATCATCATCTTCTTCTCTGTAGCTGTATATAGTCTAGCTGATTTTATTAAGACTAATCAGTGTAGCTTAATGATGTAGATCAGTCCCTTTAGAATGGAAACCAGTCACTTAGGGTGCTGTCTCAGCAGGTGTACAGCCTTCCAGGACCCCCCATACCATGTAAAATCAGTGTTCAAACACAGCCAAATCAGAGGGAAAACAACTCAGGTTAACTAACAATCTTTGTCTATAAAAAATTTCAATGCCAATTAAAAAAATTTCAGCAGAATGCTGAAGCTGTCACTCAATTTTAAAAGAAAGGACATCTTGAATTGCTTGCAGAATGCAATTTACAACATATTTAAATGCTGAAATCCTAACTAATCACAACTGAAAGTGATGGTTATGGGATGTCAGTGGGGTTTGGGTAGTTATAGGAATTAAGAGAGAGGGCATGGGTTATGGTTTTTTTTTTTTTTTTTTTGCTATAGGGTTATGGTAAGTTTGAGTGGCATGGATTTAAAAGGCGTTTGGATAGTTAGTTTTGGTTATGCATGGAGGGAGGGAGGGACATGGGTTATGGTGGTTTGAGTGGTTATGGAGGGACATGAGTTATGGGTAGTTATAGGTGGTTATGCATGGAGAGACGGGTTGGTTGGGCTTTTCTTTTTTTGGTTTGTGGTTGATGGGGGAAAGGGGAGGTGGGCGGGCGGGCGGGTTCTGACTTATGAGTGGCCAATGCGCTTTGAGTCTTTTGGGCTGGCCCATTGGGTTCCCAATGAACTACCAAAACTTGCTTCTAGTCCATTAGTCTTGAGTCTTCAGATCCTCTTCTGCATCAGTTAATCTATCTCTGCATGATATACTGTTGTCTATCCTTGTCTGAATGCCTACACTTCTTATCTGACACATGATACTTGGACATGGGTCTATCTATCATCCCAATTCCCAACCACCTCTTCTTGCATTTGTATCTTTTGGTGACATTGACTGATGTATTTGGTTTAAAGTGATGGCTGCATAGTATTATTTGTCATGCTTTTATGCACTATAAAGTGCAGGATATTAGCTCTTGAAACTCATGGAAGTGAACCATATATTTAGGTGTTTAGGTGCACTAAGTACGGTCAATGATAGCACAGTTGGAAGGTGGCCATTGGTGCAACAACAACGTTGCGAGTTTGACTAAGTTTACCATTAATTAAAAAAATGTACTGTGTTATTAAATAAATCCCAAGTAGTAATTGCTGAATTCAAGTGACCCTTTGCCAACAAAATATGCACATAGAATGCTGGCTTTTCTATAAATGCAAATAGCTAGTTTCCATTTATTTCTTGTTTTGGGTTGCAGTTATTTTCTTCATATTTTAGGGGTAGCCATAATTCTCACTTCTTTGTTTATGGTGCTCATATGTGGTGCTTTTCAGTAGTTTCAGTGTGTTCTTTGCTTAGTGGCAGTATGCTTTGTTCCATTTGAACTTCACATTTTCATTTGTTTCAGCACCTTTTCAGTTCTTTTCCCCCTTAATTCGTTGCATTTCAGAGTGTGTCAGTACACTGTTTTTACTGCTTTCATTTACTCTTGATCTCCTTTTGTTTTCATTTTTTTCAATGTGCATTTGAATGGGTCTGAAATGTACTATCAAATTTTCAATATCACAACATTTGAGTCTTGTGATATTAGTGGCCAATGAACACATTGAGAAAATGGTGCATGGTTTTGTACCCCCGTGCTCGGCATAGTGGTTATGGAGGACAAGAACCTTCCATTTGTGAGGAGGGGGCAGAATAACCCTTATGTGTGGGAAAAGGGAGTTTTTGCCATCTGTGCTCTCGATATATTTTAGAGTTCAGGATATGCTAATAGGGAAGCTACCAGAAAAGTGCATGATATGCCATTGAATGTTCACATGAAAAAATTATTCGGGTCACATCTGAAAATTATAATATTGAAATACTTTTGTTGAAGTCGGTGGACTTGCAGTATTCAGCTTCTACCTTTTAACTAAACAACTTCCGCCTAAATTTTGGTTGACTGTCATGCAAATAGAAGAATCGGCCTACTGAAATATTAATATTGTTTACTTTGCTTCCATTACAGGTTGGGCCAGGAGAAGTGGATGATGAGCTAGAAGATGAGGTTGCTTCTGAGTGCTCGAAATACGGGACGGTGACTCGCGTCTTAATATTTGAGATCACAGAGCCAGATTTCCCAGTAGATGAGGCTGTCAGGATCTTCGTACAGTTTGAGAGATCGGAGGAGACGACAAAGGCACTGATTGATCTCGATGGGAGGTTCTTTGGTGGGAGGGTGGTACGTGGATCATTTTATGATGAGGAGAGGTTTGGAAGGAATGAATTGGCTCCAGTTCCAGGTGAAATTCCTGGATACTCATAAATTTGAGTGATTGCTGGAAACAAACTATACTAAGCTTGTCTCAAAAAGATTGGAGGGTGAGTTAGTCTGTCTAAGAGCTCCATGCATTGCTGGATGGCTTACATTGAAGATAAGATGATTGGAACAACCCATCTACTGGAAACTACGGTTGTTGGGCCATGGTCCAAGAAACACAACAATTGATGACAAGAACCATACGTTTGTTGTGATTAGACTGACCCGTCCTTGATAGTCTGGTAGATTGTTCTTGGTGATCTGTCCTTGATGTTCATGCAATACAGACTGGTAAGTTAGCATTTATTGTATGCTTTGCTTTCTAGGAATTTTATTCAAGTACAGCTAATTGGTTTGGTAGGATTTTCATCTACTGTAAATCTTTCTGAAGCATGGGCATGAGAGAGAGCGAGAATGATTATTTCTACTTTGAAAGAACCCTCAAAAAGTGTATAACGATCAGATTTAAGGCTGTCAGTAGGGGCTGGGGTGGCTTGTACTTCGGAAACCTTAAATTTTGAAAAGGCCCAGGACTGATAACTTGAGAACTCAAGCGGGCCCATTTCAACTGCTTTAATCAGATCGTTGTGGAGTAGATAACACCATCTGATGAGGGTATGGATGACCGCACATCCACCGAATCTTCTGTTTTAAGGTTTTGATGGTTTGGTGCATCATGTGATTATAATTACTTATGGATCAATTGAATGGGTGACTTTTAGGCATGTCAATGGTATCTGATTAAAAAATGGCTATGAAACTTGTTTTTAGATGGGGTGGAGGTTCGAATGTAGATCTGGATTCGTATGTAACCCAAAATTCTCAAATCTAGATTTTGATCCTTATTTTTCCCAGCACAAAGGATTCTCTAATTCAGGACAGAGTATGGCCATTTATTAGAAAAGGTAGAAAAAGATGGAGTTTTAGATCACATTTGCATTTGAGTTTTCAGAAAACTTTGATCATGTTGTATAATGCAAATTTTGTATATCGCCCAAATCGGTGGGTTTGGTTGAATCAGTGGATTTGGTTGGATCAATAAATTGAATGATCGTAAGTTTATCTGGAGGGCTTGTTAAAAGTTGTGAGTAATATCAACCTGGGTTAATATCATCGTCAATGTTTGTAACAATATCATTATTTTTATTTTTGCAGGATAATTATTGCCAATATTTGTGACACTTATCGATACGACTCTTGGCCCACATCTGTGATGGACTCACTTATGAATATGATCCATCCAACGCCTTCACACTACTTCGACATTGATCGTTAAAATGGATAGTAGATAATTTAACTTATAAAACAACTCAACCTAGAACCGTGCCTAATCCTAGCTTTTTGGATCGTTAAAATGGATAGTAGATAATTTAACTTATGTACCAACTGATAACAGAAGTTGGAAGTGCCGTTTAAATGTATGAAGCACATTTCTAGAAAGGACTTATGGAATGTGTAGTTGTGTGTATTTTATATGCTTGTTTACTAGTGTATCATTATTGAGATATATTATAATATGCTTAAATTACGATCTAAGCTTCAGGAAGTGAGAACCATGTGAATACAGGGGTTAGACTGGTAAAATGAAAGTACAGCATTGGGATATAATGGATGATTGATTCAACAAAGAAAGGAAATTTTTTTTTTAAAGTGAAATATTATTTAAAAGCTTGAATGCATTGAAAGGTGTACGTTACTATACTTCACTTGTATAGAAATATAATATAGATAAAGAAGAGCAATCTCATCAATCGTAAATCACCTATTAAATGAGAGAAATAAAATTATATAACATGCATCTTCCTCTTTTTTTTACTTTGAAATGATGCCCATGGAAGAACCAGCGTACCCTTCATAACCCAAAGAACTTAAAATCCTATAATGTAAGGGAGAGAAGAAGGGAATTGAGAGAGAGAGAGAGAGAAACCATTACATATGTGGAGAAATGTGGAAGAGTAATAGAGGAGTTATTGAGTGAAATAGAGAGAAGTTAGCATAACCATATGATCAAAATAAAAGCACTATAATGATACTATCAAGACGATCACAGTTGGCTCCTGGTAAAATGAAAGTAATATGATGAGATAAGGTGCATAAAGTCTCAGCTCCTAAAAGTCCACTGTGTGCTGGATTTTTTTTTCTGAGCAAATGGTTATGTCATTTGATGGGCCAACCCTTAGAACATCTGCAATTGAATCGGCTTTCAATTGGGTATAAAATCTGCGTGAAAATGAATCCAGACTGGGAGTAAAGGGGGTCAAATATACCAAAAACAACACAAATTGATTTTTAGGTATTTTGTGACGCCTAAAAACCCAGCTTAGAAAATTATCTTTAATCTGGGAAAGATTAGATTTAATTTTTAGAGGGTTTTACCAAAAAAAAAAGAAAGATTAAGTGACTAGTATACCGAAAAGGTAAATTTAAGTGTCATTGCACCAAATCAGTCATTTTGTCCAAAAATGTAATTTTTTTTAACATTCTCTACTAGGGTCCCTATCGACCTTTTTTTTAAAATTTTAAGAGTCCCTAGCAACCCTGCGTTCAACCCGTTCATACATTTTAGAGCTTAGAAGTCCGATTTACTCTCTTGTTTGTTTCTTTCTTCCTCAATGTTGACTGCGACTTCACATTATCTGCCAGGCGTATTTACAGTGGTTCCTAGCGGCCATGGTGACATGGAACTAGGAATTATGAAATGGTTTATGAAAAAGTAAAAAATCATGTTTTAGAGCAAAGTACAAACTTCACATTTTCATTGATATGCCTCAATCAATAGCATATGCACTTTAATATTTTCCACCAAACAATGGGATGTGGCTTTAATGGTATTCAAGAGGTGAGAATATCCTACGAAGGGTAAGTAAGTTGAGCATGGTCTTTTATTTATTTTTTATTTTTTTCAAAAACAGGGAATGAATGATAAGTTTCATGCATTTATAAGCGTACACCGCAGGGTCGATAGTGACCCTTAACAATACAAATAAAGGTCGATTGAGAACCTACAAACAAAGTAAATGGGAGTTCTTAGCACAGGGTCACCCTTTTCATTGCAAATAAAGGTCGACTGAGACCATACAAACAAAGTAAATATGAGTTATGTAAAGGTTAGGATGGACCGCAGGGTCTCAATCAACCATTAACACTGTAAATGAAGGTCGATAGAGACCCTAATAGAGAATGTTAAAAAAAAAAAAATGTTTTCGGGCAAAATGACTGATTTGGTGCAAGAGCACTTAAAATTACCTTTCCGGTATGGTGGTCACCTAATATGTTTTTTCCAGTTAAATTCCCTAATTTTTATTATATAGACTTTAAACCCTCTTGGGTTTCACTTGATTATCATTTTTTATGACTAAGATATCAAGTGGGCAAAATGGCCTACTGCTAAGGTCTGCTATTTGTTTTGTTGAACCTGCTGTAGCTGAGAATTTGTATTGTTTTTCTCTAGCTTAGAAAAGAAAAAAAAAATTCAATGGAATTAACCAAATTTACTCTTTGTTATATGGAGATCAGAACCGCAAGGATGTCATTTGAAAAACTATTATGTAGAGTCAGTTATGAGTTGAGTAAAATAGCCTGTTGATATGGTGTTGCAGTCCCAAACTGGAAACTAGTTTTAGCCGAAACTTCATGAACATTTTTCCTTGGCTTAGAAACCCCTATTCCACTAAAAAAGATTTCCTCAATAATCTCATTAACATAGAGAAACAAACCCCTTTGGTTTCCCTTGAAAAGACTCTAAGATGAGAGAAATATGAAAAGGTAAGTTAGCTAGTAGGAACTTAAGTATTCAAAAAATCTCACTAATGTCATAAGCGGGTCTAAAATATTTTTGGGGGTCAAACATCATCCGTTAAACTTCATTTTTGTTATTTAGATTCCCCTATATGGTCTTTGAGTTTTGACAAAAAATCTCAATTAGGTGAGCTTCCCAGAAAGAACATAAAATTTGAAATAGAGATTAGAAAATTCTAGCATTTCAAAAATTCCAACTTTGCTGAATTGGTTTAAAATGTGTCTTGGGGAACAAATGTTAATCAATGATTTTCATTTTTGGAGTAAAGTAGAGATGGAGTGAAACCCTATCCAACGGTTAGATTTTTTTTTTGGTGTTTCAAACCTGTTTGGAAAGGAAGGGCAGAATTAAGCTAATTAACGGGCAAACGGGACACGTAGCTAAGTGGGGAGAGCGGTAGGGATGTAAATGGGTACCTGATTTTCCGATTACCCGGAGGTTCCGACTCGTTAAAGACCGGGTCTGAGTCCTTATTTAGGCCCCGATAAGTAAATGGGTCCGGGTCCTGTTCCACCTTGGTTTGGATCGGAGACCCGACATATTACCTTAATTTTTAAAAATCTCCCCTAAAAACCATGTTTTTTTTTTTTAAATATAATTCTCTACCTAAATCCAAACTCCGATCCAGACCTATCCCATATATGATTCTGGAGCCAAGAAACTGATTCTGAAACGGTTCAGGATCTAGTCCCAACTTCTCCTTAAAGGTTCTAGTTCCGGGTCCACCATGGACCTGGACCGAAACCGACCCGTTTACAATCCTATAGAGCGGGCTATAGAGCTCCTTTGAATAGGCTTGAGGACTGAGGTTCTCCTCAAATCTGCATCATGAGAGAAGACCTCAAGTGGTTGCTCTACTCAATTTGAACTATAAAGATTGATAGGAACAATAAACTCCGATGATAGGAAATGGAACGAACTGTTGAGGTTGCTCTACTCAATTTGAACTATAAAGATTGATAGGAACAATAAACTCCCATGATAGGAAATGGAATGAACTGTTAATTAAAAATGTTTCTGACAACCCAAATGATGGGAAGACTACATCCCCTTGTAAAGACATGATGATAGAAGAACATGGACTTTCTTTGAAAGTGGTCAACTATAAGATCTGCCTATAAAGTAATCATCAAAGAATGTTCATCATGTCCTGTGCATTCTTTGGACATGAGTACTCATGTGATTATTGGTACTTATAAATGAGTGTCAAAATTTGCATGATGAATTAAACAGCCTAAATAACTTGGATGAATGTCTGGGAGGGCAAATGTCAATTTTGGGTCAGTCCTAAGGTAAAGGCTTTAAATATTTCTCACAGGGGGCAATTGGGCCCCACAGGATTCCTAGAAATTTTTAAAGTTAAATTGGAGGTTTTAGTTTGTCCATCTCTAAACCAAAATAGATCTCAACAAACTCGCGAAGTTATGGTTGGTGACTTGGTGTGATCCTGAAAAATACTACAATTAGTTGAAAAAGAGGTCAAAATACTATAAATGAGAAAAATAGAGGTTGACCAAATAAAAAAAAAAAAACGTGGCAACCATGAAATGAAACCCAATTCCTACCCTTATTTTCTCCCTCAAAATCTCTCCTTCCCACCTTTTTCTCCTCCAGAAACCCACCTCCCAAATACCCATAATCAATCATCTTTTTTCCCCCCACAAATTCCTCCATTTCCCTTCCCTTTCTCTCTTCCTTCCCCCATTCACAACACAAGCCTTCTTCTCTCATTGGAAGGAAACATGGTATGTTCACATATCTCTCTTTCTCTCTCTCATGGTATTCCGAGATTGTATCATTATTTGACTTACATTTCTGAATGCACATTCGATTTTTTGTGATACATAAGGACATTCGAATCCAAGTCGCATGTTAATTTGAAAGTTGGTAACATGCATCCATGTGAGCAATAGATCTGAACCGTTGGATCAGTTCTTCCTGATACAAGCCATAATTTCCATGGCATTATGAAAACCATGCAGCCATCAAATCCTCTTAATCATCTCAATAGTCATCGTCATTGTCCTGGTCATCAGTGTACAGGAATATAGTGAATTCTTTATGTACAGTATTGAGTCGGGATCGTGTGAGACTTTAGCCTGTGGTGATATGTGGTGATCGTGAGTGGACCTATTATAGTTTGTCACATCACCGTGAGTAGCCCGCCATACACGTGGGGCCACTGCCCTTGCCTGGGCTACCTATGGTGATGTGGCGGATTTTAATTGGTCCACACACATACACCGTGGGTCAGAATCCTCCGATTCGTACACAATTTCATGATCCAAAAATCACTTTACTTAATTCTCTGATGGTGGCCATACAGATCCATCAATGGAGCCCATTTATAGAATCCAAACCAATCAATATAGCGGTCCCTTGGGTTATAGAATTGCACCAAATTCACTCCAATCAAAGTTGGCCCAATCATTAGATTGAGAATCAGTAAAAACACATGATTTTACTTTTTTACTTTTAATTACTTTAGCCATATGTTTTACATTTGATTAATCTGACATATTCCTTGATGATATGAGGTTCAAGACCGGTCAGGTGTTAATTCATTGCCATAAGGCATGAGTTTTCTCCCATGTTGTGCGTTTGGTACCCCTAAATTTATCTGGTGGACCTGTGTTCAAGGTCATGCGTGCCCCAGGGGATTAGTCCTATAGGGCGGGGATACCCTTGTCAACAAGAAAAAAAAAATGATATGAGGCTCGATCAAAGTGGTGAAGGTTCAAGTCTGAAGACTTAAAACGCAAGTGGGACGGATGTAGGACAGAACCATGGTGTATTAATTTGTACCTAGATCTGCCTTTATAAATCCGGATTCTAATCAGACATGGAACCTATATGTTTTATTCGGATTTGGCATCAACTTAAAAAAAATGGTATCCAGTTTTGGTTTTGGATTTGGATATAAAGTAAGATGTGATGTTTATTAATATAATTAGATAAAAGAGCTTCATGATATGTTTATTTTTTTATATACAACTGAGGCTATTTTTTTTATTTCTTTCTTATTTTTTATTTTGTTTTTTTGCTAATAGAGGGTGTCCTAGCCCTTTGGACTGGACTAATCTCTCCGGGGCCCAAGGGAACCCAAATAAATCCCCTGTGGCCCCAGGGAGAGCACCGGTGGACTCAACCTTTGGTTCTGAAGAGTGGGGAACCAAGGGTCGATACTAAAATCTCTAGCTCCGGAAGAGGGAGGAACCGTGATCCTGTCCACTAGGCCAACCCCTCAGGGTTATTGAGGCTATTTAATTATATAAGATTAAAGATATAAATAGACTCTCAAATATGAATATAACTCAAGCTATGTAGGTCCTTAACACCTATATATATTTTAAGTATATGACTAGATACTTCCGTTGGAACATACATAAATCTATCTTCAAATCCAACTGTTTTGTATCTTATATGCTTATATGCATGTATTCGGATCCAAATTCGAATTTCTTATGGATTCAAAAAGAAGTGTCATACTTGCTTTACTTGGAAACTGGCATATTCAAATAATTGAATACTCATTTGCAACCCTACTAGAAATAAACAACAATAACTATTTTCCATTTTTTCCCTAAGTTGCTTGGGTTCAATTTCATAAAACGTAGAGGTCACTTCTACCATGTAAAGGCCAAATGTTGCCCAAAAATATCCTTAGTAAGGATCCATTTTCATCAACGGGTAGGATCATTTTATAAAGGAGGCATGAAAAGTATTGCCCCCGTTCAAAGTGGGCCCATGACATCAACAATTAATATCTACTGAAGATTTCCCCCAAAATGAACAATTATTCAGGTCAAAGTCAATTGTGCCAAATCAATTGGCATAAAAAATGTAACTTAGGGTTGTATTTTCGCAACTAGGTTTTGGTTTCTTTGGTAGAAAGAATTCCTCCATTCTTGCATTTCCCATAAGAAATCAAAATCCTTGCTATTGAGGAAAATGAAATCATTTATTCGTTTACTTTTCCACATGAAAATAGTGTCACAACAAGTGACAAAAGAGTGAAAAATGCACGAAAAATTAGAATAATTTTCCTCTTCATCCCAAAAAAACCTCGTCGCACAATCATTATACCCTAGTTTTGCATGTTCCATGTTTAGTAAAATCCTTTTCAATCGTTCTATGGTGCATTGTATGGTGTATTCTTCCTTTTATTTGTGTGTGTAGGCGAATTCGGCATCTGGAATGGCTGTAGATGATGAATGTAAGCTGAAGTTCTTGGAATTGAAATCAAAGAGGAACTTTCGATACATTGTGTTCAAGATCGAGGAGGTAGCACAAAAAATTAAGGTGGAGAAACTTGGCCAGCCTGAAGATAGCTATGATGATTTCACTGCTTCCTTACCTGCCAATGAGTGCCGCTATGCTGTCTACGATTTTGATTTCACTACAGATGAGAATTGTCAGAAGAGCAAGATCTTCTTCATTGCCTGGTAATGTCTAAATATTGATCAGATACACTCAGCCTTATGATATGGTCGAGTCAAATCCATGCATATAGGACCCACTTTTAGTCATGACGAATGCTTGAAATTCAATTTATAGACATGATAGGTGATATATAACTTTGAAAAACATTTAAAAAGTGTTATTCACAATTGAATTAGCCCACACTTTTAATCCATAGTAGGGATGCAAACGGTTATCCGATTCTCCGATTGCAAAGAGGTTCCAACCTGTTAAAAATTGGGTTTGTAGTTTGTTTTAAGTTCTGATTAATAAATGGGTTTGGGCACAGAACAAAATTTAGGTTCCAATTGATAAACAAGTTTGGTTCTGGGTCATATAGGTTTTGACTTGTGGACCGGGACCCGGCAAATGTGTCTTTAATGTTGTAAACGATAGCTAAAAATCAACATTTGTTGGACAATTTTATGTTTAATTCTCGAGGTAGTAGACTTGATGTAATGTGATAAGTTGAATGATATCCTTATTTTAAGGGGAAAAAATTTATAAAAATGAAAGAAGTTAGAACTGGCTTTTGAAATAGACTATGGTCCTCTAGTTGGACCTGGTTCTAGAACCATTTTTTACAAACGGGTCAGGATCCGGGTCCAGTGAAACGGTACCATTTGCAACCCTGATCCATAGAGTTCAATTTTGCCCATAAGCATAGCTCAATTACAGTAAAAATGGCTCCAAAGTTGTTGACTTTTTGCCCCATTATTAGTTCAGGGGTAGGTTCAGACCCAAAGGTTTACTGCATTAGTTGGTGAACAACATTACCATCTTCTTAATTTGCCTGAAGCCATTTAGTTCATGCAGTAAGGATGGGGGCTGTTTTTGGCTAAATGACTCAATTGAATTTTCATCTTACATTGTTGAAAAATGTTCGATCATTTTATTGAAAACTGATTTCTGAAAACTGATGAGAGTCTTCGTTCTCAATTTCTATTTGTTGAGAAAAACTGGGGCTCAAATTGAAATAAATAATGAAAAATCTTGTTCGGTTCGACAAGTGTCAAGCTTAAGAAATATTATTCATTTAATTAACTGCAAATAAATGGGAAAATGAATATCCAAAATTGTCCACATTGAATGCCACAAAAATTCTTTCTGATTCACATTTTTTCCGCTCTCATTTATGAAAGGTTCTATCTAATTAAATGTATAGGTAAGACCCAAAAATTGCTGGAAACAAATAGTATCATATTTGTATTTCTGTAGATGTAAAGATAAAATAGTGAGTGATCTCTTATGATTCATAGACATTTAACCACATGGATTTCATATTTGATATGTGGGCAGGAGCCCTGATACATCAAGGGTGAGGAGCAAGATGGTGTATGCTAGTTCCAAGGACAGATTCAAGAGAGAACTTGATGGCATTCAAGTGGAGTTACAAGCAACAGATCCTAGTGAGATGAGCCTTGATATCGTAAAGGGGCGAGCCCTCTAAGTCCACATTTCTATCTTCCTTACTTAAACTTGAGCTCTCTTTGCTCAGTTCAATTTGTTGGTTACGATAACATGAGTGATTAATGTCTAAACCTTTCCGATAAGATAGTATAACATGCATTTGTTTGCCCTTGGTATTTCTTTAATTAAGATGCAAATACATTGTGCCTTAAAAATATATGAGGCCTCTCTCTCTCTCTCTCTCTCCCTCTCTCAGATGTTTTGTAACATTCATCATAAGGTGGTGCTATTGTTTTTAGTCAACTTATTAAGAGGTTATTGCAATGCAATCCTAAGCATTTGGAAGCCCTAACAATCTCTATATTAAAGAAAACCTGCCATGGATCCTTTAGCAAGTGGGGCAATGTTCTCCTACTTAGAGGACCACATAATATTCTGTCTTGTTTTGTGGGATCCACCTAGAAGTATGTCAATCATTAGGGGCTAAGGGGGTGGAAAAGCCTCATTAAAAAAAGATTCATCAGATTTTTCTATCCCTTGATTTAATAGCTTAAGTTTTAATGGTTTCATAACTGCATAGACTTTCAAGGTTCAATCCAACACAAGTGTGGTTTGGATTACTTTTAAATTGGGCTTGGTGGTAACTCAATGAGGGATAGGTGGGGTAGTGCTCTATGAAAGGTGGAACCAAGTGGGCCCCATAAATTTGGACAAAATATGCATGGTATGTGGTTCGCTATTAGGTGAATATTTTTGTTAACAAGCATAAAGTTCATACAATTCCTCAAGGTACACATTTTTATGTAAGTGGAAACCACGAAACCATTTATTATTATTATTTTGATGACACCGGTATCCCCCACCGGTCCAGCATAGGTGCCTTTAGCCCTATGACTAAGATTACACCCGATTCCAAAGGGCAAGAACTAGTCCATAGGGGCACATGATGTAATGGCCCAACACCACATGCAGTAAGCAATGCACCGCACCAGAGAGATTCAATACCAAGACCTCAGGATGGCTACCGCATGCCTTGACCGAAGAACCAAAGCTCGGGTGGGTGGAAACCATGATATTATGAATTGGATTGTTGATTTGATTGGACATACCATGGATGTGTGATATGCAGATCTACTAGCATGAAGACCCTATGCATTGCAGTGGTTATGTCCTGAATAATATATTAAAACTAATATCCCATTCATATAAATCTATTTATAACAAACTAAATAAAAAAAATTCAAATCAACCAAAAATTTATGAAAACCAAACATTTCATCGCTTAATCCATGTCAGCATATACAAAATAAATGATTCATATGCATTTATGCTCATTTTGAATACTATATAAAAACTTTAAAAATAACCTTTATTTATAGAGTTGAAATTCATTTGAATTGGATTACATCCACACAAAAGGGCCCAAAAAACATTTTATTGAAAATGCACATATTTAGCCCAAAGACACCTTTTATTGAAAATGCACATTTTATGTGTTTTTGAAAAGACACATCCACAAATGAGCCCCAATAAGCTGATGTGGCTTCTCCTAAGCCCAAAATTAAAGGCTTTTTTGAGGGTTTTTTTGCAACCAATATTCAGCTTTAAAGAGAAAGAATTATTCATAAGAGTGGATAAATTGATTAGATATATGAGCAGTGGGCTCATAGGACTGATTTAAAAGTGTGATAATATCATAATTCTCCCATGTGGGAAGCCATCCTTCTTCTAGGGGGGTTTTTTTTGTGTCACCATTGTCATAATTTTTTATCCCCATTTGCAGGAACCCATTTCAATTTATTGGTTTTATAAGCTAAATATTCATCATTCGTTTGGCCAAACAACTAAAAATTCAAGTTAATGATCACTTTTATGAATTAATCACATTTTTTATGAGTCCAGTCTAATATGAATATCAATTCCACTTTGTTAAAAGACCCTGATTTGAAGACTTCTAACTAATAACAAAACACTCTGGACGGTAATCCTCCAAATTAAATTTTTTTCAAGTACATAGGGCAATCCAAAATTTCATCTCCATAAAAAATAGTCCTACCGTTGGATTAATTGTTTGATGAAAAATATAATAATGAATATACTCATAGGATTTGTTAAATTTTTTATGCAAATAATCAATCTCATGGTGGTAATAACCCGACCATATTGTAAACTCATTTGGAATTAGTTATGCTGTATAATGATTATCACAAAAATAATAATGACTATATAATTAGTCATATAATAATGATTATTTCAAAAGCTTGACCGCCCATGCTTAAAATACAATTCATACGCATGAAATAAATAATAAAAATAATTCCTATAGAGGTCACTATTCTAAAAAATATAGTTACTTTTATAAATGTTTTTCATAGTACTTTTAAGAGATAATTAGCGAAAGGTCCCTCGTATAGGACTTGTATGGCCTCTAGTCCATCAACTTTTCTTTTAAGGCCTGTAGTCCATGCAACTAGACATATTTTGGCAAGAAGTCCCTGGATATAATTCTCATGACTAATTTACCCTTTCATCTGTTTTAGGCATAAAATTTTGAAATTTCAAATTTCAAATTTTATATTATCCCTCTTCTTCTTCAACCCAGAGTCTTACGTCCTCAGATCTGGTTTAGAAACGACGGCCACGATCACTTCCTTGTCATGGCGCGAGCCTCCTGGGACTTCTCCCAGCCGCTCTCATGGGACCCGCCGGTCTTGGGCACGTCCTTCCTCGAGCTGCAGGAATTCTACAACGTCACGGCGCTGACGCTCGAGTCTCGCGCCTGGCCTTGGCAGGAGCAGGCGTTTCCTTACTCGACCTCGTTCCACCCGGCCAACCTCGCGAGCCATGTGCCTTACCTGACCAGATCCACATGTACGGGATCGGGTGGCACATGGAGCCGATTCACATGTACCAGATCCACATATACCGGACGGCTCCATGAGCCATGTGCCATGTGCCTCGATCCACATGTGCCACGGGATAGTGGCGGGGTGCATACCAGTGTTCTTCGAGGAGATGTCGGCGAAGTCGCAGTTCGGGTGGCACATGGAGGAGGAGTACAAGGAGTTCTCAGTGTTTATAGCAAAGGAGGAGGTGGTGATGAAGGGTGTGAGGATTTCGGAGGTGCTGATGGGGATACCCACGGCGGAGGTGAGGAGGATGAGGGAGAGGGTGCTGGATCTGGTGCCGTGGGTCACGTACATGAGGCACGATAGTTCGGTGGGCCTGCGGTTCTTGTTCTGGAACAGGAGAACGAGAGGAGGAAGAAGATGACTCAGATGGTCGGTTCCAGTCCGGGTGTGGTCGGGTCAAGTTTGACCTGGTTTCAAAGCCCAAAAGCAAATATATCTGAGTTTTTGAGAAATTTATCTGTGTTTTTGGCAAATATATATGAGTTCCCGGCAAATTTAACTGAGTTTTTGAAAATTTTACATGAGTTTTTAACAAATTTATCTGAGTTTCTAACAAATTTATCTTCATTTTGGAAATTTATCTGAGTTTTTTGTAAATTTATCTGAGTTCTGAAATAAATTTCTTTACGTTTTGGACAAATCTATCTGAGTTTTGGCTAATTTATCTAAGTTATTGGACAAATTTATTCGAGTTCGAACAAATTTATCCGAGTTTGTGGCATATGTATTTGCGTTTTTCTAAATTTTATTTACACTTTTTTGAAATTTATTTGGATCTTTTAAAATTGACTTTCATCTTTGGAAAATTATTTGCGTCTTTTAAATTGATTTTCATCTTTTGAAAATTTTTAGATTTTTTGAAATTTATTTGCGTCTTTTTAAATTTCTCTATGTTCTTTTGATATTATAGCATTTTCTGAAATTTATTTGCGTTATTTCAAATTTATTTGTATTTTTTTTAAATTAGTTTTTTGTTTTTTTGGAGTTTAATTTTGTTTTTTTTAATTTTATTTACATCTTTTGAAATTTATTTTCGTCTTTTGAAATTTATTTACATTTTTTTAAATTTATTTTTGTCTTTTGAAATTTATTTGGATCTTTTGAAATTTATTTGCGGGTTTGAAATTTATTTCAGTTTTAGAAATTTATTTGAAATTTGTTTCCTGTTTTTTGAACTTTATTTGAAAATCTCATTAGTGGAATTTTATTAATCGTGACTAATTTAATAGTAGTTGACCATTATTAATGGCTTATCCCACTAATCATGGGATATGATTTGAAGAAAGGGTAAATTAGACACTTTAGGTTTTCAAATTTGGAAAAAAAGACCTTTCGCACTATAAAAAAAGATTGTGGACCTAAGGGAATAAAGTGAAATGTTCAGGGACCTTTCGCCGAATCTCCCTTTAATAAATTATCCCTATTATTGAAAAAAAAAGGGAGGAAAGTGAAATTTTTGTGGGACTGGGTATAAGCATGCTGTTTTTAATGTACTAGTAGAGACCCTTAGAAATGTCTCCTAATACCACAAAAAAGTGATCATGACTCTTATCTTTTCAACTCATCCCTACACAAACAGACTGACTGAATGAAAAGCGACAAGTCCGTAAAATTGAGTATTTCTTGCATTAATCCATGTGATTTTATGGACTTAGGTAGGATAAATTCATTGAATTTCATAAAATCATGCATTTGAGCATATAACGTTGAATCCATGTCAAAATCAGTCAAATTTCACATAATTGCATGGTTTTTATGAAATTATTCTTTTTTATTATTTGATTATCCTCTCAAATAACTTTTGATTCAAACGTAAGCTCATGTAGTTTCTTTGCATCATTGCATTTTATGCGAAAAAAATGATGAATGCATTGTATATATTCATATGAGTTCGTACGTTGTGAATTGGGCACCACGTGTTGCATTATTCGTTTCCTCATAAATATTCTTCTTTTAATTTTATCTCACTCTTTTGTGTAGGACAATTTAGACTTTGGGGCCCGCGAAGATAAAATTTGAGAGAAAGAAGAAAAAGAAGAAAAACTTCATGAAAAAGCCAACCTTGGGACCCACACTATGGTGGGCAGTAATCCCAAGGTAGGGGCAGCCATTGTAGGGCCCACTTTGATGTGCAAAAACTCAGATTAATTGCATCAAAGGTAATTTCCAAATTTGTGGGCCATGAGATGAGGTTTGATTTTCAAATTAGTGGGGACCACTATGGGAAAAATCCGATAGAAGTAAAAATCACAAAGAGAAGAATTAACCTAAACTAGGTTTCGGACTCCTTTTTTTATGGGCCGGAACTTCCGGGTAATCAAAGAATCGGACACCTATTTGCAACCCTACTCACACACACACAATGACCAAACTAGTTGAACTACACTTGTGACAGTATAACCGAACTCCTCTTTTTTTTTTAATTGTACATCTAATTCGGGTTGAGCCAGGGCTTACTATTTTAGGCTGGCAGAGCTACTTATTGCCCGATTCATGTCTAGGCCAGGATTGGGCCTATAGCTTCGAAACCGGGCCAAGTGTGGATATTCCTTAGCCCGGCCTGATTCGGCTCGTGAATACCCCTATTCCTTATGCCTTTAATAACCCATTTTCTCACCCAAAACATGAATTAATTATCTTTCGTGAGGAAAAACTAGAAAAAAGACTTATAATTGCTTAAGAGAAGATCTGCGGGGATAGAAGGCCCATCATCTTGGATTTGCTAATATATCTTCCGAAAAAACTAAACTGCTTCTAATTGCTCTTGAAAAGATCTAAAAGGATAGAAGATCTATTATTTTACATCCCATGATCATCATCTTTAGCAAATTTTGCATCATTTACACCACATCATTTAGTGCACATTTGGTGACGGGTGAGGAATATGCTGGATTTAGGATTCTTCTATTCCACGGGAAAAGAGAAGTTCTTGCTAAGAATTTGCATAGCTAATGATTCCTTGCCTTCCACGTTTTATTATAACGGTGGAGACACCGAGGACTTCAATAATCCATCTTTGGTGTTGAACACTAAAATCCGTTGATAATAAACAACCCATTTAATATGAGGATGTGACGGCATGCCATGACCAAGACATATGAGTGTATCAAGTGAGGTCCACATCTTGATATAAGACAAACTAATATTCCCTATCACCAGTGCACATATGATTAAATAAATGGGGCCCACTTTATTGAATAAACTATGACCCCTTATAACAGGTGGACATATGATTGAATTGATGAGGCCAGATTATATATTGAGCAAATTAAGAACCAATATAACTAGTGCACATATGATGAAAATGATGGGGCACATTTATTATCTATTAATAAGACTATATTCCATGGATGAGATGGTATCTTTTTTATTGAATAAGTGGAATCCACTGTATTCCTTTTTATTGAACAAAATAAAGTGATGGAACCCAAAACTAGCTGAAACAAAAGTCTAATAGCTGAAATTCAAAAGTATGTTGTAAGTCAATTAGATTACTAAACCAGTCCTTAAAATTGCCAAAAATAAAAAAAGGGCAGTCTCCCCTTAATGAGAAGACTATCTAAATTTCTTCAAGCTACATAAGTACCTGTTATATTTTAAATTATTTCATAAAAAATCCAGAATTCCCTTCGAACTATGAATTTCAATTTATATACAACCACAGCGCTCCTATAATTTACAATTCTCTCAAGGAAGACAATTTTCCGAGAGATGGAGGAATTGGACTAGAAAGAGAGTTAAAAGAAAGAGTGAGAGACTTCATTTTAATGAATTTCCCCAACCAATCAGGAAGATGCCCTCTGAGTCCATTGCCTTCCCAATTCATGTCCTCTAAATTGCTCTTAATGCATTCTTTAAATGACTCTTTAAATCTGTTTATTTCTCCATTGAAATGATTCTATTGCAAATCCAAGGTCTGTAGGTTGCAAAGACTCCCCAGGGCAATTGGAATGGGATATGAGAAATCATTATAACCAAAATCAAGTGACACCATTTTGCTGCTATTAAATAGCCAAGTGGGAATCTCAGGATCAATCCTGTTCCTTGAAAGAGCAAGGGTAGAAAGAGATGTCAAATTCACATGAGGAAGAGATGTATAAATGTTGGGAAGCTAGCAAGAGGACAAATGTAAGGTCAAAATAGAAGAAACAAATTTATTGATAATTGACAATCAGCTGCCGTACTGAGGTTCACCGATCCCATGTCAAGGTACTGTAAAGAAGAAAGGCGAGAGAGCCAATCAAGTCTATCCACATGATATCATATGTTGGAACATTGACAACGTAAAAAAAACCATCACTAGAATTTACCCATGTTACACGGTCATTATTGAGATCAAGATAATTGAAGGTAGAGAGATTCCCTCGCTCGCTCAGAACCCTTCCACCAAAGCCTGAGGCAGAGAGGTTAAGGTATCTCAAATTCTTGAATGAACTGATGAATTTTGGGACGACACTTCCTCCAAAGCAGTTGATGCTTAGGTCCAAGTATTTCAAATATTTTAACTCAAGATTTATCTCACCAGATATGCATGATCTATTGAATGCTGCTTCAAACATGTGAGAATATGTACCACTCAAAATGAAGGCCTTCTGCTTCATTTTGAGCATATGATATTCTTAAACGTATGCTCAATCATAGAACGGAACTAACTCTTATTGGAGAAAAAATTTATGAAAAAGCCCACTATAGGGGAGTGTTTGTTTTGAGTGGCTTGGATATTCAATCCGCTATGGAGACTCACATTCCTCATGGGAAGCAATTGTGAGACCCTCAAAGGATCCGGACTTCAAACATTGTATTATCATATCATTTATATCTTCACCATTCACCTTATCACGACTTGGTGAAAGTTCCGAGTATGAGATCTCTGGATTGGTCAACTCAACAAATTAAACAACCCAATAGTGTGCAAAAATAATAAACTATGCAGCGAAAAATAAACTCAAAAGGCACACACCACAAGGACACCGGATTTGGCGTGGAAAACCCTAACCGGGTGAAAAACTACGGATCCGAACTGCATCAACAATCAAGCACTGTGAATCTTGCAATTACAAAAAACTCAGATTTCCTCCCTAGATATCCCCTACCTAAGGACTGAAGTTACCTCGTGTCACTTCACGCCTCAGCAACTTCACACCATTAAATTGCAATAGACTCAATCCAACGCTTGACTTCTCAAATCTTATACACAAGAAGATGATCTTCTACAAGGGATGCAGAAGAAGCTGACTCTCTAGAGAACTTGGCAGCATAACTCTTCAATAAATCTTTAGAGAAGATTTCTCTCAATTATATCTCTAATTCAGAACTTGAGAGATGATTTGTGTTTCTTTGGGTTGTGAGAAAGACTTAATATATAGCCCCAAATCCGTGCATAAGTCTCTCGATAATAATCCACTAGAAATTTCAAGTCATCTCATACTTTGACTCAAAGTCCGGATCAAACTGGGCAAATTGTGTCATTCTCGCTATAGCGAGCTTCACCCTCGCTATAGCGAGGTGTCTCTCGGGTTCAGGCTCTAGCAAACGATTCTGACCCTTACACTTGGTGAATGAGTTCTAATCCTATTATCTCAACCATCCATGCCTACTCCAACACCATGACCCATCAAACGGTCACAATTAGTCAATCAAAAGTATTTTCATTAATTAATTGTGGTGAATTGGTTTACATGTGATCAGTCCAACATAAGCCCTACTTTGATTGTAGGGAGAAACAATTCTCATTGTTAACACATGGAGAAAAAAATTACTTTGAGTGGCTTGGATTCAATTTGGTGAGCCCTAGGACTTTCTTATGTTACTGCCCACAGTTTTGGAATTTATGTCTTGAAATAATTAGGGTATGTTCGAATTTAAGATTTTCTTTGGATTTATTTTGGATGATTCATAATTAATAAAAAATTCAACCATCCCTTGCCCTCCATATATATATATAGGGAAATATTCAAGTGATGGATTCTCTCACCATGTGTGGTGAGTGACTCCCCTTTCTGTGCTTTTGTACTTGAAGGGAGTACACCATTTTGTACTTGAAACCTCCTCAAAAAGGAAATCCCTCACTTGAATACCCCCATATATATATATATATATATTGGATAATTGTGGACCATCCCATACATTGCAATCTGCAGTGTGTGGAGTTAATTAGGCTCTCACAGTGTTTCCTCGGCTTTCTTTTCATGGTGCACTTAGACTAAAGAGTCAATTTCCCGGAACTTAAAAAGACTAGCAATTTTCTGTGTAACATGCATGCATACCTGTTCTCACAAAAGAAGCACAATATTCATATGGTTCACATGTTTGGTCACTGGAAGAATACTGATCATTGGGAGGAGGGGAAGGCCTTATCAAGGATTTAACTTGGACAAATACTCAGCCCAACAAATATCCCTACTGCCTGATTTAATGAACTCAACTACTCAAATTTTACGGTTTTATTACTGTATCAATGATCTTTTGAGATCCAATCTATCAGTGAATGAAGATTTGATAATGTCAAATGAGATTGGTTCCAATTTTACTCGGGAGGGAAAAAAATGGTTTTGTGGTGGTGGTGGTTAGTGTTACACCCCAAACCCATTATAATCCTTTTTCGCTTAATTAATTATGTTTTATATAAATTAATTATGCTTAGGTACTAATTAAGCTATTTTAGTATAATTTAGTCTTGTTTTAGCGCTTTAGTTAGACTTTGAGCCTTGGGGTAAGTAGTTTAGACCCGATCCAACCCATTTAGGCAGAGCCGGGGACTTTTCGTAATTTTGGATTTCCTTATTTTGCATCGTATGCACATCATCTTAGCATCATCGCTTGTATCTCGTCGAGCACGTCATCTTTCATATTGGACATTTCTTCATTGAACCTCGAACTAATCTTATAAGCTTCCATTTGACTAAAAGTGTAAATACAGGAAAGAGCTTGGATTTTCTTATAAGTCTTGAAACTATTTACTTAAACTAGCCCAAACCCAGTTTATTCGAATGATTTTTCAGTGCAAGAGGAGAACGGTCATCTGCACTCCTCTCTGTTTCTTCTCTCTTCTCCATCCCTGGGAGTAAAGCTTTGCATGTGTGTTTGGCAACAAGATTGGAGTTTCTCATTATCTCCTCTACCTTTTCATCTCCTTAAACCTTGTAGAACCATCTTCCTACCTCTTCAAATTGCTAAAACAGGAGAGGAAACTACTCTTCTTCTTCTCTTTTAGTAATAGCTGTTGTCAAGGGACTCATCTAGTTACATGCATACGCTTTAATGGTTATTTTGGCATTGCATTTTCTCAGGTTTGTGTAAATTTGGGGGCTTCTCTTGGTTTTGGCTCAAGAGGAAGATTGAGTGTGTGTAAGCTTGGATTAAAGGCAAGTATAAGCAAGATATCTATCAATGCATGTTATTATATATTGATTTTTAAATGAAAATCCAGTTTAATGTTGGTGTTTAGCCTCTTTAATTCAATTTGAGATAAGTATTTAGATGGTTCTCTTATTATGTGTGTATCTTTGAAATAGAAATAGTGGATTGGGTTGCATATGTGTAGAATGGAAGTTTGAATGGAAATGAGATGGTTTAGAATGAACGGAACTCAAAAATTTAGTAAACATCACTTTCTGTACTCGAACGTTCGAACTTTTACTTTGAACATACGAAATCTTGGCCTCTCGGGTAATTGGCTTGGGACTAACATTCGAACTCTTGGTAGACACTTAATTGAATTTTGACAGATTTTGGAATTACCATAACTTTTGACACGTTCGTCGGATTTTGGAGTTCTATATATCATTGGAAAGCTCTTGAAGTGTAGAACTCATTGGTCCACTTATCCTAACACTACTAGAAAAGTCACTTTTAGCGGCCGCCAAAAGCCGTCGCTAAAAGTAGACTGGCGGTCGCTAATGCTCTTTAGCGACCGCTCAGCGACCGCCAAAATGCCGCCGCTAATACCTCGTCGGTAATAGTATTAGCGACCGCCAGATGTTTTTGCGACCCGGTCGTGGCGGTCGCTAAAACTTTAAAAAAAAAATTTCTGGGAGCATTAGCAGCCGCCAAAGCGGTCGCTAATACTCCAAATAGCGGTTGCTAATACCGACTTTTTTTTTATTTTTTTAAAATTTTACAGTATTAAAGGCGGTCGCTAAAGGTTTAAACTTACTTTTAGCGACCGCCAGTGGTAAAATTTTCCCTTTAGCGACTGCCAGTGGCGGTCGCTAATGCTTTTTTTTTTTTGCTATTATCAATATGCAATTTCTAAATATTTTTCCTGTACCTGAATTTAATGTAGACAACCAAAATATATTATATATAACTACAACCATCAATTAAAATTACAACACAAGAAAATCTTATATTAATTAAAAAAGTCTTATATTAATTACATTTAAAACATAACAAAAGTTTTAACAAATTATATACATTAAAAAAAAAATCTTCGTGAAGGGTGCCGTAGAAGATCCGATGCTCTCACACCTGAATAGAAAAAGGAAAATAAATATTAATAGTTAACTATAAAAATTGGCAATTTATACTAAATAAGAAGAAATTAAGAATTAAAATTTAAATTTAAACCTACTTTTCAACATTACGAGCAATCCGAGATTCGGAATCACGTTCCGTCAGTTCCTGCAAGTCATTAATGACTAGGGGCCCATGCCCGTCAAGTTTCACGGGCAACGGAGCCCGTTTGCTCGTTTAGGGCGTCCGGAGGCTCGATTTCTAAGTTTTAACTTAACGTTCTAACTTAAACCTACTTTTCAACATTACGAACAATCCGGGATTCGGAATCACGTTCCGTCAGTTCCTACAAGTCATAAATGACTAGGGGCCCATGCCCGTCAAGTTTCACGGGCAACGGAGCCCGTTTGCTCGTTTTGGGCGCCCGGAGGTTCGATTTCTAAGTTTTAATTTAACGTTCTAACTTAAACCTACTTTTCAACATTACGAGCAATCCGGGATTCGGAATCACGTTCCGTCAGTTCCTGTAAGTCATGAATGACTAGGGGACCATGCCCGTCAAGTTTCACGGGCAACGGAGCCCGTTTGCTCGTTTTGGGCGCCCGGAGGCTCGATTTCTAAGTTTTAACTTTACGTTCTAACTTAAACCTACGTTTCAACTGTACGATCAAACCGGGAGTCGGAATCACATTCTGTCAGTTCCTGCAAGTCATGAATGACTAGGGGCCCATGCCCGTCAAGTTTCACGGGCAACGGAGCCCTTTTGCTTGTTTTAGGCGCATGGAGGCTCGATTTCTAAGTTTTAACTTAACGTTCTAACTTAAACATACTTTTCAACATTACGAGCAATCCGGGATTCGGAATCACGTTCCGTCAGTTCCTGTAAGTCATGAATGACTAGGGGCCCATGCCCGTCAAGTTACACGGGCAACGGAGCCCGTTCGCTTGTTTTGGGCGCCCGGAGGCTCGATTTCTAAGTTTTAACTTAACGTTCTAACTTAAACCTACGTTTCAAATCAAACCGGGAGTCGGAATCACGTTCTGTCAGTTCCTGCAAGTCATGAATGACTAGGGGCCCATGCCCGTCAAGTTTCACGGGCAACGGAACTCGTTTGCTCGTTTTGGGCGCCCGGAGGCTCGATTTCTAAGTTTTAACTTAACGTTCTAACTTAAACCTACTTTTCAACATTACGAGCAATCCGGGATTCGGAATTACATTCTGTCAGTTCCTGCAAGTCATGAATGACTAGGGGCCCATGCCCGTCAAGTTTCACGGGCAACGGAGCCCGTTTGCTCGTTTTGGGCGCCCGGAGGCTCGATTTTTAAGTTTTAACTTAACGTTCTAACATAAACCTACTTTTCAACATTACGAGCAATCCGGGATTCGGAATCACGTTCCGTCAGTTCCTGGAAGTCATGACTGACTAGGGGCCCATGCCCGTCAAGTTTCATGGGCAACGGAGCCCGTTTGCTCATTTTGGGCGCCCGGAGGCTCGATTTCTAAGTTTTAACTTAACGTTCTAACTTAAACTTACTTTTCAACATTACGAGCAATCCGGGAGTCGGAATCACGCTCCGTCAGTTCCTGCAAGTCATGAATGACTAGGGGCCCATGCCTGTCAAGTTTCACGGGCAATAGAGCCCGTTTGCTCGTTTTGGGCGCTCGGAGGCTCGATTTCTAAGTTTTAACTCAACGTTTTAACTTAAACCTACGTTTCAACTGTACGATCAAATCGGGAGTCGGAATCACGTTCCGTCAGTTTCTGTAAGTCATATATGACTAGGGGCCCATGCCTGTAAGGTTTCACGGGCAACGGAGCCCGTTTGCTCGTTTTGGGCGCCCGGAGGCTCGATTTCTAAGTTTTAACTTAACGTTCTAACTTAAACATACTTTTCAACATTACGAGCAATCCGAGATTCGGAATCACATTACGTCAGTTCTTGCAAGTCATGAATAACTAGGGGCCCATGCCCGTCATGTTTCACTGGCAACGGAGCCCGTTTGCTCGTTTTGGGCGCCCAGAGGCTCAATTTCTAAGTTTTAACTTTACATTCTAACTTAAACCTACGTTTCAACTGTACGATCAAATCGGGAGTCGGAATCACGTTCCGTCAGTTCCTTTAAGTCATGAATGACTAGGGGCCCATGTCCGTCAAGTTTCACGGGCAACGGAGCCCGTTTGCTCATTTTGGGCGTTCGGAGGCTCGATTTTCTAAGTTTTAACTTAACGTTCTAACTTAAACCTACGTTTCAACTGTACGATCAAACCGGGAGTCGGAATCACGTTCCGTCAGTTCCTGCAAGTCATGAATGACAAGGGGCCCATGCCCGACAAGTTTCACGGGCAACGGAACCCGTTTGCTCATTTTGGGCGCCCGGAGGCTCGATTTCTAAGTTTTAACTTAACGTTCTAACTTAATCCTACTTTTCAACATTACGAGCAATCCGGGATTCGGAATCACGTTCCGTCAGTTCCTGCAAGTCATGAATGACTAGGGGCCCATGCCCGTCAAGTTTCACGGGCAACGGAGCCCGTTTGCTCATTTTGGGCGCCCGGAGGCTCGATTTCTAAGTTTTAACTTAACGTTCTAACTTAAACTTACTTTTCAACATTACGAGGAATCCGGGATTCGGAATCACGCTCCGTCAGTTCCTGCAAGTCATGAATGACTAGGGGCCCATGGCCGTCAAGTTTCACGGGCAACAGAGCCCGTTTGCTCGTTTTGGGCGCTCGGAGCTCGATTTCTAAGTTTTAACTCAACGTTTTTACTTAAAAAACTTAAACCTACGTTTCAACTGTACGATCAAATCGGGAGTCGGAATCACGTTCCGCCAGTTTCTGTAAGTCATGAATGACTAGGGGCCCATGCCCGTCAATTTTCACGGGCAACGGAGCCCGTTTGCTCGTTTTGGGCGGCCGGAGGCTCGATTTTTAAGTTTTAACTTAACGTTCTAACTTAAACCTACTTTTCAACATTACGAGCAATCCGGGATTCGGAATCACATTCCGTCAGTTCCTGCAAGTCATGAATGACAAGGGGCCCATGCCCGTCAAGTTTCATTGGCAACGGAACCCGTTTGCTCATTTTGGGCGCCCGGAGGCTCGATTTCTAAGTTTTAACTTAACGTTCTAACTTAAACCTACTTTTCAACATTACGAGCATTTCTGAATTCGGAATCACGTTCCGTTAGTTCCTGCAAGTCATGAATGACTAGGGGCCCATGCCCGTCAAGTGTCACGGGCAACGGAGCCCGTTTGCTCATTTTGGGCGCCCGGAGGCTCGATTTCTAAGTTTTAACTTAACGTTCTAACTTAAACCTACTTTTCAACATTACGAGCAATCCGGGATTCGGAATCACGCTCCGTCAGTTCCTGCAAGTCATGAATGACTAGGGGCCCATGCCCGTCAAGTTTCACGGGCAACAGAGCCCGTTTGCTCATTTTGGGCGCTCGGAGCTCGATTTCTAAGTTTTAACTCAACGTTTTAACTTAAAAAACTTAAACCTACGTTTCAACTATACGATCAAATCGGGAGTCGGAATCACGTTCCGCCAGTTTCTGTAAGTCATGAATGACTAGGGGCCCATGCCCGTCAATTTTCACGGGCAACGGAGCCCGTTTGCTCGTTTTGGGCGGCCGGAGGCTCGATTTCTAAGTTTTAACTTAACGTTCTAACTTAAACCTACTTTTCAACATTATGAGTAATCCGGGATTCGGAATCACATTCCGTCAGTTCCTGCAAGTCATGAATGACTAGGGGCCCATGCCCGTCAAGTTTCACGGGCAATGGAGCTCGTTTGCTCGTTTTGGGCGCCCGGAGGCTCAATTTCTAAGTTTTAACTTAACGTTCTAACTTAAACCTACGTTTCAACTGTACGATCAAATCGGGAGTCGGAATCACGTTCCGTCAGTTCCTGTAAGTCATGAATGACTAGGGGCCCATGCCCGTTAAGTTTCACGGGCAACGGAGTCCGTTTGCTCGTTTTGGGCGCCCGGAGGCTCGATTTCTAAGTTTTAACTTAACGTTCTAACTTAAACTTACTTTTCAACATTACGAGCAATCCGGGATTCGGAATCACGTTCCGTCAGTTCCTGCAAGTAATGAATGACTAGGGGCCCATGCCTGTCAAGTTTCAGGGGCAACGGAGCCCGTTTGCTCGTTTTGGGCGCCCGGAGGCTCGATTTCTAACTTTTAACTTAACGTTCTAACTTAAACCTACGTTTCAACTGTACGATCAAACCGGGAGTCGGAATCATGTTCCGTCAGTTCCTGCAAATCATAAATGACTAGGGGCCCATGCCCGTCAAGTTTCCCGGGCAACGGAGCCCGTTTGCTTGTTTTGGGAGCCCGGATGCTCGATTTGTAAGTTTTAACTTAACGTTCTAACTTAAACCTACTTTTCAACATTACGAGTAATCCGAGATTTGGAATCACGTTCCGTCAGTTCCTGTAAGTCATGAATGACTAGGGGCCCATGCCCGTCAAGTTTCACGGGCAACGGAGCCCGTTTGCTCATTTTCGGCCCCCGGAGGCTCGATTTCTAAGTTTTAACTTAACGTTCTAACTTAAACCTACTTTTCAATATTACGATCAATCCGGGATTCGGAATCCCGTTCCGTCAGTTCCTCCAAGTCATGAATGACTAGGGGCCCATGCCCATCAGGTTTCACGAGCAACGGAGCCCGTTTGCTTGTTTTGGGCGCCCGGAGGCTCGATTTCTAAGTTTTAATTTAACGTTCTAACTTAAACCTACTTTTCAACATTACGAGCAATCCGGGAGTCGTATCTCGTTCCGTCAGTTCTTGCAAGTAATGAATGACTAGGGGCTCGTGCCCGTCAAGTTTTACAAGCAACGGACATCGTTTGCTCTTTTTGGGCGATCGGAGGCTCGTTTTCTAACTTTTAAGTTAACGTTTTAACTTAAACCTACGTTTCACTTGTACAATCAATCCGGGAGTCGGAATCTCGTTCCGTCAGTTCTTGCAAGTCAGGAATGACTAGGGGCCTGTGCCCGTCAAGTTTCAAGAGCAACGGACACCGTTTGCTCATTTTGGTCGCCTGGAGGCTCGTTTTCTAAGTTTTAAGTTAACATTCTAACTTAAACCTCCGTGTCAACTGTACGATCAATCCGGGAGTCGGAATCTCGTTCCGTCAGTTCCTGCAAGTCAGGAATGACTAGGGGCCCATGCCCGTCAAGTTTCACGGGCAACGGAGCCCGTTTCCTCGTTTTGGGTGCCCGGAGGCTCGATTTCTAAGTTTTAACTTAACGTTCTAACTTAAACCTACTTTTCAACATTACGAGCAATCCGGGATTCGGAATCACGTTCCGTCAGTTCCTGCAAATCATGAATGACTAGGGGCCCATGCCCGTCAAGTTTCACGGGCAACGGAGCCCGTTTGCTCGTTTTAGGCGCCCGGAGGCTCGATTTCTAAGTTTTAACTTAACGTTCTACCTTAAACCTGCGTTTCAACCATACGAGCAATCCGGGCGTTGGATTCTCGTTCCGTCAGTTTCTACATGTCAGGAATGACTAGAGGCTCGTGCCCGTCAAGTTTCAATGGTAACGGAGGTCGGATCCTCGTTTTGGGCGCCCGGAGGCTCAATTTCTAAATTTTAACTTAACGTTCTAATTTAAACCTACATTTCAACATTACGAGCAATCCGGGAGTCGGATTCTCGTTCCGTCAATTCATGCAAGTCATGAATGACTTAGGGCCCGTGCCCGTCAAGTTTCACGGGCAATGGAGCCCGTTTGCTCGTTTTGGTCGCCCGGATGCTCGTTTTCTAAGTTTTAACTTAACGTTCTAACTTAAACCTACTTTTCAAAATTACGAGCAATCTGGGAGTCGGATTCTCGTTCCGTCAGTTCCTGCAAGTCATGAATGACTAGGGGCCAGTGCCTGTCAAGTTTCACGGGCAACGGAGCCCGTTTGCTCGTTTTGGGCGCCCGGAGGCTCGATTTCTAAGTTTTAACTTAACGTTCTAACTTAAACCTACTTTTCAACATTACGAGCAATCCGGGATTCGGAATCACGTTCCGTCAGTTCCTGCAAGTCATGAATGACTAGGGGCCCATGCCCGTCAAGTTTCACGGGCAACGGTGCCCGTTTGCTCGTTCCGTCAGTTACTGCAAGTCATGAATGACTAGGGGGCCGTGCCCGTCAAGTTTCACGGGCAACGGAGCCCGTTTGCTCGTTTTGGGCTCCCGGAGGCTCGTTTTCTAAGTTTTATGTTAAGCTTTTAACTTAAATGTTGAAATCTTGAATTAAAAAAAAATAATTTTACCTGGTCAGTATCACTCGTGCGAGCTAAATCATGACTGCCCTCTCCACCGAAGTCATGTCTAGCCATGTGGCCGCTGCCAGCGTCTGGTGCCTGTAATTATTTATTATACAGTTAAAAACAATAAAAAAGACATAAGTATTGACAATTTATATGTACAAGTTTTTTTTCTTACTAACCTGAGTAGTGGGTATTGGGTCTGAAGCAAGCGGGGCGCGACTCTGTGATAGACGACTCTCATGCTCTGCTATCTCCGCACTCCACTCGGCCCTCATCTCTGCACTGATCTCTGCCTTGACCTCTGCCCTGACCTCCTCTCTGATCGATGCCTTCGTGGACTGCAGCAACTCCTGAACCTCCTCATCCGTACGGAAGCGTATGCCCCGGGAGGAGCTAGCACCGGATGACTCCGATCGCGTGATGTGCGAGCGTGGAATGCCCGTCCCATACGTCCGAGTGTATCCATGCCCATCCCGGCCAACGACGGAGTGGAATATCTCATCCCTCCGCGATGGCAATCGCGTTCCTCCTCGGGTAACTCCTCAAGGCGTGACTGATACTGGGCCTGCGTAGTTCATTCATTTAGTATATTATCATGCATAACAAGACATACTAATAGAAACATAATTTAAACAGTTCAATATAAAAACTTACGAAGATAGCTGCAACCTCTGGGTGGCGAGGATCTCGAGAACTCATCCAGACGGACATCCTATCAACCGGAACACCCTCGGAACGCAACTGTTTGGTGGAGAAATGTATTACTAGTATACTATCATACAGAATGACAAAAACAAAAATTAACTGTACGATCTAACTTTTTACCTCGTGGCGGACCTGGGTGATGTGTCGAGTCCCCAACCTATGTGCAGGACCCTGCAATGCGCGGTTCCGCGAATTCGTAGCAGACACTCTCTGTTTTCAATATTTATTAGTCAGAATTTTTGTTAGTTACGTTAGTTAGTTGTAAAATGTTAAAATTAAAATAAAAAAGTACAGGTTTCTCACCTGAGCCTCCTCGCTCGACCAGTACCCGACGAGCTGAGTCCACTGATCAGGAAGAACGCCAGTCGGAACTCGCTTAAGTATGTCAGGCGCATCTTGATGAGGCTTTCAGTGCCGCGTCTTTATTTTATTTTTATGATCCTTCCACATCTTCCGGCACTTAGACATGCAAACTGGCCGGAAGAGCTCAGGACATGCCCTCAGATTGTCCTGAAAAGGACAAATAATTTTTCATTGACAAATTATTTTTCATTAAGTTATGGTTTAAATTGACACATCCTGAGGAGAAATGTTAAGTTATTACCTTGACCTGCTGCCAGGTCCGATCTAGTGTCGCCACCGGGAATGCGTCCCAATCAAGTGTGGTCAAAGGAAATACATATGGATCCCGGACCATATGTCCTAACTGGCTGATGAGCTGGTGAGCATGAGGGCCCACCGGATGATATGACTCATCAAACTCTACGTCAATGGGATGGCCGGAATTCCATGTCCGGATCCCTCTAGCAGGGCCTCTCCCCCTGCTGGAAGATGGGCACGTGCTCGTAGCACCTGTTTAAATTTGAGATAATCTAATTAAGTTGAAATAAAATAATTTGCTAGCCTTAAAATGTTTTAATTAAATAAACTTATACCAGTCTGTGTATCTCCTGATGGTGGTGCTGAAGATGGTGGAGCTAAAGCACTGGACGATGTTGAAGCATCCACTGGAGTGGATGGACTCGGATGAGATGCCGATGACAAACTCCTCTTTCGTCCTGACATATCTGTTCAAATGTTTGTAAGATAAATTTCATTAAACAAGATAATTGAAATTAACATTTAAAAATTATATACACTAAAATTTAACATTACTGAAATAGTTCCCAACCGTTCATTGGTCATGTAAGTCAACTGTATCTCCTTCAATGGTTTCCCGAACCCAATTAATATCTTCATCATGTTGAACAACTGTATTCTGGTCAAGTTCTTGTTGGGCGAATGCATCAATATCTGGCTCATCACATTCAATCTGATACACTCCCCTCCTTGACATTTTAACTGCAACCTGCCAGTTAGGATCTTTCGGATCTCTGACATAGTAAACTTGCTCTGCCATTGAGGACAGTATGTACGGTTCGGCACTTATTCGATCATCAGGATGTAACAAATTGTTAAAATTTACCAATGTAAACTGGTAATTATCTGTTTTCACCCCTCGGATGGGATCCACCCAATCACACTTAAACAATAGAAACTTTAGCCCGTGATTATACACAACTTCAACAATATCTTTCAACCGGCCATAATAGTAACCAGCATCGACGGATGGACAACCGAGCCCACTATTTTGCGTCGCTCGTTTCTCATCTACATCCTTGATGCGAAATCGAAAGCCGTTGACATCACAAGTTGTGTAACGTCGGGCCGTTATAAATGGGCCATCAGCTAACTGGTTGATTTCATCAGTCAAATACGGATTGTTGGTTCTTCGTAAGCTACATACCTACGCAACGCATGTAATCAGTGAATATCACTATATGAAAGTAATATGACAAGAACAAGTGAAACTACTCCTAATGATTGTATACATACGTGATTCTTGAACCATTCATGAAATGACTGGTAATGAGACTGATGAATTTCATTCTCTGTAGCATGAGGCATGTCCCGTTTCAGCTCATCAATGTGTGTCCTGTGATGCATAATACGTGTTAACGACAAGTGTGATGATTTAGGCAAAAAACTGACAAGTTACACGTATAAATGAGTGATAACTTACTGAGTGAAAGCCACAACAGATGGGGTGTTGAACAACACCCACCGGTGAGCTTGAATCCACTCAATATTGTTGAGATCAAATGGCGTGCCCTCCCCAACTGGACCATCATTAATCCGCGAGGGCCTAGTTAACTTTGTTTCAATATTCTCTTTAAGATATGCTGCGCAGAAATTTGTGCACTCATCCATCAGATACCCCTTTGCTATCGATGCCTCCGGACGAGCTCTATTGCGAACATATCTCTTCAATGTGTTCATATACCTCTCGATCGGATACATCCATCTGAATTGGACGGGGCCACCGAGCAGGGCTTCATTGGTTAAGTGTATGGTCAAGTGAACCATGACATCGAAAAATGCAGGTGGGAAATTTTTTTCTAAATGACACAACGTCACAGCAATCCTCTCTTGCAAACCATTCAACTCATCAATTCGATGAACTCTAGAACAAAGTTGTCTGAAGAAGTTACTAACTTCAATCAACGGCGCTACAACATTCTTAGGCAAACAATTCCGTATGGAGATAGGCAGTAATTGTTGAATAAGAATATGATTGTCATGACTCTTCAAACCCTGTAATGTTCTTTCTCTCATGTTCACACGCTTTGCGATATTCGAACAGTACCCGTCAGGAATAGAAGATACTTTCCAGTATCTTCTAAGTGCATAACAGTACCCGTCAGGCAAACGTTCTTCTCGATGTGCATAACATCTAAGTTATGCCTGAGTAAGTTATCTTTCCAGTATGGTAAATCGTAGAAAATACTTTTTTTCTTCCAATTATGACCTCGCCTTCTACTTGCACCGGGAATAGAAGGCAGCACCAGGGTTAGTAAATCTTGAAAATCATACACAGTACGTATTTGCTCCTGCTCGAGCTGTGACAACAAGTCAACTCCCGTCATTGTTTGAGGTGCTGGACCATATTCTCGACTCCCATCAAATGACACTTTGTCCCTCCTGAACCTATGCAATGGAGGTAGAAAGCGCCTATGACCCGTGTATGCCCATTTTCTGCCGTGCTTCAACCAAGTTGACTTCTTCTCCTTATTGCAGCAAGGACATGCAAACTCTCCCTTTGTGCTCCAACCCGACAAGTTGGCGTACGCAGGGAAGTCGTTGATTGTCCATAATAATGTGGCGCGGAGTTTAAACATTTCATTGCTTTCGGCATCAAATGTCATCAGACCATCAGCCCATAATTCATTCAATTCATCTATCAGAGGTTGCATATATACATCAATCTTGTCCCTTGGTCCTTTTGGTCCATCAATATGTGTGAATAGGATCAGGAAAGGTTGCTTCATACACATCCATGGCGGAAGATTATAAGGTACCAAAACAACTGGCCACGTACTGTGATTTGCCCCAGTCATGGATCTGAACGGACTAAAACCATCTGCAGCCAAACCAAGCCGCACATTGCGACAATCCAAGGCAAAGTCTGGATTCCTCCGATCGAAGTCTTTCCACGCTGGGGAATCTGCTGGATGGGTCAACTTACCATCGTCCCTGCTATTCTCGGCATGCCATCTCATCAGTTTAGAAATATTTGATGACATAAAAAGCCTCTTCAGCCTTGGCTTAAGTGGGAAATATCTAAATTGCTTTACTGCCACAAGTTTGCCACGGTTCATAACACTTGTAGAACTATTTTGACGATTGTAACCAACCCCGTCCTCCTTCCATCTCGAAGTCTGACACACAATGCACTTATCAAGATGGGCATTCTCATTCCTAAACAACATGCAATTGTTCGGACATGCATCCAAAGTCTCATATGTGAAACCTAAATTTTCAGTTAACTTGCGAGCCTGATAATAGGACTCAACAAGTTTTGCACCGGATGGGAGCACTCGATGCAACAACTGGAGGATTATATCGAAAGACTTGTCAGACCATTGGTTCAATGCCTTCAAATGTAACAACTCAACAATAAAGGACAATTTACTGAAGTCATTGCATCCAGGATACAATTTTTTCTGTGCATCGTCTAGAATTTCAAAATATCTCAAAGCTTCTTCATCGGCACCAGAGCGAGAATTACTCCCACCCGCCCCCTCAGTCTCACAGCTTCTGTATTCGGGTGCCAACCTGCACGCGATATCATTTAACATCACGTTCATCGGATCAGCCTCTAACATATCATCCACCTCAATTTGATCTATTTCCTCTCTGCGACAGGAAACATACTCTTCTCCATGTTTTATCTAGTTCTTGTAGTCCTTTAAGAATCCATTCAGAATCAGATGCTCTCGAACAATCTCTCTTCTGTAATAATACCGATTCCCACATTTTCTACATAGACAACTGATGAACTCATTGTCAAACCCATTGGTAAATTCCATGAACTGGTTAATCCCCTCCATGTATTCCCGAGACATCCTATTCGGTAAATCAATCCAACTCTTGTCCATCTCCGTAAGTGCTTCTGTGGAAGTCTAAAATGAACAAGTACAATTAGCCTAATGTACCGTGGCATCATGCAAGTCACCTATATATAAACTGCAAACTCCTTACTACAAGGTGGTTGGTCCTACCCCATTCGAGAATGCACGATCCAACTTGCACTAAACAACTCTAATGCTTCGTCCCCTAGTCAAACAAAATTTCGGCAGCATGTCCGCATGGTTCTCCAAGTACACGACACAGGTAGAACATCAGTCGTACCTATGTATGTACCCAGAGAACAATGGGACATCAACCGAAACTCTGTCTAACATCAGACTTGCATGAGCTATTAAGTATAAGATGGATAATTGCATTCTCAAACTGTCCGAACTGGACAATTCAAGAATCATATACGACAAAGTTCGAATGTACATCACAAGAACAACGAATCTAGTCAAAGACCCAATCCGTCGCGTCAAGGATTACCGAACATATATCGTACACAATTCTCGAACAGGTCTAAGTTTCACTAATGCATGAAAATGGATAAAAGTTGATAATGAAAGGTTCACAACCAATGCAAAGGATATAGATTTAAATTATTGTATTTATGCTTACAACTTTCTAAACAAGTTAATTCAAGGAAACAACTAAACAAGCCAATCATATATACATCCACAGGCACAGAGGGGTCGCACATTGTCAAACACCAAGCCTCCTTAAATTAAAAATAAAATGCAACTAATTAGGTGGAATGAAATGCTGCATCAGTAATAAAATACAATCCAATCCAAAATAGGCATGTATATTTTTATATATTATTTGATCTAGAACCAAGCTTCTATATATTAATAAAATTGTGGTTTCTGGGCCCTTTTTAGTTGTTTTTCTTTTATCTATATTTCATGGACCTTTTTAAATTGATAGATTTTGGATGGGCGTGTGTCACGACTCAACAATTTGGAACTCAAGACATTAGAATTTTAAATTCGTCAGTATTATACATTTTGCTTTTTTTTTTTTGGGTGGGAGAGACTAATTGAGCTCATCTGCATCCAATTAGAACACAGATGAGAAATAACAAGATTATTGTTATTAAAATAAGTTTGTATATGTAAAAATTCAAAAGTTTTAAATATTATGTTGATGATGATATATACTATCAAGAAGGTGATGAAAAAGACCAATCAAAATGACCTCAATATTAACTGAGGCCTAAGGCCTTACAATGTGAATTTTTGAATGACCTTTGCTGGGGATGAGGAGCGAGGAAATATCCCTAACTAGGACCCAATGGATTTTTAAGATGAGAAAGAACCCATTGACCTTCACCATCATAATAATAGGATTCCTGTGATTTTTGGTTCTTGTGGGTCCTATCATTTTACATAAACAGGTTCACCTCTGAGAGTCCTGCTGCCATCAAGGAGACAAGAAAATTGAACCAAAGATTCTCATTGATTTGTCGATGCTAAAGAATGATTTCAACCCTGCGAGATCTACCCTATTGACCCATGGTGCCTTTCTCGTGTTATTCTTGGTTCTCATGACAGACTACAAAGTCTTTCCTGAAATACTATAAGCTTTATGACCCATATGAAAGGTGTAGGTCCTTTTGATCTGAATGTGCCTTGAGAAAGCCATATGAGGGAAAAGATGATCATCCTTTGGACTTGCCACAATCACCAAATTCGCTAAAACAATTTCGGAACAACCAATACTACAAATCATCACAATATTAGCTTAATACTATGACAGCTTTCTATATATCCTATACCCATACACCGGTACAAAACCATACATTACATTTTTTTCTTCTTCTTCTTTAATTTACCCTCATTGTAAAGGAATCCTAGACTCTGGCATTTGTCATGTTACTAAAGGAAGACAAGGTATAGAAGCATACAGTGGGGATAGTTCCTAGGAGCAGCTTCTTGGGGATTAACAATATTCCAAAGAGATCACTCTGTTCCCCTCAGAGTGAATTTGGGAATGAATTGACACCATTTTCACACATATATGCATGTGTTATGTGTAACAAGAGCACAAACAAATGTGATCATGGATATGTGGGCGGTTTGTATTTTACACTTGGAAAAGGAGAATGGGTTTTACATATGCAATTATTAGCTGCCAAGCGCATTGTCATGTTTGTCAAAATTACCTCTTTCACGAGAAAATTAGGCATCCAATGGTTTTAGATGTGTTTGGAATTTTTTAGGTGGTTTATTTTTTTCACAGATTTCGCAAATTCCATGAAGATGTTTTGGGTTCTTTATCATTCATATGAGATTTTTGAATGGTTCACGTTAGGAATTGTAATAGTGTGGAAAATTAGAAACTTTCTTTCAAGACCTCAACATCCTGAAATTTGGAGAACTGAAAACGGCCAGAAGTCTCGTTTTAGAAGGCTGGATATTTGAATGCAAAATGAAATTTCATGAATTTTATAGGCAGCAAATTACATTGTTGACTTAAAAGTCCAATTTATAAATTTGGGATTTTGATCTTTTAAATTTTATAGAGAAAACTTTAACAAGGTTTAAAACTCCTGGCTTACTTTAAAAAAAAAAAAAAAAGGTACATGAAAACTTAAATTTCTTAAAATAGTATAAGAGTTTTGTGCAGTTCGGTCAATCAATTCCTCTCCATGAATTATTAAAAAACAAAATCCAAGAAATGGCAAAATAATCTTTCGTCATTTTTCAAAATTTTCCTTTAGTGAATCATTTAAGATGAATGATCAATTCCAACCCTATTAGCTCGTTGTGAAATTACTAATGTGCCCATGGATAGTCACGTCAAATACACAATGTACGAAGTTGCCTTAAGTAGAATTTAAGATGGGCCGCCCCTACCAAAAATTACTGGTATAACACTTTCAAACAGATTTACCCAGCTACCAAATGCCCTCATTTTCCTTTTTTAATGTTTTAGGGCATGTTTGGTAAAGGTAGATGAAACCTCTATCAGAAGAATCTTTGGTACTAAGGAATTAAACTTTCTTCAGTGAGGATTTACGAGGAAGAAGATTCAGTGCATTTCATGTTTGGATGGCGTAAAGGAAGCAACGATGATTCCTTCAAAGTCATGTATGGTTAAGAGAGAGGAATCCGTGGATAAAAAAAAAAAAAAAACAATGGCAAACAAAAATACCAATTAAAAACAAGCATGAAGCAAGAACTTATCCCACAAAAATGAGAATCATTGGATGTAATGTTGAATGTTTATGTTCATAGTTTCAAGTGAAAATCTTTGCAGGTAGATGTTGAATGCTGTATATCATCCAAGAAACTACATTGCCATATGAAGCAACTTTAAAAACCAGTTCAATACATGCGAACACCACAACCTAGTCATTAAAACATAAAAAAAGAAGAAGAAGAAGCAAAATACTAATCAACAACCAAATTCAAATCGAAAACACCCAAAACCAGAAAATATAACAAGAATGTAACAATCATCAAACAAATTGGGTGACAGAGATATAAGCCATTGCTCATCAGCCTCTAACATAAACATTCATAATATAAGATTCATGTATAATATAAGAAAAAATAGATACAAATATCTAATAGTATGAAGTGTGGTTCTAAATGTTGCTTCCTCTTCAAACTAGATTTACATATGTATAAAAAAGAGTAAAAAAGCATCAAAATATCATGTCACGTCCTTTTTTTTCTTATTGGTAGCATGACTTGAATGCACAATCTCAAGGTTGCAATAGTCAGCACCTTTCACTGTACCAAGAATTCTTGACACATCTTAAAATCAAATCCATAAAGCCTCAGATAAGCTAAAGATTAGATATTTGAATCCATGAATTACATTAAAAATTTCTGAGTTTTTTAGCATTTAAAGATATGGAAACACTTGATACATTCATAGAGTTAACTGGAAAGGAAAATTCAGTCACAAATATCACAGTATAGTTGAACAATAATTGAGAAAGAGATTCACAAACTCAAAATAAAATTTACTCAGTAGTAAGATTTACAAATTTCTAATGCTGTTTCAAATCAACATGGTAGATGTTGAATCCATGGATTATATTAAAAAAATATTTTTTGAGTTCTTTAGTATATAAAGGTATGGAATCACTTGATGCATTCATAGACTTTGGAAAGGAAAATTCAGTCACAGAAACCCCAGTATATTTGAACAATATTGAAAAAGAGATTAATAAACTCAAAATGAAATATACTCTCTCTCAGTAGTCAAATTTATAAATTTCTAGTACTGCTTCAAATCATCATTGCAGATCTTACCATCTGATGATGGCTCGGCACCAATTGCATAATTCATCATCATCTCTGAAAATAAATATGGCGTTCATATTGCAAAAAAAAAAAGGACACATTATCCTTCTGTATAAGTGGCCCTGGGGATGGATTTATCATTGTTAGAACTGCACTCTGCATGTCCCATTGGTGGGCATTTTCTGGTGTGATGTATTGGCTTCTGCCAATATATTCTTGGCAGCGACCATATGGCTGATAAGATGTGTAGTGGGTTTTTTTTAATTAATAAATCACCAATGGTAAACCCACCAGATTAATGGTTTAGAATGGGACCATTAAACCATGTGTCCAATTTGCATGCAGCAGGCAAATTATTATCTTCTTTTCAACAATTTTGAAGTTCAGAAGAAGCTAGTGGTTCTTTGATCATGTTGCTGAAGTAGTAAAATAAAGGAGATAAATATCAAACTACTATTCCTTCATCAAAAAAAAAAAAAAACATCAAACTACTTATCCCCCAACAAAATTCATTTGCACTTAAACACACATTAGTAATTAAAATCCAACTCCTGTGATAAAGCTTCATGAGACAAAACAAGGTATGACAAACGTGGTAACACCCTACCTCTGTGATAGACCAGCTGATAACCAGAGAACTAACAAGCCAATGTGTCTGAGTCTGCAAATGAACCAATTATTTTTCAATTTAATCCTCTTGTCAATAAAGTAAAATTAGAAATATGCATTTTACTGAAATCACCTCAGGAAAACTCCACAAGATGCCCCATGTTAGATAAATTCTCGAACCAATTTGTGGTAGTGTTGCAGAAACTGGAGATCTAACCACATTTAAATCAGATCACAAAAATATGGAAATATGAGAAGATAAAATTAAAAAAAAAATCAAGGATAGAGTTAGAAGTTTAGGGATTTAGGGTTTGATGTGTGAGAGAGAGGCAGAGAGAGAAAGTGATTTAGGGATTTAGGGTTTGTGTGCGTGTGAGGTGATGAATACCTGATGGATGACGGCCGGAGAGAGAGAGAGACAGTGAGGATGTGCTAGCGAGGGAGATGCCGAAGGAGACGAAGCCGTGAGGTGAGGGACGTGCAAATAGAGAGAGAGAGAGAGAGAGAGAGAGAGAGAGAGAGAGAGAGAGAGAGAGAGAGAGAGAGAGAGAGAGAGAGAGAGAGAGAGAGAGAGAGAGAGAGAGAGAGAGAGAGAGAGAGTGGGAAGGGAGGATCAGCGCTGGCGGTTGGTCCTGAACGTAGGCAGAGAAGAGAGAGAGAGAGAGGGTACTGAACGTAGGGAGAGAAGAGAGAGAGAGAGAGAAGGGAAGGAGAAGGAGAGAAGAGAGAGAGGAAAGGGAAAGAGAGAGAGGGATGAGCGATCGAGGCAGAGAAGGAGAAGGACGCGCGGAGAAGGAGCAGGAGATGCAGAGCGCGAGAGCAGGGGAAAAAGAAGTGGGAAGGAAAAGAAAGGGCTTGGCGCGAGGATGAATATACGGGCCTTTAGCGACCGCCTTTTGGTCTATTGCGGCCGCTTATGGCGGTCGCTAATGGACCTTTTGCGACCGCCACAGGCGGCCGCCCGCCTTCTCATGAGCCAATGCTCAAATCTCTAGTAGTGTAATGATTAGAGGTCGGGTGAGGAAGTGAAAATGTGGAACAATGAACCAGATCTATCTCTTAGGAAAAGAGATTATGAACCTAGTTTGGACCACATTGGCCTATTTGATGAGTTAACTCCACTTCTCAAAGGCCTAAGACCTTCCATAATCAATCCCTTAGGATGATTGTGAGACAAACACTAAACCAATAAAGTTGTAGGATATGGAAAGGCCTTGTTAGACCTTAGCTTGGAAACCTTAAACCTTCCTTTATGACTAATGGAAATTACAAATCTCATGAATGTTCTTTAGAGGCTAAGATCATATCATGAACACTATTCATGAGTCTATCACCACACCATGGGTGTTGGTTTAGGAATTCAATGTACCTTCTTCATACAATGTGGCACCAAAAATTAAGATAACAGTACATTGACCTTCTAAAACTACATCGGATTGGAAGGGGAAAGACGGTAGATAGATAGAGTAGGATGGGCTAGTAATATACATTGACTCTCTTAAATTATAATGCATGTGCATATTGGTTACTATACTCATGACTTCACCTGCATAGATTGCACTCCCCTTGTATTATTATTTGAATTGTCATTACATTGTTTAAATATCATTGAGAAGTCTTGAGTAGATTGTGATTGAAAAATGATTGAAATGATTTTTATCGAATGAATGGATAGTGGAGTCTACTCAAGTCCCGTTTATTGATTTGGATGAGTCGGTATGACTTAGCTTCGATTGGACGATACCCGACGGGGTTGACACTTGGTTTAGATTGTGAACGTCGCTGCGCAGTAGACAGTCTGGAGCATCGGAACTTCAGAACCTGTTAGCCAGTTGAACATTTGGCCGGGTCACTGGTGACATCTCAAAACGTGTGCCCTCATTAAGGGGAATTAGCTAATGTGATTACCAACTAAATTGTACATGGTTTTCATTTATCATTGATTCGTCAAGCATGATTAACTCGACTTCACAATTGCCTAGTATACTATCATATGAACTATTTTAATCAACTGTCATTAATTTTGAAATTGATATAACATGTGGAATGAATTATTGTTTATACTCAGCTGAATTGTTGTATTCATTAGTTATTCTTGGTGTTACAGACGCAGATCTCAATCCCGGTCTTGAGGAGACCGCGGAGGGAGAGGAGGAGGCCGTCGAGGTACCTCCAAGCATAGAGGAATGGACGGCTGAGGGAGCTGTCTAGCTTATGTCACCGGAGAGTGTCTCATCTTTTGCAAATAATATACTTTTGGCATATAGACTACTTTTGTGTAGATGAACAAACTATACTTACTTTTGGTATTGATGTATATATATATATATATATATATACATATATATTTGTATTATTGAGGTAGAGTCTGTTTTAAATCTCTACGTCTTATTAGTAAATGACATCATCTTTTGTTTATTGAAATTGAATGTTTGGATAGCTCATGATAAGATACCTTTATACGTTTGATTTAATGCTTCCGCTGATAAATGTACAAAGATAGGTGTCTGTGAGCATGTTTCACACGTACAAAGTGGATTTTTATCTTCGTGACTTACACTTGACCCGAAACAGGTGTGATGAACATGGGAGTATGCTGGTACATCTCGAGAATTACCTTTGGCCAGGTAACTTTGGGACCGGGATGTGATAGTTAGTGATTTTTTTTGGTTTGGTGTTGGGTGGGGCATCTGCGGCACATGTGTTGATGAAAGGTGGATTCAAGTAGAGTTTTGTGGAGCTGGACCACATGTGAACATCATGTGGCCCTAGTGGATATTTTTTACATTTATCGGGAACGTGACCTAAACTCTATTAAAAATCAGGAAAGAACAAAGAAAGGAATGAGGAAAGAGAAACAATCATTTTCCATTATTTCGCATGTGTCCCCTACCCACATTACCAAAAATTTCAAAACAAACGCCCTGCTTTTCTAAAGTTCAAAGTGTCCAGTTATCCATTACACACTTCAATATGTATTTTGCTTATACCTGTTGGGTTTTACAGACATCCATTTACCTTGACCACCCTTTACAAAATAAAGAAACTATTCATCTGAGTGGGGTGCATTTTTAAGCTTTCTAATCCATTTGAGCGTTTCTAAAGTTGCCACTTGTGATTCATGAATTTAATGTTTATGAAGTTAGCATTGGGCTTGAGGTATTATCTACAACGGAAATTACATAATTGTTTCTGCCTTCTTGATTTATTTGCTGGAATCAAGTTTTGGCATGTTTTAGACTTTTGGGTTTCAGTTGAAATAATCTTATAGAAAATTGCTTGGAAAGGATAGCTCCCTACGTTGTTTAGGAGGAATTGTTCTGTCCCTTTAACATCTGATGTATACTCCGTTTGGTTATTTCCATCTCCATAGAAGTGTGTACCTTTCTTCAGGTAGGGAAAAGCTAGGAGTATTTTTATGCTCATTGTTAGGGATTTTGTATTTGCAATTTGATGGATGCATTTGCACTTTAGCATCATTTGATTCACACACACTTGCATTGTTTTAGAAAACCTTGAAATCTTGATTTATACATGCATAGCTTTTAAGTTTTGGAAAAGTATTTGTTTTATGCATGTTTTGGTTCTAATCTTAGATGCATTGGTTTTAGAACCCAAACTCTTTTGAAAACCTAATTCTTTGTGCATTATGTTTGGTAAATCTTGTTGAGAATTTAGGTTTGAGCCTTGCATACATTCTTCACAAAAAGAATCATTTTTGTATGCATTTTCATTTGAAAAGAGTTTTATCAAATCAAGCTAGCCTTTGGTTTTAAACTTTCAAATCTTTTTAGGCTTTTTATGTTCATGTTTTAAAAACCATTAGAATCTTTAAAACATGTTTTCCAAGCTTGATTTAGTGGCCAAAAGGTCCCCCAAAGAAAAACCTTCAAATATGCAAAAGTTGCATTTTTTTGCAAAAAGGGGGTGTCCCGGCAGTGTCGCCGGTCGACCGAGACACAGGTCTCGGTCGACCGAGACAACTGGAAGTCATTTTTCCAGAACCTGAACTGTATCATGCCAACGGTCAGAAATATGACCGTTGTGCTTTCTCGGTCGACCGAGACCCCTTTGCCGGTCGACCGAGGACTAGCCGTTGGACACTTTTTGGCTATAAAATCCATTCTTTTCCAACCTTTTTCAAGGCTTGACTCATGAACCTTTGAGAGCATTTTGGAGCCATTGAAAGGGGATGAAGTTGGAAAGGCTAGAGGTCATTAGGAGAGCTAAAGCTTGGATCAATGAGTTAAACCACCAAGTAAGCTCTACCTTTGTTAATCATAGTTTTCATGTTTTATTTAAGCTATTGGTAAATGATTTTGTACATGATAACTATGATGTGTTGAATCCATTCTTCTCCTAATCTTTGATCTAATTAAGATTGGATTCTTCACTTTGGTTTCAATCCAAGTAGTTTCTAAAACCTTCTTAATCATGCTTAGTATAAATCTTTGATTTCCTTTTTATGGCATGATTCATTTTCTTGGTTGAGACCTAATTTGTTGTTTTCATTCATTTGAACTTTAGTAAAATTAATTTGGTTTTGAAAACAACATTGCACATGCATCACATGTTCTAAGTTAGTCATTTTCATACAACTTGTGATTCTTTGATTTTCATATCATTAACAAGTTTTTAATCATACATGTGATTTGCATTAAACTTCAATCAAGTCTTTTATATGTCTTAAACTTTGAAATGCTTTGAGCATACATTTGAATAAGCCTTCTTTTTAAACTTGATTGAAGTCATCACACACACACATCATGAGCATACACTTTTGCATTCATAGAGTGTTTGTGTGAGTTTGTTTTAAACTTTCATATCCGCCTATTTAGAGGCAAATTTATTTGAGCCTAAATTGTAATCTCTTAGAGTGATCTTTTGTGAAGACACTTTCTTAGAGAAATCTTTATTGTGTAAGGTTATTGCTTAGCCTAAGAAAAGCATCTTGTAAGGTTATTGCTTAGCCTAAGAAAAGCATTTTATAAAGGTTATTGCTTAGCCTAGAAAAGCACATTGAGAGGTTGTTGTTTAGCCTAGAAAAACAACATTGTAAGGGTTATTGCTTAGCCTAGTAAAAAGCATAAATAGTGGAAATCCGGTGGGGTGATGGATTCACAAGCCGGTAGTGGATGTAGGCATTGAGGCCGAACCACTATAAATCTTGGTGTTGTGGTGCTTGCATTTGTGGTGATTCTTTTATTAGCTTCCGCATATTGTATGGTTAATCATCACATGTGACTAGTTTGTGTTAAGAAATTAATATTGATTTAAATTGGTCACAATTGTAGCTCACCCTATTCACCCCCCCCTCTAGGGTTAGGATCCCAAGGACTTTCACCCATTTCCTTGTGTAGTATATTTCCCGCCCTACCTTGTCTCATCCTAGTTGTATGGAAATGTGACTTGTGCTTAGTTAAAAAAAATAGCACAATAACTCATGCTTAGCGCGATATATCCATGCATTATAAATTAAATCTTCATATATTAAAATGGTTATGAGAGTACCTTTTTCCTCGGGGCAAGTTGCATAAAATGGAAGTAGAAAAATTAGGGCAAAAGGGAGTAGAAGAGATGTAGTGGAGCAAGAGTTTTTTACAGAAAAGAAAAGGTAAAACTTTAAAAAATGGAGAGTAGAGGTGAGTGGTTTGATGAGATTAAGATATGGGCAGTAGTTACATGGTAGTGGGGAAAAAATGTTGAACATTTTAACAAATAGTGTTAACTGTCAGTCAAAATTACAAGTGACGGTCAAAATTAAAGCCAAAATCCTTGCCTTTATTATATTATAACTAGAACAAAAATCCGTGCTAATTACGGGTATACATGAAGAGATAAGATTCTATACATATTAGAAAGGAGGAAGATAGGAGTCCATAAGTAAGGGAAGTATATTAGTGGAAAGTAGAGGGAGAGTATATAAGCAATTGTAGAAACCGAAAATAAATTGCCAGTAGTTGTAGAACCGAAAATAACTTCTGGTCAAAATTAAAAACTAAAGTCAAAATTAGATCCAAAACCTTCTAGCTTTATATATTATAATGGGTATATTTTCATGGAAATCTTAACTTCCAAATCAGTTGTAGTGTATGTTTGATATTGTTCCAAGGAAGTTGGACATGCTTGTTATTGTAATTGGATATCATTTTTCTAACACTGCCAGATAGAAGTACGAAATTAGAAGAAAAAATAAAATTAGAAACGAGCATGTAAAACGAAACATATGGTTTGCTACAGTGGAATCAAATTCAAGGAATGCTTCTTTAGATTGTTGTGGCATGTATGTAGAAGATCAGAAACAACAATTGTATGATTGACGGCTATGATGTATGGATACTTCAAAATGGGCAACGTATCATGTCGTATCGTAACCAATACTTCACTTTTTATGTGTAAAATCCTTGTCCCTACTGTGTCTGTGGCATGTCCTTGTCGTATCCATGCCGTATCTATGCATCATAGATTGATGGTTCCAAGTTTTCTAAGGGGGATGCCATTAAAACCTTCGATTTAGTAATGACGAAAGAGACAAAAGATTGAGGAGTTACTAAGAACATGGAAATATATACTCACAAAGACAACACTAGATGGATGTAAAAGAGTCTTGTAAATTGATAGAAATGTTTGTGGAACCCACCTGCGATTTGGCGCACAACCAGGCACTGGTGGACCACCCTATTTAATCTAATCCTTATCACTGCACAATAATTACACTTTACAGCTTACATTGTATTTTGTTCAAAAAATTTGCATTGTGGCTAATAGCTTGTTTATTACTTGTAGTTCATCGAAGTTGGAACAATGGTTTCTCCTATTGTTTTTGCACCCCGTTGCCTATCCTATCTTATGTGTGACATGGCCCAACAAGCTTTGAATGATGCAGTGCAAGCTCAGGTCGTACCGCTTGCCTGGCCAACTGCATCTAATCTATAGTCGGTTGCTCTTTTTACTCTTGGAATGGAGACAGAAGCACGAGAAGCAATAAAAGATGGTTCATCTTTAGAAGCTTGGAAGACTTCAACAACAGGACAATAAAGGAGGAGTAAATAATAAAATCATGAGGGGAAACTACGTTAAACTTTTCCTTTATGCAACTTGCACTTGTTGAATATTACACTACAAACAATGCGATTTTCTCACTTATGGGCAGAATGACCGAAGTTCTCCATGAAACCCATGATGGTAATTGTAAGTGCAAAAAATTTCGTGGACTTACTTAGATAGATATATGGAGTTTATGGGATTGCTGGGATGGAGATAGGCTCCTCGGGAATGATCAGATGCTTGAGAACCTGAAAGGAGAGGAGAAGCAACGGTCAAAGACCCTGGCTGCAGTCGGCGCAAGGCCCTCCGACGCCTTAGTTAATGCTGTCACTGAACAAAGGGTGAAGTGAGGTGGAGAAGAAGAGAGAAGATTAGAGTAAGGGGGAGGTCCCTTAAGCGTGTGAGCCCGTATCTCCTCTCTTGTGTTTTAGCGTAAAAGCCTCTCCCTTTTCTGGTGTTTAACTTTCGCATAATGTAGAGGTGGGGAAGTTCCATAAAAAACTTCCTTAGTGGAGGTAGGTGAAAAGGGGATGTCCCGTCAGGCCATGCCATGCTTTCTTGTGAATCCCGCTTTGTCAGGGATTGTGGGCGATTTGTCAGGGGTCACTACAAGAAATTTGGGGTTTAAGGACGACACAAATTTGTCCCAAAATATACATATTTCGTCACCAAAACTAATGGAGACGAAAATTTTTCGTCACCCGTTTCGTCGCCAAAGCCTTGTCGCTAAAAGGTATTGGAGACGAAAAAAAAATTCGTCACTGAAAAAGATAAATTGGTGACGATTTTTTTTTTTGTCTCCAATACACTGTTGGAAACAAGTAATTTTTTTTTCGTCTCCAATACACTATGTTGGAAACATACTTGTAAGTAATTAGTGACAAAATATTTTGTCATTAAAGGAAGAAATTAGAGACAAAAATATTTTGTCATAAATATAAGAAATAGAGACGAAAATTTTTTGTCGCATTTACCCCGCCCAACTCAAGGACTTCCCAAGAGGTCACCCATCTTAGTACTGCTCCTGCCTGAGCATGCTTAACTTTAGAGTTCTTACAATTTTTGGAGCCACACGATTGTAAAAGACTTCATGCTAAGTTAATACGGGGTTTGACTTATAAGCCATGGTTAAGACTTGGATATTTCCGATGCGGGCTAACGGAGACTCATCGTTTGAAGCCCATGGTTGACACGTTACGCTCCGTGGTTAAGAGCACCGCCCGGACCAGGATCTCACATTCTCCCCCACTAGAAATAGAGCCGTCCTCGGCTCTGATACCAACTGTCACAGCCCCGCCCAACTCAGCATGAAATTGTCCGCTTTGACCCACGTGTACGTGCGAGGACTTCCCAAGAGGTCAACCATCCTAGTACTGCTCCCGCCCGAGCACGCTTAACTTCGGAGTTCTTACGATTTCCGGGGCCGCACAGTTTTAAAAAGCCTCATGCTAAGTTAATACGGGGTTTAACTTATAAGCCCATGGTCAGGACTTGGATATTTCCGATACAGGCTATCGTAGACTCGCCGTTTGAAGCCCGTGAATGACACGCTACGCCTAATTAATAAGAGTACCGCCCAAACCAAGATCTCACATTCTCCCCCACTAGAAATAGAGTCGTCCTCGGCTCTGATACCAACTGTCACAGCCCCGCCCAACTCAGCATGAAATTATCCGCTTTGGCCCACGTGCACGCGCGAGGACTTCCCAGGAGGTCACCCATCCTAATACTGCTCCCGCCTGAGCACGCTTAACTTCGGAGTTCTTACGATTTCTGAGGACGCATGGTTTTAAAAAACTTCACGCTAAGTTAATACAGGGTTTGACTTATAAGTCCTAAGTCAGGACTTGGATATTTCTGATGTGGGCTAACAGAGACTCACCGTTTGAAACCCGTGGTTGACACGCTACGCCCCGTGGTTAAGGGTACCGCCCGGACCAAGTTCTCACAGTAGCAGAGACTCAGAGAGGTAGGTGTACCTGGCGGTGGCAGACTCCTGGATGGAGGAGGATGGGCACAAATGATGGTGATTGGTGATGGTGGCTACGTCTGGGAATTCTAAGCGAGAGAGACTGAGAGAAGTAGAGATGAGAGGGATCACCGATCAGGGATGGGTCTGCACTGCGTGTGTTGATGGAGGGTGATGATGATTGATGGGGGTCAATGAGCCATGGGGCTGTTGCTTGAGACGATGGGTGGGAGATGTTGGAAAAGGATTTTGGAAATTAGGGAAAATGGTTCTTCTCTCCTCTTCTGGAAAAGGGTTTTGGAAAAGGGGGAAAAGGGTTTTGGAAAAGAGGCGTTGGATTGGGGTGGGGGTGGGGGTGGGGGTGGGGGATGGACGTTAGGGCCTTGGGGGCCCATTTTAGTCATTTTAAAGGCTTTTCCAAAGCAATACTGCTTGTAAGAGATGAATAGGCTCAAGTGCGAACGAAATTGGTGCCACCGCAAATGAAATTGGCGCCTTATTTTAGTGACCAAATATTTTCGTCTTCCATAACTTATCCTTAATAGTGACGAATTATGTTCGTCACAAAAACAAATTATATTTTGTGACAAAAATTTTCGTCTCCAATGAGCTAAAATAATTCGCGCCAAAGCAAATGAAATTGGCGTCTTATTTTGGTGACGAAATATGTTCGCTGTCTATAACTTATCCTTATTGGTGACGAATTATGTTCGTCGCGAAACAAATTATATTTTGTGAAAAAAAATTTCGTCTCCAATGAGCTAAAATAATTTGGCACCTTATTCTAGTGACGAAATATTTTCGTCTTCCATAACTTATCCTTATTAGTGACGAATTAAGTTCGTCACAAAAACAAATTATATTTTGTGACAAAAATGTTCGTCTCCAATGAGCTAAAGTAATCCGCGCCAAAAGAAAATGAAATTGGCGCCTTATTTTGGTGACAAAATATGTTCGTCTTCCATAATTTATCCTTATTGGTGACGAATAACGTTCGTCGCAAAAAAAATTTATATTTTGTGACAACAATTTTCGTCTCTAATGAGCTAAAATAATTGGCGCCAACTTTTTGTTGACGAAATTTTGTTTTCGTCTCCAATACTTTTGACAAAAATGAAAATAGACAACAAAATTTATATTTCGTCCCCTTTGGGTGTTCTTTTAAGACAAAAAAAAATTCGTCTTCAGATTTCGTCACAATAGCCTAAATTTCTTGTAGTGGGTTATGGGCACTCTGTCAGGGACTATGGACGTGATCGTCGGATAGAGACAACTTCTTTCCTGACAGTACGTTCTGCAACGAGGCCACCCTAACGTTTGTCACTTTTACCGAGATCAGGTACTGCTGCCAAGCTGCTATAGGCCGAGACCGGGATATGCCGAGTTGGTACTCTTACCGAGCTTAGTATGATCTCGGTACTGCGATACACCCGTACTGGTACAGCTACCGAGGACGGATATAATCTTTGTATGAATGTAATATGGCACTGTTGCCGCCAAGATGCCTTTTTCGAGGCCTGAATGATGGAATTCGGCCTAAAAACAGATTAAGAGTCCATTGCGTATGAATGAATTTTGAAGATCTCGCCGTTTCTTTTTCAGAATGGGGTTTTGTTCGCGATTCTGACTCCGGAACCCTAATTTTGCCTAGCTGGCACTGAGGGGAGGACCGAGCTCAAGTGTTGGGGCAAGGTGGTGCTGATCGAGGTGGTGCTGTTACCGAATTTAGGACAATCTCTGTAGTATGAAAATGTCCCCACACAGTAATCACACAAAAAAACATTGTTTTTATGTTTGATATTATTAGAGGATGGTCCTGGTCAGACTGCAAGTGAGAAGAAGTTTTCCTGATTTATGTGCAAAGATATGAATGCTCCTTGTAATGGAAAATGACCAAATTGCGAAGAAATATAGTGCAAGTAGTCCATATTGAGATGCGCCCATTTTTTTTAAAAAAAATGAGTACATATCTAATTATAACAACAGAGGAGTTGGTCATATCATTCTTTATCGTTGGATAAGAAAATTGTTTTTGTAATGGGACATGCTGTATGATAAGCATAATCTTATTTGGGTTGCTTGTAATTTGTGTACAACAATTGTTTTTGGTGTTCTTTGCTGTGAATTATTACATTGAGCCTTATTTGATCTGTTAATGTAGTTCTTTGTGAGAGGACCTATGTTTGTTTTTGCCGTTATGTAACAACGATACGACATTAATGAATTTAATTTATGAACCTTTGTTGTTTCATGCACATGGAAAGAAGTTTATGCATGTTTTTATATGGAACATCTCATGTGAGCTTGCGCATGTGGTTATAGCCGTGCAATGTTTTGTTTATAGTTTACTTGTTAACAAGCTTTTGATTGTGAATTCAATTGGAGATTGTAGTGTCAGTTTTCATCGGCTTCCTAGTACCTGATTTTGAGATTTCATAAATTGTAGGGCTTGTAACAGTTGCATCAATTCAATATACTAACGAGCCCCTTGTCATCATTAGAGGACTTATTATCAACTTTGTCCATATCACTGTTCTTCAGCCTTTACATCATCTGCACTGTATTAATGCTCCATTAGTGTGAGATGATCCTATTCGGTAGTAACTCATACATATATGCTGAAGAATTTTTGCAAAATGTTGTTTGCTTGAGGTCATCATCCTATTAAGATTAGCTGTGGAAACTAACCTAAATAGAAATTTTGGAATCGTTGAGATGAGAAATTGAGCTGTGCATTCATAAGTTTTCAGAGGTAGTGAATGACTAGAGTAAAGGTTGTTAACAATTGATACCGTATGTTAGCCATGATGACATCTGATATTTTGATTCTATTTTTTGTGTGAGATGTTATGACATTGAGTTGTGCACTTATACGTAGGGAGCTCGAGCCTAGCCTTTGGATTTTCCATATTCTTTGAATGCCTAACTAATGATTTTTTTTTTCATTTGCAAATTCTTTTGTTACACTTACATTGCTGATCGCTTGTTCTATTCCTTGTCTTCAACCCAATAGCAAGGCACACTTGTGTAATGTGCTGGCCGCTGGCCACATCGAAAACACTTCTCCCAGAATTTACAGAAATTTGCAATGCTTTTGATGGTTTTCTTTTTGGAAAAAAAGTATTTGCACAAAATAATGGATTTTTTTTTTTGTGAAACTAGCTCTCATTTCCTTTCCATTTCCACGATAAAAACAGTTACATTCCTTTAAGGCTGTTTCGGTACTCTCTCTTTTTAATGCAACTTAAAGTTGTCACAGAAAATCATGAATAAATAGAGACCAAGTCTGTGCTTCCTCCGATTTTGGAGTCTGAACCCCTCACATGAAAAACGCATTGCCACCATTCCATAAAGTTGCCTCATCTACGAATTCCTAGACTTTGAATAGGAAATTCCCCAAAGCCCCTTAAATTGGTCATATATTTTTCAACAACTTTTTAATGTATTCATCCCCATGCATGCATCTCAACCATTCTACAGTTATCTGGTCCATTTTTGCAATACAAGGCACACAACCCTTTTAATCACAACTCATCATTGTTCCTACGATTTCACAGTATAAAGAATGGATAATTCCAATACTTAAACTTTGGGATATAGTTTTTTTGAACGTCATGAATAGAGCAGGACGTCAGATCTTTGTCAATAATTATCCAAAACCTTCATTCTTGATTTATTTTACAAGCAAACAACTTGATACACAAGATGCTGACATTATTTTTCACATAAACCAAAAAGGGTCATATATTATGTTTCACATAAACCAAAAGGATTTTTCTTACTAGCCTACTACCATCGACTAAAATAACAAAGCAAACAGAATCACTGATACATAGCCAACAACATTGCTTCTTCAAACAGAATCACTGATCCATAGAAGATAATAATGCTGCTTTACTTTAACTCCACCATTGTTACCCTACATGAAAACAATGGCAATGTAAAAAAAAAAAAAATGAATTAAAAGAGAGAAACTTAGAAAAAAATAAAACAAACTATTTGTTTTGAGTTTTATGGAGTTCGTATTTTGCAAAGAGAAGTGACTAAATTCTCTTTGGGGTGCATTAGGACATATTTGCTAACCTACCATGCCATTTAGGTAGATTGTCCAAGGTGGAGTCCATTCTCAATCTAACTCATAGAAGCACACCAAAGTCTATATTTGATTTGATGCTTCACCTAACTTCAATTCATCGTTCATCCAAATAGGCCAAAGGTCTTTTCTTCTACAACCAACTAATTTTGTAAACCTTTCCATAAAATAAGTCTCGACGTCATCTATGAAACGCCAATACCGAGATTTGATGTAGAATCAAACGCTTGAAAAAACTAACAAGCTCCATTTCATGAAGAATTCTAACATATTTTCAACCAGTTTTTCTTTAATGCCTAACCCAAGAGGAATCAAACACTAAAGGAAAAAAAAGTACATATCTTATTGAATGTAAAGAAAAAACTCTTTTCATTTAAAACACAAGTCCTCATCATGATTCTAGCAACAACAAATATTTTAACATGAAAGAACTTATAGATAACATGGATACCATACAAGTTGGATAACCATAAGGGTCATCTCAATCCACATTCTATTTGAAGCTATTATCGTCTATCATTTACAGACTAAACCAAATAAAAAACCTACACATCTAAGGGGCTTACTTTCTAGATTCGACCCAAGTTCAAGATCGTTGAATTCCTATACAAGTTTGGCCTAAGACGAGGGAAACTAGAAGTTAGAAGGCATAAATTAGAAGCTCCTTTCTTAAAACACATAATAAGCTTCCTCCTTACATTATCCACCATTAGAAGTTCCCTGCAAGTACGTACACTTGCATGTAGTTTCTACATGCCTTAGGCTATTGTGATCAAACAAATGTCATGCTTGCATACTACTACATACTACCTACAAATTGGATTATAATTATAATACATTTGACAGCTATAAAATATATACTTCTCTGAAAAAAAAAACATAAATAAGAACGTACTAGTTTGCACCACATGAAGGATCATCAACTTGATTTATGGCCAGGCAATGTGCGAGGGTGCAACACATGTTAAGGAGTTGATGGGAGTCCTCTATTCTTCTTGAATTTAGCAAGCTTTCTTGCTATTGCAACATAAAACCGATCTCCCATGTCATCAAAGAAGTTGTAGTAGGCAACCCTCCAAGACCTCTTGAATAACAAAATGCCACAGACAACCCAAAACCCTACAACAAATCCAGGCACCATGATAATATAAAATAGTTGTATTTCCAACTCATCTTTAGCATCTTTGTCTCCATCGGAAAACGGCTGTGAAACAAGAAATATTTCATCTTGTGGGCACTGGTTCAAAAGTGGTGGCCCACATAATAAAGGGTTTCCCATGTAGATGGATGAATCATTGAGAGTATCAAGTTGGTTGCTAGATGGAATCCTTCCTGAAAAGTTGTTGTGTGACAAATTCAAGTGACTTTAAAAAGTCAAGTATGAGAAGCCATGTGGAATCGCTCCTGAAAGCTGGTTCCATGAGAGATCTAGAGATTCTATACGTTGCAAGTCATTAATATCTTCTGGGATTGTTCCTGTCAACCGATTTCTTGATAAATTCAAACTTTGCAATCCAAAAAGATGAGTAATTCCTTTAGGGATTTCTCCTCGTAGATCATTGCCCGATAGATTTATGTTTATCACGAGTGAAACCGTACGGCTATATTCATATTGAACTCCTTTCCAGAAAACCCAAATGCTCTCTATAGCATTGAATTGAGAACTACTGTAAATCATTACATTTGTCCTGTTAACAACCTTCATAGCACTGAAGTTACCAAAAGAGTCGGGTATTGTTCCTGACAGATTATTTTGAGAAAGGTCCAATACTTGAAGTTTGGAAAGTAGTGACAGATGTGGAGGAAGGCTACCGTGAAACTTATTAGATCGTAGGATGAGGAATTTAAGAAATGAAAATCTTTCACCAATCCAGTTTGGTATCGTTCCTGAGAAACCATTTTCTCCGAGATCAAGTGTCTTCAATCCTGTGCAATTCTTCATGGACGAAGGGAGCTCTCCTGAAAGCTTATTTTCTCTCAAGTGCAATGAAGTAAGCTGGGACAAATGACTGACTGAGCTTGGAATACCTCCAGACAAAACATTATTATCCAAAATTAATGTATTCAAAAATTCCAAATCCCCTAAACACCGTGGAATCTCATGTGTCAATTGATTATTTGAGAAACTTAAATATGTTAAACTTCTCATCTGACATATTGACAGGGGAATGCTACCCTTCAAATGGTTGGAAGAAAGTGAGAGATACAACAGATTTGTTGTTTTCTCTATATTACTATTGATGATGGAACTAGAAATTGAGTTGCTGGAGAGATCTAGAAATTGAATGTTTGATGGTAAAATCTGAAAAATGTTAGAGATGGTATCTGAGATGCTTGCATTTGACAGTGACAAATAAGACAATTGCTTTTGAGTCTGAAGCCATGGTGGAAAGTGGGGCCCTAATTTGCAATCATCCATTATGAAATATGTCAGTTGAAATGGAGGAACCCAATTAGAGCTCACATTGAAAACTAATAAAGTTGAAGAGATGGATAATGAGTCTAATTTCATGAGACTGGAAAAGTGATCTTCCGTTAGAATACCTTTAAAAGAATTATTTGACAAGTATAAATACTCAAGATTTGAAAGTTGTCCAAGGCTTTCTGGAATGGACCCATTCAATTTATTACTACTAAGAGCTAGTGTACTCAAAGATAACAATCTTCCTAGAGATGGAGGAATGGAACCAAAAAGAGAGTTTGCAGATAGATACAAAAGCTCCAAAGATGACAATCTTCCTAGAGATGGAGGAATGGAACCAGAAAGAGAGTTTGCAGATAGATACAAAAACTCCAAAGATGACAATCTTCCTAGAGATGGAGGAATTGGACCGGAAAGAGAGTTTTCAAAAAGAACCAATTCTCTCAAGGAAGACAATCTTCCAAGAGATGCAGGAATTGGACCGGAAAGAGAGTTTCCATAAAGATACAATTCTCTCAAGGAAGACAATCTTCCAAGAGATGGAGGAATTGGACCGGAAAGAGAGTTTTCAAAAAGAACCAATTCTCTCAAGGAAGACAATCTTCCAAGAGATGCAGGAATTGGACCGGAAAGAGAGTTTCCATAAAGATACAATTCTCTCAAGGAAGACAATCTTCCAAGAGATGGAGGAATTTGACCGGAAAGAGAGTTGTCCAAAAGAGAGAGAGACTTCAGATTAATGAATTGCCCCAACCAATCAGGAAGATGCCCACTGAGTCCATTGCCTCCCAAATGCAAGTCCTCTAAATTACTCTTAATGCATCCTTTAAAAGACTCTTTGAATCTGTTTATTTCTCCATTGAAATGATTCCCCCGCAAATTCAAGGTCTGTAGGTTGCAAAGATTCCCCAGGGCAGTTGGAATGGGATATGAGAATTCATTGAATTGAAGATCAAGCGACACCAATCTGCTGATATTAAACACCCAAGTAGGGAGCTGAGGACCAAGCCAGTTCTCAGAAAGATCAAGGGTAGAAAGAGATGTCAAATTCACATGAGGAAGAGATGTAGAAATGTTGGGAAGCTGGCAATAGATAAATGTAAGTTCAAAATAGAAGGAAGCATATTTATTGATAATTGCCAATCAGCTACTGTATTGAGGTTCACCGATCCCATGTCAAGGTACTGCAAAGAAGAGAGGCCAGAGAGCCAATCAAGTCTATCCACATGCAAATCATAAGTCGGAACACTGATAGCATCGTAAGAAGAACCATCACTCAAATTTACCCTTATTACATGGTTGTCATTGAGATCAAGATAACTCAAGGTAGAGAGATTCCCTAGCTCATAGGGAACTCTTCCGCCAAAGCCTGAGGCAGAGAGGTTAAGGTATCTCAAATTCTTGAATGAACCGATGAATTTTGAGATGGCTCTTCCTCCGAAGCAGTTGATGCTTAGGTCCAAGTGTTTCAAATATTTCAACTCAAGCAAAGATGGATTTATCTCACCAAATATGCATGATCTATTGAATTCTGCTTCAAGATCTCTGTAAGTTGGACTTGGTGAGAAAGCCTGCATTTCGAGTGGACCTCGGAGGATGAGCTTGACGACATGCCCTGTTTTGTTGCTGCAGTGAATGCCTGCCCACCTACAGCAATCGTCTGCAACCCAAGAAGAGAGTCGGTTACTAGGGTCCTTGAGACCTTGTTTGAAGTGGATAAGTGCTTGCCTCTCTTTTTCCAAACAACCAGTACTGGTTGTTGTGTCTCCTACACAGGAATTGAATTTCAAGGATCCAATGCATAGGATTAGAAACCCAACCCAGAAATGAAGAAGAAATGGAATTGACTTTGAAAGAAACATGATTGATTTGTACTCGGAACAACAAGAAAAGCAATGATGTGTGAGATGCTACGAGGGTTTGGGGGAAGTGCATATATATAGAGATTTCAGGAAAAGGCATATGTCTAAAGATAAGATCCATTGAGTGCCATGAAATTCTCAAGGAAAGTGGCAACAATTAGATGGCCGGTACAAGATTTTCTACGATGACCTAACTTTTCCACATGTTTTTGTCCAACGTCTATTTCTCTTGACCAAAATTGTCTATTTCACTCAAAGTAGACAAGATACAAGATACACTGGATCTACAAACCATAGCCCCAATCCAGCCCAGTCAAAGCTCAGATTGGGCTAGGCCTTCACTCCTAGCCACATAAACGGTTACACAAATGACAGATTCCTGAAACCACAAACACAGAGCTTGAGTTGGATTGAATTGCAATCGTAGATTAGATATTTCTTAACATATGTATGCATGGTATGCTTAATTGAAAGTATGAATCACACTCCAAAGATCACTATGAAGTTAATAGCTTGATTTTCTTTGGAAGAATTACCTCCATCTATCACATATGTATGCAGCTCAAATTGGATCTAGCTAGGCCATCGTAGCATCGCCCATTAAGGGTAATTTTGTTTTTATTTCTGTATTTCAATTGAGGGAGAAAGTTGTTGAAAAATAATTTTAAATGGATGGATGTCCTTATTTAAGTACTTCCTGTAAAACTTAGGAACTAATTTTAAAACAAACTTACGTCTTTTTTTGAAATAAGGTAAAAACTTAAATCTTATTTAAAATTCTCCCTTCTTATAATGATAGAGTTGTGTGAGCGATATGATAAGAGGAAAGGTACAAGTTCACATAGATGAGTGACCATGATATTAAATGTACAAGTTCACAGAGCAATATGTGGGACCGTCTGCATGTGGAAGGCCTAATCTGTCCATATGGAGAAAATTCCCCATGGAAGAAAATATCTTTTTCTCTATGTTGACTTGTGTGTGTTGATTTTTAGAGCACATGGGCCCTGGCTCATTATAAGCCCAAGTCATCCCTATGGAAAGTTTGGCACCTATGGGCCATGGCTGCTACTTGATTGGTGACTTGGGATTTTACATACTAACCCTGAACTCCCAGTGGGCCCCACTCTGGAAAAGATTTATCCAAAGAAAATCCAGGTTTGAAGTTCATGGGCCAAGCTACAAAGGCCTGGATTGATCCCAACTAGGGATGGATGTTGCTCCAAACAAAACCCAGGTTTGAAGTTCATAGTGATATTTGGCAAATACTTGCATTCTTTCAACTAAAGTGTACACTGTATCGAGAAATTAGGTGATGTCTAATCTACAGTTGCAGTTCAAACCAACTATTTTATTTATTTTTTGCTGTTGCTACATTGGGCTACTGGTCTAGTTTGAGAATACAAGGATTGATCCTCTAGGCATATGTATGAAACCAAGGTGCCAACACCAGTCAACCATGAGTATGTTTTGCAATTCGATGATTTATATGTAGGAATCTAGGAATCCGCTGTTTATGTGATAGTTTATGGGTCAAAGTATTGAGGCCCAGGCCCAATCTAGGCATTGAGTGGGCTATGTTTGAGCTATGCTTTGTAGGTGCATATGCTTGGATAGAGAATGATATCCTGACACATGAAAGGACTGGCTAAATGTTTGATAGAGGGGACTTAGAAAGTGAGACTCGTGGAAATACAAGGACGTCAAACAAATTCGTGTGGAAAAAGTTGGGTCATCGTGGAAAATTCTATAGAGAGGATTGCTCTGTTTGAGCCTGCTGGTCAAGGGTCAAGATAGAGAAATGGCTAAGGTAACTATTGGCTCACTGCGGATTTTTTAGCACTCAAACTAAAGAGTCAATTTCCCGGAACTTAAAAAGAATAGCAATTTTCTGTGTAACATGCATGAACCTGTTCTCACACAAGAAGCGGTCTATTCGTATGGTTCACCTGTTTGGTCACCTGGAAGAATACCGATCATTCCGAGGAGGGAAAGGCCTTACAAAGGATTTAACTTGGACAAATACTCAGCCCTACAAAGATTCCTACCGCTTGATTTAATGAACTCAACTGCTCAGATTTTATGGTTTTAGAACTATATCAATGATCTTTTGAGATCCAATCTAACAGTGAAGGTAGATTGGATGAATGTCAAATGAGATTGGTTCCAATTTTACTCGGGAGGGGAGAAAAAATGATTTGTTGTGGTGGTGGTTAGTGCTTTTTTTTTGGTTGGGTGTTGGCTGGGGCATCTGTAGTAGAGTCTTGTGGAGCTGGACCCCATGTGAACAGAATGTGGCCTGCCTCTTTGGTGGATATTTTTTACATTTGTTGGGAACTTGACCTGAACTCTATTAAAAAACAGGAAAGAACAGAGGAAGGAATGAGGAAAGAGAGAGAATCATTTTCCATAATTTTGGTTGTGTCTCCTACCCACACTACCAAAAATTTCAAAAAAAACGCTCTGCTTTTCTAAAGTTCAAAGTGTTCATTTTTCCATTACACACTTCAATATGTATTTTGCTTCTACCTGTTGGGTTTTAGAGACCTCCATTACACACTTCTAACTATTAATCGGAGTTGGGTGCATTTCTAAGCTTTCTAATCGATTTGAGTGTTTCCAAAGTTGCCACTGATTTTGTGATTCATGAATATAATGTTTAATAAGTTAACATTGGGCTTGAGGTATTATCTACAATGGGAATTACATAATTGCTTCTGCCTTCTTGATTTATCTGCTGGAATAAAGTTTTGGCATGTTTCAGACTTTCATGTTTCAGTTGCAATATTTTTGGAGGAAATTGCTTGGAAAGGATAGCTCCCCACATTGTTTAGGAGGAATTGTTCTGTCCCTATGACATCTGACGTATGCACCGTTTGGTTATTTCCATTTCCAAAGAAATGCGTACCTTTCTTTTGGTAAGGGAAAAGCTAGGAGTATTTTTATGCCCATTTCCTTGTGTAGTATATTTCCTGCCCCACCTTGTCTCCTCCTAACTGTATGGAAATGTGACTTGTGTTTAGTTAATAAAAATGGGTATATTTTCATGGAAATCTTAACTTCAAAATCAGTTGTAGTGTATGTTTGATGTTCCAAGGAAGTTGGACAGTTTCCTACTTCCCCTGTCCCGCCTAATGTGTCATACATGCTTTTAATTGGAATTGGATATCATTTTTCTAACATTGCCAGATAGAAGTATGAACTTAGAAGCAAAATTAAAATTAAAAACGAGCATGTAAAACGAAACATATGGTTAGCTACAGTGGAATACAAATTCAAGGAATGCTTCTATAGACTGTTGTGGCATGTACATAGAAGATCAGAAACAACAATTGTACGATTGACGGTTATGATGTACGGATACTAGAGTCCTTGAGACCTTATTGGAAGTGGATAAGTGCTTGTCTCTCTCTTTCCAAACAACCAGTAGTGGTTGTCTAATCTACAGTTTCGACAGTAGTGGATAAGTACTTTCAACTAAAGTCTGTATCAACAAATTAGACGATGTCTAATCTACAGTTGCAGTTCAAACCAACTATTTTATTTATTTTTTTGTTGTTGCTATATTGGGCTACTGGTCTAGTTTGAGAATACAGGGATTAGTCCCCTGGGCATATGTATAAAACCAAGTTGCCAACACCAGTCTAACTCAATCATGGCGTGTTTTGCAATTCAATGTTTTATATGTATGAATCTAGGAATTCGCCGTTTATGTGACAGTTTATGGGTCAACTGAATCAAGGCGTTGACTGGGCTATGTTTGAGCTATGCTTTGTAATTGTAGGTGCATAGGCTTGGATAGAGAATGATATCTTGACACATTAGAGGATTGGCTACATAAGAGGTGACTTAGAGAGTGAGTCTCGTGGAAGCCAAACAAATATGTGTGGAAAAAGTTGGGTCATCGTGGAAAATCCTATACAGAGGATTGCTATGTTTGAGCCTACTGGTCAAGGGTCAAGACAGCTAGCGATTATAGAGAGAAAAGGCTAGGCTAACGATAGGTTAAGACCATGACCAACCAACCCCACCCTCTTGGAAAAGTTCACACTTGAGATCCATTGCCATCAACTTTGATTTTTGATTTAATATGATGGGATTGGGACCCACTGTATGTCTCTGACTCAAAAACATCAATGACAAAGTGGGAAAATAAGCCAACTAAAGCCTACTTGTGGAAGAAGATTAGGCACTGTGACCATCACTGTAAATGTCCTTGTCCTAGAATCTTCTTTGCTTGATAATTCCATGACACGAGGCTTTGATATTACTTCTTTAATGCCCCCATTAAGTTAATATTCTGGTCCAGATCCAGTACCCAGGCCTGAAAGTCAGGCCCAGGGTCAGATCATTTGCAAGATCTATATGCTCCTTTGTGCTACTCATGACATTCAAAAAATTCCCTTTCTTGACCTTTTTGGTTCTATAAAAAATCCATTAAAATTTAAAAGAACTAAGCGCATTGATGATTACCATTAATTTGAGAATGTTTGTGATTTGGGCCAAAAAATTGTGACCCATAGATTTATATAGCTTGGATCTTTTTTTATATATAAATTTTCACAAATTGCTCAAAATCCATAATCTTGTTGTCCACTTGGAATATGGATTTTTGAAGAATGAACCTTAAAACACTAGTACATTAATGATAGAATGTTAGTTGGTGTAATTGGGTATTTTATAATTGCAATACTTTCTCTTTTGCCAAAGTTTATGTTAAGAAAGAACAACAAAATAGTGATGGACTTTTTCAAGTGACTATCGCAGGCCCCCCTAAAACGAAAATCCTAGGTCCGCCGCTGATATTGCTTAACATATGTATGCATCATATGCTTAATTGAAAGTATGCATTCACACTCCAAATATAATTATGAAGTTAACACTCGAACACAGCCCAGATCACTTTGGGCATATAATAACTTGATGTGTGGAAGAAAGTGAAAATTCCTCTTATGGGACCTTCTGCATGTAAATAACTTGATCTGTCCAAAAGGAGAAAATTCCCCATGAAGGAAAATATCTTTTTCTCTCTGTTGACTTATCTGCGTTCATTATAAGCCAAAGTCATCTATGTGGAAAGTCTGGCACCTATGGGACATGGCTGCTACTTGAGTTAGCTACCTGTGGGGTCATGGACCGTCGCTGTCACTTTTCTTAAGAAATTCATGACACTCGAAGGATTTTAATCTAAAACCAAACCTGATGGCAATGGATTTCAACTTTTTCCACACGTATTTCTCCGGCGCCCCTTTCTTCGGGGAATCCATTTTTCCAGAGTGGGGCCCACTGGGACCACGACGATGGTATGCAGTTAGCAGTCAAGTAGCAGCCATGGCCCATCTAACTTTGTACAGGGTCGTCCATCTTCGAACACACGGCACCTTTTTTTATACCTAAAAACTCATCTCAAATCCCCCACGGTGGTTGTGTAGTTTTTTATGTACTAAAGTATATTTGTCCGTGTGATATGAACGCAAACCATATTTGGGAATTTTGCAATTTTTAATTAATCCCCTCTTGTTGGGCTAGAAAACGAATACATATACGCATCATTTATAATTTTATGCAATATCGCAAGATGAAGGAAATTTATATTATGTGCTGAATGGGAATTTTACTTCAGCAAAAGTGTATATGGGTTGAATGAGAATCAATCAATTCACCTTATGGCTTTTTTAGGGGAAAATATAATTTTATCTTTCCTAATTCAATCCATCAGTGGATATCACTCAGTTAGGATGGCCATGCCCTTTTTATGTAGTTCCCAACCTGGCCTAAGGGGTACAGACGGACCACATTTAATTGCTCCCTTCGGTCCATCTTTCTCATCATTAGAAAGATCATAGCTATTAGATCCAGTGGAAGCCTCATTTAGTTACTGAATTGGGTTGACCAGGTGAGAGTTAGTAAATTATTAAATATATTTGTCATAAATTTATAATTCCTAATAACAAGAATAAAAAGACTTACTGCCATCATTAAAGCCTTGTCCCAACTCTGGTAGGGTTGGCTACTTGAATTCCAATCTATCTTGAGCTAAATCCTTGGATTGGTCACACTGCTTCAAATCTCTCCGCAGTACTTACATCCTTCTCTTCTTCAGCCTACCTCTGTTTTCCCATTTAGATCTATCCTTACTTCTTCAGATCTGTCCTTGTTAATGAAAAATATGTGTACTTAAAAATACATAAATTTCATATACTTTGGTTTTTTTAATATATTTTTCTTTTCAAATTTCGTTTAAGTAACATGCTTGCTTCCCTTTGCATAGGGCAACATGAAGACCATTATGAATGACATCAAGAATCTGAATAATAGGAGAAGGATTGTCAGTAGAGCTTGAAAATAAAGGCGTAGTTGGAGATATACCTGGATCCTAGATTTTTTTTCTAGTGTATGATATGGTGGGGCCCTTTCTTCATCTTGATGCATTTTCTGGTTTGAAGATATGGATGTAAGCTCCTCTTGGATTAGTGCTAATTCTTAGGGGTAGGCTGGATGTGTAGGGAACTGCATAGATATGGGTGGAGCGAAACGGTTTTTTTTTTTTTAGTGTCTTGCTCAAGCGGCAATGAGTAGAGTAGAATTCTATGGTGGAGCACACCTATTGAAGATCTGTACTACTCAAAATGAAAGCCTGATATTTTTATGGGCTGTCTAAAAATTTTAACCTATTGAAAATCTGTACCGATCAAAATGTATCCCTTCTACATCATTTAGAGCAAATGATATTCTTAACATATGCTCAATCATAGAACGGAACTAACTCTTATTGGAGAAAAAATTAAGAAAAAGCCCACTGTAGGGGAGTGTTTGTTTTGAACGGTTCGGATATTCAATCTATTGTGGAGATTCATACTCCTTGTGGGAAGCAATTGTGAGGCCCTCCGGACTTCAAACTTTGTATTATCAAATCATTTAAACCTTCACCGTTCACCTTATCATGACTTGGTGAATGAGTTCTAATCCTGTCATCTCAACCATCAATACCTACTCCAGCATCATGACCCATCAAACGGTCACAATTAATCAATCAAAAGTATTTTCATTAATTAATTGTGGTGAATTGATTTACATGTGATCAATCCAACGTATTTACATATGATCAGTCCAACGAAAGTTCTACATTGATTGTAAGGAAATACAATTCACCACAAGGTATAAACTACATCAGAATTAAAAGGTCATTACAAAATCCAATTGGGCCCCATGGGTCTATATTTATAATGAGATGGGAAGCTACTACATGCACACATCCCAAAATACAAAAATGCAGGCCGCCAGAGAAATCCCACTTCCTCAGCAGTATCCAAATTTCAAACACACTTTACTATGAACTGCAAGTAAATCTCAATTCTCTGATGAAAATTTCCAAAAATTAAATAATAAAATATAAATTCCACCAATATCTCCATCTTTCACACACTCCCACACTAAATGCAAAGTCCATAAAAAACGTTTTTTTTTTTTATCTCAATCCGCAAAACATTCCACCACCTAAGCAGAAAATAATAACATCACTAAAAAGGGCCACAAGATTTTGCCAACTCTATCCACAACAAACAATCAACCACCTGCAACTCAACCAAGCCCAGCCCCATTTGCCCGAGACCTCACATGCGAATGCCCATTTGCCAGAAGTCCTCACACAAGCGACCTCATTCCATCACATTTTCTCACAAAACCCAACCATCTTCACATCCAAACATCTCAAGTCATTTCAATTCAATGTTATGGTTCACTCATCATCCACGACAAGATATAATTGGAAACATCAAAAGGTCTGCAGTGGCCTTTACTACTTTAAAACACATGATTACATTCAAGGCCTTATAATTTCAGCAGGGTACAAGTTCCACAAGGGGATTTCTTCTCAACAACACCCACCCATGATGGAATTTACACCAAATGAGAAAACTGGATCAGTTAAACGCAATACCATGAGATAATAATAAATAAAGTAGCAAAGTAACCTGCTATGTGGCAGTAACAGATCTTGAATAATAAATACCATGAGTTAAATGCAATACCCTTGAAGATCTTCTTGACAAAAGAAATTAGCAACCTGCTATGTGGCAGTAACATAGAGTTCACAATGCTATTCAAACTACCAAACAACAAATAACAAACCTCCAAACAAATCTGGATCAAATAGCAACTTGTTTGAATACAGCAACCAGGCAACTACTGTGTCTTCCAAACAACCACTTAAATCACAAGCCAACAACAAATTTTTTCCACAGGTTAGAGCAGGAACCAAAAATCAAATGACTTAATTTAGGTGAGACAAACCTCTTCAAATCTTGCCTTTAGCTTGAGTATCCTTAACTGGTACAGCTACCTCCACAGATTATTGAGCAACCCACAAGATTCACAAAATGTGACCAGCTGTTCTACGTGGGCATTATGCAGCTTGTTTTCCTCATACAAAAGGCTTGAATACTATCTTCAACTAGTGGGTTTCTATAGATCTATATAGACCAAGTTGAAACTTGAAACTTTTTATCAACGAAAAAACTAGTTTAAAAACCCAAAAGCTTAAAGAAAAAGACACTGACAGAGAAAAAAGATTAGTGTTTTCGAGAAAGAAAAAGAAATCAGAGAGAACCATGAGGACTAGTCATCCAACCCTAATTATGACCAGCACTAACACTTCCATATATATATATATATGGGAGTTTTTCAAAAGATAGAAACTACAGAAGGAGATGATAAGAAGCACACACAGAGCCATACAAGGTTTTTGTTAGAGAAGATTGGCAGCATCTGCTTACTTGATTAAACGTTACTAAAAACTGCATCGGCAAAGGCAAAAACAAAGCTTTCCAACTATGCAAATACTACGTTTGCCAAGTGTAATTAGTTGCAACAACCCTAAAATGATCTACAAAGGTTAAAACTAACACAGCTAGGAGACATCGTAATCACCTTTATCTACTTGACTAATGTAGACATGTGGCTGGGTACTGATACCCATTTCCATAGTAGCTTCCAGGGTTGTGAGGAAGACTGTAGAAAGCAGAACCAAGCAGGGAGGAACCATGGTTGTCAGCTGGATATAGATATGGCCCTTTTTTCCTTTTTCATTGTCTACATTGGTATGTTTGGCAAAGCAAATTGGTACCCCTGAAACCACTCATTCACCTTTACCATACCTTACAATTGTGTGACCACACATCCAATTCTCCATCTCCCTCCTCCCTCCTCTGCAACTTACTGTGAATGAAAATGCCCGCAGGTAAATGCCCACCATTTAGAGGAGAAAACCCATGGCCTTTGCTGTCTCTTTGACGCCCTTCATGTCAACCCATGAACAATTTTGGGTGGACAACATGGTAATTTAAAACAGCCATATAAAACATGGAAATTTTTTATTTTATCATATCAAATGAATAGATTCTAATAACAAATACCACAAGGCTTGAAAAAAAAAAGGTAAAACTTGAGTAAAACATCTCCAATACTTGAAAAAAAAAAATGGAAAGTTCAATATAAAGGAAAATTATTTTTCATTATGCACACAAAAATGCATGGGCGAACATTCTCATGAGATGAACTACTTGTTCTTTTTGTTTTTTTGGCTAAGTGAACTAATTGTTCTTAATGCATCTAATTCTAAACACATTTATATGACTGTAAGTAAACATGAACAAAGGTTTATAAAAAAGCTTAATCATTATAAAAGACGCGATAGTGGTAGACTCTATAGCATCTGAGGCTTCTTGAATAAAGGAGTGGAGAGAAAAGAGATGTCATATTTTGATGGAACCAGTGGCAACACATCACATGCTGTGTGCCTGTGTCATTAGTTCACCATATTCTTTTATTAGATTCACCATAATCATATATATCTTGGTGAAATAAGATTTGGCAAATGAGGACATGAAGAGAAGTTGTGTAGCATAAAAAAAAAAAAAAATAGGGGTTGCAATTGGGTGCCAATGCCATGGCCTGAAGCCCTAAAAATGAAAATGAAGATATCTTCGTATGGTGAGCTTTGTGGCATATACGTATTTTCTAACATGATGGCTTTCATATATAAGAGCTCATGACACACTGGAAGGTGTTTACTATTACAATATTTATGTTGTAGAGTAGCTCCCTTCAATGAAAAACTCCTGCCTCTAGAGTCCCGCCCTTGCATGTATAGGTTGTCATATATCATCACCATCACCATCACCATCACCATCACCATTGAAGGATGAACCATGGCCGAAAATAATAAACATTTTCTGGTTCACTGAACTAATCAATGGACATTTTACACATTTTACTTTTTTGACGGTGCATTCCTTGAGCATGGTTCCCAGAAAGGCCCAATTTCAACCATCGATCATTTATCTAGACGACATTTTTGTTGTCATTCCAATACAAGAAAAATCATACTAAATCACTCTATTTAGGGTGTATATTCAATATATCGTTTATTGGAGAGGTATAATTTTAAATCTATAGTTTATATTCCAATTATATTAATTGAAAATAGTTACAAGCATTTGCTTTTACAATTAAAGGATGATGTTCTAGTTATAGGAGCATAAAAAAGCTTTACTTTACTCCTTGAGGATGTTGGTGCATGTGGGAGAGATCACAACTATCATGTTTAAAAAGATGTGTTTGTGTGAGATTGCTCACTTTACACCTGTTCGCTTGGATGAATTTGGGAATGAAATTCCAGGGAATTTTCAACAGTATTGAGAGGAGTTGTGTGTAGAGAATTTGGGAGTTTGGAAAGTGGAATCTCATAAATCCAAATATGAAAAGTCACTTTTGCCTTCGGAATTCTCCAAATTTCAGCTTTGAGATTGCATTTAGCATTTGAAAATCCGATTGAGAGACGAAATTTAGAGAATTCATATATCCCTCAAACAAAAATTCTCAAAATTCTTACAAACGAAAAAAAGCCCTTTCACTACCACATACAAAGAAATAACAGAAAGATGGTTACAACTTAAAGAGTATATTAGTAGAAGATGATCAATCAGCCCCAAATTTCAAGTTCAAACCATTGAATCAAAACCCTACCAACATTGAACGAAAACACTCTTCAAAAGCAAAAAAGAAACAGAACTCAAACAGGAAATCTATAAAGCCCTAAAAAATTTGTGCCTGGGAGATGCCGGAGACGCACACACCGAGAGAGATGCGGAGAGAGACGAGAGAGACGCAGAGGTGAGGGATGGGTTGCAGGGATCGGCCTCAGGTGATGGGGATAGAGGAGAGACCGAGATGGGCGATGGAGATGTTTGATGAGCAGGGGAGGCTGTGAGATGGGTCGGTAATGGAGAGACAGGAGCGGAGAGGGTTAGGCATGAGAGAGGAATGGTGATGGAGAGGTCCGTGAATGGAGGAAGAAGACGGAGATGGAGATGGGGGCTGCTGGGAGTGGTGTTTGAGATGGGATAAGGGTGATGAGACTGTGGGAAAGGCAGTGGTGAGAGGATCGGGAGATGGAGATGGAGATGAGGGACCGAGAGGGAGGGAGATGCAGAAGGGGTTTGTCTGATTGAGAATCCGGATTGGGTATCTAGTGCGCCGGCAAAAATAATTTTGAAAATATATTACTAGGCGCAAGAAAAATAAAGGCGCGAAAAAAGCATTGACCTTTGTTGGATAAAAATAGGGTTGCACATAGGCGGTTCGAATCGGTTTAACACTAAAATCAATAACCAAACTAAATTTGTCGGTTTTTTAGTTACTCGATCCACTCCTACCGATGGAGAGGGCTTAAACCGAACCGAACCAAACCAAACGGTTCGGTTCGGTTCGGTCGGTTTAACCGTTGTTTTTCATTTTTTTTTTTTTTTTTTTGAAAATCAGACTTTGAAATTTTCAAAATAATGATGCCTCGTCCTTTGCATTTATTCTAATGTTTAGTACAAACATAAAAATCCAACATTCCATACTGGACTAAATGTATATAAAAAATAATATTACTCCAAACAGAGAGTTTGGACTAAGCGCAAGCGCGCGAAAAAAAAAACTTACAGTGAAACATTCATTCCACATGATACTATTTGGAATTACAATAGAATAATAGTTCATGTCAAAAAAAGTCACACACAAACAAAATCTGTATCAGAACCCACTGTATTTTTCAGAAATGAAGGTTTCTTAACACATTGGTTAGGTGAGACCAAAACCAACCATCAAAAGGCTAGGCTCTACTGGCTTTTCTAAAATTCTCACAAAAACTTCATTGAAACGAGGTAGGAATTATGATGGAAGGAAAACACCATGTACAGTAACTCCTCCATCTACAATTAAGTATCAAAAAGCATTTGAGAGATTAAAAGAGATGCACTGAGGCAGTATTAACGGTTGAGTTCATATGAAAATGGAGTTGTGGAATGTAATGTTGAAAGTAGTAAAAAACGAAACTCTATGACTAAAATAGTAAAAAAGCAACACTTAAGTTACTACATACGGTCGGTTCGGTTTAAGCGATTAACCGTGGGCTCAAACCAATAACCAACCGATATAAGCGGTTTTTATCATTTTCAAACCATTAACCAAACCGGTCTACTAAAAACCAATCCGAACCGTCCGGTTCGGTCGGTTCGGTTCGGTTTTGCGGTGATATCGGATTTTTTGTGCAGCCCTAGATAAAAAAACAAATTGCCGCCAAAATCTATCGCGGGGAAAAGTTAGAGTTTTCCCAGCAGTAAAAGTTCTACTTTTCCCCGCATTTAATGATTGCGTTGAAAAAAAAAGGTCGATAAATGTATAAATTATTGTAGTTTAACAGTTATAGAAACCAAAAATAACTTCTTGGTAGTTGTAAAACCAAAAATAACTCCTGGCCAAAATTAGATCCAAAACCTTCCAGCTTAATATATTATAATGGGTATATTTTCATAGAAATCTTAACTTTCAAATCAGTTATAGTGTATGTTTGATGTTCCAAGGAAGTTGGACAATTTCCTACATCTCATGTCTTACCTAATGTGAAGCACATGCTTGTAATTGGAATTGGATATCATTTTTCCAACATTGCCAGATAGAAGTATAAATTAGAAGCAAAATTAAAATTAGAAACGAGCATTTAAAATGAAACATATAGTTAGCTACAGTGGAATAGAAATTCAAGGAATGCTGCTTTAGACTGTTGTGGCATGTATGCAGAAGATCAGAAACAACAATTGTATGATTGATAGTTATAAGTTTTCTAAGGGGGATGCCATAGAAACCTTCAATTTAGTAATGACGAAAGACACAAAAGATTGATGAGCAGGGCCGGCCCTAGGCCTAGGCCACTTAGTTGGCCGCCTAGGGCCCCCAATTTTTGCAAAATTTTGGGGCCCCCTATTTTAGATATGGGTATATATATTTTGGATAGACTGATTTGAGATTTGAGAGGGCCCAAATTTTATTGATAGGTCCATTAACACTTTAATAACTAACCTAGAAAATTGCTCCTAATTGTAGTAGATTGTTAGACTTCTACAAAGAAAGGGTAAGTCTGACTCTCACTTTAATAACTAACCTAGAAAATTGCTCCTAGTTGTAGTAGACTGTTAGACTTCGGCAAAGAAAGGGTAAGTCTCTCTCTCTCTCTTAGACATACATTAACGGCAGATTTTTTTTTTCAAGATATAAGGTCTCTCTCTCTCTCTCCCTCTCCCTCTCCCTCTCCCTCTCCCTCTGCATGAAGTTCTCTGTGTGAAGTTTCTGAATGAAAGTGCTGCCTTTTGCTTTTGCTTGAATGTTGTTGCTACAAAATTAGGATCAATCTTACTGCCAACAGTACCGAAGAACGGAACAGTACCAGGTTGTGTTGTTCTTGAACTTTTATTTTAGTTTAATTTAATTTTTATAAATTTTGTGTTATAATTTTTCATTGTAGTAACTGCAAGTTATATAATTAGTATGTCTACTCGAAGATATATATGATTCTGGATGTGAAAAACGTAAAAAAAAAAAAGAAAACAAGATGAATTTATTGAATCTCAAAAAGGAGCACTCGATAAATTTGTTATTGGTGATAAACCAACAACAACAAAAAATTCAAATGATGATTCAACGATTGAACAATTAAATAATATAGAAAAATCAACGGAATGCCAAAAAGATTTAAAAGAAAATGAAATTGGTAAAGAATGTGAATTTGTTAGTGAAGTAGAAAATGATAAAGAATGTGAACATGTTAGTGAACTATTAGATTATGTTCCAATAAATATCTATGATCCAGGACAATGGAAAAATATTGACACAAAATTAAGAGACTTATTAGTTGAAAGAGGTCCTATTAGGGAAAATAATTTAGACTTTCCTAATGATGAAAATAATAGACATTTTTCTATTACATATTACACTCGAAAATTGTCAAACGGAGAAAAGCATGATAGAAAATGGTTAATATATTCAAAAGATTTAGATAGAGTATATTGCTTTTGTTGTAAGTTATTCAATTGAAAACCTAGCACAAGTCAATTAGTTAATGAAGGAACTAAAGATTGGAAAAATCTTAGTTATAAGCTCAAAACTCATGAAACAACTAATGAACATATTGCTAACATGAATTCATGGGTTGATTTAGAAATAAGATTGTCAAAAAATAAAACTATTGATGAAAATATTCAAGAACAAATTAACAAAGAGAAAGATTATTGGAAAAAAGTACTTGTAAGAATTTTAGCTGTGGTAAAAACTCTTGCTAAAAATAATTTGGCATTTCGTGGGAAGAATGAGAAAATATATCAAGACAACAATGGAAACTTTTTAAGTTTAATTGAAATGATTGCGGAATTTGATCCAATAATGCAAGAACATGTTCGACGAATTAAAGATGGTGAAATTCATAATCATTATCTCGGGCATAAGATACAAAATGAGTTAATACAAATGTTAGCTTCTGAAATTAAAAGTGTAATAGTTAATAAGATTAAAGAAGCAAAATATTTTTCAGTAATACTTGATTGTACTCCTGATGCAAGTCATCAAGAACAAATGACTCTTATACTGCGATGTGTAGATATTTCAACAAGTCCAATAAAAATAGAAGAATATTTTTTAGAATTTTTGGAAGTAGATGATACCTCTGGGAAAGGCCTTTTTGATGAACTTATAAATGTAATTAAAAAACTTGGACTTGATGTAAATGATGTAAGAGGACAAGGATATGATAATGGATCTAATATGAAAGGAAAACATCAAGGTGTACAAAAAAGACTACTAGATATAAATCCAAGAGCATTTTACACACCATGTGGATGTCATAATCTTAACCTCGTACTTTGTGATATAGCTAACTCTTGTCCTAAAGCTATATCTTTTTTTGGAGTATTACAACGTATATACTCATTATTTTCTTCTTCAACAAAACGATGGAAAATTTTACAAGATAATATATCTATGTTAACTCTTAAATCATTATCTCAAACGCGATGGGAAAGTCGTATCGAAAGTGTTAAAGCAATCAAGTATCAGGCTCCGAAAATACGAGATGCTTTAATTCAATTAGCAAAAATTAGTGAAGATCCTAAAACAAGAAGTGAAGCCACATGCTTAGCTACATATGAGATTGAAAACTTTGAATTTTTATTGGGTATGAATATTTGGTATGATATATTATTTGATGTTAACACAGTTAGTAAAAATTTACAATCCAAAGACATGCATATTGATGTTGCTATTGATCAATTAAAAGGACTTATTTCTTTTTTGGAATCATATAGAGAAAATGGATTTTACTCTGCTTTGATTTCATCAAAAGAGATTGCACTTGAAATGGAAATAGAACCAGTATTTCGAGAAAAACGTAAAATTTTTAGGAAAAAACAATTTGGTGATACAATTGAGAATGCAGTAACACTATCAGCTGAAGAGTCTTTTAGAATTGAGTATTTTTTATTTATAGTTGATCTAGCTATTTCTTCGATCAAGAGTAGATTTGAACAATTCAAAATATATGAAAATATTTTTGGTTTTTTATTTTGTTTTAAAAAATTAAAATCCTTAGATGATGATAGTTTGAAAAGTTATTGTCTTAACCTTGAAACTTTTTTGAAGCGTGACTTATTTTCTGATATTGATGGTTTAGATTTATTTCAAGAGTTGATTGTATTAAGAAAAGTTCTACAATCTGAAATTAATACTCCAGCTGAAACCCTAACTTATATAAAACGATTAGATTGTTTTCCAAATGCATGTATAGCTTTTAGAATATTGTTAACAATACCAGTAACAGTTGCTTCAGCGGAGAGAAGTTTTTCGAAACTTAAATTAATAAAATCTTATCTCCGATCAACTATGTCACAAGAAAGATTAAATGGGTTAGCTATATTATCTATTGAAAAAGATATATTAACAAAACTTGAATATAAAAATTTAATCAATATTTTTGCATCTCAAAAAGCTAGAAAAATATCTTTTAAATAAATATATTTTAATAATTATTGCCTGTTAATAGGGCCCACTTTCATATTCTTGCCTAGGGCCTCCGAATTTGTTGGGCCGCCCCTGTTGATGAGTTACTAAGAACATGGAAAAATATAGTCACAAAGCCACCACTAGATTGTTGTAAAAGAGTCTTGTATATCGATAGAAATATTTGTGGAGCCCACCTGCGATTTGGCACACAACCAGGCACTGGTGGACCACCTTATTTAATCTAATCATTATTGCTGCACAGTAGATACACTTTACAGCTTACGTTGTATCTTGTTCAAAAAATTTGCATTATGGCTAATAGCTTGTTTATTACTTGTAGTTCATCGAAGTTGGAACAATGGTTTCTCCTACTGTTTTTCCATGCCGTTGCCTATCCTATCTTACGTGTGACATGCCCCAACAAGCTTTGAATGATGCAGTGCAAGCTCAGATCATATCGCCTGCCTGAGTGACTGCATCTAATCTGCAGTCGGCTGCTCGTCTTACTCTTGGAATGGAGACAAAAGCTCGAGAAGCACTGAAAGATGGTTCATCTTTAGAAGCTCGGAAGACTTTAACTACAGGACAATAAAGGAGGAGCAAATAATAAAATCACGAGGGGAAAATACATAAAACTTCTCTTTTATGCAACTTACACTTGTTGAATTTGACAGTGCAAACAATTTGATTTTCTCACTTATGGGCAGAATGACCTTTATGCAACTTGCACTTGCTGAATTTGACAGTGCAAACAATTTGATTTTCTCACTTATGGGCAGAATGATCAAAGTTCTCCATAAAACCCATGATGGTAATCACACAGCGAAACATTGTTTCTATATTTGATGTTAGAGGATGGTCCTAGTCAGACTGCCAGTGAGAAGAAGGTTTCCTGATTTTTGTGCAAAGATATGAATGCTCCTTGTAATGGAAAATGACCAAATTGCGAAGAAATATAATGCAAGTGGTCCATATTGAGGTGCGCCCATTTTTTTTTCAAAATGAGTACATATCTAATTATAACAAACGAGGAGTTGGTTATATCATTCTTTATCCTTGGATAAGAAAATTGTTTTTGTAATGGGACATGTTGTATGATAAGCATAATCTTATTTGGGTTACTTGTAATTTGTGTACAGCAACTGTTTATGGTGTTCTTTGCTGTGAATTATTACATTGAGCGTTATTTGATCCGTTAATGTAGTTCTTTGTGAGAGGACCTATGTTTAATTGTGCCTATATGTTTAACAACGATAAAATATTACTGAATTTAATTCCTAAAACATAGTTGTTTCATGCAGATGAAAAGAAGTTTATCCATGTTTTTATATGGAACATCTCACGTGAGCTCACGCATGCAGTTTCCCTACAATGTTTCGTTTATAGTTTGCTAAGTACAAGATTTTGATTTTGAATTCAGTTGGAGTGTCAGTTTTCATTGGCTTCCTAGTACCTGAGTTTGAGATGTCATCAATTATTGGGCCTTGTAACTGTTTAACCAATTCAATATAATAGAGGACATATTATCATCTTCGCCCAAATAACCATTCTTCATCCTTAATTCATTTGCACTATATTAATGCTCCATTAATGTGAGATGATCCTTTGCAGTAGTAGCTCATAAATATATGCTGAAGAATTTTTGCATTATGTTGTTTGCTTGAGGTCATCATCCTATTAAGATAAGCTGCGGAAACTAACTTAAATAGAACGTTTGGGATCATTGAGATGAGAAATTGAGCTGTGGCATTCACACATTTTGGGAGGTAGTGCATGACTAGAGTAAAAGTTGTTAACAATTGATACCATATGGTAGCCATGATGATATCTGACATTTTGATTCTATTTTTAGTGTGACTTGTTATGACATTGAGTAGTGCCCTTGTACATAGGGCGCTCGAGCCTAGCCTTTGGATTGTACTTGTTTTTAGAATGCCTACCTCATGGTTTTGTCAAGTTTTGCAAATTATTTATCATTTGCAAATTCTTTTGTTACACTTACATTGTTGTTTGTTGTTTCTCTATTCCTTCTCTTCAATCAAATAGTAGGACGTACACAGGCCACCATCGAAAACACTTGTCCCTTTATCTTTCTTAGTATTCCTTCTACCTTTCACTTATGACTTGATTCTTGCAGGTTTCTATTGTCAAAAGTTAGAATCCTCCACTTCATTTTAACTACCATCCATAAAGTTGCCCCATCTACGAATTCCTGGAGTTTGAATAGGAAATTCCCCAAAGCCCCTTACATTGTTCATAAATTTTTCAACAACTGTTTACTGTATTCATCTCCATGCATGCATCTCAACCATTCTACAGTTATTCGGTCCATTATTGCAATCCAAGGCACACAACCCTTTAAATCACAGGTCATCATAGTTCCTAGGATTTCACACAATAAATAGTGAATAATTCCAATACTCAAACTTTGGGAAATAGTTTTTTTGAGTGTCGTTAATAGAGCAGGACGTCAGATCTTTGTGCATAATTAGCCAAAACCTTCAATCTTCATTTATTTTACAAGCAAATAAGTTGATACACAAGATACTGACATTATTTTTCACATAAGCCAAAAAGGTTCATACATTATTTTTCACATAAACCAAAAGGATTTTTCTTACTAGGCTACTACCATTGACTAAAATAACAAAGCAAATAGAATCACTGATACATAGCCAACAACATTGCTTCTCCAAATAGAATCACCGATCCACAGAAGACAATAACGTTGCTTTACTTTTAACTCCACCATTGTTACCCTACATAAAAACAATGGCAATGTAAAAAAAAAAAAATGAAATAAAAGAGAGAAATCTAGAAAACAGTAAAAACAAAATTTCTATTTTGAGTTTTATGGAGTTCGTATTTTGCAAAGAAAAGTGACTATATTCTCTTTGTGGTGCATTAGGACATGTTTGCTAATCTACCAAGCCATTTGGGTAGATTGTCTAAGATGAAGTCCATTCTCGATCTAACTCATAGAAGCACACCAAAGACTATATTTGATTTGATGCTTCACCTAATTACTTTACTTCAATTCACCGCTCATCTAAACAGGCCCAAGGTCTTTTCTTCTACAACCAACTATGTAGAAACTTAAGGTCTATACAAGTATGTATAGAAACTTAACAATAAACAATGTTTTATATAAATTAATAAAGAAATATAAAGTTGTCAAAACCGGTGTGCTTTTGATTTCTTTAATAATTTTTCTACAAAAGTTCCCTCATATTCATACTCATGATTCTTATAAGGCCTCACCAAAACTTTGCTTATGTCAGGGTCTTTATCAAATTTCAAACGTAGGAATAGTGTTCTTGTCAGGTGCACCCTACCATGTCTTAAGTTACCGTTGGAACTATCCGTTGGATTTTTTCTATAAATACTTAAAGCTCGTTTTCAACAAAATAGAGTCCAATTTTGAAGAGCCTTTATTCCAAATTCTTATAAACCTTTCTCAAGCTCTCAAAGCTTCTTCCAAACACACTTAGATCCTATCTTGGCAAATCCAAGGGCTTACTTAACTCTAAGGAGTGTGCTTTGAGAAGCCAAATCTAGGTAATCCTTAAAGGTAGCCCTCATTTCTGCCCTAGAAATCAAACCTCTACAACTTGGTTATGCATCTCAAAGGAGTTTCATCATCAACACCAAGCTAGCTGCAAGAGGTAAAAAGCTTCGATCACGGTCAAAAGCTTCTTCGAACACTTTTGATCTTCATCAAAGGCAAGTGTTCGCCCTCCATTCAAATTTATATCTTTGTGACAGTGGATTGAATCTGTGTGTGTCAACCACTCTAAAAATTATGTGTGGGGATTAGATCTATGTGATCAAACCTCAGTAACAAAATTGAGTTAGAATCAGTACTTGTGTAGTTTGATTCTTTATAGTGGAACCAAGGGACTGTGTGACCCTTGAGAGTGGATGTAGGTCTGTGTGACTGAACCACTATAAATCTCTTGTGTCATTTTTATCTCTTGTGCTTATTATCTTGTTTCAAATTAGAGTTTCTCTGATTATTTAAGCACACACACATTGAACTTATAATTCATACAAGTTATTTTGTTATGTGCGATTATTATTCCAAGTTGAGATTAAAAATTGGGCTAATAAGTTTAAGATTGGCATTAGAATTCCTTTTGTCCTTTTCACCCCCACTCTAGGACTTATTCATTGAACCTAGTTGCACTTTCATATTACACTGCAAACAATGTGATTTTCTCACTTATGGGCAGAATGACCGAAGTTCTCCATGAAACCCATGGTGGTAATTGTAAGTGCAAAAAATCTCGCGGACTTACTTAGATAGATATATGGAGTTTATGGGATTGCTGGGATGGAGATAGGCTCCTCGGGAATGATCAGATGCCTGAGAACCTAAAAGGAGAGGAGAAGCAACGGTCAAAGACCCTGACTGTAGTCAGCGCAAGGCCCTCCGACGCCTTAGTTATTGCTGTCACTGAACAAAGGGTGAAGTGAGGTGGACAAGAAGAGAGAAGATTAGAGTAAGGGGGAGGTCCCTTAGGCGTGTGAGCTCGTATCTTCTCTCTTTTGTTTTAGCGTAAAAGCCTCTCCCTTTTCTGGTGTTTACCTTTCGCATAATGTAGAGGTGGGGAAGTCCCATCAAAAGCTTCCTTAGTGGAGGTAGGTGAAAAAGGGATGTCCCGTCAGGCCATGCCCTGCTTTCTTGTGAATCCCGCTTTGTCAAGGATCGTGGGCAATCTGTCAGGGGTTATGGGCGCTCTGTCAGGGATTATGGACGTGATCGTCGGATAGAGACAAGTCCATTCCCGACAGTACGTTCTGCAACAAGGCCACCCTAACATTTGTCACTTTTACCGAGATCAGGTACTGCTGCCGAGCTGCTATAGGCCGAGACCGGGATATGCCGAGTTGGCACTCTTACCGAGCTTAGCACGATCTCCGTATTGCGATATACACCCGTACTGGTACAACTACCAAGGACGGATATAATCTTTGTATGAATGTAATCTGGCACTGTTGCCGCCGAGATGCCTTTTTCAAGGCTTGAATGATGGAATTCGGCCTAAAAACAAATTAAAAGTCCATTGCGTAGGAATGGATTTTGAAGATCTCGTCGTTTCCTTTCCAGAATGGGGTTTCGTTGCGATTCTGACTCCGGAACCCTAATTTCGCCTAGCTGGCACAAAGGGGAGGACCGAGCTCAGGTGCTCGGGCAAGGTGGTGCTGACCGAGGTGGTGTTGTTACCGAATTTAGGACAATCTCAGTAGTATGAAAATATCCCCACACAATAATCACACAACAAAACATTGTTTTTATGTTTGATATTATTAGATGATGGTCCTGGTCAGACTGCAAGTGAGAAGAAGTTTTCCTGATTTATGTGCAAAGATATGAATGCTCCTTGTAATGGAAAATGACCAAATTTCGAAGAAATATAGTGCAAGTAGTCCATATTGAGATGCGCCCATTTTTTTTTTTTTCAAAATGAGTTCATATCTAATTATAACAAAAGAGGAGTTGGTTATATCATTCTTTATCGTTGGATAAGAAAATTGTTTTTGTAATGGGACATGCTGTATGATAAGCATAATCTTATTTGGGTTGCTTGTAATTTGTGTACAACAATTGTTTATGGTGTTCTTTGCTGTGAATTATTACATTGAGCCTTATTTGATCTGTTAATGTAGTTCTTTGTCAGAGGACCTATGTTTGTTTTTGCCGTTATGTAACAACGATACGACATTAATGAATTTAATTTCTGAACCTTTGTTGTTTCATGCACATGGAAAGAAGTTTATGCATGTTTTTATATGGAACATCTCATGTGAGCTTGCGCATGTGGTTATAGCCGTGCAATGTTTTGTTTATAGTTTACTTGTTAACAAGCTTTTGATTGTGAATTCAATTGGAGATTGGAGTGTCAGTTTTCATTGGCTTCCTAGTACCTGAGTTTGAGATTTCATAAATTATAGGGCTTGTGACAGTTGCATCAATTCAATATACTAACGAGCCCCTTGTCATTATTAGAGGACTTATTATCAACTTTGTCCATATCACTGTTCTTCAGCCTTTACATCATCTGCACTGTATTAATGCTCCATTAGTGTGAGATGATCCTATTCGGTAGTAACTCATACATATATGCTGAAGAATTTTTGCAAAATGTTGTTTGCTTGAGGTCATCATCCTATTAAGATTAGCTGTGGAAACTAACCTAAATAGAAATTTTGGAATCGTTGAGATGAGAAATTGAGCTGTGCATTCATAAGTTTTCAAAGGTAGTGAATGACTAGAGTAAAGGTTGTTAACAATTGATACCGTATGTTAGCCATGATGACATCTGATATTTTGATTCTATTTTTTGTGTGAGATGTTATGACATTGAGTTGTGCACTTATACATAGGGCGCTCGAGCCTAGCCTTTGGATTTTCCATATTCTTAGAATGCCTAACTAATGATTTTTTTTCATTTGCAAATTCTTTTGTTACACTTACATTGCTGATCGCTTGTTCTATTCCTTGTCTTCAACCCAATAGCAGGGCACACTTATGTAATGTGCTGGCCACATCGAAAACACTTCTCCCTGAATTTATAGAAATTTGCAATGCTTTTGATGCTTTTCTTTTTGGAAAACAAAGCATTTGCACAAAATAACGGATTTTTTTTTTTTTAGTGAAACTGGCTCTCATTTTCTTTCCATTTCCATGATAAAAACAGTTACATTCCTTTAAGGCTGTTTCGATACTCTCTCTTTTTAGTGCAACTTAAAGTTGTCGCAGAAAATCAAGAATAAATAGCGACCAAATCCAGGCTTCCTCCGATTTTGGACTCTGAACCCCTCACATGAAAAACGCATTGCCACCATTCCATAAAGTTGACTCATTTACGAATTCCCAGACTTTGAATAGGAAATTCCCCAAAGCCCCTTAAATTGTTCATATATTTTTCAACAACTTTTTAATGTATTCATCTTCATGCATGCATCTCAACCATTCTACAGTTATCTGGTCCATTTTTGCAATACAAGGCACACAACCCTTTTAATCACAACTCATCATTGCTCCTGCGATTTCACACTAAAAAGAATGGATAATTCCAATACTTAAACTTTGAGATATAGTTTTTTTGAGCATCATGAATAGAGCAGGACGTCAGATCTTTGTCAATAATTATCCAAAACCCTCATTCTTAATTTATTTTACAAGCAAACAACTTGATACACAAGATGCTGACATTATTTTTCACATAAACCGAAAAGGGTCATACATTATGTTTCACATAAACCAAAAGGATTTTTCTTACTAGGCTACTACCATCAACTAAAATAACAAAGCAAACAGAATCACTGATACATAGCCAACAACATTGCTTCTTCAAACAGAATCACCGATCCATAGAAGACAATAACGCTGCTTTACTTTAACTCCACCATTCCTACCCTACATGAAAGCAATGGCAATGTAAAAAAAATAAAAAAAATCAATGAATTAAAAGAGAGAAACTTAGAAAAAAATAAAACAAAATATTTGTTTTGAGTTTTATGGAGTTCGTATTTTGCAAAGAGAAGTGACTATATTCTCTTTGGAGTGCATTAGGACATATTTGCTAACCTACCATGCCATTTGGGTAGATTGTCCAAGGTGGAGTCCATTCTCAATCTAACTCATAGAAGCACACCAAAGTCTATATTTGATTTGATGCTTCACCTAACTTCAATTCACCGTTGATCCAAACAGGCCAAAGGTCTTTTCTTCTACAACCAACTAATTTTGTAAACCTTTCCATAAAATAAGTCTCAACGTCATCTATGAAATGCCAATACCGAGATTTGATGTAGAATCAAAAGCTTGAAAAAACTAACATGCTCCATTTCATGAAGAATTCTAACATATTTTCAACCAGTTTTTCTTTAATGCCTAACCCAAGAGGAACCAAACATTAAAGGAAAAAAAAGTACATATCTTATTGAATGTAAGGAAAAAAAGAAAGAAAAAACTCTTTTCATTTAAAACACAAGTCCTCATCATGATTCTAGCAACAACAAATATTTTAACATGAAAGAACTTATAGATAACATGGATACCATACAAGTTGGATAACCATAAGGGTCATCTCAATCCACATTCTATTTGAAGCTATTATCGTCTATCATTTACAGAATAAACCAAATACCAAACCAAATAAAAAACCTACACATCTAAGGGGCTTACTTTCTAGATTCGACCCTAGTTCAAGATTGTTGAATTCCTATACAAGTTTGGCCTAAGAGGAGGGAAACTAGAAGTTAGAAGGCATAAATTAGAAGTTCCTTTCTTAAAACACATAATAAGCTTCCTCCTTACATTATCCACCATTAGAAGTTCCCTGCAAGTATGTACACTTGCATGTAGTTTCTACATGCCTTAGGCTATTGTGATCAAACAGATGTCATGCTTGCATACTACTACATACTACCTACAAATTGGATTATAATTATAATACATTTGACAGCTATAAAATATATACTTCTCTGAAAAAAAAAAACATAAATAAGAACGTACTAGTTTGCACCACATGAAGGATCAACTTGATTTATGGCCAGGCAATGTGCGAGGATGCAACACATGTTAAGGAGTTGATGGGAGTCCTCTATTCTTCTTGAATTTAGCAAGCTTTCTTGTTGTTGCAACATAAAACCGATCTCCCATGTCATCAAAGAAGTTGTAGTAGGCAACCCTCCAAGACCTCTTGAATAACAAAATGCCACAGACAACCCAAAACCCTACAACAAATCCAGGCCCCATGATAATATAAAATAGTTGTATTTCCAACTCATCTTTAGCATCTTTGTCTCCATCGGAAAGCGGCTGTGAAACAGGAAATATTTCATCTTGTGGGCATTGGTTCAAAAGTGGTGGCCCACATAATAAAGGGTTTCCCATGTAGATGGATGAATCATTGAGAGTATCAAGTTGGTTGCTAGATGGAATTCTTCCTGAAAAGTTGTTGTGTGGCAAATTCAAGTGACTTAAAAAAGTCAAGTATGAGAAGCCATGTGGAATCGCTCCTGAAAGCTGGTTCCATGAGAGATCTAGAGATTCTATACATTGCAAGTCATTAATATCTTCTGGGATTGTTCCTGTCAACCGATTTCTTGATAAATTCAAACTTTGCAATCCAAAAAGATTAATAATTCCTTTAGGGATTTCTCCTTGTAGATCATTGCCCGATAGATTTATGTTTATCACGAGTGAAACCGTACGGCTATATTCATATTGAACTCCTTTCCAATAAACCCAAATACTCTCTAGAGCACTGAATCGAAGACTACTGTAAATCATTACATTTGTCCTGTTAGCTACCTTCATAGCACTAAAGTTACCAAAAGAGTCAGGTATTGTTCCTGACAGATTATTTTGAGAAAGGTCCAATACTTGAAGTTTGGAAAGTAGTGACAGATGTGGAGGAAGGCTACCATGAAACTTATTAGATCGTAGGATGAGGAATTTAAGAAATGACAATCTTTCACCAATCCAGTTTGGTATCGTTCCTGAGAAACCATTTTCTCCGAGATCAAGTGTCTTCAATCCTGTGCAATTCTTCATGGACGAAGGAAGCTCTCCTGAAAGCTTATTTTTTCTCAAGTGCAATGAAGTAAGCTGGGACAAATGACTGACTGAGCTTGGAATACCTCCAGACAAAACATTATTATCCAAAATTAATGTATTCAAAAGTTCCAAATCCCCTAAACACTGTGGAATTTCATGAGCCAATTGATTATTTGAGAAACTTAAATATATTAAATTTCTCATCTGGCATATTGACAGGGGAATGCTACCCTTCAGATTGTTGGAAGAAAGTGACAGATACAACAGATTTGTTGTTTTCCCTATATTACTGTTGATGATGGAACCCGAAATTGAGTTGCTGGAGAGATCTAGAAATTGAATGTTTGATGGTAAAATCTGAAAAATGTTAGAGATGGTATCTGAAATGCTTGCATTTGACAGTGACAAATAAGACAATTGCTTTTGAGTTTGGAGCCATGGTGGAAATTGGGGCCCTAATTTGCAATCATCCATCAGAAAATATGTCAGTTGAAATGGAGGAACCCAATTAGAGCTCACATTGAAAACTAATGAAGTTGAAAAGATGTCTAAGTCTTTCAATTTCATGAGATTGGAAAAGCGAGCTTCTGTTAGAATACCTTTAAAAGAATTATTTGACAAGGATAAAGACTCAAGATTTGAAAGTTGTCCAAGGCTTTTAGGAATGGACCCATTCAATTTATTACTACCAAGAGCTAGTGTACTCAAAGATGACAATCTTTCTAGAGATGGAGGAATGGAACCAGAAAGAGAGTTTGTAGATAGATACAAAACTTCCAAAGATGACAATCTTCCTAGAGATGGAGGAATTGGACCGGAAAGAGAGTTGTAAGAAAGATCCAATGTTCTCAAGGAAGACAATCTTCCAAGAGATGGAGGAATTGGACCGGAAAGAGAGTTATCTGAAAGATCCAATGTTCTCAAGGAAGACAATCTTCCAAGAGATGGAGGAATTGGACCGGAAAGAGAGTTATAATAAAGAACCAATTCTCTCAAGGAAGACAATCTCCCAAGAGATGGAGGAATTGGACCAGAAAGTGAGTTATCAAAAAGAGAGAGAGACTTCAGAATAATGAATTGCCCCAACCAATCAGGAAGATGCCCACTGAGTCCATTGCTTTCCAAATACAACTCCTCCAAATTACTCTTAATGCATCCTTTAAAAGACTCTTCGAATCTGTTTATTTCTCCATTGAAATGATTCCCCCCCAAATTCAAGGTCTATAGGTTGCAAAGATTCCCCAGGGCAATTGGAATGGGATATGAGAATTCATTATAATGAAGATCAAGCGACACCAATCTACTGCTATTAAATACCCAAGTAGGGAGCTGAGGACCAAGCCAGTTCTCAGAAAGATCCAGGGTAGAAAGAGAAGTCAAATTCACATGAGGGAGAGATGTAGAAATGTTGGGAAGCTGGCAATAGGACAAATGTAAGTTCAAAATAGAAGGAAGCATATTTATTGATAATTGCCAATCAGCTACCGTACTCATGTTCACCGATCCCATGTCAAGGTACCGCAAAAAAGAGAGGCCAGAGAGCCAATCAAGTCTATCCACATGCAAATCATATGTTGGGACTGTGATAAAATTGTAATAAGAAATACCATCACTCATATTTACCCTTATTCTACGATAATTATTGAGGTCCAGATAAATCAAAGTAGAGAGATTTCTTATCTCCTTCCACCAAAGCCTGAGCCTGAGAGGTTAAGGTATCTCAGGTTCTTAAATGAACCGATGAATTTTGGGATGACTTTTCCTCCAAACCAGTTGATGCTTAGGTCCAAGTGTTTCAAATATTTCAACTCAAGCAAAGATGGATTTATCTCACCAGATATGTGTGACATCTTGATTTCTGCTTCAAAGATGTCATAACTGAATGTTGGTGATGAAGATTGTAATTCGGATGGACCTCGGAGGCTGAGCTTGATGACATGCCCTGTTTTGTTGCTGCAGTGAATGCCTGCCCACCTACAACAATTGTCTCCCACCCAAGAAGAGAGCCTGTTACTAGGGTCCTTGAGACCTTGTTTGAAGTGGATAAGTGCTTGTCTCTCTCTTTCCAAACAACCAGTAGTGGTTGTTGTGTCTCCAACACAGGAATTGAATTTCAAGGATCCAATACAAAGGATTAGAAACCCAACCCAAAAATGAAGAAGAAATGGAATTGACTTTGAAAGAAACATGATTGATTAGTACTCGGAACAACAAGAAAAGCAATGATGTGTGAGATGCTACTAGGGTTTGGAGGAAGTGCATATATATAGAGATTATAGAGAGAGGAAGATGCATACAAGAGATTCTTGGATAAGCAAGCAAATTCCAGGAAACTAACAGTGATTAGATGGTCTGTACAAGATTTTCCATGGCGACTTAACTTTTCCACATGTTTTTGTCCTGCATCTATTTCTCTTGACCAAAATTGTCTATTTCACTCAAAATAGACAAGATACAATATACACTGGATCTACAAAACATAGCCCCAATCCAGCCAAGTCAAAGCTCAGATTGGGCTGGGCCTTCACTCCTAGCCTCATAAACGGTTACACAAAAGACAGATTCCTAAAACCCCAAACACAGAGCTTGCGTTGGATTGAATTGCATCCATAGATTCTTAACATATGTATGCATCGTATGCTTAATTAAAAGTATGAATCGCACTCCAAAGATCACTATGAAGTTAACATCTTGATTTTCTTTGGAACAATTACCTCCATCTATCACATATGTATACAGCTCAGAATATTGGATCTAACTAGGCCATTGTAGAATCGCCCATTAAGGGTAATTTGTTTTTTTTTTATTTATAAAAATTGAGGGAGAAAGTTGTTGAACAATAATTTTAAATGGATGGATGTCCTTATTTAAGTACTTCTTGTAAAACTTAGGAACTAATTTTAAAACAAACTTACGCCTTTTTTTGAAATAAGGTAAAAACTTAAATCTTATTTAAAATTCTCCCTTCTTATAATGAGATAGCTATGCAAGCAATATTATAAGCAGAAAGGTACAAGTTCACAGAGATGAGTGACCATGATTTTAAATGTTTTCAATTTTAAGTGTACAAGTTCACAGAGCAAAATGTGGGACCGTTTGCATGTTGAAGGCCTGATCTGTCCACATGGAGAAAATTCCCCATGGAAGAAAATATCGTTTTCTCTCTGTTGACTTGTGTGTGTTGATTTTTAGAGCACGTGGGCCCCGGCTCATTATAAGCCCAAGTCATCCGTGTGGAAAGTTTGTCACCTATGGGCCATGGCTGCTAGTTGATTGGTGACTTGGGATTTTACATACAAACCCTGAACTCCCAGTGGGCCTCACCCTGGAAAAAGGTTTATCCAAAGAAAATCCAAGTTTGAAGTTCATGGGCCAAGCTACAAAGGCCTGGCTCCATCCCAACTATGGATGGATGTTGCTCCAAACAAAACCCAGGTTTGAAGTTCATAGTGATATTTGGCACATACTTGCATTCTTTCAACTAAAGTGTACACTGTATCGACAAATTAATTAGGGGATGTCTAATCTCCTGTTGCAGTTCAAACCAACTATTTGATTTATTTTTTGATGTTGCTATATTGGGCTACTGGTCTAGTTTGAGAATACAGTGATTGATCCCCTGGGCATATGTATGAAACCAAGGTGCCGACACCAATCAACCATGACTATGTTTTGCAATTCAACGTTTTATATGTAGTAATCTAGGAATCCGTTGTTTATGTGACAGTTTATGGGTCAAAGTATTGAGGCTCAAGCCCAATCTAGGCACTGACTGGGCTATGTTTGAGCTTATGTGGTGCATATGCTTGGATAGAGAATGATATCCTGACACATGAGAGGACTGGCTAAGTGTCTGATAGAGGGGACTTAGAAAGTGAGACTCATGGAGAGAAAGGGACGCCAAACAAATACGTGTGGAAAAAGTTGGGTCATCGTGGAAAATCCTATATAGAGGATTGCTATGTTTGAGTCTACTGGTCAAGGGTCAAGACAGCTAGCGATTACAGAGAAAAGGCTAAGCTAACGATAGGTTAAGACCATAACCAACCAACCCCACCCTCTTGGAAAAGTTCACACTTGAGATCCATTGCCATCAACTTTGATTTTTGATTTAATATGATGGGATTGGGACCCACTGTATGTCTCTGACTCTAAAAGCATCAATGACAAAGTGGGAAATAAGCCAACTAAAGCCTACTTGTGGAAGAAGATTAGGCACTCATGACCATCACTATAAATGTCCTTGTCCTAGAATCTTCTTTGCTTGATAATTCCATGACACGGGGCTTTGATATTTCTTCTTTAATGCCCCTATTAAGTTAATATTCTGGTCCAGATCCAGTACCCAGGCCCGAAAGTCAGGCCCAGGGTCAGATCATTTGCAAGATCTATATGCTCCTTTGTGCTACTCATGACATTAAAAAAATTCCCTTTCTTGACCTTTTTGGTTCTATAAAAAATCCATTAAAATTTAAAAGAACCAAGCGCATTGATGATTACCATTAATTTGAGAATGTTAGTGATTTGGGCCAAAAAATTGTGTCCCATAGATTTATATAGGTTGGATCTTTTTTTATATATAATTTTTCACAAATTGCTCAAAATCCATAATCTTGTTGTCCACTTGGAATATGGATTTTTGAAGAAGGAACCTTAAAACACTAGTACATTGATGATAGAATGTTAGTTGGTGTAATTGGATATTTTATAATTGCAATACTTTCTCTTTTGCCAAAGTTTATGTTAAGAAAGAACAACAAAATAGTGATCGACTTTTTCAAGTGACTATCGCAAGCCCCCCTAAAATGAAAATCCTAGGTCCGCCGATGATATTGCTTAACATATGTATGCATCAAATGCTTAATTGAAAGTATGCATTCACACTCCAAATATAATTATGAAGTTAACACTCGATCACGGCCCAGATCGCTTTGGGCAGATGATAACTTGATGTGTGGAAGAAAGTGAAAATTCCTCCTATGGGACCTTCTGCATATGGAAATAACTTGATCCATCCAAAAGGAGAAAATTCCCCATGGAAGAAAATATCTTTTTCTCTCTGTTGACTTGTCTGCGTTCATTATATAAGCCCAAGTCATCTCGGTGGAAAGTCTGGCACCTATGGCCATGGCTGCTACTTGAGTTATTTGAGTTAGCTACATGTGGGGTCATGGACCATCGCTGTCACTTTTCTTAAGAATTTCATGACACTAGAAGGCTTTAAATCTAAAACCAAACCTTAAGGCAATGGATCTCAACTTTTTCCACACGTATTTCTCCGGCACCCCTTTCTTTGGGGTATCCTTTTTTTCCAGCATGAGGCCCACAGGGACCTCGACGATGGTATGCAGTCAACGTCAAGTAGCAGCCATGGCCCATAGGTGCCAATCTAACTTTATACAGGATGACTTGTGCAGCCATGGCCCATATGAACCAAAGAAGATCTTGACTCACTTTGGATAATACGATGAGGTTGGTTTGCTCACAATAGTGACAGGTCGTCCATCTTCCAACACGCGGCACCTTTGTTTATACCTAAAAACTCATCTCATATCCCCACGGTGGTTGTGTAGTTTTTATGTATCTTTGACTGTGGGATATGAACGCAAACCATATTTGGGAATTTTGCAATTTTTAATTATTTCCCTCTTGTTGGGATAGAAAACGAATATATAGATGCATCATTTATAACTTTATGTGATATCGCAAGATGAAGGAAATTTGTATTATGGGCTGAATGGGAATCAATCAATTCACCTTATGGATTTTTTTAGGGGAAAATATAATTTCATTTTTCCTGATTCAATCCATCAGTGGATGGCACTAAGTTAGGATGGTCATGCCCTTTTTATGCAGTTTCCAACCTGGCCTAAGGGTACAGACGGACCACATTTAATTGCTCCCTTCAGTCCATCTTTCTCATCATTAGAAAGATCATAGCTATTAGATCAAGTGGAAGCCTCATTTAGTTACTGAATTGGGTTGACCAGGTGAGAATTAGTAAAATTTTAAATATATTTGTTATAAATTTATAATTCCTAATAACAAGAATAAAAAGACTTACTGCCATCATCAAAGCCTTGTTCCAACTCTGGTAGGGTGGCTACTTGAATTCCAATCTATCTTGAGCTAAATCCTTGGATTGGTCACACTGCTTCAGATCTCTCCGCAGTACTTACATCCTTGTCTTCTTCAGCCTACCTCTGTTTTCCCATTTAAATCTATCCTTGCTAATGAAAAATATGTCTACTTAAAAATACAGAAATTTCATATACTTTGGTTTTTTTAATATATTTTTCTTTTCAAATTTCGTGTAAGTACTCTGCTTATTACATGCTTGCTTCCCTTTGCATAGGGCAACATGAAGACCGTTATGAATGACATCAAGAATCTCAATAATAGGAGAAGGATTGTCAGTAGAGCTTGAAAATAAAGGCGTAGTTGGAGATTATACCTGGATCCTAGAGTTTTTTCTAGTGTATGATATGGTGGGGCCCTTTCTACATCTTTATGCATTTTCTGGTTTGAAGATATGGATGTAAGCTCCTCTTGGATTAGTGCTAATTCTTAAGGGTAGGCTGGATGTGTAGGGAACTGCATAGATATGAGTGGAGCCAAACGGGTTTTTTTTTTAGTGTCTTGCTCAAGCAGCAATGAGTAGAGTAGACTTCTATTGTGGAGCACACCTATTGAAGATCTGTACTACTCAAAATGAAGGCCTGTTGTTTTTATGGGCTGTCTAAAAATTTTAACCTATTGAAAATTTGTACTACACAAAATGAGGGCATTTTGCTTCAATGGGCTGTGTGAAAATTTTAACCTATTGAAAATCTGTACCTGTCAAAATGAATCCCTTTTGCATCATTTAGAGCAAATGATATTCTTAAACATATGCTCAATCATAGAACGGAACTAACTCTTATTGGAGAAAAAATTATGAAAAACCCACTGTAGGAGAGTGTTTGTTTTGAGCAGTTCAGATATTCAATCTATTGTGGAGATTCACACTCCTCGAGGGAAACAATTGTAAGGCCCTCAAAGGATCCGGACTTCAAACTTTGTATTATCAAATCATTTAAACCTTCACCATTCACCTTATCATGACTTGGTGAATGAGTTCTAATCCTGTCGTCTCAACCATCAATACCTACTCCGGCATCATGACCCATCAAACGGTCACAATTAATCAATCAAAAGTATTTTCATTAATTAATTGTGGTGAATTGATTTACATGTGATCAGTCCAACGTGTTTACATGTGATTAGTCCAACGTAAGCTCTACTTTAATTGTAGGGAGATACAATTCTCATTGTTTACACATGGAGAAAAAAATTATTTTGAGTGGGTTGGATTCATTTTGGTGGGTCCTAGGACTTTCATATGTTACTGCTTACAGTTTTGGAAATTATGACTTGAAATAATTGGGGTACGTTTGAATTTAAGATTTTCTTTGGATTTGTTTTATAAAACTCAATCATCGCTTGCCCTCCCCACAAGGTATAAACTACATCAGAGTTAAAAGGTCATTATTGGGCCCTGTGGGTCTATATTTATAATGAGATGGGAAGCTACTACATGCACACATCCCAAAATACAAAAAATGTAGGGCGCCAGAGAAATCCCACTTCCTCAGCAGTACCCAAATTTCAAACACACTTCACTATGAACTGCAAGTAAATCTCAATTCTTTGATGAAAATTTCCAAAAATTAATAATAAAATATAAATTCCACCAATATCTCCATCTTTCACACACTCCCACACTAAATGCAAAGTCCATAATAAACGTTTTTTTTTTTTTTTTATCTCAATCCGCAAAACATTCCACCACCTAAGCAGAAAATAATAACATCACTAATAAGGGCCACAAGATTTTTCCAACTCTATCCACAACAAACAATCAATATGTGGCAGTAACAGATCTATCTTCTTGAATAATAAATACCATGAGTGAAATGCAATACCCTTGAAGATCTTCTTGACAAAAGAAATTAGCAACCTGCTATGTGGCAGTAACATAGAGTTCACAAGGCTATTCATACTACCAAACAACAAATAACAAACCTCCAAACAAATCTGGATCAAATAGCAACTTGTTTGAATACAGCAACCAGGCAACTACTGTGTCTTCCAAACAACCACTTAAATCACAAACCAACAAAAAACTTTTTCCACAGGTAAGAGCAGGAACCAAAAATCAAATGACTTAATTTAGGTGAGACAAACCTCTTCAAATCTTGCCTTTAGCTTGACTATCCTTAACTGGTACAGCTACCTCCACAGATTATTGAGCAACCCACAAGATTCACAAAATGTGACCAGCTGTTCTACGTGGGCATTATGCAGCTTGTTTTCCTCATACAAAAGGCTTGAATACTATCTTCAACTAGTGGGTTTCTATAGATCTATATAGACCAAGTTGAAACTTGAAACTTTTTATCAACGAAAAAACTAGTTTAAAAACCCAAAAGCTTAAAGAAAAAGACACTGACAGAGAAAAAAGATTAGTGTTTTCGAGAAAGAAAAAGAAATCAGAGAGAACCATGAGGACTAGTCATCCAACCCTAATTATGACCAGCACTAACACTTCCATATATATATATATATGGGAGTTTTTCAAAAGATAGAAACTACAGAAGGAGATGATAAGAAGCACACACAGAGCCATACAAGGTTTTTGTTAGAGAAGATTGGCAGCATCTGCTTACTTGATTAAACGTTACTAAAAACTGCATCGGCAAAGGCAAAAACAAAGCTTTCCAACTATGCAAATACTACGTTTGCCAAGTGTAATTAGTTGCAACAACCCTAAAATGATCTACAAAGGTTAAAACTAACACAGCTAGGAGACATCGTAATCACCTTTATCTACTTGACTAATGTAGACATGTGGCTGGGTACTGATACCCATTTCCATAGTAGCTTCCAGGGTTGTGAGGAAGACTGTAGAAAGCAGAACCAAGCAGGGAGGAACCATGGTTGTCAGCTGGATAAAGATATGGCCCTTTTTTCCTTCTTCATTGTCTACATTGGTATGCTGGAAAAGTAAATTGGTACCCCTGCAACCATTCATTCACCTTTACTATACCTTACAACTGTGTGACCACACATCCAATTCTCCATCTCCCTCCTCCCTCCTCTGCAACTTACTGTGAATGAAAATGCCGGCAGGTAAATGCCCACCATTTAGAAGAGAAAACCCATGGCCTTTGCTGTCTCTTTGATGCCCTTCATGTCAACCCATGAACAATTTTGGGAGGACAACATGGTAATTTAAAACGGCCATACAAAACATGGAATTTTTTATTTTATCATATCAAATGAATAGATTCTAATAACAAATACCACAAGGCATGAAAAAAAAAAAAAAAAAAAAAAAAGGTAAAACTTGAGTAAAACATCTCCAATACTTGAAAAAAAATGGAAAGTTCAATATAAAGGAAAATTATTTTTCATTATGCACACAAAAATGCATGGGTGGACATTCTCATGAGAAGAACTACTTGTTCTTTTTTTTTTTTTTTTGGGTAAGTGAACTACTTGTTCTTAATGCATCTAATTCTAAACACATTTATATGACTGTAAGTAAACATGAACAAAGGTTTATAAAAAAGCTTAATCATTATAAAAGACGCGATAGTGGTAGACTCTATAGCATCTGAGGCTTGTTGAATAAAGGAGTGGAGAGAAAAGAGACATCATATTTTGATGGAACCAGTGGCAACACATCACATGCTGTGTGCCTGTGTCATTAGTTCACAATATTCTTTTATTAGATTCACCATAATCATATATATCTTGGTGAAATAAGATTTGGCAAATGAGGACATGAAGAGAAGTTGTGTAGAATAAAGAAAATAATAGGGGTTGCAGTTGGGTGCCAATGCCATGGCCTGAAGCCCTAAAAAATGAAAATGAAGATATCTTTGTATGGTGAGCTTGGCGGCATATACATATTTTCTAACATGATGGCTTTCATATATAAGAGCTCATGACATACTGGAAGGTGTTTACTATTACAATATTTATGTTGTAGGTTCAAGTCATGTCACTAATTAAAAAAAAAAATAGTAGCTCCCTTTAATGAAAAACTCCTGCCTCCCGAGTCCCACCCTTCCATATATAGGTTGTCATATATCATCATCATCACCAGTACCATCACCATCACCATCACCATTGAAGGATGAACCATGGCCGAAAATAATAGACATTTTCTGGTTCACTTAACTAATCAATGGACATTTTAAACATTTTACTTTTTTGATGGTGCATTCCTTGAGCATGGTTCACAGAAAGGCCCAATTTTAACCATTGATCATTTATCTAGACGACATTTTTGTTGTCATTTCAATACAAGAAAAATCATTGTAAATCACCATATTTAGGGTGCATATTCAATATATTGTTTATTGGAGAGGTATAATTTCAATCTATAGTTTATATTCCAATTATATTAATTGAAAATAGTTACAAGCATTTGCTTTTACAATTAAAGGATGATGTTCTAGTTGTAGGAGCATAGAAAAGCTTTACTTTACTCCTTGAGGATGTGCGGTGCATGTGGGAGAGATCACAACTATCATGTTTAAAAAGATGTGTATGTGTGAGATTGCTCACTTTGCACCTGTTCGCTTGGATGAATTTGGGAATGAAATTCCAGGGAATTTTCAACAGCATTGGGAGGAGTTGTGTGTAGAGAATTTGGGAGTTTGGAAAGTGGAATCTCATAAATCCAATTATGAAAAGTCACTTTTGCTCTCGGAATTCTCCAAATTTCAGCTTTGAGATTGCATTTAGCATTTGAAAATCCGATTGAGGGATGATATTTAGAGAATTCATATATCCCTCAAACAAAAATTTTCAAAATTCTCACAAACGAAAAAAAGCCCTTTCACTACCACATACAAAGAAATAACAGAAAGATGGTTACAACTTAAAGAGTATATTAGTAGAAGATGATCAATCAACCCCAAATAGACAGAATAAGACTGCATCAATGATGATATTACTTAACATATTATAAGAAAGCATGTTTGAGGACAGAGCAGCTACAACTCAATTCATCCTCTGATCATTCGTGGAGGAGCAAATCTAGCCTTAAGATGGCAGTATCAGTAATGTGCCTGGATTTTCTAATTTCTGCAAATGGTGTTGGAAAAGAAAATTGCCATAACCATTATTGATAAGTGAAATCATCTTCTCTCCATCTAATTTCCAGACATAGGTTTTTAAAAGAATGAAGGATCAAACGTGAGTATTAAAAAATGGCAATCAAATATGCTCCCCCTTGAGAAATTGAGTCAAGGAAAGATGAGAAATGAATACCCAACCACCCTGAAATTCAAATCCCAGGAAAGTGAAGGTCCATTTATATCTCCAGCTTAGATGTTTCAACTTTCCAAACTTCCAAATCTAGTTAGACTTCAGTGGGTTCTACCATGGATTAAAAGCTTTTAAGTTCAAACCATTGAATCAAAACCCTACCATCATTGAATGAAAACTCTCTTCAAAAGCAAAAAAGAAACAGAACTGAAACAGGAAATCTATAAAGCCCTAAAAAATTTGTACCAGGGAGATGCCGGAGAGACAAAGACAGAGGAGGTGGCACACCGAGAGAGATGAAGAGGGAGACGAGAGAGACGCCGAGGTCTTCTGATGACTGGCGGATGGAGAAGGAGAATGGGTTGCAGGGATCGGCCTCGGGTGATGGGGATAGAGGAGAGACCGAGATGGGCGATGGAGATGTTTGATGCGCAGGGGAGGCTGTGAGATGGGTCGGTAACGGAGAGACAGGCGTGGAGAGGGTGAGGCGTGAGAGACGAATGGTGATGGAGAGGTCTGTGCAGGGAGGAAGAAGCCGGAGATGGAGATGGGGGGCTGCTGGGCGTCGTTTTTGAGATTGGATGGAGAGGGATCGTGAGATGGAAAACGTTCCAGCTTAAAATATTATAATGGATATATTTTCATGGAAATCTTAACTTCCAAATCAGTTGTAGTGTATGTTGGATGTTCCAAGGAAGTTGGACAGTAGTCACACATGCTTGTAATTGGAATTGGATATCATTTTTCTAACATTGCCAGATAGAAGTATGAAATTAGAAGCAAAATTAAAATTAGAAACGAGCATTTAAAATGAAACATATAGTTAGCTTGGAATAGAAATTCAAGGTATGATGGTTTAGACAGTTGTGGCACGTATGCAGAAGACTAGAGACAACAATTGTACGATTGACAGTTATAAGTTTTCTAAGGGGGATGCCACAGAAACCTTCAATTGAGTAATGACGAAAGACACAAAAGATTGATGAGTTACTAAGAACATGGAAAAATATAATCACAAAGCCACTACTAGATTGTTGTAAAAGAGTCTTGTATATCGATAGAAATGTTTGTGGAACCCACCTGCGATTGGGCGCACAACCACGCACCGGTGGACCACCCTATTTAATCTAATCATTATTGCTGCACAGTAGATACACTTTACAGCTTACGTTGTATCTTGTTCAAAAAATTTGCATTATGGCTAATAGCTTGTTTATTACTTGTAGTTCATCGAAGTTGGAACAATGGCTTCTCCTACTGTTTTTCCACGCTGTTGCCTATCCTATCTTACGTGTGACATGCCCCAACAAGCTTTGAAAGCTCAGGTCGTATCGCCTGCCCGGCCGACTGCATCTTATCTGCAGTCGGCTGCTCTTTTTACTCTTGGAATGGAGACAAAAGCTCGAAGCACTGAAAGATGGTTCATTTTAGAAGCTCGGAAGACTTTAAGTACAGGACAGTAAAGGAGGAGCAAATAATAAAATCACGAGGGGAAAATACATAAAAATTCTCCTTTATGCAACTTGCACTTGATGAATTTGACAGTGCAAACAATTTGATTTTCTCACTTATGGGCAGAATGACCTTTATGCAACTTGCACTTGCTGAATTTGACAGTGCAAACAATTTGATTTTCTCACTTATGGGCAGAATGACCAAAGTTCTCCATAAAACCCATGATGGTGATCACACAGCGAAACACTGTTTCTATATTTGATATTAGAGGATGGTCCTGGTAAGACTGCCAGTGAGAAGAAGGTTTCCTGATTTTTGTGCAAAGATATGAATGCTCCTTGTAATGGAAAATGACCAAATTGGGAAGAAATATAATGCAAGTAGTCCATATTGAGGTGCGCCCATTTTTTTTCAAAATGAGTACATATCTAATTATAACAAACGAGGAGTTGGTTATATCATTCTTTATCCTTGGATAAGAAAATTGTTTTTGTAATGGGACATGCTGTATGATAAGCGTAATCTTATTTGGGTTACTTGTAATTTGTGTACAACAACTGTTTATGGTGTTCTTTGCTGTGAATTATTACATTGGGCGTTATTTGATCCGTTAATGTAGTTCTTTGTGAGAGGACCTATGTTTAATTGTGCCTATATGTTTAACAACGATACAACATTACTGAATTTAATTTCTGAAACATAGTTGTTTCATGCAGATGAAAAGAAGTTTATCCATGTTTTTATATGGAACATCTCATGTGAGCTAACGCATGCAGTTTCCTTACAATGTTTTGTTTATAGTTTGCTAAGTACAAGCTTTTGGTTTTGAATTCAATTGGAGTGTCAGTTTTCATTGGCTTCCTAGTACCTGAGTTTGAGATGTCATCAATTATAGGGCCTTGTAACTGTTTAATCAATTCAATATAATAGAGGACATATTATCATCTTCGCCCAAATAACCGTTCTTCATCCTTAATTCATTTGCACTATATTAATGCTCCATTAATGTGAGATGATCCTTTGCAGTAGTAGCTCATAAATATATGTTGAAGAATTTTTGCATTATGTTGTTTGCTTGAGGTCATCATCCTATTAAGATAAGCTGCGAAAACTAACTTAAATACAACGTTTGGGATCATTGAGATGAGAAATTGAGCTGTGGCATTCCCACATTTTGGGAGGTAGTGAATGACTAGAGTAAAAGTTGTTAACAATTGATACCATATGTTAGCCATGATGATATCTAACATTTTGATTCTATTTTTAGTGTGACCTGTTATGACATTGAGTAGTGCCCTTGTACATAGGGAGCTCGAGCCTAGCCTTTGGATTGTATTTGTTTTTAGAATGCCTACCTCATGGTTTTGTCAGGATTTGCAAATTATTTATCATGCAAATTCTTTTGTTACACTTACATTGTTGATTGCTGTTTCTCTATTCCTTTTCTTCAATCAAATAGTAGGACGTACACAGGCCACCATCGAAAACACTTGTCCCTTTATCTTTCTTAGTATTCCTTCTGCCTTTTGCTTATGACTTGATTCTTGCAGGTTTCTACTGTCAAAAGTTAGAATCCTCCACTTCATTTTAACTACCATCCATAAAGTTGCCTCATCTACGAATTCCTGGAGTTTGAATAGGAAATTCCCCAAAGCCCCTTACATTGTTCATAAATTTTTCAACAACTGTTTACTGTATTCATCTCCATGCATGCATCTCAACCATTCTACAGTTATTCGGTCCATTATTGCAATCCAAGGCACACAACCCTTTAAATCACAGGTCATCATAGTTCCTAGGATTTCACACAATAAAGAGTGAATAATTCCAATACTCAAACTTTGGGAAATAGTTTTTCTGAGCGTCGTTAATAGAGCAGGACGTCAGATCTTTGTGAATAATTAGCCAAAACCTTCAATCTTCATTTATTTTACAAGCAAATAAGTTGATACACAAGATACTGACATTATTTTTCACATAAGCCAAAAAGGGTCATACATTAATTTTCACATAAACCAAAAGGATTTTTCTTACTAGGCTACTACCATCGACTAAAATAACAAAGCAAATAGAATCACTGATACATAGCCAACAACATTGCTTCTCCAAATAGAATCACCGATCCATAGAAGACAATAACGTTGCTTTACTTTTAACTCCACCATTGTTACCCTACATAAAAACAATGGCAATGTAAAAAAAAAATAATGAAATAAAAGAGAGAAATCTAGAAAACAGTTAAAAAAGATTTCTGTTTTGAGTTTTATGGAGTTCGTATTTTGCAAAGAGAAGTGACTATATTCTCTTTGTAGTGCATTAGGACATATTTGCTAGTCTACCAAGCCATTTGGGTAGATTGTCCAAGATGAAGTCCATTCTCGATCTAACTCATAGAAGCACACCAAAGACTATATTTGATTTGATGCTTCACCTAATTACTTTACTTCAATTCACCGCTCATCTAAACAGGCCCAAGGTCTTTTCTTCTACAACCAACTAATTTTGTAAACCTTTCCATAAATAAGTCTCGACATCATCTATGAAACGCTAATACCGAGATTTGACGTAGAATCAAAAGCCTGAAAAAAAAAAACTAGCAAGCTCCATTTCATGAAGAATTCTAACATATTTTCAACCAGTTTTTCTTTAATGCCTAACCCAAGAGACATCAAACATTAAAGAACAAAAAAGTTCAAATCTTATTGAATGTAAGGAAAGAAGAAAGAAAAAACCCTTGTCATTTAAAACACAGCTCTTCATCATGGTTCTAGTAACAACAAATATTTTAACATAAAAGAACTTATCCCATCATCCCCCCCCCCCCCCCCCCCCCCAAAAAAAAAAAAAAAAGCAAAAACAAAAACAAAAAGGGGGGGGGGGGGGGGGGGGGGGGGGGGGGGTGGGGGTGGTGTGAGGGAGCAAAAGGGCATCTCAAATCCACATTCTATTTGAAGTTATTATCGTCTATCATTTACAAACTAAACTAAACCAAAAACTTACACATCTAAGGGGCTTACTTTCTAGATTCGACCCAAGTTCAAGATCGTTGAATTCCTATACAAGTTTGGCCTAAGACGAGGGAAACTAAGGCATAAATTAGAAGTTCCTTTCTTAAAACACATAATAAGCTTCATCATTACATTATCCACCATTAGAAGTTCCTTGCAAGTGTGTACACTTGCATGAAGTTTCTACATGCCTTAGGCTATTGTGACCAAACAAATGCCATGCATGCATACTACTACATACTACCCACAAATTGGATTATATTTATAATACATTTGATAGCTATAAAATACTTTTCTAAAAAAAAAAACATAAATAAGAACATACCTGTTTGCACTAAAGGAAGGATCATCAACTTGATTTATGGCCAGGCAATGAGCGAGGATGCAACGCATGTTAAGGAGTTGATGGGAGTCCTGTATTACCTTGTAGTCCTTTATTCTTCTTGAATTTAGCAAGCCTTCTTGCTATTGCAACATATAACCGATCTCCCATGTCATCAAAGAAGTAATAGTAGGCAACCCTCCAAGATCTCTTGAATAACAAACTGCCACAAACAACCCAAAAGCCTACAACGAATCCAGGCCCCATGCTAATATAAAATAGTTGTATTTCCAACTCATCTTTAGCTTCTTTGTCTCCATCAGAAAGCGGCTGTGAATCGGGAAATATTTCATCTCGTGGGCACTGGTTCAAAAGTGGTGTCCCACATAATAAAGGGTTTCCCATGTAGATGGATGAATCATTGAGAGTATCAAGTTGGTTGCTAGATGGAATTCTTCCTGAAAAGTTGTTGTGTGACAAATTCAAGTGACTTAAAAAAGTCAAGTATGAGAAGCCATGTGGAATCACTCCTGAAAGCTGGTTCCATGAGATATCTAGGGATTCTATACGTTGCAAGTCATTAATATCTTCTGGGATTGTTCCTGTCAACCGATTTCTTGATAAATTCAAACTTTGCAATCCAAAAAGATGAGTAATTCCTTTAGGTATTTCTCCATGTAGATCATTGCCCGATAGATTTATGTTTATCACGAGTGAAACTGTATGGCTATATTCATATTGACCTCCTTTCCAAAAAACCCAAATACTCTCTATAGCACTGAATCGACCACCACCGCTGTAAATCATTACATTTGTCCTATTAGCTACCTTCATAGCACTGAAGTTACCAAAAGACTCGGGAATTGTTCCTGACAGATCATTTTGAGAAAGGTCCAACACTTGAAGTTCAGAAAGTAGTGACAGATGTGGAGGAAGGCTACCATGAAACTTATTAGATCGTAGGATGAGGAATTTAAGAAATGACAGTCTTTCACCAATCCAGTTTGGTATCGTTCCTGAGAAACCATTTTCTCCAAGATCAAGTGCCTTCAACCCGGTGCAATTCTTCATGGATGGAGGGAGCTCTCCTGAAAGCTTGTTTTTGCTCATGTGCAATGAAGTAAGATAGGACAAATGACTTACTGAGCTTGGAATACCTCCAGACAGGCCATTATTATCCAAAATTAAAGTATTCAAAAGTTGCAAATCCCCTAAACACCGTGGAATTTCATGCGTCAATTGATTATTTGAGAAACTTAAATATGTTAAATTTCTCATCCGGCATATTGACAGGGGAATGCTACCCTTCAAATGGTTGGAAGAAAGTGAGAGATACAACAGATTTGTTGTTTTCCCTGTATTACTGATGGAACCAGAAATTGAGTTGCTGGAGAGATCTAGAAATTGAATGTTTGATGCAAAAATCTGAAAAATGTTAGAGATGGTATCCGAAATGCTTGCATTTGACAGTGACAAATAAGACAATTGCTTTTGAGTCTGGAGCCATGGTGGGAATTGGGGCCCTAATTTGCAATCATCCATTATGAAATTTTCCAGTTGAAATGGAGGAACCCAACTAGAGCTCACATTGAAAACTAATGAAGTTAAAGACATGGATAATGTTTTCAATTTTATGAGATGGGAAAAGTGAGCTTTTGTTAGATTACCTTTAAAAGAATTATTTGACAAGTCTAAATTTTCAAGATTTGAAAGTTGTCCAAGGCTTTCTGGAATGGACCCATTCAATTTATTACTATGAAGAACTAGGGTACTCAAAGATGACAATTTTCCTAAAGATGGGGGAATGGAACCAGAAAGAGAGTTTTTATAAAGATGCAATTTTCTCAAGGAAGACAATCTTCCAAGAGATGGTGGAATTGGACCGGAAAGAGAGTTATAAGAAAGAGTCAATTCTCTCAAGGAAGACAATCTTCCAAGAGATGGAGGAATTGGACCGGAAAGAGAGTTAAAAGAAAGATACAATTCTCTCAAGGAAGACAATCTTCCAAGAGATGGAGGAATTGGACCGGAAAGTGAGTTAACAGAAAGAGAGAGAGACTTCAGATTAATGAATTGCCCCAACCAATCAGGAAGATGCCCACCGAGTCCATTGCCGTTCAAATTCAAGTCCTCCAAATTACTCTTAATGCATCCTATAAAAGACTCTTTGAATCTGTTTATTTCTCCATTGAAATGATTCTGCTGCAAATTTAAGGTCTGTAGGTTGCAAAGATTCCCCAGGGCAGCTGGAATGGGATACTGGAAAGAATTGTGAAAAAGGTCAAGCGACACCAATCTGCTGTTATTAAACACCCAAGTAGAGATCTGAGGACCAAGGCTGTTGATAGACAGATCAAGGGTAAAAAGAGATGTCAAATTCACATGAGGAAGAGATGTAGAAATGTTTGGAAGCTGGCAATTGGACAAATGTAAGTTCAAAATAGAAGGAAGCATATTTACTGATAGTAGCCAATCAGCTGCCGTACTGAGGTTCACGAATCCCATATCAAGGTGCTGCAAAGAAGAGAGGCCAGAGAGCCAATCAAGTCTATCCACATGCAAATCATATATTGGGGCTACGATAAAATCGTAAGGAGAAATACCATCACTTGTATTTACCCATATTACACTGTATTGATTGAGATCAAGATAACCCAAGGTAGAGAGATTTCCTAGCTCATGAGGAAGCCTTCCACCAAAGCCTGAGGCAGAGAGGTTAAGGTATCTCAAGTTCTTGAATGAACCAATGAATTTTGGGATGACTCTTCCTCCAAAGCAGTTGATGCTTAGGTCCAAGTGTTTCAAATATTTCAACTCAAGCAAAGATGGATTTATCTCACCAAATATGCATGATCTATTGAATGATGCTTCAAAATCGCTGTCTGGTAAGGGCAATTGAATTTCGGATGGACCTCGGAGGACGAGCTTGACGACATGCCCTGTTTTGTTGTTGCAGTGAATGCCTGTCCACCGACAGCAATCGTCTCCCACCCAAGAAGAGAGTCGGTTACTAGGGTCCTTGAGACCTTGTTTGAAGTGGATAAGTGCTTGTCTCTCTCTTTCCAAACAACGAGTACTGGTTGTTGTTTCTCCAACACAGGAATTGAATTTCAAGGATCCAAAGTTTAGGATTAGAAACCCAACCCAAAAATGAAGAAGAAATGGAATTGACTTTGTAAGAAACATGATTGATTAGTACTCAGAACAACAAGAAAAGCAATGATGTGTGAGATGCTATGTAGGTTTGGGGGAAGTGCATATATATAGAGAGAGGAAGATGTCTACAAGAGAATATTCCTGGATAAGCCAACTGGGTAACTAAGATAAGATCCATCGCAAACCAACAACGATGGGCAAGAATCTCGTGTATTGGTGTGGGTACAAGATTCTCAAGTAGCAGATTACTTTTTCCACACGTTTTTTGTCTTTAGATATTTTGACGAGATCATCTTCAATCTTCAATTTACTGTTGGACTCATGGATTGGTGATTCACATGGATCTACAAAGCATAGCCCTAGTCCAGCCCAGTCAAAGCTCAGTGTCCCTATCCAGGTGACTTGTTCCGTCAACCCCTGAATGATGATGGCCTGCCTGCCGGCCTTTTTGACAAATGAGGTAGAAAAAAGAAGGCCTTTCCACTTACTCTGGTTGGACGAGGGGCGGGGCGGGTAAGATACAGGATGGTCTAGTCCACAGCTGTCTAGAAATGTCTTAAGTCTTTGGCCGTGATGCACGACTTAACTTTTCCACATGTTTTTGTCCAGCGTCTATTTCTCTTGACCAAAATTGTCTATTTCACTCAAAATAGACAAGAGACAAGATACACTGGATCTACAAAACATAGCCCCAATCCAGCCCACTCAAAGCTCAGTTTGGGCTGGGCCTTCATGCTTGGTCTCATAATCGGTTACGCAAAAGACGGATTCCTGAAACCACAAACATAGAGCTTGAGTTGGATTGAATTGCAACAGTAGATTAGATATTTCTTTCTTAACATATGTATGCATCCTATGCTTAATTGAAAGTATGAATCACACTCCAAAGATCACTATGAAGTTAACAGGTTGATTTTCTTTGGAACAATTACCTCCTTCTATCACATATGTATGCAGCTCAGATTGGATCTAACTAGGCCATCGTAGCATCGCCCATTAAGGGTAATTTGTTTTTTTTTATTATTACAAAAATTGAGGGTGAAAGTTGTTGAAAAATAGTTTTAAATGGATGGATGTCCTTAATTGATAAGTACTTTCTGAAAAACTTAGGAACTAATTTAAAAGATTTTAAAACAAACTTACGTCCTTTTTTGAAATAAGGTAAAAACTTAAATCTTATTCAAATCTCCCCCTTTCTTATAACGATAGAGCTGTGTGGGCAATATGATAAGCAAAAAGGTACAAGTACACAGAGATGAGTGGCCATGATTTTAAATGTACAAGTTCACGGAGAAATATGTGGGACCGTCTACATGTGGAAGCCCAGATCTGTCCACATGGAGAAAATTCCCCATGGAAGAAAATATCTTTTTCTCTCTGTTGACTTGTTGTGTTGATTTTTAGAGCAGTGGACCCTGGCTCATTATAAGCCCAAGTAATTCCTGTGGAAAGTTTGGCACCTATGGGCCATGGCTGCTATTGACTGGTGACTTGGGATTTTACATACTAACTTGGGATTTTACATACTAACCCTGAACTCCCAGTGGGCCCCACTATGGAAAAAGGTTTATCCAAAGAAAATCCAGGTTTGAAGTTCATGGGCCAAGCTACAAAGGCCTGGCTCGATCACAACTAGGCATGGATGTTGCTCCAAACAAAACCCAGGTTTGAAGTTCATAGTGATATTTGGCACATACATGCATTCTTTCAACTAAAGTGTACACTGTATCGACAAATTAGGCGATGTCTAATCTTCTGTTGTAGTTCAAACCAACTATTTTATTTAGTTTTTGCAATTGCTATATTGGGCTACTAGTCTAGTTTGAGAATACAGGGATTGATCCCCTGGGCATATGTATGAAACCAAGGTGCCGACACCAGTGAACCATGAGTATGTTTTGCAATTCGATGTTTATATGTAGGAATCTGCTGTTTATGTGACAGTTTATGGGTCAAAGTATTGAGGCCCAAGCCCAATCTAGGCATTGACTGGGCTATGTTGGAGCTTATGCTTTGTAGGTGCATATGCTTGGATAGAGAATGATATCCTGACACATGAGAGGGCTGGCTACATAAGAGGTGACTTAGAGAGTGAGTCTCATGGAAGCCAAACAAATACGTGTGGAAAGTTGGGCCATCGTAGAAAATCCTATACAGAGGATTGCTATGTTTGAGCCTGCTGGTCAATGGTCAAGACAGCTAGCGATTACAAAGAAAAGGCTAAGCTAACGATAGGTTAAGACCATAACCAACCAACCCCACCCTCTTGGAAAAGTTGAAACTTGAGATCAATGGCCATCAACTTTGATTTTTGATTTAATATGATGGGATTGGGACCCACTGTCTATGACCCTAAAACCATCAATGAGAAACTAGGAAGATAAGCCAACTAAAGCCTACTTGTGGAAGAAAATTAGGCACTCATGACCATCACTGTCAATGTCCTTGTCCTAGAATCTTCTTTGCTTGATAATTCCATGACACAGGGCTTTGATGTTTCTTCTTTAATGCCCCCCATTAAGTTAATATTCTTATCCAAATCCAGTACCCGGGCTTGAAAGTCAGGCCGAGGGTCAGATCATTTGCAAGATCTATTTTCTCCTTTGTGCTACTCATGACATCCAAAAAATTCCCTTTCTTGACCTCTTTGGTTCTCTAAAAAACCCATTAAAATTTAAAAGAACTAAGCGTGCTGATGATTACCATTAATCTGATAATGTTAGTGATTTGGGCCAATAAATTGTGACCCATATATTTATAGGTTGGATCCTTTTTTTATATTTAACTTTTCACAAATTGCTCAAAATCCGGCCATAATCTTGTTGTCCACTTGGTATATGGATTGTTGAAGGAGGAACCTTAAAACACTAGTACATTGATGATAGAATGTTAGTTGGTGTAATTGGATATTTTATAATTGCAATACTTTCTCTTTTGCCAAAGTTTATGTTAAGAAAGAACAACAAAATAGTACGTGATCGACTTTTTCAAGTGACTATCGCAAGCACCCCTAAAACGAAAATCTTAGGTCCGCCGCTGATATTGCTTAACATATATATATGCATCATATGCTTAATTGAAAGTATGCATTCACACTCCAAATATAATTATGAAGTTAACACTCGATCACGACCGAGATCCGCTTTGGGCAGATAATAATTTGATGTGTGGAAGAAAGTGAAAATTCCTCCTAGGACCTTCTGCATGTGGAAATAACTTGATCCATCCAAAAGGAGAAAATTCCCCATGAAAGAAAATATCTTTTTCTCTCTGTTGACTTGTCTGCATTCATTATAAGCCCAAGTCATCTCTGTGGAAAGTCTGGCACCTCTGGGCCATGGCTGCTACTTGAGTTATTTGAGTTAGCGACCTGTGGGGTCATGGACCATCGCTGTCACTTTTCTTAAGAATTTCATGACACTCCAAGGCTTTAAAGCTAAAACCAAACCCGATGGCAATGGATCTCAACTTTTTCCACACGTATTTCTCCGGCACCCCTTTCTTTGGGGTATCCTTTTTTTCCAGCGTGGAGCCCACAGGGACCTCGACGATCGTATGCAGTCAACGGTCAAGTAGAAGCCATGGCCCATAGGTGCCAAACTAACTTTCTACGGGATGACTTGTGCAGCCATGGCCCATATGGACCAAAGAAGATCCTGACTCACTTTGGATAATACGATGAGGTTGGTTTGCTCACAATTAAGGTCTTTGAACTCCAATAGTGACAGGTCGTCCATCTTCCAACACGCGGCACCTTCGGTTTATACCTAAAAACTCATCTCAAATCCCCCACGGTGGTTGTGTAGTTTTCATGTATCTTTGACCGCGGGATATGAACGCAAACCATATTTGGGAATTTTGCAATTTTTAATTATTCCCCTCTTGTTGGGCTAGAAAACGAATACATAGACGCATCATTTATAATTTGAGTAATGCTACATGGACAAACTTTTTGGCCAGAATTTTGGCCAACCCATATGGTTTCCATTGAATATCACTATGATATTCAATGGAAACCATATGGGTTGGCCAAAATTCTGGCCAAAAAGTTTGTCCAAGTAGACTTTTTGTTATAATTTTATGTGATATTGCAAGATGAAGGAAATTTGCATTATGGGCTGAATGGGAATTTTACTTCAGCAAAAGTGTATATGGGCTGAATGGGAATCAATCAATTCACCTTATGGATTTTTTTAGGGGAAAATATAATTTCATTTTTCCTGATTCAATCCATCGGTGGATGACACTAAGTTAGGATGGTCATGCCCTTTTTATGCAGTTCCCAACCTGGCCTAAGGGGCATAGACGGACCACATTTAATTGCTCCCTTCGGTCCATCTTTCTCATCATTAGAAAGATCATAGCTATTAGATCCGATGGAAGCCTCATTTAGTTACTGAATTGGGTTGACCAGGTGAGAGTTAGTAAATTTTTAAATATATTTGTTATAAATTTATAATTCCTAATAACAAGAATAAAAGACTCACTGCCATGGCCCAAACTAACTTTCTACAGGGATGACTTGTGCAGCCCTGGCCCATATGAACCAAAGAAGATCCTGACTCACTTTGGATAATACGGTGAGGTTAGTTTGCTTACAATGAAGGTCTTTGAACTCCAATAGTGACAGGTCATCCATCTTCCAACACGCGACACCTTTTTTTATACCTAAAAACTCATCTCAAATCCCTCACGGTGGTTGTGTAGTTTTTATGTACTAAAGTATATTTGACCGTGGGATTTGAACCCAAACCATATTTGGGAATTTTGCAATTTTTAATTAATCCCCCCCTGTTGGGCTAGAAAACGAATACATATACACATCATTTATAATTTTATGCAATATCGCAAGATGAAGGAAGTTTATATTATGTGCCGAATGGGAATTATACTTCAGCAAAAGTGTATATGGGTGGAATGGGAATCAATTAATTCACCTTATGCCTTTTTTTAGGGGAAAATATAATTTCGTCTTTCCTGATTCAATCCATCAGTGCATATCACTAAGTTAGGATGGTCATGTCATTTTTATGTAGTTCCCAACCTGCCTAAGGGGTACAGACGGACCACATTTAATTGCTCCCTTCGGTCCATCTTTCTCATCATTAGAAAGATCATAACTATTAGATCCAGTGGAAGCCTCATTTAGTTACTGAATTGGGTTGACCAGGTGAGAGTTAGTAAATTTTTAAATACATTTGTTATAAATTTATAATTCCTAATAACAAGAATAAAAAGACTTACTGCCATCATCAAAGCCTTGTCCCAACTCTGATAGGGTTGGCTACTAAAATTCCAATTTATCCTGAGCCAAATCCTTGGATTGGTCACACTGCTTCAGATCTCTCCGCAGTACTTCCATCCTTGTCTTCTTCAGCCTACCTCTGTTTTCCCATTTAGATCTATCATTACTTCTTCAAATATATCCTTGCTAATGAAAAATATGTGTACTTAAAAATACATAAATTTCATATACTTTGGTTTTTTTAATATATTTTTCTTTTCAAATTTCGTTTAAGTACTCTGCTTATTACATGCTTGCATCCCTTTGCATAGGGCAACATGAAGACCATTATGAATGACATCAAGAATCTTAATAATAGGAGAAGGATTGTTAGTAGAGCTTGAAAAAAAAGGCGTAGTTGGAGATATACCTGGATCCTAGATTTTTTCTAGTGTATGATATGGTGGGGCACTTTCTACATCTTTATGCATTTTCTGGTTTGAAGATATGGATGTAAGCTCCTCTTGGATTAGTGCTAATTCTTAGGGGTAGGCTGGATGTGTAGGGAACTGCATAGATATGGGTGGAGCCAAACGGGTTTTTTTTTTTTTAGTGTCTTGCTCAAGCGGCAATGAGTAGAGTAGAATTCTATGGTGGAGCACACCTATTGAAGATCTGTACTACTCAAAATGAAGGCCTGTTGTTTTTATGGGTTGTCTAAAAATTTTAACCTATTGAAAATCTGTACCACACAAAATGAGGTCATTTTGCTTCTATGGGCTGTGTGAAAATTTTAACCAATTAAAAATCTGTACCAGTCAAAATGAATTTCTTCTGCATCATTTAGAACAAATGATATTCTTAAACATATGCTCAATCATAGAACGAACTAGCTCTTATTGGAGAAAAAATTATGAAAAAGCCCACTGTAGGGGAGTATTTGTTTTGAGCGGTTCGGATATTCAATCTATTGTGGAGATTCACACTCCTCGTGGGAAGCAATTGTGAGGCCCTCAAAGGATCCGGACTTCAAACTTTGTATTATCAAATCATTTAAACCTTCACCATTCACCTCATCATGACTTGGTGAATGAGTTCTAATCCTGTCGTCTCAACCATCAATACCTACTCCAGCATCATGACCCATCAAACGGTCACAATTAATCAATCAAAAGTATTTTCATTAATTAATTGTGGTGAATTGATTTACTTGTGATCAGTCCAACATATTTACATGTGATCGATCCAACGGAAGCTCTACTTTGATTGTAGGGAGATACAATTCTCATTCTTTACACATGGAGAAAAAAAATATTTTGAGTGGATTGGATTCATTTTGGTGGGCCCTAGGACTTTCATATGTTACTGCTTACAGTTTTGGAAATTATGACTTGAAATAATTGGGGTACGTTTGAATTTAAGATTTTCTTTGGATTTGTTTTGTAAAACTCAGTCATCGCTTGCCCTCCCCACAAGGTATAAACTAAATCAGAATTAAAAGGTCATTACAAAATCCAATTGGGCCCCGTGGGTCTATATTTATAATGACTAGTGGAGCCGGCACGTGCAATGCACGTATAAGGAAAATACTCTTTCAATATAATAATCTAAAAAAATAAAGTAATTGAAAAACTCAATATTAACGGAGAATGACCATGTAACAAATTAAGCAATTTACAATCACTCATTATTCTTATGAAATTTAGTAAAAGCTTCAATAGAAAAAAAGTAAGAAGAAGATTGAGTAACAAGATATATGGAAGGAAACTAATTAAAAAAAAAGTTGAAAACCAACTATTTCTGGCCATATATGATTAGGCAAAATACTCACCAATTTCAATATAGATCAATAGTCCGGCCTATTTTCCATTAAAATTTGTCTAAAACCTAGAGCCAAATACATACCAAATTCAATGAAACAAAATACTAACCAACCAAAACAATACTCAACTCATAGCTTTAAACGAATCAACAACAAATTATAAGGATTCCAAGCAATCGTTGGCATTCTCATCTCTTCCTCTAACAAGCAAATCGTGTCTTTATAAGCATTGGGATCGAAGTTGAAATTTTCTACACATAAAAATCTCAACTGAAATTTCTCATTTGAGTTCTTGCAGCGAATGAACGAATTCTTCAAATACAACCCTTTTCATCATCATTTGAGCTAAGCATTTTATTAAAATATAATAATACTAAGTGGGGCCCACAGATGTGTAGTTCTCTTTGACTATATATATAATATAAAAATACTAAGTGGGGCCCACAAATGTGTAGAGAAAAAGCATGACAAGTTCTTCTACTAAGTGGGGCCCACAAATGTGTAGTTCTCTTTTATTTTATATATATAATATAATAATACTAAGTGGGGCCTATAGATGTGTAGATTTAGAGTAAAAGCATGACAAGTTTTTCTACTAAGTGGGGCCCATAGATGTGTATTTCTCGTTTTATTATATATATATATATATCTAATATAATAATACTAAGTGGGGGCCCACAGATGTGTAACAAAAAGCATTACACTTTTTTCTCTTTTATAATAAGGGCATAGGTATTATATGATTATTATTATAATATAATAATAATATATTATTATATTTTATTATATTATAATATTTTGGGGGGGGGAGGGGTGTGCCCACCAAGGTGTAGTGAAAAAGTTTGCAATTTCTCATAATAATATTATATTATAATATTTGGGGGTGGAGCCCACAACGGTGTAGTGAAAAATAGTTTGCAACTTTCCATCTTTTATAATAGTAGTAGATAATAGAAATTTGGAGGTGGGCCTCACAATGGTGTAGTGAAAAAGTTTATAATTTCTCAAAATAATATATTATTATATTATATTATAATATTTGGGAGTGGGCCCCACAATGGTGTATTGAAAAAGTTTGCAATTTCTCTATCTTATATTATACTATTTTGGGGTGGGCACCACAATGGTGTAGTGAAAAAGTTTGCAATTTCTCATAATAATATATTATTGTATTATATTATAATATTTGGAGGTGGGCCACACAATGGTGTAGTGAAAAAAGTTTGCAACTTTTCCTCTTTTATAATAGTAGTAGATAGAATACAATGGTGTAGTGAAAAAAGTTTGCAACTTTTCCTCTTTTATAATAGTAGTAGATAGAATTAGATATAGATATAGATATTGACATAGATATAATAGATAATAGAAATAGATAATAGATAGTAGACAGTAGATAGTAGATATTTGGGGGTGGGCCCCACGATGGTGTAATGAAAAAGTTTGTAATTTCTCAAAATAATATATTATGATATTATATTATAATATTTGGAGGTGGGCCCCACAATGGTGTAGTGAAAAACCTTGCAACTTCTCATAATAATATATTGTTATATTATATTATACTGTTTGGGGTAGGCCCCACAATGGTGTAGTGAAAAAGTTTGCATTATAATATTTGAGGTTGGGCCCCACAAATGTGTAGTGAAAAAATTTACAATTTCTCATAATAATATATTATGATATTATATTATAATATGTGGGGGTGGGTAAAAGTAGTAGATAGACGGTAGAAGTAGATTGTAGATATTTGGGGGTGGGCCCCACAATGGTGTAGTGAAAAAGTTTGTATGAGATAGATAAATAATAAAGATATAGATATTATATTATTATTATTATTATTATTATTATATAATATATGATTATATTTTATTACAATATTTTGGGGGCCCACATTGGTGTGGTGAAAAAACCATACAATATTATCTCTTTTATAATAGTAGAAATGGGAAGCTACTACATGCACACATCCCAAATTACAAAAATGTAGGCCGCCAGAGAAATCCCACTTCCACAGCAGTATCCAAATTTCAAACACACTTCACTATGAACTGCAAGTAAATCTCAATTCTCAGATGAAAATTTCCAAAAATTAAATAATAAATTATAAATTCCACCAATATCTCCATCTAAATGCAAAGTCCATAATAAACGTTTTTTTTTATCTCAATCCGCAAAACATTCCACCACCTAAGCAGAAAATAATAACATCACTAATAAGGGCCACAAGATTTTGCCAACTCTATCCACAACAAACAATCAACCACCTGCAACTCAACCAAGCCCAGCCCCATTTGCCCGAGACCTCACATGCGAATGCCCATTTGCCAGAAGTCCTCACACAAATGACCTCATTCCATCACATTTTCTCACAAAACCCAACCATCTTCACATCCAAACATCTCAAGTCATTTCAATTCAATGTTATGGTTCACTTATCATCCACGACAAGATATAATTGGAAACATCAAAAGGCCTGCAGTGGCCTTTACTACTTAAAAACACATGATTCTAATCAAGGCCTTATAATTTCAGCAGGGTACAAGTTCCACAAGGGGATTTCTTCTCAACAACACCCACCCATGATGGAATTTACACCAAATGAGAAAACTGGATCAGTTAAACGCAATATCATGAGATAATAATAAATAAAGTAGCAAAGTAACCCGCTATGTGGCAGTAACAGATCTTCTTGAATAATAAATACCATGAGTTAAATGCAATACCCTTGAAGATCTTCTTGACAAAAGAAATTAGCAACCTGCTATGTGGCAGTAACATAGAGTTCACAACGCTATTCATACTACCAAACAACAAATAACAAACCTCCAAACAAATCTGGATCAAATAGCAACTAATTTGAATACAGCAACCAGGCAACTACTGTGTCTTCCAAACAACCACTTAAATCACAAACCAACAACAAATTTTTTCCACAGGTCAGAGCAGGAACCAAAAATCAAATGACTTAATTTAGGTGAGACAAACCTCTTCAAATCTTGCCTTTAGCTTGACTATCCTTAACTGGTACAGCTACCTCCACAGATTATTGAGCAACCCTCAAGATTCACAAAATGTGACCAGCTGTTCTACGTGGGCATTATGCAGCTTGTTTTCCTCATACAAAAGGCTTGAATACTATCTTCAACTAGTGGGTTTCTATAGATCTATATAGACCAAGTTGAAACTTGAAACTTTTTATCAACAAAAAAACTAGTTTAAAAACCCAAAAGCTTAAAGAAAAAGACACTGACAGATAAAAAAGATTAGTGTTTTCGAGAAAGAAAAAGAAATCAGAGAGAACCATGAGGACCAGTCATCCAACCCTAATTATGACCAGCACTAACACTTCCATATATATATATATATATATATATATATATATATATACATATATATATGGGAATTTTTCAAAAGATAGAAACTACAGAAGGAGATGATAATAAGCACACACCAAAGCCATACAAGGTTTTTGTTAGAGAAGATTGGCAGCATCTGCTTACTTGATTAAACGTTACTAAAAACTGCATCGGCAAAGGCAAAAACAAAGCTTTCCAACTATGCAAATACTACGTTTGCCAAGTGTAATTAGTTGCAACAACCCTAAAATGATCTACAAAGGTTAAAACTAACACAGCTAGGAGACATCGTAATCACCTTTATCTACTTGACTAATGTAGATATGTGGCTGGGTACTGATACCCATTTCCATAGTAGCTTCCAGGGTTGTGAGGAGGACTGTAGAAAGCAGAACCAAGCAGGGAGGAACCATGGTTGTCAGCTGGATATAGATATGGCCCTTTTCTCCTTTTTCATTATCTACATTGGTATGTTTGGAAAAGCAAATTGGTACCCCTGAAACCACTCAGTCACCTTTACCATACCTTACAATTGTGTGACCACACATCCAATTCTCCATCTCCCCCCTCCCTCCTCTGCAACTTACTGTGAATGAAAATGCCTGCAGGTAAATGCCCACCATTTAGAGGAGAAAACCCATGGCCTTTGCTGTCCCTTTGACGCCCTTCATGTCAACCCATGAACAATTTTGGGTGGACAACATGGTAATTTAAAACAGCCATATAAAACATGGAAATTTTTTTATTTTTTCATATCAAATGAATAGATTCTAATAACAAATACCACAAGGCATGAAAAAAAAAAGGTAAAACTTGAGTAAAACACCTCCAATACTTGAAAAAAAAATGGAAAGTTCAATATAAAGGAAAATTATTTTTCATTATGCGCACAAAAATGCATGGGCGAACATTCTCATGAGATGAACTACTTGTTCTTTTTTTTTTTTTGGGGCTAAGTGAACTAATTGTTCTTAATGCATCTAATTCTAAACACATTTATATGACTGTAAGTAAACATGAACAAAGGTTTATAAAAAAGCTTAATCATTATAAAAGACGTGATAGTGATAGACTCTATAGCATCTGAGGCTTCTTGAATAAAGGAGTGGAGAGAAAAGAGATGTCATATTTTGATGGAACCAGTGGCAACACATCACATGCTGTGTGCCTGTGTCATTAGTTCACCATATTCTTTTATTAGATTCACCATAATCATATATATCTTGGTGAAATAAGATTTGGCAAATGAGGACATGAAGAGAAGTTGTGTAGCATAAAAAAAAATAATAGGGGTTGCAGTTGGGTGCCAATGCCATGGCCTGAAGCCCTAAAAATGAAAATGAAGATATCTTCATATGGTGAGCTTTGTGGCATATACGTATTTTCTAACATGATGGCTTTCATATATAAGAGCTCATGACACACTGGAAGGTGTTTACTATTACAATATTTATGTTGTAGAGTAGCTCCCTTTAATTAAAAACTCCTGCCTCCAGAGTCCCGCCCTTGCATATATAGGTTGTCATATATTATCATCATCACCAGTACCATCACATCACCATCACCATTGAAGGATGAACCATGGCCGAAAATAATTAACATTTTCTGGTTCACTTAACTAATGAATGGACATTTTACACATTTTACTTTTTTGACGGTGCATTCCTTGAGCATGGTTCACAGAAAGGCCCAATTTCAACAATTGATCATTTATCTAGACGACATTTTTGTTGTCATTCCAATAAAAGAAAAATCATAGTAAATCACCATATTTAGGGTGCATATTCAATATATCGTTTACTGGAGAGGTATAATTTTAAATCTATAGTTTATATTCCAATTATATTAATTGAAAATAGTTACAAGCATTTTCTTTTACAATTAAAGGATGATGTTCTAGTTATAGGAGCATAAAAAAAGCTTTACTTTACTCCTTGAGGATGTGCGGTGCATGTGGGAGAGATCACAACTATCATGTTTAAAAAGATGTGTTTGTGTGAGATTGCTCACTTTGCACCTGTTCGCTTGGATGAATTTCGGAATGAAATTCCAGGGAGTTATCAACAGCATTGGGAGGACTTGTGTGTAGAGAATTTGGGAGTTCGGAAAGTGGAACCTCATAAATCCAAATATGAAAAGTCACTTTTGCTTTCGGAATTCTCCAAATTTCAGCTTTGAGATTGCATTTAGCATTTGAAAATCCGATTGAGAGACGATATTTAGAGAATTCATATATCCCTCAAACAAAAATTCTCACAAACGAAAAAAAGCCCTTTCACTACCACATACAAAGAAATAACAGAAAGATGTTTACAACTTAAAGAGTATATTAGTAGAAGAAGATCAATCAACCCCAAATAGACAGAATAAGACTGCATCAATGATGATATTACTTAACACATTATAAGAAAGCATGTTTGAGGACAGAGCAGCTGCAACTCAAATCATCCTCTGATCATTCGTGGAGGAGCAAATCTAGCCTTAAGATGGCAGTATCAGTAATGTGCCTGGATTTTCTAATTTCTGCAAATGGTGTTGGAAAAGCAAATTGCCATAACCATTATTGATAAGTGATTGCATCTTCTCTCCATCTAATTTCCAGACATAGGTTTAAAAAAAAAATGAAGGATCAAACGTGATTATTAAAAAATGGCAATCAAATATGCTCCCCTTTGAGAAATTGAATCAAGGAAAGATGAGAAATGAATACCAAACCACCCAGAATTCAAATCCTAGGAAAGTGAAGGTCCATTTATATCTCCAGCATTTAGATGTTTCAACTTTCCAAACTTCCAAATCTAGTTAGACTTCAGTGGGTTCTACCATGGATTAAAAGCTTTTAAGTTCAAACCATTGAATCAAAACCGTACCTACATTGAATGAAAACTCTCTTCAAAAGCAAAAAAGAAACAGAACTCAAACTGGAAATCTATAAAGCCCTAAAAAATTTGTACCTGGGAGATGCCGGAGAGACAAAACAGAGGAGGTGGCACACCGAGAGAGATGACGAGGGAGACGAGAGAGACGCAGAGGTCTTCTGATGAATGGCAGACGGAGGAGGAGAATGGGTTGCAGGGATCGGCCTCAGGTGATGGGGATAGAGGAGAGACCGAGATGGGCGATGGAGATGTTTGATGCGCAGGGGAGGCTGTAAGATGGGTCGGTAATGGAGAGACAGCCGTGAAGAGGGTGAGGCGTGAGAGACGAATGGTGATGGAGAGGTCTGTGCAGGGAGGCAGAAGACGGAGATGGAGATGGGGGGCTGCTGGGCGTCGTCTTTGAGATTGGATGGAGAGGGATCGTGAGATGGAAAACCTTCCAGCTTAATATATTATAAAGGGTATATTTTCATAAAAATCTTAACTTCCAAATCAGTTGTAGTGTTTATTTGATGTTCCAGGGAAGTTGGACAGTTTCCTACATTTCCTACATCCCATGTCCTACCTAATGTGTCATACATGCTTGTAATTGGAAATGGATATCATTTTTCTAACACTGTCGGATAGAAGTATGAAATTAGAAGCAAAATTACAATTAGAAACGAGCATTTAAAATGAAACATATAGTTAGCTACAGTGGAATAGAAATTCAAGGAATGTTGCTTTAGACTGTTGTGACATGCATACAGAAGATAAGAAACAACAATTGTACCATTGACGGTTCCAAGTTTTCGGGGGTGCCATAAAAACCTTTAGGCATGTTTGTGTAACACATTTCCGCGGAAAAGTTTACAGTTTTTCATGGAAAACTCATTTTTCCTATGTTTGGTGCGGAACAATTCCGTGAAAATGTTTTCCTGCCTCGTCAGCATTTTCCTTGATAATTGTGGAAATGGGTTTCCCATGGGGGGGTATGGGAAATGGTTTTCCTCGGAAAACTACTCCCTCTTTTCCTCACTCTTGTCCATTTCAACCAAAAAACCTTATAACTTTTTTATTTTTTATTTTTTTATATTAATTATTATTTAATGTTAAATAAATAATATACATGTTATGTTATTTTCTTCAAAAAATTATATCACCAAATAAGAAATTTTGATTTTCTATAAGGAATCCACAGTCGCACCAAACAACCTCTGCACTAATTCCATGAGGAAACTCTTTTTGCACCAAACATGAATTTCTAAATTCTACGGAAATCCTTTTCCAAGGTTTTCATTTCTATGGAATTTGCTGACGTGACAATTTCCTCTTTCCGCGGAAAGGGTGTGTACACAAACTGCCCTATAATTTAGTAATGATGAAAGACACAAAAGATTGATGAGCTACTAAGAACATGGAAAAATATAATCACAAAGCCACCACTAGATTGCTGTAAAAGAGTCCTGTATATTGATAGAAATGTTTGTGGAACCCACTAGCGATTTGGCACACAGCCAGGCACTGGTGGACTACCCTGTTTAATCTAATCCTTATCACTACACAGTAGATACACTTTACCGCTTACATTTTATTATTTTCAAAAAATTTGCATTGTGGCTAATAGCCTGTTTATTACTTGTAGTTCTTCGAAGTTGGAACAATGGTTTCTCCTACTGTTTTTCCACGCCGTTGCCTATCCTATCTTATGTGTGACATGGCCCAAGAAGCTTTGAATGATGCAATGCAAGCTCAGGTCGTATTGCCTACTTGGCCGACTGCATCTTATCTATGTAGTCGGTTGCTTTTCTTACTCTTGAAATGGAGACAGAAGCTCAAAAAGCACTTAATGATGGTTCATCTTTAGAAGCTCAGAAGACTTCAACTACAGGACATTAAAGGAGGAATAAATAATAAAATCACGAAGGGCAAATAAGTAAAACTGCTCCTTTGTGCAACTTGCTCTTGTTGAATTTGACAGTGCAAACAATTTAATTTTCTCACTTATGGGCAGAATGACCAAAGTTCTCCATGAAACCCATGATGGTAATCACACAGTGAAACACTATTTCTATGTTTGATATTAGAGGATGGTCCTGGTCAGACTGCCAAAGACTGCCAATGAGAAGAAGGTTTCCTGACTTCTGTGCAAAGATATAAATGCTTCTTGTAATGGGAAATGACCAAATTGCGAAGAATGCGAAGAAATATAGTGCAAGTAGCCCATATTGAGATGCGCCAATTTTTTCAAAATGAGTACATATTTAATTATAACAAAAGAGGAGTTGGTTATATCATTCTTTATCCTTGGATAAGAAAATTGTTTTTGTAATGGGACATGCTATATGATAAGCATAATCTTATTTAGGTTACTTGTAATTTGTGTACAGCAACTGTTTATGGTGTTCTTTGCTGTGTATTATTACATTGAGCCTTATTTGATCTGTTATTGTAGTTGATCGTAGCCCCAAGTGGAAGGCCGCGATTGTAGTAATAACTCGGTGAAGTCCGAGGTCGAACCACAGGGAGTAATTAATCGTGCAAAACCTGTCCTATTGAAAACTAGTTCTAGCCTAAAAAAAAAAAAAACTATACAAATCAAATGTCCTACTTTAATTAAAAATTAATTACAAGTCTGAAAAAAATTTAATTACAACCAAAGAAAAATAAAAATCATAATCTAGAAACCGAATCTAAGTACTGCATCACCATAAGAATTATTAGTCCAACCAATTGCAATAATTATTGAGATGCATGAAAATAAAATAAAAATAAATAAAATCAGAGAATAAAAAAAATGGATTTTAATTCTAAAACTTTGCAATAACTACTTTGCTAAATCCCATCAATAAAAATCAAGACCATCGCACCAAGTGCGCACTGTCACTACGCACAAAAATTCGATGTTGACCCATTGGTGAAGACCAAGACCCCATAAACTTGATTTATTAATGAAAGACCCATTGAAGACCCATTACAAGCAAATAACCATTACAAAATTATTTGAATCAAAATAAAATGCATCCAACTTTACCTTAGACACATGAAACACTAAATTGAGGAGAGAGACTCGCGGTCTTGAACGGCGATCCAACCGGCTCTCGTTTTGCGATCTGAAATCCAAGCAAAGGAAGATGATGAATGGCTGGTCCGATGGTGGATCGACGGTAGAAACGGTGGTCGTGCGACGGTGGCGTAGAAATCCAAGTGGTGGTGTGCCTTAGGGAAGGCCTTGGATGAAATATTGATGGAAGGAGGAGAGATGAAGAAAAATTAATGGAAAAGGAAAGGGAATGAGTTGCTGGTCGTCCAAAAGGGATGGATGGAATATTGGACGTGTGTGAGAGAGAGATTGGACGTATGGGGGGTATGAGGGTGAGAGAGATTTTAAAAAAAGGTTAATGGGAGAGAAAGAAAGAGAGAGAATTTAGGAGGGGAGAGAGATTTACGAGAGAGAGTGGATATGGGAGAGAAATAAAAAACGTGAGGGATAGAGATGGGAGAGAGAGGGAGTTAGAGATTGAGAGGGAGAGAATAAAGAAAGAAAAATTAGGAGGGGAAGAGAGATAAAGAGAGAAAGAATAGGGGGATAGTGATTTTCACGGATTTTTTGGAGCTTCCCTTTTGGACGTGTGATGCCATCTTCCCAAGAATCTTGGGTTGCAAACTTTCAAAATTTGGAATGGTCTTTGATTGAGATCCAACTTGTAGAGTGTTTAAGGAAACTTGGACTCTTTGGGTTTATCTTCCAACTTGGATTGCTTGGCTAGCAATAATCTTGAATTACTTTAAACTTCTTCATGGCTTGAGAATCTCTTAACATGGGCCCACTTTTTCCTTGGAATTCATACCAAAAGTAGATGGGTCCCATGGTGCATTTGATTAATCAATTCTCTTCCGCGAGCCCCAATTTCTGAAATTTCCTACAAAAATGAAAACAAACGTCAAAGAATAATCTATTTATATATGGGGGAATTATGCAAGATGCGGGCCCAATTCATACTAAATAGATGCATAAAATGTCACCATTTTATCAAATCTTCAATTAAATCAATGGTGCAAATAAAATCCATCATTTCATGTGTAAATAAAAAAAGTAATGAGAAATTTGTGACTTCCAATACCAAAAATAGAGACATTCATGATCTTATGTGAAAATGAAACTTTTCAATGAGTTTTGACTCAAATTCAAACTTTGACGCCCATAAACATAAAATCATGACTTTTTTACTAAAATGGTCCATGATTTGATGTTAAGTCCTTAATTAATTCTAAAATGATGAAGAAATTATGTATTTTTAAGGACTCATCAGTAGTTCTTTGTGAGAGGACCTATTTTTAATTGTGCCTATATGTGTAACAACGATACGACATTACTGAATTTAATTTCTTAACCTTTGTTGTTTCATTCACATGACAAGAAGTTTATCCATGTTTTTATATGGAACATCTCATGTGAGCTTGCACATGCAATTTCCCTACAATGTTTCGTTTATAGTTTGCTAGGTACAAGATTTTGGTTTTGAATTCAATTGGATTGTCGGTTTTCATTGGCTTCCTAGTACCTGAGTTTGAGATGTCATTTATTATACGGGCTTGTAACTGTTTAATCAATCCAATATAATAACGGGCCCCTTGTAATCAGTAGAGGACATATTATCATCTTCGCCCAAATAACTATTCTTCATCCTTAATTCATTTGCACTATATTAATGCTCCATTAATGTGAGTCGATCCTTTGCAGTAGTAGCTCATAAATATATGCTGAAGAATTTTTGCATTATGTTGTTTGCTTGAGGTCATCACCCTATAAAGATAAGCTGCGGAAACTAACCTAAGTAGAAAGTTTGGGATCATTGAGATGAGAAATTGAGCTGTGGCATTCCCACATTTTGGGAAGTAGTGAACGACTAGAATAAAAGTTGTTAACAATTGATACCATATGTTAGCCATAATGATATCTGACATTTTGATCCTATTTTTAGTGTGAGCTGTTATGACATTGAGTAGTGCCCTTGTACGTAGGGCGCTCGAACCTAGCCTTTGGATTGTACATGTTCTTAGAATGCATACCTCATGGTTTTGTCTGGTTTTGCCAAATTATTTATCATTTGTAAATTCTTTTGTTACACTTACATTGTTGATTGCCGTTTCTCTATTCCTTCTATTCAATCAAATACTAGGACACGCCTGTGTAATGTGTAGGCCACCATAAAAAACACTTCTCCCTTTATCTTTCTTAGTATTCCTTCTGCCTTCCGCTAATGACTTGATTCTTGCAGGTTTCTACTGTCAAAAGTTAGAATCCTCCACTTCATTTTAACTACCATCCATAAAGTTCGCTCGCCTACAAATTCCTGGAGTTTGAATAGGAAATTCCCCAAAGCCCCTTACATTAATGTTCATATATTTTTCAACAACTGTTTACTGTATTCATCTCCATGCATGCATCTCAACCATTCTACAGTTATCCGGTCCATTTTTGCAATCCAAAGCACACAACCCTTTAAATCACAGGTCTTCATAGTTCCTAGGATTTCACACAATAAAGAGTGGATAATTTCAATACTCGAACTTTGGGAAGTTATTTTTCTAAGTGTCATGAATAGAGCAGGACGTCAAATCTTTGTGAATAATTAGCCAAAACATTCCTTCTTCATTTATTTTACAAGCAAACAAGTTGATACACAAGATATTGACATTATTTTTCACATAAGCCAAAAAAGGGTCTTACATTATTTTTCACATAAACCAAAAGGATTTTTCTTACTTGGTTACTACCATCGACTAAAATAACAAAGCAAATAGAATCACTGATACATAGCCAACAACATTGCTTCTTCAAACAGAATCACCGATCCATTGAAGACAATAACGATGCTTTACTTTTAACTCCACCATTGTTACCCTACATGAAAACAATCGCAATATAAAAAAATCAATGAAATAAAAGAGAGAAATTTAGAAAACAATAAAACAAAATTTCTATTTTGAGTTTTATGGAGTTCGTATTTTGCAAAGAGAAGTGACTATATTCTCTTTGTGGTGCATTAGGACATATTTGCTAACCTACCATGCCATTTGGGTAGATTATCCAAGATGGAGTCCAGTCTTGATCTAACTTGTAGAAGCACACCAAAGACAATATTTGATTTGACGCTTTACCTTACTTTACTTTAATTCACCGTTCATCCAAACAAACCCAAGGTCTTTTCTTCTACAACCAACTAATTTTGTAAACCTTTTCATAAATAAGTCTCGGCATCATCTATGAAACACTAATACCGAGATTTGACGTAGAATCAAAAGCTTGAACAAAACTAGCAAGCTCCATTTCATGAAAAATTCAACCAGTGTTTCTTTAATGTCTAAGCCAAGAGACATCAAACATTAAAGAAAAAAAAAAGTTCCAATCTTATAGAATGTAAGGAAAAAAGAATGAAAAAACTCTTGTCATTTAAAATACAGGTCTTCATCATGGTTCTAGTAACAACAAATATTTTACATAAAAAAACTTATACAGCCCCGCGACCACACCCCCCCCCCCCCCCCCCCCCCCCCCCGCTTGCATAAGGGTCATCTCAATCCACATTCTATTTGAAGCTATTATCGTCTATCATTTACAAACTAAACCAAACCAAAACTTACACATCTAAGGGGCTTACTTTCTAGATTCGACCCAAGTTCAAAATCATTGAATTCCTATACAAGTTTGGCCTAAGACGAGGGAAACTAAGGCAAAAATTAGAAGTTTGTTTCTCAAAACACATAATAAGCTTCCTCCTTACATTATCCACCATTAGAAGTTCCCTGCAAGTATGTACACTTGCATGTAGTTTCTACATGCCATAGGCTATTGTGACCAAACAAATGTCATGCATGCATGCATACTACTACATACTACCCACAAATTGGATTATATTTATAATACATTTGACAACTATAAAATACTTCTCTGAAAAAAAAAAACAAAAAAAAAATCATAAATAAGAACATACCTGTTTGCACAACATGAAGGATCGATCATCAACTTGATTTATGGCCAGGCAATGTGTGAGGATGCAACACATGTTTAGGAGTTGATGGGAGTCCTCTATTACCTTGCAGTCCTCTATTCTTCTTGAATTTAGCAAGCTTTCTTGCTATTGCAACATAAAACCAATCTCCCATGTCATCAAAGAAGTTGTAGTAGGCAACCCTCCAAGATCTCTTAGAATAACAAAATGCCACAGGCAACCCAAAAGCCTACAACATATCCAGGCCCCATGCAAATATAAAATAGTTGTATTTCCAACTCCTCTTTAGCTTCATTGTCTCCATCAGAAAGCGGCTGTGAATCATGAAATATTTCATCTCGTGGGCATTGGTTCAAAAGTGGTGGCCTACATAATAAAGGGTTTCCCATGTATATGGTTCCATGAGAGATCTAGAGATTCTATACGTTGCAAGTCATTAATATCTTCTGGAATAGTTCCTGTCAACCGATTTCTTGATAAATTCAAACTTTGCAATCCAAAAAGATGAGTAATTCCTTTAGGGATTTCTCCATGTAGATCATTGCCTGATAGATTTATGTTTATCACGAGTGAAGCTGTACGGCTATATTCATATTCAACTCCTTTCCAAAAAACCCAAATACTCTCTATAGCACTGAATCAACCACCACTATAAATAATTACATTTGTCCTGTTAGCTACCGTCATAGCACTGAAGTTACCAAAGGACTCGGGTATTGTTCCTGACAGATTATTTTGAGAAAGGTCCAATACTTGAAGTTTAGAAAGTAGTGACAGATGTGGAGGAAGGCTACCATGAAACTTATTAGATCGTAGGATGAGGAATTTAAGAAATGACAGTCTTTCACCAATCCAGTTTGGTATCGTTCCTGAGAAACCATTTTCTCCGAGATCAAGTGTCATCAACCAGGTGCAATTCTTCATGGATGGAGGGAGCTCTCCTAAAAGCTTGTTTTTGCTCAAGTGCAATGAAGTAAGCTGGGACAAATTACTTACTGAGCTTGGAATACCTCCAGACAGGCCATTATTATCCAAAATTAATGTATTAAAAAATTTCAAATCCCCTAAACACCGTGGAATTTCATGTGTCAATTGATTATTTGAGAAACTTAAATATGTTAAATTTCTCATCTGGCATATTGACAGGGGAATGCTACCATTCAAATGGTTGGAAGAAAGTGACAGATACAACAGATTTGTTGTTTTCCCTATATTACTGTTGATGATGGAACTAGAAATTGTGTTGCTGGAGAGACCTAGAAATTGAATGTTTGATGGTAAAATCTGAAAAATTTTAGAGATAGTATCTGAAATGCTTGCATTTGACAGTGACAAATAAGACAATTGCTTTTGAGTTTGGAGCCATGGTGGAAATTGGGGCCCTAATTTGCAATCGTTCATTATGAAATATTTCAGTTGAAATGGAGGAACCCAATTAGAGCTCACATTGAAAACTATTGAAGTTGAAGAGATGGCTAATATTTTCAAATTTATGAGATTGGAAAAGTGAGCTTCTATTAGAATACCTTTAAAAGAATTATTTGACAAGTATAAATTCTCAAGATTTGAAAGTTGTCCAAGGCTTTCCGGAATGGACCCATTCAATTTATTACTACAAGAGCTAGTGTACTCAAAGATGATAATCTTCCTAGAGATGGAGGAATTGGACAGGAAAGAGAGTTTTCAGAAAGATCCAATTCTTTCAAGGAAGACAATCTTCCAACAGATGGAGGAATTGGATCGGAAAGAGAGTTACAAAAAGTCCCAATTTTCTCAAGGAAGACAATCTTCCAAGAGATGGAGAAATTGGACCGGAAAGAGAGTTTTCAGAAAGATACAATTCTCTCAAGGAAGACAATCTTCCAAGAGATGGAGGAATTGGACCGGAAAGAGAGTTATAAGAAAGAGAGAGAGAGAGAGAGAGAGAGAGAGAGAGAGTTCAGATTAATGAATTGCCCCAACCAATCAGGAAGATGCCCACCAAGTCCATTGCCTTCCAAATTCAAGTCCTCTAAATTACTCTTAATGCATCCTTTAAAAAACTCTTTGAATCTGTTTATTTCTGCATTGAAATGATTCTCCTGCAACTTCAACGTCTGTAGGTTACATAGATTCCCTAGGGCAGTTGGAATGGGATATGAGAAATCATTGTAACCAAGATCAAGCGACACCAATCTACTGCTATTAAACACCCAAGTAGGGAGCTGAGGACCAAGCCAGTTCTCAGAAAGATCAAGGGCAGAAAGAGATGTCAAATTCACATGAGGAAGAGATGTAGAGATGTTGGGAAGCTAGCAATAAGACAAATGTAAGTTCAAAATAGAAGGAAGCATAATTACTGATAATTGCCAATCAGCTGCCGTACTGAGGTTCACCAATCCCATGTGAAGGTACTGCAAAGAAGAGAGGCGAGAGAGCCAATCAAGTCTATCCACATGCAAATCATATGTCAGACCACCGAAACCATAAAGAAAAATACCATCACTCGTATTTACCCATATTCCATGGTCATTATTGAGATCAAGATAACTCAAGGTAGAGAGATTTCCTAGCTTGTGAGGAATCCTTCCACCAAAACCTGAGGCTGAGAGGAAGTTGCATACAAGAGATTCTTGGATAAGCAAGCAGATTCTAGGAAACTGGCAGCGATTAGATGGTTTGTACAAGATTTTCCACGATGACTTAACTTTTCCACATGTTTTTGTCTAGTGTCTATTTCTCTTGACCAAAATTGTTTATTTCACTCAAAATAGACAAGAGACAAGATACACTGGATCTACAAAACATAGCCCCATCCAGCCCACTCAAAGCTCAGTTTGCGCTGGGCCTTCACTCTTGGCCTCATAATCGGTTACGCAAAAGACGAATTCGTGAAACCACAAACATAGAGCTTGAGTTGGATAGAATTGCAACAGTAGATTTGATATTTCTTTCCTAAAATATGTATGCATCCTATGCTTAATTGAAAGTATGAATCACACTCCAAAGATCACTATGAAGTTAACAGCTTGATTTTCTTTGGAACAATTACCTCCATCTATCACATATGTATGCAGCTCAGATTGGATCTGACTAGGCCATCGTAGCATCGCCCATTAAGGGTAATTTGTTTTTTTTTTAATTATTATTACAAAAATTGAGGGAGAAAGTTGTTGAAAAATAGTTTTAAATGGATGGATGTCCTTAATTGATAAGTACTTTATGAAAAACTTAGGAACTAATTTAAAAGATTTTAAAACAAACTTACATCCTTTTTTGAAATAAGGTAAAAACTTAAATCTTATTCAAATCTCCCCCTTTCTTATAATGATAGAGCTGTGTGGGCAATATGATAAGAGAAAAGGTACAAGTACACAAAGATGAGTGGCCATGATTTTAAATGTACAAGTTCATGGAGAAATATGTGGGACCGTCTGCATGTGGAAGCCCAGATCTGTCCACATGGAGAAAATTCCCCATGGAAGAAAATATCTTTTTCTCTCTGTTGACTTGTCGTGTTGATTTTTAGAGCAGTAGACCCTGGCTCATTATAAGCCCAAGTAATCCCGATGGAAAGTACGTTGCACCCATGGGCCATGGCTGCTACTTGACTGGTGACTTGGGATTTTACATACTAACCCTGAACTCCTAGTGGGCCCCACTATGGAAAAAGGTTTATCCAAAGAAAATCCAGGTTTGAAGTTCATGGGCCAAGCTACAAAGGCCTGGCTCGATCCCAACTATGGATGGATGGTGCTCCAAACAAAACCCAGGTTTGAAGTTCATAGTGACATTTGGCACATACTTGCATTCTTTCAACTAAAGTGAACACTGTATCGACAAGTTAGGCGATGTCTAATCTACAGTTGCAGTTCAAACCAACTATTTTTTTTTGTTGCTATATTTGGCTAATGGTCTAGTTTGAGAATACAGGGATGGATCCCCTAGGCATATGTGTGAAACCAAGGTGTCAACACTAGGGGTGTAAAAGAAAACAGAAAAACCGTCTAACCGAATCGAACCGAACCGAACCGCGGTTAATAACCGTATTTCACGGTTCGGTTACGGTTATGGTTAATGAAATCTAAAAACCGCACGGTTCGGTTTGGTTACGGTTTCCCATAATAACTCACGGCGGTTAAACTAACTGAACCATAAAATACGGTTTGGTTAACCGCACACGGTTAACCGTACCGTTATGCAAATAAAAGAAAAAAAAAAGGGAGCTGCATGAAAATTTTCTTAACTTATGTATAAGTAGGTAAGTAACAAAACAAAGTAACCCTAGCCCCTTTCTCTCTTGCCTCTTCCTCTCAACTCCCAATCCCAGCCGGCCTGCCCCTTTCTCGCCTCTCTCTCTCTCTACGCACGAAGAAGAAGACGCCTCTCTCTCTCGCCTGATTTGCCAAATCCAGGTTTGGTGGTGATGATTTCAGGTTAAGCATATATTTTGAACAAAATCTGTTCGGCAGCTTCTTTCTCGATCTCCTTCTTTCCTTTTTGGTTTATTTCAGTCCCATTTGAGTACATGGGTTTCATTGACTTGATGGAATCTACTGTTGCTTTAGCTCAGGGTTTTTTTTTTTTTTTTTGTAAGAATTCGAACATTGTGCAGAAAGATAGTTTTGGTCTTCTCCTTCTGGAATCGTGTATTCTACTCGGGATTGAATAAAATTGCTGGTTATTTTTGTACCATATGGGTGTGACGCCTGGCAACAACAAAGGCTTGGATTTGGAGTTTTGGACTTTGGATGGAAAAGTATACGGTGCAGATGTGTTGCTCCTTGTTTAAAAATCAAGTTATGGAATGGAACGGAGAGAGAACACGCAGGAAGGTGTGAAAATGGTGCGTGAATAAAATTTTCCACGGTTATTAACCGTAACCAAACCGCCTAATACGGTTAACCGTGGTTCGGTTTTCCACGGTTTTCGTGGATACAGTTACGGTTTTAAAAAATAGAAAACCGCGGTTACGGTTCGGTTAACGGTTTTCCCAAAAAAATCGGTTAACCGAACCGTTACACCCCTAGTCAACACCAGTTAACCATGAGTAATGTTTTGCAATTCAATGTTTTATATGTAGGAATCTAGGCATCCGCTGTTTATGTGGCAATTTATGGTAAAAGTATTGAGGCCCAAGCCCAATCTAGGCATTGACTGCGCTATGTTTGAGCTTATGCTTTGGAGGTGCATATGCTTGGATAGAGAATGATATCCTGACACATGGGCTATGTTTGAGCTTATGCTTTGGAGGTGCATATGATTGGATAGAGAATGATATCCTGACAAATGAGAGGACTGGCTAAATATCTGATAGAGGTGACTTAGAAAGTGAGTCTCGTGGAGAGAACTGAGAAAGGAATGAGGAAAGAGATACAATCATTTTCCATAATTTTGGCAATGTTTGTGTCTCCTACCCACACTACCAAAAATTTCAAAACAAACGCTTTGCTTTTCTAAAGTTCTAAGTGTCCAGTGTTCCATTACACACTTCAATATGTATTTTCCTTCTACCTGTTGGGTTTTAGATACCTCCATTTACCTTGACTACCCTTTACAAAAAAAGTAACTATTTATCCGAGTTAGGTGCATTTTTATGCTAGAGCCATTCGAGTGTTTCCAAAGTTGCCACTGATTTTGTGATTCATGAATATAATGTTTACTAAGTTAGCATTGGGCTAAGAGGTATTATCTACAATGGGAATTACATAATTGCTTCTGCCTCCTTGATTTATCTACTGGAATAAAGTTTTGGCATGTTTCAGACTTTCAGGTTTCGGTTGATATAATGTTAAAGGAAACTGCTTGGAAAGGATAGCTCCCTACATTGTTTAAGAGGAATTGTTTTGTCCCTTTAACATCTTATGTATACTCCGTTTGGTTATTTCCATTTCCATAGAAGTGTGCACCTTTCTTCAGGTAGGGAAAAGCTAGGAGTATTTTTATGCCCATTTCCTTGTGTAGTATATTTCCCGCCCCACCTTGTCTCCTCCTAGTTGTATGGAAATGTGACTTGTGTTTAGTTAATAAAAACTAGCACAATAACCCATGCTCAGCACAGTATATCCATGCATTATAAATTAAAGTGGGATCCACTGTATTCCATTTTATTGAACAAAGTATTCCATTTTATTGAACAAAATAAAGTGATGGAACCCAAAACTAGCTAAATCAAAAGTTTAATAGCTGAAATTCAAAAGTATGTTGTCAGTCAATTTAGATTACTAAACCAGTCCTTAAAATTGTCAAAAATAAAAAAAGGCCAGAGTCTCCCAAGAAGACATTCTAAATTTCTTGAAGCTACATAAGTACCTGTTATATTTTAAATTATTTCATAAACAACCTTGAATTCCCTTCAAACTATGAATTTCAATTTATATACAACCACAGCTCTCCAATAATTTAAATTCAATTATAAAGGCCCAAAACATATCTCCATGCAAGTCAATATTAAGCCAAGAATATAATAAATTAGTATTAGTGATTATTTTGGAAGTTGGGGGAGGGATTTTGGCTTTTATACCCAACACCTTTTGCAGGGAGGACTTGCATATTCGATGGGGCATATCGGATCCCAAAATCTTATCGATCGCTGATCTTAGGCGGCAAAATCAGCGATGATTTACGGCTACCAGACATGGATATAGCATAAAATTGTGGAAAGCAGAAATCTTTTCCCCGTAAATTTTGTTACCAAACACGAGGTTTTGATCTTCTCTCTCTAGCTCTCTTTAGGGATGGAAAAGGAATTAATTGTGTATTATAATTGAAAAGGAAATCGGATATAGCTATTCCCCTATGCGGACAAGGAAAACCCTCTGCAAAACCCTCAACTGCAGCTTTCCAATGCTCACACCCGCGGAAAACTCTCAATTGTAGAATTTCCACTACTCATACATGTGGAAACCTAGAAATTTCCAATTTTTTGCTGCTCATACATGCAGAAACCCAAAAGTTTCACTTTTCCGCTGATCAAACCTGCAGAAAACCTGAAATTCACTTTTCCACCGTTCAAACTTGCGGAAAACCCAAAACTTCCACTTTACCGTTGGTCAGACCTGCGGAAAACCTGAAATGTCCACTCTAACCCAAATTTCCACTTTTTGGCTATACATAATGGCGGAAAAACCCTCAATCGCCCGTTTTTCACATCTCATAACGGTGGAAAGCCTGCTTTTGTCACTTTTCCACTACTCAGTACGGCGAAAAACCTTGATAGGGGCCATCCAATTTTTTACATGTTTGGCTCAGGTCTTTTATAGGCCATCCACTGTATATTTGGCCTTTTTTTTTTTTTTTTTTTTGCTTTTAGGAATGACCACGTTCTTTTATTTTGAAATCTCGTTCAACACCTTGACTGACTGGAAAATGCCAATTAAATAGCTTACAGTGACACCTGGAGATTTTTTTTTAAAATATTTGTTTTTACGTTGTCCACAAACAAGTGGTCGCCTGATCCATTAATACTGAGTTGGTAGTCTTATCTATTGTCAAAGTTCAAAAGAGAGATGAACTCTGAGACAATTTGCAACTTGCACCCTGTGGTTTGTTCATTGAGAGATATGTTCCACACCTTCTGATTAGTCGAAATCTAGCTCCTTTAGTCTCATCTCATAATATTTTTATCCCCTAATTATCCTCAGTTTGGTTTTCTTGAAATTAATTTTTTTCTTGAATCTCGATATTATGTTTATGATAGAGGAACTCTTCGGAATTAAAGGAAACAATCAAAGAGGTGTTATTTTTGCATGATAATGATTTTACTTCTTTTGAGTTCTCTATAGTTTCTTTATTTTATTATAGTATGGTTGCTAATTTAATTCTCATCCTACTGATTTGATTAAAAGACTTTCTTGAGAAAACTGCTATTGTAGCTAAAACGATTATGTAGAATTGAGTGTTAGCAATATGATATGAGTTCTTTACCCCTAATTTTTTTCAAATAAAAATAAAAAAATCATATATTTAAACCATGCAAAGTGGAGATTATTGCTAGTTGGTGTTGATTTTTACATTTCTAATTGACCATCATCCACCCCACCCAAATAAAAAATCCGAGGTCAGCCACTGGAGCTTTGACTCTTCATATTTGAAAGCAATTCAGCGAAATAATGGCTGCTTTATATTGTGTTTGCATTATCAAAACCTATCTTCATCTGCACAATTTTGAGGGGCTCAAACTTGCCTAAACTCCAACCGTTGGACAAAATCAAGTGCCAGATTCTCCTTAGCAATTATACACAATTCGGGTGAGGATCAAAATTTAGCAGTTGAGTCATGAATGCCTAATTTATAAGTGGGACAGTGAATGCGACAGTTCACATTGATGATATCAGGCTTCTAAGTGGGCCCTACATCTGGGCCATTCTATCTTTACAAATCCCAGCATCGCCAACAATCAACTTAATCCAATATATCATTGATATAAATTATGTATCACCACATCTAATATATCCTAACATCATACACTCAAACATGAATATTCGGGTATGGACGCAATGGGATCCGAACACAGACCCAGTCGACCCAATTGTGGACCCAAAGCAGACCTGCCTATCAATCAGACTGAAAAGGAGTCCGTCCACACAAGATTTTTTGGGTTGGGTCCTTAAAACATCCAGGTAATGAGGCCCATTGATTGAAATCACTAAGATAGATCTGCCATTAGCTCCAATGAGATCACATCCCTTTAATCAGTGGGCCACTCCAAGTCCAAGTGATTTATCCTACAGAGGAATTTGTTTCACACACACACACACGACTATGTTTCACACACAGAGAGAGAGAGAGAGAGTCTTTCAATGTAAGTACTCTTCAAACACCCCCAATGCATGAAATTGAATCCCTATTTTTTTTTTTATCTGTAAAATTTTCACATGAAATTGAATCACTATGAGACAGATTAATTTTTCTTCTCTTTCATGTTAGAAATAAAATCAATAAAGAGATTGGGTTACAATTGGGTTTTTCAATTCATGTTGCTTTTTTTTTTCTTCTGTTATCTGTTTTTGCATTTTGTAATCTTGTTTAGTCACCTACATAGTATATGCAATACGATTCAGAAGCACATATCAATCCTTCCTTACTCACCCACCACCCCACCAGTTGCAAATTTCTAAAGTTTTCAGCCAGTTAGAGAACCCATTTTCTGTTGCCAAATGGGACCCTAAAATGCTTTTCTTTGCTACCCAAATACTGAAACTTGTAGTAGAATATGGTATAAGCTTTAATTTTTGCTTCCCAATCTATGATACCCAGATACCATGAAATAGGCTATGTATCTGTCCATGTTCCTGCTATTTTCACTGTGTTTCTTTGTCATATGAATGCCATATTTGGGCATCATAGCTCCCAGTCATACAAATTATGCACCAAATAAGATTTAAGGTACTGTCATACTTACTAATCTAATTATTTGTTTGCCCAATTGCAGTACTAAATCGGAAGATCTCATTTTCAGAGATCAATGATGTTAACTGTCCTGAAATATCATTGTAAAACAGACCTCAGATCACAATTCTATAGAAATAGGATAAAGAGAGTATGTAGTCAACTCAAAATGTGCTAAGGAAGCTTACAAGAACCTCTCGAAGTTGTATCACTCCAGAACTGGTACAATATTCATTGTTTGTTGAATGAGTGTTTTCCCAAATTTGTAAATCGATTTCGTTTCTTGTCTCCTAGTTAATTTCAGATGAGCATCCTTCTTTCTTCACAGTACCTTGTTAGTAAAAGATGAAGTATCCTAGAACTATGGGGATCAAAGGCTTGCATACTTGCGGACACTTGTTTAAAACCTGAATACTCAACTGGACCTTAATATGAACATGTTGAGTCAACTCTAAGATTTGAGTATCTTGATTGTCACATAACTGAAAATCGAGAATAAACTATATAGAAAAAGTAATAAATGTGATTGAATCTTGAGAAAATTTGACTGCTAGAAGGTTTTCATCAAGATTACGTAACCCTGGTGAAGTTGAGGTAAGTCTTTTTGTGTATTAAGACACTCCAGGGGCTCCTAAAGACCCTTAAATTTGCAAGTAACATGTCTTAACTATCAGTTGCTGCAGGACTTTGTAACACAAGGATTTTAAAGTACTGAATGATATGACCATAACATGTGTTCAAACTACATAACTTTTGTCTCCCATTAGAAAAAAAAAAAAAGGTTTTGTAGTTTTACAAGTAGAACTTTATGCATGAGAAGTCTATTTTCCACAGAAACATTGAGTCTCTATGTTATCTCATGTGCTAGGCCTAACCTTCATGTGCAAGAGGCAGGTCATAAAATTTGACTAACATATCCCTTGTCTTTCTTGTTCACTTTTGGTTAATTAAGGTACTAGAAACTCCTGTTTGTTCTTTTTCCGTTGTGTCTTGATAGTGGGTGATAGGATTTTTGACAGCATCATTTTTCTCATGTGTATGCTTATCTGGTGTAGATGGACACACAGAAATTACAGAATGAGAAATATGCTGCCAGTATTTCATCCATAAAAGAAGCACAACTCCGCATCAATCCGCACATTCATAGAACCCCAGTTTTTTCTTCAGAATCCCTCAATTCAATTGCTGGGAGGAAACTTCATTTTAAGGGCGAGTGTTTTCAGAAGGGGTGAGAAATCTACTATTCTTGCATTGCATGATGGTAGTATGTGGTTCTCCCCAATGTGTTTCATATTTACATGATTGTATTTTCCTTGTGTAATTCGCTATATGCTCTTTGTATGTCCCAGATGGCTTCAATGATTGGTAATTCAATCATTAAAAACAGAAAGAAAGAAGAAATTTTTTTTTTGAAGAACTTGGGATCCAAACCATCGGCCTGATACGCCTTGCTACAAATACATTGGGCATTGACATTGGCAAGAGCAAAGAACAAAAGTCCTGAAACTGAATCTCTCATTTAGAGAGATAAGTTAATATACAGGATAAATGGGATGAGCAATTCTCCATGCCTCGTGTGTTTCTTGTTACACAACAACTTTGAATAAGAAAATCCCTTTTGTTCGGGAAAATGTAGGAATAAAGGTAACTGTATAGTCACAAAAATGCCTTTGTGGTCTCGTCAATCAAGGATCGGAATAGTGGTAGTGGCGGGCATAACGGCCAGTGACCAAAATGCTACGTAATGGGCGTACATTGCGGCCTAATGGTGTGAATTGAAAAAGTTGTCAAAAGTTTTGAAAAAATATACAAAAAATCCAGAATATTGAAAAATATTAGAATTTGATAGTTTTTTTTTTCTATAATAACTAAGATAGGAGGTGTAGTGGTCCCTTAAGTGCGTAGAAATTATGTATCGCTGAGTGATCATAAAAATTAAAAAAAACAGTATTGGTCTAATTTTTACCATGTGTTCATATTGGTTAGCTTTACTAAGTTAGAAACTATTATGCATTTCTAAATTTATAATTCAAATAAGCAATTTAGTACAACTGAACTGTACATAACAAAGAATATTTAAATTATAAAATAATGTTAAAAGTTCAAACCAAATAACAAAACTTTTATCAAAACAAACAATGTATTTTTGTTAAGAGTAGAGAAAAGGATACTGCCAAAGGGGATGCCTACCAGGATATATCTAGAGTAGAGCCCTTGAGAAGAACTTTATATCAACTTCAATTTGTTGAGATCTTGTGTTTTTTTGGTATTCTTTTAGGCATACAAGGGTAGAAGAGTTGCATAGAAATATTGTTTGGAGAGAAGAAGAAAAGAAATAAGCCTTATTATGCATGTTAAAAATCTTTGGAAAGTACCGGTCAATCTCACTTCATAACGGCACCATAGCAGGCGTAGCGGCTGCTGCGGATGAGAGCGACACTAAATAGTGTAGTAGTATTGGCCGCTGCATGGCTATTTTGATCCATGTCGTTGATCACTTACTAACTTTTGTTGTGGACCCTCAATTACATACCACAAATCTCATATCCATGTATCATCATCATGTGATCTCCTACGTTTATGCCATATAATAAGAATTGTTAACAAGAAAGTTTCAAGTCACTTTTAAATTACAAAGCAGGGTCTGAAGCCCCAATCTAAAGGTTACTAGGAATGGAAAATACATTTACAATATTCAACAGTTAATATCTTCATTAATATCCAGCAGGTTCTTTCCATTTCCTATGAATTGGTCCAGAAGCATATTGTTTGAATCCTCACAATGAAAGTTGATATAGAGAGTTTATTGGTATCATTGAATACTCACAATGAGAGTCGCCCTCACAATATTCAACAGTGTGATTCTTGCATTTCCCCTTGATTTGATAAATTTTGGTGGGTTGATTTGATGATTTAGTGGTTCAATAGCGATAAAAAATGAAGCTCTGATTTTATTTATGATGAAAGTGGAATGCTACAATAACAAACTCTGAAGCCAACAGTTGTGATGTAGATTGATTTGGATCAAACTATGAGAATGAATTAGCCCCAATTGTTTATTATCTTGTGCTGTAGAAACAGGGGCAGTATGTAACCGATCCACAATCCAAAATAGGCACTAACTAGTTAATATGGATCCATTGGGAATGCGAGGAGTGATTTAAGGATGACAATGGATCAATTGTTCTAGGGGCTGACAGGTTTTGGAGATTCAATTGGATCAGAAGTTATGGCCATAAAGGAGGGCATGCAGCTGGTGAAATCATTCTTGCCTGGTCAGTGATCATTGAGGGCGACTCACAGAATGCCGACACCTGGGGAGAAGGTCAACATGATATTTGTGAGCTTGAAAGGTTGGAAGTGTAAAGCTGACTGTTTAATGACTCCTGCCCCTCCAATCTTCCTTCATATCCCAACCCTTTATCATCGATGACCTACAATTACAGCTTCAAAAGTGAAAAACGGTTTATACTCTTACATAAAGGCAAATTTTAAAGAACAAGGACCTTCAAAGCCTGGTTGTTTTGAGAGCAATGCTATAGTTGTTGCTTGCACCTTTAAAATCTAAATCCTGTGATTGGGATCTTATAATTGTATGGTATTAAAAGCTTATTTTATTTTTTTCTCTTTGTATCACTTGACAGTGGAGCTTTTAAATTCAGAGGTGCTTGTAATGCTATATATTCACTTGGGGATGATCAGGCTGTCAAAGGGGTTGTAACTCATAGCAGGTTTGTCTGAGCTCTTAGTGACCTTCGTAGTTCGTAGGACCTAAGTATGCCCTTTCCTTTTGATCTACACAATCTTTCTCTCTCTTGAATTATGAGGAAAAAGAAAAAAAACTGATGATATGTGTTGCATTTAGTGGCAACCATGCTGCTGCGGTGTCTTTGGCTGCAAAGCTACGTGGAATCCCTGCGTATATCATTATACCGAAAAATGCTCCACACTGTAAAGTTGAGAATGTAAAGCGTTATTGTGGGCAGGTTATTTGGAGTGAACCCACAATGCAATCAAGGGAAAGTGTTGCTACAAAGGTGCAGCAAGAGACTGGTGCAGTGCTGGTCCATCCATTCAATGATGGTCGCATCATAAGGTAAATGGCTGAATTTCAGATGTGCATCTGGTTTTCAACACCAACATGGCATCTAACCCCCTCCTCTCGCTTCTCCAAAAAAAAAAAGGACATATGGTCTTGAAAAGCCCATATGGCTGTATCAAGAACTTGAATTATCTAATCAAACTATCAATTGCTTGGATGAATTGGATCCTTCAAACCATTATTGGTCTTTTGATTTCCAGTGGACCAAGTATTTTGAAGGGGTAAATTTATGATTCTTATGGGATATCTTCAGCTTTGAAAATTGAGAAGGTTCTTTTCTGATTTCATGTGGAACTTACTGAGAAGAATCTGAAGTCCAGATTAGATGGGAAGGGCCACTGGATGAATTTTTTGCCTCCCAAAATGGCAATTGTAAACTATTAAAAATCAAGAGAATTTTTTTTCTCACTGAAATGGTAATTGCACTTTTGCATAGGTTTCTTACTAGCACAAAAACCCATGCTAATCACGGGTATGCATGAAGAAATATGATTCTATGTATGTTAGAAAGGGGGAAGGTGGGAGTCCATAAGTAGAGGAAGTATATTAGTGGAAAGTGGAGGGAGAGTATGCAAGCAGTTGTAGAAACCGAAAATAACTTCTGGTCAAAATTAAAAAGTAAAGTCAAAATTAGATCCAAAACCTTCCGGCTTAATATATTATAATTTGTTTCACTCTGAGTGGGTTTATCTGCATGCTTGTTATGAAGGAAACAATCAAATATGAACCTTTTAGAAAGTGATGGAACAGATTCCGGTTTAATGTCATCAGGTTCTTAAGATGCATGTATCTGAATCTCTCTCCTGGTAAAGAATTTATTAGAGTAAATGTGATTACAAGGGTAAAGAATAAATGGAGTAGAGTGTCTATAAACCCTGCTTTCTCTAACTTGTCTAATTATATTATATTTGTGTTTTGGCAGTGGGCAGGGAACAATATCGTTAGAACTGCTAGAACAAGTCCCAGAAATCGACACCATAATTGCCCCAATCAGTGGTTTGTTCAATCAGAGCGTCTCCTATTATCTGCTACTTCCTACTTTTGTCTATATATTTTGTTGCTGATATAGTAGCACTTGTTTTCCCTTTTTATTCCAAGAGTATAGGTGGTGGTTTAATATCTGGAGTGGCATTGGCTGCCAAGGCCATTAATCCTGCCATTAAAGTCTTGGCTGCCGAACCAAGGGGTGCTGATGATGCCGCTCAATCCAAAGCAGCAGGAAAGATTGTAAAACCACAAAAAATCGACACTATTGCTGATGGGCTTCGAGCTTTCCTTGGAGATCTTACTTGGTAACATGATTACATAATTTCTCCTAATAGGTGATGAATTTTCTTAGATTCCTAACAAAATGAGACACCATGTTCTTGATTTTATAAAACAATAGAACTGCTTATTTGGTTTTCTATTTTGCACAGTTTTAAGCATATTATACCAGTATCCATTGTTCAAATACGAATTATATGGGGTGCATCCATAGTTCATATTCTAAAGTTGAGCGCTGCATATCAAATGTGTATTAGTAGGTTTCCTTCTCTATCTTTGTTGTACACAATTATGATATTTGGCATAATACATGAGCACAAAAATATGCAGGTAGCATGTCATTGATCACAACTGGGATTGTTAAATTTTCATTTTCTGTGACTTTTGCATGAATCCTCACCATACACATAAAAGGAGTTCTATTTTACACTAATTAAATTCATGCATTTACCTTTAACCTAATTAAATGCATACATTTACCTTTAACCACGGTGCTGGCAGTATTTGGTTAATGTCATTATGTAATGAAAAGGCTGTGGAAGTAGTCTAAAGAAGAAAGTTGAACCCAAGGAGTATCTGCTCCAAACAATAGTTTGGGAATGAAAATGTGGAAAATGGTGACACAAATGATGGTGTGACATAAGAGGATAAAGGATAAAGTGATATCAATGACACTAAAATTCATATATGACCTTCCAAAACGAATCAAGTCGGCAACCCAAAGTGGTTGATCCAATTGCAAAGGAAAAGGTGGATGAGATTCATGAGATCCTATGGTAGATGATGATAAAGAAGCTATGGTAGTACTATACCTTACATCCGAAGATCTTGAGCAAGATCAGCCCAATTCACGCACTGCCCATTTAAGATCAGAGTGGCGGCTCCAAATCATGGTCCCCTCCTTGGTTTTCATCAACTGAGATCTAGAATGGCAATCTGGTGAATGTTCGACGAAAAAATGGATGTCATATTGAAATAACAAATTATAAAAGCTGTTCACTTTAGCTTTCACATATTTTTCCTTAATTCTTGGGACTGAAGATGAATAAATTTCAATTTTCGGTTACCAACTATTTGAATGAATGTTTTATTATCTACATTGCTAGATGTAGACTCATGGTAATAGCTTATTTCAACTCTCAATGCCTTATTCTTGTTTTAGTTTCAAGGTTTTTGGATGGCTAAGTGATTCCCTCTGACTCTAGGATACTCTGTAGACTCCAAATTCAATTAATAGATGTGATTGGTTGCCCCTGCATTTTCATATTTGGATCCATAATTTCACTAGATACATTCAATAATTACATTTCAATCTTCTTCTTTGGTCTATAAACTCTGGGGGTATGATGAATTGCGTTGTGATAGTGTTGTGCACTGAGCTGTCCATGGAAATTACCTGAAAGTTTTTAACCTAGTTAAATCAGGCACTGATCCAGTTCTTGAATCAAATAAAGTGATTGGGCCAAATTCAGGTCTTGGGATTGGGTCAAATTACTGACCAGGTTGGATCTGGATAGAGTGGACCAGACATGATTATCTGTTTACTTGAAGGAATTTATTATGCTTTTATGATTTTCTTTTTATAGGTTTAGTGTAGAACTTCGAATTTCTATTTGGATCTGACTCAAAATTGGTATGGATTCGGACCAAACACAAAATTGGGCGCAGATCAAGATACTAATAATCCACATTTAGTTGGGTCTGCAGCTAGACCTCGAAAATTGACCTAAGCTAGATCCAGGTCCAAACTCAGGCTTTGTATGCTCAACCTATTTACAACTTATCCATGTTGTAGGCCAATCGTGCGAGATTTGGTCGACGATATCATCACCGTGGAGGATAAGGAGATCGTGGAAGCCATGAGGATGTGCTATGAGATTTTGAAGGTTGCTGTCGAACCCAGTGGAGCCATTGGACTCGCTGCAGTTCTGTCTGATGAATTTCAGCAAAATCCAGTCACAAAGGACAGCGCCAACATTGGAATTATTCTTTCCGGAGGTAATGTTGATCTTGGTGTGCTTTGGGATTCTTTGAAATCATCGTCATCGTCTTGACCATTTCCTATTAATTTGGGGTAGTCTTAAAGCATTCTATTTTCAAGACCAAACAAGCTATGCAACTATATATCCCATCTAACCTTTTTAGCATGGTCAAAATCTAGCAGTTGTCCTATTTTATGTATTTTTCTGTATTTTCCCTGACCACTGTTTTTTTGGTTCCTGTGGATTTGGGCAGCAAAAAGAGAGTTTTTTTAGCCCCTTACTTATAATCAGTAGATACAGGGAGATTTGAATCGGGCTTTTAGTTTAATGGTCCTCAACTACCCAAAGAACCCAGTTTGCTCCCATTCCTTTTGCATCCTATAGATGCAAGGTCCCTGTTTACCCTAATCAGAAAGGAGAAAGAAACCCCCATACATCCCTTGTCATAAAGACTTCCTTGAAGTCGATCTTCAGTACTGATCTTCACAGAACTTGAAGAAAAAGACAAGAAAGTGATGGTAGGGGTGGTGGAGTGGATGGAGAAGCCTAGGGGGGTGGTCGACCAAAGTGGTTTGGCCACATTCGGATTCGTGCCAAAGAGAGGGACAGATGTGGAGCTTACATTGTCTTTCTGTTACCATCATTTTGTGCAACTTATCTAAAGATTTGGCTCAAGATAGATCAGAATAGGGAAACAGAATTCATGTAGTTGATCCTGACATAGTTCGGAAAAGGCTTTGGTGAAAATGATGGCGATGAATTCCTAGAACAAGATGTTTCCACTACTGATTTTATGAAAGCTTCTTTTTTTTTTTTTTTTTTATGAAATTAGACTTTTGGGGCGGTCCTTCACATGAAAATAACCTTTGAAGATACAATGCCATCACAAAGTATGAGATCAGTCTCGGCAAAACTGCTACCATTGTTGATTTAAAGTGCCATCCACGTTTCATTTGATGGTTCCTATCTTGCAAGTGAATTTCAGGCTCTCACTGGAAGTATTTCAAATCTAGGTTGTCATAAATGCCAAGCCATTGTTCTGGTTTGAAGCATTCAATTTTGGGAAATGAAAACTTGAGACTAGATGAAATTAATTGGCTATAGACTCCTTTGCAAGAAAATGCTGTTACCTTTGCTGATAGGTTGAGCATTGTGGGCAGATGTGGAGGCTATACCGGAACTCAGCCCATTTATATTGATTGGGTTGGAATTGTTAACCCAACCCACCTGTAATGAGACAGTTTAGGTCTTTTTCAGGCCAAAAAACACAAAAGTCAGTTTATGTCATTGTGCAATTATGGGATCAGATCTGAACCCGAACAATTTTTTAATTGGATTGGAGGTGTGGATCTAAAGCCTGAATTCCGTCTAGTGGTTCAGGTAGGGTTGGCACCCTGTAGGTCATGTATTACCTGCTTCCAATGGCAGCTATCATTCATTTGGTGGGCTTTTTTATGAGATGGCTTAAGAAACATGCATGCAATTCTCCACATTCAAATGGAAGCATCATCAAATGCAATAAGCAGTGAGAATGATCTTTTGATGTATGTATAGCATATCAACATTTAGGACTGCAGTTGGAATGTCTAATCATGCAATAATAATCAGGTCATCATCTGGGCCTGGACAAGCTCTGGCCCAACACATTTTTGAAGTCCTGCTTAGAGATGAAAGATAGGCCAGGCCGCCAGGGCTTGGCACTGCCCTCACATGGCACTGGCACAGGCTGGGCTGGGCCTGGGTTGCCTGGGCATGAGGCATAACCCGGCAAGGCCTGGCCTGGGCCCATAGTCGTTTAAAAAAAGTCCATATTCGGTCTTTTTAACTTTTGTGGACCAAAGTCATTAAGGATCAAGGCTCTCCATCTCTCCGAACTTCTCAAAAGCTCAAGAGCTTCTGAAAGGGATTTAAAGAGAGCTGTCACAACACCTTTTCTGACTCTTCATCTCAAGTCTCTCTCAGCCTAGAGACCACATCATCATAATTACCATCAAAGCTTTGTCCCAATTATGGCCACACCATCCAATTATGGCCACACCATCGTAATCATCATCAAAGCCCTATTTCAATTATGTTGAGGTTAGCTACATGAATTTTATTTTTCCATTCCAGTCTATGTTACATCAAATATAGATTATACTTCTTCAAATCTATCCATACATCCATTCATTATTGGTGGTGTTGCTTGCCTACGTTGAACATGTCTAGACAAACTTAGACTCGTCTCTCTTTCCCTTTAAAAAAAAAAAAGTATCTTAACTTAGGACTGATTGATACTATCACCAAATGCACCCAAATGAGCTCAATTCTGCTTTAATCCAGAGGCCATATATGGGGTTTTGCATCAATGCATGTGATGTCACATGGAGTGAGCATTTCTGGTTCTATACTGACATTGGATCCTGTATGGGCTGGCCGGAAAACCATTACCTATTGGTCATATGGCCATTGTGTACTGGAGTATTGACTGAACTTGTGAAATTTTATTGTTTTCAGGTGGAAAAGTAAAATACAAGTTGGATCATTTAAAGTGTGGATCATGTGTTTCTTCATCACCAAGTGCTGTTTAGTCGGACTCTCTGAAAGGCTTTTCTATTAGCATGACTTTATACACTGAACACGCCTATTGTCATCTTATTTTTAAGTGAGATTTTGAAACTTTTGGCCTGATATCAGAAACATAAGGTCATTGGAAATCTAAAAGGTCGTATATGGTCTTTGAAAAACACCAACACATGAATGCTGAAGATTCTTAGATTCTTCTGGTGCCTTGTATATGTTGCCATGGTGGTGATGTCTACCAGAGACCCAACGGTTAGAGAGAGAATCAATGTTGTTAGAATTCCTCCCCTGTTTTCACATAACGCTCTCACGTATCAGCCGAGTTTTCAATTCACCCAGATTTCAATGGAGTCTCAAAACACATGTTGAGCTCGGCAATGACTACGTTTAGGTACTAAGCAGCTTTCCTCTGATTGCTCGATTTTTCTAAGAAAGGACACGAGCATGTTCGGTGGCTCATCCAGGACTTTCATTTGGGTGCGACAGACGGGTAGATTGGCACTTGATTATTTTCATCATTATTATCAAGATTCAGAGATAATAGATTGACTGTTATTTTTTAAATATTTTTTCATATTTGATTCAAATAAAAAGTCAATTCCGACAAAATCATTACCAATAACAACAAATAATCTTCATTTATAGTGTAGGTTAAAGACATGGTTTTTAACAATTTTTCTTTTTGTAGAAAAGCATACTACTAACACCCAATTTGTAAATAAGATTTTGAACTACAACATCCAAATAACAATTCCTTAAGCAATTAGCACATCTACAACAATAATGAAGAAACTCTAGAGAACTACAACAAAGTATAATCAATCTCATGTGAAAATTAGTAGCTCTTTATTCTTTATCTTTTTCTTAAGCTCCTAATGGTTCCTCTTTCATACGAATCCAAGTGAGGCCACTTATATTTGTAAATGAACAATGATAGCATAGTCATAAACATCATGTGATGGTCCAAGAAAGATTTTCCAAAAAAGAAAAAAAGAAGAAGAAATTAAGTAATTCAATGCTATCACTTAATAGTTCCTCTCCCTCTCCATTTTTTTTTTTTTTTTAATAATTTTGTTGTCATCTACTTTCCTTTACAAGAAAAACGATAAAGCTCTAAAGAGCTGAATTACAAAGTTATCGCATAAACAATCCACAAGGGTGCTTTATGGAAAAGAGAAAAAAAGTAGACTGAAAAAAAAAATCAAATCAAGATGCATGCAAATGCTCAACTAAGCAAAAAACTATGCAGACATATTATATATATTATATATATTAAAGCAAAGGGAGAGGAGGGCTGTCGAGGGTGCCACGTCATCAGTAGGTGAGTTCTCGTTTAAGAAAAATACTTATAAAATCACACAAGCTTTGGGTTTAATGTGAGTCACTCTAAATCTCCTCCCTAAATCTCTCCACTTCAATTATCCTATCCAAATTCCCTCCCTAAATCTCTCCACTTCAATTATCGTAGGCAAATTCCTTCCCTAAATCTCTCCATCTAATTTAGGAATGTAAATGGGTTGGTTCTGGTCCGGGTCCATGGTGGGCCCGGAACCAGAACCGTTAAGAAGAAGATGGAACCGGATCCGGACCCGGAACCGTTTTGGATCTGGTTTCTTGGCTTCGGAAGCAGAACCAAAACCATATATAAGACGGGTTTGGATCCGGGTCTGGGCCTAGGTAGAGAATGCTATTAAAAAAACATTATTTTATGAGAGATTTTCGAAAATTGAGGTAATATGTCAGGTCTCGGGTCCACAGGTCCAAACTAAGGTGTAACCGAACCCAGATCCATTTACTTATCAGGGCCTAAATAAGGACCCAAACCCGATTTGTACCGAGTCTGAACCTACGGGTAATCGGAGACCCATTTATATCCGTAATCTCATTCCTCTTTTATCTTTATCTTTCCTCACATCTTTATCTTTCCCCCTTCCTTGATCTTTCCCTCTAAAATCCTTCTAACTGTCATTCAAATCTCTCTCTTTCTATCTTAATCCTAAAATCAATATCCAAATATCCCCATTCTCTTGCCAGTTAATTTCGGTCTCTAGAAAAGAATTGCATGAGTTAAAGACATCTTTTAGGGTTGCTTCTAAAGTTGAACCTATAAAATTTTAAAATTCACACATTTATTGGTCCTACGCCAATTTTACTCCAATCAAACTCCCATCTTTAGGTTTGATATTTTCTCTAAGTTAAATGTTAGAAGATCTGAATGTATGAGGGCCCTCGCACTGATATGAGAAACATAACTGGGGCACATGGGCAGTTCCGATCTCTTTTTTATGCGGCACATCCATTCAAATGAGAAGGGTTCTTTTCTAATGTTCAGGAATCTTAAATTTAATTCATTCTAATACTTCAAAATACCTGTCACGTTAGTATCTCAATGACAGGGCCCAAAAACGAACTAATCTACATTCCAATTGTTTTTTTGTGGAACTAATCTTAAGATGAGTCTCAGCTGGCAAAAAAAAAAAAATGCCAATTCTAATTGATGGACCAGAAGTTTATAATTTTTTCTTGCTAAAAGATGTGCCAAACCTATGAATCAACCCAACTCATTGGGTCACGAAGGGTGTGCTTGAATCTGGTATGCCTAACTTGGTCAGCAAGTAGGCTATGTGGGCCACTAGCCTCTCAAAGACAAGGGGTGTTCATGGGCTGAGCTAGGTAAATCTGTCTTTGCTTTTTATTATTATTTTTTTTCCTTTTCCTTGGTTGGGACTCGTAATTCTTGAATGTAGCAAGAATACATATTAGATTTGAGTTGATTTCCAATTTTATTTTGCATCATTGGAGAGAAAGGATCGCTGCCCACCTCTGGAATAGCAATTTGTAAAAAAATAAATAAAAAGATAATAAATTTTAATATTCACAGATAAAATTTGTCTTAAGAATGTTTCAAAAAACTCTTAAATCATAATATGTTTTTATTTTTGGCCCGGGCTTAGCACGAGACTTTGTTGCTAGTGTGTTGTGTATGTGTGTATATGAAAAATGCTCCTACAAGAGATATCTCTCACCTCATATAAGAGATAGGGGTGATGTGAGGGCCCCCACCCAATTTCTCATTTAAGGTAAGAAATATCTCTCATAAGAGCATCTCTCTCTCCATATATATAAAGGGCAATATTCATGTGCATCTTATATGGTGAGGGACAAAGTCAATTGGGCCCGCCTAGGGCCCCATTGATCATGGGACTTGGGGGGAATAAAAAGAGTCATATGAGATGAGACCATATATCAAGTTTGAGGTCAATCCCAAATCTCTAACCCTTTCATCCGTAACCCACAAATTTAACGACTTTATATTAAAAAGAAATTTTGACCTTCAATCCAACGGTCCAATCCAATTGGATTAATGAAAACCCAATTGATCCATTGTAGTTTAGGGGGTTCCATGTGTGTGGATGATTTGGATGAATCATGAAGTGGCCCCACTATGTTGTCCCTCACCATAATGTGGTGAGGGATAGATGCACATGAATATTTCTCATATATATATATATATATATATATATGGGAGATGCTCATGCAGTGGCGGACTCACATGCTATGGGCTGGGGGCTGAAGCCCCCACCTAATTGAAAAAAAGCCCATAAGGGGCCTATGGGCCCTTAAGCCCAGCCCCCAGTTAGAAATGGCCCAAGTCCCCAGTACTCTCCACGATCCTTATTTCCCTTACCACTTTAATCTAAAAACGGTAAACCCCTTTCTCTTTTTCTGTTTCTCATCTCTTTCCCTCCCCCTCTCAAAAATCCCCATCTCACTATCTCAGGACTCAGGCTACTGGGCCCTGGCTGCCTGGCTGGTGGCTGCCGGCATCCGGCCCATCCCTCAATCCAGCAGGCTGCACTGCTGCAGGCCAGCCCCACCCACCAGGTACTCATCTCTCTCTCTCTCTCTCTCTCATTTTGTAAAAGAAGACAATGCTTGTTTTTCCTTGGAGCATGTTAGAGTAGATTCAGACATACAGTACCCTCATACCCAATCGGGCCAATCCCAATGCCAATGCAAGGGACATTCTTTAGGGCTAGTGGAATCAAATGTTGACATGTTCTATCTCCTTAACCCAAACGGCCAACAGGCATGCCATTGGAACTCTTCAGTGTGAGAGAGAGAGAGAGAGAGGGAGAGAGGGTTGATTGCAACTAGGTTTTCTTGCAAAGTCTAGTCTGACTGTCTGAGACTTGGCATTTGGCAAGGTATTGGACTATACAAAAAGTCAAGTCTTAATATGAAGAAGAGGAAAACAGAATATTAATTTTTAAAAATTATATTGATTTTGATTAGAAATCGACTGAGTCCATTTGAGATTTCTACCAAGTTTAGCTTTTTTGCTGATTCAAGTAACTTGGAAGAATTTACTGATTCCAACTGAGCTTTAGAATTATGATGCAGGATTTAGGCAGTTTGGGCCTCAGCCAAACTAGGCCCAAGGACAACCTAAGCATGACCCAGTTTACAAAGCTGTGATTCTTTTCATCCCATCTTTGAACTGAATTATAAGAATCTCTCTGGATGATGATGAATTGATGATGACGATGAGAGAGAGAGAGAGAGAGAGAGAGAGTTTTATAGCTTTAGTGGGTCCGAGCTAGATGGGTACAATGGGAAAGATAGGTCTAACTTTAAAATGAAACAGTGGGGAGGATAGGAGGAAGGTCATGAGTCCCATGTAGAGGGTATGTTGGGTCCATTAAATTTGAAAAATTAAGGCCTGGGCTCACCTTGTTAATAAATCAGGCCAAGTTTTTGACTTGCCCAAAAATAAAAAGTTCTTGGAAGTGAAAGGAATGAGCGGGCTTGCACAGAAGATGATTGAAACAAAAAAGGACATTGTATATCCTTTGGTTTATTTGCTTTTGAAATTGGCGTTGACCCTGTCAATTGCCACCGCTACCGTTGAAAGGGTATTTTCTGCTATGAAAATTGTGAAAAATCGGCTGCACAATCGAATGGAAGATGAGTGGATGAATGATTGTTTGCTTGTCTATATTGAAAAAGATATATTTAATAGCATTGACGATGAGACAATCATGCAAAGGTTTCAAAACATGAAGAATCGTCGAGGGCAATTGTAAAAGCTTTGTTTGAGGGTTTTTTTTGCTAAAGAAAATCTTCTGTAATTAGGTGATCAACTGAACATGAATTTTGATGATTAGTTGATCATGTAATTCGACATTTTATAAATGCAAGACATTTTCTCTTTTGCAAAAGTTAATATCAAGAAATATCAACAAAATATCAATTGACTTTTTCAAGTGACTATCTTAAGCCCCCACCAAGTCAAAATCCTCGGTCCGCCACTGTGCTCATGTGAGAGACACTCTCACCTGATTATGAGAGATAAAGGTGAGGGCCCCTGAGAGATAAAGGTGGAGACCCTCACTTGTTGACATTGGATATGGATGTAAGGGCTCCCACCTTTATCTCTCATAGTAGGGTGAGAATGTTTCTCACAGGAGCACCTCCCTACACATATATATATATATATATATAATCCTTAATCGAGTGAGTACTATAAGGGTTTTGGGCTTCAATGCTTTTAATTCAGATTTGGGGTCTTTGGAAATCAAGGAAATTTGGGGAAAGGGCTTGGTATTTCCATTTAGGATTTGGTGATTTAGGGCTTAATCTTTGGATTAAGATTTAGAAATTTAGGATTTAGAATTAAGATTTAGAGATCAAGGGCTCGAATTTAGTTACAGAGTGATTATGATTATGCTAGATTTGGGGAGGGGGAAAGAGAACCAGAGTTCAATTAAGGTTTCTCCTATTACTCTCCATTATATTCCAATTTTCCGTAGAAGTTTCAGGAATCCATCCTATCAAATCCAAAAGGAAATAATCGAGAGATCGAGAGAAGGAGAGAGCCCCAAAACATGCCCAATTGATGATCCTCCAGTCTAGTCGCTCTGGAATCTGTTACAAACCGGTAGAGGACAAGTAATAAAAGGGGAGGTTCTGCAAATGTCATAGATAAATAGAGAAGGGACAGAGTTGACTTCTTGTGGAAGTGGAGGAGGGGTGACATGAGCACTTCGTCGCTAGAAGAGAAAAAGATCAATCCGCACCAAAGAGATCTCATGCCTATGCACCACTGAAGAGAAGAAAACGAGAGGAAGAAAAAGGTTTCTTTTTCTTGCATGAGGCGATGGTTTTCACTTTTCATATGAATGGGGCATGGGCCAGGGCCCCATTCAACACTTGGGTAATATATGCTCGCCCCAGGTCCTTTTAGCAGGGGTCTGCCACTGAGCATGTCTTAGCTGACTCTAAATTATAGTTTTATCAAGTTGATGGCACACCAAGGAAACAAGAAAGGGTAGGCCGAACAAGATGTACATGGTAGAAAAAGATCTGAAAAGTACAACTTATCTGATATTTAGCTTAGTATATAAATCAGAATAGTATAAATCAGAATGAAAAATTAAAATTCCTGTAACTAACCCAAATATAGTTGGGACAAAACTTTGATGATCATATTGTTGGTGATGGACTCAAACTCACACAAGCACTAAACATCCTTAACACAGGTACAAACTTTAAAATTTTAAAATTACTACCTACCATTTTGCATTGGAAATACCTGAACTGACATTTTCCTGCCAACTGAAAGGGAGGGGTTAGGCATGTCCCCGCTCCCTAACCAGCTGAGCTATGGCCAAAGACATTTTTTTTTACCGAAAAATTACAGATTCGTAAGTCATAATATGGACTTCCACAAACCCAAATTTCGTCCAAAAACTCCCTCGGGAAGTGGGTTAACCAATGCCCTAAACAGGGTACTCAACAAGGTTTCAAAGGTGGCATGTCTTACACCTAAAAAAAAAATAATACCCTATGAAAGTAGTTGACAAAGAAATATGATTCCCACCTTTACATGGCAGAACTCATGTTTTAGCTCTCCAGACCCAAATCTAATTGACTTATCAAAGGTCATCCCCAATGATACAAGAATCCATGGGTCATATCATCCTAATCTATGATCAAAGCCCTGCAAAAGACTTGTTATAGATCCTCTAAACGCAGTTGCTGTGCACCCAGATTAAGATGATAATTAACCAACCAACCCCCACCCTCTTGGAAAGTTAACACTTGAGATCCTTTGCCATCAACTTTGATTTTTGATTTAATATGATGGGATTGGGACCCACTATCTATGGCCCTAAAACCATCAATGACAAAGTGGGAAGATAAGCCAACTGAAGCCTACTTGTGGAAGAAGATTAGGCACTCATGACCATCACTGACAATGTCCTTGTCTTGGAATCTTCTTTGCTTGATAATTCCATGACACAGGGCTTTGATATTTCTTCTTTAATGCCCTCCATTACATTAATATTCTGGTCCAGATCTAGTACCCAGGCCTGAAAGTCAGCCCAGGGTCAGATCATTTGCAAGATTTATATGCTCCTTTGTGCTACTCATGACATTCAAAAAATTCCCTTTCTTGACCTCTTTGGTTCTCTAAAAAATCCATTAAAATTTAAAAGAACTAAGCGTATTGATGATTACCATTAATCTGAGAATGTTAGTGATTTGGGCCAAAAAATTGTGACCGATAGATTTATAGGTTGGATCTTTATATATATATATATATTTTTTCACAAATTGCTCAAAATCCATAATCTTGTTGTCCACTTGGAATATGGATTTTTGAAGAAGGAACCTTAAAACACTAGTACATTGATGATAGAATGTTAATTGGTGTAATTGGATATTTTATAATTGCAATACTTTCTTTTTTGCCAAAGTTTTTGTTAAGAAAGAACGACAAAATAGTGATTGACTTTTTCAAATGACTATGGCAAGCTCTCCTAAAACGAAAATCCTAGGTCCGCTACTGATATTGCTTAACATATGTATGCATCGTATGCTTAACTGAAACTATGCATTCACACTCCAAATATAATTATGAAGTTAACACTCGATCACGGCCCATATCGCTTTGGACAGATAATAACTTGATGTGAGGAAGAAAGTGAAAATTCCTCCTATGGGACCTTCTGCATGTGGAAATAACTTGATCCATCCAAAAGGAGAAAATTCCAAATGGAAGAAAATATTGTTCCCTCTATTGACTTGTGTGCATTCATTATAAGCCCAAGTCATCTCTGTGGAAAGTCTGGCACCTATGGGCCATGGCTGCTACTTGAGTCATTTGAGTTAGCTACCTGTGGGGTCATGGACCATGGCTGTTACTTTTCACATGTATTTCTTCGGCACCCCTTCTTCGGGGAATCCTTTTTTCTAGAGTCAGGCCCACTGGGACCTCGACGATGGTATGTAGTCAAGATTCAAGTAGCAGCCATAGCCCATAGGTGCCAAACTAACTTTCTACAGGGGATGACTTGTGCAGCCATGGCCGATATGAACCAAAGAAGATCCTAACTCACTTTGGATAATAAGGTGAGGTTGGTTTGCTCACAATTAAGGTCTTCGAACTCCAATAGTGACAGGTCGTCCATCTTCCAACACGCGGCACCTTTTTTTATACCTAAAAACTCATCTCAAATCCCCCACGGTGGTTGTGTAGTTTTTATGTATTTAAAAAAAAGTGTCTCTGACGGTGTGATATGAACGGCACGCAAAACCATATTTTGCAATTTTACAATTTTTAATTAATCCCCTCTTGTTGGGCTAGAAAACAAATACATATACGCATCATTTATAATTTTACGCGATATCGCAAGATAATTTGTATTATGGGCTGAATGGGAATTTTACTTTAGCAGAAGTGTATATGCGTTGAATGGGAATTAATGAATTCACGGTATGGAACTTTTTAGGCGAATATATAATTTCATCTTTCCTAATACAATCCATCAGTGGATATCACTAAGTTAGGATAGCCATGCCCTTTTTATGTAGTTCCCAACCTGGCCTAAGGGGCACAAATGGACCACATTTAATTGCTCCCTCCGGTCCATCTTTTTTATCATTAGAAAGATCATAGCTATTAGATCCGGTGGAAGCCTCATTTAGTTACTAAATTGGATTGACCTGGTGAGAGTTAGTAAATTTTTAAATATATTTGTTATAAATTTATAATTCCTAAGAGCAAGTATAAAAAGACTTACTGTAATCATCAAAGGCTTGTCCAAACTCTGGTAGGGTTGGCTACTTGAATTCTAATCTATCCTGAGCCAAATCTTTGAATAGGTCACACTGCTTCAAATCTCTCCATAGTACTTCCATCCTTGTCTTCTTCAACCTACCTCCGTTTTCCCATTTAGATCTATCCTTGCTTCTCCATATCTATCCTTGCTAATGCAAAATATGTGTACTTAAAAATACATAAATTTCATATACTTTGGTTTTTTTAGTATATTTTTCTTTTCAAATTTCATTTAAGTACTGTGCTTATTACATGCTTGCTTCCCTTTGCATAGGGCAGCGTGAAGATTATTATGAATCACAACAAGAATCTCAATAATAGGAGAAGGATTGTCAGTAGAAGTTGAATATAAAGGCTTAGTTGGAGATATACCTGGATCCTAGATTTTTTTCTAGTTTATGATATGGTGGGGCCCTTTCTACATCTTTCTGCATTTTCTGGTTTGAAGATGTGGATGTAAGCTCCTCTTGGATTAGTGCCAATTCTTAGGGGGAGGCTGGATGTGTAGGGAACTGCATAGATAGGAGTGGAGCCAATCAGCCAAACGGTTTATTTTTAGTGTCCCGCTCAAGCGGCAATTAGTAGAGTAGAATTCTACGGTGGAGCACACCTATTGAAGATATGTACCGCTCAAAATGAAGGCCTGCTGTACATGTCTTTATGGGCTGTCTGAAAATTTTAACCTATTGAGAATCTATATCACTCAAAATGAGGGCATTTTGCTTCAATGGGATGTTTGAAAATTTTAATCTATTGAAAATCCGTACCACTCAAAATGAATCCCTTTTGCTTCATTTTAAGCAAATGATATTCTTAAACATATGCTCAATCATAGAACGGAACTAACTCTTATTGGAGAAAAAATTATGAAAAAGCCCACTGTAGGGGAGTGTTTGTTTTGAGCGGTTTGGATATTCAATCCGCTATCGAGATTCACGCACCTCGTGGGAAGCAATTGTGAGACCCTCAAAGGATCCGGACTTCAAACTTTGTATTATCAAATCGTTTAAACCTTCACCATTCACCTTATCATGACTTGGGGAATGAGTTCTAATCCTGTCGTCTCAACCATCAGTGCCTACTCCAGCACCATGACCCATCAAACGGTCATAATCAATCAAAAGTATATTCATTAATTAATTGTGGTGAATTGATTTACATGCGATCAGTCCAACGTAAGCCCTACTTTGATTGTAGGGAGATACAATTCTCATTGTTAACACATGGAGAAAAAAATTATTTTGAGTGGTTTGGATTCATTTTGGTGGGCCTTAGGACTTTCATATGTTACTGCTTACAGTTTTGGAAATTATGACTTGAAATAATTGGGGTACGTTTGAATTTAAGATTTTCTTTGGATTTGTTATGGATGATTCATAATTAATATAAAACTCAGTCATCGCTTGCCCTCCCCCACAAGAAATTCCTAGCCAGTGGGTCAAGTTTCAACTCAACAGATCATCACAGTTTCTCCTCGACTTTCTTTTCATGTTGCAGCTGTCGTTTTAGATGTGGAGTGAACTCAAAGAAGAAGGCTGATGCAGCTTTTCGAAATTTGACTTGTGTTTAGTTGATAAAAATGGGTATATTTTCATGGAAATCTTAACTGCAAAATCAGCTCTAGTGTATGTTTGATGTTGCAAGGAAGTCGGACAGTTTCCTACATCCCCTGTCCCACCTAATGTGCCGTACTTGCTTGTAATTGGAATTTGATATCATTTTTCTAACATTGCCAGATAGAAGTATGAAATTAGAAGCAAAATTAAAATTAAAAACGAGCATACAAAAAGCAACATATGGTTAGCTACAGTTGACTACAAATTCAAGGAATGCTTCTTTAGACGGTTGTGGCATGCATGCAGAAGATCATATACAACAATTGTACGATTGCCGGCTATGATGTACGGATTTTTCAAAATGGGCAACGTATCGTATTGTATCAAATACTTCACTTTTTATGTGTAAAATTTGTGTCCTTGTCATGTCTGTGGCATATCCTTGCCGTATCCATGCTATATATGTGCATTATAGATCGATAGTTCCAAGTTTTCTAAGGGGGATGCCATAAAAACCTTCAATTTAGTAATGACAAAAGAGACAAAAGATTAAGGAGTTACTAAGAACATGGAAATATATACTCACAAAGCCAACACTAGATTGATGTAAAAGAGTTTGGTAAATTGATAGAAATGTTTCTGGAGCCCACCTGCGATTTGGCGCACAACCAGGCATTGGTGGACCACCCTATTTATTCTAATCCTTATCCTATGTTATGTGTGACATGCCCCAACAAGCTTTGAATGATGCAGTGCAAGCTCAAGTCGTATCGCCTACCTGGCCAACTGCATCTTATCTACAGTCGGCTACTCTTCTTACTCTTGGAATGGAGACAGAAGCTCGAGCGGCACTGAAAGATGGTTTATCTTTAGAAGCACAGAAGACTTCAACTACAAGACAGTAAAGGAGTAGTAAATAATAAAATCACGAGGAGAAAATACATAAAACTTTTCCTTTATGAAACTTGCACTTGCTGTCGAATATGACACTGCAAACAATGTGATTTTCTCACTTATGGGCAAAATGATTGAAGCTCTCCATGAAACCCATGATGGTAATCACACAGTGAAACACTGTTTTTATGTTTGATATTAGAGGATGGTCCTGGTTAGACTGTCAGTGAGAAGAAGGTTTCTTGATTTTTGTGCAAAGATATGAATGCTCCTTTTAATGGAAAATGACCAAATTGCAAAGAAATATAGTGCAAGTAGTCCATGTTAACACAAGTGACACAAAGCCCACCAGGCCGAGTCCCATTCATTGTAACAAATCAACCCATCATGTGCGATACGTTTAGGATACACTCAAATCACTGTAACAGCTTTCTTTCCATAACAGATAGATTGTTTTAAAATTGAATTGCCTTGATTATGGCTAAATGAGATTATAAAAGGGTGGAATGATCGTCCATTGAAAGGATCCAAGAATTCCACAAATATCATAGTCCATCTATAATCGTGTCATGGTATCAGAGCTTGGAAAAAGGTTCCTATTTGCATCTTCTCTAATAGTGAGCACTAAATCTCACTCATAGCTTGATCAATACAGATCCAGATCTGTATTCCTGGAGGTTTTTTTTTTTTTTTTTTGGTCATCGACAAGGCACAACCTTCAGATCAGCCCAGTTACAAGGTGGCCCACCTGCGATGATCAAGATACACTCAACAATCCTATCTATAACAGTCGACGGGTTATCCTGGGAATTCTGGTGATTTTTACAGAATTTTTTGCTGCCTCGAGGTAGGATCTCTGAACACCTTTGTGGTATTTCTGTTTTTTACAGTAGTTTTCATCTCAGCCGTCTAATTTCTTGGATTCTCATCCAAATTGGGTGAGATTTGGTTCGTTGGAAGTAGAAAATCATTCCCTTACATCTAGGGAGATCTGATTGGTTCACTGGAATCACTGTGGTCCACACCATTAGATCCAGTGGCTAAAAATAGGGTCGACAGACACCCTGTTTTCATAGACTGTCATTGCTGGCCCACAAGCGATCATCAGAGGCACTCATCAGTTTGGTCCCAGCCTGGTCACCTGATATTCAGAATAATAGGGATTTTTTCAGAATTTTTGAACATCAGAGGACTAGTTTTTGGCCCAGCTTGTGCATCACCAGTTTTTTTGAAACCATCCAACTTTGTTGCTGCACGTTGGATTTTCTTGTAATTTTGTCTGGGGATAACCATCTACTCTATCTGGCCTGGACATATCTCTGTTCTAAGAACATGTCCATCAGTGGACCCCACCTTGGGTATCGACCCTCAAAAACAAGGTCGCCTGGCTGTTTTTTTTCTGCAATTTTTTGCAAACGGTCCTACTTCTTTCTGCTGATTGTGTTTGGACATTCTGCTGGGGTAATTTTACATCAAGACTTTGTCTGGAGCTACTTGATTTCATATAGTATCTGGGATTCATCTCTGATCAGGGATCAGATCCTCAAGTGGAGCCCACACAACTGTTACCTACTGGAGGTAGCATTACATTCAAAGGATTCTCTCTATTGTTAATCTGCTTGATTATCATGGACAAAAGTGAAACTTACTTGATTAAATTCAATGGGACAAATTATTCTTCATGGGCATTCCAATTTCAAATATACCTTAAGGGAAAAGAGATATGGGGACATGTTGACGGGACTAATCCTAAACCTTTCGAGGATGTCAAAGCAATATCTAAATGGGAAACCAAGGATGCCCAAATCATGACTTGGCTTCTCGGGTTAGTGGATCCACAATACATTCTGAACCTCTGGCCCTATAAAACAGCAAAAGGAATGTGAGACTATCTCAAACAGGTGTATCAACAGGATAACTCTGCCAGACGTTTTCACTTAACATGAGCTATCTCAGTTTAATCAAGGGACAATATCCATCCAAAAATATTACTCTCATTTTATTCGCTTATAGACGGACTATACTGAGATCATTTACTCAAGTCTACTTGATGCCTCGATTGCGGTGGTTCAAGGCATTTATTCCACAAGTCAGTGAGATCAATTCTTGATGAAACTGAGGTCTGAATTGGAACAAGTTCGTCCAAATCATCATTTCAAGCTGCATTCCATATGAAAGACCTGGGTCCATTAACATATTTCTTGAGTCTAGAGGTACAACAGTCTAGGAAGGGACTATTTTTACATCAACATAAGTATGCTACTGATCTCGTTGATCTTGCTGGCCTAAAGGATGCACCACCTATGGTTAGAGGTCAATGTGAAACTCCAGAAAGCTGATGGGGATCTCCTCTCTGAGCCCACCTCCTACAGACGCTTGGTCGGGAGTCTAGTCTAATTGACCATCACTCGACCTGACATCTCATATGCTGTGAATGTTGTTAGTCAACGCATGTTAACACCACGGCATCACCATCTGGTTGTTAGTCAACGCATGTTAACACCACGGCATCACCATCTGGTTGCAGTCAAACGGATCATTCGGTACATTCTTGGTTCTCCGACAAGAGGCTTGGTTTTTCCAGTTGTCACACCACTCACACTGCAAGCATATTCTGATGCCGACTAAGCTGGATGCTCGGATACTTGCCGATCCACTACAGGCTAGTGTATGTATTTGGGTGAATCGCTAATCTCTTGGAAACGCAAAAGGCAAGAAAGGGTCTCTAGATCTTCCACGGAATTCGAATATCGTGCCATGTCCTCTGCCTATTCCGAGATCTTTTGGCTTTGTGGCTTATTTGCAGATCTTGGGTTTCCTCAGACCTCAGCTACCCCACTTCATGCGGACAATACTAGTTCCATTCGTATCACTGAGAATCCAGTCTTCCATGAACGGACAAAACATATTGAGGTGAATTGTCATTTTATTCGAGATGAATATGATCGCAAGGTTATTAGTCTTCCACATGTTTCCAGTGAACTCCAACTTGCCGATATCTTCACCAAAGGACTGCCTCGGCCACGCCATTAGTTCTTGAGTCGCAAATCGCTGCTGTTTGACCATCATCAATTTGAGGGGGGGGGGGGGGGGGGGGGGGGTGTTAACACAAGTGACACAAAGCCCACCAGCCCCAGGCCCATTCATTGTAACAAATCAACCCATCATGTGGGATACTTTTAGGATTTACTCAAATCACGATAATAGCTTTCTTTCCATAACAGATAGATTGTATTAAGATTGAATTGCCCTGATTAAGGCTAAATGAGATTGTAAAAGGGAGGAAGGATGAAGGGATCCAAGAATTCCACAAATATCATAGTCCATCTATAATCGTGTCAGTCCATATTGAGATGCGCCCATTTTTCTCAAAACGAGAACATATCTAATTATAACAAAAAAGAAGTTGGTTATATCATTCTTTATCCTTGGATAAGAAAATTGTTTTTGTAATGGGACATGCTGTATGATAAGCGTAATCTTATTTGGGTTACTTGTAATTTGTGTACAGCAACTCTTTATGGTGTTCTTTGCTGTGAATTATTACATTGAGCCTTACTTGATCTGTTAATGTAGTTCTTTGTGAGAGGACCTATGTTTTTTCTTACCTTTATGTAACAATGATACGACATTACTGAATTTAATTTCTGAACCTTTGTTGTTTCATGCACATGAAAAGAAGTTTATGCATGTTTTTATATGGAACATCTCATGTGAGCTTGCGCATGCGGTTATAGTCGTGCAATGTTTTGTTTATAGTTTACTTGGTACAAGCTTTTGATTGTGAATTCAATTGGAGATTGGAGTGTCAGTTTTGATTGGCTTCCTAGTACCTGAGTTTGAGATGTCATAAATTATAGGGCTTGTAACAATTGCATCAATTCAATATACTAACGAGCCCCTTGTCATCGGTAGAGGACATATTATATCATCTTTGTCCAAATCACTGTTCCTCAGCCTTTTCTTCATTTGCACTGTATTAATGCTCCATTAGTGTGAGATGATCCTGTTCAATAGTAACTTATACATATATGCTGAAGAATTTTTGCAAAATGCTGTTTGCTTGAGGTCATCATCCTATTAAGATCAGTTGTGGAAACTAACCTAAATCGAAATTTTGGGATCGTTGAGATGTGAAATTGAGCCGTGCATTCACAAATTTTCGAAGGTAGTGAATAACTAGTGTAAAAGTTGTTAACAATTGATACCGTATGTTAGCCATGATGACATCTAACATTTTGACTCTATTTTTAATGTGAGAAGTTATGACATTGAGTAGTGTACTTATACGTAGGGCACTCGAGCCTAGCCTTTGGATCTTCCATATTCTTAGAATGCCTAACTAATGATTTTTTTTTTCATTTGCAAATTCTTTTGTTACAGTTACATTGCTGATCGCTTCTTTTTCTATTCCTTGTCTTCAATCTAATAGCAGGGCACACCTGTGTAATGTGCAGGCCACATCGATAACACTTCTCCCTAAATTTGTAGAAATTTGCAATGCTTTTGATGCTTTTCTTTTCGGGAAAAAAGCATTTGCACAAAATAATGGATTTTTTCTTTTTCTTTTCTTTTTCTTTTTTAGTAAAACTAGCTTTCATTTCCTTTCCATTTCCGTGATAAAAACAGTTACATGCCTTTAAGGCTATTTCGATACTCTCTTTGTTCAGTGCAACTTAAAGTTGCTGCGGAAAATCATGAATAAATAGCGACCAAATCCGTGCTTCCTCCGATTTTGGAGTCCGACCCCCTCCCATGAAAAACGCGTAGCCACCATTCTATAAAGTTGCCTCATCTACGAATTCCTGGACTTTGAATAGGAGATTCCCCAAAGCCCCTTAAATTGTTCATATATTTTTCAACAACTGTTTACTGTATTCATCTCCATGCATAAGCATTCTACAGTTATTTGGTCCGTTTTTGCAATACAAGGCACACAACCCTTTGAATCACAACTCATCATAGTTCCTACGATTTCACACAATAAAGAATGGATAATTCCAATACTCAAACTTTGGGAAATAGTTTTTCTGAGGGTAATGAATAGAGCAGGACGTCAAATCTTTGTAAATAATTAGCCAAAACCTTCTTTCTTCATTTATTTTACAAGCAAACAAGTTGATACACAAGATGCTGACATTATTTTTCACATAAACCAAAAAGGGTCATACATTATGTTTCACATAATCCAAAAGGACTTTTCTTACTACGCTACTACCACCGACTAGAATAACAAAGCAAACAGAATCACTGATACATAGCCAACAACATTACTTCTTCAAATAGAATCATCGATCCATAGAAGACAATAACACTGCTTTACTTTTAACTCCACCATTGTTACCCTGCATGAAAACAATGGCAACGTAAAAAAAAATCAATAAAATAAAAGAGAGAAATTTAGAAAACAATAAAACAAAATTTCTGTTTTGAGTCCTATGCAGTTCGTATTTTGCAAAGAGAAGTGACTATATTCTCTTTGTGGTGCATTAGGACATATTTGCTAACCTACCATGGCATTTAGGTAGATTGTCCAAGACGGAGTCCATTCTCGATCTAACTCATAACCCAAGAGACATCAAACATTAAAGAAAAATAGGTTCAAATCTTATTGAATGTAAGGAAAAAAGAAAGAAAAAACTCTAGTCATTCCCCCCACCCCACCCCAAACCACCCCCCCCCCCCCCCCCCCCCCCCCCGGGTCTATCATTTACAAACTAAACCAAACCAAAAACTTACACATCCCAAGTTCAACCCAAGTTCAAGATCGATGAATTCCTATACAAGTTTGGCCTAAGACGAGGGAAACTAGAAGTTAGATGACATAAATTAGAAGTTCCTTTCTTAAAACACATATAAGCTTCCTCCTTACATTATCCACCATTAGAAGTTCCCTGCAAGTATGTACACTAGCATGTAGTTTCTACATGCCTTAGGCTATTGTGACCATACAAATGACATGCATGCATACTACTACATACTACCCACAAATTGGATTATATTTACAATTCATTTGACAGCTAGAAAATATTTCTTTGAAAAAAAAAACATAAATAAGAACATACCTGTTTGTACTACATGAAGGATCTTCAACTTGATTTATGGCCAGGCAATGCGCGAGGATGCAACACATGTTAAGGTGTTTATGGGAGTCCTCCATTACCTTGTAGTCCTTTATTCTTCTTGAATTTAAGCAAGCTTTCTTGCTATTGCAACATATAACCGATCTCCCATGTCATCAAAGAAGTTGTAGTAGGCAACCCTCCAAGATCTCTTGAATAATAAAATGCCACAGACAACCCAAAAGCTTACAGCAAATCCAGGCTCCATGCTAATATAAAATAGTTGTATTTCGAACTCATCATTAGCTTCTTTGTCTCCATTAGAAAGCGGTTGTGAATCAGGAAATGTTTCATCTCGTGGGCACTGGTTCAAAAGTGGTGGCCCACATAATAAAGGGTTTCCCATGTAGATGGATGAATCATTGAGAGTATCAAGTTGGTTGCTAGATGGAATTCTTCCTGAAAAGTTGTTGTGTGACAAATTCAAGTGACTTAAAAAAGTCAAGTATGAGAAGCCATGTGGAATCACTCCTGAAAGCTGGTTCCATGAGAGATCTAGAGATTCTATACGTTGCGAGTCATTAATATCTTCTGGGATTGTTCCTGTCAACCGATTTCTTGATAAATTCAAACTTTGCAATCCAAAAAGATGAGTAATTCCTTTCGGGATTTCTCCTTGTAGATCATTGCCTGATAGATTTATGTTTATCACGAGTGAAACTGTATGGCTATATTCATATTGACGTCCTTTCCAAAAAACCCAAATACTCTCTGTAGCACTGAATCGCCAACCACCATTGTCAATCATTACATTTGTCCTGTTCAACACCTTCATAGCACTGAAGTTACCAAAAGACTTGGGTATTGTTCCTGATAGATTATTTTGAGAAAGGTCCAATACTTGAAGTTCAGAAAGTAGTGACAGATGTGGAGGAAGGCCACCATGAAACTTATTAGATCGTAGGATGAGGAATTTGAGAAATGACAGTTTTTCACCAATCCAGTTTGTTATCGTTCCTGAGAAACCATTTTCTCTGAGATCAAGTGTCTTCAACCCGGTGCAATTCTTCATGGATGGAGGGAGCTCTCCTGAAAGCTTGTTTTTGCTCAAGTGCAATGAAGTAAGCTGGGACAAATTACTTACCGAGCTTGGAATACCTCCAGACAGGCCATTATTATCCAAAATTAATTTTTTCAAAAGTTTCAAATCCCCTAAACACCGTGGAATTTCATGTGCCAATTGATTATTTGAGAAACTTAAATATGTTAAATTTATCATCTGGCATATTGACAGGGGAATGCTACCCTTCAGATTGTTCGAAGAAAGTGATAGATACAACAGATTTGTTGTTTTCCCTATATTACTGTTGATGATGGAACCCGAAATTGAGTTGCTGGAGAGATCTAAAAATTGAATGTTTGATGGTAAAATATGAAAAATGTTAGAGATGGTATCTGAAATGCTTGCATTTGACAGTAACAAATAAGACAATTGCTTTTGAGTCTGGAGCCATGGGGGAAATTGGGGCCCTAATTTGCAATCATCCATTATGAAATTTTCCAGTTGAAATGGAGGAACCCAATTAGAGCTCACATTGAAAACTAATGAAGATAAATACATGGATAATGTTTTCAATTTTATGAGATGGGAAAAGTGAGCTTTTGTTAGATTACCTTTAAAAGAATTATTTGACAAGTATAAATTTTCAAGATTTGAAAGTTGTCCAAGGCTTTCTGGAATGGACCCATTCAATTTAATACTATCAAGAGCTAGGCTACTCAAAGATGACAATTTCCCTAAAGATGGAGGAATGGAACCAGAAAGAGAGTTTTCATAAAGATACAATTCTCTCAAGGAAGACAATCTTCCAAGAGATGGAGGAATTGGACCGGAAAGAGAGTTATCAGAGAGATCCAATTTTCTCAAGGAAGACAATCTTCCAAGAGATGGAGGAATTGGACCGGAAAGAGAGTTATCAGAGAGATCCAATTCTCTCAAGGAAGACAATCTTCCAAGAGATGGAGGAATTGGACCGGAAAGAGAGTTATGAGACAGATCCAATTCTCTCAAGGAAAACAATCTTCCAAGAGATGGAGGAATTGGACCGGAAAAAGAGTTAAAAAAAAGAAAAAAAGACTTCATATTAATGAATTGCCCCAACCAATCAGGAAGATACCCATTGAGTCCATTGCCTCCCAAATTCAAGTCCTCTAAATTACTCTTAATGCATCCTTTAAAAGACTCTTTGAATCTGTTTATTTCTCCATTGAAATGATTCTCCTGCAACTTCAACGTCTGTAGGTTACATAGATTCCCCAGGGCAGTTGGAATGGGATATGAGAAATCATTGTAACCAAGATCAAGTGACACCAATCTGCTGTTATTAAACACCTAAGTAGGGAGCTGAGGACCAAGCCAGTTCTCAGAAAGATCAAGGGTTGAAAGAGATGTCAAATTCACATGAGGAAGAGATGTAGAAATGTTGGGAAGCTGGCAATAGGACAAATGTAAGTTCAAAAATAGAAGGAAGCATATTTACTGATAATTTCCAATCAGCTGCCGTACTGAGGTTCACCGATCCCATGTCAAGGTAATGCAAAGAAGAGAGGCGAGAGAGCCAATCAAGTCTATCCACATGCAAATCATATGTCAGAAAACCGATACTGTAAAGATCAGAAATACCATCACTCATATTTACCCGTATTACACGGTCTTGATTGAGATCAAGATAACCCAAGGTAGAAAGATTTCCCAGCTCGTGAGGAACCCTTCCACCAAAACCTGAGGTAGAAAGGTTAAGGTATCTCAAATTCTTGAATGAACCGATGAATTTTGGGATGACTCTTCCTCCAAAGGAATTGATGCTTAGGTCCAAGTGTTTCAAATATTTCAACTCAAGCAAAGATGGATTTATCTCACCAGATATGCATGATCTATTGAATGCTGCTTCAAGATCGTCAGAATCTTGTATTTCGGATGGACCTCGGAGAATGAGCTTGAGGACATGCCCTGTTTTGTTGCTGCAGTGAATGCCTGCCCACCTACAGCAATCGTCTCCCACCCAAGAAGAGAGTCAGTTACTAGGGTCCTTGAGACCTTGTTTGAAGTGGACAAGTGCTTGTCTCTCTCTTTCCAAACAACCAGTACTGGTTGTTGTGTCTCCAACACAGGAATTGAATTTCAAGGATCCAATGCATAGGATTAGAAACCCAACCCAAAAATGAAGGAGAAATGGAATTGACTTTGAAAGAAACATGATTGATTAGTAGTCGGAACAATAAGAAAAGCAATGATGTGTGAGATGCTACGAGGGTTTGGGGGGGAAGTGCATATATATATATATATGAGGGGGCCTCTCCTCAGCTCAAGCTGAGGAGAGTGTCCGCTCACCCACGTGCTATGTGCAACCGTCTCATTCGATCGAAGTCATCCATAATATTTCACGTGTCCCGCCGAAGCCTCTGAAAAATCAAAACATTTCACATGTCCCGCCCAAGCCTCTTAAGAAAAGCAAAATAGCTCTCACCATCCTGAGCTTTCTCTCTCCCGAAGCTTTCTCTATACTGTCCCGATCTTTCTCTCTCCCGATCGTTCGCTGACGCCCTGGCCCGACCGAACAGCAGGTGAGCAGCCAACGATCGATTTAGCAATTAAAATATGGATTCTTGATCAAACTCTCTATACTGCGATATCTAACTCATGTCAGGTGAGTTTCCATCTCTCATTCTCTAATTCTAATTCCATAATACATAACCCTAAATCTCCCTTCTCTCTCTATTTCTTTCTTCACTCTCTCTCTCTCTCCTTTTCATTTGATGAAGATGGATGTAAAAATAAATATGAAAAGGAGCAATTGGCAAACTAGTGTTTGTGGAATTGCCTAAACCAAATTCCAAGCTCGAATGGTCATGGAGCTCGCCCAAATAGCGGGCGGGTTTTTTGTAGTGAGGTGTAGAGCTGTGTTTGGTTTGGTGGAGTGGAAGTTGAACTTTTTGGTGGAGCTCTACACCTCACTACAACAAACCCGCCCGCTATTTGGGCGAGCTCCATGACCATTCGAGCTTGGAATTTGGCTTGGGCAATTCCACAAACACCTAGTATGCCAATTGCTCCTTTTCATATTTATTTTTACATCTATCTTCATCAAATGAAAGAGAGAGAGAGAGTGAAGAAAGAAATAGAGAGAGAAGGGAGATTTAGGGTTATGTATTGTGGAATTAGAATTAGAGAATGAGAGATGGAAACTCACCTGACATGAGTTAGATATCGCAGTATTGAGAGTTTGACCACGAATCCATATTTTACTTGCTAAATCTATCGTCGACTGCTCACTTGCTGTTCGGTTGTGCCAGGGCATCGTCGAACGGTCGAGAGAGAGAAAGGTGTATGAGAGAGACAGCCGTCGGTCGGAAGAGAGAAAGATCGGGACGGTATAGAGAAAGCTCCGGGAGAGAGAAAGCTCGGGATGGTGAGAGAGGTATTTTGCTTTTCTTAAAAAGAGGCTTGGGCGGGACATGTGAAATGTTTTGATTTTTCAGAGGCTTCGGCGGGCACGTGAATTATTACGGATGATTTCGATCAATTGAGACGGTCGCACGTAGCACGTGGGTTGAGCGGACGCTCTCCTCAGCTTGAGCTGAGGAGAGGCCCCCTCTATATATATATAGAAGAAGATGCATACAAGAGATTTTTGGATAAGCAAGCAGATTCCATGAAACTGGCAGCGATTAGTGTGTCTGTACAAGATTTTCCACGACAACCTAACTTTTCCATACGTTTTTGTTCGGCGACTATTTCTCTTACCAAACTTGTCTATTTCGATCAAAATAGACAAGATACAAGATACACTAGATCTACAAAACATAGCCCCAATCCATCCCAGTCAAAGCCCAGATTGGGCTGGGCCTTCACTCCTGGCCTCATAAACGGTTACTCAAAAGACGGATTCCTGAAACCATAAACACAGGGCTTGAGTTGGATTGAATTGCAACCGTAGATTAGATATTTCTTAACATATGTATGCATCGTATGCTTAATTGAAAGTATGAATCACACTCCAAAGATCACTATGAAGTTAAAAGCTTGATTTTCTTTGGAACAATTACCTCCATCACATATGCATGCAGCTTAGATTGGATCTAACTAGGCCATCGTAGCATCACCCATTAAGGGTGTTTTTTTTTATTTATAAGAATTGAGGGAGAAAGTTGTTGAAAAATAATTTTAAATAGATGGATGTCCTTATTTAAGTACTTCCTGTAAAACTTAGGAACTACTTTTAAAACAAACTTACGGTTTTTTTTTAAATAAGGTAAAAACTTAAATCTTATTTAAAATTCTCCTTTCATATAATGATAGCGCCGTGCGAGCAATATGATAAGCGGAAACGTCCCAGTTCACAGAGATGAGTGACCATGATTTTAAATGTATTCAATTTTAAATGTACAAGTTCACAGAGCAATATGTGGGGCCGTCTGCATGTGGAAGGCCTGATCTATCCACATGGTGAAAATTCCCCACGGAAGAAAATATCTTTCTCTCTTTGTTGACTTATGTGTGCGTTGGTTTTTAGAGCACGTGGGCCCTGGCTCATTATAAGCCCAAGCCATCCCTGTGGAAAGTTTGGCACCTATGGGCCATGGCTGCTATTGACTGGTGACTTGGGATTTTACATACTAACCCTGAAGTCCCAGTGGGCCCCACTCTGGAAAAAGGTTTATCCAAAGAAAATCCAGGTTTGAAGTTCATGGGCCAAGCTACAAAGGCCTGGCTCGATCCCAACTAGGCATGGATGTTGCTCCAAACAAAACCCAGGTTTGAAGTTCATAGTGATATTTGGCACATACGTGCATTCTTTCAACTAAAATGTACAATGTATCGACAAATTAGGCGATGTCTAATCTACAGTTGTAGTTCAAACCAACTATTTTATTTATTTGTTGCAGTTGCTATATTGGGCTACTGGTCTAGTTTGAGAATACAGGGATTGATCCCCTGGGCACATGTATGAAACCAAGGTGCCGACACCAGTGAACCATGAGTCCATGAGTATGTTTTGCAATTCGATGTTTATATGTAGGAACCCGCTGTTTATGTGACAGTTTATGGGTCAAAGTATTGAGGCCCAGGCCCAATCTAGGCATTGACTGGGTTATGTTGGAGCTTATGCTTTGTAGGTGCATATGCTTGGATAGAGAATGATATCATGACACATGAGAGGACTGGCTACATAAGAGGTGACTTAGAGAATGAGTCTCATGGAAGCCAAATAAATACGTGTGGAAAAAGTTGGGTCATCGTGGAAAATCCTATACAGAGGATTGCTATGTTTAAGGCTGCTGGTCAAGGGTCAAGGGTCAAGACAGCTAGCGATTACAAAGAAAAGGCCAAGGTAACGATAGGTTAAGACCATAACCAACCAACCCCACCCTCTTGGAAAAGTTGACACTTGAGATCCATTGCCATCAACTTTGATTTTTGATTTAATATGATGGGATTGGGACCCACTGTCTATGACCCTAAAACCATCAATGACAAACTAGGAAGATAAGCCAACTAAAGCCTACTTGTGGAAGAAGATTAGGCACTCATGACCATCACTGTCAATGTCCTTGTCCTGGAATCTTCTTTGCTTGATAATTCCATGACACAGGGCTTTGATATTTCTTCTTTAATGCCCCCCATTAAGTTAATATTCTGATCCAAATCCAGTACCCGGGCTTGAAAGTCAGGCCCAGGGTCAGATCATTTGCAAGATCTATTTGCTCCTTTGTGCTACTCATGACATCCAAAAAATTCCCTTTCCTGACCTCTTGGGTTCTCTAAAAAACCCATTAAAATTTAAAAGAACTAAGCGTACTGATGATTACCATTAATCTGATAATGTTAGTGATTTGGGCCAATAAATTGTGACCCATAGATTTATAGGTTGGATCCTTTTTTATATTTAACTTTTCACAAATTGCTCAAAATCTGGCCATAATCTTGTTGTCCACTTGGTATATGGATTTTTGAAGGAGGAACCTTAAAACACTAGTACATTGATGATAGAATGTTAGTTGGTGTAATTGGATATTTTATAATTGCAATACTTTTTCTTTTGCCAAAGTTTATGTTAAGAAAGAACAACAAAATAGTGATCGACTTTTTCAAGTGACTATCGCAAGCACCCCTAAAACGAAAATCCTAGGTCCGCCGCTGATATTGCTTAACATATGTATGCATCATTTGCTTAATTGAAAGTATGCATTCACACTCCAACTATAATTATGAAGTTAACACTCGATCACGGCCCAGATCGCTTTGGGCAGATATATAATAACTTGATGTGTGGAAGAAAGTGAAAATTCCTCCTAGGGGACCTTTTGCATGTGGAAATAACTTGATCCGTCCAAATGGAGAAAATTCCCCATGGAAGAAAATATATTTTTCTCTCTGTTGACTTGTCTGCGGTCATTATAAGCCCTAGTCATCTCTGTGGAAAGTCTGGCACCTATGGGCCAAGGCTGCGACTTGAGTTATTTGAGTTATCTACCTGTGGGGTCATGGACCATCGCTGTCACTTTTCTTAAGAATTTCATGAAATAATCTTGGAGGAAATTGCTTGGAAAGGATAGCTCCCTATACATTGTTTAGGAGAAATTGTTCTGTCTCTTTAACATCTGATGCATGCTCCGTTTGGTTATTTCCATTTCCAAAGAAATGCGTACCTTTCTTCAGGTAAGGGAAAAGCTAGGAGTATTTGTATGACCATTTCCTTGTGTAGTATATTTCCCGCCTCACCTCTCCTCCTAGTTGTATGGAAATGTGACAAAACTAGCACAATAGCCCATGCTCAGTACGGTATATCCATGCATTATAAATTAAATCTTCATACATTAAAATGGTTATGAGAGTACCTTTTACATAGTAGAAAAGGTAAAACTTTTAAAAAATGGAGAGCAGAAGTGAGTGGTTTGATGAGTTTAATATATGGGCAGTAGTTACATGGTAGTGGGGAGACAATGTAGAACATTTTAACAAATAGTGTTGAGTGTAAGTCAAAATTACAAGTGACTGTCAAAATTAAAGCCAAAATCCTTCCCTTTATTATATTATAACTAGAACAAAAACCCGTGCTAATTACGGGTATACATGAAGAGATGGGATTCTATGCATATTAGAAAGGGGAAAGATAGGAGTCCATAAGTAAGGGAAGTATATACTAAAACAATGTGCACTTTTGCTAGTGCTAAATAAGCGCCGGTAGAGGTCCATAAAACGCTGGGAAAAACTATTCCTGATGATTTCTCTTGCCCCGACAAGCCATCGGGAAAACTTCACTGGTAAAAAGCTATACATTGCCGGCGTTTTGTTTTGCCGAAAAAGGAGGTTTATTACTGCAGGCAAAGAGGTTTATATTTTTCAATAATAAATTAAAAAAAAAAACTTTTGCTGGCATTTTTTTGCGCCTAGAAAAGAGGTTTATTTTTTAAAAAAATTCAAAAACCTTTTGCCGGCATTTTTTTGCGAAGGGAAAAAATGTTTATTTTTCAATAATAAATTGAGGAAAAAACTTTTGCCAGCATTTTTTTCGCAGGTAAAACATTTACATTTTACATAAATTATTTTTTAAAATTTTTTGCCCACGTTTTTTCCCTCCAGGAATATATTTATTTTTTTAAATATAATTATTTTGAAGGCATTTTGCCGACATTTCTTTTTACCGGCAACGTATTGTTGCACCAGTAAAAGTTCTAGCGTAAAAATAATTGTCGTCGCCAATACTTATATTTTTTATTTATTTGATTTTAAATTTTCTTAGCCTGTATATACAACCTGTCACATGAATAAATTGAAACAGCTACTTCCATTATCCAGACCAAATCTACTAACCCAACATCCATTTCCATTCCAAACCATCAAAAAAATGAAGCAAGAAAATTCATTCCACTTCATATTAATATTCAAACATCCTTTCAACATTGAAATCACTTTACCATTACCATTACAAAATTAAAACAAATGCTATTATTTCATTGTTGCACCATTACAACACCTGCACCATTGTTTAAAAAAACTTCATGCATCCCATTTTAACATATATCAATCTGTTACTCTGCATACTTGGCCTTCATGTTGGTTGCATCTAGCTGCATGAACTCTTTCAACAAAATTTATTTTTCAATTTTCATTCAATCTGCATAAAAAAAAGAGAGCAAGATTAACATATGATTAAGAATGTCATATGCACAACTTTTAGTGAAAAGCCATGAAGTCTTTGACAATGTTGATGATGACAATGATGCACTACACCAAAAATCGGAAATTGGAACGGAAAAGCGTTCCTAATCCTTTCGTTCCTAATCCGTTAAAGTGTTCCAATTTCCGTTCCAATTTGGTACCAACCGTTCCTAATCCAAATTGGAACGGAAATTGGAACACTTTAACGGATTAGGAACGGAAGGATTAGGAACGCTTTTCCGTTCCAATTTCCGATTTTTGGTGTAGTGATGAAGGGGATGACACTAAAAAGCTTGAGATTATATTACTAAAGATGATAGCTAGGATTAATACTTTGGCCCAAGGTATAAAGTACATCAGAATTAAAAAGTCATTACAAAATCCAATTGGGCCCTGTGGTTCTATATTTATAATGAGATGGGAAGCTACTACATACACACATCCCAAAATACAAAAATGTAGGCCACCAGAGAAATCCCGCTTCCTCAGCAGTATCCAAATTCCAAACACACTTCACTCACAACTGCAAGTAAATCTCAATTCTCAGATGAAAATTTCCAAAAATTAATAATAAAATATAAATTCCACTAATATCTCCATCTTTCACACACTCCCACACTAAATGCAAAAGTCCATAATAAACGTTTTTTTAACTCAATCTGCAAAACATTCCACCACCTAAGCAGAATATAATAACATCAATAATAAGGACCACAAGATTTTGCCAACTCTATCCACAACAAACAATCAACCCCCTGCAACTCAACCAAGCCCAGCCCCATTTGCCCGAGACCTCACATGCAAATGCCCATTTGCCAGAAGTCCTCACACAAACGACCTCATTCCATCACATTTTCTCACAAAACCCAACCATCTTCACATCCAAACATCTCAAGTCATTTCAATTCAATGTTATGGTTCACTTATCATCCACGACAAGATATAATTGGAAACATCAAAAGGCCTGCAGTGGCCTCTACTACTTAAAAACACATGATTATAATCAAGGCCTTATAATTTCAGCAGGGTACAAGTTCCACAAGGGGATTTCTTCTCAACAACACCCACCCATGATGGAATTTACACCAAATGAGAAAACTGGATCAGTTAAACGCAATACCATGAGATAATAATAAATAAAGTAGCAAAGTAACCTGCTATGTGGCAGTAACAGATCTTCTTGAATAATAAATACCATGAGTTAAATGCAATACCCTTGAAGATCTCTTGACAAAAGAAATTAGCAACCTGCTATGTGGCAGTAACATAGAGTTCACAACGCTATTCATACTACCAAACAACAAATAACAAACCTCCAAACAAATCTGGATCAAATAGCAACTTGTTTGAATACAGCAACCAGGCAACTACTGTGTCTTCCAAACAACCACTTAAATCACAAACCAACAACAATTTTTTTCCACAGGTTAGAGCAGGAACCAAAAATTAAATGACTTAATTTAGGTGAGACAAACCTCTTCAAATCTTGCCTTTAGCTTGAGTATCCTTAACTGGTACAGCTACCTCCACAGATTATTGAGCAACCCTCAAGATTCACAAAATGTGACCAGCTGTTCTACGGGGGCATTATGCAGCTTGTTTTCCTCATACAGAAGGCTTGAATACTATCTTCAACTAGTGGGTTTCTATAGATCTATATAGACCAAGTTGAAACTCGAAACTTTTTATCAACGAAAAAACTAGTTAAAAAACCCAAAAGCTTAAAGAAAAAGACACTGACAGAGAAAAAAGATTAGTGTTTTCGAGAAAGAAAAAGAAATCAGAGAGAACCATGACTAGTCATCCAACCCTAATTATGACCAGCACTAACACTTCCATATATATATGGGAATTTTTCAAAAGATAGAAACTACAGAAGGAGATGATAATAAGCACACACCAGAGCCATACAAGGTGTTTGTTAGAGAAGATTGGCAGCATCTGCTTACTTGATTAAACGTTACAAACACCTGCATCGGCAAAGGCAAAAACAAAGCTTTCCAACTATGCAAATACTACATTTGCCAAGTGTAATTAGTTGCAACAACCCTAAAATGATCTACGAAGGTTAAAACTAACACAGCTAGGAGACATCGTAATCACCTTTATCTACTTGACTAATGCAGATATGTGGCTGGGTACTGATACCCCTTTCCATAGTAGCTTCCACGGTTGTGAGGAGGACTGTAGAAAGCAGAACCAAGCAGGGAGAAACCATGGTTGTCAGCTGGATATAGATATGGCCCTTTTTTCCTTCTTCGTTGTCTACATTGGTATGTTTGGAAAAGCAAACTGGTACCCCTGCAACCACCCATTCACCTTTACTATACCTTACAATTGTGTGACCACACATCCAATTCTCCATCTCCCTCCTCCCTCCTCTGCAACTTACTGTGAATGAAAATGCCTGCAGGTAAATGCCCACCATTTCGAGGAGAAAACCCATGGCCTTTGCTGTCTCTTTGATGCCCTTCATGTCAACCCATGAACAATTTTGGGAGGACAACATGGTAATTTAAAACGGCCATATAAAACATGGAAATTTTTTTATTTTATCATATCAAATGAATAGATTCTAATAACAAATACCACAAAGCATGTAAAAAAAAAGGTAAAACTTGAGTAAAACATCTCCAATACTTGAAAAAAAATAATGAAAAGTTCAATATAAAGGAAAATTATTTTTCATTATGCGCACAAAAATGCATGGGCGAACATTCTCATGAGATGAACTACTTGTTTTTTTTTTTTGGCTAAGTGAACTAATTGTTCTTAATGCATCTAATTCTAAACACATTTATATGACTGTAAGTAAACATGAACAAAGGTTTATAAAAAAGCTTAATCATTATAAAAGATGCGATAGTGGTAGATTCTATAGCATCTGAGGCTTCTTGAATAAAGGAGTGGAGAGAAAAGAGATGTCATATTTTGATGGAACCAGTGGCAACACATCACATGCTGTGTGCCTGTTTCATTAGTTCACCATATTCTTTTATTAGATTCACCATAATCATATATATCTTGGTGAAATAAGATTTGGCAAATGAGGACATGAAGAGAAGTTGTGTAGCATAAAAATAATAATAGGGGTTGCAGTTGGGTGCCAAAGCCATGGCCTGAAGCCCTAAAAATGAAAATGAAGATATATATCTTCATATGGTGAGCTTTGTGGCATATACGTATTTTCTAACATGATGGCTTTCATATATAAGAGCTCATGACACACTGGAAGGTGTTTACTATTACAATATTTATGTTGTAGAGTAGCTCCCTTTAATGAAAAACTCCTGCCTCCAGAGTCCCGCCCTTGCATATATAGGTTGTCATATATCATCATCATCACCAGTATACCATCACCATCACCATTGAAGGATGAACCATGGCCGAAAATAGTAAACATTTTCTGGTTCACTGAACTAATCAATGGACATTTTATACATTTTACTTTTTTGACGGTGCATTCCTTGAGTATCAGGGGCGGACCTAGGTGATAACCATCTGGGGCGGTCGCCCCAGATGGAATCAATAAATCCCTTATACCTTCAATGGGCCCTTGGCCATGCCCCACATATTTCAACAAGTCTGCCCCAACTACTTCAGTCTTGTATTGCTGTACAGCAAAACAACTATTGCATATGGTTTTGCATTGCAGTCTTGCCGCTTGCCACATATTGGAGTCTTGATTTGAGTATTCTTATATTGTAGTCTTGCCAAGTATTGGAGTCTTGTAGTATGGCTGAGTAGTCTTGTAGTGCAGGCTTGCAAGATCAATATAAAGAATACAAGTTGCATAGAGAGGGTCTTGTGTCTAGGTTAGACTTTTTTTTATTGGAGAAGTTGAAAAAGAAATATATAAAAATAGATTAAATGGGAATTGGGTGTTGTAAAAGAAGAGATTATTTTATAAAGAGAATGGATTTTATAAAAAGAGATGGGAATTGGGGGATTGAAAAAGGAGAGATGAATATTTAAAGCGAGAATGGTGTGTTTGTTTTATAGAAGAATGATTTGTAGATTATTAAAATGCCATTAACATATGGAATTCTCATTTGCTTTATATGTGTTAAGTGTGAGATCTAGGTTTCCTTGATTTAGTGAGATTGGGCGAACATTTTGAATGAACTAGAGTTTTCTTCAATTCCATAATCCATGGTATTGTGTCATGTTATTGTCATTCTCAATCCTTCAAATTCTCTTTGACATAAGAGTTTGCCTCTCTTTTTTCTTATAAAGGAAAGTAGGTAGTTACAAAATTATAGAAATTAAGTTTTAACTATTTATTTCTTCTTCTTTTTCATTTTTTTTTTGAAAATTCATTTATTGAACCAATGTTTATGATTATGCCATCAAAAGTTTAGCCCCACCCAAATGAAAATCCTGGGTCCGCCACTGTTGAGCATGGTTCCCAAAAAGGCCCAATTTCAACCATCGATCATTTATCTAGACGACATTTTTGTTGTCATTCCAATACAAGAAAAATCATAGTAAATCACACTATTTAGGGTGCATATTCAATATATCGTTTATTGGAGAGGTATAATTTTAAATCTATAGTTTATATTCCAATTATATTAATTGAAAATAGTTACAAGCATTTGCTTTTACAATTAAAGGATGATGTTCTAGTTATAGGAGCATAAAAAAGCTTTACTTTACTCCTTGAGGATGTGCGGTGCATGTGGGAGAGATCACAACAGTCATGTTTAAAAAGATGTATGTGTGAGATTGCTCACTTTGCATCTATTCGTTTGGATGAATTTGGGAATGAAATTCCAGTGAATTTTCAACAGCATTGGGAGGTGTACAGCATTTGGAAGTTTGGGAAGTGGAATCTCATAAATCCAAATATGAAAAGTCACTTTTTCTTTCGGAATTCTCCAAATTTCAGCTTTGAGATTGTATTTAGCATTTGAAAATCCTACTGAGAGACGATATTTAGAGAATTCATATATCCCTCAAACAAAAATTCTCACAAACGAAAAAAAGCCCTTTCACTACCACATACAAAGAAATAACAGACAGATGGTTACAACTTAAAGAGTATATTAGTAGAAGATGATCAATCAAAACCCCAAATAGACAGAATAAGACTGCATCAATGATGATATTACTTAACATATTATAAGAAAGCATGTTTGAGGACAGAGCAGCTGCATCTTAATTCATCCTCTGATCATTCGTGGAGGAGCAAATCTAGCTTTAAGATGGCAGTATCAGTAATGTGCCTGGATTTTCTAATTTCTGCAAATGGTGTTGGAAAAGCAAATTGCCATAACCATTATTGATAAGTGAGTGCATCTTCTCTCCATCTAATTTCCAGACATAGGTTTTAAAAAAAAATGACGGATCAAACGTGAGTATTAAAACATGGCAATCAAATATGCTCCCCTTTGAGAAATTGAGTCAATGAATACCCAACCACCCTGAAATTCAAATCCTAGGAAAATGAAGGTCCATTTATATCTCCAGCTTAGATGTTTCAACTTTCCAAACTTCCAAATATAGTTAGACTTCAGTGGGTTCTACCATGGATTAAAAGCTTTTAAGTTCAAACGATTGAATCAAAACCCTACCAACATTGAATGAAAAATCTCTTCAAAAGAAAAAAAGAAACAGAACTCAAACATGAAATCTATAAAGCCCTAAAAAATTTGTGCCTGGGAGATGCCGCAGAGACAGACAGAGGAGGTAGCACACCGAGAGAGATGAGGAGGGAGACGAGAGAGACGCGGAGACTGATGAATGGCGGATGGAGAAGAAGAATGGGCTGCAGGGATCGGCCTCGGGTGATGGGGATAGAGGAGAGAAAGAGATGGGCGATGGAGATGTTTGGGTCGGTAATAGAGAGACAGGCGTGGAGAGGGTGAGGCGTGAGAGAGGAATGGTGATGGGGGGAAGAAGACGGAGATGGAGATGGGGGGCTGCTGGGCGTGGTTTTTGAGATGGGATAAGGGTGATGAGATTGTGGGAAAGGGAGTGGTGAGAGGTTCTGCGCAGGATGGAGAGGGATCGTGAGATGGAGATGATGAGAGGGAGAGGGAGAGGGGGATGAGGTCGCCTGGGAGATGGAGGAGAGGGTGGTTCTGAGCCTGGGAGAGGATGAGAGGGCTGAGGTTGTGAGGGAGATGGCTTGGTGGTCTGCGCATGTGATGGGGATGCTCTGCGCAGGGGAGACGGAGGGATCGAGAGAGAGATGGGGATCGAGACGCAGGGGAGCGGGTGGAGAGAGATGAGGGACCGAGAGGGAGGGAGATAAAGAAGGGGTTTGTCTGATTGAGAATCCGGTTTGGGTATTTAGTAATAACAATCTAATTTTGAAAATATTTTGCCCGGCGCAAGAATAATAAAGGCGTAAAAAAAACATTGACCTTTGCCGATCCTGGCGGTTCTACTTTCCCCGGCATTTAATGATTATCTCGGGAAAAAAACGCGGGTAAAAGTATAAATTATTGTATTTTAACGATTGTAGAAATAAAAAATAACTTGTTAGTAGTTGTAAAATCGAAAATAACTCCCGGCCAAAATTAGATCCAAAACCTTCCAGTTTAATATAATATAATGGGTATATTTTCATGAAAATCTTAACTTCCAAATCAGTTGTAGTGTATGTTTGATGTTCCAAGGAAGTTGGACAGTTTCCTACATCCCATGTCCTACCTAATGTGTCACACATGCTTGTAATTGGAATTGGATATCATTTTTCTAACATTGCCAGATAGAAGTATAAATTAGAAGAAAAATTAAAATTAGAAACGAGCATTTAAAATGAAACATATAGTTAGCTACAGTGGAATTGAAATTCAAGGAATGCTGCTTTAGACTGTTGTGGCATGTATGCTGAAGATCAGAAACAACAATTGTATGATTGATAGTTGTAAGTTTTCTAAGGGGGAGGCCATAGAAACCTTCAATTTAGTAATGACGAAAGACACAAAAGATTGATGAGTTACTAAGAACATGGAAAAATATAATCACAAAGCCACAGCTAGATTGTTGTAAAAGAGTCTTGTATATCGATAGAAATGTTTGTGGAACCCACCTGCGATTTGGCGCACAACCAGGCATTGGTGGACCACGCTATTTAATCTAATAATTATTGTTGCACAGTAGATACACTTTACAGCTTACGTTGTATCTTGTTCAAAGAATTTGCATTATGGCTAATAGCTTGTTTATTACTTGTAGTTCATCAAAGTTGGAACAATGGTTTCTCCTACTGTTTTCCACGCCGTTGCCTATCCTATCTTACATGTGACATGCCCCAACAAGCTTTGAATGATGCAGTGCAAGCTCAGGTCGTATCGCCTGCCTGGCCGACTGCATCTTATCTGCAGTCGGCTGCTCTTCTTACTCTTGGAATGGAGAGAAAAGCTTGAGAAGCACTGAAAGATGGTTCATCTTTAGAAGCTCAGAAGATTTTAACTACAGGACAGTAAAGGAGGAGCAAATAATAAAATCACGAGGGGAAAATACATAAAACTTCTCCTTTATGCAACTTACACTTGTTGAATTTGACACTTCAAACAATTTGATTTGCTCACTTATGGGCAGAATGACCTTTATGCAACTTGCACTTGCTGAATTTGACAGTGCAAACAATTTGATTTTCTCACTTATGGGCAGAATGACCAAAGTTCTCCATTAAACCCATGATGGTAATCACACAGCGAAACACTGTTTCTATATTTGATATTAGAGGATGGTCCTGGTCAGACTGCCAGTGAGAAGAAGGTTTCCTGATTTTTGTGCAAAGATATGAATGCTCCTTGTAATGGAAAATGACCAAATTGCGAAGAAATATAATGCAAGTAGTCCATATTGAGGTGCGCCCATTTTTTTTTTCAAAATGAGTACATATCTAATTATAACAAACGAGGAGTTCGTTATATCATTCTTTATCCTTGAATAAGAAAATTGTTTTTGTAATGGGACATGCTGTATGCTAAGCATAATCTTATTTGGGTTACTTGTAATTTGTGTACAGCAACTGTTTATGGTGTTCTTTGCTGTGAATTATTACACTGAGCGTTATTTGATCCGTTAATGTAGTTCTTTGTGAGAGGACCTATGTTTAATTGTGCCTATATGTTTAACAACGATACAACATTACTGAATTTAATTTCTGAAACATAGTTGTTTCATGCAGATGAAAAGAAGTTTATCCATGTTTTTATATGGAACATCTCATGTGAGCTCACGCATGCAGTTTCCCTACAATGTTTCGTTTATAGTTTGCTAAGTACAAGCTTTTGGTTTTGAATTCAATTGGAGTGTCAATTTTCATTGGCTTCCTAGTACCTGAGTTTGAGATGTCATCAATTATAGGGGCTTGTAACTGTTTAATCAATTCAATATAATAGAGGACATATTATCATCTTCGCCCAAATAACCATTCTTCATCCTTAATTCATTTGCACTATATTAATGCTCCATTAATGTGAGATGATCCTTTGCAGTAGTAGCTCATAAATATATGTTGAAGAATTTTTGCATTATGTTGTTTGCTTGAGGTCATCATCCTATTAAGATAAGCTGCGGAAACTAACTGAAATAGAACGTTTGGGATCATTGAGATGAGAAATTGAGTTGTGGCATTCCCACATTTTGGGAGGTAGTGAATGACTAGAGTAAAAGTTGTAAACAATTGATACCATATGTTAGCCATGATGATATCTGACATTTTGATTCTATTTTTAGTGTGACCTACTATGACATTGAGTAGTGCCCTTGTACATAGGGCGCTCGAGCCTAGCCTTTGGATTGTACTTGTTTTTAGAATGCATACCTCATGGTTTTGTCAGGTTTTGCAAATTATTTATCATTTGCAAATTCTTTTGTTACACTTACATTGTTGATTGTTGTTTCTCTATTCCTTCTCTTCAATCAAATATTAGGACGTACACAGGCCACCATCGAAAACACTTGTCCCTTTATCTTTCTTAGTATTCCTTCTGCCTTTTGCTTATGACTTGATTCTTGCAGGTTTCTACTGTCAAAAGTTAGAATCCTCCACTTCATTTTAACTACCATCCATAAAGTTCCCTCACCTATGAATTCCTGGAGTTTGAATAGGAAATTCCCCAAAGCCCCTTATATTGTTCATAAATTTTTCAACAACTGTTTACTGTATTCATCTCCATGCATGCATCTCAACCATTCTACAGTTATTCGGTCCATTTTTGCAATCCAAGGCACGCAACCCTTTAAATCACAGGTCATCATAGTTCCTAGGATTTCACACAATAAAGAGTGAATAATTCCAATACTCAAACTTTGGGAAATAGTTTTTCTGAGCGTCATGAATAGAGCAAGACGTCAAATCTTTGTGAATAATTAGCCAAAACCTTCATTCTTCATTTATTTTACAAGCAAACAAGTTGATACACAAGATACTGACATTATTTTTCACATAAGCCCAAAAGGGTCTTACATTATTTTTCGCATAAACCAAAAGGATTTTTCTTACTTGGCTACTACCATCGACTAAGATAACAAAGCAAATAGAATCACTGATACATAGCCAACAACATTGCTTGTTCAAATAGAATCACCAATCCATAGAAGACAATAACGTTGCTTTACTTTTAACTCCACCATTGTTACCCTACATAAAAACAATGGCAATGTAAAAATAATAATAATAATAATGAAATAAAAGAGAGAAATCTAGAAAACAGTAAAACAAAATTTCTATTTTGAGTTTTATGGAGCTCGTATTTTGCAAAGAGAAGTGACTATATTCTCTTTGTGGTGCATTAGGACATATTTGCTAATCTACCATGCCATTTGGGCAGATTGTCCAAGATGTAGTCCATTCTCGATCTAACTCATAGAAGCACACCAAAGATTTGATGCTTCACCTTACTTTACTTCAATTCACCGCTCATCTAAACAGGCCCAAGGTCTTTTCTTGTACAACCAACTAATTTTGTAAACCTTTCCATAAATAAGTCTCGACATCATCTATGAAACACTAATACCGAGATTTGACGTAGAATCAAAAGCCTGAAAAAAACTAGCAAGCTCCATTTCATGAAGAATTCTAACATATTTTCAACCAGTTTTTCTTTAATGCCTAACCCAAGAGACATCAAACATTAAAGAACAAAAAAGATCAAATCTTATTGAATGTAAGGCAAAAAGAAAGAAAAAACTCTTATCATTTAAAACACAGCTCTTCATCATGGTTCTAGTAACAACAAATATTTTAACATGAGGGGGCGGGGGGGGGGGCGGGCGGCATAAGGGCATCTCAATCCACATTCTATTTGAAGTTATTATCGTCTATCATTTACAAACTAAACTAAACCAAAAACTTACACATCTAAGGGGCGATCGTTGAATTCCTATACAAGTTTGGCCTAAGACGAGGGAAACTAAGGCATAAATTAGAAGTTCCTTTCTTAAAACACATAATAAGCTTCATCATTACATTATCCACCATTAGAAGTTCCCTGCAAGTATGTACACTTGCATGAAGTTTCTACATGCCTTAGGCTATTGTGAACAAACAAATGCCATGCATGCATACTACTACATACTACCCACAAATTGGATTATATTTATAATACATTTGACAGCTATAAAATGCTTCTCTAAAAAAAAAAAAAACATAAATAAAAACATGCTTGTTTGCACTAAAGGAAGGATCATCAACTTAATTGATTTATGGCCAGGCAATGCGCGAGGATGCAACACATGTTAAGGAGTTGATGGGAGTCCTCTATTACCTTGTAGTCCTTTATTCTTCTTGAATTTAGCAAGCTTTCTTGCTATTGCAAAATATAACTGATCTCCCATGTCATCAAAGAAGTTGTAGTAGGCAACCCTCCAAGATCTCTTGAATAACAAAATGCCACACACAACCCAAAAGCCTACAACAAATCCAGGCCCCACGCTAATATAAAATAGTTGTGTTTCCAACTCATCTTTAGCATCTTTGTCTCCATCAGAAAGCGGCTGTGAATCAGGAAATATTTCATCTTGTGGGCACTGGTTCAAAAGTGGTGGCCCACATAATAAAGGGTTTCCCATGTAGATGGATGAATCATTGAGAGTATCAAGTTGGTTGCTAGATGGAATTCTTCCTGAAAAGTTCTTGTGTGAAAAATTCAAGTGACATAAAAAAGTCAAGTATGAGAAGCCATGTGGAATCGCTCCTGAAAGATGGTTCCATGAGAGATCTAGAGATTCTATACGTTGCAAGTCATGAATATCTTCTGGGATTGTTCCTGTCAACCGATTTCTTGATAAATTCAAACTTTGCAATCCAAAAATATGAGTAATTCCTTTAGGGATTTCTCCTTCTAGATCATTGCCCGATAGATTTATGTTTATCACAAGTGAAATCGTACTCCTATATTCATATTCAACTCCTTTCCAAAAACCCCAAATGCTCTCTACACCACTAAATCGACCACCATTGTCAATAATTACATTTGTCCTGTTAGCAACCGTCATAGCACTGAAGTTACCAAAAGACTCAGGTATTGTTCCTGACATATTATTTTGAGAAAGGTCCAATACTTGAAGTTCGGAAAGTAGTGACAGATGTGGAGGAAGGCTACCATGAAACTTATTAGATCGTAGGATGAGGAATTTAAGAAATGACAGTCTTTCACCAATCCAGTTTGGTATCGTTCCTGAGAAACCATTTTCTCCGAGATCAAGTGTCATCAACCAGGTGCAATTCTTCATGGATGGAGGGAGCTCTCCTGAAAGCTTGTTTTTTCTCAAGTGCAATGAAGTAAGCTGGGACAAATTACTTACTGAGCTTGGAATACCTCCAGACAAAACATTATTATCCAAAATTAATGTATTCAAAAATTCCAAATCCCCTAAACACCGTGGAATTTCATGTGTCAATTGATTATTTGAGAAACTTAAATATGTTAAATTTCTCATCTGGCATATTGACAGGGTAATGCTACCCTTCAAATGGTTGGAAGAAAGTGAAAGATACAACAGATTTGTTGCTTTCCCTATATTATTGTTGATGATGGAACCAGAAATTGAGTTGCTGGAGAGATCTAGAAATTGAATGTTTGATGGTAAAATCTGAAAAATGTTAGAGATGGTATCTGAAATGCTTGCATTTGACAGTGACAAATAAGACAATTGCTTTTGAGTTTGGAGCCATGGTGGAAATTGGGGCCCTAATTTGCTATTGTCCATTTTGAAATATGTCAGTTGAAATGGAGGAACCCAATTAGAGCTCACATTGAAAACTATTGAAGTTGAAAAGATGTCTAAGTCTTTCAATTTTTTGAGATTGGAAAAGCGAGCTTCTGTTAGAATACCTTTAAAAGAATTATTTGACAAGGATAAAGACTCAAGATTTGAAAGTTGTCCAAGGCTTTCAGGAATGGACCCATTCAATTTATTACTACCAAGAGCTAGTCTACTCAAAGATGACAATCTTTCTAGAGATGGAGGAATGGAGCCAGAAAGAGAGTTTGTAGATAGATACAAAAATTCCAAAGATGACAATCTTCCTAGAGATGGAGGAATTGGACCGGAAAGAGAGTTATAAGAAAGATCTAATGTTCTCAAGGAAGACAATCTTCCAAGAGATGGAGGAATTGGACCGGAAAGAAAGTTTTCCAAAAGATACAATTCTCTCAAAGAAGACAATCTTCCAAGAGATGGAGGAATTGGACCGGAAAGAAAGTTTTCAAAAAGATACAATTCTCTCAAGGAATACAATCTTCCAAGAGATGGAGGAATTGGACCGGAAAGAAAGTTTTCAAAAAGATACAATTCTCTCAAGGAAGACAATCTTCCAAGAGATGGAGGAATTGGACCGGAAAGAGAGTTATCAGAAAGAGAGAGAGACTTCAGATTAATGATCATTGCCCCAACCAATCAGGAAGATGCCCACTGAGTCCATTGCCTCCCAAATACAAGTCTTCTAGATTACTCTTATCCACATGCAAATCATATGTCGGAACACCAAAACCGTAATGAGAAATACCATCATTCGTATTTACCCATATTCCACGGTCATTATTAAGATCAAGATAACTCAAGGTAGAGAGATTTCCTAGCTCGTGAGGAATCCTTCCACCAAAACCTGCGAGTGAAAGGTTAAGGTATCTCAAATTCTTAAATGACCCGATGAATTTTGGGATCACTTTTCCTCCAAAGCAATTCATGCTTAGGTCCAAGTGTTTCAAATATTTCAACTCAAGCAAAGATGGATTTAGCTCACCAGATATGAGTGACCTATTGAATCCTGCTTCAAAAACATCATAATTGTATGTTGCTGAGGAAGATTGTAATTCGGATGGACCTCGGAGGATGAGCTTGATGACATGCCCTGTTTTGTTGCTGCAGTGAATGCCTGTCCACCTACAACAATCGTCTCCCACCCAAGAAGAGAGTCGGATACTGGGGTCCTTGAGACCTTGTTTGAAGTGGATAAGTGCTTGTCTCTCTATTTGCAAACAACCACTAGTACTGGTTGTTGTGTCACCAACACAGGAATTGAATCTCAAGGATCCAATGCATAGGATTAGAAACCCAACCAAAAAATGAAGTAGTAATGGAATTGCGACTTTGAAAGAAACATGATTGATTAGTACTCGGAACAACAAGAAAAGCAATGATGTGTGAGATACTACGAGGGTTTGGGGGAAGTGCATATATATATAGATTATAGAGGGAGGAAGATGCATACAAGAGATTCTTGGATAAGGAAGCAAATTCCAGGAAACAGGTAGGGATTAGATGGTCTGTACAAGATTTTCCACGACGACCTTACTTTTCCACATGTTTTTGTCCGACGTCTATTTCTCTTGACCAAAATTGTCCATTTCACTCAAAATAGACAAGATACAAGATACACTGGATCTACAAAACATAGCCCCAATCCAGCCCAGTCAAAGCTCAGATTGGGCTGGGCCTTCACTCCTGGCCTCATAAACGGTTACACAAAAGACGGATTCCTATAACCACAAACACAGAGCTTGAGTTGGATTTAATTGCAACCGTAGATTAGATATTTCTTAACATCTGTATGCATTGTATGCTTAATTGAAAGTATGAATCACACTCCAAAGATCACTAAGAAGTTAACAGCTTGATTTTCTTTGGAACAATTACCTCCATCTATCACATATGTATGCAGCTCAGATTGGAACTAACTAGGCCATCGTAGCATCGCCAATTAAGACTAATTTGTTTTTTTTTTATTTATAAAAATTGAGGGAGAAAGTTGTTGAGAAATAATTTTAAATGGACGGATGTCCTTATTTAAGTACTTCCTGTAAAACTTAGGAACTAATTTTAAAACAAACTTATGCCTTTTTTTGAAATAAGGTAAAAACTTAAATCTTATTTAAAATTCTCCCTTCTTATGATGATATAGCTATGCAATCACTACAACAACTTGCACTTTTACCTACGTTTTTTTGTGACGTTTTTTAAAATTCGTCGGTAAAGAGTGTTATTTACCGACGAAATTATTTCTCGTCGGTAAAAATCTATCTTTTACCGACGTTTTAAGCAAAACGTCTCTAAAAGGTGGACTTTTAGCGACGTTTTAGAAAAAAACGTCGGCAAAGTTCAATCTAGAATTTAAAATTGGAGATTATTACCGACGAATTAGAAAACGTCGGTAAAATAAACTTTTAGCGACGATTTATTGGTTTTACCGACGTTTTTTTTCGTTGGTAAAAGTGTTTTTATTTTTTATTTATTTTTCGTTTTACTTTTGCCGACGAAAAAAACGTCGGTAAAAGTATTTTTATTTTTTATTTATTTTTCTTTTTACTTTTGCCGAAGAAAAAAAACGTCCGTAAAAGTCTTTTTATTTTTTATTTATTTTTCTTTTCACTTTTGTCGACGAAATAAAAACGTCGGTAAACCGTTTAATTTTATTTTTAGGAAGATTAAAAGTAGAGACCTTTATCGACGAATTTGTTTTTTACCGACGAGAAATTGCATCACGAAATTTATTACCGACGTTTTTTACACGTCGGTAAAGGTTATTGATTTTTTACTTATTTTTTGCGACGAAATAAAACGTCGGTAAATCTACTATTTTTTCACTCTCCCGCCTCCCACCAAAAGCCCTCTTTTATCACCCTCCCCTCTCTCGATCTGCGCTTTTCCCTCTCCCGCCTCCCACCAAAAGCCCTCTTTTATCCCTCTCCCTCTTCTCTCTCTCTCTCTCTCTCTCTCTTTCTGTGCTTCTCTCACTTTCTCTGCTATTTCTCTGCGCTTCTCTCTCACCCTCTCTCTCTATTTCTTTCTGAGCTTTGGGGAGAATTTCTCTCCGACGAGGGCAAAGGGATTTTCGATTGCATCGATTGCGATTTTTGCAGGGTTGAAGGAGATGGAGGGTTTGGATGAAAAGGGGGTGATGGTGGAGATGCAAAAGGCCAAGGTTAGGGATCTTTTGGAGGATGTTATTGTCGTGGATTATGTGATTCCACCGCCTCCATCTGCAAATCTCTGATTAGATAGAGATAGAGAAACAGAGAGGAACTCCGGAAAGACAAGGTTATGTTTTACTCTTTTCCTTTCTGGAATTTACAGAAGCTTTGTCTAGATTCTGATACTGTATGTGTGTGTGATTGAATTGTTATCAATAAAGAAGTTGTTTTAGTTGGATGCGCAATATTTATTATTTGGTTAGTGATATGTTTCACAAATGCTCTTTTTTTTTTGTAATGAGTTGCTGGATTTTATGCCCTTTTGGATTGTGAATCGTCTACATGCTTGGGATATTAACTAAGGGTTATTCTGACCCTTTGATCTACATCAACTTTCATTATGTGTCATAGAGTGATTACAAATTCCTTATTCTACTGTGAGGGGAATCTACATTCTACACACAGGAGAATATTCAGAGTAATATCAAGGTGGGAGGAGGGGAAGAGGAAGCTCTTTCTAATGGGTAGATTTGAACGTTGTTTTTGTGGATATTTTCCAATTGGTGCAACGCCATAGGCATAAGGCACTATATTCTCAATGCAGGGGTTTTTTTTAGTGACCTTTTCATCTTACATGATGATGGTACGGAGTTGCTTAGCTTTTCTAATTAGAGAAATGGAAGAAGGTCAAAGATCAATCAAATATTTGAATGGACATGGTTTCAAGGGAAGGAGCTTGGTGGTCAAAAATCAAAATGGCTGCCTATGGCTGGAAGAGGAAAGGAAGAGGGAAGGTGTGAAGAAAAGGCTGATGGGGATGACATTGGAAGGGACAACAACATGGATGCTCTGGCGGGCATGACAACAAGGGCTAACAGAATGGTGAGAAGGATAACAAGAAGGGTTAGCCATGCAGCTATAATGTGCAATGCATCTTCAGCAGAAATTGATGTCACATTATCAAACGAAGGTGAGAGAAGCGTAGTTATGGTGGGAGAGGATGAAGAAATGTTTGGTGGTTGTTTAACTGGAAGGAAGCTGTTCAGTTCATTGGATTTCTGATGGTGCTGATGAGACGCTTTGATGTCCCTCTTCATTTGTGGGAAAACAACACCTTTCATTAGGTGGTTGGTTTGATTGGAGAAGTGGTCATTACCAGGGGAATTCAGAAAAATTTCATTTGGGGTGGGGTGTGGTACTTCTTCAATACTCAAGAATACTCAGCGAAGGAGTTGTTAAACTATCAAAGGTAAGGCTAGATTGACAGAACAAATAGGGCTAAAAGGGCTAAAACTAGGACGAGTCAGAATAGGTAGGGTTTCGCATGATGCATTGTCAAGGTTTTCTATGTGCTGTAGGAATCAAAAGACTCCACCGAGAGGCAAACCTGTTGGTGATCATCTATGAATAATGAATTACTATTTTTGTCAAGGAGATTTATGTGAAGTCTCTTTACGGAAGGGCATTTCATCAAATGCAGTGGGTTGGGCATCATAGTGCCTAGAGTTTGTGCGTAGCTGACATAACATGGGTAAGGGAAGAGTAGCCATCGGACTACTCTCCAAGCCAAAGCTTAGGGACGGATCCATGGGATCCAAACGTCTTGGTCTCACAGAAACAAAGCACCGAGAGAAAAAACTATTGGAGAAATTTTATTAATCAATCAACTTATCTCCCAAGAGAGAATCACAATGTATTTATTGGCTAGGATCTTCACCTTCTATAGTCCTGTGGAGAAGGTCAATTCCCTATTATATCTCTGCTTTCTAATTAATTCTAATGAACTAAATCTTTTGAGATAAGTATAAAATAAAACAAAAGGCAACATCAGACTTGACGATCTGGAGGGAAAGTATAAAATAATCGGAACTCTCACTGCTTCTGAGTATTTCTTCATTGTTTGTGCTTGATCATTGCCTCCTTTATTAGTTTAATTATCCACTGATCTGCAGGTTAGAAAAGAAAATTGCTCAGACAAATGCAAAGATTGAGAAAATGGAGTTCGATATGAAGATCAAAGAGGATTTAAAGATTGTAGCGTTGGGCACATCAAAGATCAACTACCTTGATCCTAGGATATCAGTTGCATGGTGCAAGCGCCATGAAGTTCCGATTGAAAAGGTAGCCATTTTTTTCCCTGACACAAAATATTATTATCGATGTGGAGATCCCACTATACGAGCCATGAGTAACATTCTTTCATTCAGGACCATGCCAGTGTCAGGTCCTCGAAGCTACCCTGCACGAATAGTTGTGGTTGGAGATCTCGGTCTTACATACAACACAACTTCCACAATTGATCATCTGAGAAGTAACAAACCAAATCTGGTTCTGATGATTGGAGATGTAACTTATGCAAATCTATATCTCACAAATGGAACTGGGTCTGACTGCTATTCATGCTCATTTTCAAAGACTCCCATTCATGAGACCTACGAACCTCGCTGGGATTATTGGGGAAGGTAAGATTTCAACCTTTTGTTATTTATCCTTTTTTTTTCTTTTTCAACATGTGATGTTATGAACTGGAGTATTGGTATGTATCTATGAGTGGAGCCCCTGCAACAAGAATTTTTGGTGCCTGTTCATTCATTCAAGTTTGCAACAGATGGAATCCTTGCAGATTTAACACATCATAAATTACAAGACACAGGCCAAGGAATGAACCAGTATAATGGCACATCAACAATCCATGACTGTCATTTTCAGGGATATTGGTGCATCCAGAGAGAATTAATTTTGATAATTTTGATTCCTTGCATAGCATGTTTGCCGGTTATAATTATTTATTTACATGTAGGTTGTCATGGTTAAGGAGCCTGAGAATTTGATGCTGCTATAGCTCACAATGAAACTCTTGACCAGAGAGAAATAGAAAAATGGGAGTGAGAAGAAAAGAAAATACACAGAGGATATAAATAAGAGGAGCAAAAGCCTTATGACATTAGTCTAAAGACTCTAAAAAACCTGTGACATGTGAAGCAATTATAAGTGACGCTAAAGGGAGGGAATCAATTTTTCTCTCTTTTCAATAGTTGGACATCAAGGTTCTATAATTGCCAATTTATGTGGGCAGACAGGTTTGGTGATTCAGACAGTCTCAAATACCCTGCTGTGGATTTGGAGGATGACCCTAAACCCAATAACACAAGACTAGGATATCATGATGTAGAATCAATTGGCCTGCAAGGCTGCAACAGATGCTTAAGGACAGAAAAATAGGTCTAGAGACATGAGCAAATAACAGGGGATTAGTGCCATCCAATTTGAGACCATTTTGCAAGCTCCTTACAAACGAGATCATCTAAATGAGGTGATATAGAGTGTATCATACAAAGAAGGTGATAGAGAGCGCAAGGCATCCATTGGTGGGTCATACTCTTTAAAAAAACAAAAAACAAATGGCATCCATTGATGGGCAATTCTATCCAATCACCTTTTTGCATGAAAGGTGAGGCGTACTCTCTTCTGCAAAGGCCTTGTCATGCAAAAGATTTCTTCTTCGTTAATTTTTGTCCTTCAATTTCCTCATACCTTGAAGAATCGTTCATAGTGCCTTGGTACCTTTTGGCTATTACTTGGTCTATCTCTAATTCTTATAAGCCTGCATATTTTTAAGTTGGTCACTTTTTTGGAAGGTATAATTTGGTCACTTAACCAAGATTTTTAAAATTAAGTATTATCATTTTCACTATATACTATTCATTTGGTTTTAATATTTTGACAAAATTGTTTTTCCCTTTTATCTTCAGCTTACAGAAAACTTGCAAGGACTAATCATCCAGATGTGAACAAGTGAGTTGGCAGTTTCAGTATTATGTGTTATTTGAATCCATGCTAGTATCATAGCTTTCTCCTTGTGGATTAAATGCTACCATATTAATGCTGATGGTCTCAGGGTTACTTTCCATGTAGAATGGAGAACTAATTATATGTCTCTATCACATTTGACATGAGAACAATGGAGAATTATTTCTTGGACGTGTGAATCAGATGCGAGCCCATTCTTGAATTGTTGATCGTTGTTGTAGCCTTATCCCATCATATGATTCTGTGTAAATAAGGACTTGTGTACTTTCCGAGCATAAGAATCATTTTTTTTTTGTGTCTCTATAGGTATTTGTCCTACGAACATTTCTATGTTATATATTGCAAGTTTTGGGAGCCGGATACAGATCATGATTTCTTTATCGATAAAGAGAACCTTATAAGATATGGAAACCATGCTCGCACGTACAGGATTGTTGACAGAGTTTTTTCACAGGTTTAAATTTATTTCAGGACATCATACATTAAATTTAGCCTTTCAGCAATAGAGAAATTAAAAATTTGCTCCTTTAAAATTCAAAATGTCACTCCTCTAACCAGAATCTTCATCAAAGTCATGGCAAAAGGCACTGTAATTCCTCTCTTGTGTCAGAGGTCGGTTAGGTTCCTGTGTTGTCATTCTCATGCTTGGATGGTAGAACTCTCTAGAATATGAATGTAAAGCACCCATGCCTTCTCGGAATTGAAGCACAAGAGTAGTAGTTTATGTGAATGAAGGATTATTCAAGGGTGTTTTTGATCTTCTGGATACTTCAATATTTAGATGCTTGAGTTGAATGGTCTGATACCTCTGGACTAATTCAATTAATATTAGTGTTTGAATGAAGTGAAGTGGTATCTCATTAGATCAGTTGCATAATAAGAATGTTTTACGCATTTAAAAAATTAGATTAAATGCAGAACTTGGACTTTCTTTTCATGTGGGCAGTAGTGTGTGAATAAGAAGCAATGTGGGGCTAAACTCACACACATTATATCTTCATGATGGAGGGTATTCATCCAAATGGGCCCTGCCAAGGTGGGACATAGTGCATAAATTTCTTTGGTTGGGTGGTCCTAAGCATATGTTGGATTGGTTGCCTTGTGGTTCATTCAAAGGTCATCTCTTAAGCCTCTCATGATCCCCATAGTTGGTACAACTGCATGAGATTGCTGCAGGTCAGGCCCCAACAAAAGGCCTATGATGGTGTTGTGTTCCTCATGATTCATTGAACTTCTGCAAACACATGAGAATGCTTGCTACAAACCTGCAAAATGATTTCAAGATTATGAGATTGCTAACGGTACTAGTTATCACTTGGAATTTTCCCCATAAACAGAGTTCAGATATTCTTGTCAAGTGATTAACAAAAGGTTTCTCAATGCCAAAATAACTTGTAGGAATTGACTTGTAGTGAATCGTATTTAGGAAAAGATTTATATATACATGTTTATCTTTCATTTATAATTTCATTCATTGAAAAGATACTAACGTTGTTTTTTCTCATTGCAGATTGATTGACGCTTTCGGGTTGGTTGCAGACTTGGGGGTGTTTTATTCTTTTTTGTTTATTTGTTTATGTATATTGGACATTTATACGGAACCCTATCATTATTGATTGTAATATTTGGTTAATGAGATGAATTTATTTGATGAAAAATGGCGATGGTTTTGTTTGTTGATTTAACAACTTTTGTTTGGATGCATTTTTTATATTGAATATAGGTACATGAATAGGTTTATTTTTTATACAGGTGTATAAATAGGAAAAAAATATATAATATTAAAAAAAAATAAAAGTCAATTTATATTGGTCGTACCAGGGGTGCTACGCGAGGGAAGAATGCGGCAAAGCTGAGGAGACAGCTGGGTCATAACATCCCAGTCCCGATCCCTAGCTCCAGTCATAGGCCAGAGGGGGAACGTGCCCCATCACTGGCTAACCATCTTGGGTTAGCCATTAGAGAGGTTGCCCCAGTCAGGCCTCATGGCTGGAAGAAGCTTGACAGTGGGATCAAGCTTGCCGTCATCGCTGCAGTCAAGGTAAACTGAAACGAGAAACATCAACCAAAGTTATTATAGTTGTGCTCCTCATTACAATATCTGATTATATTTTGTTATTACTAATGACTACTATGGTTATCCCCTAATTGCAGCAACTCTTTGAGATCGGGGACTACGAGGGTGATATGCAGCTTAGGACGGACATTGACCGCCAGTGCGGGATCCTGTATAGGGGCTGGAAGTATGAGCTGCATACTCACTATCAGGTCCTCTTGGAGCAGGGGGTTCCCCGACCCCAGGACCACCCGGCAGAGGGTTGTACTCTAGCTGACTGGCAGCAGATGATCTCGCAGTGTTGGGAATCACCAGCCTGGAAGGTGACCTGGGGATGTTATCTAAATGTCTTAATTATAATCCAATGTAATTCTATTTGTAACAATTAAATACACTCATGCTATTGTATTATTGTTTTTCTATGTAGGCAAAGTCAAAGAAAGCTCAAGAGAGTCGAGCCCAGCTGCCATACAATCATACGAGTGGCTCCCGGTCATTTGCCTCGAGGATGTCTATGATGGTACTGATTATATTCATATGAAGAAACTTGATTAAGTTTATTAATTTATCAATATGTATCAGGGTTCATATCTAATATAAAGCTATTTCAAATCTTAGGCGGCACAGAATGCCGGTCAAGCGCCGCCCATTACTCAGTTCTTCCGCGACACCCACTACAAACGAAAGAGTAATGAGTGGGTAAATGAGGTGGCTCAACAGAGACATGTACGTTTCCTAATAAATCAGTACTGATTGTATAATGTCATAGAAGTATTCTAAATCCTTTATTGATTTAAATGGCAGGAGGCCTTGGTGCAGCGGACCGAGGAGCAGTCGCAGCCCTCTATCACCACTCCAATGACTGAGGAGCAGATTGCTGCTGATGTGCTTGGGAAGAGGTTGGGCTACGTAAAGGGGTATGGGATATACTCGAGGACCTCTTCCTCTTCCACACAGTCGGGCACCGGACTTTGAGGTGGTCGCCCTGCGCGAGTAGCTAGCTGAGCAGGGTAGGAGGCAGGCTGAGCAGCTAGCTCAGCAGGACCGGAGGACACGCCAGCTTGAGGCCCTCGTTCAAAGGCTGGCAGCTGTGGCAGGAATAGATCCGGCCGCCTTTCTTGACACCACGGGAGAGAGCACTTCTGCTGGGGATGGCACAGCTCCTGGAGGATCATGATTCGACTCTTTGGTTAGTAGAATACTTTCTTGAACAAATAACATATCATTTGTGTTATTAATTTATAAACACTCAAAATGTAGGATTTGAACAAATTTTAACTGCACAGTATGATTGCATTATCATAATCTTTCTCATCAACAAATACTCGTTCATCTACGTCATCCTTGATTGCATTATCATAATCTTTCTCATTAACAAATACTTGTTCATCTATGTCATCCTTGATTGCATTATCATAATCTTTCTCATCAACAAATACTCGTTCATCTATGTCATCCTTGATTGCATTATCATACTCTCTCTCATCAACAATTACTTGTGCATCCCTGTCATCCTTGATTGCATTATCGTAATCTTTCTCATCAACAAATACTCGTTCATCTATATAATCCTTGATTGCATTATCATACTTTCGGAAATAGAGTAACCTGTAGGAACTGACGGCTCGCAGATTGGACTAACGGTTAGGGAATTAGAGCTGAAAACTGACTCTTTTCCGACACTTAGGCTCGAAAACGGCCCGCCGGGGGTCCGGAACGCGAATCGGCGACCGGAAAACTCGGGGACCGGTACGGACGGTTCGCACGGGGGTAGAGTAACCTGTAGGAACTGACGGCTCACAGATTGGACTCACGGTTAGGGAATTAGAGTCGAAAATCGACTCTTTTCCAACACTTAGGCTCAAAAACGGCCCCCCGGGGGTCCGGAACGTGAATCGGCGACCGGAAAAATCGGGGACCGACTTGGACGGTTCGCACGGGGGTAGAGTAACCTGTAGGAACTGACGACTCAACGATTGGACTCACGGTTAGGGAATTAGAGCCGAAAACCGACTCTTTTCCAACACTTAGGCTCGAAAACGGCCTGCCGGGGGTCCGGAAAGCGAATCGGCGACCGGAAAAATCAGGGAACGGCACGGACGGTTTGCACGAGGGTAGAGTAACCTGTAGGAACTGACGGCTGGCATATTGGACGGTTAGGGAATTAGAGCCGGAAACGGACTCTTTTCCAACACTTAGGCTCGAAAACGGCCCCCCGGGGGTCCGGAACGCGAATCGGCAACCGGAAAATTTGGGGACCGGCACGGGCGGTTCGCTCGGGGGTGTAGAGTAACATGTAGGAACTGACGGCTCGAAGATTGGACTCACGGTTAGGGAATTAGAGCCGAAAATCGACTCTTTTCCAACACTTAGGCTCGAAAAACGGCCCCCCGGGGGTCCGGAACGGGAATCGGCGACCGAAAATTTCGGGGACCGGAACGGGTGGCTCGCTCGGGGGTAGAGTAACCTGTAGGAACTGACGGCTCGCAGATTGGACTCACGGTTAGGGAATTAGAGCAGGAAACCGACTCTTTTCCAACACTTAGGCTCGAAAACAGCCTCCCGGGGGTCCGGAACGGGAGTCCGCGTTCGGAAAATTCGGGGACCGCACGAGAGGTTTGCTCGGGGGTAGAGTAACATGTAGGAACTGACCGCTCGCAGATTGGACTCACGGTTAGGGAATTAGAGCCGAAAATCGACTCTTTTCCGACACTTAGGCTCGAAAACGGCCCGCCGGGGGTCCGGAAAGCGAATCGGCGACTGGAAAAATCAGGGACCGGCACGGACGGTTCGCACGGGGGTAGAGTAACCAGTAGGAACTGACGGCTCGCAGATTGGACTCATGGTTAGGGAATTAGAGCCGGAAACCGACTCTTTTCCAACACTTAGGCTCGAAAACGGCCCCCCGGGGGTCCGGAACGGGAATCGGCGACCGGAAAATTCGGGGACCGGCACGGGCGGTTCGCTTGGGGGTAGAGTAACATGTAGGAACTGACGGCTGGCAGATTGGACTCACGGTTAGGGAATTAGAGCCGAAAACCGACTCTTTTCCAACACTTAGGCTCGAAAATGGCCCGCCGGGGTCCGGAACACGAATCGGCGACCGGAAAACTCGGGGACCGGCACGGACGGTTCGCACGGGGTAGAGTAACCTGTAAGAACTGACGGCTCTCAGATTGGACTCACGGTTAGGGAATTAGTGTCGAAAACCGACTCTTTTCCAACACTTAGGCTCGAAAACAGCCCCCCGGGGGTCCGGAACGCGAATCGGAGACCGGAAAAATCAGGGACTGGCACGGACGGTTCGCACGGGGGTAGAGTAATCTGTAGGAATTGACGGCTCGCAGATTAGACTCACGGTTAGGGAATTAGAGCCGAAAACCGACTCTTTTCCAACACTTAGGCTAGAAAACGGCCCGCCGGAGGACCGAAACGCGAATCGGCGACCGGAGAAATCGGGGACCAGCACGGACGGTTCGTACAGGGGTAGAGTAACCTGTAGGAACTGACGGCTCGCAAATTGGACTCACGGTTAGGGAATTAGAGCCGGAAACCGACTCTTTTCCAACATTTAGGCTCGAAAACGGCCCCCCGGGGGTCGGAACGGGAATCGGAGACCGAAAAATTCGGAGACTGGCACGGGCGGTTCGCTCGGGGGTAGAGTAACTTGTAGGAACTGACGGCTCGCAGATTGGACTCACGGTTAGGGAATTAGAGCCGAAAACCGACTCTTTTCCAATACTTAGGCTCGAAAACGGTCCCCCCGGGGGTCCGGAACGGGAATCGGTGACCGGAAAATTCTGGGACCGGCACGGGTGGTTCGCTCGGGGGTAGATTAACCTGTAGGAACTGACGGCTCGCAGATTGGACTCACGGTTAGGGAATTAGAGCCGAAAACGGACTCTTTTCCAACACTTAGGCTCGAAAACGGCCCCCCAGGGGTCCGGAACGCGAATCGGCTACTGAAAAAATCGGGGACCGGCACGGACGGTTCGCACGGGGGTAGAGTCACCTGTAGGAACTGACGGCTCGCAGATTGGACTCACGGTTAGGGAATTAGAAAACGGACTCTTTTCCAACACTTAGGCTCGAAAACGGCCCCCCAGGGGTCCGGAACGCGAATCGGCTACTGAAAAAATCGGGGACCGGCACGGACGGTTCGCACGGGGGTAGAGTAACCTGTAGGAACTGACGGCTCGCAGATTGGACTCACGGTTAGGGAATTAGAGCCGAAAACCGACTCTTTTCCAACACTTAGGCTCGAAAACGGCACGTCGGGGGTCCGGAAAGCGAATCGGCTACCGGAAAAATTAGGGACCGGCACGGACGGTTCGCACGGCGGTAGATTAACCTATAGGAACTGACGGCTCGCAGATTGGACTCACGGTTAGGGAATTAGAGCCGGAAACCGACTCTTTTCCAACACTTAGGCTCGAAAACGGCCCCCCGGGGGTCCGGAACGGGAATTGGCGACCGGAAAATTCGGAGACCGGCACGGGTGGATCGCTCGGGGGTAGAGTAACATGTAGGAACTGACGGATCGCAGATTGGTCTCACGGTTAGGGAATTTGAGCCGAAAACCGACTCTTTTCCAACACTTAAGCTTGAAAACGGCCCCCCGGGGGTCCGGAACGGGAATCGGCGACTGGAAAATTCGGGGACCGGCACGGGTGGTTCGTTCGGGGGTAGAGTAACCTGTTGGAACTGACGGCTCGCAGATTGGACTCACGGTTAGGAAAGTAGAGCCGAAAACCGACTCTTTTCCAACACTTAGGCTCGAAAACGGCCTCCCGGGGGTTCAAAACGGGAATCTGCGTCCGAAAATTTCGGGGACCGGCACGGGAGGTTCGCTCGGGGGTAGAGTAACATGTAGGAACTGACCGCTCGCAGATTGGACTCACGGTTAGGGAATTAGAGCCGATTTTGCTGACGATTTTTATAATTTATGTATATATATACATGTATATCTTTCGTTTATAATTTCATTAATTCAAGAGATACTAATTTTGTTTTTTTTTTTTTCATTGCAGATTGATGGACGCTTTCTGATCGGATGCACACTTTGGTGTTGTTTTGTTGTTTTTAGTTTATTTGTATATGTATATTGGACATTTTTATTCGACTGTATTTTTACTAATTTAGACATTTTTATTCGACTGTATGTTTATTAATTGTACTGTTTATTTAAGGAGATGAATGATTTGATGAAGAATGGGGATGACTTTGTTTGGATGTATTATTGATTGTAGTATGAGTAGTTTTATTTTTTATTACAGGTGTATAAGCAGGTTTATAGGAAAATTTAAACGAAAAAAAAAAGTCGATTTTAAAAAAATAATATACTTTCACCGACGAAAATGAAAATTTCGTTGGTGATGGTATTTTTACCGACGAAAAAATAACGTCGATAATGTTTTTAGTTTTTTTAATTTTATTTTACCGACGAAAAAATAACGTCAGTAATTGTATTTTGATTTTTTTTATTTTTCTTTTATTTTTACCGACGCAAAACAGAACGTCGGTAACTTTATTTTTATTTTATTTTGATTTTTCTTTTAATTTTACCGACGAACAATAAACGTCGTTAAAAAATTTTATTTTTATTTTTTTAATATTACCGACGAAAAAAAACGTCGGTAGAGTATTTTAATTTATTTTTTATTTTTCTTATTAATTCTGCCGACGAAAAAAAACGTCGGTAAAAAATAAAAAAGCGTCGGTGAAAATGATAATTTTACCGACGAAAAATTAATTCGTCGGTAAGGTATTTTCTTGACTTTTTTTGCCGACGACTGCCCGACGAAAAAAAAACGTCGGTAAAACCTTTACCGACGTTTTTTGGACTTTTAGCGACGAAAAAAAACGTCGCTGAAGGTGTAATCTGTTGTAGTGCAAGCAATATTATAAGCAGAAATGTACAAGTTGACAGAGATCAGTGACCATGATTTTAAATGTATTCAATTTTAAGTGCATGTAGAAGTTCACAGAGCTATATGTGGGACCGTCTGCATGTGGAAGGCCTGATCTGTCCACAAGGAGAAAATTCCCCATGGAAAAAATATCTTTTTCTCTCTGTTGACTCACTACAAGAAATTTGGGGTTTAAGGACAACACAAATTTGTCCCAAAATGCACATATTTCGTCACCAAAACTAATTGAGATGAAAGTTTTTCGTCACCCGTTTCATTGCCAAAGCCTTGTCACTAAAAGGTATTGGTGACGGAAAAAAAATCCGTCATTGAAAAAGATAAATTTGTGATGATTTTTTTTTGTCTCCAATACACTCTGTTGGAAACAAGTAATTTTTTTTCGTCTCCAATACACTATGTTGGAAACATACTTGTAAGTAATTAGTGACAAAATATTTTGTCATTAAAGGAAGAAATTAGAGACAAAAAATATTTTTTCATAAATATAAGAAATAGAGACGAAAAAATTTTGTCGCATTTACCCCGCCTAACTCAAGGACTTCCCAGGAGGTCACCCACCCGAGCACGCTTAACTTCAGAGTTCTTACGATTTTTGGAGCCGCACGATTTTAGAAGACTTCATGCTAAATTAATACGGGGTTTGACTTATAAGCCATGGTCAAGACTTGTTTATTTCCGATGCGGGCTAACGGGAGACTCATCCTTTGAAGCCGATGGTTGACACGCAATGCCCCGTGATTAAGAGTACCGCCCAGACCAAGATCTCACATTCTCCCCCACTAGAAATAGAGCCGTCCTCGGCTCTGATACCAACTGTCACAGCCCCGCCCAACTTAGCATGAAATTGTCTGCTTTGGCCCACGTGCACGCGCGAGGACTTCCTAGGAGGTTACCCATCCTAATACTGCTCCTGCCCGAGCACGCTTAACTTCGGAGTTCTTACGATTTCCGGGGACGCATGGTTTTAAAAAGCCTCATGCTAAGTGAATACGGGGTTTGACTTATAAGCCCAACGTCAGGACTTGGATATTTCTGATGCGGGCTAACGGAGACTCACCGTTTGAAGCTCGTGGTTGACATGTTAGTCCCCGTGGTTAAGGGTACCGCCCGGACCAAGTTCTCACAGTAGCAGAGACTGAGAGAGGTAGGTGTACCTGGTGGTGGCGGACTCCTGGATGGAGGATGATGGGCACAGATGATGGTGATTGGTGATGGTGGCTGCGTCTGGGAATTCTAGGAGAGAGAGACTGAGAGAAATAGAGATGAGAGGGATCACTGATCAGGGATGTGTCTGCACTGCGTGTGTTGATTGAGGGTGATGATGATTGATGGGGGCCAATAACGGGCCATGTGGTTGCTGCTTGAGACGATGGGTGGGAGATGTTGGAAAAGGGTTTTGGAAAATGGGGAAAAGGGTTCTTCTCTCCTTTTCCGGAAAAGGGTTTTGGAAAAGGGGGAAAAGGGTTTTGGAAAAGAGAGACTGAGATAGATGGAGGGACAAAGGGGGAAATGGGTTTTGGAAAAGGGGCGTTGGATTATTGGGGTTGGGGGGGGGGGGGGGATGGACGTTAGGGCCTTGGGGGGCCCATTTTAGTCATTTTAAAGGCTTTTCCAAAGCAATACTTATAAGAGAGGAATAGGCTAAGTGCGAACGAAATTGGTGCCACTGCAAATGAAATTGGCGCCTTATTTTGGTGACCAAATATTTTCGTTTTCCATAACTTATCCTTAATAGTGACGAATTATGTTTGTCACAAAAACAAATTATATTTTGTGACAAATTTTTTTGTCTCCAATGAGCTAAAATAATTCGCGTCAAAGCAAATGAAATTGGCGTCTTATTTTGGTGACGAAATATGTTCGTTGTCTTTAACTTATCCTTATTGGTGACGAATTACGTTTGTCGCAAAAACAAATTATATTTTGTGACAAAAAGTTTCCTCTCCAATGAGCTAAAATAATTCGTGCCCGCAAATGAAATTGGCACCTTATTCTAATGACAAAATATTTTCGTCTTCCATAACTTATCCTTATTAGTGACAAATTAAGTTTGTCACAAAAACAAATTATATTTTGTGACAAAAATGTTCGTCTCCAATGAGCTAAAATAATCCACGCCAAAGCAAATGAAATTGGCGCCTTATTTTGGTGACGAAATATGTTCGTCTTCCATAACTTATCCTTATTGGTGACGAATTACGTTCGTCGCAAAAAAAATTATATTTTGTGACAACAATTTTCGTCTCTAATGAGCTAAAATAATTGGCGCCAACACAAAACAAGTTGGCGCCATATTTTTGTAGACGAAATTTTGTTTTCGTCTCCTATACTTTTGAAAAAAATGAAAACAGACGACAAAATTTATATTTTGACCCCTTTGGGTGTTCTTTTAAGACAAAAAAAAAAAAATTCGTCATCAGATTTCGTCGCAACAGCTTAAATTTCTTGTAGTGACTTGTGTGTGTTGATTTTTAGAGCACGTGGGCCCTGGCTCATGATAAGCCCAAATCATCCCTGTGGAAAGTTTGGCACCTATGGGCCATGGCTGCTACTTGACTCGTGACTTGGGATTTTACATACTAACCCTGAACTCCCAGTGGGCCCCACTCTGGAAAACGGTTTATCCAATGAAAATGCCGGATTGAAGTTCATGGCCCAAGCTACAAAGGCCTAGCTCGATCCCAACTGTGGATGGCTATTGCTCAAAACAAAACCCAGGTTTATGTATCGACAAATTAGGCGATGTCTAATCTACAGTTGTAGTTCAAACCAACTATTTTAATTATTTTTTGTTGTTGCTATATTGGGCTACTGGTCTAGTCTGAGAATACAAGGATTAGTCCCCTGGGCATATGTATGAAACCAAGTTGCCAACACCACTCTAACTCAATCATGGTGTGTTTTGCAATTTAATGTTTTATATGTATGAATCTAGGAATTCGCTGTTTATGTGACAGTTTATGGGTCAACTGGTAAAGGCACAGCCCAATCTAGGCGTTGATTGGGCTATGTTCGAGCTATGCTTTGTAATTGTAGGTGCATATGCTTGGATAGAGAATGATATCCTGACACATGAGAGGACTGGCTACATAAGAGGTGACTTAGAGAGTGTGTCTCGTGGAAGCCAAACAAATACGTGTGGAAAAAGTTGGGTCATCGTGGAAAATCCTATACAGAGGATTGCTATGTTTGAGCCTGCTGGTCAAGGGTCGAGACAGCTAGCGATTACAGAGAAAAGGCTAAGCTAACGATAGGTTAAGACCATAACCAACCAACCCCACCCTCTTGGAAAAGTTGACACTTGAGATCCATTGCCATCAAATTAGGTTTTTGATTTAATATGATGAGATTGGGACCCACTGTATGCCTATGACCCGAAAACCATCAATGACTAAGTGGGAAAATAAGCCAACTAAAGCCTACTTGTGGAAGAAGATTAGGCACTCATGACTGTCACTGTCAATGTCCTTGTCCTGGAATCTTCTTTGCTTGATAATTCCATGACACGGGGCTTTGATATTTCTTCTTTAGTGCCCCCCATTAAGTTAATATTCTGGTCCAGATCCAGTACCCAGGCCTGAAAGCCAGGCCTAGGGTCAGATCATTTGCAAGATCTATATGCTCCTTTGTGCTACTCATGACATTCTAAAAATTCCCTTTCTTGACCTCTTTGGTTCTCTCAAAAATCCATTAAAATTTAAAAAAACTAAGCGCATTGATGATTACCATTAATCTGAAAATCACTACAAGAAATTTGAGGTTTAAGGACGACACAAATTTGTCCCAAAATGTACATTTTTCGTCATCAAAACTAATTGAGACGAAAATTTTTCGTCACCCGTTTCGTCGCAAAAGCCTTGTCGCTAAAAGGTATTGGAGACGGAAAAAAAATTCGTCACTGAAAAAGATAAATTGGTGACGATTTTTTTTTGTCTCCAATACACTGTTGGAAACAAGTAATTTTTTTTCGTCTCCAATACACTATGTTGGAAACATACTTGTAAGTAATTAGTGACAAAATATTTTGTCATTAAAGGAAGAAATTAGAGACAAAAATATTTTGTCATAAATATAAGAAATAGAGACGAAAAACTTTTGTCACATTTACCCCGCCCAACTCAAGGACTTCTCAAGAGGTCACCCATCCTAATATTGCTCCTGCCTGAGCACGCTTAACTTTAGAGTTCTTACGATTTTTGGAGCCGCACGATTGTAGAAGACTTCATGCTAAGTTAATACGGGGTTTCACTTATAAGCCATGGTTAAGACTTGGATATTTCCGATGCGGGCTAACGGAGACTCATCGTTTGAAGCCCATGGTTGACACGCTACGCCCCGTGGTTAAGAGTACCGCTTGGACCAGGATCTCACATTCTCCCCCACTAGAAATAGAGTCGTCCTCGGCTCTGATACCAACTGTCACAGCCCCGCCCAACTCAGCATGAAATTATCCGCTTTGGCCCACGTGTACGTGCGAGGACTTCCCAGGAGGTCAACCATCCTAGTACTGATCCCGCCCGAGCACGATTAACTTCGGAGTTCTTACGATTTCCGGGGCCGCACAGTTTTAAAAAGCCTCATGCTAAGTTAATACGGGGTTTAACTTATAAGCCCATGGTCAGGACTTGGATATTTCCGATGCAGGCTATCGTAGACTCGCCGTTTGAAGCTCGTGATTGACACGCTACGCCCAGTTGTTAAGGGTACCGTCCAGACCAAGATTTCACATTCTCCCCCACTAGAAATAGAGTCGTCCTCGGCTCTGATACCAACTGTCACAGCCCCGCCCAACTTAGCATGAAATTGTCCGTTTTGGCCCACGTGTACGTGCGAGGACTTCCCAGGAGGTCACCCATCCTAATACTGCTCCCGCCCGAGCACGCTTAACTTCAGAATTCTTACGATTTCCGAGGACGCATGGTTTTAAAAAGCCTCACGCTAAGTTAATACGGGGTTTGACTTATAAGTCGTAGGTCAGGACTTGGATATTTCTGATGTGGGCTAACGGAGACTCACCGTTTGAAGCTCGTGGTTGACACGCTACGCCCCGTGGTTAAGGGTACCGCTCGGACCAAGTTCTCACAGTAGCAGAGACTCAGAGAGGAATGTGTACCTGGCGGTGGCAGACTCCTGGATGGAGGAGGATGGGCACAAATGATGGTGATTGGTGATGGTGGCTGCGTCTGGGAATTCTAGGCGAGAGAGACTAAGAGAAGTAGAGATGAGAGGGATCACCGATCAGGGATGGGTCTGCACTGTGTGTGTTGATGGAGGGTGATGATGATTGATGGGGGTTAATGAGCCATGGGGTTGTTGCTTGAGACGATGGGTGAGAGATGTTGGAAAAGGATTTTGGAAAATGGGGAAAATGGTTCTTCTCTCCTCTTCTGGAAAAGGGTTTTGGAAAAGGGGGAAAAGGATTTTGGAAAAGAGAGACCGGGATAGATGGAGGGACAAAGGGGGAAATGGGTTTTGGAAAAGAGGCGTTGGATTGGGGTGGGGGTGGGGGAGGGGGATGGACGTTAGGGCCTTGGGGGCCCATTTTAGTCATTTTAAAGGCTTTTCCAAAGCAATACTTGTAAGAGAGGAATAGGCTCAAGTGCGAATGAAATTGGTGCCACCGCAAATGAAATTGGCGCCTTATTTTGGTGACCAAATATTTTCGTCTTCCATAACTTATCCTTAATATTGACGAATTATGTTCGTCACAAAAACAAATTATATTTTGTGACAAAAATTTTCGTCTCCAATGAGCTAAAATAACTCGCGCCAAAGCAAATGAAATTGGCGTATTATTTTGGTGACGAAATATGTTCGTTGTCTATAACTTATCCTTATTGGTGACGAATTACGTTCGTCGCAAAACAAATTATATTTTGTGACAAAAATTTTCGTCTCCAATGAGCTAAAATAATTTGGCACCTTATTCTAGTGACGAAATATTTTCGTCTTCCATAACTTATCCTTATTAGCGACGAATTAAGTTCGTCACAAAAACAAATTATATTTTGTGACAAAAATGTTCGTCTCCAATGAGCTAAAATAATCCGCGCCAAAAGCAAATGAAATTGGCGCCTTATTTTGGTGACGAAATATGTTCGTCTTCCATAACTTATCCTTATTGGCGACGAATTACGTTCGTCGCAAAAAAAAAAAAATTTTGTGACAACAATTTTCGTCTCTAATGAGCTAAAATAATTAGCGCCAACTTTTTGTAGACGAAATTTTGTTTTCGTCTCCGATACTTTTGACAAAAACGAAAATAGACGACAAAATTTATATTTCGTCCCCTTTGGGTGTTCTTTTAAGACAAAAAAAAAAAATTCGTCTTCAGATTTCGTTACAACAGCCTAAATTTCTTGTAGTGAATGTTAGTGATTTGGGCCAAAAAATTGTGACCGATAGATTTATAGTTTGGATCTTTTTTTATATATAATTTTTCACAAATTGCTCAGAATCCATAATCTTGTTGTCCACTTGGAATATGGATTTTTGAAGGAAGAACCTTAAAACACTAGTACATTGATGACAGAATGTTAGTTGGTGTAATTGGATATTTTATAATTGCAATACTTTCTCTTTTGCCAAAGTTTATGTTAAAAAGAACAACAAAATAGTATCAACTTTTTCAAGTGACTATCGCAAGCTCCCCTAAAACTAAAATCCTAGGTCCGTCGCTGAATTATTGCTTAACATATGTATGCATCGTATGCTTAATTGAAAGTATGCATTCACACTCCAAATATAATTATGAAGTTAACACTCGATCACTACCCAGATCACTTTGGGCATATAATAGCTTGATGTGTGGAAGAAAGTGAAAATTCCTCCTATCGAACCTTATACATGTGGAAATAACTTGATCCGTCCAAAAGGAGAAAACTCCACATGGAAGAAAATATCTTTTTCTCTCTGTTGACTTGTCTACGATCATTATAAGCCCAAGTCATCCCTATGGAAAGTCTGGCACCTATGGCCATGGCTGCTACTTGAGTCATTTGAGTTAGCTACCTGTGGGGTCATGGACCATCACTGTCACTTGAGAATTTCATGACACTCGAAGGCTTTTAATCTAAAACCAAACCTGATGGCAATGGATCTCAACTTTTTCCACATGTATTTCTCCGGTGCCCCTTTCTACGGGGAATCCTTTTTTCCAAAGTAGGGCCCACTGGGACCTCGACGATGGTATGCAGTTAACGGTCAAGTAGCAGCCATGGTCCATAGGTGCCAAACTAACTTTCTACAAGGATGACTTGTGCAGCCCTGGCCCATATCAACCAAAGAAGATCCTGACTCACTTTAGATAATAACGTGCCTCACAATGAAGGTCTTTGAACTCCAATAGTGACAGGTCATCCATCTTCCAACACGCGGCACCTTTCTTTATACCTAAAAACTCATCTCAAATCCGCCACAGTGGTTGTGTAGTTTTTATGTACTAAAGTATCTTTGACCATGTGATATGAACGCAAACCTTATTTTGCAATTTTGCAATTTTTAATTAATCCCCTCTTGGTGGGCTAGAAAATGAATACATATACGCACCATTTATAATTTTATGCGATATCACAAGATGAAGGAATTTTATATTATGTGTTGAATGGGAATTTTACTTCAGCAAAAGCGTATATGGGCTGAATGGGAATCAATCAATTCACCTAATGGATTTTTTTAGGGGAAAATATAATTTCATCTTTCCTGATTCAATCCATTAGTGGATATCACTAAGTTAGGATGGTCATGCCCTTTTTATGTAGTTCCCAACCTGGCCTAAGGGGCACAGACGGACCACATTTAATTGCTCCCTCCGGTCCATCTTTCTCATCATTAGAGAGATCATAGCTATCAGATCCAGTGGGAGCCTCATTTACTTACTAAATTGGGTTGACCAGGTGAGTGTTAGTAAATTTTTAAATATATTTGTTATAAATTTATAATTTCTAATAACAAGTATAAAAAGACATACTGTCATCATCAAAGCTTTGTCCCAACTCTGGTAGGGTTGGCTACTTGAATTCTAATCTATCATGAGCCAAATCCTCGGATAGATTGCACTGCTTCAGATCTCTTCGTAGTACTTCCATCCTTGTCTTCTTAAGCCTACCTCCGTTTTCCCATTTAGATCTATCCTTATTCCTTCAATCTATTCTTGCTAATGCAAAATATGTATACTTAAAAATTCATAAATTTCATATACTTTGGCTTTTTTAGTATATTTTTCTTTTCTAGTTTCATTTAAATATTGTGCTTAATTATTACATTCTTGCTTCCCTTTGCATAGGGCAACATGAAGACCATTATGAATGACATCAAGAATCTCAATAACAGGAGAAGGATTGTCAGTAGAGCTTGAAAATAAAGGCGTAGTTGGAGATATACCTGGATCCTAGATTTTTTCTAGTGTATGATATGGTGGGGCACTTTCTACATCTTTCTGCATCTTCTAGTTTGAAGATATGGATGTAAGCTCCAATTGGATTAGTGCTAATTCTTACGGGTAGGCTGGATGTGTAGGGAACTGCATAGATAGGGGTGGAGCGAAATGGTTATTTTTCAGTGTCTCACTCAAGCGGCAATGAGTAGAGCAGAATTCTATGGTGGAGCAGACCTATTCAAGATCTGTACAACTCAAAATGAAGGCCTGCTGTTTCTATGGGCTGTCTAAAAATTTTTACCAGTTGAAAATCTGTACCACTCAAAATGATGGCATTTTGCTTCTATGGACTGTTTAAAAATTTTAACCTATTGAAAATCTGAACCACTCAAAATGAATCCCTTCTACTTCATTTTCAGCATATGATATTCTTAAACATATGCCCAATCATAGAACGGAACTAACTCTTATTCGAGAAAAAATTATGAAAAACCCACTATAGGGGAGTGTTTGTTTTGAGCGGTTCGGATATTCAATCCGCTGTGGAGATTCACACTCCTCGTGGGAAGCAATTGTGAGACCCTCAAAGGATCCGAGCTTCAAACTTTGTATTATGATATCATTTATACCTTCACCATTCACCTTATCATGACGTGGTGAATGAGTTCTAATTCTGTCATCTCAACCATCCATGCCTACTCCAGCACCATGACCCATCAAACGGTCACAATTAATCAATCAAAAGTATTTTAATTAATTGTGGTGAATTGGTTTACATGTGATCAGTCCAATGTACGCCCTACTTTAATTGTAGGGAGATGCATTTCTCATTATCAACACATGGAGAAAAAATTTATTTTGAGTGGGTTGGATTCATTTTGGTGGGCCCTAGGACTTTCATATGTTACTGCTCACAGTTTTGGAAATTATGACTTGAAATAATTGGGGTACGTTTGAATTTAAGATTTTCTTTGGATTTGTTTTGGATGATTCATAATTAATATAAAATTCAATCATTGCTTGCCCTCCCCACAAGAAATTCCGAGCTCCGATGGTGTGGATCAATGCGGGGTGGGTCAAGTTTCAACTCATCAGATCATCCTATAATTAATTAGGCTCTCACAGTTTCTCCTCGACTTTCTTTTCAGGTTGCAGCTGTCCTTTCAGATGTGGACGGAGTAGACTTTGAATTCAAAGAAGAAGGGTGATGCAGCTTTTCGACACATATTTTAGAGCAGCAATTGAGTGCTACTCTAAGGTAACCTATATTTAGCAGCTTCTCTTCTATTAAGCCTTTATGTTTTCTAGCACTCGGTCTAAAGACTCTATTTCCCGGAATTTAAAAAGACTATCAATTTTCTGTCTAACATGCATGAACCTGTTCTTCTCACAAAAGAAGCACACTATTCTTATGGTTCACATGTTTGGTCACCTGGAAGAATACTGATCAATGGGAGGAGGGAAAGGCCTTATCAAGGATTTAACTTGGACAAATACTCAGCCCTACAGATATTCCTACTGCTTGATTTAATGAACTCAACTGCTCAAATTTTATGGTTTTATTACTATATCAATGATCTTTTGAGATCCAATCTAACAGTGAATGTAGATTGGATGAATGTCAAACGAGACTGGTTCCAATTTCACTTGGGAGGGGAAAAAAATGGTTTGTTGTGGTGGTGGTTAGTGAATTTTTTTTTTGGTTATGTGTTGGGTGGGGCATCTGTGGCGCTGGTATTGATTCAGGTAGAGTCTTGTGGAGCTGGACCCCATGTGAACCACATGTGGCCTGCCTCTTTGGTGGATATCTTTTACATTTATTGGGAACATGACCTGACTCTATTAAAAATCAGGAAAGAACAGAGAAAGGAATGAGGAAAGAGATACAATCATGTTCCATAATTTTGGCAATGTCTGTGTCCTCTACCAACACTACCAAAACTTTCAGAAAAACGCTCTGCTTTTCTAAAGTTCAAAGTGTCCGGCCACTTTTCCATTACACACTTCAATATGTATTTTGCTTCTACCGGTTGGGTTTTACAGACATCCATTTACCTTGACCACCCTTTTCAAAATAAAGTAACTATTAATCTGAGTTGGGTGTATTTTTAAGCTCTCTAATCCATTTGAGTGTTTCCAAAGTTGCCACTGATTTTGTGATTCATGAATATAATGTTTACTAAGTTGGCATTGGGCTTGAGGCATTATCTACAACGGGAATTACATAATTGCTTCTGCCTTCTTGATTTATCTGCTGGAATAAAGTTTTGGCATGTTTCAGACTTTTGGGTTTTAGTTGAAATAATCTTATAGAAAATTGTTTGGAAACGATAGCTCCATACATTGTTTAGGAGGAATTGTTCTGACCCTTTAACATCTGATGTATACTCCTTATGGTTATTTCCATTTCCAAAGAAATGTGTACCTTTCTTCAGGTAAGGGAAAAGCTAGGAGTATTTTTATGCCCATTTCCTTGTGTCGTATATTTCCTGCCCCACCTTGTCTCCTCCTAGATGTATGGAAATGTGACTTGTGTTTAGTTAATAAAAATGGGTATATTTTCATGGAAATCTTAATTTCAAAATCAGCTGTAGTGTATGTTTGATGTTCCATGGAAGTTGGACAGTTTCTTACATCCTATGTCCCACTTAATGTGTCATACATGCCTGTAATTGGAATTGGATATCATTTTTCTAACATTGCTAGATAGAAGTATGAAATTAGAAGCAAAATTAAAATTAAAAACGAGCATGTAAAACGAAACATATGGTTAGCTACAGTGGAATACAAATTCAAGGAATGCTTCTTTAGACTGTTGTGGCATGTATGCAGAAGATCAGAAACAACAATTGTACGATTGACAGCTATGATGTACGAATACTTCAAAATGGGCAACGTATCGTGTCGTATCATATCCAATACTTCACTTTTTATATGTAAAATTCGTGTTCCTGTCGTGTCTGTGGCAAGTAGTTTCCGTATCCATGCTATATCTGTGCATCATAGATCGACGGTTCCAAGTTTTCTAAGGGCGGTGCCATAAAACCTTCAATTTAGTAATGACGAAAGAGACAAAAGATTGAGGAGTTACTAAGAACATGGAAATATATACTCACAAAGCCAACACTAGATGGATGTAAAAGAGTCTTGTAAATTGATAGAAATGTTTGTGGAACCCACCTGCGATTTGGCGCACAACTAGGCACTGGCGGACCACCCTATTTAATCTAATCCTTATCCTATCTTATGTGTGACATGCCCCAACAAGCTTTGAATGATGCAATGCAAGCTCAGGTCGTATCACTTGCTAGGCCGACTGCTTCTTATCTACAGTCGGCTGCTCTTCTTACTCTTGGAATGGAGACAGGAGCTCGAGGAACACTGAAAGATGGTTCATCTTTAGAAGCTTGGAAGACTTCAACTACATCACAGTAAAGGAGTAGTAAATAATAAAATCACAAGGGGAAAATATGTAAAACTTCTCCTTTATGCAACTTGCACTTGTTGAATATGACACTGCAAAAAATGTGATTTTCTCACTTATGGGCAGAATGACTGAAGTTCTCCACCCATGATGGTAATCACACAGTGAAACACTATTTTTATGTTTGATATTAGAGGATGGTTCTGGTTAGACTACCAGTGAGAAGAAGGTTTCTTGATTTTTGTGCAAAGATATGAATGCTCCTTGTAATGGAAAATAACCAAATCGCGAAGAAATATTGTGCAAGTAGTCCATATTGAGATGCACCCATTTTTTTTCAAAATGAGTACATATTTAATTATAACAAAAGAGGAGTTGGTTATATCGTTCTTTATCCTTGGATGAGAAAATTGTTTTGTAATGGGACATGTTGTATGATAAGCGTAATCTTATTTGGGTTACTTGTAATTTGAGTACAGCAACTGTTTATGGTGTTCTTTGCTCTGAATTATGACATTGAGCCTTATTTGATCTGTTAATGTAGTTCTTTGTGAGAGGACCTGCCTTTTGTTTTCCAAAAAGAAAAGAATCAAAAGCATTGCAAATTTCTGCAAATTTAGGGAGAAGTGTTTTCGATGTGGCCTGCACATTACACAGGTGTGCCTTGCTTTTGGATTGAAGGCAAGGAATAGAAAAACGAGCGATCGACAATGTAAGTGTAACAAAAGAATGTGCAAATGAAAAAAAAAATCATTAGTTAGGCATTCTAAGAATATGGAAAATCCAAAGGCTAGGCTCGAGCGCCCTACGTATAAGTGCACTACTCAATGTCATAATATCTCACATTAAAAATAGAATCAAAATGTCAGATGTCATCATGGCTAGCATACGGTATCAATTGTTAACAACATTTACTCTAGTCATTCACTACCTCCGAAAACTTGTGAAAGCACAGCTCAATTTCACATCTGAACGATCCCAAAATTTCTATTTAGGTTAGTTTCCACAGCTGATCTTAATAGGATGATGACCCCAAGCAAACAACATTTTGCAAAAATTCTTCAACATATATGTATGAGTTACTACCGAACAAGATCATCTCACACTAATGGAGCATTAATACAGTGCAAATGATGCAAAGGCAGAAGAATAGTGATTTGGACAAAGATGATAATATGTCCTCTACTGATGACAAGGGGCTCGTTAGTATATTGAATTGATGAAATTGTTACAAGCCCTATAATTTATGACATCTCAAACTCAGGTACTAGGAGGCCAATGAAAACTGACACTCTGAAAACTGACACTCCAATCTCCAATTGAATTCACAATCAAAAGCTTGTACCAAGTAAACTATAAACAAAACATTGCACGGCTATAACCGCATGCGCAAGCTCACATGAGATGTTCCATATAAACACATGCATAAACTTCTTTTCATGTGCATGAAACAACAAAGGCTCAGAAATTTAATTCAGTAATGTCATATCGTTGTTAGATAAAGGCAAAAAAAGCATTTGCACAAAATAATGGATTTTTTCTTTTTTTTTTCTTTTTCTTTTTTTGTGAAACTAGCTCTCATTTCTTTTCCATTTCCATGATAAAAATAGTTACATGCCTTTAAGGCTGTTTCGGTACTCTCTTTGTTCAGTGTAACTTAAAGTTGCTACGAAAAATCATGAATAAATAGTGACCAAATTCCTGCTTCCTCCGATTTTGGAGTCCGACCCCCTCCCATGAAAAACGCGTTGCCACCATTCCATAAAGTTGCCTTATCTACGAATTCCTGGACTTTGAATAGGAAACCCGCCAAAGCCCCTTAAATTGTTCATATATTTTTCAACAAATGTTCACTGTATTCATCTCCATGCATGCATCTCAACCATTCTACAGTTCTCTGGTCCATTTTTTCAATACAAGGCACACAACCCTTTTAATCACAGCTCATCATAGTTCCTAGCTACGATTTCACACAATAAAGAATGGATAATTCCAATACTCAAACTTTGGGAAATAGTTTTTCTGAGCGTTGTTAATAGAGCAGGACGTCAGATCTTTGTTAATAATTAGCCAAAACCTTCAATCTTCATTTATTTTACAAGCAAACAAGTTGATACACAAGATGCTGGCATTATTTTTCACATAAACAAAAAAGGGTCATATATTATGTTTCACAGAAACCAAAAAGATTTTTCTTACTAGGCTACTACCATCGACTAAAATAACAAAGCAAACAGAATCACTGATACATAGCCAACAACATTGCTTCTCCAAATAGAATCACCGATCCATAGAAGACAATAACGTTGTTATACTTTTAACTCCACCATTGTTACCCTACATGAAAACAATGGCAATGTAAAAAATAAATAAATAAATAAATAAAATAAAAGAGAGAAATTTAGAAAACAATAAAAAAAAATTCTGTTTTGAGTTTTATGGAGTTCGTATTTTACAAAGAGAAGTGACTATATTCTCTTTGTGGTGTATTAGGACATATTTGCATGCCATTTGGGTAGGTTGTCCAAGATGGAGTCCATTCTCGATCTAACTTATAGAAGCACACCAAAGACTATATTTGATTTGATGCTTCACCTTACTTTACTTCAATTCACCGTTCATCCAAATAGGCCCAAGGTCTTCTCTTCTACAACCAACTAATTTTGTAAACCTTTCCATAAATAAGTCTCGACATCATCTATGAAACGCCAATACCGAGATTTGACGTAGAACCAAAACCTTGAAAAAACTAGCAAGCTCCATTTCATGAAGAATTCTAACATATTTTTAACTAGTTTTTCTTTAATTCCTAATCCAAGAGACATCAAACATTAAAGAAAAAAAAAGAACATATCTTATTGAATGTAAGGAAAAAAGAAAGAAAAAACTCTTGTCATTTAAAACACAGGTCTTCATCATGGTTCTAGTAACAAGAAATATTTTACAAACCCCCCCCCCCCCCCCCCCGGGTCTATCATTTACAAACTAAACCAAACCAAACATTCATGCATCCAAGGGGCTTACTTTCTAGATTTGACCCAAGTTCAAGAACGTTGAATTCCTATACAAGTTTGGCCTAAGACGAGGCAAACTAGAAGTTAGAAGGCATAAATTAGAAGTTCCTTTCTTAAAACACATAATAAGCTTCCTCCTTACATTATCCACCATTAGAAGTTCCCTGCAAGTATGTAAATTTGCATGTAGTTTATACATGCCTTAGGCAATTGTGACCAAACAAATGCCATGCATGCATACTACTACATACTACCCACAAGTTGGATTATATTTATAATACATTTGACATCTATAAAATACTACTATAGAAAAAAAAAGAACATAAATAAGAACATACCTGTTTGCACAACATGAAGGATTATCAACTTGATTTATGGCCAGGCAATGTACGAGGATGCACATGTTTAGGAGTTGATGGGAGTCCTCTATTACCTTTTAGTCCTTTATTCTTCTTGAATTTATTAGCAAGTTGTCTTGCTATTGCAACATAAAACCGATCTCCCATGTCATCAAAGAAGTTGTAGTAGGCAACCCTCCAAGATCTCTTGAATAACAAAATGCCATAGAAAACCCAAAAGCCTACAACAAATCCAGGCCCCATGCAAATATAAAATAGTTGTATTTCCAACTCATCTTTAGCTTCTTCGTCTCCATTAGAAAGCGGTTGTGAATCAAGAAATATTTCATCTCGTGGGCACTGGTTCAAAAGTGGTGGCCCACATAATAAAGGGTTTCCCAAGTAGATGGATGAATCATTGAAAGTATCAAGTTGATTGCTAGATGGAATTCTTCCTGAAAAGTTGTTGTGTGACAAATTCAAGTGACTTAAAAAAGTCAAGTATGAGAAGCCATGTGGAATCACTCCTGAAAGCTGGCTCCATGAGAGATCTAGAGATTCTTTACATTGCAAGTGATTAATATCTTCTGGGATCATGATAAATTCAAACTTTGCAATCCAAAAAGTTGAGTAATTCCTTTAGGGATTTCTCCATGTAGATCATTGCCCGATAGATTTATGTTTATCACGAGTGAAACTGTACGGCTATATTCATATTCAACTCCTTTCCAAAAAAACCCAAATGCTCTCTACACCACTAAATCGACTACCATTGTCAATAATTACATTTGTCCTGTTAGCTACCGTCATAGCACTGAAGTTACCAAAAGACTCGGGTAGTGTTCCTGATAGATTATTTTGAGAAAGGTCCAACACTTGAAGTTCAGAAAGTGGTGACAGATGTGGAGGAAGGCTACCATGAAACTTATTAGATCGTAGGATGAGGAATTTAAAAAACGACAGTCTTTCACCAATCCAGTTTGGTATCGCTCCTGAGAAGCCATTTTCTCCGATATCAAGTGTCGTCAACCTGATGCAATTCTTCATGGATGGAGGGAGCTCTTCTGAAAGCTTGTTTATGCCCAAGTGCAATGAAGTAAGCTGGGACAAATTACTTACTGAGCTTGGAATACCTCCAGACAAACCATTATTATCCAAAATTAATGTATTCAAAAGTTTCAAATCCCCCAAACACCGTGGAATTTCATGTGCCAATTGATTATTTGAGAAACTTAAATATGTTAAATGTCTCATCTGGCATATTGACAGGGGATTGTTACCGTTCAAATGGTTGGAAGAAAGTGACAGATACAACAGATTTGTTGTTTTCCCTATATGACTGATGATGATGGAACCAAAAATTGAGTTGCTGGAGAGATCTAGAAACTGAATGTTTGATGGTAAAATCAGAAAAATGTTAGAGATGGTATCTGAAATGCTTGCATTTGACAGTGATAAATAAGACAATTGCTGTTGAGTTTGGAGCCACGGTGGAAATTGGGGCCCTAATTTGCAATCGTTCATTATGAAATATGTCAGTTGAAATGGAGGAACCCAATTAAAGCTCACATTGAAAACTAATGAAGTTGAAGAGATATTTAAGTATTTCAATTTTATGAGATTGGAAAAGTGAGCTTCTGTTAGAATACCTTTAAAAGAATTATTTGACAAGGATAAAACCTCAAGATTTGAAAGTTGTCCAAGGCTTTCAGGAATGGACCCATTCAATTTATTACTATCAAGAATTAGCGTACTCAAAGATGGCAATCTTCCTAGAGATGGAGGAATGGAACCCGAAAGAGAGTTTGTAGATAGATCCAAATGTTCCAAAGATGACAGTCTTCCTAGAGGTGGAGGAATTGGACCGGAAAGAGAGTTATAAGAAAGACCCAATTCTTTCAAGGAAGACAATCTTTCAAGAAATGGAGGAATTGGACCGGAAAGAGAGTTATAAGAAAGACCCAATTCTCTCAAGGAAGACAATCTTCCAAGAAATGGAGGAATTGGACCGGAAAGAGAGTTATAAGAAAGAGACAATTCTCTTAAGGAAGACAGTCTTCCAAGAGATGGAGGAATTGGACCAGAAAGAGAGTTATCAAAAAGAGAGAGAGACTTCAGATTAATGAATTGCCCCAACCAATCAGGAAGGTGCCCACTGAGCCCATTGCCTTCCAAATTCAAGTCCTCTAAATTAATCCTAATGCACCCTTTAAATGACTCTTTGAATCTGTTTATTTCTCTATTGAAATGATTCCCCGGTAAATTCAAGGTCTGTAGGTTACAAAGATTCCCCAGGGCAGTTGGAATGGGATATGAGAAATCATTGTAACCAAGATCAAGCGACACCAATCTACTGTTATTAAACACCAAAGTAGGGATTTGAGGACCATCCCAGTTCCCAGAAAGATCAAGGGTAGAAAGAGATTCAAATTCACATGAAGAAGAGATGTAGGAATGTTGGGAAGCTAGCACTCGGACAAATGTAAGTTCAAAATAGAAGGAAGCATATTTATTGATAGTAACCAATCAGTTGCCGTACTGAGGTTCACCGATCCCATGTCAAGGTACTGCAAAGAAGAGAGGCCAGAGAGCCAATCAAGTCTATCCACATGCAAATAATATGTTGAAATATCGAAATCGTCAAGAGAAATACCATCACTCGTATTTACCGATATTCCACGGTCATTATTGAGATCAAGATAACTCAAGGTAGAGAGATTTCCTAGCTCGTGAGGAACCCTTCCACTAAAACCTGAGACTGAGAGGTTAAGGTATATCAAATTCTTAAATGAACAAATGAATTTTGGTCTTAACCTTTCCTCCAAAGCAGTTGATGGTTAGGTCCAAGTGTTTCAAATATTTCAACTCAAGCAAAGATGGATTTAGCTCACCAGATATGCATGACATCTTGATTTCTGTTTCAAAGATGTCATAATTCAATGTCGGTGATGAAGATTGTAAATCGGATGGACCTCGGAGGCTGAGCTTGACGACATGCCCTGTTTTGTTGCTGCCGTGAATGCCTATCCACCTACAACAATCGTCTCCCACCCAAGAAGAGATCCTGTTACTAGGGTCCTTGAGACCTTGTTTGAAGCGTATAAGTGCTCGTCTGTCTCTTTCCAAATGTTAATTAGTATGGCTCACTAGTAATTAGTAAGTCTTGGTTAACCGGGCTCCTGGATTGCCCAAGTTGTACTCTGATTAGAAGTAGTTTTTGGGTGTAACAGGGTTTGGGGCTGATATTATAAATAGAGACCCAGAGTCTCTATGATGTACACAACTATTCTGATTGCATAGTGATTCTCCTGTCTCCCCGTGGACGTAGGCCAAAAGCCGAACCACGTAAATCTTGTGTTCTCTGTGCGTGATTGTTCTCTTCTCATAGCCCTAGATCACAACAAACTGGTATCACAGCGTTTTGGCGTGATCGGAAGAGATTCGACGAATCGGATCTCAGAGGGTTTAATCGGAGAAGGGTGGACGTCATATTGGACTGCAGAGAAATCGATTTGGGTGAGAAGCACCGCTGCACTATTGCGTGCTTGTTCCGTGCCTGCGCCAGACTAGGAAGTTGATCGCCGGAATTGATTCTTCTTTCTGATCGCTGTTGCTACGCCGGAGCGTCCGTGGCAGAAGAACGAAAACAACGAAGGATTTGAGAAGAGGTGATTTGTTTTTCTTCCTTTTTCCGGCCGGAATTCCACACCGCCGCCGCGTGTCGCCGGAATCTTCGTCTCCCGCCGTTGCCGCTGCATGTCACTGGACCCCGTGCTGCCGTCGTTCCGTGGCCGGAGCGAGGAAGGAAGAAGAACGAGAGTCGCTGCTGAAAGTTCTAGTTCAGAACAATATCAGGTTCTGTTACAGAACGTGGGTGAGGAGGAAGACATTGAAAAAGTAGCCTTTGACTTGGTAGTTCGAGGTACATGGAAATTAATGGTCCCTGAAGCGCCACATAAATTGGTGATCCCTCAGTCCTGGTTATAGGCCAAACCAGTTTCGGGTTAGGTTGACCTGGTCCACGCAGGAACCCAACAGCAAGGCGCTGATGTCATCGCTGACATCAGTGTGGTACGGTCAAAGGCAGATTTGACCAATCGACGGTTGAAAATTATTTTCGCGATATCTTGACGATCCAGAGTCCGATTTGAGATCCGTTTGAACCTACGAACTCGTCTCGAGGAGATCTACACAGGTGTAGTGAAAGATCCGTGGAATGGCTGCTAAATTTGAGATTGAAAAATTCGACGGAAACAATGACTTCGGTCTATGGCGTTTGAAGATGCATGCTTTGCTGGTTCAGAATGGTTTACAGAAAGCTTTGAAAGGAAAGAATGCTTTGTCTGACAAACTGTCAGATGAAGAGAAAGATGAGTTGCTGGAGAAGGCGTACGGTCAGATTCTGCTGTTTTTAAGTGATGGTGTACTGCGAAAGGTTGTCCAGGAGAAAACTGCTGCTGGCATATGGCAGAAATTGGAAAACTTGTACATCACGAAATCCCTCACAAATCGCTTGTACCTGAAGAAGTGATTGTTCACCTTACAAATGCAGGAAGGTACGTCTGTTTCAACCCATCTTGATTCTTTTACAAAAGCTATTTTGGATCTTGATAATATAGATGTTCATATTGATGATGAGGACCAAGCTATAATGTTGCTCTGCTCTTTACCACCCTCGTATGAGAACACTTCATTGAAGTCAACACCCTCCCTCTGAGTATAGCCTTTTGCAACCAGTCATGCTTTGAACCTAGCATCTTCCACCCCTGGAGTTCCTTCCTTTTTCTTGAAGACCCATTTACAACCAACAATCTTCTGGCCTTTCGGAGGTTTCACCAGCTCCCAAGTTTGATTCTTGTGAAGAGATTCAATCTCTTCACCCATGGCTACAACCCATCTTGCTGATTCTTTGCTAGTGAAGGCATCCCGATATGTAACCGGCTCTGACTGACACCACCGTATGAGAACTTTGTTGATACCATGATGCATGGTAGAGAAACACTTTCAAAGGAAGATGTTGAGAAGATGTTGAGTCAGCCTTGAACTCTAAGGAGTTAAAGAAAAAGGTTGCAACTGAAAACACTGACAGTTCTGATGAAGGTTTGGTAGTGCGTGGCAGAACAGAGAAGAGAGAGCAGAATAGAAGAGGTCGATCTAGGTCAAAATAAAAAAATAGAAAATTAAAGTGCTTCAAATGTCACAAGGAAGGGCACTTTAGACAAGATTGTCCAGAGCGAAAAGGAAAGGAGAAATATGATTCTGGAGAAATTGCCGGAGTTGCAACCAAAGCAACAGAGAGTAATTCTGATGGTGCAGGAGTTCTTTCGGTTACTGTTAGTAGCTCAGTTACTGAGTGGATTCTTGATTCAGGGTGTTCCTATCATATGAGTCCTTACAGAGATTGGTTTACCAATTATCAATCGATTGATGGTAGTAAAGTGCTTATGGGAAATAATGCAGCCTGTAAGGTTGTTGGGATAGGTGCAATCAAAATTAAGATGTATGACGGTATTGTGAGAACTTTGTCAGATGTTAGGCATGTTCCAGAGTTGAAGAAAAATCTGATTTCCTTGGGTACGCTTGACTCCAACGGTTGTACCTACAAAGCTGGAGGTGGAGTTATGAAAATTTCGAAGGGTGCTCTTGTAGTGATGAAGGGACTGAAGCAGAATGGCCTTTACTTTCTTCAAGATAGTACAATTATAGGTGCTGCAGCTGTGTCGTCCTCAGATTCAGATTTTGAAACTACCAAGTTATGGCATATGCGACTTGAGCATATGAGTGAGATAGGTTTGGATGAGTTGACTAAACATGGTTTGCTGTGTGGTCAGAAAACAGGAAAGCTGGACTTTTGTGAGCATTGTGTCCTCGGAAAACAGTGTAGGGTCAAGTTCAGGATAGCTGTTCATCGGACCAAAGGTACTTTGGATTACATCCACTCTGATCTTTGGGGTCCCTCTCGTGTTCCGTATCTTGGTGGTGGTTTATACATGTTGACTTTCATTGATGACTATTCTCGAAAGGTTTGGGTGTATATTTTAAAGCACAAACATGGAGCAAAAAAACAGAAAGGTAAACAAATCAAGCGCTTGAGAACTGACAACGGCTTGAATTCTGTAACAGTGCTTTTAATGAGTTCTGCAAGAATGAAGGGATTGTGAGACATTGCACAGTCCGGCATACACCGCAACAGAACGGAGTTGCAGAACGGATGAACAGAACCATTTTAGAAAAGACCCGGTGCATTCTCTCCAATGCAGGGTTACCAAGGAAGTTCTAGGCGGAAGCTGTTAACACAGCTTGTTATCCGATTAACCGCTCTCCATCAACAACTATAGAATGTAAAACTCCTACAGAGGTATGGTCTGGATCTCCTGCTGATTACACCAACTTGCGGATATTTGGTTGTCCTGCCTATGCTCATGTGAATGATGGAAAGCTTGAACCAAGGGCAAGAAAGTGCATATTTCTAGGATATGCAGATGGTGTGAAAGGAAATAGGCTGTGGTGCCTAGATGGGAAATCTCCCAAATGCATTATAAGCAAAGATGTGACCTTTGATGAGTCTGCTATGTTCAAACCGAAGGAGTGCCATGATGCTGGAAACAAAAATGATGTCAGTAAAAAGGTGGAGGATAAAAATGGTGGTGTCAGTAAATAGGTGGAGCTTGAGAATGAAGCTTCAGGAAACTTGCAGGATAAGGTGCAAGCAGATGTCACAGTTCGACAAGATGTAGAGGAGATGCAAAGCTCAAATGAGGAAGCAGTTCCAAATGATTACATGCTTACTAGGGACAGAGAAAGGAGGCAGATTAAGCAACCTCAGAGATACGAGTATGAAGATATTGCTGCCTACGCTCTTAATACAGCTGAGAGTATTGAGTCAGAGCCGGTCACATATTGGGATGCCGTCACTAGCAAAGAATCAGCAAGATGGGTTGTAGCCATGGGTGAAGAGATTGAATCTCTTCACAAGAATCAAACTTGGGAGCTGGTGAAACCTCCGAAAGGCCAGAAGATTGTTGGTTGTAAATGGGTCTTCAAGAAAAAGGAAGGAACTCGAGGGGCGGAAGATGCAAAGCACGACTGGTTGCAAAAGGCTATACTCAGAGGGAGGGTGTTGGCTTCAATGAAGTGTTCTCTCCTGTGGTGAAGCATAATTCTATCCGGGTGCTACTTGCTATGGTTGCTAAATTGAATTTAGAATTGGAGCAGCTTGATGTCAAGACTGCGTTTTTACTTGGCAAGCTAGATGAACAAATGTATATGCATCAACCAGAGGGGTTTGAAATTCATGGAAAGGAAGACCACGTATGTTTGCTGAAGAAATCGTTATATGGCCTGAAACAGTCCCTAGGCAGTGGTACAAGCGTTTCGATACCTTTATGGTTGGAAATGGTTATTGCAGGAGTGCATACGACAGTTGTGTCTATCACAAGAAGCACTCAAATGGCACATATGTCTATTTGCTGTTATATGTTGATGATATGTTGATTGCTGCAAAGGACATGTCTGAGATCAACAGGTTAAAGGCTCAGTTAAATGGTGAATTTGAGATGAAGGACTTAGGTGCTGCAAAGAAAATTCTTGGAATGGAGATACGAAGGGACCGGAAAGCGGGCAAATTATTTTTTTCACAAAAGGGGTACCTTGAGAAGGTTCTGGAGCGCTTTGGTATGCAAAGTTCGAAACCTGTAAACACTCCATTGGCAGCTCATTTCAAACTTTCCGCTGCTTGATCACCACAAACTGAGGAAGAGGTGGAGCACAGGTCTCGTGTTCCTTATGCTAGTGCAGTTGGGAGTATCGTGTATGCCATGGTTTGCACGAGGCCGGATATTTCTCATGCGGTTAGTGTAGTTAGCAGATACATGGATAACCCCGGGAAGGCTCATTGGCAGGCAGTGAAATGGATACTCCGTTACTTGAAAGGTACTACTGATGTTGGGATAGTGTATGACAGAAGCAACAACACTTCTGGAAGTGTTATTGGATATGTTGATTCAGATTTTGCTGGAGATTTAGACAGAAGAAGGTCCTTGACAGGTTATGTCTTCACTTTTGCTAGCGGTGCCATTAGTTGGAAGGCAGCATTGCAATCCAAAGCTGTCTTGTCTACCACTGAAGCAGAATATATGGCAACTACAGAGGCAGTGAAGGAAGCTATTTGGCTGACAGGCTTGGTTGGAGATCTAGGATTGGAACAGAAACTGACAACTGTTTTCTGTGACAGTCAGAGTGCGATCGATCTGACACACAATCCTAAGTATCATGAAAAGACCAAACACATTGATGTTATGGCACACTTCATTCGAGATGTCATCGCCGAGGGTGCTATTGCAATAGTTAAGATTGCTACGGCTGATAATCCAGCAGACATGATGACCAAGACTATTCCAGCAGTCAAGTTCAAGCATTGCTTGAACTTGATCAATGTGGTCAGTACCTAAGTGCCCTCAGGGGCAGGTGGAAACAGTGAGACGTGTTCTGTGCATGAGGATCAGCTTCAATGTTCGCCAAGGTGGAAATTTGTTAATTAGTATGGCTCACTAGTAATTAGTAAGTCTTGGTTAACCGGGCTCCTGGATTGCCCAAGTTGTACTCTGATTAGAAGTAAGCCTAATTAGTAAGTCTACTGTGATTAGAAGTAGTTTTTGGGTGTAACAGGGTTTGGGGCTGATATTATAAATGGAGACCTAGAGTCTCTATGATGTACACAACTATTCTGATTGCATAGTGATTCTCCTGTCTCCCCGTGGACGTAGGCCAAAAGCCAAACCACGTAAATCTTGTGTTCTCGGTGCGTGATTGTTCTCTTCTCATAGCCCTAGATCACAACACCAAACAACCAGCAGTGGTTGTTGTGTCTCCAACACAGGAATTGAATTTCAAGGATCCAATACAAAGGATTAGAAACCCAACCCAAAAATGAAGAAGAAATGGAATTGACTTTGAAAGAAACATAATTGATTAGTACTCGGAACAACAAGAAAAGCAATGATGTCTGAGATGACTAGAGTAAAGGTTGTTAACAATTGATACCGTATGTTAGCCATGATGACATCTGAAATTTTGATTCTATTTTTTGTGTAAGATGTTATGACATTGAGTTGTGCACTTATACGTAGGGCGCTCGAGCCTAGCCATTGGATTTTCCATGTTCTTAGAATGCCTAACTAATGATTTTTTTCTCATTTGCAAATTCTTTTGTTACACTTACATTGTTGATCGCTTGTTTTTCTATTCCTTGTCTTCAATCCAATAGCAAGACACACTTGTGTAATGTGCAGGCCACATCGAAAACACTTCTCCCTGAATTTGCAGAAATTTGCAATGCTTATGATGCTTTTCTTCTTGGAAAAAAAGCATTTGCACAAAATAATGGATTTTTTTTTTTTTTTTGTGAAACTAGCTCTCATTTCCTTTCCATTTCATGATCAAAACAATTACATTCCTTTAAGGCTATTTCGGTACTCTTTCTTTTTAGTGCAACTTAAAGCTGCCGCAGAAAATCATGAATAAATAGCGACCAAATCCGTGCTTCCTCCAATTTTGGAGTCCGAACCCCTCACATGAAAAACGCATTGCCACCATTCCATAAAGTTCCCTCACCTACGAATTCCTGGAGTTTGAATAGGAAATTCCCCCAGAGCCCCTTAAATTGTTCATATATTTTTCAACAACTGTCTACTGTATTCATCTCCATGCATGCATCTCAACCATTCTACAGTGATCCAGTCCATTTTTGCAATCCAAGGCACACAACCCTTTAAATCACAGCTCATCATAGTTCCTACGATTTCACACAATAAAGAGTGGATAATTCCAATACTCAAACTTTGGGAAATAGTTTTTCTGAGCATCATGAATAGAGCAGGACGTCAAATCTTTGTGAATAATTAGCGAAAACCTTCCTTCTTCATTTATTTTACAAGCAAACAAGTTGATACACAAGGTACTGACATTATTTTTCACATAAGCCAAAGAGTCTTACATTATTTTTCACATAAACCAAAAGGATTTTTCTTACTTGGCTACTACCATCGACTAAAATAACAAAGCAAATAGAATCACAGATACATAGCCAATAACATTGCTTCTTCAAACAGAATCACCGAACCATAGAAGACAATAACGTTGCTTTACTTTTAACTCCACCATTGTTAACCTACAAAAAAACAATGGCAATGTAAAAAAAACTAATGAAATAAAAGAGAGAAATTTAGAAAACAATAAAACAAAATTTCTATTTTGAGTTTTATGGAGTTCGTATTTTGCAAAGAGAAGTGACTATATTCTCTTTGTGGTCCATTAGGACATATTTGCTGACCTACGATGCCATTTGGGTAGATTGTCCAAGATGGAGTCCATTCTCAATCTAACTCATAGAAGCACACCAAAGACCATATTTGATTTGATGCTTCACCTTTCTTTACTTCAATTCACCGTTCATCCAAACAGGCCCAAGGTCTTTTCTTCTACAACCAACTAATTTTGTAAACCTTTCCATAAAATAAGTCTCGACGTCAACTATGAAACGCCAATACCGAGATTTGATGTAGAATCAAAAGCCTGAAAAAACTAGCAAGCTCCATTTCATGACGAATTCTAACATATTTTCAACCATTTTTTCTTTAATGCCTAACCCAAGAGGAATGAAACATTAAAGAAAAAAAAAGTACATATCTTATTGAATGTAAGGAAAAAAGAAAGAAAAAACTCTTGTCATTTAAAACACAGGTCCTCATCATGGTTCTAGCAACAACAAATATTTTAACATAAAAGAACTTATAGATAATATGGATACCATACAAGTTGGATAACCATAAGGGTCATCTCAATCCACATTCTATTTGAAGCTATTATCGTCTATCATTTACAGACTAAACCAAACAAAAAACTTACACATCTAAGGGGCTTACTTTCTAGATTCGACCCAAGTTCAAGATCGTTGAATTCCTATACAAGTTTGGCCTAAGATGAGGGAAACTAGAAGTTAGAAGGCATAAATTAGAAGTTCCTTTCTTAAAACACATAATAAGCTTCCTCCTTATATTATCCACCTTTAGAAGTTCCCTGCAAGTATGTACACTTGCATGTAGTTTCTACATGCCTTAGGCTATTGTGATCAAACAAATGCCATGCATGCATACTACTACATACTACCCACAAATTGGACTATAATTATAATACATTTGACAGCTATAAAATAAATATTTCTCTGAAAAAGAAAAAACCATAAATAAGAACATACCTGTTTGCACCACATGAAGGATCATCAACTTAATTTATGGCTAGGCAATGCGCGAGGATGCAACACATCTTTAGGAGTTGATGGGAGTCCTCTATTACCTTGGAGTCCTCTATTCTTCTTGAATTTAGCAAGCTTTCTTGCTAGTGCAACATAAAACCGATCTCCCATGTCATCAAAGAAGTTGTAGTAGGCAACCCTCCAAGATCTCTTGAATAACAAAATGCCACCGACAACCCAAAAGCCTACAACAAATCCAGGCCCCATGCTAATATAAAATAGTTGTATTTCCAACTCATCTTTAGCATCTTTGTCGCGATCAGAAAGCGGCTGTGAATCAGGAAATATTTCATCTCGTGGGCACTGGTTCAAAAGTGGTGGCCCACATAATAAAAGGTTTCCCATGTAGATGGATGAATCATTGAGAGTATCAAGTTGATTGCTAGATGGAATTCTTCCTGAAAAGTTGTTGTGTGACAAATTCAAGTGACTTAAAAAAGTCAAGTATGAGAAGCCATGTGGAATCACTCCTGAAAGCTGGTTCCATGAGAGATCTAGAGATTCTATACGTTGCAAGTCATTAATATCTTCTGGGATTGTTCCTGTCAACCGATTTCTTGATAAATTCAAACTTTGCAATCCAAAAAGATGAGTAATTCCTTTAGGGATTTCTCCATGTAGATCATTGCCTGATAGATTTATGTTTATCACGAGTGAAACTGTACGGCTATATTCATATTGACCTCCTTTCCAAAATACCCAAATACTCTCTATAGCACTGAATAGACCACGACCGTTGTCAATAATTACATTTGTCTTGTTAGCTACCATCATGGCACTGAAGTTACCAAAAGACTCGGGTATTGTTCCTGACAGATCATTTTGAGAAAGGTCCAATACTTGAAGTTTGGAAAGTAGTGACAGATGTGGAGGAACGCTACCGTGAAATTTATTAGATCGTAGGATGAGGAATTTAAGAAATGACAGTCTTTCACCAATCCAGTTTGGTATCGTTCCTGAGAAACCATTTTCTCCGAGATCAAGTGTCTTCAACCTGGTGCAATTCTTCATGGATGGAGGGAGCTCTCCTGAAAGCTTGTTTTTGTTCAAGTGCAATGAAGTAAGCTGGGACAAATTACTTACTGAGCTTGGAATACCTCCAGACAGACTATTATTATCCAAAATTAATGTATTCAAAAGTTTCAAATCCCCCAAACACTGTGGAATTTCATGTGCCAATTGATTTTTTGAGAAACTTAAATATGTTAAATTTCTCATCTGGCATATTGACAGGGGAATGCTACCATTCAAATGGTTGGAAGAAAGTGATAGATACAACAGATTTGTTGTTTTCCCTATATTATTGTTGACGATGGAACCAAAAATTGAGTTGCTGGAGAGATCTAGAAACTGAATGTTTGATGGTAAAATCAGAAAAATGTTAGAGATGGTATCTGAAATGCTTGCATTTGACAGTGACAAATAAGACAATTGCTTTTGAGTTTGGAGCCATGGTGGAAATTGGGGCCCTAATTTGCAATCGTTCATTATGAAATATGTCAGCTGAAATGGAGGAACCCAATTAGTGCTCACATTGAAAACTATTGAAGTTGAAGAGATGTTTAAGTATTGCAATTTTATGAGATTGGAAAAGTGAGCTTCTGTTAGAATACCTTTGAAAGAATTATTTGAGAAGGATAAATACGCAAGATTTGAAAGTTGTCCAAGGCTTTCAGGAATGGACCCATTCAATTTATTACTATCAAGAGCTAGTCTATGCAAAGATGACAATCTTCCTAGAGATGGAGGAATGGAACCAGAAAGAGAGTTTGTAGATAGGTACAAAAATTCCAAAGATGACAATCTTCCTAGAGATGGAGGAATTGGACCGGAAAGAGAGTTATAAGAAAGATCCAATTCTCTCAAGGAAGACAATCTTTCAAGAGATGGAGGAATTGGATCGGAAAAAGAGTTTTCAGAAAGAACCAATTCTCTCAAGGAAGACAATCTTCCAAGAGATGGAGGAATTGGACCGGAAAGAGAGTTATGATAAAGAACCAATTCTCTCAAGGAAGACAATCTTCCAAGAGATGGAGGAATTGGACCGGAAAGAGAGTTATAAAAAAGAAAGAGAGACTTCAGATTAATGAATTGCCCTAACCAATCAGGAAGATACCCACTGAGTCCATTGCTTCCCAAATTCAAGTCCTCTAAATTACTCTTAATGCATCCTTTAAAAGACTCTTTGAATCTGTTTATTTCTCCATTGAAATGATTTCCTAGCAAATACAAGGACTGTAGGTTGCAAAGATTCCCAAGGGCAGTTGGAATGGGATATGAGAAATCATTGTAAGCAAGATCAAGCGACACCAATCTGCTGCTATTAAACACCCAAGTAGGGAGCTGAGGACCAAGCCAGTTCTCAGAAAGATCAAGGGTAGAAAGAGATGTCAAATTCACATGAGGAAGAGATGTAGAAATGTTGGGAAGCTGGCAATAGGACAAATGTAAGTTCAAAATAGAAGGAAGCATATTTACTGATAATTGCCAATCAACTGCCGTACTGAGGTTCACCGATCCCATGTGAAGGTACTGCAAAGAAGAGAGGCCAGAGAGCCAATCAAGTCTATCCACATGCAAATCATATGCCAGAAGACCCATACTGTAAAGATCAGAAATACCATCACTCATATTTACCCGTATTACACCGTCTTGATTGAGATCAAGATAACCCATGGTAGAGAGATTTCCTAGCTCGTGAGGAACCCTTCCACCAAAACCTGAGGCAGAAAGGTTAAGGTATCTCAAATTCTTGAATGAACCGATGAATTTTGGGATGACTCTTCCTCCAAAGGAATTCATGCTTAGGTCCAAGTGTTTCAAATATTTCAACTCAAGCAAAGATGGATTTATCTCACCAGATATGCATGATCTATTGAATGCTGCTTCAAAATCGTCAGAATCTTGTATTTCGGATGGACCTCGGAGGATGAGCTTGAGGACATGCCCTGTTTTGTTGCTGCAGTGAATGCCTGCCCACCTACAGCAATCATCTCCCACCCAAGAAGAGAGTCGGTTACTAGGGTCCTTGAGACCTTGTTTGAAGTGGATAAGTGCTTGTCTCTCTCTTTCCAAACAACCAGTACTGGTTGTTGTGTCTCCAACACAGGAATTGAATTTCAAGGATCCAATGCATAGGATTAGAAACCCAACCCAAAAATGAAGGAGAAATGGAATTGACTTTGAAAGAAACATGATTGATTAGTACTCAGAACAACAAGAAAAGCAATGATGTGTGAGATGCTATGGGGGTTTGGAGGGGAAGTGCATATATATATAGAGAGAAGAAGATGCATACAAGAGATTTTTGGATAAGCAAGTAGATTCCATGAAACTGGCAGCGATAAGTGTGTTTGTACAAGATTTTCCACGACGACCTAACTTTTCCATACGTTTTTGTCCGGCGACTATTTCTCTTGACCAAACTTGTCTATTTCACTCAAAATAGAGAAGATACAAGGTACACTAGATCTACAAAACATAGCCCCAATCCAGCCTAGTCAAAGCTCAGATTGGGCTGGGCCTTCACTCCTGGCCTCATAAACGGTTACTCAAAAGACGGATTCCTGAAACCACAAACACAAGGCTTGAGTTGGATTGAATTGCAACCGTAGATTAGATATTTCTTAACATATGTATGCATCGTATGCTTAATTGAAAGTATGAATCACACTCCAAAGATCACTATGAAGTTAACAGCTTGATTTCCTTTGGAAAATTTACCTCCATCTATCACATATGCATGCAACTTAGATTGGATCTAACTAGGCCATCGTAGCATCGCCCATTAACGGTATTTTTTTTTATTTATAAAAATTGAGGGAGAAAGTTGTTGAAAAATAATTTTAAATAGATGGATGTCCTTATTTAAGTACTTCCTATAAAACTTAGGAACTAATTTTAAAACAAACTTAGGGTTTTTTTTTTTAAAAATAAGGTAAAAACTTAAATCTTATTTAAAATTCTCCTTTCATATAATGATAGCGCTGTGTGAGCAATATGATAAGCGGAAACGTACCAGTTCACAGAGATGAGTGACCATGATTTTAAATGTATTCAATTTTAAATGTACAAGTTCACATAGCAAAATGTGGGACCGTCTGCATGTGGAAGGCCTGATCTATCCACATGGAGAAAATTCCCCATGGAAGAAAATATCTTTTTCTCTTTGTTGACTTATGTGTGCGTTGATTTTTAGAGCACGTGGGCCCTGGCTCATTATAAGCCCAAGTCATCCCTGTGGAAAGTTTGGCACCTATGGACCATGGCTGCTATTGACTGGTGACTTGGGATTTTACATACTAACCCTGAACTCCCAGTGGGCCCCACTCTGGAAAAAGGTTTATCCAAAGAAAATCTAGGTTTGAAGTTCATGGGCCAAGCTACAAAGGCCTGGCTCGATCCCAACTAGGCATGGATGTTGCTCCAAACAAAACCCAGGTTTGAAGTTCATAGTGATATTTGGCACATACATGCATTCTTTCAACTAAAGTGTACACTGTGTCAACAAATTAGGCGATGTCTAATCTACAGTTGTAGTTCAAACCAACTATTTTATTTATTTGTTGTAGTTGCTATATTGGGCTACTGGTCTAGTTTGAGAATACAGGGATTGATCCCCTAGGCATATGTATGAAACCAAGGTGCCGACACCAGTGAACCATGAGTATGTTTTGTAATTCGATGTTTATATGTAGGAATCCGCTGTTTATGTGACAGTTTATGGGTCAAAGTATTGAGGCCCAGGCCCAATCTAGGCATTGACTGGGTTATGTTGGAGCTTATGCTTTGTAGGTGCATATGCTTGGATAGAGAATGATATCCTGACACATGAGAGGACTGGCTACATAAGAGGTGACTTAGAGAGTGAGTCTCATGGAAGCCAAATAAATACATGTGGAAAAAGTTGGGTCATCGTGGAAAATCCTATACAGAGGATTGCTGTGTTTAAGGCTGCTGGTCAAGGGTCAAGGGTCAAGACAGCTAGCGATTACAAAGAAAAGGCCAAGGTAATGATAGGTTAAGACCATAACCAACCAACCCCACCCTCTTGGAAAAGTTGACACTTGAGATCCATTGCCATCAACTTTGATTTTTGATTTAATATGATGGGATTGGGACCCACTGTCTATGACCCTAAAACCATCAATGACAAACTGGGAAGATAAGCCAACTAAAGCCTACTTGTGGAAGAAGATTAGGCACTCATGACCATCACTGTCAATGTCCTTCTCCTGGAATCTTCTTTGCTTGATAATTCCATGACACAGGGCTTTGATATTTCTTCTTTAATGCCCCCCATTAAGTTAATATTCTGATCCAAATCCAGTACCCGGGCTTGAAAGTCAGGCCCAGGGTCAGATCATTTGCAAGATCTATTTGCTCCTTTGTGCTACTCATGACATCCAAAAAATTCCCTTTCTTGACCTCTTTGGTTCTCTAAAAAACCCATTAAAATTTAAAAGAACTAAGCGTACTGATGATTACCATTAATCTGATAATGTTAGTGATTTGGGCCAATAAATTGTGACCCATAGATTTATAGGTTGGATCCTTTTTTATATTTAACTTTTCACAAATTGCTCAAAATCTGGCCATAATCTTGTTGTCCACTTGGTATATGGATTTTTGAAGGAGGAACCTTAAAACACTAGTACATTGATGATAGAATGTTAGTTGGTGTAATTGGATATTTTATAATTGCAATACTTTCTCTTTTGCCAAAGTTTATGTTAAGAAAGAACAACAACATAGTGATCGACTTTTTCAAGTGACTATCGCAAGCACTCCTAAAACGAAAATCCTAGGTCCGCCGCTGATATTGCTTAACATATGTATGCATCATTTGCTTAATTGAAAGTATGCATTCACACTCCAACTATAATTATGAAGTTAACACTCGATCACGTCCCAGATCGCTTTGGGCAGATATATAATAACTTGATGTGTGGAAGAAAGTGAAAATTCCTCCTAGGGGACCTTCTGCATGTGGAAATAACTTGATCCGTCCAAAAGGAGAAAATTCCCCATGGAAGAAAATATATTTTTCTCTCTGTTGACTTGTCTGCGTTCATTATAAGCCCCAGTCATCTCAGTGGAAAGCCTGGCACCTATGGGCCAAGGCTGCTACTTGAGTTATTTGAGTTAGCTACCTGTGGGGTCATGGACCATCGCTGTCACTTTTCTTAAGAATTTCATGAAATAATCTTGGAGGAAATTGCTTGGAAAGGATAGCTCCCTATACATTGTTTAGGAGAAATTGTTCTGTCTCTTTAACATCTGATGCATGCTCCGTTTGGTTATTTCCATTTCCAAAGAAATGCGTACCTTTCTTCAGGTAAGGGAAAAGCTAGGAGTATTTGTATGACCATTTCCTTGTGTAGTATATTTCCCGCCTCACCTCTCCTCCTAGTTGTATGGAAATGTGACAAAACTAGCACAATAGCCCATGCTCAGCACGGTATATCCATGCATTATAAATTAAATCTTCATACATTAAAATGGTTATGAGAGTACCTTTTTCCTCAGGGAAGTTGCATAAAATGGAAGTAGAAAAATTAAGGCAAAAAGGGAGTAGAAGAGATGTGGTGGAGCAAGAGTTTTTACATAGTAGAAAAGGTAAAACTTTTAAAAAATGGAGAGCAGAAGTGAGTGGTTTGATGAGATTAATATATGGGCAGTAGTTACATGGTAGTGGGGAGACAATGTAGAACATTTTAACAAATAGTGTTAAGTGTAAGTCAAAATTACAAGTGACTGTCAAAATTAAAGCCAAAATCCTTCCCTTTATTATATTATAACTAGAACAAAAACCCGTGCTAATTACGGGTATACATGAAGAGATGGGATTCTATGCATATTAGAAAGGGGAAAGATAGGAGTTCATAAGTAAGGGAAGTATATACTAAAACAATGTGCACTTTTGCTAGTGCTAAATAAGCGCCGGTAGAGGTCCATAAAACACTGGGAAAAACTATTCCTGATGATTTCTCTTGCGCCGACAAGCCATCGGGAAAACTTCACCGGTAAAAAGCTATACATTGCCGGCGTTTTGTTTTGCCGAAAAGGAGGTTTCTTACGCCAGGCAAAGAGGTTTATTTTTTCAATAATAAATTAAAAAAAAAACTTTTGCTGGCATTTTTTTTTGCGCCTAGAAAAGAGGTTTATTTTTAAAAAAAAATTCAAAAACCTTTTGCTGGCATTTTTTTGCGAAGGGAAAAAATGTTTATTTTTCAATAATAAATTGAGGAAAAAACTTTTGCCAGCATTTTTTTCGCAGGTAAAACATTTACATTTTACATAAATTATTTTTTAAAATTTTTTTGCCCACGTTTTTTCCCTCCAAGAATATATTTATTTTTTTAAATATAATTATTTTGATGGCATTTTGCCGGCATTTCTTTTTACCGGCAACGTATTGTTGCACCAGTAAAAGTTCTAGCGTAAAAATAATTGTCGTCGCCAATACTTATATTTTTTATTTATTTGATTTTAAATTTTCTTAGCCTGTATATACAACCTGTCACATGAATAAATTGAAACTGCTACTTCCATTATCCAGACCAAATCTACTAACCCAACATCCATTTCCATTCCAAACCATCAAAAAAATGAAACAAGAAAATTCATTCCACTTCATATTAATATTCAAACATCCTTTCAACATTGAAAGCACTTTACCATTACCATTACAAAATTAAAACAAATGCTATCATTTCATTGTTGCACCATTACAACACCTGCACCATTGTTTAAAAAAACTTCATGCATCCCATTTTAACATATATCAATCTGTTACTCTGCATACTTGGCCTTCATGTTGGCTGCATCTAGCTGCATGAACTCTTTCAACAAAATTTATTTTTCAATTTTCATTCAATCTGCATAAAAAAAAAGAGAGCAAGATTAACATATGATTAAGAATGTCATATGCACAACTTTTAGTGAAAAGCCATGAAGTCTTTGACAATGTTGATGATGACAATGATGAAGGGGATGGCACTAAAAAGCTCGAGATTATATTACTAAAGATGATAGCTAAGATTAATACTTTGGCCCAAGGTATAAAGTACATCAGAATTAAAAAGTCATTACAAAATCCAATTGGGCCCTGTGGTTCTATATTTACAATGAGATGGGAAGCTACTACATACACACGTCCCACAAAAAGAAAAATTTAGGCCACCAGAGAAATCCCGCTTCCTCAGCAGTATCCAAATTCCAAACACACTTCACTCAGAACTGCAAGTAAATCTCAATTCTCAGATGAAATTTTCCAAAAATTAATAATAAAATATAAATTCCACCAATATCTCCATCTTTCACTAAATGCAAAAGTCCATAATAAACGTTTTTTAACTCAATCCGCAAAACATTTCACCACCTAAGCAGAATATATTAACATCACTAATAAGGGCCACAAGATTTTGCCAACTCCATCCACAACAAACAATCAACCACCTGCAACTCAACCAAGCCCAGCCCCATTTGCCCGAGACCTCACATGCGAATGCCCATTTGCCAGAAGTCCTCACACAAACGACCTCATTCCATCACATTTTCTCACAAAACCCAACCATCTTCACATCCAAACATCTCAAGTCATTTCAATTCAATGTTATGGTTCCTCTTATCGTCCACAAAAAGATATAATTGGAAACATCAAAAGGCCTGCAGTGGCCTTTACTACTTAAAAACACATGATTATAATCAAGGCCTTATAATTTCAGCAGGGTAGAAGTTCCGCAAGGGGATTTCTTCTCAACAACACCCACCCATGATGGAATTTACACCAAATGAGAAAACTTGATCAGTTAAACGCAATACCATGAGATAATAATAAATAAAGTAGCAAAGTAACCTGCTATGTGGCAGTAACAGATCTTCTTGAATAATAAATACCATGAGTTAAATGCAATACCCTTGAAGATCTTCTTGACAAAAGAAATTAGCAACCTACTATGTGGCAGTAACAGAGACTTCACAACGCTATTCATAATACCAAACAACAAATAACAAACCTCTAAACAAATTTGGATCAAATAGCAACTTGTTTGAATACAGCAACCAGGCAACTACTGTGTCTTCCAAACAACCACTTAAATCACAAACCAACAACAAATTTTTCCACAGGTTAGAGCAGGAACCAAAAATCAAATGACTTAATTTAGGTGAGACAAACCTCTTCAAATCTTGCCTTTAGCTTGATTATTCTTAACTGGTACAGCTACCGCCACAGATTATTGAGCAACCCTCAAGATTCACAAACTGTGACCAGCTGTTCTACATGGGCATTATGCAGCTTGTTTCCCTCATACAAAAGGCTTGAATACTATCTTCAACTAGTGGGTTTCTATAGATCTATATAGACCAAGTTGAAACTTGAAACTTTTTATCAACGAGAAAACTAGTTTAAAAACCCAAAAGCTTAGAGGAAAAGACACTGAGAGAGAAAAAAGATTAGTGTTTTCGAGAAAGAAAAAGAAATCAGAGAGAACCATGAGGACTAGTCATCCAACCCTAATTATGACCAGCACTAACACTTCCATATATATGTGAATTTTTCAAAAGATAGAAACAACAGAAGGAGATGATAATAAGCACACACCAGAGCCATACAAGGTGTTTGTTAGAGAAGATTGGCAGCATCTGCTTACTTGATTAAACGTTACAAACACCTGCATCGGCAAAGGCAAAAACAAAGCTTTCCAACTATGCAAATACTAGGTTTGCCAAGTGTAATTAGTTGCAACAACCCTAAAATGATCTACAAAGGTTAAAACTAACACAGCTAGGAGACATCGTAATCACCTTTATCTACTTGACTAATGCAGATATGTGGCTGGGTACTGATATGGTGATGCCCCTTTCCATAGTAGCTTCCAGGGTTGTGAGGAGGACTGTAGAAAGCAGAACCAAGCAGGGAGAAACCATGGTTGTCAGCTGGTTATAGATATGGCCCTTTTTTCCTTCTTCATTGTCTACATTGGTATGTTTGGAAAAGCAAATTGGTACCCCTGCAACCACTCATTCACCTTTACTATACCTTACAATTGTGTGACCACACATCTAATTCTCCATCTCCCTCCTCCCTCCTCTGCAACTTACTGTGAATAAAAATGCCTGCAGGTAAATGCCCACCATTTAGAGGAGAAAACCCATGGCCTTTGCTGTCTCTTTGATGCCCTTCATGTCAACCCATGAACAATTTTGGGAGGACAACACGGTAATTTAAAACGGCCATATAAAACATGGAAATTTTTTTATTTTATCATATCAAATGAATAGATTCTAATAACAAATACCACAAAGCATGAAAAAAAAAAGGTAAAACTTGAGTAAAACATCTCCAATACTTGAAAAAAAATGGAAAGTTCAAAATAAAGGAAAATTATTTTTCATTGTGCACGCAAAAATGCATGGGCAGACATTCTCATGAGATGAACTGCTTGTTCTTTTTTTTTGGGGGGTAAGTGAACTACTTGTTCTTAATGCATCTAATTCTAAACACATTTATATGACTGTAAGTAAACATGAACAAAGGTTTATAAAAAAGCTTAATCATTATAAAAGACGTGATAGTGGTAGACTCTATAGCATCTGAGGCTTGTTGAATAAAGGAGTGGAGAGAAGAGACGTCATATTTTGATGGAACCAGTGGCAACACATCACATGCTGTGTGCCTGTGTCATTAGTTCACAATATTCTTTTATTAGATTCACCATAATCATATATATCTTGGTGAAAGAAGATTTGGCAAATGAGGACATGAAAAGAAGTTGTGTAGAATAAAAAAAAAATAATAGGGGTTGCAGTTGGGTGCCAATACCATGGCATGAAGCCCTAAAAAATGAAAATGAAGATATCTTCGTATGGTAAGCTTTGCGGCATATATGTATTTTCTAACATGATGGCTCTCATATATAAGAGCTCATGACACACTGGAAGGTGTTTACTATTACAATATTTATGTTGTAGGTTCTAGTCATGTTACTAATAAAAAAAAACTCCCTTTAATGAAAAACTCCTGCCTCCCGAGTCCCTCCCTTGCATATATAGGTTTCCATATCATGGATGAAAATAGCTACGTAGCGGCTGCTATATCGACCGTAGCAGCTGCCACCGCCACGCTGCCTATTTATCGGCCGTCGCACCCGTAGCGGCCGCTACGTCCGCTATGAGGCCGCTACGGGGTGAGAAAAATTCCTACTTTCCAAATTTTTTAAAAATGCATAATAAGACTTATTTCTTTTCTTCTTATCTCCAAATAACATTTCTACACAACTCTTCTACCCTTTTATGTTTAAAAGAACACCAAAAAGCACATGATCTCACCGAATTACAATTGATATAGAGAGTTCTTCTCAATGATTCTTCTCTAAGTACATCCTATTAGACACCCCCTTTGGTAGATGTATTTTTTTCTCTAGGTACTCTTAAGTCTTGACGTCATGACATAGTTTTTTCTTTTATAAGCCTTTCATTAGTTTGTAAGTTAGCATAACTATGCAACATGAACAGATGTGAAAAAAATGATCATTACTATTATTCTCTATTTATACAGCGATACAAGACCTCATATAGTGAGGGGACCGCTACGCCCCCTTACCTTAGTTACTTTTGCAAAAAAAATACATTTTCTCTCATTTTCCAATATTCTAGATTTTCTAGAATTTTTTCATATTTTTTTGACGATTTTTTCAAATTGCACCGCAGCGCCGCTACGTAGCGTTTTGGCGGCAGGCCGCTACGCCCGCCACTACCGCTATTTTTATCCTTGTTCCATATATCATCATTCCCAGTACCATCACCATCACCATTGAAGGATGAACCATGGCCTAAAATAATAAACATTTTTTGGTTCACTTAACTAATCAATGGACATTTTACACATTTTATTTTTTGGACGGTGCATTCCTTGAGCATGGTTCACAGAAAGGCCCAATTTTAACCATCGATCATTTATCTAGACGACATTTTTATTGTCATTCCAATACAAGAAAAATAATAGTAAATCATCATATTTAGGGTGCATATTCAATATATCGTTTATTGGAGAGGTATAATTTCAAATATATAGTTTATATTCCAATTATATTAATTGAAAATAGTTACAACTTACAAGCATTTGCTTTTACAATTAAAGGATGATGTGCTAGTTATAGGAGCATAAAAAAGCTTTACTTTACTCTTTGAGGATGTCCGGTGCATGTGGGAGAGATCACAACTATCATGTTTAAAAAGATGTGTTTGTGTGAGATTGCTCACTTTGCACCGGTTCGCTTGGATGAATTTGGGAATGAAATTCCAGGGAATTTTCAACAGCATTGGGAGGAGTTGTGTGTAGAGAATTTGGGAGTTTGGAAAGTGGAATCTCATAAATCCAAATATGAAAAGTCACTTTTGCCTTCGGAATTCTCCAAATTTCAGCTTTGAGATTGCATTTAGCATTTGAAAATCCGATTGAGAGACGATATTTAGAGAATTCATATATGCCTCAAACAAAAATTCTCACAAACGAAAAAAAGCCCTTTCACTACCACATACAAAGAAATAACAGAAAGATGGTTACAACTTAAAGAGTATATTAGTAGAAGATGATCAATCAACCCCAAATAGACAGAATAAGACTGCATCAATGATGATATTACTTAACATATTATAAGAAAGCATGTTTGAGGACAGAGCAGCTGCAACTCAATTCATCCCTTGATCATTCGTGGAGGAGCAAATCTAGCTTTAAGATGGCAGTATCAGTAATGTGCCTGGATTTTCTAATTTCCGCGAATGGTGTTGGAAAAGCAAATTGCCATAACCATTATTGATAAGTGAGTGCATCTTCTCTCCATCTAATTTCTAGACATAGGTTTAAAAAATATGAAGGATCAAACGTGAGTATTAAAAAATGGCAATCAAATATGCTCCCCTTTGAGAAATTGAGTCCAGGAAAGATGAGAAATGAATACCCAACCACCCTGAAATTCAAATCCTACGAAAGTGAAGGTCCATTTATATCTCCAGCTTAGATGTTTCAACTTTCCAAACTTCCAAATCTAGTTAGACTTCAGTGGGTTCTGCCATGGATTAAAAGCTTTTAAGTTCAAACCATTGAATCAAAACCCTACCAACATTGAATGAAAACTCTCTTCAAAAGCAAAAAAAAAAAAAAAAAAAAAAAAACAGAACTCAAACAGGAAATCTATAAAGCCCTAAAAAATTTGTACCTGGGAGATGCCGGAGAGACAAAGACAGAGGAGGGAGACGACAGAGACGCAGAGGTCTTCTGATGAATGGCGGACGGAGGAGGAGAATGGGTTGCAGGGATCGGCCTCAGGTGATGGGGATAGAGGAGAGACCGAGATGGGCGATGGAGATGTTTGATGCGCAGGGGAGGCTGTGAGATGGGTCGGCAATGGAGAGACAGGCGTTGAGAGGGTGAGGCGTGAGAGACGAATGGTGATGGAGATGTCTGTGCAGGGAGGAAGAAGACGGAGATGGAGATGGGGGGCTGCTGGGCGTCGTTTTTGAGATTGGATGGAGAGGGATCGTGAGATGGAAAATCTTCCAGCTTAATATATTATAATGGGTATTTTTTTATGGAAATCTTAACTTTTAAATCAGTTGTAGTGTTTGTTTGATGTTCCAGGGAAGTTGGACAGTTTCCTACATCCCATGTCCTACCTAATGTGTCACACATCCTTGTAATTGGAATTGGATATCATTTTTCTAACATTGCCAGATAGAAGTATAAATTAGAAGCAGAATTAATATTAACATATAGTTAGCTACAGTGGAATAGAAATTCAAGGAATGCTGCTTTAGACTGTTGTGGCATGTATGCAGAAGATCAGAAACAACAATTGTATGATTGATAGTTATAAGTTTTCTAAGGGGGATGCCACAGAAACCTTCAATTTAGTTATCACGAAAGACACAAAAGATTGATGAGTTACTAAGAACATGGAAAAATATAATCACAAAGCCACCACTAGATTGTTGTAAAAGAGTCTTGTATATCGATAGAAATGTTTGTGGAACCCACCTGCGATTTGGTGCACAACCAGGCACTGGTGGACCACCCTATTTAATCTAATCATTATTGATGCACAGTAGATACACTTTACAGCTTACGTTGTATCTTGTTCAAAGAATTTGCATCATGGCTAATAGCTTGTTTATTACTTGTAGTTCATCAAAGTTGGAACAATGGTTTCTCCTACTGTTTTTCCACGCCGTTGCCTATCCTATCTTACGTGTGACATGCCCCAACAAGCTTTGAATGATGCAGTGCAAGCTCAGGTCGTATCGCCTGCATGGCCGACTGCATCTTATCTGCAGTCGGCTACTCTTCCTACTCTTGGAATGGAGACAAAAGCTCGAGAAGCACTGAAAGATGGTTCATCTTTAGAAGCTCGGAAGACTTTAACTACGGGACAGTAAAGGAGGAGCAAATAATAAAATCACGAGGGGAAAATACATAAAACTTCTCCTTTATGCAGCTTGCACTTGTTGAATTTGACAGTGCAAACAATTTGATTTTCTCACTTATGGGCAGAATGACCTTTATGCAACTTGCACTTGCTGAATTTGACAGTGCAAACAATTTGATTTTCTCACTTATGGGTAGAATGACCAAAGTTCTCCATAAAACCGATGATGGTAATCACATAGCGAAACATTGTTTCTATATTTGATATTAGAGGATGGTCCTGGTCAGATTGCTATTGAGAAGAAGGCTTCCTGATTTTTGTGCAAAGATATGAATGCTCCTTGTAATGGAAAATGACCAAATTGCGAAGAGATATAATGCAAGCAGTCCATATTGAGGTGCGCCCATTTTTTTTCAAAATGAGTACATATCTAATTATAACAAACGAGGAGTTGGTTATATCATTCTTTATCCTTGGATAAGAAAATTGGTTTTGTAATGGGACATGCTGTATGATAAGCGTAATCTTATTTGGGTTACTTGTAATTTGTGTACAGCAATTGTTTATGGTGTTCTTTGCTGTGAATTATTACATTGAGCGCTATTTGATCCGTTAATGTAGTTCTTTGTGAGAGGACCTATGTTTAATTGTGCCTACATGTTTAACAATGATACAACATTACTGAATTTAATTCCTGAAACATAGTTGTTTCATGCAGATGAGGAGAAGTTTATCCATGTTTTTATATGGAACATCTTATGTGAGCTAACGCATGCAGTTTCCCTACAATGTTTCGTTTATAGTTTGCTAAGTACAAGCTTTTGGTTTTGAATTCAATTGAAGTGTCAGTTTTCATTGGCTTCCTAGTACCTGAGTTTGAGATGTCATCAATTATAGGGCCTTGTAACTGTTTAATCAATTCAATATAATAGAGGACATATTATCATCTTCGCCCAAATAACCATTCTTCATCCTTAATTCATTTGCGCTATATTAATGCTCCATTAATGTGAGCTGATCCTCTGCAGTAGTAGCTCATAAATATATGCTGAAGAATTTTTGCATTATGTTGTTTGCTTGAGGTCATCATCCTATTAAGATAAGCTGCGGAAACTAACTTAAATAGAACGTTTGGGATCATTGAGATGAGAAATTGAGCTGTGGCATTCCCACATTTTGGGAGGTAGTGAATGACTAGAGTAAAAGTTGTTAACAATTGATACCATATGTTAGCCATGATGATATCTGACATTTTGATTCTATTTTTAGTGTGACCTGTTATGACATTGAGTAGTGCCCTTGTACATAGGGCGCTCGAGCCTAGCCTTTGGATTGTACTTGTTTTTAGAATGCCTACCTCATGGTTTTGTCAGGTTTTGCAAATTATTTATCATTTGCAAATTCTTTTGTTACACTTACATTGTTGATTGCTGTTTCTCTATTCCTTTTCTTCAATGAAATAGTAGGACGTACACAGGCCACCATCGAAAACACTCGTCCCATTATCTTTCTTAGTATTCCTTCTGCCTTTCACTTATGACTTGATTCTTGCAGGTTTCTACTGTCAAAAGTTAGAATCCTCCACTTCATTTTAACTACCATCCATAAAGTTGCCTCATCTACGAATTCCTGGAGTTTGAATAGGAAATTCCCCAAAGCCCCTTACATTGTTCATAAATTTTTCAACAACTGTTTACTATATTCATCTCCATGCTTGCATCTCAACCATTCTACAGTCATTCGGTCCATTTTTGCAATCCAAGGCACACAACCCTTTAAATCACAGGTCATCATAGTTCCTAGGATTTCACACAATAAAGAGTGAATAATTCCAATACTCAAACTTTGGGAAATAGTTTTTCTGAGCGTCGTTAATAGAGCAGGACGTCAGATCTTTGTGAATAATTAGCCAAAACCTTCAATCTTCATTTATTTTACAAGCAAATAAGTTGATACACAAGATACTGACATTATTTTTCACATAAACCAAAAGGATTTTTCTTACTAGGCTACTACCATCGACTAAAATAACAAAGAAAATAGAATCACTGATATATAGCCAACAACATTGCTTCTCCAAATAGAATCACCGATCCATAGAAGACAATAATGCTAAGACAATAATGCTGCTTTACTTTTAACTCCACCATTGTTACCCTACATAAAAACAATGGCAATGTAAAAAAAAAATGAAATAAAAGAGAGAAATCTAGAAAACAATAAAACAAAATTTCTGTTTTGAGTTTTATGGAGTTCGTATTTTGCAAAGAGAAGTGACTTTATTCTCTTTGTGGAGCATTAGGACATATTTGCTAATCTACCAAGCCATTTGGGTAGATTGTCCAAGATGAAGTCCATTCTCGATCTAACTCATAGAAGCACACCAAAGACTATATTTGATTTGATGCTTCACCTAATTACTTTACTTCAATTCACCGCTCATCTAAACAGGCCCAAGGTCTTTTCTTCTACAACCAACTAATTTTGTAAACCTTTCCATAAATAAGTCTCGACATCATCTATGAAACGCTAATACCGAGATTTGACGTAGAATCAAAAGCCTGAAAAAAAAAACCTAGCAAGCTCCATTTCATGAAGAATTCTAACATATTTTCAACCAGTTTTTCTTTAATGCCTAACCCAAGAGACATCAAACATTAAAGAACAAAAAAGTTCAAATCTTATTGAATGTAAGGAAAGAAGAAAGAAAAAACTCTTGTCATTTAAAACACAGCTCTTCATCATGGTTCTAGTAACAACAAATATTTTAACATAAAAGAACTTATTCACCACCCCCCCGTCACGACCCGGACCCAAGATCAGAGTCATTAGGGTTAACCCCCGGGTTGCGATGTTAATCATACTTACTCCCGTAAATTCCGAAGTTAAAACGAAGTCCACAAGGGATCTTGCATACGTACCTGTCAATGTACAATTGTGCGGAAATATACAACAACAATATACATTTATACATTGACAACCATTTAATCAAAATGAATCAGACTATGTACTTTAAAACGTACAGTTCAGTTCACTTTACATCGTTTCATTTCCTATCAACCACTGCATATTTAAAATACAATGCAGGGGACATCATTTACATGCCTACAATATCAAAATGAATATATAAAACAGTTCCTAAAAAGTGATGAAGAAGATGAAGTATATAAACTTCTCTTCAATTCCCTCACTCAAACCTCACTCGTAATGAAGAAGAAATCAAAGAAAGAAGAGAAAACAAGAAACGAATGTTGCCTAGGGTTCCTCCTGGAGATGAGATCATTCAAATGAACTCATTTTAGCTTATATAAGAGATCTTTTTGCATTAAGCCCCCTCTAATCTCCTTTAATTCCAATTCAAGTCAAATGATGGTCCATTTGATCCGATAATCGTCGAATCAATTCACGCCTTTTATGAAATTCGTCGTACTCGTCGAGATACACATGCGGGTAACAAAAGTTTCCGTATCCGACAATATACGTATAAATCCGTATTTATACACAAGTCCTTAGTTTGGCTTATTTGAACTCAATCACTATTCAATTCATTTCCTCATCTTATCTACTATGACATTAAGCCTAATTTACTCATTTAGGCTAATTCGATTTCATCGAATCATTAAACCGGCTTAATTAGTCTTGATCTCGATTAATTAGAGTTAATCTTGATTAACTCCGGACGGAGCCTAACACACCCCCCCCCCCCCCAATCCACATTCTATTTGAAGTTATTATCGTCTATCATTTACAAACTAAACTAAACCAAAAACTTACACATCTAAGGGGCTTACTTTCTAGATTCGACCCAAGTTCAAGATCGTTGAATTCCTATACAAGTTTGGCCTAAGACGAGGGAAACTAAGGCATAAATTAGAAGTTCCTTTCTTAAAACACATAATAAGCTTCATCATTACATTATCCACCATTAGAAGTTCCCTGCAAGTATGTACACTTGCATGAAGTTTCTACATGCCTTAGGCTATTGTGACCAAACAAATGCCATGCATGCATACTACTACATACTACCCACAAATTGGATTATATTTATAATACATTTGATAGCTATAAAATACCTCTCTAAAAAAAAACATAAATAAGAACATACCTATTTGCACTAAAGGAAGGATCATCAACTTGATTTATGGCCAGGCAATGTGCGAGGATGCAACACATGTTAAGGAGTTGATGGGAGTCCTCTATTACCTTGTAGTCCTTTATTCTTCTTGAATTTAGAAAGCCTTCTTGCTATTGCAACATATAACCGATCTCCCATGTCATCAAAGAAGTTGTAGTAAGCAACCCTCCAAGATCTCTTGAATAACAAAATGCCACAGACAACCCAAAAGCCTACAACAAATCCAGGCCCCATGCTAATATAAAATAGTTGTATTTCGAACTCATCTTTAGCTTCTTTGTCTCCATTAGAAAGCGGTTGTGAATCAGGAAATATTTCATCTCGTGGGCACTGGTTCAAAAGTGTTGGCCCACATAATAAAGGGTTTCCCATGTAGATGGATGAATCATTGAGAGTATCAAGTTGGTTGCTAGATGGAATTCTTCCTGAAAAGTTGTTGTGTGACAAATTCAAGTGACTTAAAAAAGTCAAGTATGAGAAGCCATGTGGAATCACTCCTGAATGCTGGTTCCATGAGAGATCTAGAGATTCTATACGTTGCAAGTCATTAATATCTTCTGGGATTGTTCCTTTCAACCGATTTCTTGATAAATTCAAACTTTGCAATCCAAAAAGATGAGTAATTCCTTTAGGGATTTCTCCATGTAGATCATTGCCCGATAGATTTATGTTTATCACGAGTGAAACTATATGGCTATATTCATATTGACCTCCTTTCCAAAAAAACCCAAATACTCTCTATAGCACTGAATATACCACCACCACTGTAAATCACTACATTAGTCCTATTAGCTACCTTCATAGCACTGAAGTTACCAAAAGACTCGGGTATTGTTCCTGACAGATTATTTTGAGAAAGGCTCAACACTTGAAGTTCAGAAAGTAGTGACAGATGTGGAGGAAGGCTACCATGAAACTTATTAGATCGTAGGATGAGGAATTTAAGAAATGACAGTCTTTCACCAATCCAGTTTGGTATCGTTCCTGAGAAACCATTTTCTCCGAGATCAAGTGTCTCCAACCCGGTGCAATTCTTCATGGATAGAGGGAGCTCTCCTGAAAGCTTGTTTTTGCTCAAGTGCAATGAAGTAAGATAGGACAAATGACTTACTGAGCTTGGAATATATCCAGACAGACCATTATTATCCAAAATTAAAGTATTCAAAAGTTGCAAATCCCCTAAACACCGTGGAATTTCATGCGTCAATTGATTATTTGAGAAACTTAAATATATTAAATTTCTCATTCGGCATATTGACAGGGGAATGCTACCGTTCAAATGGTTGGAAGAAAGTGACAGAGACAACATATTTGTTGTTTTCCTTGTATTACTGATGGAACCAGAAATTGAGTTGCTGGAGAGATCTAGCAATTGAATGTTTAATGCTAAGATCTGAAAAATGTTAGAGATGGTATCCGAAATGCTTGCATTTGACAGTGACAAATAAGACAATTGCTTTTGAGTCTGGAGCCATGGTGGAAATTGGGGCCCTAATTTGCAATCATCCATTATGAAATTTGTCAGTTGAAATGGAGGAACCCAATTAGAGCTCACATTGAAAACTAACAAAGTTGAAGAGATGGCTAATGAGTCCAATTTTATGAGATTGGAAAAGTGATCTTCCGTTAGAATACCTTTGAAAGAATTATTTGACAAGGATAAATAATCAAGATTTGAAAGTTTTCCAAGGCTTTCTGGAATGGACCCATTCAATTTATTACTACTAAGAGCTAGTGTAATCAAAGATGACAATCTTCCTAGAGAGGGGCGAATTGGACAGGAAAGAGAGTTTTTAGAAAGATCCAATTCTTTCAAGGAAGACAATCTTCCAAGAGATGGAGGAATTGGACTAGAAAGGGAGTTAGAATAAATATACAATTCTTTCAAGGAAGACAATCTCCCAAGAGATGGAGGAATTGGACCGGAAAGAGAGTTACCGGAAAGATACAATTCTTTCAAGGAAGACAATCTCCCAAGAGATGGAGGAATTGGACCGGAAAGAGAGTTACCAGAAAGAGACAATTTTCTCAAGGAAGACAATCTTCCAAGAGATGGAGGAATTGGACCGGAAAGAGAGAGAGACTTCATGTAACGTTTTGGTACTATATATATTATTTGTTTATTTATTATTATTATATAATTGATTGTATTTTAATTAAATATGCGATTAGTCTAAGTGGGGACCACGCTAGACTTAGGTTGGTGAATTAGGCTAGTTGGATAGGTGTCTTACCCATAGTTAACCCGGGCCCAATTTAGTGGAACAGTTTTTCTCAAACCAAAACTCTAATCCTTCTCTAATCCAAACTCCTATATATTTTAAAACCCAAACTCTATTATTTAGAATTTAAGTTAGACTACAACTCTTATTTTTAATTCCTATTTATACACCACCACACTCTTTTATTTTCACACACGACTCTTTCTTTTTCAACTTTTCTCTGTGTTAGTACCTTTGGGCTTTGGCAGTAGGATCTCTAGACTGTCTCCTTCAACCGCGGATTTCAGGCAAGTACCTAACCATAATTTATAAATTTAATGCTTGTGTTTCTCTTTGATTCGTGTGTGGATGCATGTAGAAACCCCTTTTTTTGCCCTCAATGTTTAGTTTTCTCTTTTTGTGATGAGACCTTGCACGTATATGGCCACCATCTTTTGATTTTAAATTTTGGGGAGTGAGTTACCTTGAAAATATTTTAATTGTATTTAATCAACTGTGGGACCCAAGGGAGTTTGGATCGTGGATCGGGTCCGGGCATCCATCCGTACTTTTGGGCGACCCTATTTGTGAGAGTGATCTTTCGATTGTAATCGGTGGGCCCCACTATCATAGCATACATGCTACGTCAGGCGTGGAGTTTAAACTTGTGAAATTGGGTTCTGGAGTGGGGCGGTGTAGCCTGTACATAAATTAAAAAGAAAAACAAAAGAAAAGGAGTATGGAAGGGACACACGTGCAGAACGTTGGAACACCTTTGAGGATTCCTTTTATGGGCTTGTTTTATAAATGAGTCCCATGTGACATAAGTAATTGTTTTTGAAAAAAAAAGGTCCTTAGTTGTTTTATAAACCCAAATTAGACGCCTTGGCTTATTTTATAAGAAATTGAATTTGGAAAAAATGTTATAGGTGGAATCCTTAAGTTTTCTAAAATTATAAATTAAGATCATGATTTATCATTATTATTTGCAAATTAATTTTGAATGGTATCTATGGTTTTTAATATATTAAAATTATATTTTTGTACTTTATAATTAGATCTTTGGACCGAATAAATACCGTCTAGGCAAACGGTATTTTACAAACATGAGGTTTAGTACTTCATATGACCTCGGGAAATCCTAATGGATCGGGCTGAACCCATTTCTATTGGAAAACCCTTAATTGGGTCTATCCACCATTGATTGAGAAGGGATGTGTTGATCTTTTATCTATTAGAATTCTTATGGTTGTCGGGTATGAGACCTTATGTTTGACGTTAGGATTGGCTTGTGACTATTCCTTGACATTCGGATTTGCATACATGATTGATTTTGATATTGGTCTATTAGTTGCATACCGTATGATTGATTGGATATGGACCGTGATGTGGCGTAGCAATCGATTGAGACAATGTAAAGGTTTATTCGAATTATTCGTTTGGTATTTGATTATGAATTATTGTGTAGCCAGCCCTTCACTTTGACTTAGGTTTCTGTGTCAAGAGCATTACTGATCATTAGGTTTATTCTACTATGATATGTATATATATATATGTATATTTATTTGGTCATATTCGAACGACTGCAGTTGTATGTGGACGGCTGATCACCGATGTGTACGGACACTCTAATATCCGAATTTCGAACCGGTTTATCCGGCCTACGATTTCGATTACGAATCGGTTTATGACCACCCGCCTTAGAACGAGTTTTCCAGCTTTATGATTAGGGTTGACCACCCAAAGCAGTAGCAGTGCTTCTGTGTGATTATTGTATTGCTCTATTGTGTAGATTGGATTTAGGTTATACGTTCTTTTCATCATTATTCCATTGTTAATCTCTTATGATCATTACCTGTCATTACTCATATTGATCTTGTATTTTAATTATGAATTATGCTTTCGTACTTGCTGTTTACTTTGTTTATGGGTGCATAGGTACCGACCCCTACCCTAATGTGGAGACGGAGGATGGTCAAATGTTTCAAGCGTTTGAACCAGTTGACGAACCTGAGTGGAGAGCCGGAGATGGCTACAGAGCCGTCTGAGCCTACATGAGAGAGAACGTCATCGTAGAATTTCTTTAGATGAATTTTCTTTAATGATAAACTTTTTCTTAGTAATTATTTGATTTATTCTGCAATTTTAGTTATTATTTCTTCATCTGATGATGGTGTTGGATCTTAACTATGAACCTTGGATACCAATTGAATAACGCTTCCGTTGAATTTAATGAAATTTATTTTGACTCACCACGGTTTGCAATATGTGGGTCTACTTTTGGAAGCTTGTGTTGTATTAAACACAGGAAAATGAATATTTATTCTTATTTTTCACGTTATCCCATGGTTGTATTTTTCGGGACGTGACACTTCAGATTAATGAATTGCCCCAACCAATCAAGAAGATGCCCATTGAGTCCATTGCCTGCCAAATTCAAGTCCTCTAAATTACTCTTAATGATCCTTTAAAAAACTCTTTGAATCTGTTTATTTCTCCATTGAAATGATTCTCCTGCAACTTCAATGTCTGTAGGTTACACAGATTCCCCAGGGCAGTTGGAATGGGATATGAGAAATCATTGTAACCAAGATCAAGCGACACCAATCTGCTGTTATTAAACACCCAAGTAGGGAGCTGAGGACCAAGCCAGTTCTCAGAAAGATCAAGGGTTGAAAGAGATGTCAAATTCACATGAGGAAGAGATTTAGAAATGTTGGGAAGCTGGCAATAGGAAAAATGTAAGTTCAAAATAGAAGGAAGCATATTTACTGATAATTGCCAATCAGCTGCCGTATTGAGGTTCACCAATCCCATGTCAAGGTACAGCAAAGAAGAGAGGCCAGAGAGCCAATCAAGTCTATCCACATGCAAATCATATGTCAGAACACCGATACCGTAAAGATTAGAAATACCATTGTAAGGTTTGCGACCTTACTGGGTCAGTTGGGCCCAATAACCGACCCGTTGACCCATTTATTTTGATATTATAATAATTATTGTTTTATTAGATATTTAAGTGGATTTAGATGGTCAGCGAGTTTCTTTTAGTGTTAGAATTGTGCCTGCGGAGTTTCGTGCGATTCTGAGTTCGTTTGACCCTAGTAGGGGGTAGTTTGCAAATTAGGGAAAAATTGAGTATTTTTCCGGAAAATTCCTATCGCCGTGATTTTGGGTTCGTTGGAAAGGTCTCGTCGCGTAGATCAATTTTTTCTTCTGGCTCGTTGCGATCCGATGACCAAAAACCCTTCTAATAATTAATTCTTTCTCCGGACCCACTAAGGGGTAACTTAGTCTTTTCCCCCCTCCCTTTCTTCTTAAACAAGAGATTAACCCTAATTTCTTTTCTTTCTCTGCAACGAACGATAACCTACCGCAGCTTCTTCTTCTTCCTCATTTTTCTAAGGCTCCATAACTCCTTCCCTAAAGGATCACTTCCGCGATCCGAGCCTCTCACCTTCTTCCTCGCGATCTCCTCTTTCCATTAACGTCAGTTTGGTAAGATTTCCCTTTCTTTCATCTTTTCAATCAATTCTCTTTGGTTTAGATTTAGGTTAGATCTTAATCTTTTCCTCTCTTTTCTTCTCCTTTGCGTGTTAGATTGTGTTTGGTCGGGGTAGATCGAGGTTTCTGCAGTAGTAGGGCTTCTCCTCAGATTTTCCCAATTCCAATCTTCTTCTTGGTTGAGGCAAGTAGATCGGCATTTTATAATTAAGCATGTGTGTATGTCTTCCATTGATTGGATGTGTTTTCTTGTTAGGTTTCCCTAATTCCAAGCCTGTTCTGTTATTACTTTGGGTTTATTTAATTTAATTGTTAATTTTAGTGTTAATGGATTAAGTGGAAATGATGATGAATGGAATGGAGTATTGGGGGAGCACGGTGGCTCAATTTTTTTGTGCAGGTGAATTTTTGGAATGGATTAGGTGAAAAACTGCAAAAAATGAGGTTATATATTTGACGTTCACGAAAGAAAAAGAAAATGCATGAACGTTCAATGGCCGCTGAACGTTCATTCAGAACGTTCAATGGCCATTAGACCTTCAACGGACGCCTGAGCAGCATAGGATGAATGAATGAATAAAAAAAAAAACCAACAACAACGTTGATCCGGCCATGACATCAGCGCATGCGTTGAATAAAAAAATAAAAAAATAACCAACAACAACAACGTTGAAGGTCTGATTCTGACATGAATGATGCTATTGTTGGATTGTCCAAACTGATGAATCGGACAGATGGATGGTCCGTCGCGCTTTATATATATATATAGGGTAATATTCAGGTGAAAACTGTTCTCACATATTATGTGAGAACTTTTTTGTGGGGCCCAATTGTGGGCTCCATTTGGGGATGAAACAAGGGGGGATGGAAAGATCTACGTGAGACCACCCTAAGTATCAAGTTTGACCACAAACCACCCTAAGTATCAAGTTTGACCACAAACCCATGCCCCTAACCCCTTCATCCGTGGCCCACAAGTTTAATGACTTCATATTCAAAAAATTATTCAACCTACGATCCAACGGTTCAGTCCATTCGGATGTGTGTTAATCCTTGGGATTTGTGACTATAAAGGGGTTCCCTATTGATTGCTAGGTTTGGATGGATTGCTAGTTGGGTCCCGCAAAAAAGTTCTCATATAATAGGTGAGAACTAGTTCTCACTTGAATATTTCCCATATATATATATATTTGTATATATAAATATATATATATAAAAGGGCAAACTTCTATAGGCCATAACTTCTGAACCATACGTCGGAATTTCGCAAGCCATATACCGTTGGAAAGCTCTTTGAGCGTAGAATCCAATGATATATGTCTCGTGATGATTGGGAATCAGGTAGGGAGGTAGTTAAGGAGATTAATTATTAGATCACTTTCTTGTTAGTAACGAGATTGTTAGCCTATGTTTGGGCCTTAGACATTAGAAACAATGAAACCACTCTCACGTGACCATTAATAGGGTTTTGAAATCGTAGCATGGGGCCTGGTGTGCTTCGATGGGTTGTCTAGGTATTCGTGTATTGTGTATGGTTAACCGAATGCGTACGGAAGTGAATCAATCGATGCTCGACATGATTGTATACCAAGGAAATTCTTTATAAGCATTGATAATTTGAATTCCCCACGCACTCCGTTAAACCAAATATGGTACATGGATGACAACACTTACCTAGGATTGGATTGTAATCTCTCCTTGATTTGTTAATCGTATTCGTTGATCTTGTATCCTTGTACACTCTCTTGGTATAAAACACATAATTAATTATGAAACATAAACTCTTGTAGAATTAGAACAAGGACCTGATTTAGAGTGTACCTTAGGAACCATGTATCATGTATTGATAAACATGACTGGCTAGAATATAAGGGATTATCGTGTGGATGGTCTAACTTGTATTGTTTGAATGATATAATCCCTAAGAACATGCGTTGTTTGCTGAGCTAGCCAGACTTGCTTGTCTTGGTTTTCCCCGTGTGTCAACACCACTTTATTATTATTATTATTATTTGCATATCATGGCCAGCTGCAATTTGGGGTTTATTGATGGGCCGATTACTCGGACATTGAGGTGGGCAGTCGGCTTTGGACGACGTCCATGGCGTTGAATAGTTGAGAGCGGGCTTGGACCATGCTACTATTCTCAGGACCGGGAGCTTGGATCCCCCTGGAGCCGGACTTTGGTATCAGTAGTCTGGATAGGATTGTTACTGGTACCCTGTAAGATGGCTTGGACATCCACGGAGTCTCCCTCTTGTGCATTGCATTACATTACATTGGTAGTGGTGATTGTTAATATTGCTAGGATTTCTATTTATGATTATGATGGTTATTTACTCATGCTACATGCCTAGTATTGTTCCTTGTATTCCTATGATCTTGTACTTGTCATTACTCTTATATTTGATGCATGTTATGTTTAATTATATCTTGCTTATCTATTGCTCAACATGTCGTTGACTATGTTCCTTGGTATGCAGACTCCTCAGGTGAGTACTACTACGATGAGCAGGTCGGTGAGGAGATCCTCAACCAGCAGAGGAGGCACGGGAGTGGAGTGCCGATGACGTAGAGTAGCGTCATCATTACCAGGCACATGAGAGATTCACTTTAGGACAAACATTAGATTTTATTTAATTCATTATTATTTCTTCGTTGAACTTTCTTTCATTGACTCTATGTTGTTTAATGGCCTTAGTTTATGGGATGGCCATAGTAATTAAATTAACTTCCTCTTTAGTTTTAATTGTTACTTGCAACTTTAAATTTAATTGAGATTTATTATCCATTGTTGATATCAATGTATGAATTCCGCTATTGTTTTATGTTTTGAGGTGAAAATACATTATCCTCACAGCGGACTTACGATCCTTGGGCCAAAAAGGGCAAAAAAAAATTTTAATTGGCCCAAAATTTCACTCCTCGGATCCGATTTATTTTCTACTCGGGTTCGGGGGACGTGACAACCATCACTCGTATTTACCCGTATTACACGGTCTTGATTGAGATCAAGATAACCCAAGGTAGAGAGATTTCCTAGTTCGTGAGGAACCCTTCCACCAAAACCTGAGGCAGAGAGGTTAAGGTATCTCAAATTCTTGAATGAACCGATGAATTTTGGGATGACTCTTCCTCCAAAGGAATTGATGCTTAGGTCCAAGTGTTTCAAATACTTCAACTTAAGCAAAGATGGATTTATCTCACCAGATATGCATGATCTATTGAATGCAGCTTCAAGATCGTCAGAATCTTGTATTTCGGATGGACCTCGGAGGATGAGCTTGAGGACATGCCCTGTTTTGTTGCTGCAGTGAATGCCTGGCCACCTACAGCAATCATCTCCCACCCAAGAAGAGAGTCGGTTACTAGGGTCCTTGAGACCGTGTTTGAAGTGGATAAGTGCTCGTCTCTCTCTTTCCAAACAACCAGTATTGGTTGTTGTGTCTCCAACACAGGAATTGAATTTCAAGGATCCAATGCATAGGATTAGAAACCCAACCCAAAAATGAAGAAGAAATGGAATTGACTTTGAAAGAAACATGATTGATTAGTACTAGGAACAACAAGAAAAGCAATGATGTGTGGGATGCTACGAGGGTTTGGGGGGGAAGTGGATATATATAGAGAGAGGAAGTTGCATACAAGAGATTCTTGGATAAGCAAGTAGATTCCAGGAAATTGGCAGCGATTAGATGGTTTGTACAAGATTTTCCATGACGACTTAACTTTTCCACACATTTTTGTCCGGCGTCTATTTCTCTTGACCAAAATTGTATATTTCACTCAAAATAGACAAGAGACAAGATACACTGGATCTACAAAACATAGCCCCAATCCAGCCCACTCAAAGCTCAGATTGGGTTGGGCCTTCACTCTTGGCCTCATAATTGGTTACGCAAAAGACGGATTCCTGAAACCACAAACATAGAGCTTGAGTTGGATTGAATTGCAACAGTAGATTAGATATTTCTTTCTTAACATGTGTATGCATCCTATGCTTAATTGAAAGTATGAATCACACTCCGAAGATCACTATGAAGTTAACAGCTTGATTTTCTTTGGAACAATTACCTCCATCTATCACATATGTATGCAGCTTAGATTGGATCTAACTAGGCCAATGTAGCATCGCCCATTAAGGGTAATTTTTTTTATTATTATAAAAATTGAGGGAGAAAGTTGTTGAAAAATAGTTTTAAATGGATGGATGTCCTTAATTGATAAGTACTTTCTGAAAAACTTAGGAACTAATTTAAAAGATTTTAAAACAAACTTACGTCCTTTTTTGAAATAAGGTAAAAACTTAAATCTTATTCAAATCTCCCCCTTTCTTATAATGATAAAGCTGTGTGGGCAATATGACAAGCGAAAAGGTACAAGTACTCAGAGATGAGTGGCCATGACCATGATTTTAAATGTACAAGTTCACGGAGAAATATGTGGGACCGTCTGCATGTGGAAGCCCAGATCTGTCCACATGGAGAAAATTTCCCATGGAAGAAAATATATTTTTCTCTCTGTTGACTTGTTGTGTTGATTTTTAGAGCAGTGGACCCTGGCTCATTATAAGCCCAAGTAATCCCTGTGGAAAGTTTGGCACCCATGGGCCATGGCTGCTACTTGACTGGTGACTTGGGATTTTACATACTAACCCTGAACTCCCTGTGGGCCCCACTCTGGAAAAAGGTTTATCCAAAGAAAATCCAGGTTTGAAGTTCATGGCCCAAGCTACAAAGGCCTGGCTCGATCCCAACTATGGATGGATGGTGCTCCAAACAAAACCCAGGTTTGAAGTTCATAGTGATGTTTGGCACATACTTGCATTCTTTCAACTAAAGTGAACACTGTATCGACAAGTTAGGCGATGTCTAATCTACAGTTGCAGTTCAAACCAACTATTTTTTTTTTGCTATTGCTATATTGGGCTAATGGTCTAGTTTGAGAATACAGGGATTGATCCCCTAGGCATATGTATGAAACCAAGGTACCAGAACCAGTCAACCATGAGTAATGTTTTGCAATTCAATGTTTTATATGTAGGAATCTAGGCATCCGCTGTTTATGTGACAGTTTATGGGTAAAAGTATTGAGGCCGAAGCCCAATCTAGGCATTGACTGGGCTATGTTTGAGCTTATGCTTTGGAGGTGCATATGCTTGGATAGAGAATGATATCCTAACATATGAGAGGACTAGCTAAATATCTGATAGAGGTGACTTAGAATGATATCCAAGTAGCATTTTTATAATTTATATCCTCATTTAACTTGGTTTTTCTTATCCGGCTTTCTTCATCTAGTTAACCATTTACCTCATTATGCAGTGATGTTCCCCTTGTACCATTATCAACAGAAGCATCCTTTGAATTTCGTATTCCCTGGCTTGTTCACTGTTTTCCTGAGCTTAAGTGTTGGGATCGCCTGTGCAAACACAAAAGGTTAGTAATTTTCCCCTTTTACAGTTTGCATAATGTTATCATCAGAAGTAATAGTACATTAGGACTTTAACCCTGCCGGCATATCTGATCTTTTTGCTTTGGTGTTTCCGGGAAGAATTGTTCTTGAAGCATTGATTTTGACATCAGGTGTCGTCTTTTCCTTCACTGGTTATACTTTCTGGGCCTCAAAGAAGGGCAAGGATTTCAGCTACCTTGGACCAATTCTGTTTGCTGGTCTTATTTACATGATCAGGTGCCCACTCTTGTCATCATCGGATCAATGAATAGGAAGATGGGGAATCATTTTTTTTCCTTTCTGTTTGCAAGAATATTTTCTATTTACTAGCTAATGATTAATTTTCATACACCACCTCGAGAGTTGTATTACAGTGGAGTGAATAGTTTGGATTTGCTCTCTTGCAAGTAATTCAGTTACCTATTTCTTGTTATAGAGTTTTCTTAAAGAGGTTAATAGGCAATTCCTTGGTAACTTCATTCATATATGGTGTCTATACTCTGCAATTCAGACTAATATGTGTGCTCAAGTTTGTGTTTGGATTGAGTAATGTAGTGGAAAAAGTTTGAACCAGAACACAATTCTTGCAATCTATTTGGTGAAGGCTGCACATTTTTAGTTGTGTCTTTCATCCAGACTTGTATGCGGGCCTTATTAACCTTTTTGCATTTTTTATATTGAATATAATAGGTTTATCTTTTAATACAGGTACATAACAGGTTTATAGGAAAATTATATTGAAAAACAAATATATTTTTTTTTAAAAATAAAATACTTTTGCCGACGAAAAAAAACGTCAGCAAAAGTATTTTATTTATATTTATTTTTAGAAAAATACTTTTACCGACGTTTTTTTTCGTCGGTAAAAGGACAAATTTATTTATTTTTAAATAAAATACTTTTGCCGACGAAAAAAAGCGTCGGTAAAAGTATTTTATTTATTTTTATTTTTTGAAAAATACTTTTACCGACCTTTTTTTCGTCGGCAAAAGTATTTTATTTAAAAAAAATAAATTTGTACTTTTACGACGGAAAAAAACGTCGGTAAAAGTATTTTATTTATTTTTATTTTTTGAAAAATACTTTTACCGACCTTTTTTTCGTCGGCAAAAGTATTTTATTTAAAAAAAATAAATTTGTACTTTTACGACGGAAAAAAACGTCGGTAAAAGTATTTTATTTATTTTAATTTTTTTTTTAAATACTTTTGCTGACGTTTTTTTTCGTCGGCAAAAGTAAATTAAAAAAAAAATTATTTTTTTTAAAAGATAAAATACTTTTGCGGACGAAAACAACGTCGGTAAAAGTCAAATAAGCGTCGGTAAAAATATAATTTTTGCCACCGAAAAATATTTCGTCGGCAAAAGGTTTTGTCCACCTTTTGTTACCGACGTCTGGCCGACGAAAATATTTTTGTCGGTAAAGTATTTTACCGACTTTTTAGTGACTTTTGGCGACGAAAAATTCCGTCATTGAAAGTGCAGTTTCTTGTAGTACACTCGTAGAGAGAAAGGGACGCCAAACAAATACGTGTGGAAAAAGTTGGATCATCATGGAAAATTCTATATAGAGGATTCCTCTGTTTGAGCCTACCGGTCAAGGGTCAAAGACAGGGAAATGGCTAAGCAAACGATTAGCTAACTGCAGCTTTTTTTAGCACTCAAACTAAGGAGTCAATTTCCCGGAACTTAAAAAGATTAGCAATTTTCTATGTAACATGCATGAACCGGTTCTCAGTTCTCACACAAGAAGCAGATTATTCATATGGTTCACCTGTTTGGTCACATGGAGGATTTAACTTGGACAAATATTCCTACCGCTTGATTTAATGAAATCAACTGCTCAAATTTTTCGGTTTTATAACTATATCAATGATCTTTTGAGATCCAATCTAACAGTGAATGTAGATTGGATGAATGTCAAATGAGATTGGTTCCAATTTTACTGGGGAGGGAAAAAGAATGGTTTGTGGTGGTGGTGGTTAGTGTTTTTTTTTTGGTTGGGTGTTGGGTGGGGCAACTGTGGTGCAGGTATTGATTAAAGGTGGATTCAAGTAGAGTCTTGTGGAGCTGGACCCCATGTGAACAGCATGTGGCCTGCCTCTTTGGTGGATATTTTTTACATTTATTGGGAACATAACCTGAACTCTATGAAAAATCAGGAAAGAACTGAGAAAGGAATGAGGAATGATACAATCATTTTCCATAATTTTGGCAATGTTTGTGTCTCCTGCCCACACTACCAAAAATTTCAAAACATCAAAACAAACGCTCTGCTTTTCTGAAGTTCAAAGTGTCCAGTTTTCCATTACACACTTCAATATGTATTTTTTCCTTCTACCTGTTGGGTTTTAGATACCTCCATTTACCTTGACTACCCTTTACAAAATAAAGTAACTATTTATCCGAGTTAGGTGCATTTTTATGCTAGGGCCATTCGAGTGTTTCCAAAGTTGCCACTGATTTTGTGATTCATGAATATAATGTTTACTAAGTTAGCATTGGGCTTGAGGTATCATCTACAACGGGAATTACATAATTGCTTTTGCCTTCTTGATTTATCTGCCGGAATAAAGTTTTGGCATGTTTCAGACTTTTGGGTTTCTGTTGAAATAATCTTATAGAAAATTGCTTGGAAAGGATAGCACCCTACATTGTTTAGGAGGAATTGTTCTGTCCCTTTAACATCTGATGTATGCTCCGTCTGGTTATTTCCATTTCCAAAGAAATGCGTACCTTTCTTCAGGTAAGGGAAAACCTAGGAGTGTTTTTATGCCCATTTCCTTGTGTAGTATATTTCCTGTCCCACCTTGTCTCCTCCTAGTTGTATGGAAATGTAACTTGTGTTTAGTTAATAAAAATGGGTATATTTTCATGGAAATCTTAACTTCAAAATCAGCTGTAGTGTATGTTTGATGTTCCAAGTTGGACAGTTTCCTACTTCCCCTATCCCGCCTAATGTGTCATACATGCTTGTAATTGGAATTGGATATCATTTTTCTAACATTGCAAGATAGATTTAAGAAATTAGAAGAAAAATTAAAATAAAAAACGAGCATGTAAAATGAAACATATGGTTAGCTACAGTGGAATACAAATTCAAGGAATGCTTCTTTAGACTGCTGTGGCATATATGCAGAAGATCAGAAACAACAATTGTACGATTGACGGCTATGATGTACGGATACTAGGGTCCTTGAGACCTTGTTTGAAGTGGATAAGTGCTTGTCTCTCTCTTTCCAAACAACCAGTAGTGGTTGTCTAATCTACAGTTTCGACAGTAGTGGATAAGTACTTTCAACTAAAGTGTACACTATATCGACAAATTAGGCGATGTCTAATCTACAATTGTAGTTCAAACCAATTTTTTTATTTCTTTTGCTATATCAGGCTACTGGTCTCGTTTGAGAATACAGGGATTAGTCCCCTAGGTATATGTATGAAACCAAGTTGCCAGAACACCACTCTAACTCAATCATGGTGTGTTTTGCAATTTAATGTTTTATATGTATGAATCTAGGAATTCGCTGTTTATGTGATAGTTTATGGGTCAATTGGTAAAGGCACAGCCCAATCTAGGCGTTGATTGGGCTATGTTCGAGCTATGCTTTGTAATTGTAGGTGCATATGCCTGGATAGAGAATGATATCCTGACACATTAGAGGACTGGATACATAAGAGGTAACTTAGAGAGTGATTCTCGTGGAAGCCAAACAAATACGTGTGAAAAAAGTTGGGTCATTGTGGAAAATCCTATATAGAGGATTGCTATGTTTGAGCCTGATGGTCAAGGGTCAAGACAGCTAGCGATTACAAAGAAAAGGCTAAGCTAATGATAGGTTAAGACGATAACCAACCAACCCCACCCTCTTGGAAAAGTTAACACTTGAGATCCATTGCCATCAACTTTGATTTTTGATTTAATATGATGGGATTGGGACCCACTGTCTATGACCCTAAAACCATCCATGACAAAGTGGGAAGATAAGCCAACTAAAGCCTACTTGTGGAAGAAGATTAGGCACTCATGACCATCACTGACAATGTCCTCGTCCTGGAATCTTCTTTGCTTGATAATTCCATGACACGGGGCTTTGATATTTCTTCTTTAATGCCCTCCATTACATTAATATTTTGGTCCAGATCCAGTACCCAGGCCTGAAAGTCAGGCCCAGGGTCAGATCATTTGCAAGATCTATATGCTCCTTTGTGCTACTCATGACATTCAAAAAATTCCCTTTCTTGACCTCTTTGGTTCTCTAAAAAATCCATTAAAATTTAAAAGAACTAAGCGTATTGATGATTACCATTAATCTGAGAATGTTAGTGATTTGGGCCAAAAAATTGTGACCGATAGATTTATAGGTTGGATCTATTTTTTATATATAAATTTTCACAAATTGCTCAAAATCCATGATCTTGTTGTCCACTTGGAATATGGATTTTTGAAGAAGGAACCTTAAAACACTAGTACATTGATGATAGAATGTTAGTTGGCGTAATTGGATATTTTATAATTGCAATACTTTCTCTTTTGCCAAAGTTTATGTTAAGAAAGAACGACAAAATAGTGATCGACCTTTTCAAATGACTATCGCAAGCCCCCCCTAAAACGAAAATCCTAGGTCCGCTACTGATATTGGTTAACATATGTATGCATCGTATGCTTAACTGAAAGTATGCATTCACACTCCAAATATAATTAGGAAGTTAACACTCGATCACGGCCCATATCGCTTTGGATAGATAATAACTTGATGTGAGGAAGAAAGTGAAAATTCCTCCTATGGGACCTGCTTCTACATGTGGAAATAACTTGATCCATCCAAAAGGAGAAAATTCCAAATGGAAGAAAATATTGTTCCCTCTATTGACTTGTGTGCATTCATTATAAGCCCAAGTCATCTCTGTGGAAAGTCTGGCACCTATGGGCCATGGCTGCTACTTGAGTCATTTGAGTTAGCTACCTGTGGGGTCATGGATCATCGCTGTTACTTTTCTTGAGAATTTCATGACACATTGAAGGCTTTTTATCTAAAACCAAACCTGATGGCAATGGATCTCAACTTTTTCCACACGTATTTCTTCGGCGCCCCTTTCTTCGGGCAATCCTTTTTTCCAGAGTCAGGCCCACTGGGACCTCGACGATGGTATGTAGTCAAGATTCAAGTAGCAGCCATGGCCCATAGGTGCCAAACTAACTTTCTACAGGGGATGACTTGTGCAGCCATGGCCGATATGAACCAAAGAAGATCCTAACTCACTTTGGATAATAAGGTGAGGTTAGTTTGCTCACAATTAAGGTCTTCGAACTCCAATAGTGACAGGTCGTCCATCTTCCAACACGCGGCACCTTTTTTTATACCTAAAAACTCATCTCAAATCCCCCACGGTGGTTGTGTAGTTTTTATGTACTTAAAAAAAAGCATCTCTGACGGTGTGATATGAGCGCAAAACCATATTTTGCAATTTTACAATTTTTAATTAATCCCCTCTTGTTGGGCTAGAAAATGAATACATATACGCATCATTTATAATTTTATGCGATATCGCAAGATAATTTGTGTTATGGGCTGAATGGGAATTTTACTTCAGCAGAAGTGTATATGGGCTGAATGGGAATTAATGAATTCACGGTATGGAACTTTTTAGGGGAAAATATAATTTCATATTTCCTAATTCAATCCATCAGTGGATATCACTAAGTTAGGATGGCCATGCCCTTTTTATGTAGTTCCCAACCTGGCCTAAGGGGCACAAACGGACCACATTTAATTGCTCCCTCCGGTCCATCTTTTTTATCATTAGAAAGATCATTGCTATTAGATCCGGTGGAAGCCTCATTTAGTTACTAAATTGGATTGACCCGGTGAGAGTTAGTAAATTTTTAAATATATTTGTTATAAATTTATAATTCCTAACAACAGGTATAAAAAGACTTACTGTCATCATCAAAGTCTTGTCCCAACTTTAGTAGGGTTGGCTACTTGAATTCTAATATATCCTGAGCCAAATCTTTGAATAGGTCACACTGCTTCAGATCTCTCCATAGTACTTCCATCCTTGTCTTCTTCAACCTATCTCCGTTTTCCCATTTAGATCTATCCTTGCTTCTCCATATCTATCCTTGCTAATGCAAAATATGTGTACTTAAAAATACATAAATTTCATATACTTTGGTTTTTTTAGTATATTTTTCTTTTCAAATTTCATTTAAGTACTGTGCTTATTACATGCTTGCTTCCCTTTGCATAGGGCAACGTGAAGACCATTACGAATGACAACAAGAATCTCAATAATAGGAGAAGGATTGTCAGTAGAAGTTGAATATAAAGGCCTAGTTGGAGATATACCTGGATCCTAGATTTTTTCTAGTTTATGATATGGTGGGGCCCTTTCTACATCTTTCTGCATTTTCTGGTTTGAAGATGTGGATGTAAGCTCCTCTTGGATTAGTGCCAATTCTTAGGGTTAGGCTGGATGTGTAGGGAACTGCATAGATAGGAGTGGGGCCAATCAGCCAAACGGTTTATTTTTAGTGTCCCGCTCAAGCGTCAATGAGTAGAGTAGAATTCTTTGGTGGAGCACACCTACTGAAGATATGTACCACCCAAAATGAAGGCCTGCTGTCTTTATGGGCTGTCTGAAAATTTTAACCTATTGAAAATCTATATCACTCAAAATGAGGGCATTTTGCTTCTATGGGCTGTTTGAAAATTTTAATCTATTGAAAATTCGTACCACTCAAAATGAATCTCTTTTGCTTCATTTTGAGCAAATGATATTCTTAAACATATGCTCAATCATAGAACGGAACTAACTCTTATTGGAGAAAAAATTATGAAAAAGCCCACTTTAGGGGAGTGTTTGTTTTGAGCGGTTTGGATATTCAATCCGCTATCGAGATTCACGCACCTCGTGGGAAGCAATTGTGAGACCCTCAAAGGATCCGGACTTCAAACTTTGTATTATCAAATCGTTTAAACCTTCACCATTCACCTTATCATGACTTGGGGAATGAGTTCTAATCCTGTCGTCTCAACCATCAGTGCCTACTCCAGCACCATGACCCATCAAACGGTCACAATTAATCAATCAAAAGTATTTTCATTAATTAACTGTGGTTAATTGATTTACATGCGATCAGTCCATCGTAAGCCCTACTTTGATTGTAGGGAGATACAATTCTCATTGTTAACACATGGAGAAAAAAATTATTTTGAGTGGTTTGGATTCATTTTGGTGGGCCTTAGGACTTTCATATGTTACTATTTACAGTTTTGGAAATTATGACTTGAAATAATTGGGGTACGTTTGAATTTAAGATTTTCTTTGGATTTGTTTTGGATGATTCATAATTAATATAAAACTCAGTCATCGCTTGCCCTCCCCACAAGAAATTCCTAGCCAGTGCGGATCAATGCGGGGTGGGTCAAGTTTCAACTCAACAGATCATCACAGTTTCTCCTCGACTTTCTTTTCATGTTGCAGCTGTCGTTTTAGATGTACACAGATCCAGATCTGTATTCCTGGAGTTTTTTTTATTGGTCATCGACAAGGCACAACCTTCAGATCAGCCCAGTTACAAGGTGGCCCACCTGCGATGATCAAGATACACTCAACAATCCTATCTATAACAGTCGACTGGTTATCCTGGGAATTCTGGTGATTTTTACAGAATTTTTTGCTGCCTCGAGGTAGGATCTCTGAACACCATTGTGGTATTTCTGTTTTTTTACAGTAGTTTTCATCTCAGCCGTCTAATTTCTTGGATTCTCATCCAAATTGGGTGAGATTTGGTTCGTTGGAAGTAGAAAATCATTTTCCCTTACATCTAGGGAGATCTGATTGGTTCACTAGAATCACTGTGGTCCACACCATTAGATCCAGTGGCTAAAAATAGGGTCGACAGACACCCTGTTTTCATAGACCGTCATTGCTGGCCCACAAGCGATCATCAGAGGCACTCATCAGTTTGGTCCCAGCCTGGTTGCCTGATATTCCTAAGAATAATAGGGATTTTTTTCAGAATTTTTTTGAACATCAGAGGACTAGTTTTTGGCCAAGCTTGTGCATCACCAGTTTTTTGAAACCATTCAACTTTGTTGCTGCACGTTGGATTTTCTTGTAATTTATCTGGGGATAACCATCTACTCTATCTGGCCTGGACATATCTCTGTTCTAAGAACATGTCCATCAGTGGACCCCACCTTGGGTATCGACCCTCAAAATCAAGGTCGCCTGGCTGTTTTTTTTCTGCAATTTTTTGCAAACTGTCCTACTTCTTTCTGCTGATTGTGTTTGGACATTCTGCTGGGGTAATTTTACATCAAGACTTTGTCTGGAGCTACTTGATTGCATATAGTATCTGGGATTCATCTCTGATCAGGGATCAGATCCTCAAGTGGACCCCACACAACTGTTACCTACTGGAGGTAGCATTACATTCAAAGGATTCTCTCTATTGTTAATCTGCTTGATTATCATGGACAAAAGTGAAACTTACTTGATTAAATTCAATGGGACAAATTATTCTTCATGGGCATTCCAATTTCAAATATACCTTAAAGGAAAAGAGCTATGGGGACATGTTGACGGGACTAATCCTAAACCTTTCGAGGATGTCAAAGCAATATCTAAATGGGAAACCAAGGATGCCCAAATCATGACTTGGCTTCTCGAGTTAGTGGATCCACAATACATTTTGAACCTCTGGCCCTATAAAACAGCAAAAGGAATGTGAGACTATCTCAGACAGGTGTATCAACAAGATAACTTCGCCAGACGTTTTCACTTAACATGAGCTATCTCAGTTTAATCAAGGGACAATGTCCATCCAAAAATATTACTCTCATTTTATTCGCTTATGGACGGACTATACTGAGATCATTTACTCAAGTCTACCGATGCCTCGATTGCGGTGGTTCAAGGCATTTATTCCACAAGTCAGTGAGATCAATTCTTGATGAAACTGAGGTCTGAATTGGAACAAGTTCGTTCAAATCATCACTTCAAGTTGCATTCCATATGAAAGACCTGAGTCCATTAACATATTTCTTGGGTCTGGAGGTACAACAGTCTAGGAATGGACTATTTTTACATCAACATAAGTATGTTACTGATCTCATTGATCTTGCTGGCCTAAAGGATGCACCACCTATGGTTAGAGGTCAATGTGAAACTCCGGAAAGCTGATGGGGATCTCCTCTCTGAGCCCACCTCCTACAGACGCTTGGTCGGGAGTCTAGTCTAATTGACCATCACTCGACCTGACATCTCATATGCTGTGAATGTTGTTAGTCAACTCATGTTAACACCACGGCATCACCATCTGGTTGCAGTCAAACGGATCATTCGGTACATTCTTGGTTCTCCGACAAGAGGCTTGGTTTTTCCAGTTGCCACACCACTCACACTGCAAGCGTATTCTGATGTCGACTAAGCCGGATGCTCGGATACTTGCCGATCCACTACAGGCTAGTGTATGTATTTGGGTGAATCTCTCATCTCTTGGAAACGCAAAAAGCAAGAAAGGGTCTCCAGATCTTCCACTGAATTCGAATATCGTGCCATGTCCTCTGCCTGTTCCGAGATCTTTTGGCTTTGTGGCTTACTTGCAGATCTTGGGTTTCCTCAGACCTAAGCTACCTCACTTCATGCGGACAATACTAGTTCCATTCGTATCACTGAGAATCCAGTCTTCCATGAACGGACAAAACATATTGAGGTGAATTGTCATTTTATTCGAGATGAATATGATCGCAAGGTCATTAGTCTTCCACATGTTTCCAGTGAACTCCAACTTGCGGATATCTTCACCAAAGGATTGCCTCGGCCACGCCATTAGTTCTTGATTCGCAAATTGCTGTTGTTTGACCATCATCAATTTGAGGGGGGGTGTTAACACAAGTGACACAAAGCCCACCAGCCCCAGACCCATTCATTGTAACAAATCAACCCATCATGTGGGATACGTTTAGGATATACTCAAATCACTATAATAGCTTTCTTTCCATAATAGATAGATTGTATTAAGATTGAATTGCCTTGATTAAGGCTAAATGAGATTATAAAAGGGAGGAAGGATGAAGGGTTCCAAGAATCCCACAAATATCATAGTCCATCTATAATCGTGTCAGTCCATATTGAGCTGCGCCCATTTTTCTCAAAATGAGAACATATCTAATTATAACAAAAAAGGAGTTGGTTATATCATTCTTTATCCTTGGATAAGAAAATTGTTTTTGTAATGGGACATGCTGTATGATAAGCGTAATCTTATTTGGGTTACTTGTAATTTGTGTATAGCAACTCTTTATGGTGTTCTTTGCTGTGAATTATTACATTGAGCCTTACTTGATCTGTTAATGTAGTTCTTTGTGAGAGGACCTATGTTTTTTTTACCTTTATGTAACAACGATACGACATTACTGAATTTAATTTCTGAACCTTTGTTGTTTCATGCACATGAAACGAAGTTTATGCATGTTTTTATATTGAACATCTCATGTGAGCTTGCGCATGCAGTTATAGCCGTGCAATGTTTTGTTCATAGTTTACTTGGTACAAGCTTTTGATTGTGAATTCAATTGGAGATTGGAGTGTCAATTTTGATTGGCTTCCTAGTACCTGAGTTTGAGATGTCATAAATTATAGGGCTTGTAACAATTGCATCAATTCAGTATACTAACGAGCCCCTTGTCATCAGTAGAGGACATATTATATCATCTTTGTCCAAATCACTGTTCCTTAGCCTTTTCTTCATTTGCACTGTATTAATGCTCCATTAGTGTGAGATGATCCTGTTCGATCAGTAGTAACTCATACATATATGCTAAAGAATTTTTGCAAAATGTTTTTTGCTTGAGGTCATCATGCTATTAAGATCAGTTGTGGAAACTAACCTAAATAGAAATTTTGGGATCGTTGAGATGTGAAATTGAGCTGTGCATTCACAAATTTTCGGAGGTAGTGAATAACTAGTGTAAAAGTTGTTAACAATTGATACCGTATGTTAGCCATGATGACATCTAACATTTTGATTCTATTTTTAGGGTGAGAAGTTATGACATTGAGTAGTGTACTTATACGTAGGGCACTCGAGCCTAGCCTTTGGATCTTCCATATTCTTAGAATGCCTAACTAATGATTTTTTTTTTCATTTGCAAATTCTTTTGTTACAGTTACATTGCTGATCGCTTCTTTTTCTATTCCTTGTCTTCAATCTAAAACCAGGGCACACCTGTGTAATGTGCATGCCACATCGAAAACACTTCTCCCTAAATTTGTAGAAATTTGCAATGCTTTTGATGCTTTTCTTTTCGAGAAAAAAGCATTTGCACAAAATAATGCATTTTTTCTTTTTCTTTTCTTTTTCTTTTTTAGTGAAACTAGCTTTCATTTCCTTTCCATTTCCGTGATAAAACTAGTTACATGCCTTTAAGGCTATTTCGATACTCTCTTTGTTCAATGCAACTTAAAGTTGCCGCGGAAAATCATGAATAAATAGCGACCAAATCCGTGCTTCCTCCGATTTTGGAGTCCGACCCCCTCCCATGAAAAACGCGTAGCCACCATTCTATAAAGTTGCCTCATCTACGAATTCCTGGACTTTGAATAGGAGATTCCCCAAAGCCCCTTAAATTGTTCATATATTTTTCAACAACTGTTTACTGTATTCATCTCCATGCATGACCATTCTACAGTTATCTGGTCCATTTTTGCAATACAAGGCACACAACCCTTTTAATCACAACTCATCATGGTTCCTACGATTTCACACAATAAAGAATGGATAATTCCAATACTCAAACTTTGGGAAATAGTTTTTCTGAGCGTCATGAATAGAGCAGGACGTCAAATCTTTGTAAATAATTAGCCAAAACCTTCTTTCTTCATTTATTTTACAAGCAAACAAGTTGATACACAAGATGCTGACATTATTTTTCACATAAACCAAAAAGGGTCATACATTATGTTTCACATAAACCAAAAGGATTTTTCTTACTACGCTACTACCACCGACTAGAATAACAAAGCAAACAGAGTCACTGATACATAGCCAACAACATTACTTCTTCAAATAGAATCATCGATCCATAGAAGACAATAACACTGCTTTACTTTTAACTCCACCATTGTTACCCTACATGAAAACAATGGCAATGTAAAAAAAATCAATAAAATAAAAAAGAGAAATTTAGGAAACAGTAAAACAAAATTTCTGTTTTGAGTTCTATGCAGTTCGTATTTTGCAAAGAGAAGTGACTATATTCTCTTTGTGGTGCATTAGGACATATTTGCTAACCTACCATGGCATTTGGGTAGATTGTCCAAGACGGAGTCCATTCTCGATCTAACTCATAGAAGCACATCAAAGACTATATTTGATTTGATACTTCACCTTACTTTACTTCAATTCACCGTTCATCCAAACAGGCGCAAGGTCTTTTCTTCTACAGCCAACTAATTTTGTAAACCTTTCCATAAATAAGTCTCGACATCATTTATGAAATGCTAATACCGATATTTGACGTAGAATCAAAAGCTAGAAAAAAAAAAACTAGCAAGCTCCATTTCATGAAGAATTCTACCATATTTTCAACCAGTTTTTCTTTAATGCCTAACCCAAGAGACATCAAACATTAAAGAAAAAAAGGTTCAAATCTTATTGAATATAAGGAAAAAAGAAAGAAAAAACTCTTGTCATTTAAAACATAGGTCTTCATCACGGTTCTAGTAACAACAAATATTTTAACGTAAAGAACTTATAGATAACATGGATACGTACAAGTTGGATAATCTCCCCCCCCCCCCCCCCCCCCCGGCCCGGTCTATCATTTACAAACTAAACCAAACCAAAAACTTACACATCCATGGGGATTACTTTCTAGATTCAACCCAAGTTCAAGATCGATGAATTCCTATACAAGTTTGGCCTAAGACGAGGGAAACTAGAAGTTAGAAGGCATAAATTAGAAGTTCCTTTAATTTCTTAAAACACATAATAAGCTTCCTCCTTACATTATCCACCATTAGAAGTTCCCTGCAAGTACGTACACTAGCATGTAGTTTCTACATGCCTTAGGCTATTGTGACCATACAAATGACATGCATGCATACTACTACATACTACCCACAAATTGGATTATATTTACAATTCATTTGACAGCTAGAAAATATTTCTTTGAAAAAAAAAACATAAATAAGAACATACCTGTTTGCACTACATGAAGGATCATCAACTTGATTTATGGCCAGGCAATGCGCGAGGATGCAACACATGTTAAGGAGTTGATGGGAGTCCTCTATTACCATGTAGTCCTTTATTCTTCTTGAATTTTAGCAAGCTTTCTTGCTATTGCAACATATAACCGATCTCCCATGTCATTAAAGAAGTTGTAGTAGCCAACCCTCCAAGATCTCTTGAATAACAAAATGCCACAGACAACCCAAAAGCCTACAGCGAATCCAGGCCCCATGCTAATATAAAATAGTTGTATTTCCAACTCATCTTTAGCTTCTTTGTCTCCATCGGAAAGCTGCTGTGAATCGGGAAATATTTCATTTGGTGGGCACTGGTTCAAAAGTGGTGGCCCACATAATAAAGGGTTTCCTATGTAGATGGATGAATCATTGAGAGTATCAAGTTGGTTGCTAGATGGAATTCTTCCTGAAAAGTTGTTGTGTGACAAATTCAAGTGGCTTAAAAAAGTCAAGTATGAGAAGCCTTGTGGAATCACTCCTAAAAGCTGGTTCCATGAGAGATCTAGAGATTCTATACGTTGCAAGTCATAAATATCTTCTGGGATTGTTCCTGTCAACCGATTTCTTGATAAATTCAAACTTTGCAATCCAAAAAGATGAGTAATTCCTTTAGGGATTTCTCCTTGTAGATCATTGCCTGATAGATTTATGTTTATCACGAGTGAAACTGTACGGCTATATTCATATTGACCTCCTTTCCAAAAAACCCAAATACTCTCTGTAGCACTGAATCGACCACCACCGTTGTAAATCATTACATTTGTCCTGTTCGCTACCTTCATAGCATTGAAGTTACTAAAAGACTTGGGTATTGCTCCTGACAGATTATTTTGAGAAAGGTCCAATACTTGAAGTTCAGAAAGTAGTGACAGATGTGGAGGAAGGCCACCATGAAACTTATTAGATCGTAGGATGAGGAATTTAAGAAATGAAAATTTTTCACCAATCCAGTTTGGTATCGTTCCTGAGAAACCATTTTCTCCGAGATCAAGTGTCTTCAACCCGGTCCAATTCTTCATGGATGGAGGGAGCTCTCCTGAAAGCTTGTTTTTGCTCAAGTGCAATGAAGTAAGCTTGGACAAATTACTTACTGAGCTTGGAATACCTCCAGACAAAACATTATTATCCAAAATTAATGTATTCAAAAATTCCAAATCCCCTAAACACCGTGGAATCTCATGTGTCAATTGATTATTTGAGAAACTTAAATATGTTAAATTTCTCATTTGACATATTGACAGGGGAATGCTACCCTTCAAATGGTTGGAAGAAAGTAAGAGATACAACAAATTTGTTGTTTTCCCTGTATTACTGATGGAACCAGAAATTGAGTTGCTGGAGAGATCTAGAAATTGAATGTTTGATGCTAAAATCTGAAAAATGTTAGAGATGGTATCCGAAATGCTTGCATTTGACAGTGACAAATAAGACAGTTCCTTTTGAGTCTAGAGCCATGGTGGGAATTGGGGCCCTAATTTGCAATCATCCATTATGAAATTTTCCAGTTGAAATGGAGGAACCCAATTAGAGCTCACATTGAAAACTAATGAAGTTAAAGACATGGATAATGTTTTCAATTTTATGAGATGGGAAAAGTGAGCTTTTGTTAGATTACCTTTAAAAGAATTATTTGACAAGTATAAATTTTCAAGATTTGAAAGTTGTCCAAGGCTTTCTGGAATGGACCCATTCAATTTATTACTATCAAGAGCTAGGCTACTCAAAGATGACAATTTTCCTAAAGATGGAGGAATGGAACCAGAAAGAGAGTTTTCATAAAGATCCAATTCTCTCAAGGAAGACAATCTTCCAAGAGATGGAGGAATTGGACCGAAAAGAGAGTTATAAGAAAGATACAATTCTCTCAAGGAAGACAATCTTCTAAGAGATGGAGGAATTGGACCGGAAAGAGAGTTATAAGAAAGACCCAATTCTCTCAAGGAAGACAATCTTCCAAGAGATGGAGGAATTGGACCGGAAAGAGAGTTATAAGAAAGATACAATTCTCTCAAGGAAGACAATCTTCCAAGAGATGGAGGAATTGGACCGGAAAGAGAGTTTTCAGAAAGACCCAATTCTCTCAAGGAAGACAATCTTCCAAGAGATTGAGGAATTGGACCGGAAAGAGAGTTACCAGAAAGAGAGAGAGACTTCAGATTAATGAATTGCTCCAACCAATCAGGAAGATGCCCACTGAGTCCATTGAGTTCCAAATACAAGTCCTCCAAATTACTTTTAATGCATCCTTTAAAAGACTCTTTGAATCTGTTTTTTTCTCCATTGAAATTATTCTCCTCCAAATTCAAGGTCTGTAGGTTACAAAGATTCCCCAGGGCAACTGGAATGGGATATGAGAAATGATTGTCACCAAGATTAAGCGACACCATTCTGCTGCCATTAAACACCCAAGTAGGGATATGCGGACCAAGCCCGTTCTCCGAAAGATCAAGGGTAGAAAGAGATGTCAAATTCACATGAGGAAGAGATGTAGAAATGTTGGGAAGCTGGCAATAGGACAAATGTAAGTTCAAAATAGAAGGAAGCATATTTATTGATAATTGCCAATCAGCTGCCGTACTGAGGTTCACCGATCCAATGTCAAGGTACTGCAAAGAAGAGAGGCCAGAGAGCCAATCAAGTCTATCCACATGCAAATCATATCTCAAAACACGGAAACCATAAAGCAAAATACCATCACTCGTATTTACCCATATTCCATTGTCATTATTGAGATCAAGATAACTCAAGCTAGAGAGATTTCCTAGCTCGTGAGGAACCCTTCCACCAAAACCTGAGGCGGAGAGGTTAAGGTATCTCAAATTCTTAAATGAACCGATGAATTTTGGGATAACCTTTCCTCCAAAGCAGTTGATGCTTAGGTCCAAGTGTTTCAAATATTTCAACTCAAGCAAAGATGGATTTATCTCACCAGATATGCATGATCTATTGAATGTTGCTTCAAGATCGTCAGAATCTTGTATTTCGGATGGACCTCGGAGGATGAGCTTGAGGACATGCCCTGTTTTGTTGCTGCAGTGAATGCCTGCCCACCTACAGCAATCATCTCCCACCCAAGAAGAGAGTCGGTTACTAGGGTCCTTAAGACCTTGTTTGAAGTGGATAAGTGCTTGCCTCTCTCTTTCCAAACAACCAGTACTGGTTGTTGTGTCTCCAACACAGGAATTGAATTTCAAGGATCCAATGCATAGAATTAGAAACCCAACCCAAAAATGAAGAAGAAATGGAATTGACTTTGAAAGAAACATGATTGATTAGTACTCGGAACAACAAGAAAAGCAATGATGTGTGAGATGCTACGAGGGTTTGGTGGGGAAGTGCATATATTTAGAGAGAGGAAGTTGCATACAAGAGATTCTTGGATAAGCAAGTAGATTTCAGGCAACTGGCAGCAATTAGATGGTTTGTACAAGATTTTCCACGACGACTTAACTTTTCCACATGTTTTTGTCCAGCGTCTATTTCTCTTGACCAAAATTGTCTATTTCACTCAAAATAGACAAGAGACAAGATACACTGGATCTACAAAACATAGCCCCAATCCAGCCCACTCAAAGCTCAGTTTGGGCTGGGCCTTCATGCTTGGCCTCATAATCGGTTACGCAAAAGACGGATTCCTGAAACCACAAACATAGAGCTTGAGTTGGATTGAATTGCAACAGTAGATTAGATATTTCTTTCTTAACATATGTATGCATCCTATGCTTAATTGAAAGTATGAATCACACTCCAAAGATCACTATGAAGTTAACAGGTTGATTTTCTTTGGAACAATTACCTCCTTCTATCACATATGTATGCAGCTCAGATTGGATCTAACTAGGCCATCGTAGCATCGCCCATTAAGGGTAATTTTTTTATTATTATTACAAAAATTGAGGGAGAAAGTTGTTGAAAAATAGTTTTAAATGGATGGATGTCCTTAATTGATAAGTACTTTCTGAAAAACTTAGGAACTAATTTAAAAGATTTTAAAACAAACTTACGTCCTTTTTTGAAATAAGGTAAAAACATAAATCTTATTCAAATCTCCCCCTTTCTTATAACGATAGAGCTGTGTGGGCAATATGATATGCAAAAAGGTATAAGTACACAGAGATGAGTAGCCATGATTTTAAATGTACAAGTTCACGGAGAAATATGTGGGACCGTCTGCATGTGGAAGCCCAGATCTGTCCACATGGAGAAAATTCCCATGGAAGAAAATATATTTTTCTCTCTGTTGACTTGTTGTGTTGATTTTTAGAGCAGTGGACCCTGGCTCATTATAAGCCCAAGTAATCCCTGTGGAAAGTTTGGCACCTATGGGCCATGGCTGCTATTGACTGGTGACTTGGGATTTTACATAATAACCCTGAACTCCCAGTGGGCCCCACTCTGGAAAAAGGTTTATCCAAAGAAAATCCAGGTTTGAAGTTCATGGGCCAAGCTACAAAGGCCTGGCTAGATCACAACTAGGCATGGATGTTGCTCCAAACAAAACCCAGGTTTGAAGTTCATAGTGATATTTGGCACATACATGCATTCTTTCAACTAAAGTGTACACTGTATCGACAAATTAGGCGATGTCTAATCTTCTGTTGTAGTTCAAACCAACTGTTTTATTTAGTTTTTTCAATTGCTATATTGGGCTACTGGTCTAGTTTGAGAATACAGGGATTGATCCCCTGGGCATATGTATGAAACCAAGGTGCCGACACCAGTGAACCATGAGTATGTTTTGCAATTCGATGTTTATATGTAGGAATCCGCTGTTTATGTGACAGTTTATGGGTCAAAGTATTGAGGCCCAAGCCCAATCTAGGCATTGATTGGGCTATGTTGGAGCTTATGCTTTGTAGGTGCATATGCTTGGATAGAGAATGATATCCTGACACATGAGAGGACTGGCTACATAAGAGGTGACTTAGAGAGTGAGTCTCATGGAAGCCAAACAAATACGTGTGGAAAGTTGGGCCATCGTGGAAAATCCTATACAGAGGATTGCTATGTTTGAGCCTGCTGGTCAATGGTCAAGACAGCTAGCGATTACAAAGAAAAGGCTAAGCTAACGATAGGTTAAGACCATAACCAACCAACCCCACCCTCTTGGAAAAGTTGAAACTTGAGATCCATTGCCATCAACTTTGATTTTTGATTTAATATGATGGGATTGGGACCCACTGTCTATGACCCTAAAACCATCAATGACAAACTGGGAAGATAAGTCAACTAAAGCCTACTTGTGGAAGAAGATTAGGCACTCATGACCATCACTGTCAATGTCCTTGTCCTGGAATCTTCTTTGCTTGATAATTCCATGACACAGGGCTTTGATATTTCTTCTTTAATGCCCCCCATTAAGTTAATATTCTTATCCAAATCCAGTACCCGGGCTTGAAAGTCAGGCCGAGGGTCAGATCATTTGCAAGATCTATTTTCTCCTTTGTGCTACTCATGACATCCAAAAAATTCCCTTTCTTGACCTCTTTGGTTCTCTAAAAAACCCATTAAAATTTAAAAGAACTAAGCGTACTGATGATTACCATTAATCTGATAATTTTAGTGATTTGGGCCAATAAATTGTGACCCATAGATTTATAGGTTGGATCCTTTTTTTATATTTAACTTTTCACAAATTGCTCAAAATCCGGCCATAATCTTGTTGTCCACTTGGTATATGGATTTTTGAAGGAGGAACCTTAAAACACTAGTACATTGATGATAGAATGTTAGTTGGTGTAATTGGATATTTTATAATTGCAATACTTTCTCTTTTGCCAAAGTTTATGTTAAGAAAGAACAACAAAATAGTACGTGATCGACTTTTTCAAGTGACTATCGCAAGCACCCCTAAAACGAAAATCTTAGGTCCGCCGCTGATATTGCTTAACATATATATGCATCATATGCTTAACTGAAAGTATGCATTCACACTCCAAATATAATTATGAAGTTAACACTCGATCACAACCAAGATCCGCTTTGGGCAGATAATAATTTGATGTGTGGAAGAAAGTGAAAATCCCTCCTAGGACCTTCTGCATGTGGAAATAACTTGATCCATCCAAAAGGAGAAAATTCCCCATGAAAGAAAATATATTTTTCTCTCTGTTGACTTGTCTGCGTTCATTATAAGCCCAAGTCATCTCTGTGGAAAGTCTGGCACCTCTGGGCCATGGCTGCTACTTGAGTTATTTGAGTTAGCAACCTGTGGGGTCATGTACCATCGCTGTCACTTTTCTTAAGAATTTCATGACACTCGAAGGCTTTAAATCTAAAACCAAACCTGCTGGCAAATGGATCTCAACTTTTTCCACACGTATTTCTCCGGCACCCCTTTCTTTGGGGTATCCTTTTTTTCCAGCATGGGGCCCACAGGGACCTCGACGATCGTATGCAGTCAACGGTCAAGTAGCAGCCATGGCCCATAGGTGCCAAACTAACTTTATACAGGATGACTTGTGCAGCCATGGCCCATATGAACCAAAGAAGATCCTGACTCACTTTGGATAATACGATGAGGTTGGTTTGCTCACAATTAAGGTCTTTGAACTCCAATAGTGACAGGTCGTCCATCTTCCAACACGCGGCACCTTCGGTTTATACCTAAAAACTCATCTCAAATCCCCCACGGTGGTTGTGTAGTTTTCATGTATCTTTGACCGTGGGATATGAACGCAAACCATATTTGGGAATTTTGCAATTTTTAATTATTCCCCTCTTGTTGGGCTAGAAAACGAATACATAGACGCATCATTTATAATTTTATGTGATATTGCAAGATGAAGGAAATTTGCATTATGGGCTGAATGGGAATTTTACTTCAGCAAAAGTGTATATGGGCTGAATGGGAATCAATCAATTCACCTTATGGATTTTTTTAGGGGAAAATATAATTTCATTTTTCCTGATTCAATCCATCAGTGGATGACTGTGAGGCCCCACCCTTGGTGGGCCCTCTAATTGCTATTTTATAGACTAATTAATTCTAATTTATGTTAATTATGCTAATCTTCGCTAATCTTTGCTAATCTCTACTAATCTTAGCTAATTATTGCTAATCATGGCTAATTATTAATTAATTGGGCTAATTAGGGGCTAATTAGATTGACTAGTTAGATTTCCCTAAGTTATAGTTAGACTAGCTTGGTTTAGTTAGTTTTGGGGTTAGATGGGTGTTTGAGTCAATCCTAGGCTTTTAGAGCTAGAATGGTCATTAGTTGAGTCTAATTAAGTTAATTAAGTGGGTTTAGTGCCAAGGGTGTTCCTCCTCTAGAAGCTTCTTACCAAAAGACCTAACCTACCCTAACCCTAACCCTAATCTCATGAAAACCCCAAGGCTAATCTAGTCATTAACCACCCTCACTAAACCTATAAAACATCTCTTATCCCAAGGAGAACCCTAATCTCTAATCCCCATTTGCAAACCCTAAGCCAGCCCCCTTCCCAAGAAAACTACCTCCAGCCCAACTGTTTCTTCCCTCATTCCTCTCCCACGTTTAGTAGAGATTCCATTGCTACTGTTGCTGGAAAATTCCCTGGAGCCACTGCTGTTGCTGTCTTCTTCTCCTTCTCCTCCTTCATTTCTGTGATTGCTGGGATTTTATTGAGGAGCTGCTGCCACACCTGCTAACACTACATCATCTCCTTCTTCTTCACTTCCTCTGCTGTGCTGGAAGAGCCATTCTCTAGAGCTGCTGCAGCTGCCACCCTTCTTTCCCCTTTCATTTCTCTCTTCTACTCTCCCTCACTTTTCCCCTTAAGCTACTGGTTGTGCTGAGATCATCTCCATAGGAGCTGCTGCTGTATCACCTTCCTCTTCTCCTTCTCTGTTTGTGCTGGGAGAAATATTCCTGGGAGCAGCAGCCACTGTTTCACCTTCTTCCCCTCTTAATCTTCACCTGAGCCACTGATTCAGTGCTGGAGATTACTTCCTTGGAGCTACAGCAGTGCTACATCATCTTCTTCTCCCTTATTTCATCACCTGGGAGGTCCGGGTATTGCTGGAAATTGTTGAGGTGTTGCTGCTACACCTGCTACTTCTTCTTCCTATTCTTCTTCTTCACTGCTGAGTGGGGACTGTTGTGCTGGAAACAATCTTTAAGAGCTACTGCTGTATTCTTCTTCTTCTTCTTATCATCACCTGGGAATCCTCCAAGCTACTGCTGCTTCACTCTGCTACTGCTGCTGTAACCTCTTCTTCTTCAGCTGGACTGGGTTCTCTTCTCTCCTATTTCTCTCTTTTCTACAAATCTCTCTACAAATCTTCCTAAAAGGCAAGTGCATCATACTGATAACTTAGGATGTGTGTTTTATTTCGTGATTCCATTTGTTTTCAGTTCATAATATGTTCAGTTAAGTGTTAGTTTACCTTTGAGCTCTGTTTTGTATTTTGGATGGAAAGGTCACTGATGGATGGGGGTTTTCACCCCCCATTTGGAAGATCAGTGGGCCATAAGGTGATTAATGGATGGTTATGGAGTTATTTAATGATTAGAAGTGTTTGGGTGAAGTTTGGAAAGGTTTGGAAGTGGTTTGGGCGAAAAAGGAGTCAAAACGGAGAAGTTGCAGAAAACTGTCGGGATTGAAAATGCAGTGTGCTCGGTTGACCGAGACCCCCCCCCTCGGTCGACCGGCGACACTGCAGATTTGAAAACTCTGCTCCCAGTTATTCTGTTTTCTGCAGACTCGACCTGACACAACCGGCAGTGTTCTGGGTCGACCGAGACCTACCTTGGTCGACCGAGAACACTATATTTTTATGAAAAATTGGCCCTCAGCCATTTTCTTGCAGAAAATCCTTTTCAGTTAGCCAAGTTGACTTGGCCTTGACCAAGTTAACCTGGAACACACTATTACTGCAAGAATTGACTGAAAGTTGGTTTTTCACCCGAAACTCAGACTCCTTACACCCAAATCAGCCTGATACTCGGGATTTACATTTAGAAAGTGTTTAAAGCTGGAACATCAATCTTTCTAAGGTTTTTAGAGTATGCGGTCAATCACCTAGGCCAGGTTGTTTGACCGGACACGCTGTAAGCCTTTAGAAACGAATTGAGTTGTCCAGGAAGCCTGATTCAGGTTTGTCAGTGCACTCGGTTGATCCTCCAGGCCAGGAGATCAACCGAGCTCACAACACATCAGGTTCACCTGGAAAACCCTGATCGTTCCAGTTTTCAACATTTAGGAGTTATGATCAGTTGTGGGGCCCATTGACCATCCAAATGAGCTTTTATCAGTGATCTAAGCCCGAGTCAATGGTGTGGCTCAACCTTGACTCGCGGGGACCACTGTTTAGGGTTTAGGTTATTAATCTAAGATGATTCGACCTCTAAGAGTTGTCAACAATGCCCTTAACCAACTAAGCACCAAATACAGTATTTTACGGCATTAATGACATCGTTTAGAGATCGAATTACCGGAGATGGACCCGAACCTAAAGTGGCCCATTACCTAGGATTGGACCGTTGGATTTCCCGTTGATTCTCTGATTGAAGTTTATACTTCACTGTTATTATTACTCTGTCATTCTTAGATCTTTAGAATAGCTGTTTACTATTAATTAAACATAATTGGAAGACTTGAACCTAGGGTATCTAGAGGTGACCCGATAGTGTGATTTCGGAGTTCATTGACCCGTGTCTGTGTCTAGGCGGGCCCTTATTGGGCCTAAGTGTGGAGATGTGAAACCTTTAGCTTGAAGAGGTAGTTTTATTGGACTGTTAAGCTGTTATGGACTGGAATGGAACTGTTTATCAGTATAAGTGGATTAGTTGCCTCGTTTGGACGGTTTTAGACCAGGCCATGTACTGATGGGCCTTGGTATGGATCCAACGAGTGGGCCTGGACCTTGAATGAGATCCAGAGACTGTATTGAGATGTGTAGACCTCTTAGAGACATTGTTAGGACCTTGTTCACGCAAGGCAAAGCCTAGACAGACACAGACCTTAGAGTTATTCTCGAGTCGGCATGAACATTCACTCGGTTGATTTAAGCTCAGCCTGTGGACTGATCATCCCCGGTAGGAGCTAGATGAGTGTTGTAGAGCTATCATGATGAGATGTGTGGTTAAGACGGACGGTGTGATACCGTGCCGGTCTAGAGTGTTGAGATGATGAGTTGATGAGTGATATGCGGGATTAGTTATTCCCAGCACTGGTGAGATTTCCCCGCCGCGACTGTGTTCAGTATGGGAGGGCCGCGGCATAATATCCCGCGGTATTCCAGCTCGTGTGAATGTGCCACTTTGTTTTCAGTAGTTTAGATGTTTCTATTTATCTTGATTCCTTATGATTATCATGCACACCTGCTTAGTTCATTTCCCTTGCTATTCATTTACTTTTTATACCTGTCTTTATTTCCTTTGATATATATGTTCTATGTTAGTAGTATGCTGTAACTTGTCAGATCTTTTAGATCTGACCCACTCATTGGTGCTTAGGCCTTGACCCAGAGATCCCTGACGATGCACTAACTGTAGTGGAGGCACCCATTGCAGGAGAGTACGCATGGGGCCCGGCCGACCCGGATGTCGAGCCGGAGGGTGGAGACGATCTATATGGGTTTTGAGGGACTCTCTTTTGTTTTGGGTTTGAGAGACAATTTTGTAGCAAGTTGGGTAGATTCAAATGTATAAGTTTTGATTAACAACTGATACTGTAACTAGACCTTTGTTCTGCTCACACTTTATATATCGATATCTATTGCTTCCGCATTGTTTAATCGTTATGCTTCCGCAATTTAAATGTTATCATTATATGGTTCAAAAAGTTTTAAATTGGACCTCACTGCGGCCTACGATCTTGGAAGTTCTCGGATTTTTCGGGAAGTAGCGCGCCAATTTCGGGTATTCGAACGAGTATATCGGTATCCGGAATTGGGGCGTTACAATGACACTAAGTTAGGATAGGATGGTCATGCCCTTTTTATGCAGTTCCCAACCTGGCCTAAGGGGCACAGACGGACCACATTTAATTGCTCCCTTCGGTCCATCTTTCCCATCATTAGAAAGATCATAGCTATTAGATCCGATGGAAGCCTCATTTAGTTACTGAATTGGGTTGACCAGGTGAGAGTTAGTAAATTTTTAAATATATTTGTTATAAATTTATAATTCCTAATAACAAGAATAAAAAGACTTACTGCCATCATCAAAGCCTTGTCCCAACTCTGGTAGGGTTGGCTACTTGAATTCCAATCTATCTTGAGCTAAATCCTTGGAATGGTTACACTGCTTCAGATCTGTCCGCAGTACTTACATCCTTGTCTTCTTCAGCCTACCTCTGTTTTCCCATTTAGATCTATCCTTACTTCTTTAGATCTATCCTTGCTAATGAAAAATATGCGTACTTAAAAATACATAAATTTCATATACTTTGGTTTTTTTAATATATTTTTCTTTTCAAATTTCGTTTAAGTACTCTGCTTATTACATGCTTGCTTCCCTTTGCATAGGGCAACATGAAGACCATTACGAACACTACACCAAAAATCGGAAATTGGAACGGAAAAGCGTTCCTAATCCTTCCGTTCCTAATCCGTTAAAGTGTTCCAATTTCCGTTCCAATTTGGTACCAACCGTTCCTAATCCAAATTGGAACACTTTAACGGATTAGGAACGGAAGGATTAGGAACGCTTTTCCGTTCCAATTTCCGATTTTTGGTGTAGCGGAATGACATCAAGAATCTCAATAATAGGAGAAGGACTGTCAGTAGAGCTTGAAAATAAAGGCGTAGTTGGAGATATACCTGGATCCTAGATTTTTTTTCCAGTTTATGATATGGTGGGGCCCTTGGGGCCCTTTCTACATCTTTATGCATTTTCTGGTTTGAAGATATGGATGTAAGCTCCTCTTGGATTAGTGCTAATTCTTAGGGGGAGGCTGGATGTGTAGGGAACTGCATAGATATGGGTGAAGCGAAACGACTTTTTTTTAATTTTTAGTGTCTTGCCCAAGCAGCAATGTGTAGAGTAGAATTCTATGGTGGAGCACACCTATTGAAGATCTGTACTACTCAAAATGAAGGCATGTTGTTTTTATGGGCTATCTAAAAATTTTAACCTATTGAAAAACGGTACCGCACAAAATGAGGGCATTTTGCTTCTATGAGCTGTGTGAAAATTTTAACCTATTGAAAATCTATACCGGTCAAAATGTATCCCTTCTGCATCATTTAGAGCAAATGATATTCTTAAACATATGCTCAATCATAGAACGGAACTAACTCTCATTGGAGAAAAAATTATGAAAAAGCCTACTGTAGCAGTTCGGATATTCAATCTATTGTGGAGATTCACACTCCTCGTGGGAAGCAATTGTGAGGCCCTCAAAGGTCCCGGACTTCAAACTTTGTATTATCAAATCATTTAAACCTTCACCATTCACCTTATCATGACTTGGTGAATGAGTTCTAATCCTGTCGTCTCAACCATCAATACCTACTCCAGCATCATGACCCATCAAACGGTCACAATTAATCAATCAAAAGTATTTTCATCAATTAATAGTGGTGAATTGATTTACATGTGATCAGTCCAACGGAAACTCTACTTTGATTGTAGGGAGATACAATTCTCATTGTTTACACATGGAGAAAAAAATTTATTTTGAGTGGGTTGGATTCATTTTAGTGGGCCCTAGGACTTTCATATGTTACTGCTTACAGTTTTGGAAATTATGACTTGAAATAATTGGGGTACGTTTGAATTTAAGATTTTCTTTGGATTTTTTTTATAAAACTCAGTCATCGCTTGCCCTCCCCACAAGGTATAAACTACATCAAAATTAAAAGGTCATTACAAAATCCAATTGGGCCCCGTGGGTCTATATTTATAATGAGATGGGAAGCTACTACATGCACACATACCAAAATACAAAAATGTAGGCCGCCAGAGAAATCCCACTTCCTCAGCAGTATCCAAATTTCAAACACACTTCACTATGAACTGCAAGTAAATCTCAATTCTCAGATGAAAATTTCCAAAAATTAATAATAAAATATAAATTCCACCAATATTTCCATCTTTCACACACTCCTACACTAAATGCAAAAGTCCATAATAAACTTTTTTTTATCTCAATCCGCAAAACATTTCACCACCTAAGCAGAAAATAATAACATCACTAATAATAAACATTTTCTGGTTCACTGAACTAATCAATGGACATTTTACACATTTTACTTTTTTGACGGTGCATTCCTTGAGCATGGTTCCCAGAAAGGCCCAATTTCAACCATCGATCATTTATCTAGATGACATTTTTGTTGTCATTCCAATACAAGAAAAATCATAGTAAATCACTCTATTTAGGGTGCATATTCAATATATCGTTTATTGGAGAGGTATAATTTTAAATCTATAGTTTATATTCCAATTATATTAATTGAAAATAGTTACAAGCATTTGCTTTTACAATTAAAGGATGATGTTCTAGTTATAGGAGCATAAAAAGGCTTTACTTTACTCCTTGAGGATGTTGGTGCATGTGGGAGAGATCACAACTATCATGTTTAAAAAGATGTGTTTGTGTGAGATTGCTCACTTTACACCTGTTCGCTTGGATGAATTTGGGAATGAAATTCCAGGGAATTTTCAACAGTATTGAGAGGAGTTGTGTGTAGAGAATTTGAGAGTTTGGAAAGTGGAATCTCATAAATCCAAATATGAAAAGTCACTTTTGCCTTCGGAATTCTCCAAATTTCAGCTTTGAGATTGCATTTAGCATTTGAAAATCCGATTGAGAGACAATATCTAGAGAATTCATATATCCCTCAAACAAAAATTCTCAAAATTCTCACAAACGAAAAAAAGCCCTTTCACTACCACATACAAAGAAATAACAGAAAGATGGTTACAACTTAAAGAGTATATTAGTAGAAGATGATCAATCAGCCCCAAATTTCAAGTTCAAACCATTGAATCAAAACCCTACCAACATTGAATGAAAACTCTCTTCAAAAGAAAAAAAAGAAACAGAACTCAAACAGGAAATCTATAAAGCCCAAAAAAATTTGTACCTGGAAGATGCCGGAGACGCACACACTGAGAGAGATGCGGAGGGAGACGAGAGAGACGCAGAGGTGAGGGATGGGTTGAAGGGATCGGCCTCAGGTGATGGGGATAGAGGAGAGACCGAGATGGGCGATGGAGATGTTTGATGAGCAGGGGAGGCCGTGAGATGGGTCGGTAATGGAGAGACAGGCGCAGAGAGGGTGAGGCATGAGAGAGGAATGGTGATGGAGAGGTCCATGAAGGGAGGAAGAAGACGGAGATGGAGATGGGGGGCTGCTGGGCGTGGTTTTTGAGATGGGATAAGGGTGATGAGACTGTGGGAAAGGGAGTGGTGAGAGTTCTGCGCAGGATGGAGAGGGATCGTGAGATGGAGATGAGATGAGGGACCGACAATCCCGGGGCAAATAGTGCGCTGGCAAAAATAATTTTGAAAAGAAAATATATTACCCGGCGCAAGAAAAATAAAGGCATCTTATCTGCAGTCGGCTGCTCTTCTTACTCTCGGAATGGAGACAAAAGCTCGAGAAGCACTAAAAGATGGTTCATCTTTAGAAGTTTCATGCAGATGAAAAGAAGTTTATCCATGCTTTTATATGGAACATCTCATGTGAGCTCACGCATGCAATTTCCCTATAATGTTTTGTTTATAATTTGCTGAGTACAAGCTTTTGGTTTTGAATTCAATTGGAGTGTCAGTTTTCTTTGGCTTCCTAGTACCTGAGTTTGAGATGTCATCAATTATTGGGCCTTGTAACTGTTTAATCAATTCAATATAATAGAGGACATATTATCATCTTCCCCCAAATAACCATTCTTCATCCTTAATTCATTTGCACTATATTAATGCTCCATTAATGTGAGATGATCCTTTGCAGTAGTAGCTCATAAATATATGCTGAAGAATTTTTGCATTATGTTGTTTGCTTGAGGTCATCATCCTATTAAGATAAGCTGCGGAAACTAACTTAAATAGAACGTTTGGGATCATTGAGATGAGAAATTGAGCTGTGGCATTCCCACATTTTGGGAGGTAGTGAATGACTAGAGTAAAAGTTGTTAACAATTGATACCCGATGTTAGCCATGATGATATCTGACATTTTGATTCTATTTTTAGTATGACCTGTTATGACATTGAGTAGTGCCCTTGTACATAGGGCGCTGGAGCCTAGCCTTTGGATTGTACTTATTTTTAGAATGCCTACCTCATGGTTTTGTCAGGTTTTGCAAATTATTTATCATTTGCAAATTCTTTTGTTACACTTACGTTGTTGATTGCTATTTCTCTATTCCTTTTCTTCAATCAAATAGTAGGACGTACACAAGCCACCATCGAAGACACTTGTCCCTTTATCTTTCTTAGTATTCCTTCTGCCTTTCACTTATGACTTGATTCTTGCAGGTTTCTACTGTCAAAAGTTAGAATCCTCCACTTCATTTTAACTACCAGCCATAAAGTTGCCTCATCTACGAATTCCTGGAGTTTGAATAGGAAATTCCCCAAAGCCCCTTACATTGTTCATAAATTTTTCAACAACTGTTTACTGTATTCATCTCCATGCATGCATCTCAACCATTCTACAGTTATTCGGTCCATTTTTGCAATCCAAGGCACACAACCCTTTAAATCACAGGTCATCATAGTTCCTAGGATTTCACACAATAAATAGTGAATAATTCCAATACTCAAACTTTGGGAAATAGTTTTTTTTAGCGTCGTTAACAGAGCAGGACGTCAGATCTTTGTGAATAATTAGCCAAAACCTTCAATCTTCATTTATTTTACAAGCAAATAAGTTGATACACAAGATACTGACATTATTTTTCACATAAGCCAAAAAGGGTCATACATTATTTTTCACATAAACCAAAAGGATTTTTCTTACTAGGCTACTACCATCGACTTGTGCAGCCATGGCCCATAGGTGCCAAACTAACTTTATACAGGATGACTTGTGCAGCCATGGCCCATATGAACCAAAGAAGATCCTGACTCACTTTGGATAATACGATGAGGTTGGTTTGCTCACAATTAAGGTCTTTGAACTCCAATAGTGACAGGTCGTCCATCTTCCAACACGCGGCACCTTTGTTTATACCTAAAAACTCATCTCAAATCCCCACGGTGGTTGTGTAGTTTTTATGTATCTTTGACCGTGGGATATGAACGCAAACCATATTTGGGAATTTTGCAATTTTTAATTATTCCCCTCTTGTTGGGCTAGAAAACGAATACATAGACGCATCATTTATAATTTTATGTGATATCGCAAGATGAAGGAAATTTGTATTATGGGCTGAATACTTCAGCAAAAGTGTATGTGGGCTGAATGGGAATCAATCAATTTATGGCTTTTTTAGGGGGAAATATAATTTCATCTTTCCTGATTCAATCCATCAATGGATATCACTAAGTTAGGATGATCATGCCCTTTTTATATAGTTTCCAACCTGGCCTAAGGGGTACAGACGGACCACATTTAATTGCTCCCTTCGGTCCATCTTTCTCATCATTAGAAAGATCATAGCTATTAGACCAGTGGGAGCCTCATTTAGTTACTGAATTGGGTTGACCAGGTGAGAGTTAGTAAATTTTTAAATATATTTGTTATAAATTTATAATTCCTAATAACAAGAATAAAAAGACTTAATGCCATCATCAAAGCCTTGTCCCAACTCTGGTAGATTAAAAAAGAGATGTCATATTTTGATGGAACCAGTGGCAACACATCACATGCTGTGTGCCTGTGTCATTAGTTCACCATATTCTTTTATTAGATTCACCATGATCATATATATCTTGGTGAAATAAGATTTGGCAAATGAGGACATGAAGAGAAGTTGTGTAGCATAAAAAAAAATAATAGGGGTTGCAGTTGGGTGCCAATGCCATGGCCTGAAGCCCTAAAAATGAAAATGAAGATATCTTAGTATGGTGAGCTTTGTGGCATATACGTATTTTCTAACATGATGGCTTTCATATATAAGAGCTCATGACACACTGGAAGGTGTTTACTATTACAATATTTATGTTGTAGAGTAGCTCCCTTTAATGAAAAACTCCTGCCTCCAGAGTCCCACCCTTGCATATATATAGGTTGTCATATATCATCATCATCACCAGTACCATCACCATCACCATCACCATCACCATTGAAGGATGAACCATGGCCGAAAATAATAAACATTTTCTGGTTCACTGAACTAATCAATGGACATTTTACACATTTTACTTTTTTGACGGTGCATTCCTTGAGCATGGTACCCAGAGAAAGGCCCAATTTCAACCATCAATCATTTATCTAGACGACATTTTTGTTGTCATTCCAATACAAGAAAAATCATAGTAAATCACTCTATTTAGGGTGCATATTCAATATATCGTTTATTGGAGAGATATAATTTTAAATCTATAGTTTATATTCCAATTATATTAATTGAAAATAGTTACAAGCATTTGCTTTTACAATTAAAGGACGATGTTCTAGTTATAGGAGCATAAAAAAGCTTTACTTTACTCCTTGAGGATGTTGGTGCATGTGGGAGAGATCACAACTATCATGTTTACAAAGATGTGTTTGTGTGAGATTGCTCACTTTACACCTGTTCGCTTGGAAGAATTTGGGAATGAAATTCCAGGGAATTTTCAACAGTATTGAGAGGAGTTGTGTGTAGAGAATTTGGGACTTTTGGAAAGTGGAATCTCATAATTGCAAATATGAAAAGTCACTTTTGCCTTCGGAATTCTCCAAATTTCAGCTTTGAGATTGCATTTACATTTGAAAATCCGATTGATAGACGATATTTAGAGAATTCATATATCCCTCAAACAAAAATTCTCAAAATTCTCACAAACGAAAAAAAGCCCTTTCACTACCACATACAAAGAAATAACAGAAAGATGGTTACAACTTAAAGAGTATATTAGTAGAAGATGATCAATCAGCCCCAAATTTCAAGTTCAAACCATTGAATCAAAACCCTACCAACATTGAATGAAAACTCTCTTCAAAAGCAAAAAAGAAACAGAACTCAAACAGGAAATCTATAAAGCCCTGAAAAATTTGTACCTAGGAGATGCCGGAGACGCACACACCGAGAGAGATGCGGAGGGAGACGAGAGAGACGCAGAGGTGAGGGATGGGTTGCAGGGATCGGCCTCAGGTGATGGGGATAGAGGATAGACCGAGATGGGCGATGGAGATGTTTGATGAGCAGGGGAGGCTGTGAGATGGGTCGGTAATGGAGAGACAGGCGCGGAGAGGGTGAGGCATGAGAGAGGAATGGTGATGGAGAGGTCGGTGAAGGGAGGAAGAAGACGGAGATGGAGATGGGCGGGGGGGGGGGGGGGGGGGGGGGGAGGGGTGGGGGTGTGTGGGGGGGCGCTCTTCTGGGCGTGGTTTTTGAGATGGGATAAGGGTGATGAGGTTCTGCGCAGGATGGAGAGGGATCGTGAGATGGAGATGGAGATGAGACGAGGGACCGAGAGGGAGGGAGCTGCAGAAGGGATTTTGTCTGATTGAGAATCCGGATGACGAGAAGTAATAACAATCGCGAGGCAAATAATAAAATCACGAGGGGAAAATACATAAAACTTCTCCTTTATGCAACTTGCACTTGTTGAATTTGACAGTGCAAACAATTTGATTTTCTCACTTATGGGCAGAATGACCTTTATGCAACTTGCACTTGCTGAATTTGACAGTGCAAACAATTTGATTTTCTCACTTATGGGCAGAATGATCAAAGTTCTCCATAAAACCCATGATGGTAATCACACAGCGAAACATTGTTTCTATATTTGATGTTAGAGGATGGTCCTGGTCAGACTGCCAGTGAGAAGAAGGTTTCCTGATTTTTGTGCAAAGATATGAATGCTCCTTGTAATGGAAAATGACCAAATTGCGAAGAAATATAATGCAAGTAGTCCATATTGAGGTGCGCCCATTTTTTTTCAAAATGAGTACATATCTAATTATAACAAACGAGGAGTTGGTTATATCATTCTTTATCCTTGGATAAGAAAATTGTTTTTGTAATGGGACATGTTGTATGATAAGCATAATCTTATTTGGGTTACTTGTAATTTGTGTACAGCAACTGTTTATGGTGTTCTTTGCTGTGAATTATTACATTGAGCGTTATTTGATTCGTTAATGTAGTTCTTTGTGAGAGGACCTATGTTTAATTGTGCCTATATGTTTAACAACGATACAATATTACTGAATTTAATTTCTAAAACATAGTTGTTTCATGCAGATGAAAAGAAGTTTATCCATGTTTTTATATGGAACATCTCACGTGAGCTCACGCATGCAGTTTCCCTACAATGTTTCGTTTATAGTTTGCTAAGTACAAGATTTTGGTTTTGAATTCAGTTGGAGTGTCAGTTTTCATTGGCTTCCTAGTACCTGAGTTTGAGATGTCATCAATTATTGGGCCTTGTAACTGTTTAATCAATTCAATATAATAGAGGACATATTATCATCTTCCCCCAAATAACCATTCTTCATCCTTAATTCATTTGCACTATATTAATGCTCCATTAATGTGAGATGATCCTTTGCAGTAGTAGCTCATAAATATATGCTGAAGAATTTTTGCATTATGTTGTTTGCTTGAGGTCATCATCCTATTAAGATAAGCTGCGGAAACTAACTTAAATAAAACGTTTGGGATCATTGAGATGAGAAATTGAGCTGTGGCATTCCCACATTTTGGGAGGTAGTGCATGACTAGAGTAAAAGTTGTTAACAATTGATACCATATGTTAGCCATGATGATATCTGACATTTTGATTCTATTTTTAGTGTGACTTGTTATGACATTGAGTAGTGCCCTGTACATAGGGCGCTCGAGCCTAGCCTTTGGATTGTACTTGTTTTTAGAATGCCTACCTCATGGTTTTGTCAAGTTTTGCAAATTATTTATCATTTACAAATTCTTTTGTTACACTTACATTGTTGTTTGCTGTTTCTCTATTCCTTCTCTTCAATCAAATAGTAGGACGTACACAGGCCACCATCGAAAACACTTGTCCCTTTATCTTTCTTAGTATTCCTTCTACCTTTCACTTATGACTTGATTCTTGCAGGTTTCTACTGTCAAAAGTTAGAATCCTCCACTTCATTTTAACTACCAGCCATAAAGTTGCCTCATCTACGAATTCCTGGAGTTTGAATAGGAAATTCCCCAAAGCCCCTTACATTGTTCATAAATTTTTCAACAACTGTTTACTGTATTCATCTCCATGCATGCATCTCAACCATTCTACAGTTATTCGGTCCATTTTTGCAATCCAAGGCACACAACCCTTTAAATCACAGGTCATCATAGTTCCTAGGATTTCACACAATAAATAGTGAATAATTCCAATACTCAAACTTTGGGAAATAGTTTTTTTGAGCGTCATTAATAGAGCAGGACGTCAGATCTTTGTGCATAATTAGCCAAAACCTTCAATCTTCATTTATTTTACAAGCAAATAAGTTGATACACAAGATACTGACATTATTTTTCACATAAGCCAAAAAGGTTCATACATTATTTTTCACATAAACCAAAAGGATTTTTCTTACTAGGCTACTACCATTGACTAAAATAACAAAGCAAATAGAATCACTGATAATAGCCAACAACATTGCTTCTCCAAATAGAATCACCGATCCACAGAAGACAATAACGTTGCTTTACTTTTAACTCCACCATTGTTACCCTACATAAAAACAATGGCAATGTAAAAAAAAAAAAATGAAATAAAAGAGAGAAATCTAGAAAACAGTAAAAACAAAATTTCTATTTTGAGTTTTATGGAGTTCGTATTTTGCAAAGAAAAGTGACTATATTCTCTTTGTGGTGCATTAGGACATATTTGCTAATCTACCAAGCCATTTGGGTAGATTGTCTAAGATGAAGTCCATTCTCGATCTAACTCATAGAAGCACACCAAAGACTATATTTGATTTGATGCTTCACCTAATTACTTTACTTCAATTCACCGCTCATCTAAATAGGCCCAAGGTCTTTTCTTCTACAACCAACTAATTTTGTAAACCTTTCCATAAATAAGTCTCGACATCATCTATGAAACGCTAATACCGAGATTTGACGTAGAATCAAAAGCCTGAAAAAAAACTGGCAAGCTCCATTTCATGAAGAATTCTAACATATTTTCAACCAGTTTTTCTTTAATGCCTAACCCAAGAGACATCAAACATTAAAGAACAAAAAAGTCCAAATCTTATTGAATGTAAGGAAAGAAGAAAGAAACAGCTCTTGTCATTTAAAACACAGCTCTTCATCATGGTTCTAGTAACAACAAATATTTTAACATAAAAGAACTTATCCCCATCCCCCGTGCATCTCAATCCACATTCTATTTGAAGTTATTATCGTCTATCATTTACAAACTAAACTAAACCAAAAACTTACACATCTAAGGGGCTTACTTTCTAGATTCGACCCAAGTTCAAGATCGTTGAATTCCTATACAAGTTTGGCCTAAGACAAGGGCAACTAAGGCATAAATTAGAAGTTCCTTTCTTAAAACACATAATAAGCTTCATCATTACATTATCCACCATTAGAAGTTCCCTGCAAGTATGTACACTTGCATGAAGTTTCTACATGCCTTAGGCTATTGTGACCAAACAAATGCCATGCATGCATACTACTACATCCTACGCACAAATTGGATTATATTTATAATACATTTGATAGCTATAAAATACTTCTCCTAAAAAAAAACATAAATAAGAACATACCTGTTTGCACTAAAGGAAGGATCATCAACTTGATTTATGGCCAGACAATGCGCGAGGATGCAACACATGTTAAGGAGTTGATGGGAGTCCTCTATTACCTTGTAGTCCTTTATTCTTCTTGAATTTAGCAAGCCTTCTTGCTATTGCAACATATAACCGATCTCCCATGTCATCAAGAAGTTGTAGTAGGCAACCCTCCAAGATCTCTTGAATAACAAAATGCCACAGACAACCCAAAAGCCTACAACAAATCCAGGCCCCATGCTAATATAAAATAGTTGTATTTCGAACTCATCTTTAGCTTCTTTGTATCCATTAGAAAGCGGTTGTGAATCAGGAAATATTTCATCTCGTGGGCACTGGTTCAAAAGTGGTGGCCCACATAATAAAGGGTTTCCCATGTAGATGGATGAATCATTGAGAGTATCAAGTTGGTTGCTAGATGGAATTCTTCCTGAAAAGTTGTTGTGTGACAAATTCAAGTGACTTAAAAAAGTCAAGTATGAGAAGCCATGTGGAATCACTCCTGAAAGCTGGTTCCATGAGAGATCTAGAGATTCTATACGTTGCAAGTCATTAATATCTTCTGGGATTGTTCCTGTCAACCGATTTCTTAATAAATTCAAACTTTGCAATCCAAAAAGATGAGTAATTCCTTTAGGGATTTCTCCATGTAGATCATTGCCCGATAGATTTATGTTTATCACGAGTGAAACTGTATGGCTATATTCATATTGACCTCCTTTCCAAAAAACCCAAATACTCTCTATAGCACTGAATCGACTTCCACCGTTGTCAATCATTACATTGGTCCTATTAGCTACCTTCATAGCACTGAAGTTACCAAAAGACTCGGGTATTGGTCCTGACAGATTATTTTGATAAAGGTCCAACACTTGAAGTTCGGAAAGTAGTGACAAATGTGGAGGAAGGCTACCCTGAAACTTATTAGATCGTAGGATGAGGAATTTAAGAAATGACAGTCTTTCACCAATCCAGTTTGGTATCGTTCCTGAGAAACCATTTTCTCCGAGATCAAGTGTCTTCAACCTGGTGCAATTCTTCATGGATGGAGGGAGCTCTCCTGAAAGCTTGTTTTTGCTCAAGTGCAATGAAGTAAGATAGGACAAATGACTTACTGAGCTTGGAATATGTCCAGACAGACCATTATTATCCAAAATTAAAGTATTCAAAAGTTGCAAATCCCCTAAACACCGTGGAATTTCATGCGTCAATTGATTATTTGAGAAACTTAAATATGTTAAATTTCTCATCCGACATATTGACAGGGGAATGCTACCGTTCAAATGGTTGGAAGAAAGTGACAGATACAACATATTTGTTGTTTTGCCTGTATTACTGTTGATGATGGAACCCGAAATTGCGTTGCTGGAGAGATCTAGAAATTGAATGTTTGATGGTAAAATCTGAAAAATGTTAGAGATGGTATCTGAAATGCTTGCATTTGACAGTGACAAATAAGACAATTGCTTTTGAGTTTGGAGCCATGGTGGAAATTGGGGCCATAATTTGCAATCATCCATTATGAAATTTTCCAGTTGAAATGGAGGAACCCAATTAGAGCTCACATTGAAAACTAATGAAGTTAAAGACATGGATAATGTTTCCAATTTTATGAGATGGGAAAAGTGAGCTTTTGTTAGATTACCTTTAAAAGAATTATTTGACAAGTATAAATTTTCAAGATTTGAAAGTTGTCCAAGGCTTTCTGGAATGGACCCATTCAATTTATTACTATCAAGAGCTAGGCTACTCTTTTCCTAAAGATGGAGGAATGGAACCAAAAAGAGAGTTTTCATAAAGATACAATTCTCTCAAGGAAGACAATCTTCCAAGAGATGGAGGAATTGGACCGGAAAGAGAGTTATAAGAAAGATCCAATGTTCTCAAGGAAGACAATCTTCCAAGAGATAGAGGAATTGGACCGGAAAGAGAGTTATCATAAAGAACGAATTCTCTCAAGGAAGACAATCTCCCAAGAGATGGAGGAATTAGACCAGAAAGAGAGTTATCAAAAAGAACCAATTCTCTCAAGGAAGACAATCTCCCAAGAGATGGAGGAATTGGACCGGAAACAGAGTTATCAGAAAGAGTGAGAGACTTCAGATTAATGAATTGTCCCAACCAATCTGGAAGATATCCACTGAGTCCATTGCCTCCCAAATACAAGTCCTCCAAATTACTCTTAATGCATCCTTTAAAAGACTCTTTGAATCTGTTTATTTCTCCATTGAAATGATTCTCCCGCAAATTCAAGGCCTGTAGGTTGCAAAGATTCCCCAGGGCAGTTGGAATGGGAAATGAGAAATCATTGTAATGAAGATCAAGCGACACCAATCTGCTGTTATTAAACACCCAAGTAGGGAGCTGAGGACCAAGCCAGTTCTCCGAAAGATCAAGGGTAGAAAGAGATGTCAAATTCACATGAGGAAGAGATGTAGAAATGTTGGGAAGCTGGCAATAGGAAAAATGTAAGTTCAAAATAGAAGGAAACATATTTATTGATACTTGCCAATCAGCTGTTGTACTGAGGTTCACCGATCCCATGTCAAGGTACTGCAAAGAAGAGAGGCAGAGAGCCAATCAAGTCTATCCACATGCAAATCATATGTTGGGACTCCGATAAAATCGTAATAAGAAATACCATCACTCATATTTACCCTTATTCTACGATAATTATTGAGGTCCAGATAAATCAAAGTAGAGAGATTTCTTATCTCATGTGGAACCCTTCCACCAAAGCCTGAGCCTGAGAGGTTAAGGTATCTCAGGTTCTTAAATGAACCGATGAATTTTGGGATGACTTTTCCTCCCCACCAGTTGATGCTTAGGTCCAAGTGTTTCAAATATTTCAACTCAAGCAAAGATGGATTTATCTCACCAAATATGCGTGACATCCTGATTTCTGCTTCAAAGATGTCATAATTGAATGTTGGTGATGAAGATTGTAATTCGGATGGTCCTCGGAGGCTGAGCTTGACGACATGCCCTGTTTTGTTGCTGCAGTGAATGCCTGCCCACCTACAACAATCGTCTCCCACCCAAGAAGAGAGCTTGTTACTAGGGTCCTTGAGACTTTGTTTGAAGCGGATAAGTGCTTGTCTCTCTCTTTCCAAACAACCAGTAGTGGTTGTTGTGTCTCCAACACAGGAATTGAATTTCAAGGATCCAATACAAAGGATTAGAAACCCAACCCAAAAATGAAGAAGAAATGGAATTGACTTTGAAAGAAACAAAATTGATTAGTACTCGGAACAACAAGAAAAGCAATGATGTGTGAGATGCTACTAGGGTTTGGAGGAAGTGCATATATATAGAGATTATAGAGAGAGGAAGATGCATACAAGAGATTCTTAGATAAGCAAGAAAATTCCAGGAAACTGGCAGCGATTAGATGGTCTGTACAAGATTTTCCACGACGACCTAACGTTTCCACACGTTTTTGTCCTGCATCTATTTCTCTTGACCAAAATTGTATATTTCACTCAAAATAGACAAGATACAATATACACTGGATCTACAAAACATAGCCCCAATCCAGCCCAGCCAAAGCTCAGATTGGGTTGGGCCTTCACTCCTGGCCTCATAAACAGTCACACAAAAGACAGATTCCTAAAACCACAAACACAGAGCTTGAGTTGGATTGAATTGCAACCGTAGATTAGATATTTCTTAACATATGTATGCATCGTATGCTTAATTAAAAGTATGAATCGCACTCCAAAGATCACTATGAAGTTAACAGCTTGATTTTCTTTGGAACAATTACCTCCATCTATCACATATGTATACAGCTCAGAATATTGGATCTAACTAGGCCATCGTAGAATCGCCCATTAAGGGTAATTTGTTTTTTTTTTATTTATAAAAATTGAGGGAGAAAGTTGTTGAAAAATAATTTTAAATGGACAGATGTCATTATTTAAGTACTTCTTGTAAAACTTAGGAACTAATTTTAAAACAAACTTACGCCTTTTTTTGAAATAAGGTAAAAACTTAAATCTTATTTAAAATTCTCCCTTCTTATAATGATATAGTTATGCAAGCAATATTATAAGCGGAAAGGTACAAGTTCACAGAGATGAGTGACCATGATTTTAAATGTATTCAATTTTAAGTGTACAAGTTCACAGAGCAATATGTGGGACCGTCTGCTTGTGGAAGGCCTGATTTGTCCACATGGAGAAAATTCCCCATGGAAGAAAATATCTTTTTCTCTTTATTGACTTGTGTGTGTTGATTTTTAGAGCACGTGGGCCCCGACTCATTATAAGCCCAAGTCATCTGTGTGGAAAGTTTGTCACCTATGGGCCATGGCTGCTACTTGACTGGTGACTTGGGATTTTACATACAAACCCAGAACTCCCAGTGGGCCCCACTCTGGAAAAAGGTTTATCCAAAGAAAATCTAGGTTTGAAGTTCATGGGCCAAGCTACAAATGCTTGGCTCGATCCCAACTATGGATGGAGGTTGCTCCAACAAAACCCAAGTTTGAAGTTCATAGTGATATTTGGCACATAGTTGCATTCTTTCAACTAAAGTGTACACTGTATCGACAAATTAGGGAATGTCTAATCTCCTGTTGCAGTTCAAACCAACTATTTGATTTATTTTTTGCTATTGCTATATTGGGCTACTGGTCTAGTTTGAGAATACAGGGATTGATCCCTTGGGCATATGTATGAAACCAAAGTGCCGACACCAATCAACCATGAGTATGTTTTGCAATTCAACATTTTATATGCAGGAGTCTAGGGATCCGCTGTTTATGTGAAAGTTTATGGGTCAAAGTATTGAGGCCCAAGCCCAATCTAGGCATTGACTGGGCTCTGTTTGAGCTTATGCGGTGCATATGCTTGAATAGAGAATGATATCCTGATAGATGAGAGGACTGGCTAAATGTCTGATAGAGGGGACTTAGAAAGTGAGACTCGTGGAGAGAAAGGGACGCCAAACAAATACGTGTGGAAAAAGTTGGGTCATCGTGGAAAATTCTATATAGTTGATTGCATTGTTAGAGTCTGCTGGTCAAGGATCAAGACAGATAAATGGCTAAGCTAACGACTGGCTAACAGCAGATTTTTTAGCACTCAGACTGAAGAGTCAATTTCCCGGAACTTAAAGAGACTAGCAATTTTCTGTGTAACATGCATGAACCTGTTCTCACACAAGAAGTAGTCTATTCGTATGGTTCACCTGTTTGGTCACCTGGAAGAATACCGATCATTGGGAGGAGGGAAAGGCCGTACCAAGGATTTAACTTGGACAAATACTCAGCCCTACAAATATTCCTACCGCTTTAATGAACTCAACTGCTCAAATTTTAGGGTTTTAATAACAATATAAATGATCTTTTGAGATCCGATCTGGCAGTGAATGTATATTGGATGAATGTCAAATGAGATTGGTTCCAATTTTACTTGGGAGGGAGAAAAAAAAAGGGGTTTGTGGTGGTGGTGGTGGTGGTGGTTTGTGATTTTTTTTTGGTTGGGTATTGGGTGGGGCATCTGCAGCGCAGGTGTTGATTAAAGGTGGATTCAAGTAGAGTCAGGTGGAGCTGGACCACATGTGAACACCATGTGGCCCGCCTTTGGTGGATATTTTTGACATTTATTGGGAACATGACCTGAACTCTATTAAAAATCAGGAAAGAACAGAGAAAGGAATGAGGAAAGAAAAATCAGGAAAGAACAAAGAAAGGAATGAGGAAAGAGATACAATCATTTTCCATTATTTTCGGTCTGTGTCTCCTACCCACACTACCATAAATTTCAAAACAAATGCCCTGCTTTTCTAAAGTTCAAAGTGCCCAGTTTTCCATTACACACTTCAATATGTATACAGACATCCATTTACCTTGACTACCCTTTACAAAATAAAGTAACTATCAATCTGACTTGGGTGCATTTTTAAGCTTTCTAATCCATTTTGAGTGTTTCCAAAGTTGCCACTGATTTTGTGATTCATGAATATAATGTTTACTAAGTTAGCATTGGGCTTGAGGTATTATCTACAACAGGAATTAGATAATTGCTTCTGCCTCCTTGATTTATCTGCTAGAATAAAATTTGCGCATGTTTCAGACTTTCAGGTTTCAGTTGAAATAATATTAGAGGAAATTGCTTGGAAAGGATAGCTCCCTACATTGTTTAGGAGGAATTGTTCTGTCCCTTTAACATATGATGTATACTCCCTTTGGTTATTTCCATTTCCATAGAAGTGTGTACCTTTCTTCACGTAGGGAAAAGCTAGGAGTACTTTTATGCCCAATTCCTTTTGTAGTATATTTCCTGCCCCACCTTGTCTCCTCCTAGTTGTATGGAAATGTGACTTGTGTTTAGTTAATAAAAACTAGCACAATAACCCATGCTCAGCATAGTATATCCATGCAGAATAAATTAAAGTGGCATCCATTGTATTCCATTTTATTGAACAAAATAAAGTGCTGGAACCCAAAACTAGCTAAATCAAAAGTTTAATAGCTGAAATTCAAAAGTATGTTGTAAGTCAATTTAGATTACTAAACCAGTCCTTAAAATTGTCAAAAATAAAAAAAAAGGGCAGAGTCTCCCCTTAATAAGAAGACAATATTCTAAATTTCTTCAAGCTACATAAGTACCTGTTATATTTTAAATTATTTCATAAACAACCTTGAATTCCCTTCAAACTATGAATTTCAATTTATATGCAACCACAGCTCTCCTATAATTTAAATTCAATTATAAAAGCCCAAAACATATCTCCATGCAAGTCAATATTAAGCCAAGAATATAATAAATTAGTATTAGTGATTATTTTGGAAGTTGGGTGAGGGATTTTGGCTTTTATACCCAACACCTTTTGCAGGGAGGACTTGCATATTCGATGGAGCGGATCGGATCCCAAAATCTTATCGATCGCAGATCTTAGGCGGCAAAATCAGCGATGATTTACGGCTGCCAAACATGGATATAGCATAAAATCGTGGAAAGTGGAAATCTTTTCCCCGTACATTTTGTTACCAAACGCGAGGTTTTGATCTTCTCTCTCTAGCTCTCTTTAGGGATGGAAAAAGAATTAATTGTGTATTATGATTGAAAAGGAAATCGGACACAGCTATTCCCCTATGCGGACAAGGAAAACCCTCTGCAAAACCCTCAACTGCAGCTTTCCAATGCTCACACCAGCAGAAAACTCTCAATTGTAGAATTTCCACTACTCATACATGTGGAAAACCAAAAATTTCAGTTTTCTGCTGCTCTTACATGCGGAAACCAGAAAGTTTCACCTTTAACTTCCACTTTACCGTTGGTCAGACCTGCGGAAAACTTGAAATGTCAACTCTAACCCAAATTTCCACTTTTTAGCTGTACATAATGGCAGAAAAACCCTCAATTGCCAGTTTTTCACATCTCAAACCTGCTTTTGCCAGTTTTCCACTACTCAATACGGCGAAAAACCTTGATAGGGGCCATCCAATTTTTTACATGTTTGGCTCAGGTCTTTTATAGGCCATCGACTGTATATTTGAGTTTTTTTTTTGCTTTTAGAAATGACCACATTTTTTTTATTTTGAAATCTCGTTCAACACCTTGATTGACTGGAAAATGCCAATTAAATAGCTTACAGTTACACCTGGAGATTATTTAAAAAATATTTTTTTTTACGTTGTCCACAAACAAGTGGTTGCCTGGTCCATTAATACTCAGTTGGCAGCCTTATCTATTGTCAAAGTTCAAAAGAGAGATGAACTTTGAGACAATTTGCAACTTGCACCCTGTGGTTTTTTCATTGAGAGATATGTTCCACACCTTCTGATTAGTCGAAATCTAGCTCCTTTAAGTCTCATCTCATAATATTTTTATCCCCTAATTATCCTCAGTTTGGTTTTCTTGAATTTATTTTTTTTCTTGAATCTCGATATTATGTTTATGATAGAGGAACTCTTTGGAACTTAAGGAAACAATCAAAGAAGTGTTATTTTTGCATGATGATGATTTTACTTCTTTTGAGTTCTCTATAGTTTCTTTATGTCATTTTAGTATGGTTGCTAATTTAATTCTCATCCTACATATTTGATTAAAAGACTTTCTTGAGAAAACTGCTATTGTAGCTAAAACGATTATGTAGAATTGAGTGTTAACAATATGATATGAGTTCTTTACACCTAATTTTTTAAAATAAAAAAAAAATCATATATTTAAACTATGCAAAGTGGAAATTATTGCTTGGTGTTGATATTTATATCTTCAATTGACTATCATCTGCCCCACCCAAATAAAAATCTCAGGTCCAACACTGGATGTGTCAGCAGCTTTTACGCTTCATATTTGAAAGCAAATCAATGAAATAATGGCTGTTATCAAAACCTATCTTCATCTGCACAATTTCGAGGGGCTCAAACTTGCCTAAACCCCAACCGTTGGACAAAATCAAGTGCCCAATTCTCCTTCTAGCAATTGTACACAACTCGGGTGAGGATCAAAATTTAGCAGTTGAGTCATGAATGCCTATTTTAAAAGTGGGACAGTGAATGCGCCAGTTCCCATTGATGATATCAGGCTTCCAAGTGGGCCCTACAGCTGGGCCATTCTATCATCACAAATCCCACCATCACCAAAAATCAACTTAATCCAATATATCATTGATATAAATTATGTATTACCACATCTAATATATCCTCACATCATACACTCAAACATGAATATTCGGGTATGGACCCAATTGGATCCGAACATAGACCCAGTCGACCCAATTGTGGACCCAAAAGCAGACCTTTCTATCAATCAGACTGAAAAGGAGTCCGTCCACACAAGATTTTTTGGGTTGGGTCCTTAAAACGTCCAGGTAATGAGGTCCATTGATTGAAATCACTAAGATAGATCTGCCATTAGCTCCAATGAGATCACATCCCTTTAATCAGTGGGCCACTCCAAGTCCAAGTGAGTTATCCTAGAGAGGACTCTGTTTCAGAGAGCGAGAGAGAGTGGTCGTCTTTCAAGTGTAAGTCCTCTTCAAACACCCCCAATGCATGAAATTGAATCACTATTTTTTCTATCTGTAAATTTTTCACATGAAATTGAATCACTATGAGACAGGTTACTTTTTCTTCTCTTTCATGTTAGAAATCAAATCAATAAAGAGATTGGGTTACAATTGGGTTTTTCAATTCATGTTGCTTTTTTTTTCTTCTGTTATCTGTTTTTGCATTTTGTAATCTTGTTTAGTCACCTACATAGTATATGCAATACGATTCAGAAGCACATACCAATCCTTCCTTACTCACCCACCACCCCACCAGTTGCAAGTTTCTAAAGTTTTCAGCGAGTTAGAGAACCCATTTTCTGTTGCCAAATGGGACCCTAAAATGTTTTTCTTTGCTACCCATTTTCTGAAGCTTTAATTTTTGCTTCCCAATCTATGATACCCAGATACCATGAAATAGGCTATGTATCTGTCCATGTTCCTGCTATTTTCACTGTGTTTCTTTGTCATATGAATGCCATATTTGGGCATCATAGCTCCCAGTCATACAAATTATGCACCAAAGAAGATTTAAGGTACTACCATACTTACTAATCTAATTTTTTGTTTGCCCAATTGCAGTACTAAATTGGAAGATCTCATTTTCAGAGATCAATGATGTTAACTGTCCCGAAAAATCATTGTAAAACAGACCTCAGATCACAATTCTATAGAAATAGGATAAAGAGAGTATGTATTCAACTCAAAATGTGCTAAGGAAGCTTACAAGAACCTCTCCAAGTTGTATCACTCCAGAACTGGTACAATATTCATTGTTTGTTGAATGAGTGTTTTCCCAAATTTATAAATCGATTTCGTTTCTTGTCTCCTAGTTAATTTCAGATGAGCATCCTTCTTTCTTCACATTACCTTGTTAGTAAAAGACGAAGTATCCTAGAACTATGGGGATCAAAGGCTTGCATACTTGCGGACACTTGTTTAAAACCTGAATACTCAACTGGACCTTAATATGAACATGTTGAGTCAACTCTAAGATTTGAGTATCTTGATTGTCACATAAATGAAAATCCAGAATAAACTATATAGAAAAAATAATAAATGTGATTGAATCTTGAGAAAATTTGACTGCTAGAAGGTTTTCATCAAGATTACGTAACCCTGGTGAAGTTGAGGTAAGTCTTTTTGTGTATTAAGACACTCCAGGGGCTCCTAAAGACCCTTAAATATGCAAGTAACATGTCTTAACTATCAGTTGCTGCAGGACTTTGTAACACAAGGATTTTAAAGTACTGAATGATATGACCATAACATGTCTTCAAACTGCATAACTTTTGTCTCCCATTAGAAAAAAAAAAAAGGTTTTGTAGTTTTACAAGTAGAACTTTATGCATGAGAAGTCTATTTTCCACATAAACATTGAGTCTCTATGTTATCTCATGTGCTAGGCCTAACCTTCATGTGCAAGAGGCAGGTCATAAAATTTGACTAACATATCCCTTGTCTTTCTTATTCACTTTTGGTTAATTAAGGTACTAGAGACTCCTGTTTGTTCTTTTTCCCTTGTGTCTTGATAGTGGGTGATAGGATTTTTGACAGCATCATTTTTCTCATGTGTATGCTTATCTGGTGTAGATGGACACAGAGAAATTACAGAATGAGAAATATGCTGCCAGTATTTCATCCATAAAAGAAGCACAACTCCGCATCAATCCGCACATTCATAGAACCCCAGTATTTTCTTCAGAATCCCTCAATTCAATTGCTAGGAGGAAACTTCATTTTAAGGGCGAGTGTTTTCAGAAGGGGTGAGAAGTCTAGTATTCTTGCATTGCATGATGGTAGAATGTGGTTCTCCCCAATGTGTTTCATATTTGCATGATTGTATTTTCCTTGTGTAATTTGCTATATGCTCTTTGTATGTCCCAGATGGCTTCAATGATTGGTAATTCAATCATTAAAAACAGAAAGAAAGAAAAAAAAATTGAAGAACTTGGGATCCAAACCATCGGCCTGATACGCCTTGCTACAAATACATTGGGCATTGAAATTGGCAAGAGCAAAGAACAAAAGTCTTGAAACTGAATCTCTCATTTAGAGAAATAAGTTAATATACAGGATAAATGGGATGAGCAATTCTCCATGCCTCGTCTGCTTCTTGTTACACAACAACTTTGAATAAGAAAATCCCTTTTGTTCGGGAAAATGTAGGAATAAAGGTAACTGTATAGTCACAAAAATGCCTTTGTGGTCTCGTCAATCAAGGATCAAAATAGTGTTAGTGGCGGGCATAGTAGCCAGTGGCCAAAACGCTACGTAGTGGGCATACATTGCAGCCTAATGGTGTGAATCGAAAAAGTTTTCAAAAGTTTTGAAAAAATATCCAAAAAATCCAGAATATTGAAAAATATTAGAATTTGATGGGTTTTTTTTTTCTATAATAACTAAGATAGTAGGTGTAGTGGTCCCTTTAGTGCGTAGAAATTATGTATCGCTGAATGATTAAAAAAAAAAAAACAGTATTGGTCTAATTTTTCCCATGTGTTCATATTGGTTAGCTTTACTAAGTTAGAAACTATTATGCATTTCTAAATTTATAATTCAAATAAGCAATTTAGTACAACTGTACTGTGCATAACAAAGAATATGTAAATTATAAAATAATGTTTAAAGTTCAAACCAAATAACAAAACTTTTATCAATACAACAATGTATTTTTGTTAAGAGTAGAGAAAAGGATACTGCCAAAGGGGGTGTCTACCAGGATATACCTAGAGTAGAACCCTTGAGAAGAACTCTATATCAACTTCAATTTGTTGAGATCTTGTGTTTTTTTTGTATTCTTTTAAGCATACAAGGGTAGAAGAGTTGCATAGAAATATTGTTTGGAGAGAAGAAGAAAAGAAATAAGCCTTATTATGCATGTTAAAAACCTTTGGAAAGTACCGGTCAATCTCACTTCGTAGCGGCACCATAGCAGGCGTAGCGGCCGCTGTGGATGAGAGCAACACTAAATAGTGTAGCAGTATTGGCCACTGCATGGCTATTTTGATCCATGTCGTTAATCACTTACAAACTTTTGTTGTGGACCCTCAATTACATACCACAAATGTCATATCCATGTATCATCATCATGTGATCTCCTACATTTATGCCATATAATAAGAATTGTTAACAAGAAAGTTTCAAGTCACTTTTAAATTACAAAGCAGGGTCTGAAGCCCCAATCTAAAGGTTACTAGGAATGGAAAATACATTTACAATATTCAACAGTTAATATCTTCATTAATATCCAGCAGGTTCTTTCCATTTCCTATGAATTGGTCCAGAAGCATATTGTTTGAATCCTCACAATGAAAGTTGATATAGAGAGTATATTGGTATCATTGAATACTCACAATGAGAGTCGCCCTCACAATATTCAACAGTTTATTTCTTGCATTTCCCCTTGATTTGATAAGTTTTGGTGGGTTGATTTGATGATTTAGTGGTTCAGTAGCGATAAAAAATGAAGCTCTGATTTTAATTATGATGAAAGTGGAATGCTACAATAACAAACTCTGAAGCCAACAGTTGTGATGTAGATTGATTTGGATCAAACTATGAGAATGAATTAGCCCCAATTGTTTATTATCTTGTACTGGTAGAAACAGGGGCAGTATGTAACCGATCCACAATCCAAAATAGGCACTAACTAGTTAATATGGATCCATTGGGAATGCGAGGAGTGATTTAAGGATGACGATGGATCAATTGTTCTAGGGGCTGACAGGTTTTGGAGATTCAATTGGATCAGAAGTTATGGCCATAAAGGAGGGCATGCAGCTGGTGAAATCATTCTTGCCTGGTCAGTGATCATTGAGGGCGAGTCACAGAATGCCGACACCTGGGGGAGAAGGTCAACATGATATTTGTGAGCTTGAAAGGTTGGTAGTGTAAAGCTGACTGTTTGATGACTCCAGCCCCTCCAATCTTCCTTCATATCCCAACCCTTTAGCATCAATGACCTACAATTACAGCTTCAAAAATGAAAAAAGGTTTATACTCTTACATAAAGGCAAATTTAAAAGAACAAGGACCTTCAAAGCCTGGTTGTTTTTAGAGCAATTCTATAGTTGTTGCTTGCACCATTAAAATCTAAATCCTGTGATTGGGATCTTATAATTGTATGGTATTAAAAGCTTATTTTATTTTTTTCTCTTTGTATCACTTGACAGTGGAGCTTTTAAATTCAGAGGTGCTTGTAATGCTATATATTCACTTGGGGATGATCAGGCTGTCAAAGGGGTTGTAACTCATAGCAGGTTTGTCTGAGCTCTTAGTGACCTTCGTAGTTCATAGGACCTAAGTATGCCCTTTCCTTTTGATCTACACAATCTTTCTCTCTCTTGAATTATGAGGAAAAAGAAAAAAAACTGATGATATGTGTTGCATTTAGTGGCAACCATGCTGCTGCGGTGTCTTTGGCTGCAAAGCTACGTGGAATCCCTGCGTATATCATTATACCGAAAAATGCTCCACACTGTAAAGTTGAGAATGTAAAGCGTTACGGTGGGCAGGTTATTTGGAGTGAACCCACAATGCAATCAAGGGAAAGTGTTGCTACAAAGGTGCAGCAAGAGACTGGTGCAGTGCTGGTCCATCCATGCAATGATGGTCGCGTCATAAGGTAAATGGCTGAATTTCAGATGTGCATCTGGTTTTCAACACCAACATGGCATCTAACCCCCTCCTCTTGCTTCTCCAAAAAAAAAAAAAAAAAAGAAAGAAAGACATATGGTCTTGAAAAGCCCATATGGCTGTATCAAGAACTTGAATGATCTAATCAAACTATCAATTGCTTCCATGAATTGGATCCTTCAAACCATTATTGGTCTTTTGATTTCCAGTGGACCAAGTATTTTGAAGGGGTAAATTTATGATTCTTATGGGATATCTTCAGCTTTGAAAGTTGAGAAGGTTCTTTTCTGATTTCATGTGGAACTTACTGAGAAGAATCTGAAGTCCAGATTAGATGGGAAGGACCACTGGATGAATTTTTTGCCTCCCAAAATGGCAATTGTAAACTATTAAAAATCAAGAGAATTTTTTTTCTCACTGAAATGGTAATTGCACTTTTGCATAAGTTTCTTACCAGCACAAAAACCCGTGCTAATCACGGGTATGCATGAAAAAATATGATTCTATGTATGTTAGAAAGGGGGAAGGTGGGAGTCCATAAGTAGAGGAAGTATATTAGTGGAAAGTGGAGGGAGAGTATGTAAGCAGTTGTAGAAACCGAAAATAACTTCTGGTCAAAATTAAAAAGTAAAGTCAAAATTAGATCCAAAACCTTCCGGCTTAATATATTATAATTGGTTTCGCTCTGAGTGGGTTTATCTGCATGCTTGTTATGAAGGAAACAATCAAATATGAACCTTTTAGAAAGTGATGGAACAGATTCCGGTTTAATGTCATCAGGTTCTTAAGATGCATGTATCTGAATCTCTCTCCTGGTAAAGAATTTATTAGAGTAAATGTGATTACAAGGGTAAAGAATAAATGGAGTAGAGTGTCTATAAACCCTGCTTTCTCTAGCTTGTCTAATTATATTATATATGTGTTTTGGCAGTGGGCAGGGAACAATATCGTTAGAACTGCTAGAACAAGTCCCAGAAATCGACACCATAATTGCCCCAATCAGTGGTTTGTTCAATCAGAGCGTCTCCTATTATCTGCTACTTCCTACTTTTGTCTATATATTTTGTTGCTGATATAGTAGCACTTGTTTTCCCTTTTTATTCCAAGAGTATAGGTGGTGGTTTAATATCTGGAGTGGCATTGGCTGCCAAGGCCATTAATCCTGCCATTAAAGTCTTGGCTGCCGAACCAAGGGGTGCTGATGATGCCGCTCAATCCAAAGCAGCAGGAAAGATTGTAAAACCACAAAAAATCGACACTATTGCTGATGGGCTTCGAGCTTTCCTTGGAGATCTTACTTGGTAACATGATTACATAATTTCTCCTAATAGGTGATGAATTTTCTTAGATTCCTAACAAAATGAGACACCATGTTCTTGATTCTATAAAACAATAGAACTGCTTATTTGGTTTTCTATTTTGCACAGTTTTAGGCATATTATACCAGTATCCATTGTTCAAATACGAATTATATGGGGTGCATCCATTGTTTATATTCTAAAGTTGAGCGCTGCATATCAATGTGTATTAGTAGGTTTCCTTCTCTATCTTTGTTGTACACAATTATGATATTTTGCATAATACATGAGCACAAAAATATGCAGGTAGCATGTCATTGATCACAACTGGGATTGTTAAATTTTCATTTTCTGTGACTTTTGCATGAATCCTCACCATACACATAAAAGGAGTTCTATTTTACACTAATTAAATTCATGCATTTACCTTTAACCTTATTAAATTCATACATTTACCTTTAACCACGGTGTTGGCAGTATTTGGTTAATGTCATTATGTAATGAAAAGGCTGTGGAAGTACTAAAGAGTCTAAAGAAGAAAGTTGAACCCACAGAGTCTAAGAGTATCTGCTCCATCCGATAGTTTGGGAATGAAAATGTGGAAAATGGTGACACAAATGATGGTGTGACATAAGAGGATAAAGGATAAAGTGATATCAATGCCTTCATGACACTAAAATTCATATATGACCTTCCAAAACGAATCAAGTCGGCAACCCAAAGTGGTTGATCCAATTGCAAAGGAAAAGGTGGATGAGATTCATGAGATCCTATGGTAGATGATGATAAAGAAGCTATGGTAGTACTTTACCTTACATCCGAAGATCTTGGCAAGATCAGCCCAATTCACACACTGCCCATTTAAGATCAGAGTGGCGGCTCCAAATCATGGTCCCCTCATTGGTTTTCATCAACTGAGATCTAGAATGGCAATCTGGTGAATGTTTGACGAAAAAATGGATGTCATATTGAAATAACAAATTATAAAATCCATTCACTTTAGCTTTCACATATTTTTCCTTAATTCTTGGGACTGAAGATGAATAAATTTCAATTTTCGGTTACCAACTATTTGAATGAATGTTTTATTATCTACATTGCTAGATGTAGACTCATGGTAATAGCTTATTTCAACTCTCAATGCCTTATTCTTGTTTTAGTTTCAAGGTTTTTGGATGGCTAAGTGATTCCCTCTGACTCTAGGATACTCTGTAGACTCCAAATTCAATTAATAGATGTGATTGGTTGCCCCTGCATTTTCATATTTGGATCCATAATTTCACTAGATACATTCAATAGTTACAATTCAATCTTCTTCTTTGGTCTATAAACTCTGGGGGTAGGATGAATTGCTTTTTGATAGTGTTGTGCACTGAGCTGTCAATGGAAATTACCTGAAAGCTTTTTAACCTAGTTAAATCAGGCACTGATCCAGTTCTTGAATCAAATAAAGTGATTGGGCCAAATTCAGGTCTTGGGATTGGGTCAGATTACTGACCAGGTTGGATCTGGATAGAGTGGACCAGACACAATTATCTGTTTACTTGAAGGAATTTATTATGCTTTTATGATTTTCTTTTTATAGGTTTAGTGTAGAACTTTGAATTCCTATTTGGATCTGACTCAAAATTGGTATGGACTTGGACTAAACACAAAATTGGGTGCAGATCAAGATACAAATAATTCACATTTAGTTGGGTCTGCAGCTAGATCTCGAAAATTGACCTAAGCTACATCCAGGTCCAAACTCAGGCTTTGTACGCTCAACCTATTTACAATTTATCCATGTTGTAGGCCAATCGTGCGAGATTTGGTCGACGATATCATCACCGTGGAGGATAAGGAGATCGTGGAAGCCATGAGGATGTGCTATGAGATTTTGAAGGTTGCTGTCGAACCCAGTGGAGCCATTGGACTCGCTGCAGTTCTGTCTGATGAATTTCAGCAAAATCCAGTCACAAAGGACAGCGCCAACATTGGAATTATTCTTTCCGGAGGTAATGTTGATCTTGGTGTGCTTTGGGATTCTTTGAAATCATCATCATCGTCTTGACCATTTCCTATTAATTTGGGGTAGTCTTAAGCATTCTATTTTCAAGACCAAACAAGCTATGTAACTATATATCCCATCTAACCTTTTTAGCATGGTCAAAATCTAGCAGTTGTCCTATTTTATGTATTTTTCTGTATTTTCCCTGACCACTGTTATTTTTGTTCCTGTGGATTTGGGCAGCAAAAAGAGAGTTTTTTTAGCCCCTTATTTATAATCAGTAGATACAGGGAGATTTGAATCGGGCTTTTAGTTTAATGGTCCTCAACTACCCAAAGAATCCAGTTTGCTCCTATTCCTTTTGCATCCTATAGATGCAAGGTCCCTGTTTACCCTAACCAGAAAGGAGAAAGAAACCCCCATACATCCCTTGTCATAAAGACTTCCGTGAAGTCGATCTTCAGCATGTTGAAAAATTCAGCATTACTGATCTTCGCAAAACTTGAAGAAAAAGACAAGAAAGTGGTGGCAGAGGTGGTGGAGTGGATGGAGAAGCCTAGGGGGTGGTCGGCCAAAGTGGTTTGGCCACATACGGATTCGTGCCAAAGAGAGAGGGAGAGATGTGAAGCTTACATTCTTTCTGTTACCATTATTTTTTGCAACTTATCTAAAGATTTAGCTCAAGATAGATCAGAATAGAGAAACATAATTCATGTAGATGATCCCAACATAGTTGGGAAAAGGCTTTGGTGATAATGATGGTGATGAATTCCTAGAACAAGATGTTTCCACTACTGATTTTATGAAAGCTTCTTTTTTTTTTTTTATGAAATTAGACTTTTGGGGCGGTCCTTCACATGAAAATAACTTTTGAAGATACAATGCCATCCACGTTTCATTTGATGGTTCCCTATCTTGCAAGTGAATTTCAGGCTCTCACTGGAAGTATTTCAAATCTAGGTTGTCATAAATGCCAAGCCATTGTTCTGGTTTGAAGCATTCAATTTTGGGAAATGAAAACTTGAGACTAGATGAAATTAATTGGCTATAGACTCCTTTGCAAGAAAATGCTGTTACCTTTGCTGATAGGTTGAGCATTGTGGGCAGATGTGGAGGCTATACCAGAACTCAGCCCATTTATATTGATTGGGTTGGAATTGTTAACCCAACCCACCTGTAATGAGACAGTTTAGGTCTTTTTCAGGCCAAAAAACACAAAAGTCAGTTTATGTCATTATGCAATTATGGGATCAGATCTGAACCCGAACAATTTTTTAATTGGATTGGAGGTGTGGATCTAAAGCCTGAATTCCATCTAGTGGTTCAGGTAGGGTTGGCAACCCTGTAGGTCATGTATTACCTGCTTCCAATGGCAGCTATCATTCATTTGGTGGGCTTTTTTATGAGATGGCTTAAGAAACATGCATGCAAGTCTCCACATTCAAATGGAAGCATCATCAGATGCAATAAGCAGTGAGAATGATCTTTTGATGTATGTATAGCATATCAACATTTAGGACTGCAGTTGGAATGTCTAATCATGCAATAATAATCAGGTCATCATCTGGGCCTGGACAAGCTCCGGCCCAACACATTTTTGAAGTCCTGCTTAGAGATGAAAGATAGGCCTTGGCACTGCCCTCACGTGGCACTGGCCCTGGCACGGGCTGGGCCTGGGTTGCCTGGGCATGAGGCATAGCCCGGCAAGGCCTGGCCTGGGCCCATAGTAGTTAAAAAAAAGTCCATATTCGGTCTTTTTAACTTTTGTGGACCAAAGTCATTAAGGATCAAAGGCTCTCCATCTCTCCGAACTTCTCAAAAGCTCAAGAGCTTCTGAAAGGGATTTAAAGAGAGCTTTCACAACACCTTTTCCGACTCTTCATCTCAAGTCTCTCTCAACCTAGAGACCACATCATCATAATTACCATCAAAGCAATGTCCCAATTATGGCCACACCATCGTAATCATCATCAAAGCCCTATTTCAATTATGTTGAAGTTAGCTACATGACTTTCATTTTTCCATTCCGGTCTATGTTACATCAAATATAGATTATACTTCTTCAAATCTATCCATACATCCATTCATTATTGGTGGTGTTGCTTGCCTACGTTGATCAGGTCCAGACAAACTTAGACTCATCTCTCTTTCCTTAAAAAAAAAAAGTATCTTAACTTAGGACTTATTGATACTATCACCAAATGCTCTCAAATGAGCTCAATTCTGCTTTAACCCAGAGGCCATATATGGGGTTTTGCATCAATGCATGTGATGTCACATGGAGTGAGCATTTCTGGTTCTATACTGACATCGGATCCTGTATGGGCTGGCCGGAAAAACATTACCTATTGGTCATATGGCCATTGTGTACTGGTGTATTGACTGAACTTGTGAAATTTTATTATTTTCAGGTGGAAAAGTAAAATAAAAGTTGGATCATTTAAAGTGTGGATCATGTGTTTCTTCATCACCAAGTGCTGTTTAGTCGGACTCTCTGAAAGGCTTTTCTATTAGCATGACTTTATACACTGAACACGCCTATTGTCATCTCATTTTTAAGTAAGATTTTGAAACTTTTGGCCTGATATCAGAAACATAAGGTCATTGGAAATCTAAAAAGTCGTATATGGTCTTTGAAAAAAATAACACATGAATGCTGAAGATTCTTTGATTCTTCGGGTGCCTTGTACATGTTGCCATGGTGGTGATGTCTACCAGAGACCCAACGGTTAGAGAGAGAATCAATGTTGTTAGAATTCCTCCCCTGTTTTCACACAACGCTCTCACGTATTAGCCGAGTTTTCAATCCACCCAGATTTCAATGGAGTCTCAAAACACATGTTGATCTCGGCAATGACTAAGTTTAGGTACTAAGCAGCTTTCCTCTGATTGCTCGATTTTTCTGAGAAAGTACAGGAGCATGTTCAGTGGCAGACTCAGGACTTTCATTTGGGTGCGGCAGACGGGTAGATTGACACTTGATTATTTTTATCATTATTATCAAGATCCAGAGATAATAGATTGACTGTTATTTTTTTAATATTTTTCCATATTTGATTCAAATAAAAAGTCAATTACGACAAAATAATTACCAACAACAACAAATAATCTTCATTTATAGTGTAGGTTAAAGACATGGTTTTTAACATTTTTTCTTTTTGTAGAAAATCATACTACTAACACCCAATTTGTAAATAAGATTTTGAGCTACAACATCCAAATAACAATTCCTTAAACAATTAGCACATCAATTAGCAACTACACTACAACAATAATGAAGAAACTCTAAAGAACTACAACAAAGTATAATCAATCTCATGTGAAAATTAGTAGCTCTTTAGTCTTTATCTTTTTCTTAAGCTCCTAATGGTTCCTCTTTCATACGAATCTAAGTGAGGCCACTTATATTTGTAAATGAACAATGATAGCATAGTCATAAACATCATTGGATGGTCCAAGAAAGATTTTCCAAAAAAGAAAAAAAGAAGAAGAAATTAAGTAATTCAATGCTATCACTTAATAGTACCTCTCCCTCTCCCTTTTTTTTTTTTTATAATAATTTTGCTGTCATCTACTTTCCTTTACAAGAAAAATGATAAAGCTCTAAAGAACTGAATTACACAGTTATCGCATAAACAATCCACAAGGGTGCATTATGGAAAAGAGAAAAAAGAAATATATATAAATATATATATGGGAAATGCTCTTATGAAAGATATCTCTCCCTATATATAATGTGAGGGCCTTACCCCTATCTCTCATGTACAGGGAGATGCTCTTATGAGAGATATCTCTCACCTTATATGAAAGATAAGGTGGTGGCCCTCATATTTAAGTTGTTGGCATTGGATATGGATGCAATGGCCTCCACCTTATCTCTCGTAGTAAGGTGAGAGCATCTCGCATAGATGCTTCTCCCATATATATATATATAAAATGCTTAATCGACTGAGCAGTAAAAGGGTTTGGGCTTCGATGCTTTTAATTCAGATTTGGGTCCTTGGGAATCAAGGCTTACGAAAATTTGGGGAAAGCTAGGTGAATCTGCATTTGCTGTTTTTTTTTCCCCTTGGTTGGGACTTGTAATTCTTGAATGTAGCAAGAATACATAATAGATTTGAGTTGATTTCCAAATTTATTTTGCATCATTGGAGAGATAGGATCGTTGCTTGCCTCTGGAATAGCAATTTGTAAAAAAATAAAATAAAATAAAAAGAAAATAAATTTTAATATTCAAAGATAAAATTTTGTCTTAATAATGTTCCAAAAAACTGTTAAATCATAATATGTTTTTATTTTTTGCTCGGACTTAGCACGAGACTTTGTTGCTAGTATATATAAATATATATATAAGGAAAATTCTCCTACGAAAGATATCTCTCACCTTATTTGAGAGATAGGGGACAACTTAAATGTGATGGCTCTCACTCCATCTCTCAATAAAATGAGAGATATCTCTCATAAGAGCATCCTCCATATATGTACATGGGGGACATTCATGTGCATCCATCCCTCACCACACTTACATGACTTTCCCTATTTGCACATGAATATTCTTTTTCTGCATATCACCAATTATGACTTTTCCTTTTTTGCATATGTATATTTCCAATTATGTAAGATATGCTTCTATCAGAGATATATCTCACCTTATATGAGAGATAGTGGTGGGGCCCTCATATTTAAATTGTTGGATATGAATGTGAGGGCCCCACCCAATCTCACACACACACATATATATATATATACCATGCTTAATCGAGTGAGCAATATAAGGTTTGGACTTCAATGCTTTTAATGAGGAGTCTTTGGGAATCAAGGAAATTTGGGGAAAGGGCTTGGTATTTCCATTTAGGATTTGGTGATTTGGGGCTTAATTTTTGGATTAAGATTTGGAGATTTAGGATTTAGAATTAAGATTTAGAGATCAAGGGCTCGGATTTAGTTATAGAGTGATTATGTTATATTAAATTTGGGGAGTGGGAAAGAGAACCAGAGTTCAATTAAGGTTTCTCCTATTACCATCCCATTATATTCCAATTTTCTGTAGAAATTTCAGGAGTCCATCCTGTCAAATCCAAAAGGAAATAAGAGAGAGAGAGAGAGAGAGAGAGCCGAAACATGCCGAATTCATGATCCTCCAGTCTAGTCGCTCTAGAATCTGTTAGAAACCAGTAGAAGAGAAGGAATAAAGGGGAGGTTCTGCAAATGTCATAGATAAATAGAAAAGGGACAGAGTTGACTTCTTGTGGAAGTGGAGGAGGGGTGACATGAGTACTTCGTCGCTAGAAGAGAAAAAGATCAATCCGCACCAAAGAGATCTCATGCCTATGCACCACTGAAGAGAAGAAAACGAGAGGAAGAAAAAGGTTTCTTTCTTCTTACATGAGGCGATGGTTTTCACATGAATGGGGCATGGGCCAGGGCCCCATCACTTGGGTAATATATGCTCGCCCCAGGTCCTATGAGCATGGGTCTGCCACTGAGCATGTCTTAGCTTACTCTAAATTATAGTTTTATCAAGTTGATGGCACACCAAGGAAAAGAGAAAAGCTATGCCGAACAAGATGTGCATGGTAGAAAAAAATCTGAAAAAGTATAGTGTATAAGAGGTTTGGCTTAGTATAAATCGGAATGGAAAATTAGAATTCATGTAACTAGCCCAAATATAATTGGGACAAAACTTTGATGATCATATTGTTGGTGATGGACTCGAACTCACACAACCACTCACACCAAACATCCTTAACATAGGGAGGAGTTACGCATGTCCCCACTCCCTAACCAACTGAGCTATCGCCCAGGACATATGAGACTACCATTTCCAGTAAAGCTCAAAACTACAAATTTTTGTACAACAACAACAAAATTCAACGCATCTCATGAGCTAATTGTACATTTGATAGCTGTATGAACTCGAAATCCTGGCGAGGTCTAAAAGTTGTCTCATTGGTAAGGTGATGTGTGCACCCCTTGCATGGGTTGAAAAAATTGAGCCCTCATTACCAGAAAGGACCAAGGAGCATTTTGGTAAAGTCAGGGATGAAATAGAAACGCAATACTTCAAAAACCTCAATTTCTTTTAGATTTTTCATGCGACTGCACTACATATAGACAATTCCATGTATTCCACATGAACACAAATACAATAACAAATCGACTTTACAAAAATCTGAAAAAGAATAATTTCAATTCCAATTTTCTTCTTCATATTCTTGTACACATTACCACAAATCACATGATCACTCAAATTTATATTTCTATTACTTGCCCTTTAGAAGATTAGATGTTGAAATATTTTAATGAAATCTTTCTTGATTCTCTTAAGCTCCAAACTTGGGAACTTTAGCGGCTGAGATCTTGGCCAGGAAGTGCTCGGCGATGATCTTTCGTTGGATCTTTCCTGTAGCAGTCTTGGGAAGGAAATCAGTGATAAAGACCCTCTTGGGGACCTTGAAAGAAGCTAAATTCTTCTTGCAATAACCCACCACTTCAGCTTCATCGATGTTGCAACCTTCCCTTGGTATTATCGCACAGTTAATCTGTTGTCATCAAAATCACAAACCAACAAAGATCAAGACCCCCTTTTTTAATATGGATGGTTACATAGACTAAGCACAAGAGAACAATCAAAATCACAAACCAACAAAGGCCAAGACCCCTTTTTTTAATATGGATGGTTACATAGACTAAGCATAGTAGAACAAAGAGCTTGAGTAGTTCAAAGACAATGAAAGGAAAAAGCAAGGGTTGAAAATTAAACAGCTCAAAGGCTTTGGACCCAACTGAACCCAACTTATAAAAAAATAATGGTAATGGGTTTGTCCCACCATGTATGACATGGTGACAAGGACACTGACTCAGATTAGAATCTAACAAAATGGTGATAAAGCATATTCCAAACTGATGTTTTGGTTATTTATAAAGCATCAAGCCCGTTGATTCCAGACAAAATGGTGACACCAGGGACTACCCATGGGGCCATGATACACGGAATCCCATAGCAAAATCATTTCTCACGCACAAGTAATAGCTTTCATTTCACCAAACTCCATGATTTAAGCCTCAAAATGATGGTGACTTCATTTACCAAACTACTCTATATAATAATAGAAATGATGAACAGGCAACATTTTAGAAAGGCAGACTTTATAATTCACCTTCATTGAAGAAAAATCATGTTTCACACCAATGACAGACATCTCAACTGGGGCAAATTTGTGTTAAAGTCCATGCAAAACCAGTGCTACTGAAAAAAATCCTTTCATACGGGGAAAAATATTTTCCAAACGTCCCATGGGAGAAGCTTGTGTACATAATCATGAAAAATTTAGCTCATCTTTGTGTTTTTCCACTTAATGAACAGTAAGTTTTACTCTAACATGCAAAAGCGTTTCGGAAAATCTACGCGTTTTTTTTGTGTGAGTAGATTGGTCAAGATGGCCAGATCAAACTAGTTTGACCTCAGCCTTTTATTGGTTAGATGGTCTTGACCAACTCAACTAGAAGGGTTCAAAAGTCGGTCCACAGTAATAAAGTAATCAAAAGAGCAAGTAACGGTGTTTCTTATTGGCTATATGGGTTTGACAGTTTCTTACCTCCTCGCCATATTTGTCATCGGGAACGCCAAAAGCAACTGCCTGGGCAACATCAGGATGCGACACAAGAACCGCGTCAACTTCTATTGGAGAAATCTTCTCACCTGTGAATTACCCAAACAAACACCCATCAAAATTCCTGCTCAAGGAGTAAGGACCACTTCATCTTTTGAAGAAACAAAGAAGAAAAAACCAAGAACATGCTTATGCTTGCTTGTGTGGAAGATTAGACCAACTTACCATACTTTATTCACATGGTGTGTGTGGCCCACCACTGAGCTTCATACCACTTGTATTTAATTTAATGTAAGGCCACAAAGAATTACCACTTGCTAAGAAAATCTAAGATATTTGTAGTAGTAGTCAATTTCTTGGAAAACTTTATATAAAAAGTAAACGTGGTTCGCAGTCAGTCCTAAAAAGAAAAGAAAAGAGAACCACTCAACCCAACCCACACACGTAACTGGTCATAGGCAGGAAGTTTCAAACCTCACAGTGGCAAATGAAAATGAAAAGCGTGTGTTCGACTACATACGCATATCTTTTCTGAGGCATCTGATGCTAGGAAGCTGGAATCCTGGTGTCCACCGAATTTTAGAAAGAAACAAAAACAAAGTTTCCAATCCAAGGAATCCTGATAAAATACTTCAATAGATTCCACATCATGATTCCAATCATGCCAAAACAACCCCCAACGGCCCAAACCTTTCTTGCACGAATAGGACTCCTAGTTTGGGCATCTCACGATTACCCGAGGTATAGTTGTGAATTTCGGTTCGTTTCAAATCACTTCTTTCATTAAATTAAAATGAAAAAAATTTTTGAATAACTTTGGTTGGCTAAACTATATATAAATTTTAAAGCTGAAATTTTGAATCCGACGAAATAGTTCATTTTAAAAGCCGAAATGGATTTGAAATGGGTTTGAAATGAAATTCAAAACAATAAGGGCACATTTGTGTAGAGGCACGCTTCCATGGAAATATGAAATTACCACATCAGTAAATTCTATAATTTTTAAACACCTACAAAAAGTTTTTTTTTCGATGAGTTCATTTTAAAAGCCGAAATGGATTTGAAATGAAATTCAAAACAATAAGGGCACATTTGTATAGAGGCACGCTTCCATGAAAAGATGAAATTGTCACATCAGCAAATTCTATGATTTTTAAATATCTACAAAAAGATTCTTTGGTACAAAAAGTTTTTGTTTTTTTCTCGATGAGTTGGTGGTAATGTTGTTTCGTGCATATACGAATTTCTTTAGTGAAAACTATAACGTGGGTGGGACACTGTGCGTGGCGCGGGTGAGTGGGGTTGAGAAGAGAGGGAGAAGAAAGGGGGTGGCTGGGCGGAGTGGGGTGGAAGTGAGGAAATGAGGTCAGTTTTCCGTGAAAATTAACTTTTCATACCTCTAATAGGAAGTCCATTTTCAGGCATGGGATGGAAAAATATGACGTGGCAAAAAACAGTTTCGCGAAAAACTACCGCGCGAAAAAAAGGAGAACCACATCCTTTTCCGCGGAAACATACTACACAAATGTGCCTAAAACAAACAGGAGAAAAAGGGAAATTGAGGGAATTTATACCTCCCCTGTTGATGAGCTCCTTGATCCTTCCAACAAGGTGAAGATAACCGTCTTCGTCCAAGAAGGCAACATCGCCGGTGTGGAACCAACCGAACCTAAAAGCGGCCTTGTTAGCCTCGGGGTTGTTTCGGTACCCCTTGGTAACATTTAGGCCACGTATGCACACCTCCCCGCTAACGTTCGCCGGCTGCGGAACGCCGTTCTCGTCCAGCACCGCCAGCTCCTGCCCCGCGGCCTTCCCCACAGACCCCGACTTGTGTGGCCCGTCCTCTGGCAGCGGGTTCGAAGCCATCATGTGAGCCGCCTCCGTCATGGCGTAAGCCTCCAGCACCGGCGCGCCGAACGCCTCCTCCAGCCGCTCCATTATAGCCGGCGCCAGCGACGCGCTGCAGCTCCGGATGAAGCGCAGCCTCGGGTACTCCGGTTCCGGCTTGCTTACGTGGCGGTCGAGGAGGATCTGGTGGATTGTGGGGACCGCCGTGTACCACGTAGCGTTGTAGGCGCGCATGTCGCTCCAGAAGCTCGAAGCCGAGAACCGCCCGGCTGCCGGCAGCGTCACGGCAGCTCCCGCGCTGAGCGGTGTCAGCAACCCGGTCATCAAGCCGTGCACGTGGAAGAGAGGCATCACGATGACGGTCGAGTCCAACTCGGTCATCTTGTACACGGACTTGATGTTCTGAACGGACGCGGCTAAATTGAGCTGAGTGAGCGGCACGCCCTTGGGCCGGCTCGTCGTGCCGGACGTGTGCAGGAACAGCGCCACGTCGTTCGGGTCGTTCTCGCCCAGCGAGTCACACCCCGAGTCGGAGTGAGTCAAGGTGAGCTCGATGGCCGAGTCCGGGTCGGAGAGCTCGGCTGTCGCGTGAGGGATGTTGAGCTTGGCAGCCGCGGCTTGAGCCGCAGCGCTGCCCTGTTTCGAGGTGAGGAGGAGCTTCGACTCCGAGTCGGACAGGTAGAACTCGAACTCGTCCTGTGTGTACACCGAGTTGAGTGGCGCGGCTACGGCTCTAACTCGTATAACCGCCAAGAACATAATCACCATCTGCGACAACACGTTAAAAAAACAGATCAATATCAACAATTTTCAGAAGATCACAGCCGCTGCGTAAAATAGCTAAATTACGTGATCACTGGGGCCCACTTGAAGACCCACGCGCTGTTATCGATGGAAAAATCAAAGTTAGGATTCCAAACTTAGGAAAAAACCCAAACTAAGTATGTGTCACGCCCCACTTTTACGGAGAAAATAAAACAACGTAGCACGTGGGAGCACTAAACCAAAATACTCCCGCGGTACCACAACCGTTGGATCCACAGTAGGCACGCGTGTATTCCACGAACTACGTCCCTTTCACACACATACAAAGATATATAGAGAGAGAGAGATTGAGATTTTGTTGATTTTTTATACCTCAGCGGTGTTAGGGAAGGTGAGAGCGACGACGTCGCCGGGACGGACGCCGGAGAGGGCGAGGCGGGTGGCGGCATCTTGAATAAGCTCGTGCAAACGAGCGTGAGTGATATCGTATTTGCCGGAAACCGATAGGGCTCGCCGGGTGGGGAATTCTCCGGCGGCCTTCTTCAGAACTCCGGTAAGAGTATAGATCTTCTCCATGGAACGGTTGATATTGATACAAGATAGAGAGACGAGATGAGATGAAATATGAATGTGGAGGAGAGGGTGGAAAAGGGTGGGTATAAATAGGGATGGGGAGGGGAGATTTCATAGGGGAAGGGAAGGACTCGGGAAGGTAGGCCACGTGGCATGAAGCGACGGTCAGTTTGAGTGTGCTTGCACCAAGATCGCGGTTTCCATGAATCCGAGCCTCTCTAGTTTCTAGACCCTTTGACACGTGGATGTTTGCATGATGGATATGACATCGTTGGGTTGGGCGAAGCCTAGTCCGTTTCTATCTGGGCCAGTTGTCATCACAATTACAAACGCTATTCTTAGTTGGCTCGGTTCAGTTTGGCATGCCTTTTTGGCATGTTTGGATGTAACATTTACTGTGTCAATTTCAAGTAGATACGAGTCCTTATGGCTCTGTTTGAAGGAGTAGCGAAACGCAGCAGAATTGAAACAGAACGAATTCGTCTTAAGCACGTAGACAGAGAGATTTGGACAATGGTTGTTACATCACTGTTGTTTTAATTTGTTGTAAATATCCGGGGACCCAAAACATTAATATGAGCCGTTTGAATCATTCATAAAGCCCGAAATGGCACACATACTAAATTTCAATCGTTGATCCGCCTCTATTCTCAATATTTGTGCAAAACATCCAATAACAATACATCAATTTTTCTGGGCTACTATGGGGGCCATAATCGCAATCTAGCTCATTAATCTTCTTTGAAATATTGAACACGGCTATGCATAATTGACTTATAGCTATCCAAAATCAAGAAACATCTTAGAACCATTGATATCACATGTGATGCTATGAAAGTAGAAATAAATTGACACTAGACAGACCTTTTTCTTTTTTTTTCCCCTTGAATTTCATAATCATAAACCACCATTCATACCGTTAAATAGTTGGAGGAGTGTAACAACTACTGTGTGATCAAATCCGACCCATTGATCTATCATCGGTCTCAACCAATTTGTAAAAACACGTGGACTATTTAGTCTAGTTTTTTGAAATTGGTGGGCCCCCTATTTCAAGATCTAAACCGTTCTTTCTATTGATAATACTTAGGTCATCCATGGGGGAAAAATTAGCGTTAGATTCCTTATGGGTATAGAGAAATTAAAGAAAAATCATTTATGGTTGGATTTAAAAAATCTATTTCAATCAATTATGTTATGTTACAAAATGCACTGTTTCAAGAACATCTATTTCAAATAGGGCCCATTTGAAATAAATCTTTTTCATTAACATCCTCTTAAAACCAAAAGATTATCTCCAGCTGGGTTGTCACTATTTTTTGTGTTTCCTTCTTTTCCTTTTTGGTAGAAAGCAAGTGACCATGTTGCTAGTGGTTTTATTGGCTATTGGCTTTGAGGATCAAACAAGATATGGTTCTCCTTTTTTATCTTTTTCTTTTTTCCTTTCTTGAGAGGCAGATATTGGTTTGATATCATATTTTAGAATCAGATTTGTTTTATTAGATAGGTATCCCAACCCAACATAACTAATTCTGGGCTAGCAACCCACTAAACCCTCATAAATGCATATCCGATATATGTAAGACCGTATCAAACACAAGACATGCGCACCAAACTCACGCCTTATGTCACTTCACCCACTCCTAATGTGCTTCTAGAATCAAATTCAGAGTAGCGTTCAGTTTTAGCTGCCCAATCCCACATTCCCACCCATGCTCTTTCTAACAAATTTCAATTTGATATAAAAAAGTACCTGATGTAGTTTTTTTTTTTTTTTTTTTAATACTAGCACACACTCGCCCAAGTCCCTTGCCATCAACGCTAAAGTCACAAATTGGTCACTTTTTTTTTTCTTCCTATGGAGGGGAGGTTTCTATCGGTACCACTGGCTTGGAAAGGGGCACCATTTGAACCTATTTGCACATGGATCAATCCCTGTGCCAAGAACAGGAGTCTTATCCACAAAAGCATTATGATGCAAATATATATAGATATATAATTGGGGTTAGACCAATGTAGTAATAGATTAATGTGAAATTGTAAGTTTAAGGCCTCCTTTGGGAAAAATGTATTTTCCATTTTAAAATAAAATTGTAAAGCTTAAACTTCTCTATATGGATCATTTATGAAACAAACAGGGATCCGTACCTGTCACAAATCTGGTGCAAACTCGGGCAAGTTTTCACTTTGGGTTTACCTTGACTAATTGTCATTTCAATATAATTAAAATATCTCTTTTTTTTTTTTTTTTGCTATCGGAGGCCTTCCAACCCTTTGGGATTAACTAATCCATTCGGGCGCAGAAGGAAGCCAGGTAAACTCCCCTGTAACTCCAATATGGTAGTGCAGCTTCGAACTTACAACATCCGGGTGCAAGCATTGGTCCTAGGCCAACTCTAGAAAAGGATAAAAAGACAAATAAGAATAAAATGAGTGGGACCCATCTCAAAACAAGAGAATGGAGGAGGAGAGAGGATCTTGAAATCTCTTCTCATGCGCAAAAGATCATGTTGATTTTATTGTATTATTTCTTTAATTCTTTTTAATTCTTCATTTATTTTTTGTTTTTGCGGCATTGGTTATTTGAACTCAGGGACATTCTTATCTCTTTTCTTTCCTTTTCATTTTTCTTTTTTTTTCCCGCTACATTGGGCACTCTAATTTCAATATATATTCTTACAAAAACACACTTATGTTTCTAATTAGCTAAGCTATAAGTGTGGCAAATAAGGTACACTTCTAATGATAGGACGATTGGTTGAATAGGGCAGTTGGGACCACTAACATGCAGCTAAGTTGGACACTATAACAGAACCTAGCAAATGCCAACTTTGTTTTTTTCTTCTTGAACTGTCTTTCAGAAAAACAAAAGATAAGCTACAAAATACCCTCAATTATTATCTTGCTTTTCTTCTCACTAGGGTGCCAACATGGTGAGTTAGGTTTAGATGGAATTGACCACAACAGGTGGCATGTATATGCTTACCTCAAACCTGGTTATTATTCATGTTTAACTCAAACACAAACTTAAAATGGTCAAACTGAAATTGAAATTTAACAGGTCGCATTTAGGTCTGTTTAGCAGGTCTTGTTGAAATGAGTCGGGTTGGGTTGGATTCAGATCAAGTTAGCAAGTTGCTAGCCAATTCGAACCCAAATTGAATTCGAAAAGTTTATTATTTGGGTTAAGAATGTGAAACCAAACCCAACCTGGGAAAAAATGAGTTAACCCGAATACTAAATTGGTAGGTCAAGCCAAGAATTCCAACTTCATACCCCTACTTCTCACAAATAATTTTACCTTTAACAATGGCACCATCACTAGGGTCTTGAAATTGCTAAAAAATGATGCTATTCCTTCATTAGCATTGGGCCAAATTTCATTTCCTTGGATTTCTTTCTTCTCTGTTCTTTCACCATTTCAATCACCACTGTCACACATGTATTCAGTTTCAGGACAGCCTTACTTAAATTAAAAAGAGCAAAATTGGCTTAACGCAATTATTGCCTATATCAATTGCACCATTGAGGATAAATACTTGCGCAACTTAAAACATTGCATCATTGGTCACTGGTTAGGTTGCTGAAGATTCTTTAGCCCGTAGAATTGCGGATTCTTTGGATAAACTTTAGTGCTCCTTTCTTCACTGTATTTCATGGCTGTTTCCCTCTGGATATTAATTGCTTTTACTCTCAGCAGCAGAGGATGGAATAATCAGCCAGATTATGATAATAAAGGCTCATGCTCTTTTACTTGTTTTTATTTAGGTCACGTTTGACAACTAAATCTTTAAGAAAAAGATTTTTTATTTTTCTAAAGTTGTTATAAATCCATCTTTGGCAATTGTAAATTTATAAATATTTGGACGAATAGAATTCTTCATTTGTTAGAATTTTCAGATCCGACCAACCCTCAATTAAATTTAAAAATCCTCACTTAAGTAAATTTGCACACCAAATCCTATTATCTGCTATATGCATCTATACACACTAATATCAGTGTGAGATCATCAACTATACAAATCTCCAATGAGGAATCATTGTTCCAGTAATAGTGCAGAATCAGCAAATCTATAGATGTATCTCCGGTTACCAAACATGCTCCAGTAACCTCTAACTTATCCATGCATATTGCTTTTCTCCCCCTAAACATAAATTATGCATATTATTTGCACTACTCAAAGTATACTCTTTTTTTTTTTGTTTTGTTTTGGAGATGTGATGATTTTAAGAAAGAAAATGCTCACAAAATTCAAAGAAAAAAGGAAAAGAAGAAAAGGAAAACTTTCACCTAGGAGACACTAGAATATAGATGTCTTGGTTTGTGTATTTATTTTAGAGGGAACTTTTTTTTTTTTTTAACTGGGCACCCTTTTCACAAACAAAAGAGAAAATTAGGATAATTGTGTCTCTATCCATATTCTAGGTTTTTGAATTTCTAGTCATCGTATTTTCCCTGCATATGAGTGTGCATTTATGTGAGGGAAAAATGTTCTCCTATGAGCAACTTAAAAGTGCCATTTGTCATTGTGGGGCCCATTTGGGCTCACTTTTTTTACCGATGGAGCCCCTATGATACTCTTTTCATTAATTCCATGATTTGGGATGAGGCTTAACCTTACACACATTTAGCTTTCGCTCACAGTTAAATTAATTTTTAAGAAAATCTACAATTAACATGCCATTAGCTTTCAGCTGTTGACTTAGGGCTAGGATAATCTGACAATGCTGATTTTTTTTATCCTCCTTGTCCACAAGCCAACCTTTCCACCTATCATCCTCTCGGTGATAAATTTGCACATAAGTGGGCCCCACACACAAGCTGAACTACATATAAACTATAAGCAGTCTCTCATAGGAGAACATTACCTTTTATGTGATCAGTGCATTATAGATAGTACAGTAGATGTGTAAGGATATATTTTTAAAAATGCATCAAATATGTCATATCTATAAGAAGATACAAACTATACTTGGATCAAAATAAATGTGCTATAAAAATAACATGCAGGTAAATGAATATTATGGAAAAAATAAAAAAATTCACAAATTGCATGACAAAACCCCCCCGAGAAATCTTGTATATGAAGTGGTATTTATTATGCATACTCTAAAATATACATATTCAACATAAACAACACATGTGCATCTGTTTTTTCGTTTTTTGGGTATAAAGAGATTTCTTGAAAGGGTAAAAGAGGGGATTTCAATAGGCTCAAGCTTTATTTGGGCTCCAACTTTATTATCCTTTAATGGGCTGCCTTGGCCATCCTACATTTCTCATCAAATGAAATTGAACTTAATATCTAGGGTACATATTTGACTCAAACCCTTTAATCCTTACCAGACCAAGACTTGATATTAGGTAGCTAGGTCTGGCCCAAATTGAGCCCGTTGACAGCCCAAAGTCTCTCGTATCTTGGTAAGTGGGCCTAGGTCTTGTTTAAACAACCAGGGAGCTTAAGGATGTAAATGGGTCACAGATAAAAATCGAGTCTGGATCCTTATTTAGGCCCCAATAAGTAAATGAGTCCAGTTCCACCTTGGTTCGGACTGGAGACCCAATATATTACTCCGATTTTTGAAAATCTCTCCTAAAAATCATATTTTTTTTAATATTATTCTCTATCTAGACTAGAATCCGGATACAAACCCGTCTTGTATATGGTTTTGGTCCAAATTCCGAAACCAAGAAACCGCATCCAAAACGGTTCAAATTTCGGATCCGGATCCGATCCCACGTTTTCCTTAAAGGGCTCCGTTTCCGAGTCCACTTAAGGGAGCTAGAGCACTTACGGGCAAGTCATCAGTGAGAAGGCGACAATTGCCATTTTCTATTGCTGCTGTAAGTCACTGACGCACACAATCCAGGTGACGACAACATCAACGACCTTCTTCCGAAAAGAAAAAAAACCAACGGCCAGCCACATGTTTACAGGCGTATTATTTTATACTATTATTATATATTTCACATCACATATCATTTTCGAGGCCATTTTTAACTATTTAGAAGAGTATAGAGATCTAAAGGCCTTATTGTTTTCCATGGCACAGAACATAAATATAGTGAAATAAAATTTTACGGTTACTTTAGTTTTTACTTGTAAACTTGTATGTGGAGCAAGGTGAATTTAGAAATTCTTCCTTCGGGGGGCACTATGTAGAAAACAATTATTTGGGCCCCATATATGAAAAATGCATGTAGTCTTCAAAAACATGTCGTGCCTTCTTGAGAGCCTTGGAGGCCCATATGTAAAAAGTTAAAAGATTTTCTAAAGAAAAAATGGGTTTTCGGAAATCTTAGAAGGGCCATATGTAAAAAAATTATAAAGCTCTCTTAAAAATAAAGAGGTTTTCATAAATTTTAGTGGGGCTGTATGTAAAAATCTACATAATTCCCTAAAGAAAGGAGGGATTTCAAAAATTATGGAGGGGGCATGACATGACCCCTGCCAATCCCCCTAATGTCATTGAGATTGCAAGTGATATGTAAGGATGGCAAATATATCGCTTGTAATCTTCACAAATACGTTTGTTTGTTAGTAAAAAAAAGAAAAAATACAATCGTTAGATTTTATTTCAAATAAACCGAATGGCAAATAAATAGAAATAAAACTTGTCAAGAACCACACAAGAGGATAACATTTGTTATCACCAAGTGGGCCCCTTGAAGAGCAGCTCCGTTCAATACATTACATGTGGCTGCATCGCCATGAGGAGTTTTGATTTGATGACACGTGTCACTTTCTGGTGAGAGTGATGGTATGACCACCTGTTGCCAGCAAGGTGTCGGCATTGTGGTTCTGGGCTTGTGGCCCACCAATATGTCATCAAATAAGATCAGGCCTGTCGAACGTTGGTAGTATAGAAGTTCTAGTATTCTCTAGAGTTTGAGATTTTTTTGGGCCCCAATTTCCTTGGCAGGATGGTGTCGGCGCTATGATTTTAATTGTAATATTTAATATGCTTTAAATAAAGTTTACAAAAAATGAGCCCACTTGGCCTGATGACAAAGACCCATTTATTGTTTCATTTGCAAGAAACTGAGAAACCTAAAGTGTCAAAGTGGACCATGCGATGCTAATGTCATACAAGGATGGTAAGGGTTGGAGCTCAATTGGTTGGGTGATGGGTACGTATAAAAAAGAAAAAAAATGAATGGAAAGGACCATAGTTAATTTCGTTTCGTCTTGGTAAAAATGGCCGAAAATTTTCATTTCGGTCAAGTTGCTGAAACGAAATTTCTGTCAAAACCTTTTGTTTTGAATTTCGGTCAATCTCGGCCGAAATTCAGGATTTTGGCTGTAATATCACTTTTCAACAAAAATGTAATTTTATATAATTAATTTTTTTTTTACTTTTTTTTACACATATATTTTGTATTTATTATATTCTCACAAAATATAATTCCAAAAAAATTACTATAATGTATTAAATCTATATTTATTATTTTTTCTATATTTTTACTTATATATGTATATATATTATGTTATATTTTTCCCGAAATGTAATTCCGAAAAGTTTCGCCGAAATCCCGAATTGGCCGAAACTTTTCATCTTATAGGCCAGAGCAAAATGAGGTCTGAAACAATATTAACAATTATGGGAAGGACTCCGTGTCCCCAATTAATCTCCCACACACTTCCCATAAGTGATAGGAGGAGAACCGAACCAATAAAAGTTTGAGAGCAGCTCAAAACAGCAACAACTCTGCTCATGTGTGTCCTCGAATTTTCCTCCAAAATGAGTTGGTAGCATCGAGCTCAAACCACTTTAAGTGGCCGCCTATTGATAATCCGAATTATTTAAAATCAATGTCATCCCCTCGAGGGATGTATTCCTAGTTTTACAAACAAGTTTTGTATTTTCAGTAAAACAGTCCATTCCAAATCAGAATAATAAACATTTGGATCCTAGTGAATCCACATCTCAATCGCCCAAATGATAATAACAGGTTTCTTAACTTTCTAATTAATTCAGTCATTGACAATAACGTTGGCTATTCCTAGAATCAAATTTCCATTTACATCCTTAATTACAACATCGATCTCTTTCTTTTTCTTTTCCTTCAAAGTTAACATCACTTTCTTTTCCTACTCTGAAATCGCTTTCTGAAGTAAACTAGTTTTGGAGTTGGCGTGTAAGAAGACAGCTGTAGAGGAATATACTTGGGAGCATTCATTTTTATTTGGACAGTCTATTGTCTTCTCTAATTAGGACGGTGATTCTTGTCTTATGGCTAGCAATCACTTATGTGGATGTCAAATGAAGACCAATTAGTGGCTAATTACAACCACATATAGCCTTCACCTCTTGCACATATTATAAGCAAAGTTTATGGTCCATGGCAAAGAAGTGTTGTTGGTCTCTCATTGTCCCATCCCTTGTTTTGAAGAAATGTATGTATGATGCTTGTTTAGCAGAACTATATTTATGATGTTACTCATGGATAAAGTAAGGGACTAATTATTCAGTTAAGTGCATCCCCGTAATACCATCAGTAGAGCTTACATTTGAAATTCAACTCACTCAAAACTGATATCTCCTCTTATTTGACTCTAAACCAAAGTTCATTCCAATTTTAATTGAGCTCTAAGCATGGAAAACAATGTATCGAGTCGTTTTGGTTTTTGGAGAGAAACTTGAGTCAAGGTTAAAACGAAAAAAAAAAAAGTAATTTTGAGCGGTTTAGATTTCATATACGAGAGCCTCACTAATAATAATATAGGGATAGACTTGATTCTCTAAAGTTAGGCCGCAAATGAATTCCATGTTTACATTGTTGAAATCCGATTTGAAAAATGAGTTTGCTGAGCTGTGGTTTTGAACTAATCAAATTGTGTCAATACATTGGTGTTCAAAGTCCATCATCATTTGCTGATTTGAAGCTCAAGATGTTTTTGAGCCCTGGACCAAGCGTGCAGTCTGATCTCCAAGTCCATTATCATTCATGAAGCCTTACCTCATCAATTTGAGGTGAATTTCACTTATTAATTAATTCAACTCTTCAAAATAATTTTTTTTTAGTTCATCGTTAATGTTTGTACAATGAAAAGATTTTGCGATAGAGAAGAAAAAATATTCTGATTTTCAGTGCAACCAACTATTTTATTGTATTGTAGAAACAGAAAAACAATAAACAGATTTTCTAATATAATGTAGGATTTTGATTTTGAATGGAAAGAGTAGGCATGCATTATTCCTCTTTTCCTTGAAAACAAAAATTCGCAACAGCGCAAATCCTCTCGTTGCATAAAATAAGTCTACAAAAGATGCCTCTAAAGTTTTGACTTGGTGCTCATCAAACCATTTAAAAACACACACACACAACTATTTATCAAAACCAATTAGGCTCATTTGAGTCATTTTACAGAGCAGTCAACACTACAGTTAAAAAATTCTACTCCGCAACTTGCCCTAAAATTCTTGCCTGGACACTTCATTTTTATTAAAAATGCCAATTAATTTGAAATTGTATCGACAATAAGGAGCCTGAGCTTCCTTCAAAACCAGTTTTTAAACAGACTTTACAAGTAATTCCAAGGGGTTGGCCAAGTGGTCAGAACCACGATTCATCTTTCTTCCGGGGCTAAAGGTCTTGACATTGACCCTCAATTCTCCCCTCTTCAAGAACCGAAAGTTGAGTTCACTTGTACTACCACCAAAAAGCCACAAAATAAATATTATATTGTTGGACCAGGATGCGTCGAATAACAGCCCTCAATATGTAGAGGAATGTTACCCTCCGAGCACACATTTCTAAGTTTATCTTCAAAAATGTATGTCACCAAAGCCTAGAAATTGGTGTTGCCACCTTTTTCCACTTAGATGGGGCCAAATGGATCTACAGAATATAAGACAATATCGGCCCATGGACACACTCTTACCATTTCATTCGAAAACAAAAATCCCAACTGCAGATGCAAGATAAGACTAAACAATTGAATAAAAGTAAATACATTCATTTGATGAGCTGCCAGGATCTTCCTTAATTACAAATCCTACATTCCTTGGAAGAAAGTGAAACAACCCCATCAATCCAATCAACAGCTACTACAATTTAACTTAAAGAATAGAGGAGCCATATCTTAGCTCTTGATAAACTGTCTTACCATAAATTGAAGGAGCAAGTCAAGATATGTGGGCTTTTTTCTCTTTTCAGTGGACTTCCTTCCCGAGTGTGTGAGTGTGTGGGGCTTGTTAATATCGTTTCCGACCTCATTTTGCTCTAGCCTGCAAAATGAAAAATTTCGACCGATTCGAAATTTCGGCGAAACTTTTCGAAATTACATTTCGGATAAAATATAAAATAATATATATACATATATAAGTAAAAAAATAAAAAAATTAATAAATATAGATTTAATCTATTATAGTAATTTTCTTAGAATTATATTTCGTAAAAATATAAGAAATACAAAATATATGTGTGTAAAAAAAGTAAAAAAATTAATTTTGTAAAATTCCATTTCGGCCAAAAATTCACATTTCGGCCGAAATCTTGAAATTTAGCCAAGATTGACCGAAAGTCAAACCGAAAAGTTTTGGTTGAAATTTCGTTTGGCCACTTGACATAAACGAAAAACTTCAATCATTTCGGCCGAAACGAAACGAAATTAATAACTATGCTTTCTTCACACCTCGGTGGGCTTCCTTCCCGAGTGTGCTAGGCTTTCTTCCCACTTTGTTGGGCTTTTTTTTTTTTCAGTGTACCAGGCTCTATATAATAAAAAAAAAAGTTCCCAGCCACTGAAGCTGAAAAAAAAGTCAAAGAGGGTTGTCAGCTAGACAACAGTAGTCATCAACATTTTCATAAAAAGGCAAATAATTGTTGTCAAATACTCTCTTACTTTCTTTTTTTATGTGAAACAGGAGACGGGAGCTGGGGAGCCATTTTGACCCTCTGACTGCGACCCTTCAGGCTTTGTAAAGCCAAGAAGGCCTTTCAAAACCTCCCACCACATTTGACCAGTATTGCTGTGTTTGCCGACCCAAATTTGCTGGGTTACAACTCGATCTCTAGTAGCTGCTGAAAACGACGTAGCACAGAACTTTTCTTTCAAGTTCTCTATCATTCCTAAGTTCACAGGTCACACCAGATCTTGCAGATTTAGCCATCTTTGATATTGCCATTTGCCATCAAATTTTCTCCTCTTAACGGAAAATGAATTAAGGGAGCTTTGTGTAAAATAAATATCAAGCCACCAACTTAGTATTTCAAATCCTAAAAAAGTAAAAATTACATCTACATCACTTCCTTCTATCCGTTGTCTTATATCCTTCATCAGTCATCTCTTTACTAATCCTAATGGAGCTCATTTAAACATGATTGGAATTGTATATCATATTTAAAGAAGCAGGATTATGGTGACTGGATGACGAATGTAGCTGAGGATTGTGGGGCATCTCCCCCTTAATTCCGATCTCCTTTCTCCTTCTGCCAGCTGTCTCAGTCTCCTTTGAATCAATCCTTCCTTCTAGGTTGGGCTGGTCTGGTAGGTTGGGATGGTCTCGATCGGAACCCAGCCCAAGGCAATTTTGAATTTTACCCCCATAGTCACCAATGGTGACTTTGGCATCCATCTAAATGGATTAGACAGTTGAATCAATTTATCTCATTTTGGCTGGTGAAGACTTACTAATAATTTACTAAATATTTAGAATGATGATTTGAACCTCCGTGTCATGAAACGTAGAAACATAGATAGGTGGGGGGAGATCTTTCGATCCGACGGATTTCAACCCTAAAGTGGGGCCCATAAGAAAATATGGTCATAAGATATGACGAGCACCCGTGCCGACCTCTTTCTGAGAAATTTCCTCACTGTCATCACACCGTGACGGCAACGTTCTAGTGATGAATTATATATATAGTTTGGACAAGAATGAGCCTCCAAGCGCAACGCACAAAAGACACGTATCCGAAACACCATGTATGGCCTAAGTATACAGTTTGCACCCAGAAGCTGTTGGTTTGAAACTATACTACCACAATATTAAAACTAGAGGAAAAATTTTACCCGGCTTTCTCTTCTGAGCCCGTAGGTATTATTCTGAGCGAAAGAGATGGAAACCTGCGTTATCAAAGAAAAAAAGAAACACCATATATGGTCTACTATATCTGTAATAAAAATTGCTTGTCCAATGTCCACTGCCGATATACACACGTAGCCGTAGGTCAAGGGTGGGTAGGGCTGTCAATGGGTGGATAGTTGTTGAGCCTGAGGTGGGCCAAAGCCCTCTGAAGGCATGTACTATCTAATGATCTTTCTCTGTCGTCAGGGGCCAAGGCAGAGCCAGAACCAAGCCTAGGGCCTGAAGAGAAGAAAACCCATATTTAAGTTTTTCTAAATTGCAATTGCATAATGAGTGAATTTAGGGATGCGAACAGACATTCGATTCTCCAACTGGTGTAAGGTCTCGTCTCGTGAAAATCAGACCTGAAACCTATTTTAAGTTCTACTTTATAAATGTGCTCAGGATGAGAAGCTAATTTTGGTTCCGATTGCTAAAAGGATCCCAGCCTAGATCCAAACAGATTTGTAGAAGTAGATAACTATTTACATCCTGAATAATAAGATTTTTTTTCCTGAATTATAAGAATCGGATATTTGTAGGGCTTGTTATGCGGAAATGGGATTTTGACTCCGCTTTCTCCTCTTGTGAGGAAAATGCATTTAAAATGTGTGAAATTCTATGGTGTTTTAAGCCTCGTCAAAGAAAGAAATATGCTATGGGATGAAAATGAGAGCTCCACTTCCACGGAAACTCACTTGCACAAACGTGCCACTAATGTTAACATCACTTACTTTTCTTATGCTGAGATCGCTCTATCAAGGGTGTGTTTTTTTTTTTTTTTTTTGTATCCTAGCCAAGAGGGTTGGGATCTAAGAAAGATGCCTCATACACACGAAAAGGTAGCTCACTCAAGTGACAAGGAGGCCAGTACAAGCAGAACGAAATCTCACATAAGTAGAATAGGAGCCCGCACAAGTAGAAAGAAGTGACGTACCCGGAGTTCGAACCCCGGACAATAAAGTAAAAACTGATCACTCTCTCAAGCTAAGAATTTACAAGGGAGCAGATAGTGCACACGCTTTACTTCTTTAAGATAGGATAGGGCGGTGATATTTTGGCTGTCATCTGGTTAGCAATCATTAAGTGGAAGAAAAATGAAGACCTTCTAGTTCTAGCAAAAAAATCTACAAAATAAAAAATAAAGACCTTCTAGCGGCTAATTACCACTCCCACGTAGCCTTCACTCTTGCTTACTTTTAACAAATGTAATTGTTGTCTATAGCAAAGAAGTCCTTATCTTTCTTTTTCTTTTTCTTTTTGTTATCAAAGGGTTCTCAATCCTTTAGATTGGACTAACCTCTCCAGGCCCAGAAGAAAGCCGGGTATATTCCCGTATAGCGCTAGTGTAGGAGTGCAATTTCGAACCTACAAATTCTAGGTGCAAATTGTGGTCCTACGCAAAGAAGTCTTGTAAGACTCCGACAGTCTAATCCCTTGTTTAGATTAAGAAATATATTTATGATGTTAGTCATAGTAAAATATGGATTTATATTGAGTACAGGATCAGTATATATATAACACATTTGAAATCCAAAGCATTAAAAACTATATCTAGTCTTGTTTGACTCTAAACCAAATTTTATTCCTATTTGAGCTGGAGCCCTAGATGTAAAAGAGCAACGGGATCAAGTCATTTCATTTATGGGAGTGAAATCTGCGTCAAGGTAAAATTGAAAATGTGATAATTCTTGATTGGAAGTTGGAATCTTCATTTTCTTCACCTACTATTAGAAATGCCCATTTGAAAATGTATTGACATCAAGGGCCGCTAAATGCCCAACCCTGAGCTTCCTTCAAGCCCAGTTTTAAACCAGCTGAGCTGAGCATGTCTGATGGGCTGGGCTTATTCAATTAGTCAATTTATTTTTCGACCGGCCGAGTGCAATAATAGCCCTGTATTATCCACCAAGCACACATTTCTAGGTTTATCTTCAAAATGTGTTTCACCAAAGCCAATGTTTTAACTCTAAGGGGTAGCACAGTTGGCTTAAGATCATGGTTTGCACCCGAAGGTTGTAGGTTTGAAATTGCACTACCACACTGGGGTTATTGGGGAGTTTACCCGGCTTCCCTCTAGGCCAGAAGAGATTAGTCCACAGGATTGGGAACCCTCCGATACTAAAAAAAAAAAAAAAAAAAGTGGGGCCCAATGGATCTACAGCATATAACACAAAATGTGGCCCTGTATCCAATCTTACCATTAGATTCCAAGTCTGAGATATACAGCCAAAAAAATCAGTGAATTATTGGTGGGCCATCACTTTGGTGAAACAGCAATCCCAATTGCGGGTGCAAGATAAGAGGACCAATTGTCTGCTGGTCCCATCTCATTCTTGAACAACAGTCCCAATTGCTTATATACATGGTCAAACAATTAAACAAAAATAAATGCATTCATTTGATAAGCTGCCTGCATCATCCTTGATTATAAATCCTTCATCTACATTCCTGGGAAGAAAACGAAACAAACCCATCAATCTAATCAACATCTACATCAATTTGACTTAAAGAATGTAAAATCAATGGCAAATCACTAATGTCAAGGGTCCTTAATAAAAGTGACAAGGATTTAATTTCTGTTAAATCTGGTTCTCCTATATCCATTATTTCTTTTTATAGTTTTATTTTCATAATGTAACGCTAATCAGTCTGCATTTTCAGATACTTACATAAGATTTAGTATAATAAGCTCTTTTTAATTTTTCTAGTTATAATCAGTTTACTGCTGCTATCTTTTGATAAGGACATGTACCCTTAGTTTTAAATTAAAAAATAAAGGACTGAGTGGATTAGGGTTAGTGTTCAGGCTTTTCAAGGTTCACAGCCATTTTCAGGAAAGGCCAGTTCACTCTCCTAATTTCAGGTGCAAAGTTGAGGGCCCAACAAGGTGAAGTACTTCTAAAAATTGTTTAACAATGATAATGATTATATTTTAGTATTGTTTTGTTACTTTTAATTCTTTTGAAAAGAATTTATTGTCTACAACATTTAATCAATAATACCATAAGAAAATTCCAAATTTGAACAAATTAAAACCCTGACATTTTCCAACAACCAGTAACAATAATGTGATGATATAAAGATAGGGGGTGAAAGGCAGATGGCCAAATTTATTTTAATCGAATCACTGTAATCTTGACTTTAGGGCTCGGTTGGATTACTGTCAAATGGGAATTTACTGTCAACTTTTTTTTTGCTATCAGAGGGTTCTGAGCCCTTTTGACTAATCCCTCCGGGCCCAGAGGGAAGTCATGTCCTGTAGCCCCAGTGTGGTTGTGCAGTTTCGAACCTACAACCTCCGGGTGCAAACAGAAGTTTTAAGCCAACTGAGCTATCCCTTGCGAGTACAGTTCGTAAATGCTAAAGTTCAGTAAGAAAAAAGCTCCAAACAAATTGGCCCTATCTCTTTAAATAATGTAGCCAATATTGAAGTTTTCCCTGGCCAAATACGGCTCTAGCTCTGTTACTAGTACATATGCTTGAAACAAAAAGGGATCCATATGTTTGGTCTTGTTAATCTGTTTTACCATAAAATGAAGGAGAAAACAAGTCAATTGGGGCATCCAAAAGGGTTATTGGCTGGTCAGTAGTGATCAACATCTTCATGAAAAGGCAAATAATTGCTGTCAAATATTGCTTTGCCATTTTATGTGAAACAGGGGTCCACAAATTATTAGCCACATTACCTAGGAGACTGCAAGTACTAGAGCTGCAAATAGAACCTTTTTGGGTCGGAACTATACTGACCTAAACCCGTTTTCAAATTAAAAAGAAAAACTCCAACTCAAAACTTATTTTGTTAGTTTCATACCCGATTATGATAGGAAGACGTATATCTGGTTTCAAAACCGGTTCCAATTAAAGGACCGGAATCTTGTTTCCAAACTGATTTTAACTTTTTTTTTCATTACTACTACCTTCAGGATTAGATATAAAAATGTCAAATAAAAGTTGATTTTGAGTTACAATTTTAAATATTATAGAGTCGTATGCCGGATGATCCCGGGTGCACGGGGTTGGAACCTATATGGACTAGAATCAGACTCGTTTATCAATTGAAACTTAAAGTAGATTTTAGAACAAGACCCATTTATGAGTCAAAATCGAAAATAAGTTTCAAACTTGATTTTAAACTAGTCAAAACCTTAAATAATAGGAGAATCGGATGCCTGTTTGCGTCCCTAAGTGCAACCCTTCAAACACGCCTTTATAAAGCCAAGACAACCTTTCAAAACCCACCAAGTTTGACCAATTTTGCTAGTGTGGCTTGAATTTTCCTACTCAAATTGGCTGGGGATTAGACTTACAGTAGTAGTTGCTGAAAACGACTTAGCCAGCCATTGGAGTCTTTGTTTTGACTGTTCAATTGAGTGAGGTCCATCTTGAGAAACAAACTGATCAAAATCATGGGATCTTTTTATATTTGCATCAGGCTAAATTATATTTGAAGAGGAATTGGGCTGTCCATCAAACCAATCACATTTGTGGTTCTGTTTAAATCATGGACATCCAACAAATCAATTAGAGGGGCCTAACTTATATATTAAACTAGTCAATTACAGATTCCCACCGTGGAAGGATCAAAAAATCTGTCTCCAACCAGAGGTGGAACCAAGATATGGGGGGCTATTGTGAAAAAAAAATTCTTAGGAGGCGTCATTTCCAAAAATGGCTTTAGATTTTAATTAATATAAAGGGGTTTTTGCAATTTAGGGGAGGCCATTTTCAGATATGGCTTTAGATTTTAAATAACACCAAGGGGTTTTTAGCAATTTAAGGGGAGACCATGGCCCCTGCCAGCCCCCCTAGTTCCCGCCCTTTTCTTCATTCGTAGGTTGGCTAACCATATGATTGATCACACACATGATTAAAGCACATGCCCTTTTGACAATTAATACTCAGTCTTTTTATTTGCATTAGAATATATAAAAATGAAGATCATAACTAAATCCCATACACAGTGAAAATCCTAGATGCTCCTAAATTTCATCAAAATATTAGCAGGGTGGAATTTCTGAATTTCAAAGAGTCAGTTGGGACGTTTTGTGGGGCAGAAATTCCTGAATGCTAGATGAGAATAGTTTCTCCGGAGGTCGGCCACTTGGGGGACATTGGCCAAACCCGGAGTGTCGTTTGCGGTGCATGGAGCAGAGCGGTGGGCCATATTCAGACTTTCGATTGCATGGGGCCCACACGGCCGCCATGCAGTTCGTTAAAGTAGACCGACGTAAGCGCTTACGAAGAAACTAAAAAGAAGCGTTCACGAACGAAAAGAAGATGCATGCGTGCGGGGCCCACCACGACACACCAACCAACAAACAACCATTCCAATTCAAAGGAATTTCATCAGCACCGTCAAAATCTGACGACAACGTTCTTGTCCATGAATTGTAGTCAAGATGAATGGTCCTACGGCTGCGGGTCCCGCCCAAAAGACACGGATTGGAAATTTCCGGTATGGGCCAATACTTTTCTTTTTTTTTAATTTGGGTGCCCTTTATTCTATTAGTCCAATGGAGAGACCCAAGTAAAATCTTGAGCTGGACTTGGGTTTATGATTTTGGATTTGAGAATCCCAATACTTAATGCCACAACTACGGGCCTTTTTATTTTCTTTCAAGGAATTTTTTTTTTCTAACAAAATAAAAAGACTACGGGCCTGTTCATTTGGATAGAAAACATAAGCAGGTTTGCATTTGGTCACCGAGTCTGGATGATGTGAGGATTTACTCTATGGTGACCGTAAGTGAACCAATCATTATCCGTCATGTCACCGTGGGCAGTTTGTCATACATCCGGGTAGGGACTGCCCATGCTGATGTGGCGGACTATAATTGGTCCACTCACGGTCACAGTGAGGGAAATTATCAGATGATCTCAATTCTTGAGCACCTCATTGTGGGGCCGCCAACAAGTTTCTAAGGTCTTTGTACCCGTGTGTGTGTGTGGTGGGAAGGATTATTAGGAGATAGACTTTTCTTGATTTACTAGGTTGGTGGCGGGGGAATTCGTTTTTCACCTCTCGTTAATTTATTTTCTATTAGAATGGAGATACATAATTTGGTACTTGTTTTTGAAAGTTTTCATTCATTTTTAAGTTTCAAGTATTTAAAAAAATACTTAAAATTCATATATATATATAGGGAGGCGGTCCTGTAAAGACCATCCTTACTGTCCGCACCGTTCGGAACGCCGACTGGGGCCTATGTTATGCCCCATCCAAATTGATCCCTCATTCATAACTCCCTTATAGGGATTGAATCCCATGAATTTACATGGATTTGGATGAGTTAGACCGTTGGATTGAGGGTCAATTTTTCTTCTTTGATATAACGCTATTAAACTTGTGGATTATGAATGAAGGGGTTAGAGGTATTAGATTGACTTCAAATTTGATATGTAAGTTGACCCACTTAGATCTTTCAGTTAACTTTAATTCACGAATTAAGCAGTCTTATTATTCAAAAGAGATATGTGCAATCTATCACACTGAGCTGAGGGGTACTAGTTACAATCAAAAGAAGAGAATTTAGAATGATATCTGATCCTTCTCCATACGTCAATGCAATAATGCTGAAAAACTCCGGACTAAGACTTCTTCAGGCCCACAATGGAACGAACCTGCATTGAGCGCTATGTGGCCACCCCCTATTGTGCGACAGGTGATGGACCTCCCACTTCGGGAGAGGGATATTCTCATCCAGCAGTAACCTGCACCTACAAATCCCTTTTCCATTTCTTAGAACCTAGGTGTATAAGGCCAACGTTACCTTGGAAAGAGGTCTGGAAAATGGAAGTACTACCCAAACAGTTCTTTGCCTGGTGACTATTGCGAGGCAAACTACCAACCCGTGCACGCTTGGCTCGCTAAGACAGTTCAATCAGCCGTCTTTGTCCTATTTGCAGAATTGCGGATGAATCTACAGACCATCTGGCGGCATCTGCTCCATCACTGCTCTCTGGCCAAGTCCCTGTGGTCTCATTTACCTTGATCAATTCCACGACCGGCCTCAGCTACTACTCCTCATCACTGGTTTTGGCACAGTGCAACTGCTGCTAATAGGCGTGTGGGAATCACTCTATTTTGGTTTATTTGGAAGGCCAGGAATAGGAATATGTATCTTTTCCAGTACCACCCAATATACCCACTTCAGGCTCTTAGGAAATCTATCTTTAACTCTATTATTTATGAGAACATCTCTCACCTTTACAACAGACCACTGGCTGCCTACCGCCTCCGGGATGGATCAAACTGAATTTTGATGGTGCATATAGCGGCATCACCGGGCAAAGCATGTTGGATAATTTCTAAAACCGTATAATTTAAAAAATAAATTCCAATAGATATTTGAATGTGTCTTAGAGATTATATTATTAAAGATATGATTATTGCAAAGCGGCCATGGTAGTGGTCTAATATTTATGAAATATAGACAATATATTCAAAGTCACATATTATCAGTGACTCTGATTTCTCTCTGTATCCATCCACTAATCCACTCTTACCGTGTTTCTTTGCTTGTCTGACCATATTGAGATTTGAGAAGAAATGAGGAAGCCACTTTGTTGGTTTCAAGAGTTGTGTCTCATCTGCAAGTGCGCTTCTTTCAAAAACTATTGTTTATTTAACTACCCTTTGCTTCATAACTATCCATTCAAATCTGTTTGTTTTCTGTTTTTTTCTTCTTTCTTTTATTCTTTTGAGAAAGGATTTTTTGATAAAGGCTGCACTATCACTTCCATAAAGTATGTGCATGATTGTTATCAATGTTGCCTTTGGGACTACATTTTTTCTAAATCATATGAGCAAACATATTGTGTTTAGTTTGTTTGCCAATATCATATTTAATGGTCTAATAGTGAGTCTTGCCAACTTTTCTACTCATGTAATATAAAACATTTTCTGCTTTTGCATATGTGATTTTTTATTCTTGTGATATGTTGGTTCATATTTCTCTTTAAGACTCTTAAGATGATTTATGGTTTCCAACATTAACTGTTGGGAAAATTACTTACGAAGAATGTGTAATCAGAAAATCAAATAAACAATGAGTATAAATAATTAATGAATAATGTGAATGTTAGTGAATGTGAGAAATTGAATAAGAAAGCAAAAGAATAATGGGCAAGGCACACCAATTAAGATGCTTTATTAAAGACAGCAATGTCCCACGTGCAGGTGGCTTTGATGAAATTCTGTTCCCATGATACAGGGGTTTTACCCGGCTTCTCTCTTGGCGCAAAGGAAATAGTCTAACCCAAAGGGTTATGAACCCTCCGTTAGCTGAAAAAAAAAAAAAAAAAAACTAACTTTGCAAGTCTAATTGGTTGGGCCTATTCAAATATTCACTTTATTTTTGGACCTGGCTGGGTTCAATAACAGCCCTCAATATGTAGAGGAATGTTATCCACCAAACACACATTTCTAGGTTTATCTTCAAAAATGTATGTCACCAAAGCCTAAAAATTGGTGTTGCCACCTTTATCCAGTTAGATGGAGCCCAGTGGATCTACAGAATATAAGACAATATCGGCCCATGGACACACTCATACCATTACATTCGAAGTCTGAGATACAAACAAAATAACAATCAGTGAATCACTGGTGGGCCACCTCTTTGGTGAAACAAAAATCCCAACTGCAGATGCGAGATAAGGGTTCCAATTATCTGCTGGGATCAACAATAATCCCACTTGCTTATATAGATGACTAAACGATTAAACGAAAGTAAATACATTCATTTGATGAGCTGCCTTCATCATCCTTAATTACAAATCCAACATTCCTTGGAAGAAAGTGAAACAACCCCATCAATCCAATCAACAGCTACTTCAATTTAACCTAAAGAATGGAGGAGCCATATCTGAGCTCTTGATAAACTGTCTTATCATAAATTGAAGGAGCTAGTCAAGATATGTGGGCTTCATTTCCATTTTGGCGGGCTTCCTTCCCCAGTGTGCCGGGCTTTCGCCCCACCTCGGTGGGCTTCCTTTCCAAGTGTGCTAGGTTTTCGCCCCACTTCGGTGGGCTTCCTTCTCGGGTGTACCGGGATCTATATAATAGAAAAAAAAGGGTCCCAGCCACTGAAGCTGGGGTACAAAAAAAGAAAAAAAAAAAGGATAATAGCAGAATACCTACATGTACTTTGCTCAAAATGCATACTACCCCCTCGGATTTTGGTATTTTGTACTAAACCTACTTGAAGTTTTAATTTACATGCAAAATGAATGGATTCTGTTAGTATTAACGGCGTATATGTATAAATGATGTTTGGTGCATACCGGCCACAACTTACTCGCCCAAATAGGTTATCAATGAGACTTATTTGCCCCTAACCAGAGGCGGATGCACCTCTTTGACCCAGTGACTTTTTGGAAAAAAATATATATATATATACTTTCTTTTTGGGAAAAAAAAAATATGTATACTAAGTTAGGCCCAAATCAATTAGGCCCCCAGTGACATTGAACCAGGCCCCCAATGAAAATTCGTAGAGAACAATTGTGATAAATAAATATGTCTTGTTTTATTGCTTGAAATTATTATATTATATTTGTTCCATATAAAAGGTTTGGGGTAAATTTGCACACTATTTGTCCTTGCTAGGCATGATTTGCAATGCAGTGGAAATCTACAAACTATCTGTCTTTGAATGCACCTTTCTGTGTATTAGTTACTGATAGTGTATGTAAAAGGTTCACTACTTTTTTTGTGTATTGTTTTTTCTCAAGCATGAAGAAAAAAAGAAGAAAAAATCATTTGCAATCATATAAATAACCCAAAAAAAAATTCCGGACCCCCTACTACTTAATCGTGCCTCCAGTGATTTTGAATCCTGAATCCGCCCCTGCCCCTAACACTTCATTATCGGCACCAATCACTCTCTTGAGTATTTCACCAAACACCATGTGCGCTTCAACCAACTTCTCTTTTCTACACAAAGATGAACAGATGGTGTGGGTTCGGGTATGAATATGATGAAGGTGGAGGGCCGTTTGGTTGGTTGGATTAATCTTCTTTAGAGTCGGCCAATCAAGAGCAAGTCTCTTGGTCTTGCAAAATATCCAATGATCCAATGGCCCATTGCTCATGTACTCATAGACTAGAAGCCTGTGAGATTTCTCAGCAAAATAGCCTACCAACCTCACAAGGTTGAAATGGTTGATGTTGCCTATTGTATTGATCTCCACTAAAAACTACCGCACCCCTTGGTAGTCTACAGCTTCCAGTCATTTCACAGCAACTATTGTTCCATCTTTTAAACTTCCTTTGAATACAGACCCGAATCCACCACATCCAAGTATTTCCTTGAAATCGTTAGTTGCCAAATGAACTTCTTTGTAATAGAACTTCTTGAGCATTGCTGGCATTTCAGGCATTTCCGTTATCTGCGCTTCCACATCTGTAACTGGTTTTTTCGTCAACAACACCCACAGCACAATTGCAGCAAGGATAAGAAAAACGATCGTCCCAATCCAATATATACTACCTGATGAAACTGTGAACAATACAAAAAACACACTAAAGTAATAAGCAATAGGAAACCACACCGTTCATGAATCTGGTTGAAAATGTGGACCCAAACCCTGAACTATTATGCCCAGTCTCATTTTTGTTGGGTAAAGGAATTGCCTCCTTACCAAACCTTCCATCACCAACCAGCTGCTGTTAAATTTTGTTTGCAACCCTGGAATCATCAAATCTCAAAATCTTAGGCAATAACTGGTAAAGAGGGGGCAAAGTCGATAAAGAACCCCAATACATCGTTGGAGCAACAGCAGGGTTCAACTGACATTTGATGGTCCCATCCTATGATGCAAGGATATTTTAAAATGGGCAACGTATCGTATCCGATACTTCACTTTTTATATGTAAAATTCGTGTCCTTACCGTGTCTATGGCGTATCCTTACTGTATCGATGCCGTGGGTTGTTTTAGTGTGATGAGAGAAAGGAGAGAGAAAGAGGGCTTGTTTGGTGGTGAGATTAGATGGATAATAAGGTGGGTCGGAGGTGGAAGAGAGGATGAAGAGATGAGAGAATCTGGCCGTATCCTGAGATGAAGATGGAGATATGTTCTCTGCGATGAGCATATGAGTGGAAGTTGCCGCAAGAGAGATGAAAGAGGGCTGTTTCTCCCCAAGTTTGCCAAAAGAAGAACCCAAAGTTGCCAATGAAGAGGAACCCCATCCGAAAGCGAAAAAAGGGAAAAATGATCAAAAACTCAAGACACATCTTATATATGAAGGGGTAAATTCGTCATTCCATATTTGTCATCGCCGCCGTCTCTATTTACATTGGGATTTAAAATAATAGGTTTAGTATAAAATTCCTAAGCCGGAGTGGTATTCTACATTTTGAACAAAGTACAAATAAGTATCGCTCTTTTCCCTTCAAAAAAAAAAGTCAAGGGGGTTGTCCGCTAGACATCAGTAGTCATCAACATTTTCTTAAAAAGGCAAATAATTGTGGTCAAATACTCTCTTACTTTTTCTGTGAAACAGGAGCCGGGAACAGGTGAGCCATTTTGACTCTCTGACTGCGACCCTTCAGGCTTTGTCAAGCCAAGACGGCCTTTCCAAAACACCCACCACATTTGACCAGTTGTGCTCTTTTTGCCGACCCAAATAGGATGGGTTACAACTCTCTTGTAGCTGCTGAAAACGACGTAGCACAGAACTTGTTTTTTCAAGTTCTCTATCATTCCTGAGTTCAGAGGTCACACCAAATCTTGCAGATTTAGCCATCTTTGATATTGCCATTTGCCATCAAATTTCCTCCTCTAATAAAAAATGAATTAACGGAGCTCGTGCAAAATGAATATCAAGCCACCATCTTAGTAATTCAAATCATAAGAAAGTAACAATTACAACTACATTACTTTCTTGTACCCCCGCTGCCGATGCCTTGTATCCTTCGTCTGTCACCTCTTTAATAATCCTAGTGGAGCTCATTTCAACACGATTCGAATTCCTATATATCATATTTAAAGAAGCAGGACCTAAATATTGTATCCCTTGAGCAGTAGGATCAGGCAAGGCATTGGATTGGGTCTGGGTTAGCCCATTTATAACAACGAGACTTTCATGAGTGAGATCTGTTGGAGTCACCATGGGCCACACTTGTTGAAGTCACAATGACTGGGTACGGCCCACACGACACGGCTGTTATGTAATCAATTGAATTTGAAGCACACATAAGCACTTACGAATGGATCCCGATCCCGATCCCCTGTTTTTCTCTTTCCTCCGCCCCCACACGTGTCGTCTCCTGATTCGTCCAAACAGGGATCCGTTTTCTGAACGCAGAATATATGGCAGTGTAGTGTGGGGTACAAACTGCAGACGCGTTCACGACAATCATGATTACATTACATATGCATCCACATTCAAATTGAGAGAGCCTGGGCCACCACAAAACTAACAACCAACAAACCACTATTCAAAAACAAGCTCCTTCCTTCCAAGTTTATAATCCATCTATGTGGACCATAAAATAGCTACCTATTGATAGTCACTGTTGGTGACGTTGGCATCCATCTGAATAGAGTAGACAATTGAATCAATTTATGCTCATTTTGGATGGTGAAAATTTATTAATAATTAACTAAATATTTAGAATGATGATTTGAATGTCCATCACTATATATAAATAGGTAGGGGGAGATCTTTCAATTCCACGGGTTTCAACCCCAAAGTGGGCCCATAAGAAAATATGGTCATAAGCTATGATGAGCACCCGTGCCCAGCAGAGGAACTCTTTCTGAGAAATTTCCTCACTATCATCACACCATGACGGCGACATTCTAGTGATGAATTATATATATAGTTTGGACGAGAATGGGCCCTCCCAAGTGCAACACACAAAAGACACATATCCGAAATACCATGTGTGGCCTAAGACTACGGTTTGCACCTAAAGGTTGTGGGTTCAAAACTATACGACCACACGGGAGCCACAGAGGGATTTTACCCGACCCTTTCTTCTATGCCCGTAAGAATTATTCTGGACCAAAGGGTTGGAACCTGCGTTATAAAAAAGAAAAAGAAAAAGAAACACCATGTATGGTCTACTATATCTGTAATAAAATTTGTTTGTCCAATGTCCACTGCCGATATACACGTAGCCGTAGCAGGGCGGATGAAGGGGGGGCCGGGGGTGGCTGCAGCCCACCCAAGATTTCAGCCAAAAAAAAAAAAAAAATTAGATTTTCAATTTTGGCAGATACCAAGCTTCCTTATTGAATATGTTAAAATGAGCACACTGTTGGTCATCCTCCTTTGATCAATAACAAAAGCAATGGTTTTAACAACATTTGTAAGAAACTTGGGGAGTCTCAAGATATAACGATTGTGTTTTATCAGAGGAATTTGTCTCCTATTCAGGTTCATTGCCTCCCAAATCTTCCATTCTTCTTCCCTTTTTCACGTGGTTGATGACTGAAACATGCTTTTTGTTGGGTTTTTTAAGATGGGTTTTTCTTTTCTTTCTTTTTTCCCTTTTTCATGTGTTTGATGACTGAAACATGGTCCCCCCCCTCCCCCCCCCACCCCCCTTTCTTGTGGGTTTTCTCCTTCTTATCATTCTCTCTTTGGATGATGACTGAAACATGAGTTTTGTTGGGTTTTTTCTGGTGGGTTTTCTGACTCCTCCTCATGATTTTCTCTTTGGATGATGCCTGAAACATTTATGTTTCTTATAAAGTTTGACAACATTTCAATAAAAGTCTTATTTTAGCCCAAAGAATTTTTTTAGTGTAACTTAAGTGCAGCCCCCCCAGATTAGAAGTTCTGGATCCGCCCCTAAGCCGTAGGTCAAGGGTGGTGGATAGTTGTTGAGCCTGAGGTGGGCCAAAAACCTCTAAAGGCATGTACTATCTAATGACCTTTTTCTGTTGTCAGGGGCCAAGGTAGGGCCGGAACCAAGCCTAGGGCCTGAAGAGAAGAAAACCCATATTTAACCTCTTCTAAATTGCAATTGCAAAATGAGTGTATTTAGGGATGCAAATAGACACTCGATTCTCCAACTATCAAATGTCTCGACCCGTAAAAACAGAATTGAAATCTATTTTTGGCTCCGATTCATAAATGTGTTAGGAATGAGAAGCTAATTTTAATTCTGATTGCTAAAAGGATCCAGGTCTGGATCCATACATATTGGTAGAAGTAGATAACTATTTACATCCTGAATAATAAGACTTTTCCCCTGAATTATAAGAATCGGATATTTGTAGTGCCTGTTATGCGGAAATGGGATTTTGACTCCACTTTCTCCTCTTGTAGGGAAAATGCATTTAAAATGTGTCAAATTCTATGGTGATTTAAGCCTCGTCAAAGAAAGAAATATGCTACGAAATGAAAATGAGAGTTCTACTTCCACGGAAACTCCCTTGCACAAACGTGCCATTAATGTTAACATCACTTACTTTTCTTACGCTGCAATTGCTCTATGATTCAAGAGAGAGCCCTCATACACAAGGGAAGGTAGCCCACTCAAGTGAAAAGGAAGCCCACACAAGCTTGAAGAAAGCCTAGATAAATGGAAAAGGAGCCAGCACAAACAGAAAGAAGTGACGTATCCGGAGTTCGAATCCCAGACAGTCAGGTAAAAACTGATCACTCTCTCAAGCTAAGAATTTACAAGGGAGTAAATAGTGCACGCGCTTTACTTCTTTAAGATAGGATAGGACGGTGATCTTTTGGCTGTCATCTGGTTAGCAATCACTAAGTGGAAGTAAAATGAAGACCTTCTAGTTCTAGCAAAAAAATAAAATATAAAAAGTGAAGACCTTCTAGCAGCTAATTACCACCCCACACAGCCTTCACTCTTGCTTACATTTAACAAATGTAATTAACCTCAAAGGGTAGCTCAGTTGGCTTAGGACTACGGTTTGCGCATGGAGGTTGTAGGTTCGAAACTACACTCCCACACTAAGGCTACAGAAGAGTTTACCCGGCTTCCCTCTGGGCTCGGAGGGATTAGTCCAGCCTAAAGGATTGGGAACCCTTAGATAGCAAAATTTTTTTTTTTAATTCTTGTCTATAGCAAAGAAGTCTTGTAAGACTCCCTAAGTCTCATCCCTTGTTTAGATTCAGAAATATATTTATGATGTTAGTCATAGTAAAAAAGGAAATTATATTGAGTACAGGATCAGTTTATATAGCACACATTTAAAATCCAAATCATTAAAAACAATATCTAGTCTTTTTTAATCTAAACCAAATTTTATTGCTACTTGAGTTCGAGCCCAAGATGCAAAATAGCAACGGGATCAAGTCATTTCATTTATGGGAGTGAAATCTGCGTCAAGGTAAAATTGAAAAGATGATAATTCTTGCCTGGAAGTTGAAACCTTCATTTTCTTCACCTGCTATTAGAAATGCCCATTTGAAAATGTATTGACATCAAGGGCCGGTAAAGGCCCAACCCTGAGCTTCCTTCAAGCCCAGTTTTAAACGAGCTGAGCTGAGCATGTCTGATGGGCTGGGCTTATTCAATTGGTCAATTTATTTTTGGACTGGCCAAGGTCAATAATAGCCCTCTATTATCCACCAAGCACACATTTCTAGGTTTAATCTTTGTTCGAAATGTGTATAACTTTTTTCCTTTTTTTTGGCTATTGGAGGGTTCCCAACCGAGGTTTATTTTCGAAATGTGTATAACCAAAGCCTAGGAATTGCCATTGCAAGGTTGATCTCCTTAGGTGGGCCCCAATGGATCTACAGCATATAACACAAAATGTGGCCCTGTACTCGATCTTACCATTAGATTCCAAGTCTGAGATATACAGCCAAAAAAATCAGTGAATTATTGGTGGGCCATCACTATGGTGAAACAACAATATTCCCAATTGCGGATGCAAGATATGAGGACCAATTCTCTGCTGGTCCATCTCTTTGGTGATCAACAGCCCCAATTGCTTATATAGATGGTCAAACAATTAAACTAAAGTAAATACATTCATTTGATGAGCTGCCTACATCATCCTTGATTATAAATCCTTATCTGCAAGCCTGGGGAGAAAATGAAATAAACCCATCAATCTAATCAACATTTACTTCAATTTGACTTAAAGAATGTAAAATCAATGGAAAATCACTAATGGCAAGGGTCCTTATAAAAGTGACAAGGATTTAATTTCTGTTAAATCTGGTTCTCCTATATCAATTATTTCTTTTTATAGTTTTATTTTCGTAATGTAATGCTAATCAATCTGCATTTTCAGATACTTACATAAGATTTAGTATAATAAGGTCTTTTTAATTTTTCTAGTTGTAATTAGTTTACTGCAGCTATCTTTTGATAAGGACATGCACCCTTAGTTTTAAATTAAAAATAAAGGATTTAGAGGATTAGGGTTAGTGTTCAGGCTTTTCAAGGTTCAGAGCCATTTTCAGGAAAGGCCAGTTCACTCCTAATTTCAGGTGCAAAGTTGAGGCCCCAACAAGGTGAAGTACCTCTAATATGAAAAAACTGTTTAACAATGATAATGAATGTATTTGAGTATTGTTTTGTTACTTTTAATTCTTTTAAAAAGAATTTATTGTCTACAACATTTTATAAATAATACCCTAAGAAAATCCCAAATTTGAACAAATTAAAACCCTGACATTTTCCTACAACTAGTAACAATAATGTGATAATATAAAGATAGCGGGTGAAAGGCAGGCAGATGGCCAAATTTAGTCAACTTTTTTTTGCTATCGGAGGGTTCCTAGCCCAGCAGGTCAGTGTGGCAGTACAGTTTTGAATTTACAATCTCCGGATGCAAACAGTAGTTTTAAGCCAATTGAGCTACCCCTTGGGGTTATTCGGAGTACAGTTCCTAAATGCTAAAGTTCAGTAAGAAAAACGCTCCAAACAAATTGGCCCTATCTATGTAGCGAATATTGAAGTTTTCCCTGGCCAAATACGGCTCTAGCTCTGTTACTAGTACATATGCTTGAAACAAAAAGGGATCCATATGTTTGGTCTTGTTAATCTGTTTTACCATAAAATGAAGGAGAAAACAAGTCAATTGGGACATCCAAAAGGGTTATTGGCTGGTCAGTAGTGATCAACATCTTCATGAAAAGGCAAATAATTGTTGTCAAATATTGCTTTGCCTTTTCTGTGAAACAGGGGTCCACAACTTATTAGCCACATTACCTAACCCAGGAGACTGCAACGAGAGCCGCAGACAGGACCTTTTTGGGTCGGAATTATACTGACCCGAGCCAGTTTTCAAATTAAAATGAAAGACTCCAACTCAGAATTTATTTTATTAGTTTCAAGCCCGATTCTGATAGAGAGACCTAGATCTGATTCTGAAACCGATTCCAATTAGAGGATCGGAATCTAGTTTCCAAATCGGTTTTAAGTTTTTTTCATTTCTACTACCTTCAGGATTAAATATAAAATTATCAAACAAAAATTGAATTTAGATTACAATTTGGAATATCAAAGACTCGTATACAGAATGATCCAGGGTGCATGGGGTTGGAACATGTATGGACTAGAACTTGACTCGTTTATCAATTAGAACCCAAACTAAATAACAGAACAAGACCCGTTTATGGATCAAAATCTAAAATAAATTCCAAACTCGAATTTGTAGGATCTTACACCCCATTGAACTACCACTTATCTCAAAACCAAAATGCATGTCCCGTGAATCGAACACCTCACCTACCAGGCTCTAATACCACTTATAGGCTTTAAAACCAAGCAATTGGTTTTAGGATAAGTGGTAGTTCAAAGTGGTATAAAATTTTATAAGTGGTATAAGAGCCTGGTTGGTTTGGTGTTCAAGTCACGAGACGTGCGTTTTTCTAGTTGTGCAGTAGGAGTCGCGGCGGGTGTACTGTTGAGGGAGGAATTGTTGATATCAACATCCACTATCACGCATGAGTGTCAAAGTTGTAGTCGAGCCCTTACCCTCACCATAAAACTATTGTTGTGCCAATTCCTATCACCAATTAATTTTAGAATTAGCGATTGTTTAATGGGGAGTAAGATCCTACATATTCTTAATTGGTCAGCGACTCATAACCTCCAAATAATAAGAGAATCGGATGCGCGCTTGTATCCCCAACTGCAATCCATCTACACGCCTCTATAAAGCCAAGACATCCTTTCAAAACCCACCAAGTCTGACCAATTTTGCTGGTGTGGCTTGGATTTTCCTACTCAGATTGGCTGGGGATTAGACTTTTCTAGTAGCTGCTGAAGAAGACTTCGCACGGATTTCGCCGAAGTTCACAGGTCTCACCAGACGTTGCAAATTGGCATCTTCGATATTGCCAGACATTACAGTCTTAGTTTTGACTGTTCAATTTGAGTGAGGTCCATCTTGAGAAACAAACCGATCAAAATCATGGGATCATTTTATATTTGCATCAGGCTAAATTATATTTGAAGAGAAATTGGGCTGTCCATATCAAACCAATCACATTTGTGGTTCTGTTTAAATCATGGACATCCAACAAGTCAATTAGAGGGGCCTAACTTATATATTAAACAAGTCAATTACAGATTCCCACCGTGCTAGGATCAAAAAATTTGTCTCCAATCAGGGGCACAACCAGGATATAGAAATTTGGAGGGTCATTGGGGAAAAAAATAAAAAAAAATTCTTAGGAGGGGTCATTTCCAAAAATGGCTTTAGATTTTAATTAATATAGAGAGGATTTTGCTATTTAGGGGAGGCCATTTCCAGAAATGGCTTTAAATTTTAAATAACACAAAGGGGATTTTAGCAATTTAAGGGGGGACCATGGCCCCTGGGAGCCCCCTAGTTCCGCCCCTTTCTCCAACCGTAGGTTGGCTAACCAGCTGATTGATCGCACACATGATTAAAGCACATGCCTTTTTGATAATTAATACTCAGCTTCTTTGTATCCATTAGAATATGTGAGAAGATGAATACTTAGGATATACTTAGGATTCACGGGATAAGTTGTTAAAAATGAAGATCATAAGTAAATTTTCAAGAAAAAACATCAAATAACCTAGTTTTTTAGCTGAAAACCCTTAGCTGCTCCATTCCTTTGCCTGTGTGCTCCACCTGCGTTACTTCCACTATTGTGATATGCTCGAGTGCTCCATGCTTCTTCACACGACATGTTCAAACAATGCAATGCTGATGCAAGAAATAAATCCCAAACACTTGGGCCTCATTTCTTTTCTAGAATTCTAAGAATTCTTATTTAAATTTTCTTTTAAAATTTATATATAGTGAAATTCCTGAATACTCACCCGACCTCTCAAAATTCCTGAATGCTGGATAAGAAGAATTTTCCCGGAGGTGGGCAACTGGGGGAACATTGGCCTAACCCGGAGTGTCGCTTGCGGTGCATGGAGCAGACTGGTGGGCCATATCACCTTTTGATTGGGTGGGGCCCACACGGCCGCCATACAGTTTAGTTAAAGTAGACCGACGTAAGCGCTTACGAAGAAACTAAAAAAAGAAGCGTTCACGAACGAAAAGTAGATGCATGCATGCGTGTGGGCGTGGGCGTGGGCGTGGGCGGGGCGGGGCGGGACCCACCACGACACACCAACAAACAATTTGAATTTCATCAGCATCGTCAAAATCTGACGACAACGTTCTTGTCCACGAATTATAGTAAAGACGAATGGGTCCTGCGGCTGTGGGCCCCGCCCAAAAGACAAGGATTGGAAATTTCAGGTATGGGCCAATACTTTTTTTTTTTAATTTGAGTGCCCTTTATTCTACTAGTCCAATGGAGAGACCCAAGGAAAATCTTGAGCTGGACTTGGGTTTATGATTTTGCATTTGGCGGTCACGTCACCTTGGGTAGCCTGCTCACTTGTCATGACTCACCTTACACGCATATATGATATTGTCCGTTTTAACTCATGAACCTCACAATTTTGTTTCTAATAGATCCCAACCCATCAAAAGGCCTCATGCAATATAAGGGTGTAAAATCTATATATTATCCCATTTACTTTCCTCTCTATAGTCGATGTGAGACTCCTACACGTTACACATGATGGATTGTAATTGGTCCACGCATGGTCACCATGGGAAAAATTCTCAGATGATCCGATTCTTGGGCACCTCATTGTGGGGCTACATGATTCGCAAATTAAGCGGTCTCATTCAAAAGAGACATGTGCAATCTATCACACTGAGCTGAGGGGTACTAGTTACAGTCAAAAGGAGAGAATTATAGAATCATATCTCATCCTTCTCCCTAATGTCAATGCATTAATGCTGAAAAACTCCGGACTAAGACTTGGCTTGCCCAACTCAAGAAATCTTGAGTCCAAAGAATTAATATTAAATATTAATTACCACTTGCTAAAGTCAATTTTTCATTTGAATTACTTTAAAAGTATTAGGAAATAAAAATAAATGAAATATCAAAATTATAAATATATATATTAACTCAGTTGTGTTCAGGATAATTAACCAACATTAATAAAATTATATATTAAAAAATTCAAATCAATGAGCTAACCATAAAGAAAGTCAACAAAGGTTGAATTTAAGTTTCACCATAACTTTATATTAACATAATTTTTTCCATTTATAGAAGTGATTAGAAGAATCACGAGAACCACCTAAAACTCAAACTACTAATTGGATGCCTAATATCTCTAACAAACTAATCCTAATCCTAATACGTCTAACAGGTTGAACAATAATAATTAAAATAGTATATGAATTCTAAAACAACCTTAGAACTTGTTCTTTTGCAAGAATTCTGAGAATTCTTGTATGGAGAATTTCGGAATTAATTCTTGTCTGGGTCCTCAAGTGGTAGTCTCACATTATATTTTATCAATCTCACAACCACCAGATTTTTTCTTGCCGGTTTTTGCATTTTCTGGGATATAATTAGGCCCAGTTCTCCATGCTCCAGGGCCAACCCAGAATGGATAGATTCTTTATGATGTTCTTTAGGCCCATTGAATGAACATCCCCATGGGCCTATTTTCTCGCCCCATGATGAAACATGATGGGTCCAACCTATCTATCCATAAAGGCCATATATTGGCCTGGCCCACCCCAATCTAACAATTTTAATTAAATACATCCATGGGTCTAGCCCATCAACGAATAAATCATTTTCCATTTCCCCTTAATTCATTTTTCATTAAAGGGAAGTTTATTCCATAGTCATTAATGAATATTCACCTTTATCTTTAACTTTATTTTAATTTCAGACGTATCAAGGACGGGCTTCGCTTTCATTTGGGGGAGGTTAAAAATTTTGGAAAACCCTCCAAATCTTATGGGAAATACTATACTTCTTTTATTTTCAAAGCAAATTTCTTGATTCTGCCACTGGATCTAAATGTTGGCTAATAATAAAAGAAGATGGAATTGGACATGTTTCAACTCAGCCCTACCCAACCCATACCATTCTTTATCCATAGAAAATCTCCCCAGAATTTAAATAATCGTTTTAGAAAATAAATAGTTTGGTTGAAGATTTTAGCTAAAATCTAATCAATATTTTATATACCTTAAATTTCTTTAGCTAAACATTCCCACCAAAACCTCAAGGCTTTAGTAGAGGCAGTGGAAAAACTTTTTAAGATTCCCTCTCGGGTGGAGCCCACTTCTCAATAATATATTTGTGTGTATAAAATAGGGGTGATAAAGAACACCCAAAAAATCCCTATTTCAATGAAGTTCACTTGAATGCATGACAATCATATGAGATACAGCAAGAAAAGGTTTGGACCAACGCGAGGAAATACAAATTATCATGCGTATCAAATGATCCAAACCCTTTGTATTAAGTTGTCAAAATTTAATTGCTACACACCATACAAATTAAATGGTAACTAATGTCTTGAACTATTTTAAATTAGGATCAATATCAATTAAAGGGTGGTCCATGTGTGAATGGATTGGATGGGTTACAGGCGAGGCCTTGCTCAGGCGAACTTGAAAGAGGTGCTGAAAATGTAGGTTAATTCAAGAATTCCTCTATACGTGAAGTCATATTCGCATTCAAGAGCTGAGGTCTTTACGGCGTCTTTGGAGGGACGGCAGGCGAATTGACATAAAGTGAGGTGAAGCATCAAATCATGCCCCCACCATTAATTCAGCACCCACGTGGATGCCATGTCAGCACGCATGCCTATAATTGGTTTAGAAGGGACAACCACAAAAAAGTATCGTGGCCTTTCCACATGAGCTGGGCTCTCAATGCCCAGCCCAGAGGAAGCCTACTGTTGGCTGGATATTGAATGGGCTGAGATATGTGTGATATTCTGGTTCAATTAAACTGCGAGCACCCAAGCCTGTGCTAGTAGCCCAAATAGAAAGCCCAGTTCAACCCTAAATCTCCCCTTAATTAATTGAGATGGACTTTTTTTTTTTATGGCTATTGGTGGACCCTCATCTTTGTTTCTTCAGTATTAGCCACTTTTGGAAATACATTTCTTAAACTTTAAAGGTATTCAACTATATATGTTATTACTAGGGCTATCAATTTGGCCCTTTGATGAGAGGGCCTGGCCCAGCCTTCCCTGTTTGGTAAAGCCCACAAAAATAGGGTTCTTTACTTGTTATATAGCCTAAGGGTGGGTACGGCCTGTTTTCGAAAAGTCCCCCCAACCCATTATTATCTTAAAGTAAAACAGTGCTGGTCCGCCCTATTTGTTAAAGCCCACAAAAGAAATATCTTTCTTCCATTTTACCCAAAAAGGACTTTCCGCCATCAGTCATCACTATCTAAACTTGTGCAATTTCTTGAACCATTAAATTCTATGTAAGTGTAGATCATTTGAGCCCGTGATTCAATAATCTAAATGAGTTGAATATGCAGGTCCAATACCACATAATAGATTAGGGATGCTGAGAATATACCAAAAATGAAGACTAAAAGATACTCACTCTTCCACAGTCTTGGATATAGAATTAATTCCCTTGGTCATTGATGATTGCTTGTGATATTTTGGAACTTGAAAGGAAAATGTAATTGAAGCCTTATCTTTGGAAATTTAGGATTTACTTCTAATCTAAGGTAATTGCAGCTTAACCTTCACTTTATTAAAAAAAAAAAAATCAGTACATTCTAGATTCAGTTCTTCTAAGTGACAAGCTAGCCTTTTCCAAGAAAGATATGCTAGCGCTAGGTCCCTTTTGCTTTCCATTTGCTATTGAATATTGATGCAAACTAATCGTGTTTTCGTTCTCACTGTGATAGTCATACAACCTTTTGGACTGAATCATTTGAGACAAGGAGACCTCATATGAGGGAAGGAGCCCTTGGGTAAAAGAAGGTGGCCTACCTAGGTTCGAACTTGGGGAAGCCACGTGAGAACTGTCACACTTTTCCATTGGGGCAAGGCACCATTATAAAAAATTCCCTTCGAGTTAAGGCTCAATAATGCTCATCAAATGCAACACGGGAAAGGTCCTTAAGAGTAAAATAAGGACCTAAAAATTTAGGCCCACTGAGGACATCTAGGGCTTTTACTCAACCTAGGCTTGGCTCACATATGTTAGGGCAGGGAAAGGGCTTACCTTGTCCGGCCCTTTTGATAGCCCTAGATTTTACACCCATACCGCATGCAATCTAATTGAAGACGACTTAATGATAGGCCGGACATGGTTTGTTGGATCATGATCATACTGAGCTGTTGCCTATTTACTATCGTCATCAATATAATCTTCTTTAATATACTGGTTTATATCTTCAGACCTCAGCTTTAATTATTCTGTGAATATGATTATCTTTAACTTTGTTTATACTCCACTAATGAGAATGGCCACTTACCACACTGGTAAGTGGCAGCCACATGAGAGTTCGAACCTTGGGTACACCACATTTTTTCACTTGTATGGGTCTTCTACCCACTTGTGTGAGTTGTCTTCTCGTGTATGAGCAGGCTCTCTTATGGTCCCAGGCCCGTGGTTGGGTTACCGAACGAAAAAAATGAAAGTATAAAGTGAAGATAAGAAGGCCGACCGCCTACACATGAGGGTGGTAAACAGGTTCTGTTGAGGGATCTATAATTTGATACCCCACTTGTATCCGACCTGTTTATCAAATATATCAGGTACCTAGGGATGAAAGTGGGCCGGGCCGAGCCGGGCTTTGACAGGCCCTAGGCTCGGCCCTAGTATTTTTCAGTAGGCCCTAACTCGGCCTGAGCTCGAGAGGGCCTCAAAAACCCTGGCTCAGGCTCGACTCTTATTAAGTTATGAGGCTCTTTGAGCCCGGCTAATGATATATCACTAGCTGAAAGAAAATATTTTCAGGAAAAAAAAATCATGTAGGAATTCAAAGAAATCTACATATGCAAATCAGAAACAAAAAATGGTCAAATGCATGCATTCATCCCATATTCCCATTCCCATAATTTGGATTGCAACAATAAAATTAACTAAAATAAGAAAAACTCCATAAAAGCAAAGGGAGCCCAGTTCCAACACTCCATAATAGTTCAATGTTAATATAGATGAGCATTATCAAACTCCAACAATAATACAAATCAAATTAAACTCCAATAGCATCATAGAATAAAATAAAGTATTCGGCTAGCATCATAAAATAAAGTCTCCAGCATCACCAGCTTCACCTATAACAACAACAATAGAGCCTTGTTAATAAATAATAATAACAACAAAAGAAAGGTTGTTCCAGAGTTAACAAGACTGGAAAAAATGTCTTCCAGACCATTAATATACATGCATCCTCAAGGTTGTTTAGGGATTATTTATATTGGATTAAAAATAGGGTTTAACGTTTAGTGCTTAGGTTTATGGTTTATGGATTATTTAGTGCTTAGGGTTTAGTATTTAGGGTTTAGGGATTATTTATATTAGATTAAAACTAAGGTGTAGGATTTATGGATTATTTAGTATCATAGATTCATATAAGTATTATCTACTAGTGTACACATATATATAATATATGGATTAATATATGTAGGCCCTATGGCTTACTGTTTAGGTTTAAGATTTATGGATTATTTAGTGTTTAGGGTTTAGAGATTATTTATATTGATTAAAACTAAGGTTTTTGATTTATGGATTATGTTATATCATATATGTATTATATATTGTATAGTGTACATATATAATATATGTATTAATATATATAGGCCCTAGGGCTTACGAGCCGGGCTTCGTCAAGCCCGAGCTCGGCCCATTTAAGAAAACGGGCCTCCTACTAGGCCCTAGCTCGGCTTTTTTGTCTTTTGCGCCGAGCTCGGGCCGAGCCTATAACGAGCCGTCCGTGGGCGGCCCTAGGACAGCCCGGCCCACTTTCACCCCTACAGGTACCCCAACTGACATCGACATAGTAAACCCCATTAGACCAAGCTAACCTACTAATCATTAAGTTGGTACTGAGTTACTACAATTCCTATCATGGCAACTTTTGCAATGCCCCATTTGGGTTCTGGGATTTAGCTGTCTTATGAAACTTACTGTTAATCAATTTAAGGCTCTAACCATCTAAATGTTTAACTTCAGCCAGGTTCTCTTCATTTGTAACTGACCTATGTAAACTGATGCTCGATGGCTCGAGTTCACATTGGTTTAGGTGGGTCAATTAGCAGGACAGGTTTGGACCACATGAATTGGATATAAACAACCTGAGCTAGCGTATTACAAGCTACTCGAGTTAAGCTCAATTTGGGTCTAGTTTGAGTTCGGCTCGGTTAACTCATGAACCAAGATCAATCTAGGCCCTGTTCTGTTTGAGTTTGGCTCATGAAACTATCCAGGCAAGCTGAAACTGGAACCCTTTTTCTAGCCAAGCACCGTATGTTCCATCTTTGGTTATCATAAAACAAGAGAGAAGGATGGAAAAGTGGAGGTGGAGACAACCATCCACAATCTAATTTGTAGTGTAACAAATTTTCTCTAAGTTTTCTCTGTCTTCTCAACATCCAAATCCCCCCTAAAGGAATATAAAATTTTGCAAGAGAACTGGGGCAGCCCAACTTTCATGAGGGCTACATTTGGCCTTAACATTTAGAGGACGTTTGTTTTTTTCATTTACATATGTAATTGAATCACATGGGTAATGGATACACAAAAATCAAGTTTGTTTGGTGTGATTTTGATTCACATGTGTAAAATAGTTGTGTAAATGGTGTGAAAGATGGCCCTTTTTGTGCATTGCATTTTCACACCTCAAGAGGTGTGAAACACTTTCACACTGCACTGTTACTAGGCGGAGTGCTACAGTGCCTCACTGAGCAGTCCGCCTTTTATTTTTTTTAAATTTTTTTGGGCTCCACTGGTAACATCCGGACCATTCATTCTCTTAAGAAGCTCAAACACGGCCATGTGTCCAATTTTCAACGGTCGATGATGCATGGAGGTTGAGATATGATCAACATAATCACAGCCGTTGGATTAATCTATTGTTACTAACATATAGCAGTCCGCCTTTTATGATTTTTTTATTTTTATGGGACCCACCTGTAAAATCAGGACCGTTCATATTCTTCAGAAGCTCAACCACACCCATGTGTCCAATTTTCAACCGTTGATGATGCATGGAGGTTGAGATATCATCAAATAATATACAACCTATTGTTACTAACATACCAAGTCCTCCTTTTATGATTTTTTTAATGTTCTGGGCCCCACCTGTAAAATCAGGACCGTTCATATTCTTCAGAAGCTCAAACACGGTCATATATCCAATTTTCAACCATTGATGTTGTTTAAATGTTGAGATATCATCAAACAATCTACAACTTATTCATAGATTCACATGTGAAATATTATGCTAGTAACAAACAGTGGAATCTGATCCACATGTGAGTCATTTACATATGCAAATGACTCACATGTGGGTCATTTACACATGTGAATTACTTTCACACGAAACAAACGACCCCTTAGCCTGGTAACCAAGTGAGCTGGGTTTGGGCAAGCTTCCATTAGAAGGGTTTACTTCACTCCACTCTACTAGTGAAATTCCCAAAGAGACTGTAAGCCATCCCAAAGAGACTGTAAGCCATCCTAGCGATGGTACTGATATGTGGAACTAGCAAGTGGAAAAACAACTCAACCGTCGCAAATATTGGGCGGGTTTTAACCTTTAAACTTTCAGCCTACATCCTTGCCTAAATGTTGGGCCTGATATTGAACTAGCTGGGCCTCAAATCAAATGGGGGCCATGGCCAACTCCACACTTATTCTCCTGTGATTGCTTTGCTCAGACCAGGGGTGGATTCTTCACCCACCCACCAATCCAATCCAAACCAAGCCATGTAATTCAGGGTTTTGGGTTGATCCCTTCTGCTTCTTATTATGTTTTATTTAGGTCATTGCTGTTTTGGCATATCTGATGCCATCAATAATGGGTTGGTCATTTGAGCCGTCAAGGACCCAACCCAGCTAGTTGTGCACTATAACCCACCAACGCAACGAGAACCCGACTGTCAATAAAAGGTTTCCAAATTGGGTTTGGGTTCGGCAACCAGATTAACAAATGGATGAAGCTGATATGCGGAACCAATCCTTTTGATGTTCACCAATCAGTAGGATGACTAGTTCACCAATCCTATTGATGTTGAGGATATTAGTAAAATTTATATCCCTAAATTCGAAGGTAGGGATGAAAGGGTTTGGTCCTTCTCAGACAGTGGTCAACTTACTACAAAATCGGCTTATGAATTAATCTACTATTGAAATGAAGTTGAACCAAATTTGCTTGTTAATTGGAAAGCTCTTTGGACACTCCCCCTTTCCAAAAGGGTTCTATTGTTGCTTGGAAATGTCTTAGAAATCCTATCCCGGTGAGAGCTATTATTAAATTAAAGATTAATTCAGTGAATGATAAATGTCTTATTTGTAGAAAAGATGAGGACTTGGTTTGGGATGCTCTCATGCTTTGTGATTATGCTAGGGCGAGTTTGTTTGGCTCGTAGTGGGGCCTTCGGCCTAGCTCTCTATGGCCTATAGAGTTAGTGGGATGGTGGAAGAACACATCTGAACAAGGCAATCTGAATCCTCCTCTTGGAGATGACCATTCAAAAATGTGGGCTCTTTCCATGTGGAGGACCATTAGGAAAGCTAGAAATGACTTCCTCCATATATTCCAATTGTTAAATCCCTTAAAGATCATTGGATTAGAACATAAGATGCTTGAATGTACCACAAGCCATTGTAGTGATCATTTCTTATGAAAACATGAGAAAATTGGTGAGGTCCCTTGAGTGGTTTCTAACAAAGATCTAGTGATCTACTCAGACACAACCTATAAGGCTAAGGAGGGGAACTTCACATTCAGATATGTTATGATGTTAAACTATAATATTGTGGATGAGGTGCTATCCAAGGGCCAAAAGTCACCACTTAAAACGAGACTAAAGCGAGGGCAATTTTAGCCGTGTTGGAAAAGGCAAGGAGAAATGGTTTTGACAGGGCTCATATTTTGATGGACGCTAAAGAGACGGTGCAAGCTTTGAAAGGAGATTGTGACTGGTCCATAAATCCCATCGTTTTGGACATTAGAGCCATGGGTTCTTTATTTTATTTTGTGAACTCTGATTATACTAGAAAGATCTTGAATGCACAGGTACATATGCTTTCTGAAGTTTGCTACTTTGATAGACAAAATGTAGTTTAGGAAAGGGCTTTTATTATCTTATCCGGGGGGCTAATTTGGTGTTATTCTATGTGCTTGTCCTTTTATCCTTTGTTGTTTTTCTTCCCTTGTAATGAATGTATGCTTATTTACCAAAAAAAGGTGCGAATGGATGAAGCTGGGGTTGATCCTGTAAGTGTTACCCACAGTGCTCAACCCGGCTAACTCTTTGCCATCCCTAGATCAGAGCTGCTACTTGTTTCATGCGACGTGGTAAAAAGGACAAAGAGGTGATCCACACCAAATGATACATTTTTTTGATGGGTTACCAAATGATACTTGGTATAAACCTGAGCGAGAAGAAACTTGAATGGAGCTTGTTTCAAATCAGGCGAGTTGAACAAATCTAGTGAACCTAACCATGTACTTGGCCTGACTGACTGACATGACCTTCCAAGCCTAGTCATGTTTCTGACCCCATCATCTGTTTGTCCATGTGTAGGGCTGTCAATCCGGCCCTTTGAAGAGGGGGCCAACCCGGCTCGGCCTGCAAAAGCCCTCAAAGCGAGGGCTTTTCTTTTTGTCCTAAAGCCCGGGGGTAAGGTATGGCCCGATTTTGAAAAGCCCGCAACCTTGCAGGCCGAGCTAGGGCTTGACTTAGCAAGCCCGAGGGGGCCCGGCCCGGCCCTTTGTCTATTAATATATAAAACAAATAATATGTATAATATAGAATATATATTTATACATAGTGATTTTTAAAAAAATATATATAAAGAACTCCTCTAATTAGCACTTAATGATAAAGACTTAATATTTTGTCAAAAAATAATAACCAAGGCTTAGAAAGAATTTTAATGGATATCCCCATAGATCACAATATTACCACCTATATTTAATTCTATGTTATCATATGAATGATATATTTGATTCTATGTTTGCCCAACACGAACATATTCTTCAATGAAAAGGGAATTCAAGTTGTCATTCATCATATTGAATTTCACCAATGCAAACTATTGAAGGTTAAGAGTTTCGATAGATGATCATTAACATTATCATTAAGTGAGGTTGAGTTTCAACCACTAACTATTGATTGATGTCATTTTCTTTCTATACCCCTACTTTTATGACTATTGTTGTTTCATTCATGTGGATCCCACATCCGAAGTTAAAAGTTTGTGACTCATGAATCAAAGCATCTTTATCATTCATCTTCGGTATTCAAAGTTTAATTGTTTTGTTATAAAATCCAAGGGTGATTTTTCGAAGAATTACAAGTTAGGGTTAATGCTAACTCAAGAGTGGTCGAATGTTTATTTGAACCACATATACAAATAATTTATTTGGAATAAGTCCAATTCCTATTTAAAGTTAATCTAATTGAATCAGACACGACTTGCCAAACATGTTCTCATGGTTCACATTATTGCTTTATAAAATATATAGAACATGAACTAGTAAAAAAGACAACAACTAGCAAAACTTCAACTGTGACAATCTTAATAATAGCCTGAAAACAAACAAAACCGAGCACATTATTCAAACTATTAAGACTGAAAACAAACAAAATCGAGCACATTATTTAAACTATGTAACTACTGCTAGTATGTTAAGGTATTTAAAAGTGTATTTCCTAGTTTCATGTCACAATACTATCACATTACCTTATTTCATTTAATCCTAACTAATATTTTTTATAAAATGATGAAGTAACTTGTTTTGTGCATTCTTTTAGAAGTGTTACGAAAAGATTGACTTTTACATTGTCCCTCGAATAAAGATGGGTTAGCATTATGGTATAGAAGAATAATCATTTTTTCCGGTCCTGGCCCGACCCTAGCAATATGGTATAGAAAAAATGATTATTTTTTAATGAAGGTGGGTTAGCATTATGGTATAATCATTTTTTCCGGCCCTGGCCCGACCCTATCTCAGCCCTGACCCTTAAGGGTAGGATAAGGGCTTCGATATTGTAGGCCCGCAATGGGCTCCGAGGGCTTTGACTTGACCTAAGCCCGGCCCGCATATATGAGGGTGGGGTAAGGGCTTACCTCGGCCCGGCCCGGGCTCGACCCTTTGACCGCCCTATCCATGTGCATTGCATGTATCAAATTAAGAAGTTGATAAATACAAAGAAGAAGAGTTTAATGTGTTGCCCGCGTCAGACAATGAGTTAAATATAAGCTTAATACAATTTATTATCACTGTTCGATCTATTGGGTTAGTGAAAAAAAGTATCATATATTTCCTTCCTGCAATTTATATACCATACCTTTTGAAGCTTTTATGAACTGGGATGCAGGCTCTGAACACTAGTCATGGGTTGATTGTATCATTAGGTCCCGTGCGACTTAGTGCTCCACTGCTTTCTCTTCTTTTTTGCTTTTCTTTTTGTCTCTTTGGCTTCTAAAAGAGAGATTTCAAGAGTACAGTGAGAAAGAAGCCCTAAAACAATTATATGTCAATTTTCTATGATGGTGTTGTGGAATGCCTTTATGTGCTTATGGTTATAATATAAAGAGATTTGATAAGTCCAACCACAGCAAATTGAATTTGAATCATCTGAGGCCTCAGAAAATTGTGTGCGGCATTCCCTTTAAATTTGTTGGCAGGGCCCAACCGTGTAACCGTAACGGCTCGAAATCACGATCTCTTAATGCATTGTTATTGGGAAAAAATTTACTTCAATGAAAGTTGGTGAAAGACTTGGATACGCACCAGCCGGAGATTATGCCGTGGGGCTGGTAATTGCTGGTGAGATGGTGCCTTACGTGACTCTTTCTAGTGCGAATCTTTACATATTTTCGCATAGATCTGGCCCACTTAAATAGTGCTTGAATGAGGTCAGGTTTCACCATCAATGCCGGGAAAAGAGTAGGCCTGTCAATGGGACGGGTTGAAACGGGTAGAAAGCCCGGCCCGGCCCGGCCCAAGCCCGAAAATACAGGGCTTTATAAAAAATCTTGAGCCCAGTGGGTTGGGCTTGGTCAATAATTTTAAAGCCCGGCCAAAATGGGACTGGGACTGGGCAGAGGATGCCCAGCCTGTTCAGGCCCGGCCCGGCCCGCTCAAAGTTAATTTTGATAAAAAAAATTTATATTACTTAAACTGCCCGTCACTAACAGTAAAAAAAGGGCTAGTTAGGAGGGGCATTCTTATAACTGTGCCCTCCATCAGTCCATCTCTTTTATAAGACGTTGCAAGCCCTAAAAACATCCCACACTCAATCGCTCTTCTGCCTCTTCTGCTCTCTACCTCTTCTGCCCAAGATTAGTTTAGTCATGACCCAACTAGTGATGGTGATTTAGATAATGATGGGAATGCACTAATTGATGTTTTAGATATATTAAAAGAAAATTAATTTCTGTTGATTTCTTTTTTATATTACTTGACCCATATAGGATACTTATTCTCATTCATTTTATTGATTTTCTGATTTTCTACTTTAAAAAAAAAGTTTTTTTATTGATGCTACATTACTTTAACTTGACTCATATAGGATACTTATTCTCATTCATTTCTATTGATTTTCTGATTTTCTACTCTTACCGGAAAAAAAAAGGTTTTAATCATTTCTGCATTACTTGACCCATATAGCCTATAGTATACTCATTCATTTCTATTGATTTTCTGATTTCCTACTGTCACTTGCAAAAAAAAAAAAGTTTTTAACTCCGCCATGTTGCTTGTTGCATTGCATTGCCGGTCCTAATCCTAGAAAAAAGAGGAGGGTTTAAAGTCAGGTTCACACCGGTGTCTCGTGACAGTAGGAATAATTAAAGAATATTTTGCTTAGGAATAATTAAAGAATATTTTGCTTATCTCCAGGATCGGACTAAGCTCAGGCCCGGCCCTGTCCCAGCCCGGGCCCGTACGGGATGAGATTAGATGTAAGCCCGTTCAATTTAGGGCCGGGATTGGACAACACCTGGCAGGCCCGTCCTATTTTTGGGACGGGATTGGACAACTCAAGCCCAGGCCCGGCCCGTCCCATTGACAGGCCTAGAAAAGAGCTCTCCGGATTACGTCAAATTAAACATGTGCGAAATTAAAGGCACTAATTTGGTGCTTATCACAAAAGAGCCATTGAGGCAATGTAGGAAACTCATGTGGGGCCTATCATGCTCCACGCTCCAACAGTTGGGACCATCATCAGAATGATTATATTTGAAGTAAAAAATCAGAGAAATCCTCTTAAATGCTTTCTCCAACAAGGCGCATTGAAAGAGATTATTAAAATAAAAAGGTTCCAAATCTATAATTCCACCATCAACTTATAAATTTTATTGAATGGGATGCATAAATATGTATCCTGAGTCATAATTGTCCATACCCTGATAAGAAATGCATGTGATTATATCCCTATAGATTTATTTGTGGCGATAAATTGAGTTTATCCTAATCATATCCACATAAGATATTATGAAATAAACATCATTACATCAACACAGTAAGTTTAATATATCAGATTAATACAATAAGTTTAATACATCAATATAATTGTCACATTCTTTATTACACAAATATAATGATAGTTTTACCTATCTATAGTTAATAATAGACTATAATTAATAATAGACTTTGCTCACTACCATGACCAAGTCAAACTATGGTACTGTTTAAAAAAAAAAAAAAGGAGAAGAAGAAGAAGCCAAACTATAGCCCTTATCACCAGACGTGGATGGGTTGGATTTAAACTATTTGGGTCCCCCCTACTCTGCTAAGATCCAAATAAAATGTTGAGAGTAGGGGTGTACACGAATCGGATTGGGCCAAATCTGTCACGGATTAATAGATTTAGAATCCGTCACCAATCCGTAGCTGTTAAAAACCGATCCGATCCAATTCGTGGAGGATCGGATCAGATTGGATCGGATTAATCCGTTCAATCTACTGTTAAAAGAAAGATATCAAATATTTTGTAAAAAAGAATTTCATATTTGACCCCTTAAATTTTTTTTTCTTATTTTATATTTAGACATCTTAACTTATATTTAGTCCCTTAAATTTTTTTTATTTATACTTAATATCAATAGATTGGATCGGATTGAATCCGCGATTAAGGGAGAAATCCGTTACCGATCCGTTGCTAATAGATTACAAGATTTTCAATCCGTCACCATTCCATTTACCTTCAGATCAGTTAAAAATCCGAGGATCAAATCGATTTTATGGATTGACGGGTTTTTTATACACCCCTAGTTGAGAGGCAGGATCAAGATCCCACTTTGGTTCTATGTACTAAATCCAAGTCCGCATCAATAGGAAATCAAAGATTTAAATTCACACAAGTGGCAGACCCAGACATTTAAAGAGGCCTTAATAGCCGAATTCAACCTATAAATTTTTGTTTGTATCCTATGTTTGCAAGACATGCAAGGATCGGATTAGGATCTCGAATAACTTCCGGGCTTAGACTTAAATTCCTATGGGATTCGAACATAGTTCCATTTTCATGCTTGTGAGACTGGACCAATCACTTGAACTCTATTCAAGACTTTCAAAACAGGTTTTTTTTTTTTTTTTTGAATGGTTGACTTTGATAACAGTTGAACTAAATATATATTAAGACTTGTGCTAATAGTAATTTAAACTTATTAAATTAAGTAAAGAAGTGGTTAAAAGAAATAGAATAATTAAGCAGTAAATGATCAGAAGTACAAGATGTTAATGAAATGAAATGTCAGCATCTATGAAGTATGTAATCTTGTTATATATGCCCTTCCTTTTGTCATCACAAGTGCAAAGGTTAGCCCTACTACCTAACTTTCCTGATGGCACCATTTACCTAATTATCCATAAGACCCAGCACTAAAAAAGTTATTAAAAAGAAAATAGTATGGGCCACCATGGACCCAAGCCTGACCCTATTAGGTTACATGCCTACCAATGGAAATGCGACCTAATCACCAGGATTGCATCAGTTGGATGTTAAGTTAGGTTGAGTGCAGGCCACGTCCATGTTTTATTACATGTTTGTTCTTTTGGGTCATGGGCATTAGATCATCAATGAAATAGGGTTCCCTGCACTGTTATCCTATGGGCTTATTTAGAACTTCAGGAATTGAATGAAGTTACTTGATCTACACATTAATGAAAATTGGTGAAGTTACCATTGTTTCAATTGTTTTGTTATTCTGTCTTAACGAACTATATAGGCAAATGGGAGGTATAAGTAATTAGAGTGGCATGTAACCTTGGTGTAAAGACCATTGAAATTAAAGGCCTATTATGAAGCTTTACCCTTGTGTTATAAAGTGATTCTTTAAATAAGATTGCGTGGGTATCTAACGGAAAGTCTAACTCATGAAAATTTTAATTCCTCTTCAATGAAATTAGGGAGATTTAAGCTCGCAATAATGTCTCATTCCGTCATGAGATTAGATCCGCCAACTCAACGGCAGATGTGCTTGCAAAGCGAGAGGGTGGATAGGTTAATTCCTTGGGTGGGTGTCATCTTGTAATTGGAGTAATGGCTGGTGCTTCTCTCTTGCACCTTCTAACTCCTCTTTTTTAAGTTTTGATGTATTCATTTCTTCCTTTTATTAATTGAATCTTTGTAAAAATAAGCTTTATCAGGAATGTAATTAAAGGACTCAGATCAGGGTCAAATATCAAGTTGTGCCCCATTATTCTTACTATCTTGATCACATATGGGTACAGCCTTCTGATTGAGTTGATTTTTCGCTTTGTTTTATCTCTAGGCAAGGAAGGTGGTACCCAACAAGTAACAACTGGGCAACACCAGGACCACCACGTCCTGATAGAACTTGGGTATTCAATAAAAGTGACTAGAAGATGCATCCAAAACTGCTATTCCACGTGCATGGCATAGTATCAGAATCAGAGGTTTACAGATCCAGAACCCCAATTGGAAGGCATATTCCTGGTGCCCTTTCACGTGGCTCCAAAGGATCCCAAAAGGAAGGTAAACTCTGAAGAAGTCTGACTACAAAACGCCCAAGGTTTTTCATAAACAAACACCCCCTTGTGGGCCCTACATGTATGGTTGAAATGCCGATGATTCAAGGAATTCATACACATTTATTCAGCGCAGAACAACATCACATTACATCATGTAAATAGGTTTCAGATTCTCGAATTATTAGGCGCTCCAACTCATTAATAATGGGGGTTAATTCCTTATTTAAGTCTCGATAAGTAAACGGATATGAGTAAATCATGACCTAAATGAGTCCGAATCTTGTTCTAGCTTTGTTTTAACGCGTTGACTCAGGATCCGACATATTACCTCAATTTCTTAAAACTCCTCCTAAAAGCTGGTTTTGTTTTTTATCTAATCATTTTATACTCCGACCCATCCCATATATGGATCAAGTTCTGGTTCTAGTGTCATCTTCTCATTAATGATTCCGATTCTAAAATGAAGAAATGGTTCCGGTTCTTGTTCTTGTTCTAGATCCGATTCCATCTTCTCATTAACGGTTCCAGTTTAGGGTCCACTATAGACTCGGACCCTGAACTGACCCGTTTACATTCCTAAAAATATCAATACCATGAAAATGATCCTTACCACTAATTAATAGGCCACAACTTCAACGACTTCCTATTATCCGGATTTCTTGTGATTCAAAATTTAATTAGGTGTAATTGTTGGATCATGATTCTAAACCAACTAGAGACCACTTAGGTTTAAAACTGCATTATCATACTTGGACTATAGAGGAGTTTATTCGGCTTCTCTCTAGATCCAGAGGGATTCATCCAGTTCAAAGGGTTGAAAATCTGGTATAAAAGAAAAAAAATTAAAAACTTATGAGGGTCGGACTGGTTAGTGAGTGGGGCCCACCATCAAAGATGAGAAAGGGAAGTTTATGTTTGATTTGATGGGCTCTTTTGGGTAGTGTGTCCATAAAGAGAAAAAAAGAAGGCTGCCATGGTATCCCACCAACCATCATGCTGAACCTGAAGGAATGGACCCACATGGACCACTTGACTGACTGCATCAGAATATGTTGACTGTATTGGCCTCTTGCTTTCCGCCACGTGTATAGATCTGGGCCATTGTAATCAGTACAGTGTACTCTCTTCACAGGGATTTTTTGGAGAAATTTATAATGTAGCCCCTGTCATTTACCTATTATTATGTAGAAGTCCCGGAAGTGGTAATAATTATTTTTTAGTCCCAAACTTATTGTAACTAGTTTGGCACTTTACTAACACAGTAAAAAGTCAAGTAAAGCCTCCATTTTTTAGATAAGATGTCACATAAAAAACACTTTAATTCAAAACTCCCTTCATCTTTTTAAAAAAGTCAAAAAACAATCACATTTATCCACTAGAATACAAAAAAGCTTCACTTTCATATACAAAAAGTAAAAAAGAATTCATAACAAATAACTAAAAATAAAATATCATCATAACCCACTTATATTTTATTCTTTTTTCAAAACGATATTTACTTCACTTGACTCTATTAGTTGAGTTACCAAACTAGCCGAAAACCACAAGACACACTGAGCAGTATTGTCTCACAAGTTACATACCAATCATCCAATGTAAAGATTATCTCCACTGATAATTTATACTATATAAGCATATAATCAGATTTTGAGTTTCTGTGCTACTGATGAATTCTTACAATTAATTATATATAGTTCTTTTAATCAAGTTACATTTAAAAGATAATACAAATGCTCATCCATGGTGAAAAGGTTTGATTCTTTCAAATTTGTTTACCTGTAGATTCATGCTTTTAAATTGTGGACGCTACTTAATGGTTTAGCTTCGACCTGTCAATTCCACCTAGCGTGGATCTAGTAATTCAGTTTTCAAGCTGGTGTTTCTTCATTTTTCTTTCTTTTCGGCTCTAGTTCGCAAATATAACTGAATTAAAATGGTTTGTTTTTCACATGTTCAGTCCGTTTTTACTATTTGATCATTTTTAGTACCTCAAACGGCCTATTTCTTTAATTAGAATTTCTGGCAAGAATTTGGCGTTTTGGATAATTCTCATGACACCATGTGATGGTTCATCTCCTTGACCTTCTAATCTAGCCCTAAGCTAGCCTGAACCTAAACAAGCCCATTCCAGATCTCACTCTCAGTTTGGTCGAATCACCCAAGTTTAAGCTTGGCCCAACTTTTGTCCCATTACAAGCCCACACCCAAATGATCAAATGAAGATGTTCACGTGAGGTCTGATTTTTGTGTATCATTTAGAAGATGTGTCCATATTCACTATAAAAATCACTTATTAGTTTGAACACACACACAAAAAGAAGCAATTCAATCACATCTTAATTATGTTTTCTTAATAAAATAAAAGTTTTCATACAATAAGGATCACATACACATGTCTAAACCGCCAACTCACTCATTCTTGGATGTATTGGAATATGTGGTACATTTCAAGTAAATTAACTAAGGTAGGGCTAAGTCTGAAAGGATAGAAGATTCGGACCCCATCCACATCTTTGTGTGTTGGAGGATCCAAATCCAGGACAACTGCATCCACATCTTAAATGTGGTTTCAAGGGTGGGCCTACATAGCATCTTTCCCCCTTTTTTTCCAATGGATAGTGATACTTTAAATTTAAAATCGCAAGGATACGGTGCGAACACCGCTCAATCATTAGTGTATTGTCAAGGCATACATAGCTTAATTCATATTTTCATATGAGAATTTACTTATCTTTAGTCATATATCATTTAATAACCCTATTTATATATTTAATAATTTAATTTTGAAGCTGTTCTATGCTATCATACAAATGGGAAAAAATTTCTTCTATGCTAATTGTCTCCAAATGCAGAGGAGCCTACCCAATAATTTCACATGCTACATGTGAAATTGACATGGATCCGTGAGAGAGCATACCGCAGGAGCACGAGAGTATACTTCACATCTTATTTTAGATCTAAATTTGAAATTGGATTTAGCTTTTTCACAACGAATCGGATTCAAATATTTATAGCAAATGGGTTCTTTGTTGAACTTAGATTTGGATCAGGATCCCTCCACATCCGTCTTCAGGGGTCTAGATCCACCATGATTCCACCCAGAATCCAACTCATATGCGTCTTAAAAAGTAGGTGCCAATTTAAGTGACCTACAAGTCTTCATTAATTTGTTTCTCATTCTATTTCATACCAAAGTCACTTCATTTTTTCCATTTACGGTTGTAAGGAGCTTTGGAAGGCTCTTAAAAGGATTTTTTTCAATTGATTTTGTAAGATTAAAATCCAGTCTTCAAAAATGCAAAGCATTTAAAGATTGAAAATTCTATTATCTAATAATAAGGAGTTGGCCGAGTGGTCAGGACCATGATTTCTGTCTCTTTCGCAGTTAGAGGTCTCGTTATCGATCTCTGGTTCTCACCTCTTCAGGAATCGAAGGTTGAGTCCACTAGTGCAACCACCTGGCGGCCACAGGGATTTTATCCGATTTCTCTTTTAACCTGGAGGGATTTGTTCAAGCCAAAAAGTTGGAAACCCTCCATCAACAAATAAAAAAAAAACTATTATTTGACTGTGATAATATACATGTAGTTGCATATTGCTACTTAAAATTATTAATAGTAAATAGAATATATAACTTGATTCATAGAACATAATCTTTGTTTTCATTAATACATAGTTTTTTTTTTTCTTTAGTTTTATAAAGATTATAGGTTCAAAGAGAGACTTAGCTGACCGAGCCTAATACGACTTGTTCGAGTCAACTGGACTTGTGGCTAAAGCTCTAAAATCCTGATTTTTCTCACGCGCCTCTGCCACATGCTTGCTTACACGAGCATCTTTGATTACCAACAGTACCAACCTTGGATCCACATATGGAAGGTTCGTACGTGCCTGCACAGACATTAGCATTCGGATTTTCTGTGTGCAGAGCAGAAAGTGGGTCCACTTTTTCTAAATCTAATACTCACATCAGACATATCTCCTTTGTTACGAGAGAGGAGAGAGAGAATCCGCAACGTGAGAAGTGGGAAAGGCCAAGATCATTTCCTAAAAAAATCAGCTGAGAGGTAGGGTTCAACCAACAAAGTAACCTCTCGTTTTTTTTCACTTCAGAGTCTTGTCATTGAATATGGATCGATTCTTTAACAACACCATTCAACCATGAGCATGTTGATGATCTTATTATTCAATTGATCATTTATTTTAACATGGTTAAATTGCACAAACTGAAAGAAGCGAATTACATTCTAATCGTATGTTTTATATATAATCCATTAAGATGATGGACTCTCTTTCAGATAGACTCAGGTTTTGCCCACTGACAGTGTGGGGGAGAGGGTTGCTTGCAATTTAGATTTGATTAGGTGGGGACTACTTTTGAGATTCTTTTGTGTACAAAGAGGTTCTTGTTTTTTTAATAAAATTCATTGACTCACATGTCATAAAAAAGTGAAGGTGATATACTTTCATAAATATAAATTACACTTAAATTGTTCTTTTCGTAATTGAGAAGAATGCCCGAAATAGTAAATGAAGTTGATTTTTTGTAGGTGCTTATGGTCCATTTGTAAGTATATAATGAAATTGGTAAGAGTTGATGGGCTTCAAATGGGAGATATTAAAGAAGAAAATTGTTCTCTTACTAGCAAAATGTATATTATTTAACTACGTGGGGAGTTGATGGAGTGGCATGATCCATAAATTTGCTCTGATGTCTTGTATTAGAAATCTGTATTAAATTTACCCGATATGTATTTGTATGGATTTAACAAGCACCACCCAAAAATTAGTGGTGTTGAGTCAAGGACAAAAGGCACACTTATGCTGTAAAAAAGAAAATTGTTTGTTATTTACTTCCGACCGGAGTTGTAAAGTAAATGTTTTGGATTGGTCATAAAGTTAACGATTCATTTTTCATACCGTTGGTCAAGGAGTTCTGGACAACCCAATTGTTACTCATCATTTTTCTATCAAACCGACTTGAGTTATTGACTCATGTGAGCTTTGCCCAAGTAAATATAAATATGAAAAAGGATCTCTTATATCATTGGGGGTTCATGCCTCTTCTACAAGAGGTGGAATTTTTTTTTCTTTTTACTTATTTCTCCTCCCATTTGAAACACTTTTTGTTATGGACTTACCTAATATGTCAAAAGCCCTTTCTGTGAGCCATTTTCTACCGAGGCGGCTCTCACTTTGATAGTATGTAGTCATTTCCTCTACTCTATTTTAGAAGACTCTCCCTCTACTTTAGGTAGTCATTTCCATGACTCGAACACAAGACACCAAAAGTTATAGACTTAACATTTGTCTTTGATACCAAATGTCATGGACTTAACCAATACATCAAAAACCTCAGGACAGACAGAACGCGTCAAATTAATGGACTTAACCAATACATCAAAAGCTTCAGGACAGACAGAACGCGTCAAATTAAATCTTATAACAACTTAGGACTATAACACTTTTTCATATAATTACACTAACTTTGATGTGTTTTTACAAAAACATTCACACCAAATAATGAATAAAATCTTTTTTGTGCAAAAAAAATCTCATTTTTGTCCAATATTTCCTGAGAAACGCAAACCCTAAGATAGTAAATACCGAGTCAATTCGGTTAGTCAACTGAGCTCTGTCCAAACCCACATACTACTCATATTATGACTGATTTGAGTTTATCCAATTAAGTCTAAGCAAGTTTTCAAACTCTATTTCTTCTTAATTAAGCATCTTCATTTTCCAGTCTTCTCTTCTTATTCTTCTTAACCCAAACAAGGGAGTTGGGACCCTGATAACACCCACGTACATAAGAGGAGAGAGAGCCTACACAAGTACAAAGAGGGCCCTTACATGTAAGAAAAAAACCAACACAAGTGGAAAAAGGGAGCTCACCTGCTGGAAAAAAAATGCCCACATAAGTGGATAAGGGCAGCATGCCCAAAGATGGAAGGAACCTTTGTCGTCTAGGTGAGGGTGAGATGAGCAACCCCTTGTACATGTGGAATCAATTTTTGTGTGTCCCACCACAGATTATAATGTCACCACAACTGTATACCTGTTGCTATCAATGAAAGTGAAAATAACTTTTGGAGGGAATAACTTTCCTCTAAAATACAGCCATCTCACATGGGCCCACTGAATTAATGCCACAGATCTCTCCTGATGATGGGCCCCACATATGAGCAGTCCTCTGTCCAGAATTGATGATACTATGCAAAGCCCCCACAGGTAAATATCAGATGGGTCTGTTGCAGGGCTCCTATTTTCTCAATTTTGAAAACAATGACCGTTTGCACCAAAGAACAATCCTGACCGTCTAATCTGTACCCTAATTTCATTGCTTGTAAGAACAACCATGTAAATAGCCATGATCATCTCACTACATTGCACGTGGATGGTAGAAGTAATGGAGCAAAAGTTCAAATTAGCATAATTGGCATTCATGTACATTTCACTCAAAGCAAACTTTGCAATTGGTTGACCAAGTTATTTTGACCGGCTGTCATTTTTTATGGTAACCATCATCTTTTACTCTGGTTTTTAAGTTGATGCATCTCATGCACATGTAGAGGATGTGACAAAGAATTATAATGAATGGGTCACAGTTATCATCTAGGAATATTTTAAGAATATATTTAGTGACTAAAATCTTAATGTAATGCAAGTTGATCACAAGTCTTTGTATATATATTTGAGACTAGTCAATGATATTAGTGAGATGACTCCGTATAGCTCACCTGGCTAAGTGCCACTTATAGGAATCATGATTGGGCCTAAACATGTACAACAATTTAACATGATGCAAGCATTGTATGTATTGAAAAGACTAAGGGCCTTTTTTCTTTATTAGAGTTCAAAGAATTCATTCATGTCTCGGAAAATTTCAAATTCTTCGTCTCCTTAGGTGGAATTTCAAATCCCTCTTTTTATGGAGGATTTGAAATTCCAACAAATGGTATATAGAGTGGAATTTCATGAATTTTAAAAGGTATTTTTGGTGGTTGGAATTTGAAATTCTAATGAAAGAAACACAACATTTCATTTCAAATGTCAAGGGACAAAGGTCACATCATGTCAAAAAAACCCTAGCCTCCAAAATTCTAGTAATAGATTTCGATAAAGAAAAAGGCCATAAATGCACATTTGTGCAACTTGAAGGATTCCTTCTTAGGATGAAAAAACCTTGACTTCTTGTTATTGCCATTTCATCCCTACTAAACTTGTGTTAATCTCACGTAAAAGAGAAAGAACAATGATCTGTTTTTTTAACACCACCCACAAAAATCATTTTATGTGAGAAAGGTAAGAGCTGCACTTTTGAGCATTGGAAACAAATTTTTTCCAACTCATAGGGATGGTGTGTGAGGGAGCTAGCTGCATTAATGATAAGTATGTCCTCTTAATATACCCATATAGATATATAATGTCCTCTTAATATACCCATGTAGATATATAACTTTTTTTTATTTTACCAATAGGCGTCATATGTAGTTGAATAACACTCAAACATTTCAGATCATTTGACATGGGTGGGAGTGGGAGTGGGAGTGGGAGTGGGAGTGGGAGTGGGATGGAAAGATCTACTCTTGATAGATCCAGGTATAAAAGAAAGGTCGATCTCATGCCTCTAACACCTTGATCTACAACTTACTAGTATAACAACTTTACTTTATATTAAAAGAAATAAACTCTTGATCTAGTGGTCTGGTCCATTCGATGGGAATGACAAGGAGATTATTAAGGTTCCATGTATGAACGGTTTGGATGGATGCTAAAATGTGTCTGTCGAAAGCTTTCACCATAAATGCGGAGGAACCTTTCCCCTTCCTAAAATGGTTAATGTGATATTGGGTTCAAAAAAAAAATTTCCTTTTTTTTTATTTGTTGCCATCGGAGGGTTCTTAATTTTTTGGGTCAGACTAATTCCTTTGGGTCAAGAGGGAAGCCGAGTAGACTCCCATATAGCCTCAGTGTAGTAATGTTGTTTTCAACATACACTACAAGAAGTTGCACTTTTAGCGACGTTTTTTAGCGACGTTTTTAAAATTCGTCGGTAAAAGTTAACTTTTACCGACGTTTTTATTAAAAACGTTGGTAAAATAAAATTTTACCGACGTTATAATTTCGTTGGGAAAATGAGCACATTTTTTAGAGAAAAATCTTTAAACCTTTTGCCGACGTTTTAAAAACGTCGGGAAAATGCACATTCGCCGACGTTTTATAATAGAACGTCGGCAAAGATAATTTTTACCGACGTTTAATTTTCGTCGGTAAAATGAGAACTTTTTTCGTTTAAAAGGGAAAATTGTTTAAAACTTTTGCCGACGTTTTCTGAAACGTCGGTAAAAATTGACTTTGCCGACGTTTTTTGGTTTTACCGACGTTATAATGTCGTCGGGAAAATTAGCACATTTTTACTTTTTAAAAGGAAAAAATTTTAAAACTTTTGCCGACGTTTTTAAAAACGTCGTCCATAGTGTATATTTGCCGACGTTTATTTTAACAACGTCGGCAAAAATTGAAGTCTGAACTTTTTAATGAAGATTTTACCGACGTTTTGGTACTTTTGGCGACGAAATGTTAACGTCGGTAAACGGGTTTTTTCCCCTCCCCCGCGCCAAAACCCCTTTTTTCCTCTCTTTTCCCTAACTCTCTTTTCACTCTTTTCTCTCACTCCCGCTGCGATTTCCCTCCCTCTCTTTTCACTCTTTTCTCTCACTCCCGCTGCGATTTCCCTCCCTCTCTTTCTCTCACTCTCGCCCTCGGTCGATCTCTCCCTCGCTCGCTGTCTCTTTCTCTTTTCTCTCCCTCGCTCGCTGTCTCTCCCGCCACATGAATCGCCCCTTTTCCTCTCCAATCCCTCTTTTCCCTCACTCCGCGTGAATCGCCCAAATCTCCCTCCCTCTCCAGACCTCTGCCAGTCCCAGGCGCACGACCACAGCAGCAGCCCCCGGACGCCCGCAGAGCCTTCATCGTCCTCCTCGCGCCGCCGGACGCCTCCCCTGCACCAGGTACACCCCTCCCTCTTCCTGCACTCCGCACACACTGCTCACCTCTCTCTCTCTCTCCCTCGTTCCCAATCTCTCTGTCTGCTCTCCTCCCTCCCTCCTTCTCTTCTTCTTCCTCCCTCTCCCCTCTCTCCCTCTCTTCTCTTCTTCCTGCACTGTTCCTCTCCCTCTCCCCTGCTTCCTCCTCTGTGGCGCCCTGCGCACCACTCCCCCTCTCCCTTGGCTCTCTCTCTCTCTCTCTCTCTCTCTCTCTCTCTCTCTCTCTCTCTCTCTCTCTCTCTTCTTCTCTTTTCTTCTTCCTCCCCTGTTCCTCTCCTCTCGTCTGCAAAGCGCAGCAGGCGCAGCCGCTGCCGTTTCCTCCTCCTCTTCTTTCTTTCTTCCTTATCCTTCTCCCTCATCTCCCTTTCCTCTTTCTCATTCCACGCTCTCAGCAGTCCCCTCTCTCATGTTCTTCTCCCTTCGGGCCAAGGTCATCCTCTCCAGCCATCTGCTACATCTTCTTACACGCTTTTTTTTATAGGTTTCATAGATCGATTCTCTTGCATTTTGACATGGGTTTCTGGTATTTTCGGGTATTGATAAATGATAGTGATGATTGGCTGTGCTGGTAGTGGTCTTGTTTTAGTAGTTTATCCGATCTCAGTCTGAATAGAAATCTTTGGTTTTTTTTTTTTTTTCCCTTTTCCTGTGGTTTGGAGATTCTACTGAGTTGTTTTTATTCTCATGCTTTGCTAATTATTTCATACTGAGTTGATTTTTGCATTCTGACATGCTTTGCTTTGCTAAATCCCTATTTCAAATGGGGCTGGATCATATTTACCTACTTTACAGTTTGATTAATTTGTATTTGAGTTTGCAATTCATAATTTGAGATTTAGCATGTGCATATGAGATTTTAATGAGGTAGTTTCATTTGATTTGCTTCTCAATTTATATAGTTTGGAGTTTGAGTTTGTCAAGTGATATGAACTAATTCATCTATGCTCATTGTTAAGGCCCACGTCTAAAATCCCTTTTAGTATGGGGAACAAATCTTCTTAACTAGTTAAGAATTACCCTTCTATGGTAAATAAACCAAAATGCAAAAAAAAAAAAAAAAAAGCAATCATTTTATGGTGCCAAAATTCATGAAAGGACAAAACTCAATAAAAATTGAATGAGAAATTTCCATGTAACAACACCCAATTCATGAAAGGAACAACACCCATCAATCGTTTCCTTCATTTTCAAAGAAAAAACCAGCAGTCTGTTCCTTAATCACCCACTAACCCTGCAAAGGAAATACTCCATCAAAATCAAGAACTGAATAAAACCCACCAAAACATGAAAAAAAAAAAAAAAAGGATGCTGATTGGAGCTACAGACGAAAAAATCGAGACTTTTGTTCATAAGATTCAGCCCATGTTTCTCATACAAACACCCATCTTTCCCATTTTTACCATTCCAAAAACACACATATTTCTTTAAAAAAAAAGTTGGGTATTGGGATTTCAACGAGAATAAGAAGAAGGATGTGAAGATTATTAGTTTACAGAGCTGGAGATCATCTTTTCTGCTGAGAAATCTAGGAGGGAGGAGCGGGTTTCTTCGGCCCATGTTAGAGTTTGACCCATTATAATGTGGTCTTGTTGCATCCATGGGCTTGGGTCCTCCTTGGACTGTATGTAACATCAAACCTATAGCTGTAGCCGTAACCCCTGTCTACTACTCCCCATGTATCATATCTCTATATATTTCCCAGTCCAGAAAATTGCATGTCCTGGCCAAATGGCCTTAATGCTAGTAGGTTTTATTATTGCAAGAACACCATCAACTCTCAGTAGGTGCATAGGACGACGTTGGTTCAGTTAATCAGTTCCCATCTTCCTAATCCTTACAAAAAAAAAAAAAAGTCTTCAAGTCAAATGGTTATTGTAGTATGCGTGACATTCGGGCTGTTGGCATTGAACCCTCTTGGTCATGCATGATCCTCTCTCCTCTGTTTTTTTTTTTTATCGACCCTGGTTAGGCTACAGTGGAGGAGTGATACTAACTCGAATACTCAGTGATCGTGCCTTGGGCATATGTGGGTGATGCCAACGCGCCCAACCATGTGCCTTTGAAAGTTGGCCCATTCATAAATTGCTGTCTTTGCATGACTGTTCACATTGCTCCTGGGACAGCATGATGAGGAATGGGAAAAACAAAGGCCAAAGCAAGAAATTAGACGGGCTGGATTGGTGATAAGGGTCTCCATTGGCTTAGGAGGCCCACTGGCTAATTACGATCAAGAGGTGAAAATTAAAGTTTAAAGCGTACGCTTTCAAACCTCTTTAAGATAATAAGAGCCTCCAAATAGATTTAGACTTGACAAACGGGGCGCCACGCCATTCCTATCTGTCCTTCTCCAAATTAGAAATCAGAAATCATTTCAGAAGCAAATGGCTGCAAATAAAATCAGTTTAATAAGCTCAAATATGCAGCTTCTGCTAACTAACAAAAACATTTACCATTTGTATAAAAGAAAAGGCATCTATCATTTACACATTCACACTCCAATGGAAATCCCAGAGCCCCGGTGCCTTCTTATATAGTACAGGTAATCTAGGTGTTTTATGAAATCAAGATTGTTGAATACAGGGCTACAAGAAAGAGAGATCAGTTTCTGCATTCTGGGTGTTGATGTAGCAATAAAAATCAAGGAGTGGTTGGTAATAAGTGTGGGACAGCTTTTCTAAGCATGAATATATTTGTGATATTAGTTAGCAAAAGGATCCCAGCATCTAGAGATTGCCAAACACTTTATCTTCAGTGCTTTCCATACTATATTAGAGGTTAGTTTTGGATTTACTTTTTTATTTTCTTGGGGTTTCTTCCTAATAATGATCGAATTTAAGCTTATAAAAGTAATATAGGTGCAGGATGTGTATACCAGTTAGGGTTGTGAAACCGTTAATACAGGTAGTTTGATTGAGTGTCTTTTTTTTCAGAAAGGTAATTGCTGGTTTGCTACAGATAAAATCAGTGCAGTCGGTTCAAAAATGCAGTTTAACAAGTTCAACAAGTGCAGTTTGACCGTATTTTTCCCTAACTGGTTCAGTTTGTAGTCATGCATTTTTCAATTTCCAGTCACCCAATGTGCAGTTCAACAAATTTATAAAGTGGTTGATGAGAAATAGTCATGAAAAAATAACATGTTTAAACATTTACTTCCCTTTGACAAGTAGTTTTAGCCCCTGCACGCAAATTATAAGCTGGTCCTCCAAATTTATGTCCTTGACCATTCGCTCCTCTTCCTTTGTTAGATAAAATTCACTTTCTTATCAGTTGCTGTGAAAATCAATAAGATAGAGACAAACAACCCCAGAAGATGACATAAAACATGTAAATTAGTTCTTGACTTTTTTCTCCCATTAAGCACATGATAATTACCAATTAAGAATGAATCTCTTAAACCTTTTAACACGCATCAATTTGGTCTCCATTCCTTGTTTTTGAACTTTTCTGGCCCGTTTGGTAATTTTATTAATATAATCGAGTGAAGTCAAGTCAAGTTAAACATCCTATCAAAAACATTTTTTACCGAAAGTCCCTCCATCTTTTAAAAAAAAAAAGTCAAAAAGCAACTACATTTACTCACTAAAAGACAAAAAAATTCAATTTCCCCATACAAAAAGTAAAAAATATTCCATTTCAAACAACTAAAAACAAAATATTATTATAACTCACTTATATTTTATTCATTCTTTTCATTTCACTTCACTCCATTTTATTTTTAAAGTAAATTATCAAACGGGCCTGAAGAATCGATTCTTCATTTAATTGTTTTTCTTTTCCTAAATTTGGGTCATTAGTTAAGTCATTGTCCATAGTACTTCATCCAAGGTCTTGGCTATTCTTAGGTAGGGTAAGGGCTTTGGTATTGGAAGCGCCCCAAAGATTCCAAAAGATTCTGAGGGCGTTGGCTCAACCTAAGCATGGCCCGTATGATACAATGGAATTTAAGTTGGGACATGCATGCTAACGTTCATCAAACTTAGCTCGAATATGACGGATCTTACATTATAGTCATTCATAAAACTGTGTAATTTGATAGATTATGACGGATCTTACATTATAGTCATTCATATGCATCTCATTTCATTTATGTTGATGTTGCGATGTTTTGTTTGATAGATTATAATTACTTGTGATTAGGTCAGATATGGACAGGAGTTGGATATTACATTATAGGAACCGATTTAGTACGGAGTACATAGCTGGGGTGAACTCATTTCTTGATTTTGCGAAGGCGAATTCGGGCGGGGCAGTGTTGATTAATTGCCCGTGTAACGATTGTTGTGACCATCGAAAGCAGGACTATGTAACCGTGAGAAGTCATCTGCACATTAAAGGAATGATGGTCCATTACCTACGGTGGATATATCACGGGGAACCGGCTGTTCAACCTGATGATTCGGATGAGAGCGAGGATGAATCAGAAGAGAATCGTGATGAATATAATGAGTTGATAGATGATCATCGTAGGGGAACTTACTTGGAGGAAGATACTCAAGAGATGGATGATGTGCATGATTTTGAAAATTTGTTGAATGCTTCTCAGCGAGGCCTTTACCCAGGATGCAAAAGCTCAGATACTATGTTATCGTTTGTCATCAAGATACTGCACGTGAAGGTAGAAAGTGGATGTAGCAATAAGTCGTTTAACAAGGTTCTGCAAATTTTTAAGGACTTCTTACCCGAAGGTCATGTGGTGCCAGCATCAATTTACGAGGCGAAGAAATTATTACGTGACTTGGGCATGGGATACAAGAACATAGATGCCTGCAAAAACAATTGTGTGTTGTATTGGAAGGAGAATGCTCAATTGGATAAATGTCCAGAATGTGAAGAGCCTAGGTACAAGATCAATGATGGCAAGCGAAAGAAGATCCCTCACAAGGTGCTCCGTTACTTCCCATTGACATCGAGGTTACGCAGATTGTATATGTCAAGGAAGACAGCCACAGAGATGAGATGGCACAGTGATAAGCGTGTTGACGATGGGATAGCGCGGCATCCGGCTGATTCAGTGGAATGGAAAGAATTTGATAAGAAATATCCAGAGTTTGCCCAGGAGACACGTAATGTGAGGTTGGGGTTAGCCACCGATGGATTCAATCCTTTCGGTAACATGAGCACCTCTTATAGCATGTGGCATGTCGTACTTATGCCCTATAATTTGCCACCATGGATGTGCATGAAGGAGCCTTTCATGATGATGTCATTACTTATTCCAGGACCAAGCTCACCGGGTAACGATATCGATGTATATCTGAGGCCCTTGGTTGATGAGTTGAAGGAGTTGTGGGATCATGGTGTATTGACTTATGATGCCTCCACTAAACAAACATTTCAAATGCATGCGGCTGTGATGTGGACGATAAATGACTTTCCTGCATATGGTAACTTGTCTGGGTGGAGTACAAAAGGTTATAACGCATGCCCCTCGTGTAACGACATCTCGTTAGGGGTGAGGTTGAAAGATAAGATTGGGTACATTGGCCATCGAAAATACTTGGAACTAAACCACCAATGGCGTAGAAGCAAGGCCTTCAACGGTCAGCCTGAGCGTGAAAAGAGGTCTTTGGATCTACCGGGGCAAAAGGTATTAGACCAGCTAGAAGAACTACCGCCGGTCCGGTTTGGCAAGAATAACAAAAGAACGCGTGACGCTGCAGAACTGAATTGGACAAAGAAAAGCATCCTATTTGAATGGCCCTACTGGAAGTGCAAAAAACTCCGACACAACCTTGATCCTATGCACATTGAGAAGAACATCTGTGTAGCCTTGGTTGGAACAATTTTGGGCATAAAGGGCAAAAACAAGGACACCGAGAAAGCGCGTAAGGATTTGAAAAATATGGGCATCAGGCCAGAGTTGCATCTAGTGGAGAGGGGCGATGGATCCAGCTTGAAGCCGCATGCCTCTTACACTCTGGCACCAAAACACAGAGATGGATTTGATGAATTCTTAAAGTCGATCAAATACCCAGACGGCTATGCCGCGAACCTCTCGAGGTGTGTAACCTCGAAAAATGATAAATTGGCTGGTTTAAAGAGCCATGATTGCCACGTTCTTATCCAACGGATCCTTCCTATTGGCATGCGTGGCTTTCTGAATAAGGATATCTGTACAACATTGTTTGAGCTAGGCAGCTTTTTCCAAGATCTCTGCTCGAAAACACAGAGACACGATGTTTTGGAAAAATCGGAGGAGCAGATAGTTTTAATATTGTGCAAGCTTGAGAGGATCTTTCCTCCTGCTTTCTTCGATGTGATGGTTCATCTATCGGTTCACTTGCAACGCGAGGCCATCCTTGGTGGACCGGTGTAATATCGGTGGATGTACCCGATAGAAAGGTAATAGTTGATGACAGTTGATTAATCATTTATATATTAGTGCAATTGCCTTGCATTGAAAATCGTAATAGTTGTCATTTGTTGTTTAAAAGGTTTTTAAAGACCCTAAAGGGGTACGTTAGCAATAGAGCACGGCCTGAAGGTTCGATCGCCGAGGCTTACATTGTCAAAGAGTGTCTCACTTTTTGCTCAATGTATTTAAGGCAGACTGATCGACCAGAGCGTTATGATGATGGTGGCGAACGTGGTGTGGGGATGTCGGTCTTCACACAAACTGCCCGTCCCATCGGGCTGATGCCAAGGGCACATGATCCTTCTCAAAGAGAGCGTGACATGGCTCATTGGTTTGTGCTGAATAATTGCCCCGAAGTGGAGCCGTATCTACAGTATGTGCTTCAATCTAGCCATATTTATGTTTTGCTTGTTAACTCATTTATTCATTCTCTATTCGTACTTATTCATTAAAAGCTATCTTGAGTAGGGAACACAGGAATTTAGTTCAAGACCAAAGAGGTGGAGACGTCGGGCAGATACAACGAAAAGAATTTGCAGAATGGTTCAAACAACGTGTAAGACATAAAATATTATCATTTTAATAGCTTGATATTATTTGAGTATAAGCTTCAAATAACATTAGTCTAATACATTTGTCTTAATATGCTTATGTAGATGAATCAATTGCGAACTATAGGGTCACCAGAAGCTTTTGATGAGATGTGGTCATTAGCAAATGGCCCTAGATCCCTAGTGAATCTTTACCAGGGGTGTGATTGCAATTGCGTCCGATACCACACTATAGACTGTGAGAAATGCCGTAGGAGCCAGAGTAGCGGCTTGGTCGTTGAAGGGGAATATGAAGGGGTGAAACATGACTACTATGGCTACATCTGCAAAGTCTGGGAATTGTCCTATCGGCACGGGGGTAAGGTGGTCTTATTTGAATGTGAATGGTACAACACTAGTACCAAGCACAAAATAAACATCGAAGACCATTTTACAAGCATTGATATCACGGGTCGGTGGTGTAAGGATGATCCATTTGTCCTACCAAGTCAGGTGAAACAAGTCTTCTACGTCAATGACACCAGCAGAGGAAAAAATTGGAGAGTTGTAGAACGGGTCAAGACTCGGGGAGTATGGGATGTACCCGCTAAGCGGGATGACGACGGTGATGATGATGATGTGCCGGTTGATGCATTTCAGCAGGACGAAACGGCATTTGTTGTCCCAGTCCTCGTCGATGGTACTAGTGACCAATACTCTAGGGATGATATAGATCCTGAGATCGTTCTCAGTGATGAGTCAGCATTAGAGGATGGCCAAGACGAGGATGAAACGCTGGCGGAATACGAAGATGATGAAGAGAATGATGGTCATAGTCAGGAAGATGATGACATGGAATATGACATGTAGTGTTTACTTTTAATTTGCACATGTAACGATTAAGTAAATTAATAAAGAACTTTTCTTATAAAAAGTATGCTTAATTTCATTCGATTGTTATATATGCTGTGTGCCATGTTATTACCTAGCTTGTTATATTATGTTCATGTTTGATTTATCCGTTGTTGCTTTCCTTTAAATTAAAATTGAAACGATTCAATTTTTCAACTCTAACACAGAACATATGAATACGCCTCTCAAATACTGTCGTGGCAAAGACTCTCAACGTGTTAGGGAATGGACAAATGAGTTTGAACATAAATCATTTGAAAATGAAACTCCAATAGCAAAGCATGGTTCCCGCAAAATTCAACTGGCTCAGTGGCTAAGACTGTGTGGCAATTTCATCCCTGAAAGTTATATAATGATAAAAATTGCTGAAACATTGCCACGGGCTTGGGATGCTGCAAAGATGAGGATATTTGAAGTCTTACGACCATGGCATGCAGTGGAGTTCGTCGACCTATTACAGTCATTTGAAAAATGTATTCATCCCTTATGGATACAGTTCCGGAGAGAGAAAATGGTTGAAGGAATATCTGTTAGAGAACATTTGCTAAACAAGGAGCAATTGTTTTACGATCTCAAAAGAAGAGGATTTGAACCAAATATTGCAGATCTGGTGCGTTCAATAGTAAGCACTCTACCACCTCCTTGGCCGGTACAAGAAATTCATGCTAAGCTCAAGATTAATTTCCTAGACTTGAGGGAATTAGGAGAAATGCTAGAAGAGATCGAGGTCGACATTAAATTTCAGGTTTTGCACATGTAACAATTAAGTAAATTAATAAATATCTTTTCTTACATAATGACATGGTCACTTTGCTTATATTCACGTTGCGAATATTATTTATTGTCGTTAATAATTATTTATTCTCCTTGTCACTTTGCTTTAAGCCAGATTGCAGTTATGCCTTGGGAAAATAGGGCGAAACGTGCTCGGCAGGTCGCAGCTGCACTCGGGTTAGCTCATGTGGAGAGCACACGAGAGCCCTCGACGCAGCCTACGCCAGCTGCACTCGATGTTACACGGGCTGGAGGATCAGGGACCACCCCTGAATCGGCAGCCCCCCAGCCTCTGCCGATTCAGCCCTTGATAGAGCAGCCCTTGTCGACCCAGGCCCAGCCGTCCCAGCCTCCCGCGAGTCCTCATACGATCGGGAGCAGCGTCGGTGAGAAAATTGGAAAACCTTTTAAACTGTATAATGGTTCCTCTCAATTTATATTTGTGCTCTTTAACTTCTTTTCTTCTGATTTGATCACCTCAATTATCATTTGTGCTCACTAACTCATTTAGCATTGTCGTCTTAACAGCATCAGCCTCAGCTTCGGGTGCTCCGAGCCGCGTAAGGGGTGTCACGCGGGAGAAGAATGCAACGAAGCTGAGGAGACAACTGGGTCATAACATCCCAGTCCCGATCCCCAGCTCCAGTCATAGGCCAGAGGGGGAACATGCCCCATCACTGGCTAACCATCTTGGGTTAGCCATTAGAGAGGTTGCCCCAGTCAGGCCTCATGGCTGGAAGAAGCTTGACTCCGGGATCAAGCTTGCCGTCATCGCTGCAGTTAAGGTAAACTGAAACGATAAACATCAACCAAAGTTGTTACAGTTGTGCTCCTCATTACAATATCTGATTATATTTTGTTATTACTAGTGACTAATATGGTTATCCCCTAATTGCAGCAACTCTTTGAGATCGGGGATTACGAGGGTGATATGCAGCTTAGGGCGGACATTGACCGCCAATGCGGGATCTTGTATAGGGGTTGGAAGTATGAGCTGCATACTCACTATCTCGAGCTCTTGGAGCAGGGGGTTCCCCGACCCCAGGACCACCCGGCAGAGGGTTGTACTTTAGCTAACTGGCAGCAGATGATCTCGCAGTGCTGGGAATCACCAGCCTGGAAGGTGACCTTGGGATGTTATCTACAACGACTAATTATATTCCAATGTAATTCTATTAGTAACGATTTTATAAATGACTGCTATTGTATTATTGTTTTTCTATGTAGGCAAAGTCAAAGAAAGCGCAAGAGAGTCGAGCTCAGTTCATACGAGTGGCTCCCGGTCATTTGCCTCGAGGATGTCTCTAATGGTACTGATTATATTCATATGAAGAAATTTATTAAGTTTATTGCTTTCTAAATATGTTGCAGGGTTCATATCTAATATAAAGCTTTTTCAAATGATAGGTGGCACAGAATGCCGGTCAAGCGCCGCCCATTACTCAGTTCTTCCGCGACACCCACTACAGACGATCTTGTAATGAGTGGGTAAATGAGGTGGCGCAGCAGAGACATGTACGTTTCCTAATAAATGGTTTATAATTGCATAATGTCATAGAAGTATTCTAAATCCTTTATTGATTTAAATGGCAGGAGGCCTTGGTGCAGCGGACCGAGGAGCAGTCGCAGCCCTCTGTCACCACTCCGATGACTGAGGAGCAGATTGCTGCTGATGTGCTTGGGAAGAGGTCGGGCTACGTAAAGGGGTATGGGATATACTCAAGGACCTCTTCCTCTTCCACACAGTCTCGGGCACCGGACCCTGAGGTGGTCGCCCTGCGCGAGCAGCTAGCCGAGCAGGCTGAGCAGGGCAGGAGGCAGGCTGAGCAGCTAGCTGAGCAGGACCGGAGGCAGGCTGAGCAGGACCGGAGGCAGGCTGAGCAGGACCGGAGGACACGCCAGCTTGAGGCCTTTGTTCAAAGGCTGGCAGCTGTAGCAGGAATAGATCCGGCCGCCTTTCTTGACACCACGGGGGGGACCACATCTGCTGGGGATGGCACGGCTCCTGGAGGATTATGATGCGACTCTTTGGTTAGTAGAATACTCCCTTGAAATTTGCACATAATAACTAGTCGAAATTTACAAACACTAAAAATGTAGTATTTGAACAAATTGTCACTATCATGGTTAATTGTGGAACATGAGAAATCCTTGGCTATTAAATTCTCAGTGAGGATTTTCCATTTTCAATGGCAGTGGGGAATCAATCTTTAGATTTACAGATTCCTCAGTAGTTACCAAACGTGCCATTAGGGCCATTAACTTGAACAGGAAAAGTTTTCCACATTGACTCATTTATTTCTGCACAGTTGACCACTTGAACCCCAGGTCTTTTGATGCTCCAAATAAAAATACAAACCATATCAACTGATGAGATGGCTACAGATACACCGGTTAGAAGCACATGTCCAAGGAGGGGGTGCTAATGTGCAGCATTTACTGAGTTAGAGGATGCAAGCAATCCAACTTTATACAATTAGCTTGTAGACCTCTCACCTTGCCCTCCTCTGGGCAACTCCACTTTTTAGCTAGTAAAGTCATGGCAAGGATAAAGTGATTTCTTTTTGCTATATCACCACCTCATGTTTTTGATATCTGAAACCTAGTCCCTCTATTGTAACAGGGCCTGTATACAAAGAGTCCTCCATTGCCATGAAATTTTGCATTTCCTCTGTCCTACAACAGGGCATGTGTGGCTTACTATTTGGGCATGTTCTGTATATTTTAATGGATCCAGGTCTTCTATGGCCTCCACAATAGAAGTTTCTCTGTTGAGTTTATTTCAAAAGTTGGTCAACTGGTCAAAGTTTGTTGAATCTATTGGCTTTTTATATGTTCATAAAAAATCACGTTTCAAATTGGGTGCACTGATGACTTAATCTGAATCTCTCTTCCTTTTGAATAACTAAATTTGAAATCCCAATTGTATGTGATATGCCAGTACATTCAAACAAATTGAAGCTGCAGAGGCAAGATCTAGTCCCATATTAGTGTTTCAGATTATCCATAGGGAAATCCCACCACAAGTAAATGCCCAATAGGAGTTTATTCTATTTTCTCTGTTGTGTTTTTTTTTTTTTTTTTTTCTTTTGATAAGATCAAACTTCAAATAACCAATCAGAATCTAGGCCAAAAAACAACTAATGATAGAAGCATCCAAACATTTGACTTTTAACTTTATTAAATTGTGATTTTTTTATTTTTTTTTAACTTGACTTGACTTGACTTGGGATTGACTCACTGCCTCCACCAATTTCAAATAATGATGAAAAAGAAGTGAAGGGAGGGAGTGGGGTGGGTTTGGTCATCTAAACCTTTAATGTAAGAGATAAGAAAGATACTAAAAAAATTTAAGAAATGGTGAACATGTATATAGTGCAATCAACCCTCTTAGGGTTTGGTGGTGAGACATACAAATCTCTAATCAATAATACAACAACTAAAAATGTATGTGACATTATGAACCAATTAAAGGTGAACAGACTTAAGGCAAATAGGATACAACAGAGCCTTTGAATTTTCTTCTGGATTGCTATAAACTTCAGTGGAACTGATTATTGTGAAAAGTTCTCCAAAGTTAACCACGAACTGGATGGTCTAGATGTATTGTTAGAGTGAAGCTGTTTGGTTCATATCCTGCTCCATGGTTAGACAACTTGGCCTCTTAAGTCTGATTGTACCCAAAATGGGGATGTTAAATCCTAGAGTTCCATCATTTGGAACTTTCTTTCTTTCAGGTCAAACAGTTTCTGTTTCTGTTTGATATTCTTCTATTCATAACTGTCAATAGTGTAGGAATTGTATGGAACAATAGCTTGACTTGGTCTTTCAAAGAAAAGGGGGACCTAAAATCCATGCATTAGCATTGTCCTCATACAAGATCATGTTCGGTCCTTTTGGTCACTACCAGCCATTCATGTACAGCCATAGCAATATAAATTTCAAATCAGAAACTCTTACTTTTCAAATATGTTTTATTAGATGGCTAGAAATTAGACTCGCCTGCCAGGCCCAATAACTTGGGTTTGATTAGTTTGAACTGACATAAAACTATGGAGGGTGCTTTTGATATATTTAATTTCAATTAATGAATTTATGAGATTCTCTGCAACATTCCTGCTTTTTATTCTGTTTTCTGGTTTAAATGTTTTGGCCTCTTTGACTTTTGGATTTCACCAATTGGGACTATAAAATGTACTTCCTAAAAAATGTCAAATGCACACCTTTATGAAGGAAGGCTTGTAAAGAACATGTTTTAGTTGATTTAACTCCATTTCACTTGGCTTTTCAATGGTACCATTTCTAGTTCAAAGTATTATCTTTTATAGGATTTTTTCTATCATTTTGATAGTTAATGAAGTCTTAACTTAAATGAGGGGTCGTGTCTTAACCAACTCATCTATACTTTTTTTTTGTTCAAAGTATTATCAGCCAGTGATTGCAATCGTGTGTAGGTTTTTTTTTTTTTTTTTCTTTTTAATGGTGAAACATATGGAATCAGTTCTAATCAAAGTTTCATACAACTTTTAAGTTCAGTAAGATTTTTAATAGAATATTTTCAAGGAAATCAAATGGACATTCCTCTTGTGTAACTGACTGTTGCCATTCCTTTTTGACCCTTGCCTACATCAGGATCTCATAGAGAGGATTCAGTGCAATTCTCTGTAAAGTGACATAATTTCAATGAAATTGGCTTTTCACTCTATAATAAGTTTTACTGCTATCACACACACACACACACACACACACACACAAAAAAGTTTTGCTGCTATTTATGTCTTTTTAGGGTGGTTGTGGCTTTTGTTTTTGTAGGCATTGATATAACAAAGCTTCAGATTCATGGCACTGTTGGATTTCTATATCATGGGATTATAGAGGTGGTTCTATGTGGTGCTAGTAATGAGGTTCCAGTCAGCGTACAGCACCAACCAACGTACAGCACCAACGGAAAATTAATTCGTCGGTAACATGTTTTCTTGACATCTTGTCGCCGACATCTGACCGACGAAATAAAAAACGTCGGTAAAACTTTTACCGACGTTTTTTTGACTTTTACCGACGAAAAAAAACGTCGCTAAAAGTGTATTCTGTTGTAGTGTCTTGTTAAGCGGTACCCAGGTGATATCCCTCCTTTTCATTTACTTTCCTTGTCCTTTATCTTTTATTTTGTTTAACATTGTGGACACTGTTACATTCAGTTGGGGGGTGGGGTATGACCTTGGGAGTAGTTTAGGGGTAGTTTTAGCAGTTTTATTTCTGTTTGCTTGCTTTCTTTTATTTGTCTTTTCTTTTTCCTTGTCTTTTCCTTTAAAAAAAAAAAGAAGCTTTTGCTATTTTTGGTAGTCTTTCGGGAGATTTCCAACCGGGTTTTTGTGAAAAGAAGATACCCTGTTTTTGAAACTTTTTGTGAGGAAAAAGAGAGAAATGGTTCACTATCTTGTTTTAGGAAAGAGTTTTTGAGAAATTGTTGAATTATTGATCTTCCACTTGACACGTATTATATAGAAAATTTGAAATGTGAAGCTATGATTTCCATACCAGTGAAAACTTCAGAGCAATTATGATGGAAAGCTGACCCTCGGTCATATTGAAGTCGGGCATATGGAAAGGGCTACCTATTGTTAGGGACCGTTTAAAAAAAAAAAGAAAAAAAAAAGTTGTGACTAGTTTGGGTTCGTAGCCTTTTTAACTCGAGCCAGTAAGCCCATAGGGGTATTGCCATACCTAGTGCCCTAAGGACATCTATCTTGGGAGTCACTGGCTGAATGCTCGTTACATGGGTTAATTAGAAAGCTTAAGGGACCTAGGCATTGCACAGTCATTTATCTAAAAAAAAAAAAAAAAAAGAAAAGAAAAAAAATCAAAATAGTGTTGTCCTTTAAAAAACAATAGTGTGAAAGCCACCACAAATGCCTTGAGAAGAATCATGTTAACTTTTACTGAGGTTCGGTGGCCCAACATTTTGAAAAAAAAAAAAAAAAAAAGATGTGTTTTCACGGAAATTGCTAGTGGATCGTTTTATGCTTTCATGCTTCTATAGGTACACAATTTTCACCGTGCACGATCAATTTTTCCAGCATGATTTGGAGGATTTCTGACCAAAAGATAGGATTGGTGAACCGCATTTGAGTTGTGTATTGAAAACCCCAAAAATCAGGAATATCCGGTGTTCGTCGATACCTTGGCGGAAAATTCTCCCTGTTTTTCTTTTATGTTTTAGGAATTTTGTGGGTAGATTCACTGCAAACCCTCACGAGACTATAACTCGTCCTCTAAGGGGAACTTAGAGGTTTAAAGGCTTGCTGCACATGCTAAGTGCAGCCGTGCTCCCTACGAAAGTGGCCTTAGTTAGTTTTCTTTTTGTTTTAGCTTTGCTCGAGGTCTAGCAAAGTGTAAGTTGGGGGGTGTGATAAGAGTCTAAAAGATACATTTTAGGCCCCTTAATGAGGACTTGGTTATACCGTCGATAGAGATTAATTAACTTAATTATGTTATTTTATTGTTTGTAGGTATTACAAAGGCAATGAGAGAAATTCAAAGCTAAAATGGAAGAAATCTCACAAAGCATGATAAAGAAGGAGTTGCAAGTAAGAAAGCTGCCAAATATGGGAGGAGACTCAAATAAGGAAGCAAAGCAAGAGTCCAAACATGTCTTGGACATCCAACATGGGTCCCACTCACCCCATAGCATGCCAACATGGAAGGTCTTCTAATTGCACCAGTATTCTCGGAATTTTCAGGGGCAGCAACTTAAAATGGTCATAACTTTCAACTCGAGTGTCGGATTCGTGTAATCTACATACCGTTGGAAAGCTCTTTTCGAGTAGATATCCGTGGAGTCCAAGATTGTATAAATCAGAGCTATATCGAGGGAGATATGACCTCGCGAAGTTCACTGTGATGCGCAGGAATTTTTATTCCTGGCGTCCAGACGCCCGGAAGCTGGCTTCCGGACGCTCGGAGGCAGAGAGTTGCGCGCAGGAATTAAATTCCTGGCGTCCGGACGCCCGAACTGTCTGGGAGTCCGTCTCATGTGCGTTTCTAAGTACTTTTTCACCCAAAAACTTATAAATAAGAGCCCAAACTCGTTTTTAGGGATATTCACATCTGGGGAGAAGGTCTGAAGAAGGTTTTGGAGCTTTTGGGAGCGTAGCCATGGTGATTTCATCAGAGATTCTTCGTCAATCGTCTTCCATGCGTAACTAACTCCTTATCTTAGGGTTGTGATGAAGCCCTAGTTTTGTGTTTATGGTGATGTATAGGTTCTAGGGATTTACTTTCAATGCTTTGATTATATGACATTGATTTAATCCATTGATTGGATTCGTTTATTAATGCAATATCTCTTTTTGGTGTTTTATTCTTGTAGTTTAGAATACCAAGTCATATAACATGATGCTTGAATGAATGTGTTTGTTAGATCTAGGATAATCTATGCCATAGAGATAGGTTATGCCCTGATTTGCATCCACTACCCTTTTTTGGTGACTCTGTGAAGGTTTGTAACCAGAACGAGTCTGGAAAGCATTGACAGTGAAACCCTAGACCTATATTCGCTATTGCACAGGCTATGGTGGATTCATACCCTAAGACTTTTCTCTAATTGGATAAAAAACTTGTCTTTCGATTTGTTAATTTAGAATTTGCAAACCAATCAGCCCATTACTTCGTTTTCTAATAGGATTAGTTTAATTGGATCCAAACAGAAGTTTCAGTTTTTTATTGGGGATGATCCAATCAGTTTATATATATATATGTATATCTTTTATTTATAATTTCGTTAATTCAAAAGATACTAATTTTGTTTTTGTTTTTGTCATTGCAGATTGATGGACGCTTTTGGATCGGATGCACACTTTGGCGTCATTTTGTTGTTTTTAGTTTATTTGCTTTTGGATCGGATGCACACTTTGGCGTCATTTTGTTGTTTTTAGTTTATTTGTTTATGTATATTGGACAATTTTATTCAACTATTTGTATATGTTTTTAGTTTTATTCGACAATTAGAAATTTTTATTAATTGTACTGTTATTTTTAGGAGATGAATGATTTGATGAAGATGAATGATTTGATGAAAAATGTGGATGATTTTGTTTGGATTCATTATTAATTGTATGTTTGTGGATGATTATGTTTGGATTCATTATTAATTGTATTGTGAGTAGGTTTGTGGATTATTAATTGTATTGTGAGTAGGTTTGTGGATGATTTTGTTTGGATTCATTATTAATTGTAGAGTAATTTCTTGTTACAGGTGGTATTACAGGTGTATCAGCATGTTTACAGGGAAATTTTAAATGAAAAATGAGAATTTTATTTTTAAAAAAAAATAACTTTTACCGACGAAATTATAATTTTATAAAACGTCGGTAAAATATTTTTTATTTTTTTAATTTTTCTATTTAACATTACCGACGAAAATAAAACGTCGGTAAAAAGTTTATAAGGTATTTTATAATATTACCGACGAAAAATAAACGTCGGTGAAATAGTTTTATTTTTTTCTTTATTTTCTTTTTAATTTTACCGACGAAAAAAAACGTAGGTAAAAAATTTAAAAACGTCGGTGAAAATTATATTTTTGCCGACGGAAAATTAATTCGTCGGTAACATGTTTTCTTGACATCTTGTCGCCGACATCTGACCGACGAAATAAAAAACGTCGGTAAAACTTTTACCGACGTTTTTTTGACTTTTACCGACGAAAAAAAACGTCGCTAAAAGTGTATTCTGTTGTAGTGATACAACCTCGGATTACGAACGGTGGACTTATACCAATTGTGCTACCCCTTGAATTTATTATTGGGCTCAATTATTCAACTCAATGTAGCTTGGCTCGAGTTAATAAATAATTTATACAAATCATCACTTCCCAAGACAGATTTTTAAGCATTATTTCACAATTTCTCTCCCATTGGAATTTGGAGGATCTAGACTGTTTTTTGGATGATACCCCTTCAATGGTGGGGCTGTATGGCCCACCTTATCAAGCCCTTGAAACTTGCTTCTCATTTCCTCTTGCATACAGAAACACATCTGTACATTTCCTGAGGCCGAGGACCTCAGTCAGTGGAAACTAGAGAGAGAGACTACTCCATTAAAAGTCTATATAACTTATTATTATAATAACCTGTCGTATTCAATTTGCAGTTTGAAGTTGAGCCCATCCTCTATCTAAATATTCTCTTTAATTATCTCCGACGTTAAAACAAGTCTGGGAAAGGAAGTTTCTGTCTCTCTTTCTCTCTTCCTTCTTTTTTATAATCTAAGCATTCAGATTTCGGATTTGTCCTCTGCAAAACCAGCTGCTCTCTCTCTCTCTCTCTACTCCCACATAAATCTCACAAGTTCTTCTTTTTATGACTGAAGATGATGTGTAGTCAAGGAGGAGAGAATTTTGTTTTGTTTATCTGAGCTGTAGATCTAATGAAATGAAAGGAAAACGGTGATTTTGAGCTGAAAAAGGTAGAAAGATTTTGTTTTTCTTTGTATCTTTAGCTTTCTGTGATGTTTTTTTTCTTTTTTTTGGTTGGTGATTTGTGAGTGAGATTGGTGTCTCCTTTTCTTTCGATTTCTTGCTTTTTTGTGAAAGATGGAAAAGATTGGAGGTGTTTATGAGCTGTTTTTGAGATGGAGATCTTGAGAAAAGAGGGGGAAAAGCAGGAAAAACTACTGGGTGTGGACAGAGTAGTTCCTTTCGGCCGAAATGGCTTAAATTTCTCGTTTTAAACTTTTCGATTTGAATTTCGGTCAATCTTGGCCGAAATTCAGGATTTCGGCCGAAATGTAACTTTTCAGCTGAAATGAAATTTTACAAAATTAATTTTTTTTTACTTTTTTTTACACATATATATTTTGTATTTCTTATATTTTCAAAAAATATAATTCCAAAAAAAGAATTACTATAATGGATTAAATTTATATTTATTACTTTTTCTAATTTTTTTTACTTATATATGTATATATATATATTATGTTATATATTCCCCGAAATGTAATTCCGAAAAGTTTCACCGAAATCTCGAATCGGCCGAAACTTTTCATTTTGCAGGCCAGAGCGAAATGAGGTCTTAAACGATATTAACAACTATGGGCTAGCTTGATCAGGTGGAAATCGTGGGTTTCTTTTTGTTTGTTTCGACAAGGATTCGACTTTCTCTACGTTTTTGTGCTTGAAGGAAGAATAAAAAAAAAAACATGGTTGGTGAAAGTTTTTTTTTTTTTTCCTTCCTTCTTGTTCTGGAATGGCAGGATTTTGAGCTTGAGCTTTGAAGAAGTAGAAAAGATTGAAAAGAGAAGATGAGATATGGCAGCTAGAGAGGGGGAAAATGGGTCTTTTCTGTTTTTCCTTTTGATGATATGTTGTGGCTTTGTGATATTTGAGAAATCAGTTCAAAAGATGTGATCTTTACTTAAAATTGTTGAAAAGTTGTGATCTTCTTCTTCTTCTTCTCACTTTTTTGGTATTGGTTGGATTTGAGTCTTTTTTATTCCTTTAGGTTTCTTTTGCTTGGTTTTATCTTGTGTTTCAAGGTTTTTTTGTGAAATTAGTAAAGGGGTATATTTATTAATGTATTTTATGCATGGCCTCTGATAATTACATGTCTTGAGCTTGATTTCAATCTCTGAAATGAAAAAAAAAAAAAAGTTTCTCCTGATTTATATTTTGGTTTGTGTCTTTTTTCTTTTGGCAAAATATCTAAAAAAAGCTGTGCTATTTTGTTTTATTTACTGATTTTATATTTTTATGAGACATTTATTTGTACTTTTTGTTGCTTATATTTTAAAACTCCTTTGTTTCTTCTCTCTGAATTTGTTTTTTTTTTTTTTTTCAGTATTTGCACTTTTTGCAGTTTTAAATGAAACCCTTTTTTAGTTAGAAATTTATTAAAATGGACTAGTTTCCGTGAATTTCTTCTATGTTCTCAGGGCTTTTTAATCTTCACTGGGTGGCTTGACATTTCCACCAAATCTCTGATTTTGTGGATGATACATAAAAGGCACAGAGTCCGGATCACCTATTGCATTTGTTATACCTTCACCGTGGTCCACTTTCGATGAATGTATAACAAATGCGATAGGTGATCCGGACTCAGAGGCACCACGTGTGTGTTTCTGGTCTTGTTAAATTTGGATCAGTGACAGTGCTTTCCTAACTGCCTCTTGGGCGGCCACCAATCAAATCAATAGGATCTCCTAATCGGAGATCATGGGACATGGCCCATCCTAGGAAAAATGGTCCAGATGTCCAAAACATCAGTGATCTAGTTCCACCTCCGGTAAGCCAGGCCTTTGACGACCGGAGGGTGTCCCCGGACTAATCCCTAAAGGGCCCCGGGGGAGCCTCATAAATCCCGTATGGCTGTAATGTGAGTGTGGTAGTCTCAACCTTTAGGAGCAAATCATGGTTTTATGCCAAATACGCTCGGGGTACAACCTATTTTGGCTTTGTCCTGCACAAAATTGCTAATTTTTTGTCGGGCTAGGACCCTGTTATTCCCCATTCAATGCAGTTTGGATGAAGTTCCTTTAAAATTTATAAAAGTCTACGCACCCCGGGATCCTGACCCCGGACGGACCCGGGGTCCGTCCGGGGTCAGGAACCCGGGTGCATAGCACCTCTGTTAAAATTTAACAGCTTTGTAATATCCTTTTGGAAGCTTTGAATATGCAGTACTATACTTGTAATCTTAGTCATGTATTTTTCACCATGTCAGCATATCCCAGTGTTTACTTTATTAGTCTTTCTTTTTGTTACGGAGATGCTTTAGCTGAAAGGCTGCTTTTTTTCAAGGGTCTGTCCCGTTTCTTTCGACTTTAAAAGATCTTGCTTGTGGTGCCCTTTATACCATTCTGTCACATGTCTTTTCTTCCCCATCTGTCTTGACATAAGGACCTCGGATAATAAGCTTCAACTACTGGGGGCATGTTTGTGTCAGTGGAAAAGTGGATGAAAACCCATGTTTTCGACCTTTGGTGTGGAATAATTCCGCGGTAATATTTTCTTTTTTTGTTATCATTTTTCTTGATAACGGTGGAAATAAATTTTTGTAGGGGTATAAGAAATTAATTTTTTCGAAAAACTTTTTCCTCATTTTTTTTACTCTTGTCAATTTCAACCAAAAAACCCTACAACTTTTTTATTTTTTTCTTTATATAAATTATTATTTAATGTTGAATAAATAATATATATGTTATGTTATTTTTCTTTAAAAAATTATAGCAATAAATAAGAAATTTTAATTTTCTATAAGGAATCCATAGCCGCACCTAACAACATTAGCACCAATTCAATGAAGAAACTCTTTTTGCACCAAACTTGAATTTCTAAATTCTACGAAAATCTTTTTCCGAAGTTTTCATTTCTATGGAATTTGCTGACGTGGCAATTTCCTCTTTCCACGAAAAGGATGTGTACACAAATGTCCCCTTACTGTGTTTAAGATTCTATAGAGAGAAGGAAGTTAAATTTAGAAGCTGGTTTTATTTGAAATTTACAGCATGGTATAATGGCTTTTATATTAGGAGAACCAACAGGCAATAGCTTTTGTCTGAACTTTACAGCATGGTAAAATATTATGGTATGTTAACTTTTTTTATCTGCTACCAATAATTAAGGTTTCAAGTCTGAATAAATGTATTCTCCTAAATCCTGGCCTGATGAATTCTGACGAAGTTGCCCCCTTTTGGATTTTGTAAACGTAACATAATATTAATTTACAGAGAATAAGTGATTGCAGTTGTTTTCACCAAGTACTTAAAATCTTTTTATTTGAACTATTTTTGTGCTGTTACTTTAGATCACAACAGAGAGTTACATTTGTGTTCAACTCTAAATTATGTTTTATCATCATTTCATGAAGCAGGGTTTCTTTTATGATGAAAGATCATTTTTGGTAGTTCAGACACATGATTCATTCATCAGTCATTTCCTATGCATTAGTGTTTTCCAGATTGTTCAAAGGTTTAAATCTGAAATGTGGTAGGGCTTATTATACATCTCTTTTTCCATTTTCTAGAAATCCAAGTAACGGACGCACATTTGACAACACAGTATATTAAATTTGAAGTCATCCTCAAACCCGCTTCCAGCAATTGATCCCCTCCCGAGATCTGACCTACTTGCAAGCCTGACCCAACCTCAAGCTCATGTGTCGAATCCAACTCCAACGACAGCCGCAGCGTTCAATGACAGAGCAGAGTCAAGGCACGCCTTCTATCACCTTCCCAACCAAAACCCGCAGCACTCTTCAATGACAATGTCTCAAGAGCCGGTGAAATATGCAACTGATGGGATGAGATCTGAGCCAGCAAAGATTGTGCGAATGTACTCGGCATCATCACAGCAACCAGTTGACTATACACTTAAAGAGACAAGCTCTTATCATGGGGGTGGACAGGTTGTTGGGGGTCGTGTCATACGTTCTGACAAGCCATCTAGTACCTATGACCTTGTTGAGCAGATGCAGTACCTTTTTGTACGTGTTGTGAAGGCACGTGAGCTTCCCTCAATGGACATTTCAGGGAGTCTCGATCCATTTGTTGAAGTGAGGGTAGGAAACTACAGAGGTACCACAAGGCACTTTGAAAAGAAGCAAGATCCTGTCTGGAACGAGGTGTTTGCCTTCTCAAGGGACCGGATGCATGCTTCAAGCCTTGATGTGTTGGTCAAGGACAAGGACCTCGTTAAAGATGACTTTGTGGGCATTGTTAGGTTCGACCTCAATGAAATTCCAACACGTGTTCCCCCAGATAGTCCCCTAGCACCTGAGTAGTATCGACTTGAGGACAAGAAGGGGGATAAGGCAAAAGGTGAGTTGATGCTTGCTGTATGGATTGGAACGCAGGCTGATGAGGCGTTCCCTGAGGCATGGCACTCAGATGTTTGTGCGCCTGCTGATGGCTCCACGGCCGCTGCCACATATATAAGGTCAAAGGTCTACCATGCTCCGCGCTTGTGGTATGTGCGTGTGAACATCATAGAGGCACATGACCTGGTTGTATCTGAAAAGACCCGTTTCCCAGATGTCTTTGTGAAGGCACAGATAGGCCAACAGATGTTGAAAACAAAGGCTGTTCAGGCCCGGCCATTTAACCCGCTATGGAATGAAGATCTGTTATTTGTTGCTGCAGAGCCATTTGAAGATCATCTGGTTCTTTCAGTTGAGGATCGCGTGGGACCAAACAAGGATGAGGTGATCGGACGGGTTGCCATACGACTTAGTTCCTTTGATAAGCGTGCTGATGACCGCATTATCCCCACACGCTGGTTCCACCTTGATAAGCCAGTTGCAGTTGATGTGGATCAGTTGAAGAAAGATAAATTCTCTAGCCGGCTCCATCTCCGTCTCTGTCTAGATGGTGGCTACCATGTGCTGGATGAGTCCACACACTACAGCAGCGACCTGCGCCCCACTGCAAAGCAGCTCTGGAAGCCATCGATTGGTGTCTTGGAGCTTGGCATCCTGAGTGTCGAGGGACTTCACCCTATGAAAACAAGGGATGGGAAGGGTACATCGGATACATTTTGTGTAGCAAAATATGGGCATAAATGGGTCCGAACACGGACAATGGTCAACAGCCTCAGTCCCAAGTACAATGAGCAATACACATGGGAGGTGTATGATCCGGCCACAGTCCTTACAGTAGGTGTATTTGACAATAGCCAAATTGGCTACAAGGGTTCCAATACTAGCAACAAAGATATGAAGATTGGCAAGGTCAGGATACGTCTCTCTACACTTGAAACAGGCCGAGTTTATACACATTCATATCCGTTGTTGGTCCTACACCTTTCCGGCGTCAAGAAGATGGGAGAGCTGCATCTGGCAATAAGATTTTCATGCACATCATTGGTGAACATGATGCATATATATTCGCGCCCGCTGCTACCAAAGATGCATTACATAAGGCCCCTGACAGTGGTACAGCAAGATGCACTGCGCTACCATGCCGTCAACATTGTGGCCGCTCGGCTGAGTCGAGCAGAGCCGCCTCTGCGGAAGGAGGTGATCGAATACATGTCTGATGTTGACTCGCACCTGTGGAGTATGCGTAGGAGCAATGCAAATTTCTTCCGTTTGATGTCGGCGTTTTCAGGGTTGTTCGCTGTGGGTAAATGGTTTGGAGATGTGTGTACATGGAAGAACCCTTTGAAAACAGCGCTTGTTCATGTGCTCTTCGTCATGCGCGTGTGCTTCCCTCAACTCATTCTGCCGATGGTGTTTTTATGTATGTTTTTGCTAGGGGTATGGAATTACAGGTACCGTCCGCGTTATCCTCCACACATGAATACGAAGATCTCTTATGCAGAGGCAGTGCATCCTGATGAGCTTGATGAAGAGTTTGACGCATTCCCATCAACTAAAAGCCCAGAGCTTGTGCGCATGAGGTATGAACGCCTGCGTAGTGTGGCTGGAAGGATACAGACAGTGGTGGGTGATGTGGCCACACAAGGGGAGCGGATCCAAGCACTGCTCAGCTGGAGAGATCCACGTGCCACTGCAATATTCGTAATATTCTGCCTTGTATCGGCATTGGTGCTATGTGTGACGCCTTTCCGGGCCATTGCCGTTGTGATCGGCTTCTATATGATGCGGCACCCACGGTTCCGGAATAGGCTACCATCTGTGCCCGTTAACTTCTTCCGGCGGTTGCCTGCAAGGACTGACAGTATGCTGTAAATTGCTCCAGTAAGTTCCGGGTCGGGGTGAACCCCAAGGGTAGCTCAGTTGGCATAGGACTACGGTTTACATCCGGAGGTTGTATGTTCGAAACTGCACTACCACACTGGGGCTACAGGGGAATTTACCCGGCTTCCCTCTGGGCCCGGAGAGATTAGTACAGCCCAAAGGGTTGGGAACCCTCTGAATTCTGATATCAAAAAAAAAAAAAGTTCCGGGCCGGGGTGTTACTCTTGTTGGTTTCAGTTTCTGTTAGCATGTAGAGGATTTGCTACTTCGTTCACTTCAATGTGAAGTTTGTTTTTTTTCTATGTTTGAAGTAATGCACTGGTGATGTTGACAACTAAACGAATTTCTCTTGTAGTCTTTGGCAACTAATAGTTCTTAGAAGTTGCAGCAGAATCTTGCGGGTTATGGTGATACCACTTAAGGCCTGTCTGGATCTTCATTAAACCAGATGCATGCAACTCTGTTTACACTGATATGCAGGTCTGTTTGTTTGGATGATCTGAGTTGCAAGTGCTACCATTACTTGTGACAGTCATTTAGTCATTTGCCGTACCAATTACAGGTAAACAGAGTTGCCCGTAATTAGATTTGCAGGTAAACTGACTGCAGAGCAACTGAGTCTTGGGGATCCACATTACTTCCTCTATTTGATATGTTAAAAGTTCATATGAATCATTCTGCTTTTAAAGTAAGTTCAATCCACAAAGAATCACATCACTTCATCTATTTGAGGCTCCACATTTGTGCACACTGAGGAAAGCTCAATCCACAAAGAATCTTTTCCGCAAGCAAGACCAATCTCCATTATTAATGGAAGACTGTTTTTTTTTTTTTCCCATAGAATCATGTAAGAAAGTCATGTTTTTTTCAGAGAATGCAGTACAAATTTGCTCTTAAGCATGTTTATAATAAAAAAAAAAGGTCAATATACATGGTTCAGTGGTGTTGACACCTGCATGTGGATTCACCCATTTTGGGTACGGCAACCTAGCCAAAGAAAGGAAGAAAAATGAAATTTCTCTTTCTAGCGAGTAGAATCACCCATTTTGGGTACGGCAACCTAGCTAAAAAAAAGGAAGACAAATGAAATTTCTCCTACTTGGATGACCACATGGAAGCAATCATCCCATCTCAAAGGTTGAGACTTTGGCCAGGTTCTCAATAGAAAATCGTCTCCAAGATCCATAGAATTCCCAACACAATGGGACCTAGACTATTTAGGAGACAACCAAATAGCTCACCAAATAGCTCCTCATGTCATGCATAAAGCAAAAGGGGGAAATGACCGTACGATAGTCTTTAGAGCCGACAATTGCCTCAAAATAGTTGGCAAATACATAATTCCCGCAAAACTACATTTACACAAAAGGATGGTGCGAAAGTGATGATTTTACTCTTAAACAATATCGTATGGCTGTAGGGTATCTTATATTGTGATATCCTGAGGACCTATTTGGCACATTACTAATACAATTGAAGTCAAATAAAGTCTCCATTTTCCAAATAAAATGTCACATCAAATGCATTTTGTTCAAAACTCCCTTCATCTTTTTTGTAGAAAAAGTCAAAAAGCAACTACCATTATCCACTAAAATACAAAAAATCTCCACTTTTCCATACAAAAAGTCAAAAAAATTCCATAACAAACAATTAAAAATAAAATACCATCATAACCCACTTGTATTTATTCTTTCTTCAAAATAAACTTTACTTGACTTGACTATATTAGTAGAGTTACCAAACTGGCCCTAAGGATGCAGGATATCTCACACTGTGATATACTACAACCAAAGGATATCGCAAGATTACACCTTTCCGTCCAAACGCAAAGCACATTTTTACCACGAATTCAAAACTCTATTTTATTATCTTCTTCATTTTTACTTCTTGTGGGATCTTACTATACCATCTTCAATCATCCAGAGTTATACCATCTTCAATCGTCCAGAGTGTATACAGTTTAGCCTTCACAACCATAAGCACAATGAGTAGATTTTTCCCTCTAAAACCTTAGGCCATTAAAGATCTAAAAAGTTGCAAAAAATGAAGAAGGAGAATAAGGTGGAAGGATGTATTCCTACCATATCCAAAGCAAGATGATAAGATGAAAATGGAGAAAAACACATTAGAAAATTGAAGATGATGAACTCGATGAACATGGTTTTTACTTTGCTTTTCTATGTTTCTCTATTTTACTTGGGTAGAAAGGAAGATGGTGAAAGTTTTTTTGGAGATATCCTATAGTTATAGGATAACTCATATGTAGGATATCACACGAATAAGAGTAAAATTGCCGCTTATACATCATCCTTTTGAGTACAAACAACTTTGCGGGAATTATGTGTTTGCAATTCTGAGGCAATTCTCGAGCTTGAGGGCTTCCGTACGGTCATCATCCCAAGTAAAAGTGCAATAAGAAAACGATGAATTTCGTGCTGGGAAACCTTACCCAATCAATGGAAATGGCAAAAAGTAAATAGACCGTTTTCTCTCCTCCTACAAGTAGACTACATGTAGCTTATAACAGTCCATCTTGTGGGCTCACTTTGTTGCAAGTTTACCACTGGGAGAAAAGTAGAGGAGGACTCTTGATGTATAAGGAGAATTATAAAAAAAAAAAAAAAAAAAAACCAGCCTCACCATATTATCTCAGAAGAGCCTCAAAGTTGAATAACATCATAACTATGTGTTTTCTCGAGATTCAATCCAACGGAGAATTAAAGTTCAGCGAGCATAAATTGGGCTTGATGCTATATTATAGAAAGAAGAGAGGATGGAAAAGGTTGCATTGATGAGAGTTGGGCCCAAGTGGACCCTGCAGTGTTTCAGAGAACATTTATTTTCTCTATCTCAACTCCTAATTATGAAGTCTTTTTTTTTTTTCATGCATTTACTGCATTCACATTTCATACTCTTCCCTCTATATAGTTTAGTTAAATCTGCCCCATTTGACCTCGCCTTGATGATGTAAACATGCTAATGTCAGCGACTCTTGCCGACTCGGCTTCCTTCAACTTTCAGTCCAGTGGACCCGATTCTAGCCTGAACCTGAATTTTTCATGTCTTGTTCTTTTTTTTTCTTTGTCCTTGATCTCTATACCTCGCTGTAGATCTTGTCACCACGAGCATGCTAGAAAAAGTGAATTTGGAATCCGAGTTCGAATGGCTCGGATACCACATAAATAATTTGTTGTACTTCGATCGGTCAACTTCTCTAGTGACCATTGAATTTCTAATGATAACTGTAGATTTACTCGCAACGAGTCCATGTGAGCAAATGGAACACCAGATGGTCAAGTTATCGAAAAGAGGAATTTTTTGCCGTCGATCCTGGCAAACACCCTGCTTACCGTACCTCTACTGACATAATGTTGGCATTAGCCTCTCGCGCCACCTATTGATGCGACCTCTGCTTGCTGTGTTGGACCTGGACTTTTGCTGTGAATCAGGTTGAACCTAACCCAAAACTGGATGTGACCTAGAGTTTCAGAAGGAGTTCCAAAGACTCACCAATCGAGTTCGTGGACTAACCGAGGAATTTTTTATCAGCCTATACCTTAGGGTTCCTGATCCGGATCCCCCGTTTGGTCTAAATAGGGACTAATCAAGGGATGCCACATGGGGAGAGGATTTTTTTTTCCTCATTAGAGGAGATGGGATGTAGGTGATTTGACATTTCCTCCCATGTGGCACCACCCCCTGATTGCCCTGTTTGGACCAAACAGGGAATCCATTTCCATACCTTAGTGGCTTGAAGGGTGAGATCAGGTTAGGAGTTCAGAAATTAAATCCAATCAATCTCCCTGATGCATTCAGTTTGGCTCGGTTGCAAGAAGAGGAAGTTATTATAGGGACATTTATGAAAAAACATTAAATATCCTCATATGGCAGTCGTCAACCTTCACTACAAGAAATTATGCATTTACCGTCGAAGTTACACCGGCGGCCTAGTTAAATGAGACGGTATAACGTTAAAAAAATATTCAAGCCCGATCGATGAAGTTCGCTCTGTTTTAATTGATCCCTCTTTCACTCATCGTTTCTTCTCTCGCATCGTTTCCTCTCTCGCTCTCTCCTGCTCAAGTCTCGGCGACGCCGAAACTTCCCTCTCTGCTCACAGACTCTCCCTCTCTGCTCGAACGAAATCCCTCTCTGCTCTCATGCATCGCTCTCTGCAGCGCCTTCCAAATCTCTCTTCCAGAAGCAAAGACAAGAAGATTAAAACCCTAACATTTAGGGATCTGCTCCTCGTTCGTAGCTGGTGAGACATCAGGTACGGAAGAGCGGTTTTACCACTTCTCTCTTTCTCAATGTATCACCATTCGTTTCGTTTCTGCTTAGATCTGTTGAGTTTTCGAAGGTTTTGTGGTTTGATCTTCTTCATTTTGTTTATGTATTCCATCTAGTGATGTTTTCTTCTTCTTCTTTGTTTGTTTTGTTCCCGTTTTTCAGTTAGTTTTTCGGGCTTAGATTCCGGTTTTCCTCTGTTTGTGTTTTATTGAGTTTTGGTTGCTTAATCCGAACTAAGTCTTTGATTTTTGCTTCATACATTTGCGATTGGGGGTTTTTTTTGGAAGTTTAGCTCAGTTGTTTTTTTGCATTTTCTTTGTTTCTAGGGTTCTAGATCTTGTTGTTGCAGTGTAAGTGAGATTGGTCAGCGTATGTTGTGCTGATCATGATTTTAGTGAGATTAATGAATGTGATTAGGTTTTTCCTTCTCACGTTTTTCTGTTTTCTTCGTTACTAGGGTTTTAGATCTAGTTGTTGTATTGTAAGTTAGATTAGCCTCTGAAATGATATTCTGATTGTTGTTTAAGTGAGATTAATACATATGGTTCCGGTTTTTCTGCGTTTTGATTCTGCATTTTCTTCCTTACTAGTGTTTTAGATATTGTTGTTGTATTGTAAGTGGGATTAGTCTTCAGAAAGGATCTTCTTATTGTTGTTTAAGTGAGATTAACAGATATGGAAGGATGAGATAGAGGTGCAGAATTTCTTTGGGATTTTTTTTTCTTCTTTCTGGGATGTTAGTGTGCAAATCAGATATCTACAACAATATGCACTTTTAGCGACGTTTTTTAGCGATGATTTATAAAAGCGTCGGTAAAAGTTACACCTTTACCGACGATTATACAAAAGCGTCGGTAAAAGTGCACTTTTACCGACGTTTTTATTACAAACGTCGGCAAAGTTCAAAGCGCAAAATAAAATGGAAGATTATTACCGACGAATTACAAAACGTCGGTAAAGTTAATTTCAGCGACGTTTTATTTATTTTACCGACGATAAAAAACGTCGGCAAAATCCTTTTTATTTTTTATTTATTTTCTATTTTATTTTACCGACGAAAAAAAACGTCGGTAAAGTGTTTACATTTATTTTGTTCATGTTTCTGTTTTCTTTTTGGCGACGAAACAAAAACGTCGATAAAAGTCTTTATATTTTTTATTTACTTTTCTATTTTTTTTTGCCGACGAAAAAAAACGTCGGTAAAAGTGTTATGAATTTTATTTGTTATTTGCCGACGAAATTTAAAACGTCGATAAAATGGATTTATTTTTTATCTTTTTTTTATTTTACCGACGCAATTTATGTTTTACCGACGAAATTTAGCGTCGGTAAAAGTTGTTCATTTTTAACTTATTTTTAATAATTAAAACTTATTAATATTTACCGACGAAATTTGTGTTTTACCGACGAAATTTTTATCTTATTTTTTATATAGGTGAAGTCGAAAAAAGCTCAAGAGAGTCGAGCCAAGCTGCCATATAATCATACTGGTGGCTCCAGGTCATTTGCATCGAGATTGTCTCTGATGGTACTAATTATATTCATATGAAGAAACTAGATTAAGTTTATATTCATTTGTGGTTTATGTTCTATTTCTAGTTACCATGTTGTTTCCTACTGTTTTGGAGAGAACTGGCATTACTGCCTTTGATTTGAGCAAAGTGATAGAGAGTTTTGTTAGGCATGAAGAAACCTTTCCAAGAGAGTTGAAACAACATCTACATTCCTTGGAAGAGCGGTTGTTAGAGAGTATGGCATGGGAAAAGGGCTCCTCCTTGTACAATTCATTGATCATAGTGGATTTTTGTTCAATCTTGTTAGCGGTGATTATTATGAGGATGGGAAGGACCTCAATTGCCTCAATTGAATTTTTAATGATCCTGATCCATGTTACTTTATCTATGTTCCAATCTTCCTTTTTCTTTGACATATATTACTATAGTTCTCATACCATATGTAACTTGGTATGGGGATACCACAAATTGTGGAAGAGGTGAAATATTTTTGGCAGAACAGATTGTATTCCATCCTACATGAACTTTGTAAAAAAAGAAAAAAGAATCAGTATTGGTGGTATACCATAATTACAAACAGTTGACAAACTGTTTCACTTTTCTAGAGATGTAGTTCATAGTTTATATGATTCATTTCTCATCTTCATTTATATGTCTATTACTCTTGTCACTGCTGTATTTGGTCTGTCTTTTCAGTAACCTCCCTTCAACTTGTCTTCCCTGTATTGTTCATTTCTACATGTGTCTTTTCAGTAAGCTCCCTTCTACTTGGGTCTTTTATTGTGCATTGATAAACCATCTATATAAATTCTTGTCAGACATGTAGAAGAGGCTTTCTCTGTTGAGAAGTCATTACCTTTCGTTTGGGGGGTTATTTAACCTTTCGATCACCAAGTAACTTCACTTTGGTTTAATCTGATCACATCTGAGCGAGTCACAGTTCATTAATAGTGTCACGACTGATCAAAGTGCAAACCACTTTGTTTTATCACTTTATATAATTCATTTCAATAATCATCTTGCATTCAATGTAGAAAAAAGCTCTATTTGGTTCGGCAAGTTCATTTTATTCACTTGGTTTCCTACAACATGGAAGTAATTGTTACAAGGGATGTGCTCACTGAAACACTTTTTTTCTACTCGCAGATCGCTTGGTACAAATCCTTTGATTTGATGTTATGACTTATGATCACCCACAGTTCAAATTTCTATGATGAGTTTTTGGTCCTCAGAAACCTTCTCACTGGTACTAAGGAGATTGTGTGGTTCCTGTATTGGCTTACATCTTTCACAGGCAAGTCATTTTGGCTATTGTACACTAGCAGTAGGGTTTTATAAGGAGGCTTTGTTTCCTCTCTTTTTTCCCTCTTTTTTGTTTTTTTGTTGGGTTGTCATCTCTTTATCTATAATGCTTGATTAGCAAGAGAGGCTGGTGCCTGACTGAAGATGGTAACTCACTCAGCTTTACCAATTCCCATGGACTTGTTTTCCTTTTTTAATCTTTTGTTGGATTTCTTACTATGCTGGAAATCATATGGTATCTTTCTCGTTGTCAACATAAGTGCACAATTTAGCGTTGCTGATCAATCCAACTCTCTCACAGACAAATTGATCTATGAATCTAAATGGGTTTACCAAGCAGTGTGTGGATAAATTATCTAAGCTAGGTGCTCACCTTAACTAAAAGTTTGGTAGTCTTGTTTCTTATATTACCACCATATTCTTTGTCGTGTTCAGTAAAAATTCAGAAGATACTAATATATCTGGCATTGTATGATGCGGGATTGTACGATCCAGATGAAGAGGAGGTGGAGGTGGAGGTGAGTCAAGTGTGAGAGAATCTCCTGTTTTTTTAATGTAAAATGTGCGACCCACTCGAAGTGATCTTTATCATATCATTTGGGTTGTTGTGGATTCTCAATTCTCAATGTCTCTGTTTAATGATTTCAGGGTTTCTCGGAGTTCGTTCAAGAGATGCTGGCTTTAATGTCAGAGGTTAGAAGAGAGGTAATGCCTTCTTATCTTGCCTTTCCCGTCTTGATTTGCCATATTCATGGGACAAATGAAAATTTCTATGTATATAGATGTTCTATTTTCAATGTTTGATTAGAGATTGTGACTGCCAAAAATGGTTTGGAATTCTTTTTCACTAAAGTCTTTAAATATTTTCCTCTAATTTGATCCATTCTTACAGTGGTGCAGAGTATGTCAGGAAGGAAATTCCTCTTCAAGTTTTGCCCACCCGAACACTGCTCAAGCTTGACTGTCCTTTGACCTCATTTACAGAGATGCAACATGTTTTGTTTGAGGAGGAGCGTGCAGCATATAACCAAGCAATCTCACAGAATATTCGGTAATACCCACTGCACCTTACCCCTTGGTGATTTCATGATTTTTTTTCTTACAATTTCACGGTGTTGCTGTTATATGATTCAGTTACTTTTTTTTTTTTTTGCTCTTTATTTAGAGATGGAAAACTACACCCACTTGCTTTCATTCACCATACATCGACATACCATGCTTCTATGTGCAAGTTAATGGAATATTGGTTAGTTCACTTGCTCTCATCCTCTTTCATATCAAGGAATTATATTGTGATACAAAACTTGTATTGTTTGCTGAGGTGTATGATTCTGTCCATGTGGTTGCCATGGTCCTGTGATCCAAGCCATCGATATGACAAGTCCCACTGGTATGGATGCTATTAGAATCTTATAGGTTGGCAGCTGTGCAGAATTCTGTGTCTCAGCAAACCACATATTTTGTGGCTTATGATCTGAGATACAGGATATACTTGTGTACGTATATATGGTGTTGGATATGAATATGATACTAATACTCTAATAGAATATGAGTCATTCCAGTCTTGCTATATGAAGTTTGTTATGTTTGACTCCATAGTGATTTCACCATATTATTTACATAAGAAACATATAAATTAGATTTTCTCCAAAAAAAGGCAAACAAGAAAAACAGAGGAATAGAAAAGGAGAGAAATGCATAAGCCAAAATCCTATTAAACCATCTTCTATGAATTACTTAATAGAATTAACTCATGTATTGTAACCTTGTTGGACTGAACTGCTTGAAGAAGAATATGCATTGACTGAGTGTTTCTGAATTAGGTTGGTTATTTTGAACCTGTAGTGATTTTGTCATATCTTTTCATAACATACATATAAACCAGAATTCTATGAAAACATCTTCATGTTAAAGACTTTGTAGAACTGTAATCTTGTTGCATTGAACATGCTCCAAAGAGAGTCTTGTCTAATAAAACTAAAAAGAAAAATGTATTGTAGGTAAAATTCATAGTCCTGATCTAAATGGGAGACTCCATCATCTAAAACTTCCAGACAGAGAAACTAGTGAGGCTCCTCGCTGGGGCCTAGGCATTAAAATTTAAACAATTCTCAAGTAAAAAGGATCTCTGTGGAATGAATCAATGGAAAAGTTCAGATGAATAATTTTAGGATTGTACCTTGTTGACACCATGTGACTTTAGTTATTAAGGTTGCCCCCTTCCAGGCTGATATTCATTATGGATGCTCTTAGAATGCCTTGAAATTCAGACTTGTTTCTCCTGTTCTGATCAATGTTAGAGACATCCCCAGATATGTCTTAATATCAAGACATGTGTCTTTAAGTCCCAAGATTTGGGAAGAGAACAGGAACCAGGATTTCTGTCTATTTGGCCCTCTTCTTTCTCAAAGAAGGCTACAACCTCGTTGAGAGTGATTAAGTGGAGGTGGTAGTAGAGGTGAAGAATTAAAGATCATCGGAAAATTGTCCCCTCAGTAAAATTTTAGGAGACATCCTCAGGCAACTCACCTCTTCAAGACATCGCACCACATATGACCTAGAGGAAAGGAGATAAGGGATACCCTTGGCATAAGCCTTTCTCAGCCTCAAGCTATCATATAACTTTTAATACTTCATGAGGAAATCTCCACTCAAGCTATCATATAACTTTTTCAATATCTAAATTTAATGCTCACATATTGCATCAGCTAGAGATCAAATGTGATCACCAACTTCATTAGTACATATTTCTCTGTGGGGTTTGATTTCTGCTGTTATTCCATCAGTTTCTTTCTTTTTTTTTTTTTTTTCTCTCAGTTTTCAAAAGAAAGTCATGTTCTTGTTATTGCTTTTGTTTTGGGTATTCCAATAAAAATGGTTACTTTAGTCTCTGCCTTGAATTTTTACCTTTTTTTGCTTCTTTGTTTACATCTTCATGAAATGTTTGTTGGTTTCTACTTCTCACCTTAATTTATTTTGATGGGTCTTATGTTCCAACCTCTGATTTGATCTTTAATTCTCTATTCTATTTTTCTGTTTGATTGATTTGATTGTTGCTATTCCCTGAAAGCCTGTTTGATGTTATCATTAACCCATGTAGTGGTTCATGTTATCATTAATCCTTTGAGATATTGTTGACACCTGATGCATCTGGGTCATATAATTGAGCTATTGTTAGTTTTCATTTCTATTGATGCTTTGTATGAGTACAACTCTACTGAAAGTAGCTCACAGAGATCACATACTTCACCTCTTTGCCCACCTTGCACTAATCCTATTTACAGTATTTCTATCAAATCCTCCAAAAGTAAATTCTACTATAATACATTTAAAGAATCTACTATAATATTCTCTTGTATTATAGTAAATTCTACTATAATACATTTAAAGTTCTTTGTGCTGCTTTTCATGCTAGAAATGCTTCTTTTCAGTTCATCCTCTGTTTTGGCAGATAATCACATCTCAGCAGTGGGTGACCCTGGCATGAAAAGAGATGGATTGAGAGTGGCATTTGAAGCCTGGAATTTCTGCAATGAAGTTGGTTCTGAAGCCCCTCAAATGGGAACATCACCTGCCACCTGTTAGTTTTCCTTCCAATTTAATTTGGATTTTTGTAGGTTGTTTTAATAAAAAGTATTTTATTTTTATTTTTTTTTTAAAAATACTTTTACCGACGTTTAATTTTCGTCGGTAAAAGTACAAATTTAATTTTTTTTAAAAATTTAATACTTTTACTGACGAAAACTAAACGTCGGAAAAGTGTTTTAATTTTTTTATTTTTTGAAAAATACTTTTGCCGACGACTTTTTTCGTCGGCAAAAGTATTAAATTAATTTTTTTTAAAATAAAATACTTTTGCCGACGTTTTTTTTCGTCGGTAAAATTACAAATTTATTTTTTTAAAAAATTTAATACTTTTGCCGACGAAAAAAAAACGTCGGTAAATGTCTTTTTATTATTTGTAAATTTTCCTATTTTATTTTCCCGACGAAAAAACACGTCGGTAAAAAATAAAAAAGCGTCGGTGAAAATTATAATTTTACCAACGAAAAATTAATTCGTCGGTAAGGTTTTTTCTTGACATTTTTTTGCCGACGACTGCTCGACGAAAAAAAAACGTCGGTAAAGGTTTTACCGACGTTTTTTGGATTTTTAGCGACGAAAAAAAACGTCGCTGAAGGTGTAGTTTGTAAAGGTTTTATCGATCGATGGTGATGGTATGGGGGTATTTCATATTTGGATTGGTTGATTGTTCATACTTGGAAGTTGGAATGGTATACTGATTGGTGCAATGGGAATTTTTAATTGGAATCTTGGGTTTCTCCATCTATATTTTTCTTTGTGGGGAATTCTTTTTCTTTTTTGAGTTTTTCATTGTTGCAATTATTGTTTTAGATTAATTGTATGACTGTCTACACTGACCCCAATTTAATGGGACAATTCAACATGATAAGAAATGAAGATGTTGATTGTGTTGGTTATCTTCTTGGTTTGTTTCCCATTAAATGATGTTGAGGAAGGTGAAATTGATTGATTTTGTTTTCTCTGCTTGTAAAATATTCAGTCAGAAGCTGGGGTGCCAAGGCGCCCTTGACCTCTGCCTCAGTTTTGTGTTGTGTTCCACGACACAGTCAATTCTTTGTTTCCAGTTCACCATCTCACTTCATTTTTAGGAAAATTGATTGATTACCTGTGAATAGAATATGTTGTCTTGCTACTTGGGTTCTTAAATTAATGTGGAAAAGTGGCAGTATTTAGTTGTATGGAGAAAGGTTAGGGGGGCGGTATGGACCTACTACTAGAGGTGGGAAGGTCTGGTGGCAAAGTATGATTTTTATCCTCAATGGTGCCCTGGGTTGATGATGAAATTTGGAAAAGAAAGGTACCCACATTTCATGAGGGGTTTGGTGAGTCGATTGCTTTTGATGATCTCTATGTGAAAATATTGTGACCTCCTCTTATATAAAAAGATGAGAGTTGATGATAGAATGGAAAAGAGCATTCCCTCTTGCACTTGTAACAAACTTGTGAACCAAATGATCTTAAAAAAAAGAAGACGACTGCAGCTGCTTTTGATGATCAACAATGATACATATTAGATTTGAGAAAGAGAGCTGCTTTTTCATTATTATTTAATGATCAACAATATGAGTATTCTGTGGGTGTGGGCCATGATGGCGTGGCCCAGCAGCAGCAGGTGTATTACACAGCGGCTAGAAATGCTGGGCCCTATCCGACGGCTGCGATTGCAGGGGAGATGCAGGGAGGAGGGATCACGGATATGCAGATGGGCAGGGTTTCTGGTCACATTGAAAGGGTTTAATGTCCATTTGCTGTAAGTTTTATATATACTGTAATTTTGTGATTGTGATTCATGGTTGATGCTGTAAGTTTTATATATACCTTTTTTTTTTCCTTTTAGCTATGTTATAGGTTGGATTGGTTGTTGTCAGATTTTCAATGTTAAATACACATACAAGATTGTGATGGTTTTTGAATTAGTTCTACCTTGGCTATGATAAGACTTTTGGCTTAACTATATCATCAATTTCTTGCCCATTGTTTTTTAAAGCTCTTGAGACTTAGCTTGTGTTATTCTGTCATTGTGTTAAGAGCTTGTGTTCCCATTTCAAAACATTTTGATTTCTTTTTATTTAGTCATGTCAAGATAAGGTGCTGCCTTTTGACCCAAACTGGGTCAGGTTAGGTCATATTGTTTTGGGTTTGTTGGGCTTGGCAGTTTGGGATGGACCCCACACAGAGACTGAGACTGAGGTTGAAGAATTTCAGACAAAGCCCAACCTGAGACCAACCAATCCTATACAATATATCTATTGCATGTGCATCATCCATGGGCCTGAGTTGGTAGGTGGTTTTGGGGGTATAGAGGAAAGGCAGTACTAGACAGTAGTTTTGGATAGCTGAGATGGTTCCCCAGGAAGAAAAACAACCGTCCTCATGGGAGATAATTGATGACTTTAAAATCTAACTTTCTTGCTGTTGGGCCTAAGATTACTCCAGATTCAGGGTGTTTAGTTCCATTTGTGAAAACACCAGATTGGGTTAACCTGATTACAAATTTGGAGGTGATTTTGGTGTTGCTAAGCATATGTGAGTTGGTAATTGAAAGACCACTAGTTGGGGGAGTTTAGTTTTCCAATTTTGATTCTGGGCTGGGTCCAGTTGATTAAGGATACGTCCATGCCACCACTAGCCCCATACAAAAGTACAAGTGGAAAAAATTCAAACTCCATGACTTGTATGCCTAGCTGCAGAGAAGCGTGACTCACAATATATTGATTTTAGTTTCTAGCAGTTTGAACTCATTTATTGAACTTGCAGAAAAAGTGCCTTGGCATCAGCCATTCGTTTGATTTGTTGCATCAAATTGAGAGTTTGGAAAACCTTCAGATTTTCTTGTATGGTTTCATTTGTTTTATTTTTTTTTCTGCTTAAAGAAAAAATGAGTTTATATATAATTTTTGGGATTAGCAAGATGGAAAAATCTTGATGCATCCATAATCTAAGATTATTCAGATTGGTATAGTGTTATATCATTGTTTGTACATTTATTGCAATTACTCTTTGCTCCTTCTAATCTTCAGATAAGAATGGATTAACGATTAAATCAATTAATAACTAACTCTTACAGAAATTTTCTATTTCTCTCTTTTGAAAATAAACAAGAGAACAAATCAGCAGAGCAGCAGAGAGCTACAAAGGAACATATGTGACTGTGAGTATGGATCAAGGTTGAAGTTTGGATTCTATAAGAGGACTGCTAGAATTTTCCTACTGAAAGTTAGCATAACCTGTCACAGGCCCTAAAAAGGACTACCTATTGCTGCACAGCAGTAGTAGTTACCTCTTAAAAATTCTTACCTAATCATACAGAGTGACAAAGGTGAAAGAGTGTACGAAAATCTACAGGAACATTTATGAATTGATTCATTGAGATTATGTTGACACCTGATGCATCTGGGTCATATAATTGAGCTATTGTTAGTTTTCATTTCTATTGATGCTTTGTTGATTCTGGAAATTTTGTTATTAATGAAGTCTCATAAGTCATGACTGTCTTCTTTTTTTTGGTTATTAGATATTTGAATGAATTGCTGCATTGTTTCTGACTCCATATTGGTGGATTTTCCTGTTGGTTTTATCAGCCTTCTCTTCCTAATTATATTTCTGTGATTTTTGTGAGTGTTGCTGTATGGAAATTGCTGTAATTCAATATCAAACTACACATGTATGCTGCAACCATCTACAGAACTGGTTCCTTGTAAAAGAATAATAATTACTGTTATTTGACCAATTAGGTTTCTACTAAATTGCAGCAGTTATCCTTCATAGAAACTTACAAACTAAGATGAAAACAGTTCATGAAAGCATAATGTTGTAGATGTTTTCTTATAATTGTTGTAATCTTTTGACCCAGGGAGAGTCACATTTACCCAATAACAAGTTGTATGAGTACAACTCTACTGAAAGTAGCTCACAGAGATCACATACTTCACCTCTTTGCCCACCTTGCACTAATCCTATTTACACGTCTTGTGCGATCATGTGTTTTTGGTCGGTAGGTGACGGCTTGAACCGGACATTACGATGGATAAAAGTTGGATGCAAAAGTCAAGATCGAGCCCTAAGTATCTAAATGGTGTTATAGAATTCCTAAATTTTGCGTTTGACCATGCACCGACTGATGACAAGATCCCGTGTCCATGCATTAAATGTTGTAACAAGTACTATAAGAATAGAGAAGATGTGCATGGTGACTTATTATGGAATGGGATAATGCAGAGATACATCAATTGGACGAGCCATGAGGAGGATATGTATGGAGGTGAATATATTAGTGATGAGTCCGAGGAGGAAGATGATATGCATGAAATGTTACAGGATGCATTCAGAATGCCAAACTTAGATGGTGGGGAAGATAATGAATCATCGGAAGAAAGCACTCCGGATGAGCCCAACATGGAAGCATAGAAATTTTACAAACTTTTGAAGGATGCTAAGAATGAACTATATCCGGGTTGCACTAAATTCTCAAAACTTTCTTTCCTTGTACGGTTATTTCACTTGAAGTGTCTTAATGGATGGAGTAACAAGTCGTTCGACATGTTACTTGATTTATTAAAAGAGGCATTTCCCGTTGGTGAAATTTTGCCTAAGAATCACTATGAGTCAAAAAAGGTACTTCGGGATCTTGGCCTGCACTACATAAAAATAGATACTTGCCCGAATGACTGTATGCTGTACTGGAAGGAATATGAGAATACGAATGAATGTGTCGTATGTGGTGAGTCTAGGTGGAAATGTCACTCTACTAAACAGGCTGTAACTTCGCCTACAAAGGATAAGAAGGTAGCCCAAAGATTCTGCGTTGGTTTCCACTGAAACCGAGGCTTCAGAGGTTATTTATGTCTTCAAAAACAGCCGAGTACATGAGATGGCATGACCAGGGTCGTATAAAGGATAGGGTGTTGAGGCATCCTGCGGATTCTGAGGCATGGTCAACTTTAGACGATGAATTCCCGATGTTCGGTTCGGAGCCTCGTAATGTTAGACTTGGGTTAGCGACCGATGGTTTCAATCCTTTTAATACCATGAGTATTGCTCACAGCACATGGCCGGTCATTCTCATTCCTTACAACTTGCCACCATGGATGTGTATGAAGCAATCATTTTTCATGTTGTCATTGCTTATTCCTGGCCCTAAATCTCCTGGGAACGACATCGATGTTTACCTGCAACCGTTGATAGAGGAGTTGAAGGAATTGTGGACGGATGGAGTTGAGACATTCGATGCCTCTTCAAAACAGAATTTCCAGATGCATGCAACAGTCTTATGGACTATTAGTGATTTTCCCGCATATGCTAACTTATCAGGATGGAGCACTAAAGGGGAAAAAGCTTGTCCCTCTTGCAACAAGGACACATGTTCGGTCAGATTGAAGAATGGACGTAAGTGGTGTTACTTGGGAAATCGTCGATTTTTACCACATGGTCATAAGCTCCGACACAATAAGAGATCTTTTAATGGATTTAAGGAATTGAGAAATGTACCAAATGCATTAACCGGTGATGATGTACTTGATCAATTGCGTGACTACGAGCAAATCACATTCGGTAAGGCGGATAAGGATAAGATGGGGAGGAAGAGAAAAAGGAATGAGTTTAATTTGCCAAAGAATTGGAAGAAGAAGAGTATTTTCTTCCAATTGCCTTATTGGAAGTATCTTATATTGCGGCACAATCTGGATGTTATGCACATCGAAAAAAATGTGTGTGACAGTGTGGTAGGGACACTGTTGAACATGGAGGAGAAAACAAAAGACACTTTAAAAGCCCGTCTTGACCTAAAGTTAATGGGCATAAGGGAACATCTTCACCCAAAACTGGAAGGAAATAGGTTGGTATTACCCTCTGCATGCTACTCAATGTCTTTAAATGAGAAAAGAAAGTTATGTCAATGCTTGAAGGAGGTGAAGGTTCCGGATAATTATTCGTCGAACATTGCACGGTGTGTTCAGGTCAAACAATGCAAGATCTTGGGGCTGAAGAGTCACGATTGTCATGTTCTCATGCAACAACTACTTCCAATTGCAATTCGTGGACTCTTACCCAAGGATGTGTGTTCAGTTTTGATTCAATTGTGTGCTTTCTTTAGGCAGTTGTGTTCGAAAGTTTTGAAGGTTTCAGAGCTAGAGCAACTTCAATCCGAGATTGTTCTAACACTGTGTAAATTGGAAATGATCTTCCCACCGGCATTTTTTGATATCATGGTTCATTTGCCTATTCATCTCGCCGATGAGGCCAAGTTTGCCGGACCAGTGCAATTCCGGTGGATGTATCCAATCGAGAGGTCAGTATATATATATATATAATATCAACTTGTCATTTCAAGTAGTATTGGCAATAACATCAACAATTGTATTCTGATAGGTACTTGCACACGCTGAAGTCATATGTACGTAATAGAAGTCGCCCGGAGGGTTCAATAGCAGAAGGGTACCTTTCAGAAGAATGTTCGACATTTTGCTCCAGATACTTGCAGGAGGTTGAGACAAGGTTCAACCGACCGGTTCGAAATTACGATGGTGGTGATGCTAAATCACATGAAAAGTTTTCCATTTTCGCAAGGACCGGTCGTGCCTTAGGGAAGGCAACCTTGCGCACGCTAAGTACAGATGAGTGGGAACAGGCTCATCTATATGTGTTGAACAATTGTGATGACGTCGCCCCATTTGTTAGGTAAGACTGCTATATCCAAATCTAGTGAAACAATATATATAGTAAACGATACATTTTCCTCCCATTTGGATTATGAATTTATGATAAAAATGATTTATTGTGCAGGATACATAAGCAGATGATTAAGGACGCTCATGGTGGTCGTATAAGTGTTAGGGATGTAGACCGCACTCATATTAAGGAATTTGGTAAATGGTTCGAACACCATGTAAGTGTTGTATATAATATGCATTTTTCCTATTAAGTGTAGTCATAGTTGTGAATAATGTGATTGGGATGTATTAATTTCCTTGTCCAATCCAAATAGGTTTCACAGATGCAAGTAGATGGTGAGCATGTAAATGAACAACTACAAGTATTAGCTATACCTCCCCTTCGAGCGGTGAGGTGCTTTAAGGGGTACATCGTAAATGGTTTTAGATTTCACACAGAAGATCGCGAGAGACAAAGGAAAACTCAAAATAGTGGAGTTTTCTTAACTGCAGAGACATCGAGCTTTGCAAGTGCAAGAGACTCGAACCCGATGACCGGCAATGTTGGCTATTATGGTGTCTTAAAAGATGTTATTGAGTTACAGTATATCGGTGGGAATCGGATCGTGTTATTCAAATGTGATTGGTGGGATGTAACGAACCGTGGTGGTAGGGGAATCAAGCTAGATGAGTATGGATTCACCTGTGTGAACTTCACACGGACCTTTAATACCAATGAACCATTTATTCTTGCAAATCAGGCACAACAAGTTTTTTACATCCAAGACACCAACGAGCCCAATTGGCATGTCGCGATAAAGATACAACCCCGAGACTTATACGTTATGGAGTCTTTGAGTTAGCTTGTCCAGAATTTGCCATGTTTCACCCTTCATACTTTGGCTTAGTTCCTTCCGTGTTATCAATCCCATCGATGCAATTTTTATTTAAACCTGTAAGTTACTTGGTTTCCTTTGTTTATAGGTGGGTGCATTCATTAGACATGTCACATCCACTGTAATTGTCAGAGAGCTTGCTTCGGGTACCTGCATTTACCAGATGTAACAGTTCAGAGGCATCTCTGCAGAATGGATCTACACTTTCAAATGACATCAAGGAAGAAAAGGGGTATGGATTGATATTCTATTCTGGTGGATTTTCAGTTACTATACCTATTAATAAATGGGTGTGTTTGCATATACCTTTACATGTGTATCCAACGTGCATAGTCATGTCATCAACATATATAGTTTGGTGTAAACATGTGGTTACAATCTAACATAGGATCAAATATCAGAAGCTATGGATAGTAATCCTAATTCGCTTGGATGCCAAACTGATGCAAGATGAACTACTAACCTTTGACATCTCATACAGGCCTTACTGTACATTTGCCCAAACCATCTCAGACTGTAGATCTTATTTATTGTTGAAGCTAGTGAAGCTCCCTGCAAGTTACATCTTTATGTCCTCATTCATAATGCTGTACTTTTTTCAATTCTTGTTCATGTTATTTGTTGTAGGTGAGAGCTTTGAAGATCACATCCATATTAGAGTTTTAGAGAGCAAGATGAAGAGAACTGGAGCTTTGGTTGCTTCCATGGCTGCAGCTTCTGCTACAGCCATCTCTTCTCCATCTTCTTCTCCTTCTTCCTTCCCTTCTCACACCCCAACAACTTTCAAAGAGGTAGGATCTCTTGGTTTCTTTTCCACCCATCTTTTCTTTTTTTCTTGTATCCTTTGTAAGATTCTTCCTAATTCTCTCCTGAATACTTTGAAGAGTCCTGTTCTTATAATTCTCTTCTTCTTCTTCTATGAGTAGATTCAGATTCTGTTTAAGAAAAATCATGACAAAGACTCATGATTTTTGTCTGTCCTTTTGTTTTTGTAGGGAGATGGTGAGAAGAGGAAGAATGATGGGGACTGTTATTCCTCTACAAAGAGTTCAACAACTTCCACAGAGAAATTTGCTCCAAGGTTCGACGGTTTGAGATTCATCGAGACGCTCGTCACTGCCCACAGATGAGGAGGAATTCCACTGATTTTTCCAAGGTCAAAAAAGCACAAGCAGTTTTGATAGATTATTACTATCTCAAGAATAGAAAGTGTACTTACTAGTTCACATCAATATGCAAACTTTATTTAACTAATGTCATTCTATTTGTTCTGTTTTGGTAACAATCTAATTTTAAACCACAAACACCATCATTTCTATATTTTGCTTTGATTGCAAGACTAGGCAATCTCAGGTTGAAAACTGTTTTGTGTTTGATGGAGTGAATTTGAGACAATAAAGTGGGCCTCTTTTGACATCCTCTCCGTTTCTGCACTTACTTTTATTTTATTTTGATATTGGGAGATGAGGTTGTCAATTGGGCAGCTCGGGCCTCTCTCTCTTCTTCTTTTTTTTTTTTTTTTTTTTTCTTTTTCCTTTTCTTTTGTGTATGTGGATTTATTTGAATATAACTCGTATGTGGTGAGTTTCTGGCAGATGTTTATATTAGATTGTTAAGTCTCAAGAAGAGTACCAATACATGAAAGGCGTGCTATGGTGGATGTGGCTAATATTTGTAGCTAAAAGTAAAATTTTGCGGGGGCCACCGAAACGCCGTTAAGACTTGTGTGACTGCCGCTAAAAGTAAAATTTTGCGGGGGCCACCGAAACGCCGTTAAGACTTGTACCCACTCTATCTATACCCTCGCTAACCGACGGACACTGGGGCCGCCGCTATGACTTTTAATTACCGGCGGCCAATATGACTTTTACCGGCGGCCGCCGGCCCCCGCTATAAGCAGTTTTTCTTGTAGTGCTTAAATATTGCTTATTAACATCGTTCAAAATAGCTACGCAGCGGCCAAATTATTGACCGTATCAATTATGATATTTTAAAAATAGCGGCATTCACACCTGCAGTAGTGTCCACTATTTTACAGCAGGGGCCACTATGTAGCGGATTTTCAATTTTTATTTTTATTTTTATGAACCACATGAAAAATGCCTTGCAACTTTTAGATCTATTTCTCCATTAATAAAAGCCAAATGCTCTGAGTTTTTTTTTTAATTTATTTATTTTTTATTTTTTATTTTGTTGAGATTTTGAAAAGAAATATTTTCCCTCAAAATGGGAGAAATCACATCTAAATGCGTTCCAACTTGTAGACTGCTGTTTATACCTTGTTCAATATGCTCTAGTAGCTGGTTTTGTGGCCAATCTCCTTTGTTTATATCTTTTACCCCTGTTTTTTGCTTTGGTGTTTAGGTGGCTGTTGTTTATGCCTTGTTCAATGCAATAGCCATTCTTTTGGGGGCTAAGTTTCTTTAGCTCCACATTCTTTCCCCTTCTTTTAATACATTTTGCATTTCAACAAAAGAAAAGAAATAAATAACTTGTAGATCTATGTTTCACATTGATCAATCCCTTGTGAGACAACAATTTAAATCAAGACTATTAATTCTATCCCTAATAGCTCTAACAAACTAATCCTAATATCTCTTAACACCCACTATCAATTACATGATCGGATTGCAATAGTGATGGACTCTTCAGGATATATGATAACGCAAGTCTCTAACTTCTCTAGACTCGTGGTCACCGGTCTGTAACTTCTCTAAACTCATGCAATCATGAGTTTGTAACTTATTTTCCTATCACATGAAGATATTTCTTCTCTTCCTTTTATTACGAGACAAGTTTTTTTTTGGATTTCTTTCATTGACTCACGGTACATAATGTCCTCTCTCTCATCAACAGCTGCAAAACAAGGAAAGCTCAATTAAAGAAATAAAGAAGAGAAAAAAAAAAAAAAGAGACGAAACCACCTCAAAAACATCATCTCTCATTATATTAATTCAATGCAAAGCTCCTTTAAAAATCAAAGACAACCAATTACCAGTCCATGAGTTCAACAAAACCTATATCAAGAAATCAAGAAAAGATAAGAAAGAAGAAGATGAGACCCACCTCCAAAATATTATCTATCATAACATAGGACATCTTTCTTAATCAATGCAAAACAATTTTCAAGATAAAAAATTAAACCAGTTTCCATTGAAAGAAATTAAAAAACTCATTTCAATCACTGACGATTGCACGAGAGACTCGCGATCGACTCACGCAATTTTGAGTCAAGGTTATTTTCTTAAAGTAGGCCTCATTGTCATACTCATGATTTAAAATAATAGTTACGACAGGCATAGTAATGGTTGGCCAAAATAATACATAGTGATTGCAACTAAATGTAGCAGTGTGAATCGGAAATGTGGTAAAAAAATCTAAAAAGAAATTCCAAAAAACCCACAATATTAGAAAATGCTAAAAAAAACTATTTTTTATTTTTGATTACTAACTAAGATAGGGGTATAGTTGACCCCTCATTGCATAGAGGTCCTGTATAATTGTATGATTGATCTATAATATTGAAAAAATCCCCAACAATCCAAAAAAAAATAAGGAAATACTCCTCTTGTATAAATTGAGAAGGTTGTGTTAATAAGACTAATGTGGAACTTTTGTCAAAATGTAGGAGTTCCATTATTATATAATGTGATGTGTTTCAAATGTATTATTTAACTGTACATTATGTCTTGCAAAAAAAAAAAAAAAAGACTGTGCATCATGCTCTGTTCGAACTTCGAAGTGTACTTCTCTTCTCTTGAGACTGGCACACTGATTCATGTACCTTATTAGCAATGAATTATGGTTTTGTCCTTCTCCTGTGGAGATATCAATGAACTCCAAATACAATTGACTCTTTATATGGGGCTCATTTTGCCCTATATCGTAAGATGCGAAAAGGAAACATAGATTACGACATGAAAGAGGCGTTCCATTAATAAATAAGATTAGTCACTATGGATTTGGGAACAAGTTTGCGTGTCATTGTCATTAAACACACCCAATTTGGGAACAAGTTTGCGTGTCACTATGGATTTGGGAACAAGTTTGCGTGTTATTAAAGGGAAGTTTATTCCATAGTCATTAATGAATATTCACCTTTATCTTTCAACATTATTTTAATTTCAGGGGTATCTAGGACGGGCTTAGCTTTCATTTGGGGGAGGTAAAATTTTTTTGGATAACCCTCCAAACTTATGGGAAATACTATACTTCTTTTATTTTCAAAGCAAATTTCATGATTCTGCCACAGGATTTAAATGTTGCCTAATAATAAAAGAAGATGGAATTGGACATGTTTCAATTCAGCCCTACCCAACCCATACCATTCTTTATCCATAGAAAATCTGCCCAGAATTTAAATAATCGTTTTAAAAAATAAAGAGTTTGGTTGAAGATTTTAGCTAAAATCTAATCAATATTTTATATACCTTAAATTTCTTTAGCTAAACATTCACACCAAAACCTCAAGGCTTTAGTAGAGGCAGTGGAAATACTTTTTAAGATTTCCCCTCGGGTGGAGCCCACTCCTCAATAATATATTTGTGTGTATAAAATAGGGGTGCTAAAGAACACCCAAAAAATTCCTATTTCAATGAAATCCACTTGAATACATGACAATCATATGAGATACAGCAAGAAAAGGTTTGGACCAACGCGAGGAAATACAAATTATCATGCGTATCAAATGATCCAAACCCTTTGTATTAAGTTCTCAAAATTTAATTGCTACACATCATACAAATTAAATGGTAACTAATGTCTTGAGCTATTTTAAATTAGAATCAATATCAATTAAAGGGTGGTCCATGTGTGAATGGATTGGATTGGTTACAGCGAGGCCTCGCTCATGCAAACTTGAAAGAGGTGCTGAAAATGTAGGTTAATCCAAGAATTCCTCTGTCGTGAAGTCATGTTCGCATTCAAGAGCTGAGGTCTTTAGAGCGTCTTTGGAGGGATTGGGAATTGACATAAAATGAGGTGAAGCATTAAATCATGCCCCCACCATTTCAGCACCCACGTGGATGCCATGTCAGCACGCATGCCAGGAATTGGTTTAGAAGGGACAACCACAAGAAAGAATCGTGGCCTTACCACATGAGCTGGGCTCTCAAGGCCCAGCCCAGAGGAAGCCCACTGTTGGCTGGATATTGAATGGGCTGGGATTTGTGTGATATTCTGGTTCAATTAAACTGCGAGCGCCCAAGCCTGTGCTAGTAGCCCAAATAGAAAGCCCAGTTCAACCCTAAATCTCACCTTAATTCATCGAGATGAACTTCTTCTTTTTTATGGCTATTGGTGGACCCTCGTCTTTGTTTCCTCAGTTTTAGCCACTTTTGAAAATACATTTTTTAAACTTTAAAGGTATGATCAACTATATATGTTATTACTACGGCTATCAATTTGGCCCTTTGATGAGGGGGCCTGGCCCAGCCTTCCCTGTTTGGTAAAGCCCACAAAAATGAGGGTTCTTTACTTGTTATAAAGCCTAAGGATGGGGTACGGCCTGTTTTTAAAAAGTCCGCCCAACCCATTATTATCCTAAGGTAAAACAGTGCTGGTCCGCCCTATTTGTTGAAGCCCACAAAAGAAATATCTTTCTTCCATTTTACCCAAAAAGGACTTTCTGCCATCAGTCATCAGTATCTAAACTTGTGCAATTTCTTGAACCATTAAATTCTATGTAAGTGTAGATCATTTGAGCCCGTGATTCAATAATCAAAATGAGTTGAATATGCAGGTCCAATACCACATAATAGATTAGGGATGCTGAGAATATACCAAAAATGAAGATTAAAAGATACTCACTCTTCCAGAGTCTTGGATATAGAATTAATTCCCTTGGTCATAGATGATTGCTTGTGATATTTTGGAACTTGAAAGGAAAATGTAATTGAAGCCTTATCTTTGGAAATTTAGGATTTACTTCTAATCTAAGGTAATTGGAGCTTAACCTTCACTTTATTAAAAAAAAAAATCAGTACATTCTAGATTCATTTCTTCCAAGTGACAAGCTAGCCTTTTCCAAGAAAGATAAGCAAGCGCTAGCTCCTTTTTGCTTTCCATTTGCTATTGGTCCAAACCAATCCTGTTATCGTTCTCACTGTGATAGTCATACAACTTGCACAATTTGATCATTTTGGACTGAATCATTTGAGATAAGAGGGTAGGAGCCCTTGGGTAAATGAAGGTGGTCGGCCAGAGGTTCAACCCTGAAAAGCCACGTTATGAGAACTGCAGCAACTGCCACACCTTTCCACTGAGGCAAGGCACCATTCTCAAAAATCCCCTTTGAGTTAAGGCTCAATAATGCTTATCAAATGTAACATGAGAAAGGACCTTCATTAGCCATTCTCATTCTGGATACCTGACTTTCATATAAACATATGCAAGTTAAAGAATTTCAAAGAAATAAAATCATTGCATAAATCCACCGTACCATTTAATTGAGAAATGATCTCAATTTATACAATGAAGAGCAAACCTAATCAACCAAAATTCAAAATTCAAAATTCAAATTACCTAAAATCTCTAACAACCAAACTAATCTTTATCTAATATATCAATCTCAAATATAAATGTATGAGGCTTATCCGAAAAAACACTTAATGTGGTCACAATATTGGACTTAATCAGATAAATTATCTAAACATGCACAGAAGAATAGGACAACTCGCCCCAAAATCCATTTTTTTATCACTTTTTTTATGGTTAAAATCAACCCCCATTTTAAATGTTGAGAGTCGATATCAATCCTTAAAAAAAAAAAAAAAAAACAAACAAACAAACAAACAGTTTTCCTCATCTTTTTCCTCCTTACACTTTTTCCAAAACCCAACCCCAAACCCAATTCAATGATTGCAAAAACAGTTTTTGGAGCCTATTTGGATTTGTGCTACTCCGGATTCATAATCTCGAATCTCGTTACCTCATGTAAAAGCAGATTCATAAAAACCATATCGGATTCTCTGGTTCTTGGAATTTCAATTAATACGTCTTTGTTTTCTTAATTATGCTCTATAAAGATTAATTGAAGTGGAGAAGCTTTCTGCTCTATAAAGATTAATTGAAGTGGAGAAGATCAGCAGATCGAATAGAGCAAGATACAAGCTCTAGCGGATGAAGTCGTTGTTCCGTACAATAGCTTGGCGCCGGTTTCTGAGGGTAATGATTTGATTTTACGTGTTTGAGTTCATTTTTTCTCTGGTGTAGATCAATTATACTGCTTGTGGTATGTATGTGAGCTGATCTTTGTTTGTTGCTGGACATGATGGGAGGAATCATTTGAAAAAATGCTGATGTTTATAGGTAGAACAATGCAAATCCATCGGAGAAGAAGAAACTTCTTGACAACTGACAAGCTTGTTGCGTATTAAAGCTCAAAATGGAGGTTTGGGGACAACAATGGGCGGTATACTGGTCCTAAGTAAGCTTTTACTCGTACACAAACTGATAAACATATAAGTAGGAATTATCGGAGAGGTCTCAATCAGCTCTCGTCGGAATGATTTAACGAGCTTCTCTGCATGAGCTCACTTCGCGTCCAGGGGTAATGTGGAACCATCCCCTTGTTTATTAGCTCTAGCTGAATATAACTGGGTTTTGGAATGCATTACCTTTTGAGTGAAGTGGTCATTGTCACCCAAGGTAAAATGTGGGATCCCTGTATCAATCTACCAAAGAGTGATTCAGTCTAGACTAGCACAAATCCAAACAGGCCTCAAAAACCTTTTTTTTTTCCATCATTAGATTGAGTTTGGGAAGAGAGGAAGAAGAATATGGAGAAATGTGTTTCTTTCTGCTTGCTTGTCAAGGTTGATATCGACCCTCATTTGGTCAATATCGACCATAAAAAAAACGTAGTAAAAAAATGGGTTTTGGGGCAAATTGCCCTATTTGGTGCATGTTTAAATAATTTGGCCGGTTCGGTCCAATGGTCACATTAAGTGTTTTTTTTTTTTTTTATAAAATCCTCTAAATGAATTGTATAATATTTTAGTATATAAATTAAAATATATATTTTGTAAAAAAATTTATATCCTTCAAAAGGTAATTAAACTAGAACCCTCGAATTTGGATGACCAACTTAACCCAACTCTGCCCGAACACCCCAGATAAGGAATTTAGTGCTCGACCCCAGGGTGTTATGGTTTAAAGGGGATTCACAAACAATTGGACTAAAAAAAAAAAGGTAAGAAAGAAATAGGTGCAAATGATGGAAAATACTCTCATATGGACTGTTCGCATGAGAATCAGAAATTACTGTCATATGGGGTGAATTTTGGAGATGGGTCCCACCTCTGCCACCGACCGAATCCACTGTTCTCATGCGGATTCAGGTTATTAAAAAAGAATTTCCTTTTCTTTCGCCCTGGCCCTTAAGGGTCTGTTTGGGAAGGGGAGGAAAATGGGGGGAGGAAAAAAAGGGGGGAAAGTGGAGGGAAAGTGCTTTTAGGGGGTGTTTGGGAAGGGGGGAGGGAAAATGGAGGGAAAAAAACACATTTTTGCCTCAAAAATTTTCCCCCCAAAACAGAGGGGAAAGTGAGGAGAGAGGGAAGGAATGACTAAAATGCCCTTTTACTTTATTTGAATTTTTTTCAAGAGCAAGGGTAAAATAGTCTTTTTTCTGTACCTCATTAAAAATAAAATTATACTTTTTCACTTTCCTTCCCCTTACTTTTTTACTTCCCAAACAAGAGGAGGGAAAATTAATTTTTCCTCCCCTCCCCTTCATTTTACTTCTCCCTCAAATTTTCCCTCCCCTCCCCTCCCCTCCCCTCCCCTCCCAAACGGACCCGCCAATCACCATGGACATCTAGGGCTTTTGCTCGACTCCCAAACGGACCCGCCAATCACCATGGACATCTAGGGCTTTTGCTCGAGAGGCTCAGCTCGCAAATGTTAGGGCATGGAAAGGGCTTACGTTGTCCTTCCCTTTGAGAACACCAGTTTGTTGGTGCCATATCTTGAATCCATGACCTAATGGTTTAAACCATAGGTTCCAACCATCTTGACAAGGCAGAGATTGACCCATTGATAGCCCCATTTATTACACCCATACCGTGTGCAATCTAATCGAAGACGACTTGTTGGATCATGGTCAAATTGAGCTGGACCCATTTACTATGTTCATCAATATATGATCCAATGACAATCCTAGATCCTGTTTATATCTTCGGACCTCAACTTTAATGATATTATGTAAATATGATTATCTTTAACTTTGTTTACACTCCACTTGCGAGAACGGCCACTTACTTTACTCGTAAGTGGCAACAGTTCTCACTTAGCTGCTCAAGATTCAAACCCTAAATGCGCTACATTTTTCTACTTGTTTGGGCCTTCTTCCCGTTTATGCAAGCTGTCTTCCCATGGGTGTGCAGGCTCTCTCTTGAAGCTCTGCCTCGCTAAGTTGCCAAAAATATCTTTTGACAGTACAAGGTGAAGATAAGAAGGCTGACCGCCTACACGTACATGCGGGTGGTAAACGGGCTCAGTTCAGGGATCTATTTTTTATGCCCAACCTGTATCCCCGACCTGTTTATCAAATAGATCAGGTACCCCCAACTGACATCGACATGGTAAACCCCATTAGCCCAAGCTAATTAACCTACTAACCATTAAGTTGGTACTGAGTTACTACAATTCCCATCATGGCAACTTTTGCAATGCTCCATTTGGGTTCTGGGATTTAGCTGTCTTATGAAACTTACTGTCAATCAATTTAAAGGCCCCAACCATCTAACTGTTTAACTTCAGGCCAGGTTCTCTTCATCTGTAACTGACCTATGTAAACTGATGCTCGATGGCTCGAGTTCACATTGGTTTAGGTGGGTCAATTAGCAGGACAGGTTTGGACCACATGAATTGGATATAAACAACCTGAGCTAGCTTATTACAAGCTACTTGAGTAGTTAAGCTCAATTTGGGTCTAGTTTGAGTTCGGCTCGGTTAACTCATGAACCAAGATCAATCTAGGCCCTGTTCTGGTTGAGTTTGGCACATGAACCTATCTAGCCAAGCTGAAAATGGAACCCCTTTTCTAGCCATGCACCGTATGTTCCATCTTTGGTTATCATAAAACAGGAGAGAAGGATAGAAAAGTGGAGGTGGGAGACAACCATCCACAATCTAATTTGTAGTGTAACAAATTTTCTCGAAGTTTTCTGTGTCTTCTCAACATCCAAATCCCCCCTAAGGAACATAGAATTTTGCAAGAGAACTGGGGCAGCCCCCAACTTTCATGAGGGCTACATTTGGCCTTATCGTTTAGCCTGATAACCAAATGAGCTGGGTTTGGGCAAGCTTCGGTACTTACACCTCACTCAACACTTACATTTGGAGGCTTTACTTCACTCCACTCTATTAGTGAAATTCCCAAAAACAGACCGTAAGCCATGCTAGCAATGGTACTGTTACATGGAACCAGCAAGTGGATCGAAAAACAAATCAACCGTACAGATGAACCACAATTGGACATCACTCAAGATTGCAAATATGGGGCCGCGTTTTAACCTTCGAACTTTCAGCCTACATCCATGCCTAAATGTTGGGCCTGATATTGAACTAGCTGGGCCTCAAATCAAATGGGGGCCATGGCCAACTCTACACTTATTCTCTTGTGATTTCTTTGCTCAGACCAGGGTTGGATTCTTCGCCCACCCACCAATCCAATCCAAACCAAGCCAAGTAATTCAGGGCATTGGGTTGATCCCTTCTGCTTCTTATTCTGTTTTATTTAGGTCATAGTTGCTTTGGCATATCTGATGCAATCAATAGTGGGTTAGTCATATGATCCATCAACGACCCAACCCAACTAGTTGTGCACTATAACCCACCAACCCAACTAGAACCCGACTGTCAATAAAAGGTTTCCAAATTGGGTTTGCGTTTGGCAACCAGATTAACAAATGGATGAAGCTGAAATGCGGAACCATTCCTTTTGATGTTCACCAATCACTAGGATGAATTGTTCACCAATCCTATTGATGTTGAGGATATTAGTAAAATTTATATCCCTAAATTCAAAGGTAATTAGGATGAATGGGTTTGGTCCTTCTCGGAGAGTGGTCAACTTACTGCAAAATCGGCTTTTGGATTAATCTACTATTTTACCCCAATTTGCTTGTTAATTGGAAAGCTCTTTGGAGACTCCCTCTTCCCGAAAGAGTTCTATTGTTTGCTTGGAAATGTCTTAGAAATCCTATCCCGGTAAGAGCTATTATTAAATTAAAAATTAACTCACTGAATGATATATGTCTATTTGGTAGGAAAAATGAGGGATGCTCTCATGCTTTGTGATTATGCTAGGGCGAGTTTGTTTGGCTCACAGTGGGGCGTTCGGCCTAGCTCTCTATGCCCTATGGAGCTAGAGGGATGGTGGAAAAACACATGTGAACAAGGCCACACAAATCCTCCTCTTGGAGATGACCATTCAAAAATGTGGGTTCTTTCCATATAGTGGACCACTAGGAAAGCTAGAAATGACTTCCTCCATATAGGCCAATTGTTAAATCCCTTAAAGATCATTGGATTAGCATATAAGATGCTTGAATGTCCCACAAGCCATTGTAGTGATCATCTCTTATGAAAACATGAGAAAATTGTTGATGTCCCTAGAGTGATTTCTAAGAAAGATCTAGTGATCTTCTCAGACGCAGCCTATAAGGGTGAGGAGGGGAATTCCACCTTGAGGTATGTTACGAGGTTAAATTATAATATTGTGGATGAGGTGCTATCCAAGGGCCAAAAGTCGCCACTTCAAAAGAGGCTAAAGCGAGGGCAATTTTAGCCGCTTTGGAAAAGGCAAGGAGAAATGATTTTGACGGGGCTCATATTTTGATGGACGCTAAAGAGGTGGTGCAAGCTTTGAAGGGAGATCATGACTGATCCATAAATCCCATCATTTTGGACATTAGAGCCTTGGGTTCTTTATTTTATTTTGTGAATTATTTTGTGAACTTTGATTATATTAGAAAGATCTTGAATGCACAGGTGCATATACATGCTTCATAAAGTTTGCTACTTTGATAGACAAGATGTAGGTTAGGAAAGGGCTTTTGTTATCTTATCTGGGTGGCTAATTTGGTGTTATTCTATGTGCTTGTCCTCTATCCTTTGTTGTTTTTCTTCCCTTGTACTGAATATATGCTTATTTACCAAAAAAAGATGCAAATGGATGAAGCTGGGGTTGGTGTTACCCACAGTGCTCAACCCGGCTAACTCTTTGCCATCCCTAGACCAGACCTACTTCTTCTTTCATGCGAGGTGTTAAAAAGGTCAAAGAGGTCCCCTGAAATCTATTTTCAGATCTCTCTTTCTTTATAAATGGGACGTGATCCACACCAAACGATACATTTTTTTCGTGGGTTGCCAAATGATACATGTATAAACCTGAGCGAGAAGAAACTTGAACGGTGGGTCTACAGACCCTGACGCCCGGACCCCGGATGGGAGCCCGACTCCCCTGGGGTCCGTTGGATCCCAGGACCCCAGGGGAGTCGGGCTCCCATCCGGGGTCCGGGCGTCAGGGTCTTTAGACTTTTTGAAACTTGAATGGAGCTTGTTTCAAATCAAGGATATGGATCACCTGTTTGGCCCAAACAGGGAAATCCTGTTTGGACCAAACAGGGGGTGCCACATGGGAAGAGGAGTCACATCCCATTTCTTGAAAAAAAAATCTCATCTCTTTAGAAAATTCATCTTTTCATGTGGCACTCCCTGTTTGGTCCAAACAGAGCTCTCCTGTTTGGACCAAAAAGGTGATCCGGATCCTCAAATAAGGCGAGTTGAACAAATCTAGTGAACCTAACCATGTACTTGGCCTCGCTGACTGACATGACCTTCCAAACCTAGTCATGTTTCTGACCCCATCATCTGTTTTTCCATGTGCATTGCATGTATCAATGAAGAAGAGTTTAATGTGTTGCATGTGTCAGAGAATGAGTTAAATATGAGCTTAATACAATTTATTATCAGTGTTCGATCTATTAGGTTAGTGAAAAAAAAAATATCAGATATTTCCTTCCTGCAATTCTATACCGTACCTTTTGAAGCTTTTATGAACTGGGATGCAGGCTCTGAACACTAGTCATGGGTTGATTGTATCATTAGGTCCCATGCGACTTAGTGCTCCACTGCTGTCTCTTCTTTTTTGCTTTTCTGTTTGTCTCTTTGGCTTCTGAAAGAGAAATTTCAAGAGTACAGTGAGAAAGAAGCCCTAAAACAATTATATGTCAATTTTCTATGATAGTGTTGTGGAATGCCTTTATGTGCTTATGGTTATAATATAAAGAGATTTGATAAGTCCAACCACAGCAACTCGAATTTGAATCATCTTTGGCCTCAAAAAATCCTGTGCGACCTTCCCTTTAAATTTGTTGGTGGGGCCCAACTGTGATACCGAAAGTGGTCGAAATCACAATCTCTTAATGCATTGCTATTGTGAGAAATTTTACTTCAATGAGAGATAGGTAAAAGACTCAAACGTGTACCAGACGGAAAGCGAGTATGGCGTGGGGCTGATAATTGCTGGTGAGATGGTATCTTACGTGACCCTTTGTAGTGTGAATCTATACATATCTTCGCATAGATCTGGCCCACTTAAATAGTGCTTGAATGAGGTCGGATTTCACCATCAATGCCGGGAAAAGAGCTCTCCGGATTATGTCAAAACATGTGCGAGATTAAAGGCACTAATTTGGTGCTTATCTATCACAAAAGAGCCATTGAGGCTATGTAGGCAAACCGTGTGGGGCCTATCATGCCCTATGCATCAATAGTTGGAACCACCATTAGATTGATTATGTATGAAGTGAAAAATCAAAGAAATCCTTTTAAATGCTTTCTCCACCAAGGCGCACGGAAAGAGATTATTAAAAAAAAAAAAAGAGGTTCCAATGCTATAATTCCTCCATCAACTTATAATTTTTTCTGAATGGGATGCATAAATATGTATCCTGAGTCATAATTGTCCATATAATATTTTGGCTTCAATCTTGACCTTCGATTATAATTTTGACGGATGGTTATGTGATTGCTCATGCAACTACCTACTCAATTTTTCATCAAACCACTTATGTTTCAGTTGTTTCTATGTATGTAACTATACCTTTTTTGTTCTGATTTTTTTATTTGTATTTTATCAAATTTATCCTATGGAAAGTGGTAAATTTTTTTAATATGTGATTATTTATTTTGCAGAGGGAGATACCGTGCTGAGCACGGGCTATTAGACTAGTTATCTAATTCTAGATATGTAAAACTATCACTATATTTGTGTAATAAAGAATGTGACATTTATATTGATGTATTAAACTTATTGTATTAATCTGATATATTAAACTTCCTGTGTTGATGTAACGATGTTTATTTCAGAATATCTTATGTAGATATGATTAGGATAAATTCAATTTATCGCCACAAATAAATCTACAGGGATGTAATCACATGCATTTCTTGTCAGGGTGGACTTTTCCCACTACCATGACCAAGTCAAACTATAGCCCTATTTACACACACACACACACAAAAAAAAAAAAAATCAAACGAGAGCCCTGATTACCAGAGGTGGATGGGTTGGATTTAAACTATTTGGGTCCCTCCCTACTCTGCCAAGATCCAAACAAAATGTTGAGGGGCAGGATCAAGATCCCACATGGGGTCTATGTACTGAATCCAAGTCCACAACAGTAGGAAATCAAATATTTAAATTCGCACTAGCAGACCCAGACATTTAAAGAGGCCTTAATAGCTGAATTCAACCTATAAATTTTTGTTTCTATCCTATGTTTTCAAGAAATGCAAGGATCGGATTAGGAACTCAAATAACTTCCGGGCTTAGACTTAAATTCCTATGGGATTCAAACATATATATAGTTTCCATTTTCATGCTTGTGAGGCTGGATCAATCACTTGAACTCTATTCAAGACTCTGAAAGCAGTTTTTTTATTTTTGAATGGTTGACTTTGAAAACAGTTGAAATAAATATATATTAAGACTGGTGCTAATAGTAATTTAAACTTATTAAATTAAGTAAAGAAGTGGTTAAAAGAAATAGAATAATTAAGCAGTAAATGATCAGAAGTAGAAGATGTTAATGAAATGAAATGTCAGCATCTATGAAGTATGTAATCTTGTTATATATGCCCTTCCTTCTGTCATCACAAGTGCAAAGGTTAGTAGCCCTACTACCTAACTTTCCTGATGGCACCATTTACCTAATTATCCATAAGACCCAGCACTAAAAAAGTCATTAAAAAAAAAAATAGTATGGGCCACCATGGACCCAAGCCTGACCCTATTAGGTTACATGCCTACAAATGGCAATGCAACCTAATCACCAGGATTGCATCAGTTGGATGTTGGGTTAGGCTGAGTGAAGGCCACGTCCATATTTTATTACATGTTTGTTCTTTTGGGTCATCATCAATGAAATAGGGGTCCCTGCACTGTTATCCTATGGGCTCATTTAGAACTTCAGGAATTGAATGAAGTTATTTGATCTACACATTAATGAAAATTGGTGAAGTTACCATTGTTTCAATTGTTTTGTTATTCTGTCTTAACGAACTATATAGGCAAATGGGAGTTAGAAGTAATTAGAGTGGCATGTAACCTTGGTGTAAAGACTATTGAATCTGAAGGCCTATTATGAAGCTTTACCCTTGTGTTTAGAAAGTGAGCGTGGATATCTAACCGAAAGTCTAACCCATGGAAATTTCAATTCCTCTTTAATGAAATTAGAGAGATTTCAGCTCCCAATAATGTCTCCTTCCGTTATGAGATTAGATCCGCCAACTCAACGGCGGATGTGCTAACAAAGCAAGAGGGTGGATAGGTTAATTCCTTGAGTGGGTATCATCTTATAATTGAAGTTGTGGGGTGCTTATCTCTTGTACCTTCCAACTCCTTTTTTTTAAGTTTTGATGTATTTTTTTTTTCATTCTTATGAAATCTTTGTTATCGTTTAAAAAAAAAAAATTGAAGCTTTACCAGGAATGTAATTAAAGGACTCAGATTAGGGTCAAATATCAAGTTGTGTCCCATTATTTTTACTATCTTGATCACATATGGGTACAGCCTTCTGATTGAGTTGATTTTTCTCTTTATCTCTAGGCAAGGAAGGTGGTACCCAACAAGTAACGACTGGGCAACACCAGGACCCCCATGTGCTGATGGAACTTGGGTATCCAATAAAAGTGACTAGAAGATGCATCCAAAAATGCTATTCCACGTGTATGGCAAGCATAGTATCAGAATCAGAGGTTCACAGATCCAAATCCCAATTGGAAAGCATATTCCTGGTGCCCTTTCACGTGGCTCCAAAGGATCCCAAAAGGATGGTGAACTCTGAAGAAGCCTGACTACAAAATGCCCAAGGTTTTTCATAAACAAACACCCCCTTGTGGGCCCCACATGTATGATTGAATGCCAATGAGTCAAGGAATTTATACGCATGGATTCAGCGCAGAATAACAACACTTCATACCTCATGTAAATGGGTTTAAGATTCTCTTATTATTTGGGGCCAATTCATTAATAATGGGGTTTGGTTCTTTAGTGAAGTCTGGATAAGTAAACGAATCAGAGTCACTCATGACCTAAATGGGTCCGAGTTTGGTTCTATCATAGTTTTAACCCATAGACAGATCGGCCCTACATATTACCTCAATTTCTGAAAACTCCTCCTAAAAGCCTTTTTTTTTTCAAATCATTCTATATTTCAACCCATCTCATTTAGGGATGTAAATGGGTCCCCGATTCTCCGATTACCCGAAGGTTCCGATCCGTTAAAAACCGGGTCTGTGTTCTTATTTAGACTCCGATAAGTAAATGGGTCCAGGTCCGATTCCACCTTGGTTCAGACCCGTGGACTCGAGACACGGCATATTACCTCAATTTTCGAAAATCTCACCAAAAAATCAATTTTTTTAATATCATTCTCTACCTAGACCCGAACCCGGACCCGGATCCGGATCCGGATCCAGACCCGTCCCATATATGATTCTGGTTCCGATTCCGGAGCCAAGAAACTAGTTCTAAAACGATTCCGGATCCAGATCTGGTTCCACCTTCTCCTTAACGGTTTCGATTCCGGGTCTACCATAGATCCGGACCAGAATCGACCCGTTTACAGCCCTACATCCCATATATGGATCTAGTTTCGGTTCTGGTGTTATCTTCTCATTAATTATTCCGATTCCAAAATTAGGAAATGGGTTCGGTTCCGGTTTTAGACCCGATTCCATCTTTTCATTAACGGCTCCAGTTGAGGGCCAACCATGAACCCAGACCTAAACCGGCCCATTTACATCCCTTAATACGTCAGATATCAGTACCATGAAAACGATCCTGATCACTAATTAATAGGCCGTAATTTCAACGGCTTCCTTTGATCCGGATTTCTTGTGATTCAAAATTTAATTAGGAATAATTGTTGGATCAGAATTTAAAACCAACCAGGGACCACTTATGAGGGTTGGACTGGTCATTGAGTGGGGCCCACCATCAAAGATGAGAAAGAGTAGTTTATGTTTTATTCGATGTGTTCTTTTGGGGAGTGTGTCCATAAAGAGTGGAAAAAAAAAAAAAAAAGGCTGCCATGTGTATCCCACTAAAAAAATTATGCTGCACCTGAAGGAATGGGCCCACATGGACCACTTGACTGACTGCATCAGATTATGTTGACTGTATTGGCCTCTTGCTTTCCGCCACGTGTATAGATCTGGGCCATTGTAATCAGTACAGTGTACTCTCTCCACGGCGATTCTTTGGAGAAATTTATAGTGTAGCCCCTGTCAGTTAGCTATTATTATGTAGAAGTCCGGGAAGTGGTAATAATTATTTTTTTAGTCCTAAACTTATAGTAACTAGTTTGGCACTTTACTAAAATAGTAAAAGTAAAGTGAAGCCTCCAATTTTTAGACAAGATGTCATATCAAAAGCATTTTAATTCAAAACTCCCTCCAACTTTTTTAAAAAAAAGTAAAAAAAAAAAACAACCACATTTATCCACTAAAATACGAAAAAACTCTACTTTCCTATATAAAAAGTCAAAAAGAATTCATAACAAAACAACTAAAAATAATATATCATCATAACTCACTTATATTTTATTCTTTTTTTCAAAATTATCTTTACTTCACTTGATTCTATTAGTAGAGTTGTCAAACCGGTAGAGAACCACAAGACACACTTAGCAGTAATGTCTCAAAGTTACATGCCAATCATCCAATGTAAAGATTATCTCCACTGATAATTTATACTATATAAGTTACATTCAAATGAGTTTCCGTGCTACTGATGAATTATTACAGTTAATTATATATAGTTCGTTTAATCAAGTTACATTCAAAAGATAACACAAATGCTCATCCATGGTGAAAAGGTTAGTAAATTCAGGCTTTTAAATTGTGGATACTACTTAAGGGCTAGGATCAACTTTACTTGACTTGACTCTATTAGTAGAGTTGCCACAACTTTACTTGACTTGTGGACACTACTCAAATATTTTTACTTGTAAATTCAGGCTTTTAAATTGTAAATCAATTTTACTTCACTTGACTCTGTTAGTAGAGTTGCCAAACCGACGACCTGTTAATCCCACATAGAGTTGATCTAGTAATTCAGTGTTCAAGCTTGTGTTTCTTCATTTATTGTTTTTCCTTTCAGCTCTGGTTCACAAATGTAACCGAATTAAAATGGTTTGTTTTTCACATGTTCAGTCCATTTTTACTATTCGATCATTTTTAGTACCTTAAACGACTTATTTCTTGAATTAGAATTTCTAGCAAGAATTTGGCGTTTTGGATAATTCATGACACCATATGATGGTTTGTCCCCTGACATTTAAAGAGTCCAACCTAATCTACCCCTGAGCTAACCTGAACCTAAATCAGCCCATTCGAGATTTCACACTCAGTTGGGTCAAGTCACCCAAGTTTATGCTTGGCCCAACTTATGTCCCATTGCAACCCCACACCAAAACGATCAAATGAAGATGTCCACGTGAGGTCTGATTTTTGTGTATCATTTAGAAGATGTGTCGATATTCACTATGAAAATCACTTTTTAGTTTGAAAACACACACACACACACACAAAAAAAATCACATCTTAATTATGTTTTCTTAATAAAATAAAAGTTTTCATACAATAAGGATCACATAGACATGTCTAAACCGTCAACTCAATCATTCTTGGATGTATTGGAATATGTGGTACATTTGAGGGGTGCTATGTGGACCGAATATGGGGACCGACCGGACCAAGGTTCGGTCCCCATATTCGGTCCAAGTAGACTTAATGGGTACATTTCAAGTAAATTAACTAAAGGCAGTGCTAGGTGCCAACTATAGGGTCTATGATCTTTGCTCGAATTCTAGAAATTCTTATACGGGGATTTCCTGAATTTCCAGACACAGTGGGAATCCTGGATGTTCATTTGGGCTTGAGCATTTAGGAATTCCACTAAAATGTAAAGGGAGTGGAATATCTGGATTTCCAAATGTCAAAAGAGACATTTTATGTGGATGGAATTCAGAAATGCTAGTGAAGAAACATGAAATTCAGAAATTTCATAGAACAGCATGTAACATCATGTCTAAAAAATTTTGGACATAGTGAGTTCCTGACAGAAATTCCACTAAAAAAACATGGCCTATATATTTTTCTTTAATTCAATAGTTAACTTTGGAGAGCTCAAGTTTGCTAAAGGTCTAAACCTTCGGAAATTGGACCCTACATGTATCAATATGACTCACCTCATTTAACCACACCATGTGATCAATCTTGCAAGATCATTATTCTTATACTTAAAAAGTAATAAGCTCATATCAACACATCCATCAAATTAATTGGGTGCAAAGTGGCAAATATGGAAATCAATTCAACTTTTATTTGGGGACCTGCAGTCGCTTGTGCTTGGCCCCGCTGCTTCTGTTCTTCAGAAGTCAGAACCCCAAACAAAAATTTTCTCACGTAAGACTAGGAATCTAAGATCACATGGTAGTGAAAAGTATGACCCATATATAAGAATTTGTAAGGAAATTGGAATCATTTGGTTTCCACCCCACCATGGTATGCTTGGATAGATAGTCGATTCCATCCATTAAAGGTTGAGTCTGGATCCTCGTTGCAGTTATTACACCGCAACCGTATGACACATAATGAGGTCTCCATAATGGCACCCGCGTAGAGATGATTAAGACCGTTAAAAATGAATCCACTCTAGGGATGTACCCTCCAGCAGCCTCGGTTCAATAAGACTAAGTCTCACCGTCTGATTGAGTACATGATGGAGACGTGATTAACTTCACAACAACAGTAATGCCACATCGGCGCCTAGTCACATTTTCAATCATGTGTTCAATCTTATGGTAGGACACACTCCTATTATATGAAACATGGGGATATGTTGCCAAATGGGAGGAGATTCATCACAAACGGCTCAAATTATCTCCATGCATGTGAGCTCCAAGATGGAGTTTCCAGCATGTGTTACCTGACTCTTGTGTAATAACTAATGAACTGTGACAGGGATCCGAAATCTTTTTATTTATTTATTTTTCTACTCCATCCAAGGGGCTAAGGCGCATGAGAGAGCCCACATATGCGGGAAGACAGCCAACTCAAGTCAGAAAGTAGCATGTACACAAGTGGGACGGAATCTTGCACCCGTAGGAAGAAGGGGCAGGGGGCATACCCAAGGTTCGAATCCTAGATAGCCAGTGATAACCGTTACTCCTTACCACTTGGATAAGAAACTGTTCTCGGAATCTTTTTAGTTAGGTGTTAAATTGATGGAATTGTACTGAGTGGGGCCCAAGGAAGTTGCATTGTGCTGTACCCAAAATAGGGAAGAGTCTAATTTAAAGTGATGATTTGATTTATTCAAATATTTATTTTTGGGCACATTCATTTGATTACATTAAATCAACTAACCAACAATATTCTAATCCTTTTAAGAAAAAAAAAAAGCCTAATCCACATAATGGCCTTTTATCAATATTTCTCTTTAGCAAAGTCCTTATCTCTCCCCACCGACCGTCTTTGGCCATATCAGCAATAACTGGTGTTTAGTGCATCAAAAACCTAAAGAGAAAGTGAGCAACAAAAGATAGAAAATGACTTTGATCTTTTGATATATATACCTTTTGATTTTATATCTTTTTATATTCTGATAGACTTGGCTGCTGATGAAATTTGGTTGACTGATGTACTTCAGAGTGACATGGATAATATATGATTACTTAGAGGTGATTCTAATCTGGAAAATAAAATATCATGTCTGTCTAGTATAATGACTCCTGTGGAATTCTAACACCTCCTTTGGTGGGGGAAATGATGAATTTGAGAAAGATGATCACCGTTGATGGAAATAAATTGGAAGTTTTGGGAGATAAAATATTTCAATAAAGTTACCATGATTAATATTCTTGTCAGATGAATTTCAATGGTGAACAAGAATTTCTTTTATAAGGCAGCTTTAAGAGTTTCAGAGGAATTGATGGAATTTTAGAGATTTCCATCTTATTAGCAAGTAATTATGGTTTTTCTCTTTTTAATAAAACCTATTCTTACCTTTCAAAAAAAAAAAAATTGGTTTTGTCCTTCTCCTGTGTAGTTATCAATGGACTCCAAATAAAATTAGCTCTTTATATAGGGCCCATTTTGCTTGGAATTAAATTCACATGAATTCATAGTTAAATGGTCTCCGACAAATATTAATATTTGTTAAAGAGGCTAGAGGTGAAAGATATTAAGTAGAAAATACATGAGGTCTTGACCTTTTTAGGATTTGAATTAAAATAGTGATGGCTGGAGTACTCATTTCTCATTTTCCGTGGATTTATATCCCAATAAAGGAGGAATTATTTTAGGGTCTTTTTGAGATATTCACCTTTTTTTAGATCTATGGTGCTTAAAATGGACTGTGGTTATGTAAACAAGGGATTTATATTTTGAACAAGCGGCTTTTATATTAAACAACCAGCAATGTCATTCAATATAAATTTATTGTAGATGGTTAACCATGACTTCCCTGTGTATGCTGTAGATGCAATGAACCTCATAAATTACCATGTTATTATTATTATTTTAATAAGATGAAGAAGTTAGAGCTTAGGGTTTAGAGTTAAAGTGGAAAAAACAATCATCATGTGCCTCTTGCAATCCAATGTGAGGGCTCCCAAAATTATTTGGTTAATAAGGCCGGCTTGTTCATATTCACTCTGAAGGAAATGATGACAAAAATGAAAGAGGTAGAGACTAATTGGTTAAAAAGATTTTATGTAGGGGTGCATTCGTGCAACTAGAGGCTTTTGTGATAGGAAGGAAAATTGTCCTGATTTTTCATATTAGTAATTATTTTGTTACGTGGTACGACATATTTTTCTTGTGAATGATGAAAAGAATTCAACGGGTTCTTCTTGATAGAAAAGATTTTGATTTCCAATGAGGAGTAAGTAATGAAGATTCATCTCTACTGTAAAAGTAAAAATATACAAAGCACGAGATCCTCTCTTGTAAAAACAAGCTAGGGTGCCTCTGTGCAACGAGAGGATTCCACAAAAGAGAGAAAAATTGTTCTGATTTTTCGTACAGCACATAGTTACGTTATTTAGTGTGGCATGTCTTCCTTTTGATAAAGTAAGAAAAAAAATGAATTGAATTTCCGTGATTTTAGAATATCTTGATTTCCTATGAGTGTGTAAATATGTAAGACTCCTCTCTCCTACAGAAATAGAATTTTGCGAAGCATGGCTCATTACACAAAATAAGTTTTAAAATAAAATAGAAAAAGGGGGAAATCTGCTTCATTGACCAAGCATCTCTCATCATGAACTCAGAAATAGATTCTAGATACTGAAAAGGCATACCTCACGTAAATTGGACAATTTCTATCAATTTGAAGTTGTTGCTCTTAGTAATTGTTTGTGTGTGAATTATGTAAAGAAAGGGATTCATCCAAGTATCTATAAAATAGATCCATGGTTGTCGTTACGAGTTCTACCAAGTATCTATAAAATAGATCAATGGATGTTGTTATTAGTTCTATCAAAGATAATTAAAATCTATATGTGGGTTATTAAGTATTCTTAGCTAACTAACCATTCTTATTAGAATTTGAGGCATTAGATGAGGAGTATAAATACTTTTTAGGGGCATTTGGCGACGGGTCCCTGAACATTTCATTTTATTGCTTTAGGTCCACAATCTTTTTTCATAGTGTGATAGGTCCTTCTTCCAAATTTGAAGACATAAGATGTCTAATTTACCCTTTCTTCAAAATCATATCCCATGATTAGTGGGATATGTCCTTAATAACAGTCAACTACCATTAAATTAGCCAAATAAATTTCAAAAGATCCAAATAAATTTCAAAAAATGTAAATAAATTTCAAAAGACGAAAATAAAATAAAAAAACACAAATAAATCCGAAAAATACAAATAAATTGGAAAGAACGCAAATAAAATTCAAAAAATGGAATAATTTCAAAAAACGCAATAAATTTCAAAAGAAGGCAGAGAGATTTAAAAAGACGCAAATAAATCTCAAAAGATCCAAATAAGTTTCAAAAAATATAAATAAATTTGAAAAGATGAAAATCAATTTAAAGAGTTGCAATTAAATTTCAAAAGATCCAAATAAATTTCAAAAAATATAAATAAATTTCAAAAGATGAAAATCAATTTCAAAAAATTGAAATAAATTTCAAAAAGTGTAAATAAATTTCAAAGGACGCAAATAAAATTAAAAAACGTAAATAAATTTAAGAAAAATGCAAATACATTTTCCAAAACTAAGATAACTTAATTTTTCGAATTTTAGAAAAATTTGCCAAAAACTAAAGTATTTTTGCTAAAACTCTGTTAAATTTATTTTAAAAAATGCAAATAAATTTTAAAAGAACAGCCTGAGTTTAATTCAAAAACTCAGTTAAAATTTTCCAAATGGAGATAAATTTGTCAGAAAGTCAATTATATTTTTTGAAAACTAAAATAAATTTTTCAAAAACTCAGTTAGATTTGTTCAGAACTCAGATAAATTTATCTAGAGCTCAGATAAAATTGTTCCAGAAGTCAGATAAATAGCAAAAAACTCAAATAGATTTGTACAGAACTCAGATAAATTTGTTCAGAACTTAGATAAATTTGTTTCAAAAGTCAGATAAATAGCCAAAATCTCAGATAGATTTGTCCAAAACTCAAATAAATTTGATAACAAAATACTAAACTCAGATAAATTTGACTTCTGAAGCAGGTCAGGCTTGACCTGACCTGGACCAACCCGGAACCAAACACAGCCCAAATCGTTGTCTTCTTCCCCAACAGAACCTGGGCTTCCTCTTCACGTTCTCTACGACGTTCTGGAACCAGAACCAGAAACCTCTCCCGGTTTGCTTCTTCTTCCACGGCAACAGCGCGGCGCGGCAGTGTAAGAAGATGGAGGAGGAGAAGAAATCATCTTCTGTGTCAGATGTAGGAGCGTGGGCCATGAACGTGACGAGCTCCGTCGGCACAATCATGGCCAATAAACAGCTAATGTCGCCCAACGGCTACGCTTTCTACTTGGTCAGTGTTAGGAGATGGCATTCTCTTTCCTACTTTTGTTACTCATCCCTCCAGAGCTCCAACAGCATTCAGTCAGATCTGACATCTATTTCTCTCTCTCTATTTCTGCGATTGAAAAAAATCCATGAATGTTTCATTCATCCACATCCTGCGGGGGTTTCGCATTTAGGGCCATGGATCTCGTCACGTCATCGCGGGGGACGGGGGAGAGAAACCTTCGTGGGATCCTGGACAAGCGTGTGGGACGGCATGGTGCTGCTCGTCACTATTACAGAAACCGGAAACAGAGTTTACAGAAACCGGAAACAAAGAAGTGGTTCCTTTGGTAGGATAGATTTGAGAGAGGGAGAATGGAAAATTTTAAATTTTAAATTTCAAAATTAGATGCCTAAACAATTGGAAGAGGGCAAATTAGTCATGTAAATTGTATCCAGGGACCTTTGGCTGCAAACAGTCTAACTGCTTGGACCAGAGCCCTTAAAAAGAATTTACCTGGATTGGAGGCTGAATAGATTCAATTTTAGGGACCTTTCGCTAATTATCTCTACTTTTTAATACTCTCTCTCCGGTGGAGCCCACTCCTCAATATTCCACTTCAAATTCACGACCGATTAACTCCAGTACCATATTAAATTTCTTTAGCTAACCATTTCTACCAAAACATTGAAGTATTAATAGAGACAACATAAATACTTTTTAATACTCCCCTTTGGATGAAGCTCACTTGTTTTTGCTATACTTGTTTGAATGGCAACAGATTAGGTATGTCATTGAAAAACTTGAAAACCACATTATCGTGACTTTCGTAAATACCTACAATCTACTATGTTGTACAAATTTCACAAAGCATAGTTTTTAATTGCCCGATTGTTTCATGGAATTGAATTGTTGGAATCTTTGTGCTTGGGACATTGAGGCAACTAGTGAGATAATAATCGCGGTGCATCAATTGCTGGTTGAAAGCTACTTTCCAAACCCCCACCTTTAGCATGGTTTCAACCTTGTGCCATTGAAAATACATAGAAGGGCTCCTTCTATCTAGGGTAAACCCCTACAAATATTTAAAAAAGAAAAATAGTTGGAAACTCTTAGAATTGTATTCCTATAAGTAGTGAAAAGTAAGAAACAAAAGTAAAATTTAGTTAATAGCAATTAAATAATCTCTTCACTCATGAGAATGAATTAGAGGGAAATGAAAAATAAATACCCAACCATCATCCTAATAATCATATAATAGGAAAGTCGAGGTCCTACGTTCCATTCCCACCTTATATCCTTCACCCTTTACATCTTTAATAAATACTTCGTTGGGTCTCATTTTACCATAAGTTCGTTTGGGGCTTGTTTCTTAAGAAAAATTCAGGAAATTTAAGTATGGAGAAATTCCAAATTCTCCAAAAGATGTCCCTTAGTTGGAATCTTAAGTCCTTCTCTTGGGTGGAGGATTTGCAAATGCCATGGAAATGATGACTTTGAGAAAGATGATCACCGTTGATGGAAATAAATTGGAAGTTTTGGGAGACAAAATATTTCAATAAAGTTACCATGATTAATATTCTTGTCAGATGAATTTCAATGGTGAACAAGAATTTCTTTTATAAGGCAGCTTTAAGAGTTTCATAGGAATTGATGGAATTTTAGAGATTTCCATCTTATTAGCAAGTAATTATGGTTTTTCTCTTTTTAATAAAACCTATTCTTACCTTTCAAAAAAAAAATTTGGTTTTGTCCTTCTCCTGTGTAGTTACCAATGGACTCCAAATAAAATTAGCTCTTTATATAGGGCCCATTTTGCTTGGAATTAAATTCACATGAATCCATAGTTAAATGGTCTTCGACAAATATTAATATTTGTTAAAAAGGCTAGAGGTGAAGGATATTAAGTAGAAAATACATGGGGTCATGACTTTTCTAGGATTTGAATTACAATAGTGATGGCTGGGGTACTCATTTCTCATTTTTCGTAGATTTATATTCCAATAAAGAAGGAATTATTTTATTATCATTTTGAGATATTCACCTTTTTTTAGATCTACGGTACTTAAAATGGACTGTGGTTATGTGAACAAGGGATTTATATTTTGAACAAGCGGCTTTTATATTAAACAACCAGCAATGTCATTCAATATAATTTTATTGTAGATGGTTAACCATGACTTCCCTGTTTAATTATGGGGTAGATGCAATGAACCTCATAAATTACCATGTTATTATTATTATTTTAATAAGATGAAGAAGTTAGAGCTTAGGGTTTAGAGTTAAAGAGGAAAAAACAATCATCATGTGCCTCTTGCAATCCAATGTGAGGGCTCCCAAAATTATTAGGTTAATAAGGTCGGCTTGTTCATATTCACTCTGAAGGAAATGATGACAAAAATGAAAGAGGTAGAGACTAATTGGTTAAAAAGATTTTATGTAGGGGTGCATTCGTGCAACTAGAGGCTTTTGTGATAGGAAGGAAAATTGTCCTGATTTTTCATATTAGTAATTATTTTGTTACGTGGTACGACATATTTTTCTTATGAATGATGAAAAGAATTCAACGGGTACTTCTTGATAGAAAAGATTTTGATTTCCAATGAGGAGTAAGTAATGAAGATTCCTCTCTACTGTAAAAGTAAAAATATACAAAGCACGAGATCCTCTCTTGTAAAAACAAGTTGGGTGCCTCTGTGCAACGAGAGGATTCCACCAAAGAGAGAAAAAATGTTTTGATTTTTCGTACAACACATCGTCGCGTTATTTGGTGTGGCATGTCTTCCTTTTGATAAAGTAAGAAAAAAATGAATTAAATTTTCGTGATTTTAGAATATCTTGATTTCCTATGAGTGTGTAAATATGTAAGACTCCTCTCTCCCACCGAAATAGAATTTTGCGAAGCATGGCTCATTGCACAAAATAAGTTTTAAAATAAAATAGAAAAAGGGGGAAATCTGCTTCATTGACCAAGCATCTCTCATCATGAACTCAGAAATAGATTCTAGATACTGGAAAAGGCATACCTCACGTAAATTGGACAATTTCTGTCAGTTTGAAGTTGTTGCTCTTAGTAATTGTTTGTGTGTGAATTATGTAAAGAAAGGGATTCATCCAAGTATCTATAAAATAGATCCATGGTTGTCGTTACGAGTTCTACCAAGTATCTATAAAATAGATCAATGGATGTTGTTATTAGTTCTATCAAAGATAATTAAAGTCTATATGTGGGTTATTAAGTATTCTTAGCTAACTAACCATTCTTATTAGAATTTGAGGCATTAGATGAGGAGTATAAATACTTTTTAATACTCTCCCTCCGGTGGAGCCCACTCCTCAATATTCCACTTCAAATTCACGACCGATTAACTCCAGTACCATATTAAATTTCTTTAGCTAACCATTTCTACCAAAACAATGAAGTATTAATAGAGACAACATAAATACTTTTTAATACTCCCCTTTGGATGAAGCTCACTTGTTTTTGCTATACTTGTTTGAATGGCAACAGATTAGGTATGTCATTGAAAAACTTGAAAACCACATTATTGTTACTTTCGCAAATACCTACAATCTACTATGTTGTACAAATTTCACAAAGCATAGTTTTTAATTGCCCGATTGTTTCATGGAATTGAATTGTTGGAATCTTTGTGCTTGGGACATTGAGGCAACTAGTGAGATAATAATCGAGGTGCATCAATTGCTGGTTGAAAGCTACTTTCCAAACCCCACCTTTAGCATGGTTTCAACTTTGTGCCATCGAAAATACGTAGAAGGGCTCCTTCTAATCTAGGGTAAACCCCTACAAATATTTAAAAAAGAAAAATAGTTGGAAACTCTTAGAATTGTATTCCTATAAGTAGTGAAAAGTAAGAAACAAAAGTAAAATTTAGTTAATAGCAATTAAATAGTCTCTTCACTCATGAGAATGAATTAGAGGGAAATGAAAAATAAATACCCAACCATCATCCTAATAATCATATAATAGGAAAGTCGAGGTCCTACGTTCCATTCCCACCTTATAGCTTTCACCCTTTACATCTTTAATAAATACTTCGTTGGGTCTCATTTTACCATAAGTTCGTTTGGGGCTTGTTTCTTAAGAAAAATTCAGGAAATTTAAGTATGGAGAAATTCCAAATTCTCCAAACGATGTCCCTTGGTTGGAGGATTTGCAAATGCCATGGAGATTAAAATTATGAGTTTCTAAGGTTGTTTGAGACTTTATGTGGTGAAACTTGAAATTTTAGATTTTCAATTGCCAAGGAGACAGTCCATGACATCATATTTATGAGTTTCTAATATCACAAACTCCTGTCAATTCCTTTTAGAAATTCTATGAAATAAATAGATCCTTAAATTCAAATGCTTCATGCAAACAAACATATTTATTAAGTATTATGTAAACTAGTGGGAACTAGGACAAGGTGGGTTGGGGCAGCTCAAACCCAAACTTGATATGAACTTTTTTTTTTTTTTTCTATCGGAGGGTTCCCAACCCTTTGGGTTGTGCTAAACCATTCGGGCTCAAAGGAAAGCTGGGTAAACACCCATGTGACCCCAAGGTGGTAGCATTAGTGAACTTAATCTTCGATTCCTGAAGAAGGGGGAATCGGGGGTTGATACCAAGACATCTAGCTCCGGAAAATGGAGGAATCATGATCCTGACCACTCGGCCAACCCATTGAGGTTAACCTACTATGAGCTTGGCTTGGATTAAAACCACCACCACCAAGTTCACCCCATCCCCATCTAACAATGGTGACTTTGCAAGTCAACAGTTGAACCCGACCCCTTTATCTTATTATCTGTCATTTTTTGCGTAATCTTCTTATAAATCTAATCTAATTCCACTAACCAATTGATCATATCAACATGTTTCTTGTCTTTTACCCAAAAAACAAAAACAAAAAAAAAAAAAAAATTTGTTTCCTCCTCTACTATTGGATTCATCGGTTCATCATAAACGATATATCAACATAGCGATCGAATTTCAACATCAAGGTTTATAAGAAATATATGATGATAGTGATCCAAGAAGTTGGTTGATCTAAGAAACTGTCATGAAGCCCAATGAAAGTAGGAAGAAAACAGCTTTTCTTGTTGAATCTATACTTGAAAACACATGTTCATAAAATATCAAGGAAAAGGACAAGTACATCGAAATGGCTGAAGATGGAGACCTCGGCATTGGCTTCTCATTTTGGCCAAAGAGGAAATGTCAAAATAAGGAGTATTTAAATGACATAACAAGAAAAGCAGAACAGTACTCAAAATCAAGAATAATGAATTTCATAACAATAAAAGATAGAACATCTACTTGTATAGCTCTGTCAAAATTAAACATATGTTGAGAGAATATTGGGGGCAGAAAGGGGTTAAGAAAGGTCATTCGTCTAGTTTGGATGCAACTGCTTATAAAAATTATTGCATTATCTTCAAAATTATTATTAAAATTAAGGTTTGGAAGAATTTCACCTACAAGCACGCTGCATGCCGTGTGTATGTGGTCTAGCTCGTGGGACACACTTTGATGCATTTCAATTTTACATGGATTAATTTTTTTGTTGTTGGATAAGTCCGTGCAAAAATCCAGCCATCATATTATCGTAGCTCTTGATTATATAGTATAAAAGTTTAAAGGGCATTAATCATAGGATTAATTATTTATCTATTTATTTAGATTTAATCTAACAGCGAGTAAAGCTTTATTGACTATAAAATTCAGCATGATTGTAGATTAGAGGGGGTTGAGACCGTAAAAGGAGTTGCTGATCAAAAGTGGGCCCCATAGAGCTCAACCACACATGCAGTCCGTCTATTGGAGAAAATTCTCCCTTCCTAACCCCTTTTACTAGCAACACCCTATTTTGTTGCTTTTATATGTGGGTCACTTATGATCAATTCAATCCACTCACATATCAGTTCTCCAGAATCAATGCTCACCTTAATATAATAAGGTGTATACTGTTGGATCTAGGGGCAGAACTAGGGGGTGCTAGCAAGGGCCCCTAAATTACATTAAGGCCCTTCAGTTTTTTTAAAATTTAAAGCAATTTTCAACCCCCCCCCCCCCCCCCCAAAAAGATTATTTTTTTCCACAATGGCCACCCGTAGGTTGGATCCTGGTTCCACCCCTGGTTTGATCTTTATTATAGTAAGTTTGCATGATGTATAATTATTGAATTTCAGGTATTTGAAACAAAGGGCTAATATCATTGGTTCTGATAAATCAAGATATAAATTATATCAATCCTATTAATTACAGGCCACACTCTGTGCATGTGATGGAGCATTTCAAGTAAACCATGTCCTCAACATTATCTCCATCCAAGAAAGTATCGAATTTTGAAGGCAATCATCAACCAACGGTCTACATTTTAAATGCGAAAAAGCTTTGTAACCCTACATAATTGGTACTCATTATATGCATGTTTATTTTATGTAATTGAATTTTTATGTATTTTAAGACTTGTTTAAGGAGCTCGTTAAAAACCAATAAAGTATTTTCTATCGAATCCTCTTTACATGGTGGAGTTAAAAGATGTGAATTTCTCACATGTAACTTTCTTTTTTTTTTTTTTCTGTGAAAGGTGATTTTTATTTTATTTTTATTTTTGTCTTGAAAGGTAAATTTCCCCTATATGTTATTGATATATATATATCTGATTGATAAGCGATTCTTTCTTGCTAAGGGACCCATTGATGATGTCCCATGCCACTATTCTATTCTGAGAGACTGAGAGAGGCCCATGTATCTTGATGCAATTGAGAATTGTGTCACAAAATTAATCATTTCCAAGGCTAAAGTGGAAATGTTGAAAGGTCGGTGGAGGAGACTTGACAGCATACCGAACGTGTGAAACATGGTGGGCCCATGGTACATCATCCTAAGAAGAAACCGAACACGAAGATAAGAACAGGTTGGTCCACAGGTGGAATTTACCAAACTCTCATTTGATAGGGACCCGCTTACCTAACATTAATGCGATTCATAATAATCATTCAAACATGAGGGCACATGTCTGAAAGGATCGAAGATTCGGACCCATCCACATCTTTGTGTGTTGGTGGATCCAAATCCAAAACAATTGCATCCACATCTTAAATGTGGTTTCAAGGGTCGGTCTACATTGAAATTTTTTTTTTTCCGTTGGACTACTAGTTGAAAGTAATACTTTAAATTTAAAATTGTAAGGATATGGTACCAACACTGCTCAACCATTAACGTATTTAAGATGTGGTTTCAAGGGTCGTCTACATTGAAATTTTTTTTTTTTCCACTTGACTACTAGTTGAGAATAATACTTTAACTTTAAAATCGCAAGGATACGATGCCAACACCGCTCAACCATTAGCGTATTGTCAAGGCATAAATAGCTTAATTCATATATTCATATGAGAGTTTACTTATCTTTAGTCACATATCATTTAATAGCACTATTTGTATATTTAATAATTTAATTTTGAAACTATTCTAAGCTACTATACAAATAGGAAAATTTTCTCCTGTGCTAATTGTCTCCAAAGGCAGAGGAGCCTACCCAATAATTTCACATGCTATATGTGACATTGACATGGATCCGTGAGAGAGCATAGCGCAGGAGCACCAGAGTATACTTCACATCATATTTTAGATCTAAATTTGAAATTGGATTTAGTTTTTTCACAATGAATCGGATTCAAATATTTATAGCAAATGGGTCCAGATCTGTCTTCAGGGGTCCAGATGCACCATGGGTCCAAATGCACCATGATCAGGGCAGATCTTTTTTTTTTTTGGGGGGGGGGGGGGTGGTGTTCTTAAAGTTCCCTTAAAAGCCATCCTTTGGCTCCTCCATTTTTTGGACCTTTTCTAACATGATTTTTTTTTTTTTTTGGGGGGGGGGGGGGGGGGGGGGGGGGGGGGGGGGGGGGCGGAGTTCCCTTAAAAGCCATCCTTTGGCCCCTCCATTTTTTGGACCTTTTCTAACATGATTTTGACTCTTGAAAAAGGAAATAAAAATATTTTTTATTTTGGAAAAATCTTTAAATGAAAAAAAAGAAAAAGAAGAAGAAGAAGAAAGAAAATGAAATAAAAGAAAGGAGAACAAATATGAAAGGCTTGATGGAGATTGGATATGAGATTTCTCAATTTTCAAATTAACCTCTCTACACTTGCCCTAAATCTTTGATCCAAGAGAGGAAGAAGAGAATGCACGAGAGAGGAAGAGGAGAATGCACTTCTTATTGTTGGATATCTTGAAGAGAGTTGTAGGTTGCAAACTTACAACAACAAACCTACTTTCTCTTTCATAGATTTTTTTTTTTTTACATTGCATAGATGTATTGATCTTGCTACATGTCATTGGATTTTATTGAAATCCAATTTGCTTAAAAATCAACATATATTTGTGTTCTATTATTACATTAATTTTTAGATCAATCAAATAATCCATCATGGATAAAGGAATATAGTTTTATTTTTTTTATTTTGATTATTATTATCTATGTCAAAATAATTTGGTTAAAGAAATTTATTTAAGGAGATAAAATCGGTAGAACCATGCTCTTGAATGATTTAGATTTCAGGATGTTATTATTACTTTTTTTTTAAATACTAAAGTTTTAAGTTGTAACTTAAAAGTTACGTGCGTAAGAAATTACCGGACTTGTACCCACTTTGAGATTTATTCTTTTTACTCTTTTTTTTGTACCACAGCCAAGGGGGTTGGGACCCAAAAGAGAGCCTGCATACACGGAAAGACAACCCACATAAGTGAGAAAGGAGCTCACACACGCGGGAAGAAAGCTCACACAAGTTGGAAGGAAGCCCACACACGTGGGAAGAGGTAGCGTACCTAGTGTTCGAATTCTGAGCAACTATGTGAGAACCGCCACTCCTTACCATCCACTCAGGTAAGGAGCCGTTCTCAAATGCATATAGTAGATGAACAAAGTTTGTCAGAATGAAGAATGGATTTCTTGTAAATTATTTAATTGTATATATTATTGCTGGAAAAATTATTATTGAAACCATAATTGATGATTTTGACTCAATGAAAGAACGTCGAGCACAACTTTAATAATTTGATTATTGAGTATTTTATTACTAATTCTTTTAATTTTACTAAAATTTTTCTTCATTTGGCCCCCTCTAAACAAAATTTCTGGTTCCACCCCTGACCATGATTCCACCCTGAATCTAATCCATATGCACCTTAAAAAGTAGGTGCCAATTCAAGTGACCTAGAAGTCATCATTAATTTGATTCCCATTCTTTTTCATACCAAAGTTATTTCAATTTTTCCATTTACGGTTGTGAGGAGCTTTGGAAGGCTCTTAAAAGGGTTTTTTCGATTGATTTTGTAAGATTAAAATCCTGTCTTTAAAAATGCAAAGCATTTTAAGATTAAAGATTCTATTTATCTAACCCTAAGGGGTTGGACGAGTGGTTAGGACCACGGTTCATCTCTTTTCTAGAGTTAGAGGTCTCGGTATCAATCACGGGTTCTCACATTTTCAGAAACTGAAGGTTGAGTCCACTAGTGCTACCACCTGACGGCCATAGGGGTTTTACTTAACTTCTCTTTGGGCCTGGAGGGATTTGACCAGCTCAAAGAGTTTGGAACCCTCTTTAAAAAAAAAAAAAAACTATTATCTGACTCTGATAATGTAAATGTAGTTGCATATTGCTACTTAAATTTATTAATAATAAATAGAATATATAACTTGATTCATAGAACATATTCTTTTATTTCATTAATACATATTTTTTATTTTTCTTTATTTTTATAAAGATTATGGGTTCAAAGAGAGACTTAGCTGACCGAGCCTAATACGACTTGTTTGAGTCAACTGAACTTGTGGCTAAAGTTTCAAAATCCTGACTTTTCTTAGGCACCTCTGCCACATGTTTGCTTACACGTGTGGTTGGTAGGTTGTGATCATTCAAAGTTGTGGACCATTTTTTATTATCAATAGTATGAACCTTAGATCCACATATGATTAGGGATGTAAATGGGTATCCAATTTTCCGAATACCCGGAGGTTCGGACCCGTTAAAAATCGGATCTGGGTCTTTATTTAGGCACCGATAAGTAAATGGGTCTGGGTCCGGTTCCACCTTGGTTCAGACCCGTGGACCCGATACCCGATATATTACCTCAATTTTCGAAAATATCTCCTAAAAATTATATTTTTTTAATATCATTCTTTACCTAAACCCGGACCCGGATCCAGACCCGTCCTATATATGGTTCTGGTTCCGGTTCCGGAGCCAAGAAACCGGTTTCGAAATGGTTCCGGGTCCGGATCCGGTTCCACCTTCTCTTTAACGGTTCTATTTCCGGGTCCACCATGGACCCGGACCTGAACCGACTCGTTTACCACCCTACATATGGAAGGTTCGTACGTGCCTGTACAGACATTAGCATTCGGATTTTCTGTGTGTAGAGTAGAAAGTGGGTCCTCTTTTTTTAAATCTAATACTCTCATCTGACATATCTCCTTTGTTGCGAGAGAGAATCCACACATGTGAGACGTGGGGGAGGCCAAGATCGTTTCCTAATAAAACCAGGTGTGAGGTAGGGTTGTCAACCAACAAAGTAACCTCTCGTTTTCTTCACTTTAGAGTTTTGCCATTGACATGTGGATCGATTCCTTGGCAACACCACTCAACCAGAAGCATATTGATGATCTTACTATTCAATTGATCATATGTTTTAACATGGTTAAATTGCACAAATTGAAAGAAGCGAATTACATTCTAATCATATGTTTTATATATAACATTAAGATGATGGACAGACTTTGGGATAGACTCAGGTTTTGCCCACTGACAGTGTGGGTTGCTTGCAATTTAGTTTTGATTAGGTGGGAACTACTTTTGAGATTCTTTTGTGTACAAAGAGGTTCTTGTTTTCCTAATAAAATTCATTGACTCACATGTCATGAAAAGGTCAAGGTGATATACTTTCATAAATATAAATTGCACTTAGATTGTTCCTTTCGTAATTGAGAAGGATGCCCGAAATAGCAAATGATGTTGATTTTTTTTTTTTTTGTAGATGCTTATGGTCCATTTGTTAGCATAGCATGAAATTGGTAAGAGTTGATGGGTTTCAAAGGGGGGATATTAAAGAAGAAAACTGTTCTCTTACTAGCAAAATGCATATTATTTACCTACGTGGGAGTTGATGGAGTGGTATGATCCATAAGTTTGTTCCCATGTCTTGTGTTAGAAATCCGTCCTAAATTTAGCTAATATGTGTTTGTATGGGTTTAGTGAGCACCATCTCGAAAATTAATGCTGTAGGGTCAAAGACAAAAGACATACTTATGCGAAGAAAAAAAAGAGTATATTATTTACATCCGATCCAAGTTGTAAAGTAAATGTTTTGGATTGGCCAAAAAGTTAGCAATTCATTTTTCATACCATTGGTCAAGGAGTTCAGGACAACCCAACTGTTATTCATCATTTTTCTATCAAACCGACTTGAGTTATTGACTCATGTGAGCTTTGCCCAAGTAAATATAAATATGAAAAAGGATCTCATATTTCATTGGTGGTTCATGCCTCTTCTCCAAGAGGTGGCATTTTTTTTTCTTTTACTTATTTCTCATCCCATTTGAAACACTTTTTTTCGTTATGGACTTAAGTAATACATCAAAAGCCCTTTCCGTGAGCCATTTTCTACTGAAGCGGCTCTCACTCTGGTATTATGTAGTCATTTTCTCTATTATTTTAGAAGACTCTCACTCTATTCTAGGTAGCCATTTCCATGACTCGAACATGAGACGCCAAAAGTTATGGACTTAACATTTGTCTCTGATACCAAATGTTTTGGACTTAACAAATACGCCAAGAGCCCCATGACCGACAGAACACATCAAATTAAATCTTATAACAACTTAGGACTATAAAACTTTTTCATATAATTACACTAACTTTGATGTGTTTTTACAAAAAAAATTTACACCAAATAATGAATAAAATCTTTTTGTGCAAAAAATCTCATTTTTGTGAAATATATCCTCAGAAAGGCAGTTACACAAACCCGTAAGCTAGTAAATACAGAGTCAATTCGGTTAGTCAACTCAGCTCTGTCCAAACCCACGTACCACTCATATTATGACTGATTTGAGTTTATCCAATTAAGCCTAAGCAAGTTTTCAAACTCTATTTCTTCCTAAGCATCCTCATTTTCCAGTCTTCCCTTCTTATTCTTTCTAAACCCAAACAAGTGAGTTGGAACCCCTGATGCCTACACAAGTAGAAAGAGAATCCGTATACGTAAGGTAAAAAGTCCACACAAGTGGAAAATGAAGCTCACCCAGAGGAAAAAAAAAGCCGACGTAAGTGGATAATGATAGCATGCCCAAAGATGGAACCTTTGTCATCTAGGTGAGGGTGAGATGAGCAACCCCTTGTACATGTGGGATCAAATTTTGTGTGTCCCACCACAGATTATATTGTCACCACAACTGTATACCTGTTGCTATCAATGAAAGTGAAATAACTTTTGGAGGGAATAACTTTCCTCTAAAATACAACCATCTCACATGGGCCCACTGAATTAATGCCACAGATCTCTCCTGATGATGGGCCCCACATATGAGCAGTCCTCTGTCCAGAATTGATGATACTATGCAAAACCCCCCACAGGTAAAATATCAGATGCATGGGTCTGTTGCACGGCTCCTACTCGAGCGACGAGTCCGTGACCTGCGCCCTAACTGGCCTTTGCTGCGCTGCCAGTTACTCCCAGCAGCTATATTTTCTCAATTTTGAAAACAATGACCGTTTGCATCAAAGAACAATCCTGACCGTCTAATCTGTACCCTACTTTCATTGCTTGTAAGAACAACCATGTAAATAGCCATGATCATCTCACTACATTGCACGTGGACGGTAGAAGTAATGGAGCAAAAAGTTCAAATTAACATAATTGGCATTCATGTACATTTCACTCAAAGTAAACTTTGCAATTTGTTGACCAAGTTATTTTGACCTGCTGTCATTTTGATGCTAACCATCATCTTTTACTCTGATTTTTAAGTTGATGCATCTCATGCACATGTAGAGGATGTGACAGAATTTTTTTATCATCTAGCAATATTTTAAGAATTTCTTTAGTGACTAAAATTTAAATGTAATGCAAGCGAATCACTAATCTTTGTATATATTTAAGATTAGTCAATGAGATGAGTGAGATGACTCCGTATAGCTCACCTAGCTAAGTGCCACTTGTAAAATATAATAGGAATCATGATTCGGCCCAAAAATGTCAAACAATTCAACATGATGCAAGCATTATATATATATGAGTAATATTCAGGTGGGAACTGTTCTCACATATTATGTGAGAACTTTTTTGTTGGGCCCAATTGTGGGCTCCATTTGGGGATGGGACCAGGGGGGATGGAAAGATCTATGTGAGACCACCCCAGGTATCAAGTTTGACCCCAAACCCATGCCCCTAACCCCTTTATCCATGGCTCACAAGTTTAATGGCTTCATATTCAAAAAAACATTCAACCATCGATCCAACGGTTCAATCCATTTGGATGTATGCCAATCCTTGGGATTAGTGACTATCAAAAGGGTTCCCAATTGATTGCTAGGTTTGGATGGATTGCTAGTTGGGCTCCGCAAAATAGTTCTCATATAATAAGTGAGAACTAGAATATTTTCCTATATATATATATATATATTGGTAAATGCAAGCATTGTCTGTTATGCATTAAAAAAACTATGAACACGTTTGTGCAACATGAATGATTCTTTCATAGGATGAAAAACCTTGTTTTCTTTACTCTTGCCATTTCTTCACCTACTAAACTTGTGTTAATCTTGAGTAAAAGACAAAGAACAATGATCTGTTTTTTTAACACCACCCACAACAATCATTTTATGTGAGAAAGGTAAGAGCTGGGCTTTTGAGCATTGGAAACAAAACTTTTCCAACTCATAGAGATGGCGAGTGTGAGGGAGATGGCTGCATTAATGATAAGTAGGTCCTCTTAGTAAACCCATGTAGATATATAACTTTTTTAAATTTTACCAATAGGTGTCAAAAGTAGTTGAATAACACTTAAACTTTTCAGATCATTTGGCATGGGTGGGAGTGGGATGGAAATATCCGCTTTTGATAGATTTGGGTATAAAAGAAAGGTCGACCTCATGCCTTTAACACCTTAATCTACAACTTACTAGTATAATAACTTTAGTTAATATTAAAATAAATAAACTCTCGATCTAGTTGTCTAGTCCATTCGATGGAAATGACATGGAGATTATTAAGGTTCCACGTATAAACGGTTTGGATGAATGATAAGATGTGTCCGTCGAAAGCTGTCACCATAAATGCGGAGGAACCTTTTCCCTTCATAAAATGGTTGATGTAATATTGGGCTGAAAATTTTTTTTCTTTTATTTGTTGCTATCGGATGGTTCCAATCCTTTGTGTTGGACTAATTTATTTAGATTCAGAGGGAATCTGAGCAAACTCCCTGTAACTCCAGTATAATAATGCAGTTTTCAACCTACAATCTCCAATTACAAACTGTAATATTAGGGCAAATGAGATAACCCTTGAGTTTAATATTGGGCTCAATTATTCAACTCAATGTAGCTTAACTCGAGTTAATAATAATTTATACAAATCATCACTTCCCAGGGCAGATTTTTAAGCATTATTTCACAATTTCTCTCCCATTGGAATTTAGAGGATCTAGACTGTTTTTTTGGATGATACCCCTTCAATGGCGTGGGCTGTGTGGCCCACCTTATCGAGCCCTTGAAACTTGAGCCTCTCATTACAGAAACACATCTGTACATTTCCTGAGGCTGAGGACCTCAGTCAGTGGAAACGAGAGAGAGAGAGAGAGAGAGAGAGAGAGAGGACTACAATCAAAGTCTTTATAAACTTATTATTATGATAACCTGTCGTATTCAATTTGAAGTTTGAAGGTGCGCCCTTCCTCCATCTAAATCTTCTCTTTTCTCTGACGTTAAAACAAGTCTGGGAAAGAAAGTTTCTCTCTCTCTTCCTTCTTTTTTTTAACCAAAGCATTCAGATTTCAGATTTGTCCTCTGCAAAACCTACTGCGCTCTCTCTCTCTCTCTACCCCCACATAAATCTCACAAGTTCTTTTTATGACTGAAGATGATGTGTAGTCAAGGAGCAGAGGATTTTGTTTTGTTTATCTGAGCTGTAGATCTGATGAAATGAAAGGAAATCGGTGATTTTGAGCTGAAAAAGGTAGAAAGATTTTGTTTTTCTTTGTATCTTTAGCTTTCTGTGATGTTTTTTTGTTTTTTTTTTTGTTGGTGATTTTGGGTGAGATTGGTATCTCCTTTTCTTTCGATTTGTTGCTTTTTGGTGAAAGATGGAAAAGATTGGGGGTGTTTATGAGCTGTTTTTGAGATGGAGATCTTGAGAAAAGAGGGGGGAAAAGAAGGAAAAACTGCTGGGTGTGGATTAGAGTAGCTAGCTTGATCAGGTGGAAATCGTGGGTTTCTTTTTGTTTGTTTGTTTGTTTTTACCTGGATTCGACTTTCTCTACCTTTTTGTGCTTGGAGGAAGAATAAAAAAACCTGGTTGGTGAAAGTGTTTTTTTTTTTTCCTTCTCGATCTGGAATAGGCAGGATTTTGAGTTTGAGCTTTGAAGAAGTAGAAAAGATTGAAAGGAGAAGATGGGAAATGTCAACTAGAGAGGGGAAAAATGGGTTTTTTCTGCTTTTTCTTTTGATGATCTGTTGTGGCTTTGTGATATTTGAGAAATCAGTTCAAAATATGTGATCTTCACTTAAAATTGTTGAAAAGCTGTGATCTTCTTCTTCTTCTTCTCATTTTTTTGGTATTGGTTGGATTTGAGTCTTTTTTATTCCTTTTGGTTTCTTTTGCTTGGTTTTATCTTGTGTTTTAAGGGGTTTTTGGGAAATTAGTAAAGGGGTTTATTTATTAATCTATTTTATGCATTGACTCTGATAAGTACATGTCTTGAGCTTGATTTCAATCTCTGAAATGAAAAAAAAAAAGTTTCTCCTGATTAAAATTTTGGTTTGTGTCTTTTTTTTTTTATGGCAAAATATCTAAAAAAAAGCTGTGCTATTTTGTTTTATTTACTGATTTTATATTTTTATGAGACATTTATTTGTACTTTTTGTTGCATATATTTTAAAACTCCTTGGTTTCTTCTCTCTGAACTCATTATTTTTTTTCTTTCAGTATTTGCACTTTTTGCAGTTTTTTTTTTATAAGTGGAACCCTTTTTTTGTTAGAAATTTATTAAAATAGACTAGTTTTTGTGAATTTCTTCTGGTTTTGCTTTCTTTTCTCTTCTAGTAAAGGACGAGATTGGGGATAGTTTTATTGATTTTGGTACCCACCATTTTTTCTCAAGTCTCCGTTGAAGACATGGTATATAAATGGAGCAAGCTGAAAATGTTGAAATTTTTGTTTTTGATAATCTGTGTTCTCAGGGCATGTTAATCTTCACTGGGTGGCTTGACATTTCCACTAAATCACTGATTTTGTTGATGATACATAAGAGGCACAATATTTGTGTGTTTCTGGTCTTGTTAAATTTGGATCAATGACAGTGCTTTCCTAACTGCCTCTTGGGCGGCCACCAATCAGATCACTAGGATCTTCTGATCGGAGATCATGGGACATGGCCCATCCTAGGAAAAATGGTCCACATGTCTAAAACATCAGTGATCTGGTTCAACCTCCTCAGCCACTGGGGGTAAATCCCTTTGGCTGAGTGTGAGTGTGGTAGCCTCAGCCTCTGGGAGCAAACCATGTCCTCGGGCCAAACGAGCTACGCTCGGGGTTTGAACCTATTTGGGTTTTGTCCTGCACAAAATTGCTAATTTTTTGTTGGGCTAGGGACCCTGTTATTTCCCCATTCAATGCAGTTTGGATGAAGTTCCTTTAAAATTTAACAACTTTGTAATATCCTTTTGGAAGCTTTGAATATGCAGTACTATACTTGTAATCTTAGTCATGTATTTTTCACCATGACAGGATATCCCAGTGTTTACTTTATTAGTCTTTCTTTTTGTTACGGAGATGCTTTAGCTGAAAGGCTGCTTTTTAGTCTTTTTAAGGGTCTCTCCCGTTTCTTTCAACTTTAAAAGATCTTGCTTGTGGTAGCCCTTTATACCATTCTGTCACATGTCTTTTCTTCCCCATTTTAAAATTGGTCTCGGTCTGTCTTAACATAAGGACCTGGGATAATAAGCTTCAACTATAAGGGCATGTTTGTGTCTTGTGGAAAAGTGGACGGTTTTCTGCGAAAAATCCATTTTTCCGGCATTTGGTGTGGAACAATTCCGCGGAAATGCTTCCCCGCATCTTCAACATTTTCCTTGATAATGGTGGAAATGGGTTTCGTATGAGGTTATGGGAAATGGATTTCGTCGGAAAACTTCTCTTTCTTTTCCTTACTCTTGTCAATTTCAACAAAAAAAAACCCTACAACTCTTTCATTTTTTTTCTTTATATAAGTTATTATTTAATGTTGAATAAATAATATGCATGTTATGTTATTTTTCTTCAAAAAATTATATCACCAAATAAGAAATTTTGATTTTCTATAAGGAATCCATAGCCGCACCAAACAACATTAGCACCAATTCAATGAAGAAATTCTTTTTGCACCAAACATGAATTTCTAAATTCTATGAAAATCTTTTTTCGAGGTTTTCATTTTTATGGAATTTGCTGAAGTGGCAATTTCCTTTTTCTGCGGAAAGGGTGTGTACACAAACGTGCCCTTACTGTATATAAGATTCTTTAGAGAGAAGGAAGTTAAATTTAGAATCTGGTTTTATTTGAAATTTACAGCATGGTATAATGGCTTTTATTTTAGGAGAACCAACAGGCAATAGCTTTTGTTTGAACTTTACAGCATGGTAAAATATTATGGTATGTTAACTTTTTTATCTGCTACCAATAATTAAGGTTTCAAGTCTGAATATATGTATTCTCCTAAATCCTGGCCTGATGAATTCTGACAAAGTTGCCCCCTTTTGGATTTTGTAAACATAGCAGAATATTAATTTACAGAGAATAAGAGATGGCATTTGTTTTCACCAAGTACTTAAAATCTTTTTATTTGAACTATTTTTGTGCTGTTACTTTAGATCACAACAGAGAGTAAGATTTTTGTTCGACTCTAAATTATGTTTTATCATCATTTCATGAAGCAGGGTTTCTTTTATGATGAAAGATCATTTTTGGTAGTTCAGACACATGATTCATTCCTCAGTCATTTCCTATGCATTTGTGTTTTCCAGATTGTTCACAGGTTTAAATCTGAAATGTGGTAGGGCTTATTATACATCTCTTTTTCCATTTTCTAGAAATGCAAGTAAGGGACGCACATTTGACAACACAGTATATTAAATTTGTTTAGTGTCGCTGTTGATTTTGTTCTGGTAATATCTTATAAGCAACAATATATTGTATAATGCCATTTATTTCGGATCTATCATTTAACTAATATGGACTGGCCATTATGTCCTGTTAGAATGCTGTTTAATATTGTACTTCTCTTGAGACTGGCACACTGATTCATGTAACATAGGTAGATTTCTACATATTGGAATAGTTTGCTTAAAATATAGGTTGTTCACTTTACCATGTAAATACAGTACCTAAAAAGTTTATTTTTTTTAATGTGAGTGCTTTGATAGAGGTTACCCTTTTTCATTTAAGGTTGTTAAGATTGTAAAAAAGGATTAAATGATTTTGAGCAAGAGCTCGTTTTGCATTTTGTTTTGTGTCTCGGTGGTGGTTTGTTCGTGTGCCCAAGGGAACTAGTAAGTTCATTTTCTGTTTACTTGGTTTAAATTGAGTGGAAGATTTTGAAAACGCAGCGTGTGATCCATTCTTTGCTACAACATTATTTTCTCTTTTGTATCTGAGCTCTTTGGAATTGTATTCGTGTTGCATTATATAGATTTTTATATGGAGTGAGTTACTTAAATTATAGGTATTTTACTTTGCCATTTAATTTTTGTAACTTGAAAGGATCTATTCAATGTGAGCGTATTGTTTCAGGTCACCCTTGAAGAGTGTAGAAAGGATTCTGTGATTCTGAGCTAGAGCTGGTTCTGGATTTTCTTTTCAGAGTTGTCGTTTGTGTGTAAGTTGAACTGTTCAAACTTTGCTGAATTTTATGACAGCATGGCCTTAGAACTTAAACACCCCCCCCCCCACAAAACAACCCCCGTGGGTCCTTTTCTTTCTTTTTTTGTGAGCTCCTTGGCCTCCGCCATGGAGTCATTGTTAATACTACCATTTGAATAACTTAAGCAGTTGCCACCCTACTTTATATTAAGGGGTCATTTATTTATGCTCATTTACATATATGTAAATAATTCTCATGCTTAATGGTTATGCATAGTCATGTATGTATGCACTCATTTACGTATGTGGTTAGGGTTGCAAACACATCGGTTCCAGGCTGGATCCATATTGGAACAGGAATCAAGGGAAGGTTGGTTCCGGTTCTGAATTGGAACCAAAAGACAGTATTTCCAGGACTGGTTCCAGTTAGAGAGGCGGGTTCTGGTTCTGGGTAAGAAAAAATATGTGTGTGGGAGGGGGCGACCACCAGCAGCCAGGTCTGGCTCAACCTCAATGAAAACCGCCTCTCCGACGAGATCCCACCGGGGCTTGGCCGGCATCTAGGTGCGAAGTAGCAATGAAGGATTCCCTTCTTTTCCATCTCCGGCATGTGCCGTACAGCCCTCCCCCCCAACCCTGTCCTCAACCTGGCAAGACCAGACGATGAAAGAGACGAGAGAGGCTGAGAGAGAGAGGATTCGGTTGCCCTAATTTGCACAATTAGGGATCGAAACGCTAGAAACCCAGGCGCTCTTACTTCGTTTTGAAAATTGCATGGGTCCTGGGCATGCAGGCTAGGATGGTAATGGTTCGGGAATGGGACCCATTTAGCGACTGGGTGAAAATGTAGGTTTCAGAACCAGACCTGTTTATTTGTCGGTACCCAAAAGAGGTTCCAAACCTGGTTCTTAATGTGTTGGACCTCTAGGTAATCGGAGAATCAGGTATTCATTTGCAACCCTACATGTGGTGCATAATTGAGGTGTGAAAATGGTATGTAAATATTGCCATTTGCATCAAAGTTTTCACACCTGTAGAGGTATGACGGTGATTCACTCCCCCTAAACCAAAAAAGGTGCCGTTATAGTGAGTTATACTGTCCCTTTTTCACTTGTGAGGCCCATCAAAGACCTTTATTTATTTATAATTCCTTTGAGCTGCATATTTGTACTCCAAACCGTTCAATTTATTTATTAAACTAATAAACCCTATGATCTTGAAGCTGATATCTTAAAGCTTCATGGATTTTGAGTTATTTGTTTAAAGTCCTTAACTATAGATCTAATTTTCTGGACTTTTGTGGGCCCTCAATTCATGATCTGAATGTTCAATCTTCTTGTATTAATGGTAAACATCAAGGTGTAAAGTTTCACATCTTAATTCCTCATGAATTTTGAGAAATTTGTAAAAAAATTCAAAAAAATGTAAAACTGCTGGATATTCATGTACTCATTTACTCATGTGAAAATGATGATTTTGACAAACATGGTAATGTGGTTTACATGTGTCACACTTGCATATGTAGTGTTTCCCATTAATGGAACTTTGTCCTCTAGAATTGCACAGTTTCCTTAGTGAGGAGTATAGGACCTTATTATTCCTCAAGCTGAAATATCTTTCTCCCTCTCTCTCAAGAACTTTTCTATATATTGGGCAACTGTTGCAGGGGTATGTATAGATTTTTTTTTGTTCTCTTTTTTGCTGATTTAATAGAAAATGCACACTATAATACACAAGCCAGTGGCTTCTAAAAACTAAGATAAGCTTAGCATAAAGGGTTTGACATTTGCCAGTCACTTGCACAATTATTTCTGTGTTTAAAGGCATATTTTAGTAGTATTATCATTATTGATATAATTTCCTATAAAGCTAGTGATTGGAGACTTAATTGATTATTTTTAGTCGCTGACACCAAGTGCTATAACTTTGACAGTAAGAATCTATTCCTGACAGAATCTTTAACAGTTAATCTAATCCTATCTTGAGAGTTATTCTATTCCTGATTCTGAATTGGTCGCTTTTGTGTTTGACCAATTCTCTTTTGGGGGATGTCTGGTGCATTCTTTCCAGTGTGTTTTGCATCTGAAGTAGTAATTCATCTCGAAATACTTCCTGAATACATGTTCCTAAAGCAGGAGAGGATTCACTATTCATCAATGCAGCCTGAACTAAGTCAAACATTAAGAATTGGCTAATGTGTAATTATTTCTATAGTTGGATCACATGTGAGGAATCCATTATAATAATCTTGTACTAATTTATCTCCTTGAGTGTACTTTGCCAATTCTATATCAATAGGGAATTTCCGTGTTTTTGTTTGTCAGATAATCAATTTTCAATTCAGAACTGACAATACTAGAAAGGGCCAAGGACTATGAACGTAGAACAGGGTCGACTACTATTGATGGGTCACGAATCCAGTCGATTCAGACCATATTTCTGATCAGAACTAACCCCTGGAAGTGTCGATCATTGGTGCCCCTACATGAGTTTGCAGATCCAAATAGTTCAAAATCCAATGATTCCAGCGGCTATGATATTTGACCTTTGGTTACTGAAAAATTGCTGAAAAATTACTTAAAATTTCAAGAATAATAGGTGATGCTTGTTGTAAAATGTCTGCTGATCAGATTAATGATGTGGGGTCTACTGAATAAACTGAATGACTGCAGTGTCAACCGTCACCGATCAGACGGGTGTCTCCTCTGATGGATCTAAACCTATGATGCACGGATACTTCAAAATGGACAATGTATTGTGTCGTATCGTGTCCGATACTTCACTTTTTATGTGTAAAATCCATGTCTTTGCTATGTCCATGGCTTATCCCTGCCGTTTCCATGCCGTGTTTGGGCATCACTGATCCAAACGCTCTTCTTGCTGTAATAGATGAGATTTCTGTGACCACCGACCGGAGGAGATTCAGAAATCTCACTGGATTTGGTGATTGAAGAAATTGAGTTTGGTATCAGTGTCCACAAGGTCAATTGAGTCGATCATGAGAATACACCTATGAGAGTGTGCTGGAAACCTATGAATGAGATGTCCTCCTTGCTGAGAGAATTTGTATCCTTGTTCTTATACCATATCAGAGTTCAAAGCAAGAAGAAGATTGGGGAAGATGAGAAACTTGGAAAGTTTATTATCCACTTCATGGATCAACTCATCTCATTATATACACGTGTCCCCCTAAAGTCTGCCCCTTAAATGGGCTGATTAGGATTACTATTGAGCCCTTAAATGGGGCTGAACAGTTTCGAAATTATCCATGATCATAGATATGCCCTTAGCATATTCACACGTATGCACAGACATGCTTCCAGGCCCAAACACATGAAGCCTGACCAACTAAGGGCCCACTATCCTTGGCTTGTCTCTACAATGTCAAATTGGAAACCTCACAGTTATTGGATTACACACATACCACAAACTCATGCAACTTAGAAAATATTAAAGTTCTTTTGAAATAGAAGAGTTCTGATTTCAATTCCTTTGAAATAAATGAGTTCTGATTTCAAACTGTTTACATGCTTTATATATTTTCAATTTTCATTATGCATGCTGATTCATAAGGCGAATGTGTTCTCAATTTTAGCGATGTTTTTTTTTTTTTTTTTTTTTTTCCATGTAGTTAAATTGTCTTTGTTGTCACTGACGGGAAGGAAAATCATCAAGCATGAGCAACCTCAAAGTAGGTGTGGAGGTTGTCAGTGCTCACAACCTCATGCCCAAAGATGGCCAAGGCTCTTCCAATCCTTTCATTGAGCTCCACTTTGATCAACAAAGGTTTCGCACCACCACCAAAGAGAAAGATCTCAACCCTTTCTGGAATGAGCACTTCTACTTCAACATATCTAACCTAAACTCCATACCCCACCTGCATCTTGATGCCTATGTGTACAGTGAGATCAAAGCCACCCACTCTAAATCCTTCCTTGGAAAGGTTCGCATAACTGGAACATCATTCGTCCCATATGTCGATGCAGTCGTCTTACACTACCCTTTAGAAAAGCGTGGCATCTTCTCACGTGTGAAAGGAGAACTAGGCCTCAAAGTGTATCTAACTGATGACCCAACTCTGAAGTCATCCTCAAACCCGCTTCCAGCAATTGATCTCCTCCCGAGATCTGACCTACTTGCAAGCCTGGCCCAACCTCAAGCTCATGTCTCGAATCCAACTCCGACGGCCGCAGTGTCCAATGACAGAGCAGAGTCAAGGCACGCCTTCTATCACCTTCCCAACCAAAACCCGCAACACTCTTCAATGACAATGTCTCAAGAGCCGGTGAAATATGCAGCTGATGAGATGAGATCTGAACCAGCAAAGATCATGCGAATGTACTCGGCATCATCACAGCAACCAGTTGACTATACACTTAAAGAGACAAGCCCTTATCTTGGGGGTGGACAGGTTGTTGGGGGTCGTGTCATACGTTCTGACAAGCCATCTAGTACCTATGACCTTGTTGAGCAGATGCAGTACCTTTTTGTACGTGTTGTGAAAGCACGTGAGCTTCCCTCAATGGATGTTTCAGGGAGTCTCGATCCATTTGTTGAAGTGAGGGTAGGAAACTACAGAGGTACCACAAGGCACTTTGAAAAGAAGCAAGATCCTGTCTGGAACGAGGTGTTTGCCTTCTCAAGGGACCGGATGCAAGCTTCAATCCTTGATGTGTTGGTCAAGGACAAGGACCTCGTTAAAGATGACTTTGTGGGCATTGTTAGGTTCGACCTCAATGAAATTCCAACACGTGTTCCCCCAGATAGTCCCCTAGCACCTGAGTGGTATCGACTTGAGGACAAGAAGGGGGATAAGGCAAAAGGTGAGTTGATGCTTGCTGTATGGATTGGAACGCAGGCTGATGAGGCATTCCCTGAGGCATGGCACTCAGATGCTTGTGCGCCTGCTGATGGCTCCACGGCCGCTGCCACATATATAAGGTCAAAGGTCTACCATGCTCCGCGCTTGTGGTATGTGCGTGTGAACATCATAGAGGCACAGGACCTGGTTGTATCTGAAAAGACTCGTTTCCCTGATGTCTTTGTGAAGGCACAGATAGGCCACCAGATGTTGAGAACAAAGGCTGTTCAGGCCCGGACATTTAACCCGCTATGGAATGAAGATCTGTTATTTGTTGCTGCAGAGCCATTTGAAGATCATCTGGTTATTTCAGTTGAGGATCGCGTGGGACCAAACAAGGATGAGGTGATCGGACGGGTTGCCATACAACTCAGTTCCATTGATAAGCGTGCTGATGACCGCATGATCCCCACACGCTGGTTCCACCTTGATAAGCCAGTTGCAGTTGATGTGGATCAGTTGAAGAAAGATAAATTCTCTAGCCGGCTCCATCTCCGTCTCTGTCTAGATGGTGGCTACCATGTGCTGGATGAGTCCACACACTACAGCAGCGACCTGCGCCCCACTGCAAAGCAGCTCTGGAAGCCATCGATTGGTGTCTTGGAGCTTGGCATCCTGAGTGTCGAGGGACTTCACCCTATGAAAACAAGGGATGGGAAGGGTACATCGGATACATTTTGTGTAGCAAAATATGGGCATAAATGGGTCCGAACACGGACAATGGTCAACAGCCTCAGTCCCAAGTACAATGAGCAGTACACATGGGAGGTGTATGATCCGGCCACAGTCCTTACAGTAGGTGTATTTGACAATAGCCAAATTGGCGACAAGGGTTCGAATACTAGCAGCAAAGATATGAAGATTGGCAAGGTCAGGATACGTCTCTCTACACTTGAAACAGGCCGAGTTTATACCCATTCATATCCGTTGTTGGTCCTACACCCTTCCGGCGTCAAGAAGATGGGAGAGCTGCATCTGGCAATAAGATTTTCATGCACATCATTGGTGAACATGATGCATATATATTCGCGCCCGCTGCTACCAAAGATGCATTACGTAAGGCCCCTGACAGTGGTACAGCAAGATGCACTGCGCTACCAAGCAGTCAACATTGTGGCCGCTCGGCTGAGTCGAGCAGAGCCGCCTCTGCGGAAGGAGGTGATCGAATACATGTCTGATGTTGACTCGCACCTGTGGAGTATGCGCAGGAGCAAGGCAAATTTCTTCCGTTTGATGTCAGTGTTTTCAGGGTTGTTTGCTGTGGGTAAATGGTTTGGAGATGTGTGTACATGGAGGAACCCTGTGACAACAGCGCTTGTTCATGTGCTCTTCGTCATGCTTGTGTGCTTCCCTGAACTCATTCTGCCGACGGTGTTTCTATATATGTTTTTGATAGGGGTATGGAATTACAGGTACCGTCCACGTTATCCTCCACACATGAATACAAAGATCTCTTATGCAGAGGCAGTGCATCCCGACGAGCTTGATGAAGAGTTTGACACATTCCCATCAAGTAAAAGCCCAGAGCTTGTGCGCATGAGGTATGATCGCCTGCGTAGTGTGGCTGGAAGGATACAGACAGTGGTGGGTGATGTGGCCACACAAGGGGAGCGGGTCCAAGCACTGCTCAGCTGGAGAGATCCACGTGCCACTGCAATATTTGTGTTATTCTGCCTTGTATCAGCATTAGTGCTATATGTGACGCCTTTCCAGGCCATTGCGGTTGTGATCGGCTTCTATATGATGCGGCACCCACGGTTCCGGCACAGGCTACCATCTGTGCCAGTTAACTTCTTCCGGCGGTTGCCTGCTAGGACTGACAGTATGCTGTAAATAGCTCCAGTAAGTTCTGGGTTGGGGTGTTACTCTTGTTGGTTTCAGTTTCTGTTAGCATGTAGAGGATTTGCTGTTTCATTCACTTCATTGTGAAGTTAGTGTTTTTTCTTTCTATGTTTGAAGTAATACACTGGTGATGTTCACAACTAAACGAACTTCTCTTGTAGTCTTTGGCAACTAATAGTTCTTGGAAGTTGCAGCAGAATCTTGCGGGTTATGGCGATACCATTTAAGGCCTGTCTGGATCTTCATAAGCCAGATGCATGCAACTCTGTTTACACTGATTTGCAGGTCTGTTTGTTTGGATGATCTGAGTTGCTAGTGCTGCCATTACTTGTGACAGTCATTTCGTCATTTGCCTTACCAAGTACAAGTAAACAGAGTTGCCCGTAATTAGATTTGCAGGTAAACTGATTGGAGAGCAACTGAGTCTTGAGGATCCACATTACCTTCTTTATTTGATTTGTTAACCCTATGTTTGGGAAGAAGGTAAAATGAGGGGCGAGGGGGAAAATGGAGGGAAAGTTAAAATAAAGGGTGTTGGGGAAGGGGAAGTGGGGGAGGGGAATTTGGGGTAAAATTTCAGAATTTTATCCCCAAATTTTTCCTTCAAAATTGGGGGGGAAAGAGGGAGGCAAAGAGGGGATTTTTCTTCCCCCTCAAACTTTTTGACTATAAACAAATTAGAGGAGGGAAAATCCTTCCCTTCATGTTTCTTTCCCTCAAATTTTTCCCTCCCCTCCCCTCCCCTCATTCCTTCCCAAACACAGCGTAAAAGTTCATATTAATCATTTCCCAAACACAGCGTAAAAGTTCATATTAATCATTCTGTAAATTATCACTTGATTAACTGAACTTTTAAAGTAAGTTACAATCCACAAAGGATCACTTCACTTCCTCTATTTGAGGATCCACATTTGTGCACACTGCGGAAAGCTCAATCCACGAAGAATCTTTTCCACAAGCAAGTCCAATCTCTATTATGGAAAACTAATTTTTTTTTTGCATAGAATCCTGTAATAGTCATGTTTTTGAAGAGAATGCAGTACAAATTTGCTCTTAAGCTTGTTTATATAAAAAAAAAGGTTAATACACATGGTTCAGTGGTGTTGGCACCTCGATATTATATATTCGTCTGTAGATCTATTCTGGGTTCTATATTGAGTAGAATCACCTATTTTGGGTACGGGAACCTAGCTAAAGAAAGGAAGAAAAATGACATTTCTCTTTCTAGTGAGTAGACTCACTCATTTTGGGTACGGCGACCTAGCTAAGAAGAGGAAGAAAAATGAAATTTCTCTTCTGTGGATGACCACAAGGAAGCAATTACCCCGTCCCAAACCTAGCTAAAGAAAGGAAGAAAAATGACATTTCTCTTTCTAGTGAGTAGAATCACCCATTTTGGGTACGACCTAGCTAAAAAGAGGAGGAAAAATGAAATTTCTCTTCTGTGGATGACCACATGGAAGCAATCACCCCGTCCCAAAGGTGGAGACTTTGGCTAGGTTCTCGTTAGAAAATCGTCCCCAAGATCCATAGAATTCCCAACACAATGGGACCTAGGCTGTTTAGAGGGCATCCAAATAGCTCCTCATGTCATGCATAAAGCAAAAGGGGATGATGACCGTACGATAGTCTTTAAAGCCGACAATTGCCCCAGAATAGTTGGCAAACACAATTCTTGCGAAACTATGTTTACACAAAAGGATGATGTGAAAGTGATGATTTTATCCTTGTGTAATATCGTATGACTATAGGATATCTCATATTGCGATATCCTAGGGATGTAGGATATCACACTGTGATATCTTACGACCATATGATTTCGTAAGATTACACCTTTTTGTCCAAACGCGGAGCACATTTTCACCATCAATTCAGAACTCTATTTTATTATTTTCTTCGTTTTTACTTCTTGTGGGATCTTACTATACCATCTTCAATCGTCCAGAGTTATACCTTCTTCAATCGTCCAGAGTCCATTCAGTTTAGTCATCACAACTATAAGCACAAATGAGTAGATTTTTCTCTCTAAAACCCTAGGCCATTATAGATCTAAGAAGTTGTAAAAAATGATGAAGGAGAATAAGGTGGGATGTATTCCTACAATATCCAAAGCAAGATGATAAGATGAAAATGGAGGAAAACGCATTAGAAAATCGAAGACGATGAACTCTATGAAAATGGTTTTTACTTTGCTTTTCTCTGTTTCTCTATTTTACTTCGGTAGAAAGGAAGATGGTGAAAGTTTTTTGGAGATATCCTATAGTTGTAGAATAACTCATACAGCGTTATCCGACACCCGTAGCATATCGCACGAATAAGAGTAAAATTGCCGCTTATACAACATCCTTTTTAGTACAAACAACTTTGCGGGAATTATGTGTTTGCAATTCTGAGGCAATTCTCGAGCTTGAGGGCTTCCTTATGGTCATCATCCCAAGCAAAAGTGCAATAAGAAAACGGTGAATTTCGTCCTGGGGAACCTGACCCAGTCAATGGAAATGGCAAAATGTAAATAGACTGTTTTCTCTCCTCCTCCAAGTAGACTACATGTAGCTTATAACAGTCTATCTTGTGGGCTCAATTTGTTGCAAGTTTACCACGGGGAGAAAAGTAGAGGAGGTCTCTTCATGGATAAGGAGAATAAAAAAAAACCCAGCCTCACCATATTATCTTAGAAGAGCCTCAAAGTTGAATGACATCATAACCATGTGTTTTCTCGAGATTCAATCCAACGGAGAATGAAAGTTCAGCGAGTATAAAATTGGGCTTGATACTAGTTCATAAAATGAAAAGAGGATGGAAAAGGTTGCATTGATGAGAGTTGGGCCCAAGTGGACCCTGCAGTGTTGCACATAGGAGAACATTTATTTTCTCTATCTTAACTCCTAATTATGAAATCTTTTTATTTTTTTCATGCATTTACTGCATTCACATTTCAAACTTCCCTCTATTTAGTTTAGTTAAATCTGGCCCCATTTGACCTCGCCTTGATGATGTTAACATTCTAATGTCAGCGACTCTTGCCGACTGGGCTTCCTTCAACTTTCAGTCCAGTCGACCCGATTCTAGCCTGAACCTGAATTTTTCATGTCTTATTCTTTTTTTATTTTTCTCCTTGATGTCTATACCTCGCTGTAGATCTCGTCACCACGAAGGTGCTAGAAAAAGTGAATTTGGAATCTGATTTCGGATGGTTTCGATATTATGTAAATAATTTCCTGCACTCCCATTAGTCAACTTCTCTATTGACTATTGAATTTCCAATGACAACTCTGTAGATCTACTCGGAAAACGAGTCTGTGAGAGCAAACAGATCGAACTCTCTGATTGAACACCAGATGGTCGAGATATCCAAAAGAGAAATTTTTGCCGTCGATCCAGGCAAACACACTGCTTACCGTACCTCTACTGACATACTGTTGGCATTAGCCTCTGGGGCCACCTGCTGATGCAACCTCTACTTGCTGTGTTGGGCCTGGGCTTTTGTCGCGAAGCAGGTTGAACCTAACCCAAAATTGGATGTGACCTAAAGTATCAGGAGTTCCAAAGACTCACCAAGAGTTCGTGTACTATCCGTGGAATTTTTTATCTGCCTGTACCTTAGGAATCCGGATCCCCTGTTTGGTCCAAATAGGGACAAATCAGGGGATGCCATATGGGGAGAGGATTTTTTTTTTTTTTTTTCAATTAGAGGAGATGTGATGTGGGTGATTTGACATCTACTCCCATGTGGCACCCCCGATTGACCTGTTTGGACAAAATAGGGGACCCGTTTCCACACCTTGGTGGCTTGAAGGGTGAGATCAAGTTAGGAGTTCAGAAATTAAATCCAATCAATCTCCCTGATGCATTCAGTTTGGCTCGGTTGCAGGAAGAGGAAGTTATTGTACGTCAACGCTCATTTAGAGTGGATGAAGGACGATTTAAGTCGGTAGCTAATTTTGTAGAGCTAGTAGCTACAGAAGTAGTGGCCAATCAATTGGATTTGCTGATTAAGTTTGCTATGTTCTGCCCATTTCACTCGCATTGTTGTCGTGTTTCTTTAGTCTTTCTTATATTTTTGTCCTCTCCCTTTGCCTCCTTCTACAGCTGCGCATCGGGTTGAGCTTTTCTTCCTGCTTTTAGGAGGCGGGCTTGTAGGTGGTCTCACAGCTGGTTTGGATTATCGCTCTTCCATTTCTTTGTCAAGAGTAGGTAAACGATCTTGCAGCTACTTCTCATTCTTTTATTGTTTTTAATCTTCCTTTGGAAATACAAACTCTTAACTTTCCAAAAAAACAAAAGGAGGAAAGTCTTCCGCCCCTATCATCAAAAGGTTCACACCGGCAGAAGCTAGAGATAGGAGGGAGAGTGGCATGTGTTATCGCAGTGATGACAAATTTACCCCAAATCATAAATGCAACACAAACGTTTTTTTGGGTAGAGGGACTGATGAAGTAATTGTTTAAGACAGTGAAGTACGACAGCAAACTGAATGTCATTCTAATGCTAACAATAGTGAGAATTCATCTCCCTAAATTTCCTTACATGGTCAATGGGATGTTGACCCCACAATCGGTGCGGATTGTTGGGACACTACAACATTGCTAACTCACAATCCTAATCGACAGTGTATCCACTCATAATTTTATTGATCCACATATCATTAAGAAAGACAACATACCCATCTAATCAAATGCTATGTTTGAAGTTATGGTGGCCAATGGAGAAAAATTCAAAAGAATTGGAAGATGTAGGAATTGAAAAAAATCATGTCTCAAAGAGTCCCAATCAGAACTGATTTTTACCTGTTATCCTTAGAGGTTGTGATGCCGTCTTAAGGGGCCCGTGGTTGTGCATGTTGGGACCTGTTTTATGGGATTTTTCTTATTTGCCTTTATAATTTAAAACTAGCAAAGCATACTCGCGCTAAGTCCGTGCCCAAAAATAAAAACACGTTCAATTTGTGGCTATTTTATGAGACATTAATTAATGAGAAAATAAATATAACACAAACAAATATTAAACAAACAAATAGACCATTTATTACGGTTCGAAGCATGGCCCAGTACGACATTTATACAAAATAAGTATTACTTTTTATATAAATCAGTATGATGTAAATTAACATTTGCAAAATTGCATGTGGCCATGTCTTTAGGAATTAGAATTTGAGGCCCACTTTAAAAAAGTTTATTGTATGTCGAGCCCATATGTATAACTTGGTTGGATAGAGTTATTGAGCAAGGTTGATTTTTTCATCTGGACTCTTTAAACACCTATCCATAATATATATATATATATATATTATATTAAAATTCGAATTCACATAAAGAAGCTTAACAAAAGTGGACTCTGAAGCTTATCTCTTGAAATTGATTTTAGATCCAATTTCTCAAATTGATTTGAGATTAGAATCCAATTTTGCAATCGATTAGCAAATCGGACACCAATTTCGAAATCGAATCCTACATCTATAAAATATATTAATCGAACGAAATGAACTTTTACTCAAAGGACTTCAGTTTTTGCATCAAAGGTGGTGGCACCACCAGATGAAGTAGCAAAAGAAGTGCGCAATGCTGGAACAACTTAGGGCTTGTTTGACAAATCTTATCTTTACGAAACAGATCTGTATGATATAGATTTATTTCAAATGGAGCGGTTTGAAATTGATGTTTTACAAATAGACTGTTTTGTAAGACATAGATATTTTAAAAATAGACTGTTTGGTAAGACACATGTAAAAATAGATCTAATGGTCTGGGCATTTTGCAAATATATCAAGATCTGTGATCATCCAACGGTTGAAATTTTATCTCAAACACGTGTTCCACATTTTAATTACTATAGGCTGTTTGGATCTTCATTTTGGTTTGGATCTTGCATTTAGGGGCCATGATTTAAAAAAAATTATATATAAATGTCTGTCGTTTTTTGTAAATATCTCAAAATCTATGATGATCCAATGGCTAAAATTTGGATCCTTAGTCGTGAATGATCTTTTGAATATATCCAATGGTTTGGATCATGATTTATGATGCCTGAATTTAAAAAAAAAAAAAAATACCACATTGCTGTGTACAACTTCAAGACTCAATCACTAAGGCATGGGACATCAATGGTCAAAAAAGTTTTTGTAAATATCTCAAGATTCACTTTGAATTAGAGGCTCAATTTTGGATCCATAGCCGTTTTTGGCCCTCCAAAGAGAACCAACGGATCGGATCGTGATTATGGGGCCCACAATGTCCAGAATATTAGATCGAATGGATCACGTTTTTTGAAAATATCTCGAGATCTGAGATAGATCAACGGTTCAAATTTTGACACATGGCCGTGTTTGACCTTCTTCATATATCTAGCGGTCCGGATCATGACTTTGGGTCTCATAAATTAAAAATAAAATAAAAAAAGGGACTGTCCCATGAGGACGTCCAAGTCACTGTAGATGTTTAGTCTTTCCGCTTCAGACATCATTCACTGATTCAATTATGGTCATTTTGCTGGCTTCTTGAAATGGAGGCAAATCATCTAAAGTCCATTTCAAATGGACTTTGCAACTTGACTTACCAAACAATCTTAAAACTGTTACACACAGTTTTAAGACAAGTAGAGGCAATAATAAGAGTTGCCAAACGCCACCTTACTTTCTACAATTACTCAGTGTCGAGAAGGTAACCAGGCCAATGGTGCAACAACCCCAAACCCAGTACCTATTGGACGCATATGCTGATATATTCATGGAGCCGCAGGGGCCGCCTCCTCCCAGATCCCATGATCACTGTATTCCTCTAATTGAAGGCACCAAACATGTCAATGTCAGGACATATATGTATCCATAGTTTCAAAAATATGAAATTGACAAAACCGTCAATGATATGTTAAAATCAGGTGTGATCCGGCCTAGTGTTTCCCTTTCTCCTAAAAAAAAAAAAAAAGATGGATCTTGAAGAATGTGTGTGGATTATAGAGCTTTAAACAAGATGACCATTGAAGACAGATTTCTTAGCCCTGTAATTGATGAGTTGTTAGATGAACTACACAGTCCGAAGTTTATACAAAATCCGGCTTGCGATTGGGATATCATCAAATAAGAGTACAAGCTGAGGATATTCAAAAAACAACCTTTCGTACTAATGAAAGCCACTACGAATTTCTGGTTATGCCCTTTGGGCTGACCAATGCACCATTTACCTTCCAATCATTGATGAATGATGTCTTCAGGCCATTTATGAGAAAATTTGTCCTCTTTTTTTTTTTTTTAATGATATTTTAGTTTTTAGTAAGAATCTCAGTGACCACTTGCAACTTCTTAAAACCATTTTGGAAGTCATGCAAACACATCAACTATATGCTAAAGCCTCCAAATGTGTCTTTGGTACTAGAGAAGTGGCTTATTTGGGTCACATTATCTGAAAGAATGGAGTTGCAGTCAATCAAGAAAAAAAAAAAAAAATCAAGGGGATCCTCTCTTGGCCAACACCAACTTCACTCAAAGCATTGAGGGGTTTTTTCGGCTTGACCGGTTATTACAGGAAATTCATAAAGGGTTATGGTCAAATTGCTGTCCCATTGACTGCCTTATTGAAAATAAAATAAAATGCATGAGGATGGACTCAAGAAGCTGACAAAGCCTTTAGTGATTTAAAATGCATCATGCCACAGACACCTCTCCTTGCTCTCCCCGATATCTCTCAACCATTATAATATATTAAGCTAGGAGGTTTTGGATTCAATTTTGACTGTCGGTAATAATTTTGACCAGAAGTTACATCAACTACCTTCTTTATCTCTTTATCATAACCACTCAAAACTGCTCTCCACTTTTGTCTTCTTTTATGTCTTAAAGAATTTGTTTCAATTCAGACTCTATCATTCACATTCAACTCTAATTCTCATTTTTTCATTCTATGATACTAATTATAATATATTAAGCTGGAAGGTTTTGACTTCTATTTTGACCGTCGATTATAATTTTGACTGACGTTTTGTAACTACTCATACAACTACCCACTCATTTTTCCATCAAACCACTCATGTTTCAGTTGTTCCTGTGTAAGTATACCCTTTTTGCTCTAATTTTTTTTATTTCTATTTTATCTAACTTTTCCTATGGGAAGAGGTAATTTTCTTTAATATGTAATTATTTATTTTGTAGTGCACGGAGATATCATGATGAACACGGGTTATTGGACTAGTTTGTCCCTTATGCGAAAAGATGACAACAATTTCTTGGTATTTGGGTGCATCCAAGCGACCTGCTGCTAATTTTTCACCAACCTGTTGTGAATAAGTTGTAGTGGCAATGTCTACCTTAATCTATGCTACCCATGTTGGTACTGGAAAGGATATTGCAAACTACTCTTTTCATTTACACGTGAAAGCGCATCAACTGCACTATTTTCTTTTCCTTTCTTATACTCGATGATGTAGTCATACCCCATCAATTTTACCAGCCATTTTTCCTGAAGTGGGGGTAGTGATTCTTTAGTCAAGCAGAAATCTTAGACTCTTTTGAATACTTCAAATGACAAATCTCCTGCCAAGAAAGTAGGGTCTCCATTTTTTAATGGAAATGATAATAGCCAACAACTACTCATAGGTGTAAAGTGTGAGATCCCTTCCCTTAAGCGTAGGCTGAGGAATGCTGTAAGATCCGGCCCCGCCACTAATTATATTTATTATTAAAATATTAGTATTATATTAATTTAATGTATTTTAGTTATTTAAGTGGGTAGGATTAAGTGGGCCACACGTTAGATAGGATTCTTGGATCGGTAAGTTGGGTTAATGGGTAGATGATCTGACCCGTAGTTTTGACCCAATGACTTAAGCCCACCTTTTAACCTAATCCCTATTTTAACTAATCTCACGATTTATCCCTCCCCACTTATCTCTCTGCAACTCTTCCCGTTCGTCTTCTTCCTCTTTCAACTTCCCAAGCCATTCCAGCTTTAGGATCCAGCCATCACAATCAAGATCAGAGGATACCAGCATTCTTAGCTCAATTTTCGTATCTCAGGTAACCCTCTCCTCAAATCATTAGGAGTAGATATGTATTCTTGGGTTATTCCCTTTTTCTTTCCAATGCTAGGTTTTGGGTAGGAATATCATAGATCTGATCACCTGGGTATTTCTTTCTCATCTCTTATATTAGATTGGTGTTAGGATTGTGATTGAGCGCTGTGGGAATCTCGGATTAGGTATTGGTGAGGATCTGTGCATTTTTCAACTCTGGTAAAAGGCAAGTACCTAAACATAATTTGTGAATCTAATGCATGTGTTTCTCATTGATTCCAATATGGATGCATGTAGAAACCCTTTTATGCCTCTTTTGATGATAATCTTGCAATGCGATTTTGTTTGATATGAGATTTGGGGGATGACCCAATCGATTTCCTCACATCGATGTTACTGTTGTAAATTTCTATTACCCGCAGCATGTTTGGATTTCAAAACCCCCTTTTTCACCTTTTGTTGTTTGGTTTTAAAACCCTTTGTTTTAATCCTCCAAGGTTATGTCAGTAGTATGTTGGAACTGAGATTCCGAAACCCATTGAGAAACTACCAGCAGGTCTCTGACTGTACCCGTGTTTTTGATCGTGGGACCCAGGTGAGCCATGCGATGATGAATCTGGTCCGTGGATCCGGAAGAGGGCCCACGGGCGACCTTGAAGGGGCTGGTCCCATAGGCAGTGGACACCCTTGGCCCACCATCCATTAGGTTGATCAGAGATGGCGTGATTGAGGGAAAATAATTAGTTTTATGAGATATGATAGTGGGGCCAAAGGATGAGACTTGATGACCAATCCGGGCCATAGATCTTACACTAGGGCCCTGGGCGACCTTACTGATGAAGGTTGATCGTGGGCTTTGGATCAGGGGGCCACTAACCAAAGTGCACAAAGGCACAATGCTCTTGACGATGAACTACAACAGAACGGTTCTGTGACTTCTGTAATAAGAAAGGAAGGAATGGAGATGACGATGATGTCATCCCATGTGACATTAGTACACTACCACAGACTTGATGGGATGAATGGATGGGAGGAATTTGGTGGTCCAGGAGTGTATAACAAAAAGAAAAAAAGAGAAGGGACAAGTTTTGTTCACATATGCATTTGACTTTAACACTTGCCATTAGAATATAACAGAAAAAATAAAGAAAGAATGGATGAGTTCAGTATGCTTTGACTCATAACACTTCATTAGTTTCTTGAATAAAAAAATGGAGACCCTTAGCTTTTGATAAATTTAAATTATACCCCTTAGCTTATTTTATAAAGAAATGATTTGGAAAATATCTTAGGTGGGTCCTTGAGTTTTCTAAAATAATAGACCAAGATTATTTTTATTTGCAAATTAATATTAAATGACATCTTAGTTTTTAATGTGTTAAAATTATACTTTTATTAATTGAATCTTTGGACTGAGTAAATACCGTCCGGGCAACGGTATATTACTAACATGGGGTTTAGTACTTTGTATGACCTCGGGGGAATCCTAATGGATTCAAGTTCAACCCATCACTATTGGAAAACCCTTAATTGGGTCTATGCACTATTGATGGAAAAGGGATGCGTTGATCTTATATTTATTAGAGATTTCTATGGTTGTGGGGTACGAGACCTTATGTTTGACCTTAGGATCGATTCGTATCTACGTCTTAACCTTCACATGCATATATATGTTGATTTAGGATATGTACTCCTGTAGATGCATACCCTATTGTGTATTATGGACTATAAAGTGGCTCGGCAAATTTGGTGTGACGATTTGATTATGATATGGGATGTGGAATGGCCAGCACTTTACTTTGACTTAGAACTCTTATGTCAGAGCTTTATTATTCAGGTCTATTATGCTTATATATTTATATTTATGTGGGTCATTTATGGACGACTGCAGATCGATATATGGACGGTTGATCACCGATGTGACCGGATCACTTATAATCCGCTTTGAATGTGAACAGGTTATCCTGATTTGTTTTTAATTCGATCGGTTTATGACCACCGACGTTATGGACGGGCTCTCTCGATTTATTTAGGGCTGACCACCCAAAACGGGGACACTTGTCTTCGTGTGAATTATATTGCTCATTTTGCTTTATTTGGATTAGGCTATACGTCCTTTCTTGTCAGTATTACTGTCATTACTTCTATATGATCACTCTCGTATATATTCTTCTCGTTGTTGTATTAAATTTCGAATTATGATTATGTACTTGCTGTTTACTTTGTAATATTTGGTGCATAGGTACTGAGCCCTACTTTACCCAGTGGGATGAACCCGAGTGGGATGCCGAGTTTCAAACGTTTGAACCAACTGATGAACCCGAGTGGGATGCCGGAGACGGTTTTGGAGCCGTTTGAGCCTGCATGAGAGTGAACGTCATCTTAGCAACTCTTTAGATGAACTTTCTTAATGATAAACATTTCTTTAGTAATTGTTTTATTCTTTCTGCAACTTTAACATTTAATGTTTATTTGATTTTCGTGTTGGATTTTATTTATGATCATTGAATATCAATTGAATAAGCTTCCGTTGCATTTAATGAAATATATTTTGACTCACCACAGGTTGAAAATTTTTTTTGTGGGTCCACTTTTTGGAAGCTTGTGTTGTATTAAACACAGAAAAATTTAAATTTAATTTATTTCTCACGTTTTTCCCTAATTCTTATTTTGGGGGACGTGACAAATGCCATGGGACATCCAGATTGCATGCATTTTTATTGGACCCAATTCTGATTTGAGATTTTTTTTTTTATGAAGTCACATTTTCCCCCTCCATCAGCCCATTCCAAGTATCATAACACATCCAGGTGTGTGGCAGATTCCTTTTATTAGACTGGGTGGCGCAAAGATATTAAGCAATGGGTGCGTGAATGCGACATATGCCAACGCACCAAATATGAGAATGTACCAGTACCAGTACCAGGTCTGCTCAAACCCTTGCCTAGCGTCACATCTCATTAGATTTTATTAATGGTCTCCCACTTTCATCATCTAAGTCTGTCATTCTGGTGGTTGTGGTTCGACTATGCAAGTGTGCACATTTCATTCCCTTACAACATCCATACACAGCTCATTCAGTTGCAAGTTTTTTCTTTTGAAGAAATATTCAAACTACATGGTCTGCCAGAATCAATAGTATCTGATAGGGATCTGATTTTCACAAGTACATTTTTGAAAAGTTATCTCATTTACAAGGAGTAGAACTGCAGATGAATTTCTCTTACCACCCACAATCAGATGGGCAGCAGAAGTATTAAATAGATGTTTGAAGAACTACCTCAGATGTTACACTAGTGATCATCCAAAACAATGGGTTCGATAGGTTCCCTTGGCTGAATGGTGGTACAATACCACTTTCCATTCAGCCACACAAACTACTCCATATAAAGCAGTCTATGGAGTTGCACCTCCCACCTTGCTTTCATACATCCCAGGTACTACAAAAGTTCAAGTAGTTGACGAAGAGTTAAAAAACAGAGCAAAGGCATTACAAGCATTGAAAGATAATTTACAGAAAGCCCAAGCTCACATGAAGCAAATGACAGACAATCACCTCTATGAGAGGTACTTTGATGTCGATAATTGGGTGTACCTTAAATTGCAACCATATTGGCAGAGCATGCTGATTACTTGGAGATCTCAGAAATTATCTGTCCGTTATTTTGGGCCCTTCAAAATTCTACAAAAATAGGTCCCGTGGCCTATAAATTAGAGTTACCACCTGATTGTAGGCTCCATCTTGTTTTTCATGTCTCCAAACCCGAGGATCTCAAGCTCGCTCTGATATTACTTGTTGAGACTTGGATACCACTTGTTGTACATGTGTGTAGAAGTGTGAACCACCGCGATCAACAATCAATCAACCATTCAAGAATACAAAAATCACGCAAAGAGATTTTACGTGATTCGGTAAACTCACCTACGTCCACTGGAAATAGAGCTCTCACTCTAACTCTAACTCTCTTACATAGTCTAGGGTTACAAGAAAGCCTCGGTACAATTACAAACATACTCTTAACCTTGAACATGGTCATTGGCCAACCCAAAAAATTAATCCGGTAAAACTGGAATACAAGATAGAAACCCCATTGAAAGAGGAAGATTAATGGATATGTATACTGATGCACATGCAAGACGGTGGCTCCTAAAACTAAGATAAGCTTAGCGTAAAGAGTTTTATATTTGTTAGTTTAAATGTATATCTTGGTTTTATTACCATTATTTCTTATAGACGTAGTGATTAAAGGCTTTAATTGAATTTGTTATTTTCGTTTACTGTGACACCGTATGCTTTCAGTAAGTTAGACTACTCCTGTAAGAATATTTTAACATTTAATCTAAATCTATCTTTACAGTAAGCAAAACAACATTTCTTTGATTACAGGGGGTGATTTGATAGTAGGTGCTATAAAGCTCTCAAATTTCACTATATAAGCATTACCAACGTAGTAGGTGACATCACAAATGATGGATGTTTTAGTAGGTAATACTTGTGTAGTGAAGAATGTTCTTTAGACACCAGAAAAAAAAGGGACTTTTACCGGAAAAAAAAAGAAAAGGGACAGTTACCAGAAAAATCTCATTAAAAATGGAAAGCATAACTGAGGAGCCCAAATTTTTATAATATCAAAGGAGGACCTCCCAACAAAACTCTCTTTTTTTCTTCCATTTTTTCCCATCAGTTGTTGATGTCGACATAACTCATAATCTCCAGATCAATAGAAAAAAAGGAGAAAAAAAGGAGAATAAGAAAACTCAAGGAGATCGTCTCTAACCTGCCAACCAAATGAGATCTACCATCTCTATCTCCTATCATCTTCATCTCTGATTCTCTCTATCCATCTATTCTATTACATCATTTCTCATCCTCTTCGCCGTCCACCCCTTTCATCATTATAGAGAATGATCTCATCTTTATTACATAGTAAAGGTTCACTCATTGTTTTCACCATCTTCACCACTTAGCCCATCTACATGAGCCTAGAAAACCCATCGTATATTTTATAGCCTTTGCAACTCACCCATTGCAAACATGTTTTCACCATTTCTCTTGGTTCTAATCACTTCTTATATTTTTCATTTGACCAACCTGTACACCTATTGCAACCTGGAACTCATTACAACAACCATTTATTCTCCATCTTTTTTTATATATTCCATCTAGTAGATTTTTTTATAAATTCCTCATCACTCATTTTTTGTTGCAACAATGATGTATGAGTCTATCTAGCTCCCTTTGTTAGTTTCATTTATCTACAACAAGATCCCCACCTGCTTCTTTGATCCGGTTGATGCTAAAAGGCACCGTGTCGGACCATGCGCACCTGCTACCGATTCAATCCAACTGGAACCTCTGCTCTACAACTTCCATCTTGAAATCGATGATTGAGGGTGTGTTCAAGCTGGGAATGGAAGAGGGCATGGGCATTTTGGGCATCCTGGGATAAAAAGAGACCGGAAAACTCCAAATCTTGCTGCCTGATTTGAAATGAAATTGAAAAACTTAATCCTATTTTGAAATGTAAGTTTTTTTCTTTGTCCTAATTTGAAATCTGGGCAAAACTTGAGCCCTATTTTGAGATTTTTCCAATTTAAAATAATATCAATTCATAAAAAGGTAGCTGGACATTATTGTTTTAAATTTCTCAAAGATAAGACTATGTTGGAATGATTTGGTACACGGAAACTCTAATGTATCAACTCTTTTTTTTTTTGTTTCTTCTTTTTGTTGGAGATTTTCTTGTATTGTTGTTTTATCCTTAATTTAATTTACCGTTACAAGTATAAACCAAAAAAAAGGAAACTCCAGTGAACGGTGAGATGGAATGAACTTTTTGACCATTTTCCTTTTTTGACAAAATAAATAAAACTCTACATCTAAATACCAACTCTACATCTAAATACCAACTCACCAAGGCATGTATGATTTCGTTCAATGAAAAAAAGATTTTAGAGACATGTTCTATTCTCTAAACGTTTTCTTAGTTGTTCCTTTGCAACAAAGGTTAGACATGATAACACAGGATTCTTGGTAATAATGTAAAATCATTTTCTTGTTTTGAGGCCCTAAGGCCGGGAAGGCTAGAGTAAGGGCCTAGGTAGCGTAGGCCTACCTAGCGCTTTGGCCCCTCCATACTCTACCCTTTCTTTTTGTGACCCATCACATATCACAATGGTCTCTTTTGTAGCTCATGCTTACTGCCTGGAGATGATAGAAGTAGGAAAACTACCGCTTACATTTCATTCAAACTAAAAGTAAAATCTACCTAAAAGTTCTCAAATGATCTATTGGAATTCTTGAAATTCCACTTTCTATGCATTTTATTTGAATTTCTAGGGAATGTCTTTTGGAGAATTTAAAATTCATCAAACATGAATTTTTGGAATTCTAGTGAAGAAACAAGCCCTGCTATGTATAGGAAGAGTGATTACTTTATAGAGCTTCACCTGAATAGTTGCCACCTACCAAGTCCAGGAGGAATCTCACAAGGGAGATTGAGAGGTATGTGAGAAGGTTTATTTATTTATTTATTTATTTTTTACACTTTCCATTTTATCTTGCTTTGGTTCAATATTTTTTATATTAAAAACATTAAGTTATTTATACTCAACTCTCAAGAAATTTGGTTCCTATAAATGAAAAGGTTAAGATTTACCCCTCCAAATGTTCAATTGAGATGTTAGGGTTTTTATAAAAATGTATCAATGTGATGTTGGGCTTGACAATAAAGGGTTTGCCCATTGGTTGGGAACCCCGTTTGTCACCCAATCCCCAAGTATGCTACTTTGTGTTTGTGTGGGCTTCCCTCCCCACACCATGGGCTCTCCTTTCTATATATGTGATCTTCTCTTGTCACTTGTGCTCGGTTTTTTTTTTTTGGGTCTCTGCCCCTTATGTGGGGTAAGTTTTTTTCTTTCTTAATTTTTTTTGGTGATATTGGACTTAAAGATGTCAAATGGGCCGTTCCATGCACGAGAGTCAATGGTCCGCGGCCTGGCCCGCCAAGCACGGCTGGCACAATTGGGCGAGGCTCGCTAAGTAGCACCGTGCGGCACGGCACATGATATTTGATATTTTTTGTGTAAATATAAAAATATAATCTTTTATTCTTTTTAATTTTTTACTATAAAAAAATTATAAAGGTTTTGAAGATCATCCTATTGAAGAATCTTCAAATAGAATTATCCAAATGACTCTCTTCTCAACCGAATAGGTTGAATTTGACACACTAATTTAAATTTACGTGCCATACTGTTCTTTGTGTGTATATTTTAATTTTCTTTTAGTGTAGGACCCCTACTTTTTAAGCCGAAAAGGTTAAAACCCGCGCATGACACGATTGGCACGGCATCACGACTCAGGCGCCATACCACCTCCTTGGCCAGCAGTGCCTTGAAACCGGCCCTTTTGACATCTCCTGTTGTAAACTCAACTCCCGCCAGTCCTTGAGCTGGTCAAAGAGATGGCTATGACAGTAGCTAGAAATTTATGGATTTCTAAGAAGGGGCAGAACGTGCGGGCATGGGGCAAAGAAGCCCTTTAGATTAATTAAGATTTAAAGCCATTTTTTGCAGTGTCCCAAGGATTTTATTTTTTTTATTTTTTTAACAATGGCCCCCAGTTTTTTCATCTTGGTTCTACCCTTGTTTCTATGCATTGTTGTAGGAAAGATTTTCTCGTGCACTAGGAAAATGGAGTAGGAATCACTTATGCAGCCATTACATGGGAAATGTCAGCTGAACTCAACTGTGAGGGTCCATATAATAATAATAATAATCCAGACCGTTCAAAATGAATGTGATGTCATCCTCTTCATTGTCATTTTAGATAAGTAATAGGTTCCACTATCAGATTAAGAATATAATTAAAAATGTAATTAGCATAATTTTATATAGTACTAATTATGTGCCTTAAATCCTATTATCAGTCATCAGCTAAATTTGTCGTGAGACCTTGTAAGGTTTATTTGATTGTTGGCTAATTCATTGGGTAATGAACAAAACCGAGAATTCAATGTATAATGTATTTTATAAACGAACTGCCCAGATTGAAGATTAATGAAGAAAAAACAAGAAAAAAGAAGTTACAATGATCGCTCGAGCGGACGCTCTTCCTCGCTCGAGTGGACCCAAACAAAATGTCAAGCGCTCAAGTGGATCTATCCTATGCTCGATCCTGACACTCATCTGCGGTTGAGCGGATCATATGTGAAAATATAAGTTTGATCCGAAAACACTTCATAATTTCCCTCAAAATACTTATTTAAGTCTTATTTGCTTTACAGGTATTAAGGCATAAATTAAAGCTTATTTATAGCCTTCCTCCCTTAACTCTAGGGTACTTCTCTCCTATTAAAAAAAAAAAAAAACAGAGAGATCAATTGAGAGATTGCTTTCTTCTTCAAAGCTAGTTGCGTTCAAGTCTTTGGAGTTTTTTTCTGCTACTTTTTTGAAATAGATTAATTTTGAAGAGGCATTCAGGTGGTTGGCTCAAACACGGTGAATGTGTGCGACGAGTAAGATCAAATCCTTAGGTTGAGTTGTTCTAACTGGATTGTGAATTTTCTTGTTATTTTTTGATTTATAGGATCCGGATCCCTGTTTGGAGCAAACAGGTAAATCTTGTTTGGTCCAATCAGTGAATGCCACATGAGGAAATGATTTTTTTTATGAAATAGAATTATTTTTTAAAAAAAGATGGAATGTGACATCTCTCCTCGCGTGGCACCCCGTGACTGTTTGAACCAGGGGATCCATTTCTTGATTTATAGTGCTTCGGTGGCCTAGATGCTGTTATGTCTGGTTCTTTTCCCGGACAAGATTTTCCACATATAAATCTGTCTCCTCGTCTCTTTGTGATGATAGTGTTTTTAATTAGGCCTAAGTTAATCGGCTAGAGATACTGATACAAGTACCTTAGACTGTGTCAAGTCAGGTATTTCAAACCCACTCCTATTTAACCAAAATCTATGAATACATCACTTGAGAGGGGATGACATTCGAAGAGTGCAAATTACAACGGTGGAGCTCCGGAGACCTGCCAATGCCATGGGGAAGCAGCACTCTTTCACAACCGTCGGAAAGGAAGAAAACTCTCCTGAATTTCAGGTGTTTTGCAGGAGAAAAAAAAAAATCGTCTTAATAAGTTCTCAATGAGTCGGGACATGATGATGATGGGTTTGGACTGGAGGACGGTGATGGGGTGGCCCACCTTTTCAGTTTAGCCCCTCTTGTCAATGTCACTGGCAAAGCAGCAACAGAAGTATATTATTGTCTTTGTCGTTACTCGCTGAGAAGACTAGGAAGTTACTGTGTTTTCATGATTAACTACGTTCATAGCTCATAGCTCATAGCTCATAGCTCAAGCAACCCACGCAGAAGCAGCATTTCAGGGGTTTAGTCTTGTTTTTATGACAAGAAGGCCAGTCATCGGAGCAGCTGAAGAAGGTAAAAGAGATTTTGTTTCTTTGTAACTTTAGCAGCATTCTCTTAGGCTCGTTCTAATTGCACCCACCCTATTTGCTATTTAAACCCACCCTAACTTCTAGGGTGGATAGGATGGGATGGGATGGGATGGGATGGGATGGGATGGATTGACTGGGGTGAAATGGAGTTTGTGTAGATCACCGATTTCAGTGACCTGGATGCACTCTCGCAGATATCCGGCGGCGATCATCCGCCCGGTGATGCTGCGGAGGTCGCAGATCGCATCAGACGGCACCAGATCGACCTCACCGATGCTGGTCGTCGACGATCGACGGCTGCAGCTGCTCCTCCGACCGATTTCCAGCTCCTGGAACCTTCTCGGATCTTCCTCATCTTGATAACTGTTGTCTTCCTCATAGACGACGAATTCGCCGGATCTGCTGCTGGAGGAGATGGAAAGCGAGTTCAGGTGGTCGGAAATCGCGTCTGCCCCAACCGGACTACTATGCGTCATGAGTATGTGGCGGAATTCGTCTTCCAGACGAGCCATGGCAATCTGGATCGCGCCGCTCGGATCGGAATCGGCGGAGACAGAGCGCCGGATTTCATCGACAGCGCGTAAGTACCGGTCCACCTCCCGGTGGTCCCCGTCAAAGATCATGCGTTCTCTGGCCTCCTCCGACGCCGTCGAGTCCCACCGCATGATTAGCTTGTGTGCCGCCTCGATTCCGCCGGCCAGATCGTTGGATTCCTCCCGTTCTATCGCCTGCGATCGGTTCTCGGCCAGATATTTTGAGTTTTTAGCGGTGTTTAATAGTCTTTTTTATTGATGTGGTCTTGTAAGGCAGCTGCTGCTGCTCTTCTTCTCTCTCTGTCTCGGCTGCGACGGTTTGTCTGCATATGTAGGTGGGGAGAGAGAGACGTTCATCGCTTTGGTGGAATTGGTCTCGACGGAGGAGAGGTGTTTGACTTTGACAAAGGTGTGGTGGAGTTGGACTCTGTGCAGGATGTGATAGAAGCATGACAAGACCAAGTTAAATGGGTGTGACGTGGTGGGAGTCACTTTAAATGAGTGTGAGTGTCATGAAACTCTTAGGGCCGTACACCCACCCTTTATATAGGGTGGGTGTATATATCAACACCCATCAATCAATCTTAGGTGCTATGTGAACCGGTACATCTGGCGAAAGCCTATGTGAATGTAGAGTGGGTGCAGATAGCAACCCCCAGCTTCTCTTACTCTCGTTTCTTCTTTTTTTTTTTTGAGTGATTTCTTTGCTCCGATGAAAATAGTGATTTTGAGCTGAAGAAGGTAAAACAGATTACGTTGCTTTGTAAGTTTAGCATTCTCTCTCTCTCTCTCTTCTGGGTGATTTGTAGGTGAGATTAGTCACCTGAAGCAGATGCTTCTGCTTAATTTGTCCTTTTCCTTCATCGATTTCTTGCTTCTTCTTTTTTAATGAAAGATGGGAAAGATTGGCGTATTTGTGTGAGTTGTTTTTGCGATGGAGATCTTCAGAAAGGAGGTGAAGAAAAAAAGAGGAAAAAAACTGTGGACTGTGTTTTAGAGTAACTTGATCTGGTGAAATCATGTTTTTTTTTTCCCTTCAAAGTGGATTTGATTTTCCCTACAATTTTTGTATTTTGAGAAAGAAAGAACAATAGTTTGGTAAAAGATTTATGGGGTTTTGACGTATTAAATCCTGCATTCGCAAGTCTTCGCAATTTCATGACCCAAATTCAGATAAAGTCACTAGAGTCATTTGACTCTGATCACCATTATTATTATTTTTTGAAACTTTTTTGCACCATACCTAGTCCCAATGATAGAAATCATGGGATTTGTCAATTTTTGCATCATGCATTTTCTGCAATTAGCAAACGAATTCATTTTTTAAAGAACACGAAAATTGTCATTTTTGAAAAGTAAATGCACATCTGGCTACCATTTCTCAGGGCTATCACTTAGGAAAAAAAAGAAAAAATCTCCCTAAGATGCTGCATAAAAGTCATGATACAATGGGGGGTCAGTTTTTGTAACATACACTATTCCCATGATATAGTAGGAGTCCGAGCTTGAGTCTGAGCTTAAGTTTTGAAACATGGAGAATTGAGCATCCCATTGGTGGGATCTATTAAACTTCCTCCACTAATAAACCCCACAAAGCCCTCTAGGCATTAGTTTGGCCCAACCTGGTCGGCACACTTTTGGTGAAGCACATAATTTTTTTTTTCAATACCGACTTATTTCTCTTGAGATTCAAACTAACGACCATTTGACTGTGATAACATAATAAATTTCACTCCTAACTAATCCTACCAAAACCTCGAGGCCTTAACGGTCAAGATATGCACCGTGCATAAGTAAATATTTTCATTGAAGAATTACGAAAGATAGGAAAGGGGCGACGACGAAAGGTAATAAAAAAAACTGACGCAGCATGAGATTGTTGAGCCTCACACATGAACTGTGCACTCATGAAAGATCAGTTTTTCTATTAAAAGGAAGGAAAAAGTTGTGTTTTTTCTGCCTTTTCTTTTGACTATCTGTTGTGATTTTGAAAAGTTTCAGAAATTAGTTCAACAGATGTTATCTTTACTTAAGATTGTTGAAAAGCAGTGATCTTCTCCTTAATATGGTATCTACCGTTTTATGTTTTTTTTTAATGGATCTGGGAAAATAGATGAGGGGTTTTATATATTAGGGACATTCATGAAAAAAATAAAATATCCTCATATGGCAGCTGTCAACCTTAAATATTGCTTATTATCATCGTTCAAAATAGCTACGTAGCGGCATAATTATTGGCTGTATCAATTATGATATTTTAAAAATAGCCGCATTCACACCCACGGTAGTGGCCACTATTTTACAGCAGTGGCCACTACGTAGCAGGTTTTCAATTTTTATTTTTATTTTTATGAACCACTTGAAAAATGCCTTGCAACTTTTAGATCTGTCATAGATAAAGGCCAAATGGTCTGAGGTTTGTTTTAAAATTTCTTTGCTATTTATTTCCAAATTTTGTTGAGATTTTGAAAAGAAATATTTTCCCTCAAAATGGGCGAAATCACATCTAAATGCACTCCAACTTGTAGACTGCTGTTTATGCCTTGTTCAATCTGCTCTAGTAGCTGATTGTGGCCAATCTCCTTTGTTTATATCTTTTACCCCTGTTTTTTGCTTTGGTGTTTTGGTGGCTGTTGTTTATGCCTTTTTCAATGCATAGCCATTCTTTTGGGGGCCAAGTTTCTTTAGCTCCACATTCTTTCCCCTTCTTTCAATACATTTTGCATTTCAACAAAAGAAAAGAAATAAATAACTTGTAGATCTATGTTTCACATAGATCAATCCCAAATGGTTTGAGGTTTTTTCTTAAAATTTTGTGCTATGTTTTTTCTTTTTTGAAAACTTTTAGGTTTTTTCAAAAAAAAAAAAAAAAAAAAGTCCTCAAAGTAGGACACCCAAATCACATCCTACTGCATCTAATTTGTAAATCTATATTTTTCATAATTCTTATTTCCTTATTTTTTTGGATTGTTGGGGATTTTTTCAATTTTATAGATCAATCATACAATGATACAGTGCCTCTATGCAATGAGGGGTCAACTATACCCCTATCTTAGTTACTAGCCAAAAATAAAAAATATTTTTTTTAGCATTTTCTAATACTATGGGTTTTTTGGGATTTTTTTAAAGATTTTTTTACCACATTTCCGATTCACACCGCTACATTTAGTTGCAATCACTATGTATCATTTTGGCCAACCGTTGCTACGCCTGTCATAACTACTATTTTAAATCACAAGTATGACAATGAGGCCTATTTTTAAAAAATAACCTTGACTCAAAATTGCATGAGTCGATCGCGATTCTCTCGTGCAATCGTCAATGATTGAAATGGGTTTTCATCATCATCATCATCATCATCATCTTCTTCTTCTTCTTCTCCCATTTCTTAAAAGACGTTTTGTTAATCTCTTGGATTGGAAATTCAATCACGAATCTCATGAAATCATGAGTTGTTTAAATGGGTTTTGATCACCTTCTTATTCTTTCATTTCCCCCCCTTAATTTCTTGAAATGAGTTTTTTAATTTCTTTCATTGGAAATTGGTTTAATTTTTTTTTTCTTGAAAAATGTGTTGCATTGATTAAGAAAGATGTCCTATGTTATGATAGATAATATTTTGGAGGTGAGTCTCATCTTCTTCTTTCTTATCTTTTCCTGATTTCTTGATATAAGTCTTGTTGAACTCATGGATTGGTAATTGGTTGTCTTTGATTTTTAAAGGAGCTTTGCATTGAATTAATATAATGAGAGATGATGTTTTTGAGGTGGTTTCATCTTTTTTTTCTCTCTTCTCTATTTCTTTAATTGAGCTTTCCTTGTTTTGTAGAGGGTGATGAGAGAGAGGACATTATGTACTGTGAGTCAATGAAAGAAATCCAAAAAAACCTTGTCTTGTAATAAAGGGAAGAGAAGAAATATCTTCATGCGATAGGAAAATAAGTTACAAACTCATGATTGCATGAGTCTAGAGAAGTTACAGACTCTTGTGACCAGGAGTCCAGAGAAGTTAGAGACTCACGTCATCTTATATCCTGAAGAGTCCATCACTGTCGCAATCTGATCATGCAATTGACAGAGGGTGTTAGAGATATTAGGACTAGTTTGTTTGAGCTATTCGGGATAGAATTAATTGTCTTGATTTAAATTGTTGTCTCATGACTTCTTCTCTTCTCTTGTATAAATTGAGAAAGTTGTGTTAATAAGACTAATGTGGAACTTTTGTCAAAATGTAGGGGTTCATTATCATATAATGTGATGTGTTTCAAATGTATCATTTAACTGTACATTATGTCTTTTACAAAAAAAAAAAAAAAAAGACTGTGCACCATGCACTGTTCGAAGTGTACTTCTCTTCTCTTGAGACTGGCACACTGATTCATGTACCTTTTTTTTATACCTTAACACTGATTCATTTGATTTATAGGTTTCTATATGGAGAATAATTTACTTGAAATAGAGGTTGTTCACTTTACCATGTAAATACACTACTTCAAAAGGTCTATTTCATTGTGAGTGCATTAGTAGAGTTGCCCCTTTCTGCTGAAAGATGTTAAAGATTGTATGAATGGATTAAATGATTCTAGCAACTGCTGGTTCTGGATTGTCTCTCAATAGATGTTTGTTCGTGTGCCTAAGAGAACTAGTAAGTCCATTTTATGTTTATTCTGTTTAAATTATATAATGAGTTTTTTGAAAACATGGCCTGTAATCTATTCTTTGCTGCCACAACTACTTCCCTCTTTACTTTTCATATCTGGAATGGAATTCATGTTGTAGATTTATGGATGTACGGAGTGAGTGGGTTAAAATATTGGCAGTTCATTTTACCATGTAAAACTTGTAATTTGAAAGGACTAATTCAATGTGGGTGTAGTATTTCAGGTTACCCTGTTTCCTTGAAGGTTGTTTAGAGTGTAGAAAGGATTATATGATTTTGTTGTAGAGCTGGTTCTGGATTGTCTCTTCACAGTTGTTTGTTTGTGTGCCTAAGTTGGTAAGTTTATTTTCTGTTTGTTCTGTTGAACATTGCTGAATTTTATGAGAACATGGACTTCTATCTTTACGTATGCTGCCATCAGTACTCCCCCTCTTTGTCCCCTCTTTTCTTTTCTTAGCTCCTTGGCCTCAGTCATGCAGTTGTCCTGGTTTTTCGGTAAATGAATTCGTTTCCAACTTTTACATGATGGCATGTTTTAAGTAGCCACTACCCACAACAGCGCCTACAATCTTCAGGGTGTTTGGGAAGTGGTACAACCATAAAATGAGTTCCAGTAAAAATGGCGGAGGAACTGTTTGACTGTATTCATGAACTAGAAATTGGTAATTTATTATTGTGTCATTAGGTGAATAAAAGATTTATAACAATTGAGGAACTATAGGTTCATGATGCAGGGATTCCACAGTTTCCCAAGCTACAGTTGCATCAATGTGGGACCTATGTAGGTCATGATTTGAATATTCAAAGGATTGAAATGATACAATGCATTCAAAATGATCTCTGAGATTAGAAAATTAAATTCATCAATTCCTTGAGTCATTTCTGGGCCAGTTTATGTTCTGTTCAACGTTTCATTTTAGGTCTTTAGTAAAAGATGATTTCCAGTTCAAGAAATCATCAAGGGATTACCATCTCACCTTGGAGGCATCAAACTTGTTGGCAGATGTAGCGGTTCCCACATTGATGGGATTTCGGCTTCTACAACTGCATAGTTTCATGCATAGTTTGCCGAGACAGTAGTTCTCATCAAGCACTTAAGGAATCAAGTTTTTCTATTTTTCTCTTTTAATGATTTAGTCATGATAGTGATTTGCTTCTCTCTCTTCCCCCCAATAACTTTTCTATATTTTGGGCAACTGTTGCATGGGTTTGTACAGATTTTTATGTTCTCTTATTCTCAGATTCCGTGAAATAAGAAGATTAATAGAAATGTACACTAATGCACCAGCCAGTGGAACCTAAAACTAAGATAAACTTAGTGTAAAGGGTTTGATATTTGCTATCACTTGCACAATATTTCTTAGTTTAAAGGTATATTTTGGTTTTATCATCCTTACTGTATTATTTCCTATAAGTTTAGTGGTTAAAGGCTTTAATTGAATTTGTTATTTTAATTTTCTGTGACACCATATGATATAACTTTGACTTTGCCCATAAGAATATTTACTAGTTAATCTATTCCCATCTTTATCTTTGGTTGCTTGAATCGATATATTCCTATCATGATGGTGACCAAAACAAACTTTCTTTGATCACAATAGGTAATTTAGTAGTAGGTGATATAAGGCTCTGAAATTTCTCTTAGAACACAAAAATTGAATACATAAGATTTATGCCACAAGTGGTTACAAATGAAGACTAAAGGTGAATTTTTAAAAATGAGTATCAAATATCCTTTCCTTCCATCAAAAATTGAAATAGAAGCAAAGGAAGATGGGAAATGAATTGCTAAGGGTGATGGTTGGATATTGATTTCCCATCTTCATTTGATTTTTATTTCCATTAAAAGTTACTTGATGCTCATTTTTGGAAATTCACTTTTGGTCTTCATTTTTTACCACTTATGGCATAGATTCTATGTACTCAATTCCTATGTTTTTTTAATGTAAACATTCCCTAGATGATGGATGGTTTAGTAGGATGTACTTGTGTGGTGAACCTTCAGAGCTATTAAAGTTAATAAAAATGTTCTTTAGACAACATTCAAAAGAAGAAAAAAAGGTTCTTTTTAATAATAGACTCGTGTCTGAGGTAAGTAGGTAAACCTACAAACATGTGGACTGACCATACAAAAAAAAAAAAAGGAACCCTACAATGCGGACTGGATGTAAGAAAGCGTTCATGTCCTATCACAGATTTTAAAGGAACAATATGAATGCAATATTCTGTGCATATGTTGAACTGTTTACATATTTATTTATTTTCAATTTTAACATTATGCTTGCTGATTAATAAGGTGAAGAATGTGTTCTGCATTTTATTAATTTACAGTCTTTTTTTCAGGTAGTTAAATTTTCATCAGTAACACCAAACAACCGATAGAAAGGAAAGCCTTCAATCATGAGCAACCTCAAACTAGGTGTGGAGGTTGTTAGTGCTCACAACCTCATGCCCAAAGATGGCCAAGTCTCTTCCAACCATTTTGTTGAGCTCCACTTTGATCGGCAAAGGGTTTGTACCACCATCAAAGCAAAAGATCTCAACCCTGTTTGGAACGAGAACTTCTACTTCAACATATCTGACCCAAGCTCTCTGTCGAAGCTCTATCTTGATGCCTATGTGTACAGAAACATCAAAGTCAAAGGCAACAGCTCTAGATCCATCCTTGGAAAGGTCCACCTAACTGATAGATCATTCGTCCCAGCTGCTGATGCGGTCATCTCTCCCTACCCTTTAGAGAAGCCTAGCACGTTCTCGTTCTCGCGTGTGACTGTGAAAGGAGAACTGGCCCTCCGTGTCTATTTGACTGATGACCCAACTCTGAAGTCCTCAAACCTGCTTCCAGCATTTGATCCCTCTGCGATACCTGACCTACTTGCTGTTAAGATGGCCCAAGGCCCAAGGCCCATGGCCCAAGGCCCATGAACATATCCTGTCCAGAATATCACATCTCACGTGGATATTGATTGGGTCAACTTGTAACAGCTGTACTGATTCTCTTAATTAGATTTTCTCTTGCAATTAGTTAGTTTCCTAAAGTTAGAATAGCAAATTGATTTGATTAGCTAGTTTCCTAACTTAGCAGCCTTGATTAAGGCTTGTAATACTATATATATTGAAGGCTGATCTCCAAAGGAGACACACAAATTAATACATTCTGAAGAGTGTTTGAAATCTCTTTTCTGTGATCGTGAGTTTGTCATGGTATCAGAGCACATATTCAAGAACACCTAGTTTCTTCTCCTCCAGAGCCTCAAAGCAGTAGGATAGAGAGTTTATATCTCTTCCTCGTGCAGAATAACAGATCCAGGCATCTGTTCAAGTATTCCAGCGTCATTCACAATCTGCGACAGTTGGTATCACATTGGTGGCCCACCCCTGATCATCAGTTCATCTTCCAAAAACCATACAGTCATGGTCGCCTGGTACTCCTAGGATTATTGACAATTTTTTCAGGATTTTTTAGCATCTCCAGGTTGGTCGTTTACTCATTCTCAAGTGTTTTTTAGAAAATTACATTGTTTTCATCAAGACCGTCTGGTATCGTGGATTTTCAGCAGAATCAAGTCAAACCTGTTTCAATAGAAGCCAAAATAGAAGGCTTTCCCAGATCAATCTTCTGATCTAAGGCCAGATCCATCTGTGGGGCCCACGTAGTGGATTTACAGCCATATTTCAGGTCGTCTGGGGTGTTTTTTTGCACTGTTTTTGTGCTCTTTGTCATCTGGGGTGATTATTTTACACAGGAAGCTCATCTGTGTCTGGGTTAACAACAGAACAGTGTTTCTCTTATCTGTTAGATCAATTTTTGATTCAATCTTGATTTAAGATGGACAAATCTGAGGTTACCTTGATTAAATTCACTGGAAAAAATTATCCTGCATGGTCTTTTCAATTTCAAATCTACTTAGAAGCCAAGGAATTGTGGGGATTTGTTTCTGGCACCGATCCTAAACCTACTGAGGATGAGAAAAAGATTTCTTCTTGGCATACCAAAGATGCCAAAATCAAAACCTGGATTCTAGGCTCTGTCGAACCTCATCTGATAATGAACCTCAAACCCTACCCCACTTCTAAAGACATGTGGGAGTATTTGCAGCAAGTGTACCATCAAGATAACTCTGCGCGTCAATTTCACCTTGAATGTGCAATTGCTGAATATGCACAAGGAACCTTGTCGATTCAAGACTACTATTCGGGATTCCGGACCCTATGGTCGGAATACGATAGTATTAAGTATGCAGGTGTGGCTGCCAACGTTTTGATTGTCATTCGTGATCTTCAGGCATCTAGTCAGCGGGATCAATTTTTGATGAAATTACGGAATGAATATGAAAGTGTCCGCTCTGCCCTGATGAATCGGACACCTCTACCTTCCTTGGCTGTCTGCTTGAATGAACTCTTACGCGAGGAAC